>CP032255.1:4240000-5514929 GCA_005610355.1 Gossypioides kirkii
CAAACGTGGATGGAGAGTGCTCTTTAAATAAGTACCTAAAGAGGTGAATTTAGTTGCTGATACTTTAGTTGATTTGTTGAAAAGTGGTCCCATAGGCATGAGAATATTTCATGTTGTTCTTTCACTAGTTGATGTTCAGATACGCATAGACAGATGTTATATGTCATCCAGTCCGGATACTATTGCTAGCTTGTAATTGAAGCTTTTTATCTTGTTATAAAAAATAATTGGTTAAATCAATCGGTTCAATTTTCATAAATAATTTACTTAATCCATCGATTTTTAATTATTACCAATCAAATGGGTTTTATATTTCATCAATTGAATTAGCAAAATCGATCAATCGATTATCTCTTTTGTTTCTATCAGTTTTATTTGTTTAGTGTCGGAAAAAAGTTAACCCAATGAAAAATTAACACAATATCACAACAAAATTAATAAAATAAATGTTTTTTTTTTATATTTTAAAAATCAGATTGATTTATTTAATTTTAAAAGTCAGAAGAAAAAAGTTAGCATGAGTTGAGTTTAATTTAAATTATGCACATCATATTTATAATATTTAAAATAAACAATAAAATCTATTAAAAAATTAAACAATAAATATAGAGTTAAGTGAGTCATATAAGTTTATCTAAATAGATGTCTCCTATCATACTCACCCATTATCAACACATGCTCTAATAAAATTTGTTACTAAAATATGAAAAAAATAAAATAAAAAGGCAAAAGTAGCACAAAGAAGAAAGTGGGGGACTCATCATTCTCACCCAAACCTTTTTTGTTCTTTTCTCCTAAGAGAGAGTCAATGATAAAATCCCAAATAAAATAAAAATGAAAAGTATATAAATAAATAAATAAATAATAATTTTATTGAAACATAAATTATAAATTCGAAATCCGAAAAGCTCGTTATAAACCTTAACCTTTAATTTAAAATTAAAATCTTAAACCCTAAAAATGAAATGATTATAATTACTTTTAATTATATTTAAACAAAATTATTAATATTTATTTATAAGTCTTTCATTATTTTTTTATTGATAATGTATGAAACTTATACTGATGATAGGGGTGATATTGATTCGGTTCGGCCGAATTTTTTAGATTTTTTGAATCGTCCATCATAATTAGGTTCAGAACAATTTGGTTCTCGATTTTTTTATATTAGTTTTTTATTTTGGATTTTTAAACTTATTTTGACAAAATGACCTCTGTTTTATAGCTTATGAATATTATTTGGAAAAAAAATTCAAAATATTTTTCATAAATATTTATAAAAAAACAATAATTTTTTTTAAGAATTTTTAAATTATTCAATATTTTAAATATAAAAAAATATTTTATATCATAAAAATATTAATTATATAGTAACTGAAAAATAAAATTCGGTTTAACTTTTACATTTCATAAACCGACCAAACACTTGAGTTAAAATCAATTTTTAATTTTTTTTGAACATGTAATACAATAAAATTATTCCATAGAAAAGAAACCCTATTTGTTAAAACTCCTTTCTACAATTACATTAAATTTAAGACTGATTTTGATTAGATCAAAAACATTTAAAGATAAAAAAAATTGTTTTTGAATTATAGCCTTATAAATGGAAGGCTGCTATCACCTCAACTACAATTAGACCTTATTAAGACCATGACGAAATTCGAAGTAAACTATAAAAAGTATAAAACCAAAAACGCATTATGATTTGTCATTATCATTACAGGTTGGAAAGGAATTTCCCATTATTTTATTGGACACTATCATTGTTTTCCAATTCAATTTTTCTTTTTTGGTCTAGAAATGTCAGCTTTATAGTGTGTGTGTGTGTGTGTGAGGAATTTAATATTTAATATAATATATTATTTAAATATTATTCTTTTCATTAAAAAAATTATTCTTTAATATTAAATTGATATGAAAAATATTGAATGAGTTTTAACTCAATTGATATTGACATTATTATCAATGCAAGAATACATGAGTTTGAGTGCATAAAAACGTATTATTCTCTTATTTATAACTTTCATAAATCTATATCTCTTAACCAAACGTAAAAATAATATTACAATTCTCATTCCATTCTATCCAATCAAATCACTTTTATATCTATTCAATTTTATTACAACTTTATTTCATTATCATAGAATAACTATTCTATTACGATACTATTTCATTCTGATAAATCAAACGCGTTGTTCATGTTTTATATATATATATATATATATTGGTGGGTAATGTTTTATATATTTGATTATAAGGTATTGGGACGGTGGCAACACTTTTTGCAGATAAGGGTCTGACAGAGTAGGGAAAATAACAGTAACAACACCTGGGAAAACACCGATGTTGTTCTTTTTCTCTATCTACAACTTCTGTTTTTTTTTAATTATTAATCTTTTATTTTATAAAAATTATGGATTTAATTTATATATTTTAATTTGGTTAATTTTAATTATTATATTTTTTAAAATTTTAAAATTTCAGTCCTTATTAAATTAAATTCATTAAGTTATATTATTTTTGAAATATAATATGGTAAATATATTATTATATGTATAATATCATGTTAGTTTTGTTATTTCCAGATATTACTTATTAAAAATTCAATTAATAGATTAACGAAAGTTATTTGCGTCAATATTGAAATTTAAATTTCGAACAATATAGAGATTTAAAGTTATTCAATTGGAGAATATAGATTAAATTTATAATTATATCCATTAGTATAAGATTAATAATTAAATTTAACCAAATAAATTTATATATTACCGTTTGGGTCAAAATTAAAATTTCAAAATTTAAAAAGTATAGAAATTAAAATTAACATATAAAATATATAAAGATTAAATCCAAAACTTTTACAAAGTACAAAGGTTAATAGTAGAATTTTACTTTTTTAATATAAGGAGTGTTTGGTTGAAAAAAATTGATTTGTTAATAATATTATTGAAATATAAAATTATTTGATATATTATTGAATATGTTGTATTGTTTTGTTTGATTTATTTATCTTATTTTATTTTGTTTAGTTTATTTGATTAAAATGTAAGAATTTGCTATTTAATTGAAGAAATTAATATTATTTAAAAATATATTACTAAATTATTTTTATTATAGAATTTTGGCTAGTTCACTTTTGTATGTGCATTTTTTTCCATTTTGCGATCAAATAAAATTTTTTTGAACATTAATTTTATTATATGTTCTTATAATATGTGTTATTTTTATTTAATATTTTAAATTATTTATAATTCTACCTCAACCTTTAAATAGGAGGATAATATGTTTCAGAGCACTTCAACCCACAACTTCCTGCACTGACAACAATATTGATACCAATCGAGTTAAGACTTAATCAACTTGCTCCAATAAACTTACAACTAGGTTCTATTGAACTTGGATTCACTTAAAATTAAGTGACATAATATTATGAGAATATGATACCGCGTCACTTGAAAATTTAAATTTTTTTAAGTGATAACATGACATATTTTTGAAATGTCATCTTATCACACTTTTATATTTTTCAAGTTCAAAATAAAAATAAATATAATTACTAAGTTTAAGTGTCAAAGTAGATAAAAAATACAGTTATCAAAATAAATCTATTTGTCAAATTCATATAGCAAGAATTACATTAACCCTAGAATTTTTTTTTATAAATTTCGTTTGTTTAATTTTTTTTAATCTCAAAATTTTCATATACTTAAGAAATTTATTTTATCACATATTGATTTTAACATTCTAAATTTAATCAAATAACCAGTAAATTTTATTTTTTTTCAAACAATAAAATCTAATTATGATAATTTATTTATATACCTTTTAAGGAAAATTTATCATTTTTCTTATTTTCACCCATTTTTTTTTTTAAATTGTAACATGATTTCAATGTTTGTTTTCCTTTCTAAAAACGAGAATGAAAACGAAATGCACCTCCATGTCTGAAAGACTCACCAATAGGAGACAGTGAACTGAAAGCTCAAATAACAAAATAATGAAAAAAAAAAAATTTATTTTTAATTTATAAATTTTGGTGGGCATTTCTCTTTCTCTGTTCCATTGCATCCATTGAAATATCCTTATTCAGCTCTTCTTACGATAGATTGTTTTTGCTTTGAGCTTGTTGTGAGGGTTGGGTTCCCTCCTTAAAGTTCACAAACCAGCTCAGCTTTTGCTTTTGCTTTGCTTTCCCCCCCCCCCCTCCATTTTAGGGGTCTATGGGTGCTTTCTTTGCTTTGTGTCTTCTTTAAATATATATATAAATATATACATCTAACAATAAAGCTTTATGCTCTTGGTTTTAAATATTGTTCTTTGGGTTCTCCATGTCAGAATTTGAAATGGGTTTGTCTTATATTCTCTTATAGTCTTATGAGATTTTACTTTACTAAATTGAAATCTTTAAATTGCTTTTTGTTCTCTTTGGCCTTTGCCTTTAGGTCTTGTTAGTGTTGCTACTTGCCTTGGAACTAAATGATTCTCTTTACTTATCTGTGCATGATATAAATTTTGGTTAATTTTGGGTTTAGGGTATTTGTTCATTATCTGTTTGATGATGATGATATATATATATATGGTCATTGATCAGATATGTCATTGCTTATGACCATGATCAACCTGGTTTTGTTGCTTTCAATTTTCATTCTCTTTGTTGAAGTGTTCTCAGAGGAGGCTGCTTTGAGGCCTAATGTTGTAAATGTTGGAGCTATTTTCTCATTCGACACTACTAATGGGAAAGTTGCAAAGTTTGCAATGAAGGCTGCTGTGGATGATATAAACTCTGATCCAAGTATTCTTGGTGGGAGAAAATTGTCTGTTGCCCTCCATGATTCAAACTACAGTTCATTTCTTGGCTTTATTGGAGGTATACTCTTTCCAATCTCCTCTTATTTCCAACTCTTTAGTTCCGTGTATGTTCGGTTAATTTCATTCATATCCTGTCATTGATCTCTATGTTTACAATGAATTAGGATAAATATTACTACTTTCTGATGGAACACTACAGATATTCATGTCATGCTTATACCTCATCTTTTAGGAGTGTTTTCATGGTGAATTTCTTTTGGTAGGCAGTTTATGGAGACAGCTATGATGGCACATGTTTTTTCACATCTTGCAAATGGATTCCATGTTCCATTATTCATAGCATTCAATCTCCTCTTATTTCAAACGCTTAACTCCGTAAAAGTTCGGTTAAATTTCATTCATATACATCTCTAGTTCTCTATGTTACAATGAATTAGTACAAACACATATTAGTGCTTCTGATGAAATGATACGGATGTTCGGATTACATGCTTATGCCTCATTTTTTAGGAGTGTTTCATGGTGAAATGATAATGATTTCAATTTCTTTTGGCATTCATTAGCATTGCAGTTTATGGAGACTGATACTGTAGCGATAATTGGTCCACAAAGTTCTGTGATGGCACATGTTCTATCACATCTTGCAAATGAGCTCCATGTTCCATTATTGTCATTCACAGCCCTGGATCCTGGTCTGTCACCTCTGCAGTACCCGTTCTTTGTTCAAACAGCACCTAATGACAAGTTCCAGATGATTGCCATTGCTGAGATGGTTAGTTACTTTGGTTGGGCTGAAGTGATTGCTATTTTTAGTGATGATGATCAGAACCGAAATGGTATAATTATGTTAGATGATAAACTTGCTGAGAGACGTTGCAGGATATCTTATAAAGCCACACTTCCACCGGACCCGATGGCAAAAAGAAGTGATGTTTTGAGAGAATTAGCTAAGATTCAAATGATGGAATCTCGGGTTATTGTTCTTAACACTTTCTCGAAAACAGGTCTCTTGGTCTTTGAAGTGGCCAAGAGCCTTGGAATGATGGAGAAGGGATATGTTTGGATAGCTTCTACTTGGCTATCCACTGTTTTAGATTCAACTTCCCCACTTAAACCTGAGACAGCAAACTCGATCCAAGGAGCACTTATGCTTCGCCCTCATACACCTGATTCAAAAAGGAAAAGGGACTTTATTTCACGTTGGAACCAACTGAGTAATGGTTCTATTGGGTTAAATCCTTATGGTCTTTTTGCCTATGATACCGTCTGGATGATTGCTCGTGCTGTAAAGTTGTTATTCGATCAGGGTGGCACCATTTCATTTTCCAATGATGAACGATTAATCAGTCTTACTGCGATGGATTTAAATCTTTCTGCATTAAGTATATTTGATGGAGGGAAGCAGTTGCTTAAGAACATTATAGAGACAAAGATGACTGGTTTGACAGGCCCTGTTCGGTTTAACCAAGACAGGTTCCTCATAAATCCTTCATATGACATTATTAATACGGTTGAAACTGGGTATCGACAGGTTGGATACTGGTCTAACCACTCAGGTCTTTCCATTGTGCCACCAGAGACACTTTATGGAAAAAAGCCTAATCGTTCTAGCTCAAACCAACACTTGGATAGTGTGGTATGGCCTGGAGGAGAAACAATAAAGCCTCGAGGTTGGATTTTCCCAAACAATGGAAGAGAATTAAGAATAGGAGTTCCAAATCGAGTTAGTTACCGAGACTTTGTCTCAGTAGTCAATGGCACAAATAAGGTGCAAGGATATTGCATAGATGTATTTCTTGCTGCAATTAAGTTGATGCCATATGCTGTTCCATACAGGTTCATTCCATTCGGAAATGGCCATGAGAACCCTAGCTATTATGAGCTTGTCAGTAAAATTGCAGCCGGTGTGAGTATACAACACATGGAAAGTGTAACTGGTTTCTTAAATAATAAAAACGATACATAGTTAGTTTTCCTATGAATTCTGATATAGTGTTTCTGTAGGTCTTTGATGGTGCAGTAGGTGATATTGCCATTGTGACAGACCGGACGAGAATAGTAGATTTCACTCAGCCATATATAGAATCGGGGCTGGTTGTGGTAGCTCCAGTAAAAAAGATAAGTTCGAACCCTTGGTCCTTCTCACGGCCATTTACTCCATCAATGTGGGCAGTCACAGCAGCATTTTTCCTCATTGTCGGATCGGTTGTGTGGGTCCTTGAGCACAGAATAAATGATGAATTCCGGGGCTCTCCAAGGCAGCAAATTGTCACAATTTTAACGTTAGTACATAAAATATGAAGTTCATATATGTATTTATGCATTAGCTTATAGCATCCATAAATGCACTAAATTTAACATCTGCTGAATGTTATAAAACCTGAAATCTAACGACAGATGATTGGATCAGGTTTATGATGAAGGGTCCTGAATATTAGAAAAAATCCAGCATTATTTGGGCAGTAACTATTTAGTACTTATGGATCTGTATACGGTCAATCACCATTGTCATTTCTAGAAGAAGCGTACCATTCTTTTCACTACACTGAACATTAAGCATATATACAATCTATCTTTGCATCTCATTCGATTACACATGTAACTTGTTCATCATCTTTCTGACTCTTTACATTTTATGCTCCATTTTTTCCCCTTGCAGGTTCAGCTTCTCTACGATGTTTTTTTCACATAGTAGGTTCTTTTCATTTTGTTATTTCAACAATTCACTTGTTCCTACAGAAAATTTAGAACTTGGAATCACTGGTGTCTATTATAGCATTATACCAACTCCGGGGTTTTCGAAATTTTCAGGAGAAAACACAGTGAGCACACTCGGACGCCTTGTACTGATTATCTGGCTTTTTGTAGTTCTGATAATCAATTCAAGCTACACTGCAAGCCTGACATCGATCCTCACGGTGCAACAGTTATCATCGCCTATCAAAGGAATTGATACTTTGATTAGTAGCAGTGAACCAATAGGCTTCCAAATTGGGTCTTTTGCCGAAAGATATCTAAATGAGGAACTGGGTATTCCGAAATCTAGACTTGTTCAACTTGGCTCACCAGAAGACTATGCCCGCGCCCTTGAGAAGAGACAAGTAGCTGCAGTAGTCGATGAGCGACCCTACGTGGATCTCTTCCTCTCAGACCGATGTGAATTCTCGATTAGAGACCAGGAGTTCTCCAAACGTGCATGGGGCTTTGTGAGTTATCATATGCTAATTCCTTTAAACTTTTTTCTACTGTGCACATTTACGTAAATCGAGTCAATTTAAGTTGCCAACATTCATCATTATATAAAAAGTTTCTTCAACTTGCGTGTTGAATGATTTTCAGCTAGAGTCTTCCTTGAGCTATAAAAATATGCAGAATATAACTGGTTATAGTGTCTTGATCTGCAACACCATATCTCCATTCTATTACAAGCGGAAAAATGATCTCCAGAAAATGGTTTTTCTTAGGCATTTCCTCGAGACTCTCCGTTAGCCATTGACATGTCAACTGCCATTCTTGCTCTATCCGAGAATGGCGAGCTTCAGAAGATTCATGACAAATGGCTGTCAAGAAGTGCATGTAGTTCTGAGAAATCTGAGGATGAAGCAGAGCAGCTCGACTTACAAAGCTTCTGGGGACTATTTCTTATATGTGGAATTGCATGTATTCTAGCTCTCCTTGTATACTCTTTGTCGATATTTCGCCAGTACAGCCGACGCTGTCCTGAGGAACTGGATTCTACAAGTCATAACAATTCCTTGTCTGCACGTCTTCGTACATGTCTCTCATTTGTTGATGGAAAGGTTGAGAAATCCAAAAGCAGCTCAAAAAGAAAACGAGACAGTATGCACTCGGATGATAATCATAAACAGGTTGTATAAACTATAAGGTTTCACTTCATCTTCCAGTTCTAAAGAATCAGCTTTTCCTGCAATTCCTCTGTTCTGCTGGTTCTCCTCCTATGGTTTTAGCACTTAGCAGATTCAATCATCTGTATGTTACTTGGACTTAGATGTGTATCGGAGTAACATTGAACATAGAATTTAACATATATGAAAGTAATGTAGCATATACGAAAGATAGGATTCTCTTTGAATTGCAACAAACAATAGCGAAACACATTATGTTTTCTTTTTCTTGTTCTACATAAATCAAACTGCCTATTTGAATGAGAAGGGGAAATTTTGAACCAAAATCAAAACTTTCAATATCCATGAAAATCAAAGAAATAAACCGAACTCAGTTGCCCTTGGTAGCTGCAATCTGCTTTGCACCAACTGCAAAGAATTCCGTAATGACTTCAAGAGGCATGCCTTTGGTTTCCGGAACTTTTAAGAAGACAAACACCCATGATATAGCGCATACGACCGCATACATGCCAAAGACGCCGGCAAGGCCAACTGATTTCAGCAGCAACGGGAGCGAATATGTGACAATGATGTCGCAAATCCAAAAAGTAAGGGCGCATATAGCAATGCAGATGCCACGAACTCGTGTCGGGAAGATCTCGGCACACAGTATATTGGGAATTGGCCCGAATCCCATCACAAAGAAACAGAAGTAGAGCACAACACTAACAGTTGAGATTGATGCGTGCACAAAACTCCCCATTTTCACAACACTAGTGACGACTAAGACGACGAGAGATATTATCAGGACAGGAAGTGTGTTGAGTAGCAAACTCCTGCAACAAAGGGAAGATGAGAGCAGATCAAGGTTAGGTTGCGGGCATCCAACCAAACCCGATTCAACTGTGGCACTCAAATCATAGGCATGGCATCGTCTAATGAAATCACAAAATAGCAATTACAAAACTAATAACTACTATCCTAATATGGGCACATTTGAGAGTTTAAGCTATTTCAACTCAACCAAAATTAAATGAATTCCTCAACGGAACAAATCTTATGCTCTCGAGTAAGACTTGTTATCATTCCAAGGAACTCGAGAAAGGAAGAAACTTTACCTCCTACCGGCAATATCCATAAGCCGCATGGCGATAACTATACTTGGAAGCATCAACAAGGTTGTAATGCCACTGATAAGCAGCGATGCAGAAGATGAACTGAGGCCCAAGTTAGAAAGAAGAACCCCGACTCCTGCCTGCTCAAGAATTTGGGGAGTGTAGTATAGAACGCCGTTTATACCAGAGAACTGCATTTTAGAAAAAGAGAAAACAAAGGATCTTCAATAAGCAAGTAATGCAGAGGTGGAAGATAATTTTTGCAACAGTACCATACCCCAATGATGGCAGCGCAGCTAGCCGTTTCAAAGAATGCTGTGTATAAGGTTACACAAGTTCTACTACAAAAGAAAAAATACAAAAAAAGGAAAGAAGGGGGGGGGGGGGCTGTTTCTAGCAGTGCAATGTGTTGTATTCCAGGAATGTTATTTCTTAACGTTTAAACAAGATTTTGATTTCAAAGCTAGAAATATATATGTTTCTATAAACTACTGATATGATGTTCCTAGAAAACTAGCAAAGCAGGTTGTAATGCAGAAAATGAGATTTAAAGTGCGAAATAAGCAGGTAAGGAGAAGAATATATATTGTCAGGCTCTTCACATTACCTGCTGAAGTATTTGAATTCCAATCCCTACAAATAAAGCATGCTTGACTCCGGGTTCAAAGATATCAGTCCAACTTGGTCCCTTTGCTGTTTCAGCTGGATGAACCATAGCTGGTCCAACCGGATGTTGCTTCACAAGCTCTGAGGAATAAAGAGCCGACTGACTCACCAAAGCAGCAGCTTGGACATACTCAGTGTCAGCAGGGACATCACCACCAGGCAGAGAAACTACTGACCCACGCCTAGATTCAGGTACGGTCTCTTGATGCAAATAGATTCTTTTAAATTCCCCTTCCTTTTTCCCATCTGGGGTTTCCTTTTCAGACCATTTCCACGCCAGCTGCCAACCACCACCAATGCCCATGCTACCAACTGGTTCTCCCGTAGTTGATTGCATTAGACTACCATGTCTAAGGCTTGTAAGGCTTCCATGGGCATTTGGAACAATGTCCTTATCGAAGCTGGTTGTCTGCCTTGAGATCAAAGGACTATGCAAGTTGTCATCGGATTCATTACCGAGGCCATCAGCTGCATAGTCCTCTCCCTCCATGGTGGCACCACCTTCTTCATCCCATTCTTCATGTCGAGCTTGATTACCTCCCACGCTGAACATGCTGCCAAAGTGCGGAAAAATTGTGCTTCCTTGTTCAGGGACCTTCTCATGGATGCTTCCAAAGAGAGTGACAAGAGGATCCACAAGACGCTGAGCACTCTGGCTAACTACACTTCCATGCCGAGACGGAAGGCCTATACTGCTACCATGTCTGGTGACTGGTCTGGCCACCCAGGACTGACCTGCTTCAGGTCCATATAACTTAATTTTATCTTTATCAGCAGATATATCTTCGTCTTCAGTGTCGTCGTTTGCCGGGCCAATTATGTACTCCTCTATTGAAGTTTCACCTCCAACACCCAGTCCCTCAACTAACAAAGCCATCTCACCTGTCAGCTAAATAATATCAGTATCACCAACATGATGCACCATTATTCATCATATAAACCCAATGGTTGGCAGTGATTGCTACTTTAAAACTAAAGTTATGGTACATCTCAATTACCAAGGACCAAATTAGAAGATATGCATAGAATCAAAAAACATTTGACTGGTTTGATTTTCAGATAAATCAGTTTAACCATAGAGGGTTTCTGTTTCCCTATTTGTTAAGTGGGAGCAAAGAGTAATAATTAATAACCATTGAAAAGTACCTATCTTGTGAGATTCAACAAGCACACATGATCAAGAGCATATACAAAAACACAATTTGGGGTGGCAAAAGCAATGTGCATGGAGGTAAGCGATTTTAAAAGGGTCACCGTAGATAAACTAACCAGCAACGTCTTCCCTGCCACGTAGCCTTTGCAAAACTGCTTTCGCCTCATTCATTCGCCCTTTACTTACTAGCCATCTTGGTGATTCAGGCAAGTAGAATACAGTTAACCCAAAATATGCAAGGGAAGGAATAGAAAGAACTCCAAGCATCAATCTCCAACTCGGTAATGCCGATAATGACATTCCAAAAACCATGCAATATGATAGAAACATTCCAATAGAACCAGTAAACTGTGGAAAGGTATTCAGCAACCCCCTTATTTCTGGTGGTGCAGTCTCGGATATGTAAACCGGAACCAAAGTTACGGCCAAACCGATCCCAAATCCATCCAAAAGTCTTGCCAAAAGTAAGATATAAACATTAGGAGACCATACCATCACAAGACCACTAAGAAAATAAAGGATGGATGAGATTATTAGCATGGGGCGACGACCTAGCCAATCCGATATGCCTCCTGAGCATGTAGTAATGCAGGTGGCTCCAATAAGAGACATGGCTACAATCAGGCCTTCTATAGTTGGTGCACTTTCCAGTTTAAACTCTTTCTTTATGTACAAAACAGCACCTGCAGCATGTTAACACAAAGAGAACATATAATTAATGAATCTGAACAAAAAAATCTACATGCTAACCATTAAAGATAGAAAAAAAACCTTCATCAAACCAATTATATGATCAACTCAAAACTTTTCTAATAGATCTTTCAAATATGAAAGTGACCATTTTAGTCCAAAAGACTGAAGATTCTCAATGTCGAACTGCATAAGGAGAAAATCACCTGCAATGGTGGCATTATCCCATCCTTGCAACATATTACCAATGGCTGCTGCAAGAGCTACAAGCACAGCTCCATTCATTTTCTCAGATCCCCTCAACAATGAGCACTAAATTAAGTACCCTGAAAGTTAAACAAGAAAACAAAAGGAAACAGATTGTGGATCAATATAAATTAAACCAGTCCCTTCCATTATATCTGTAGAGAGAAAAATATCATAGTTTCCATAGGACCATACAGTTCATACCATGAAAAAATATACAAACAAAAAAAAAGGTACAAAAATCAAAAGAAATTAAAACCCAGGTGTCCAAATCGAATAAAAAAACCAAAAAAAATAAAATAACGGTTAACTTTACCTATGGAAGCGAAGGCAGATTATATGGCAAAATCACAAAGCTGATGATGATTAAGAGTCTCAAGAATCATTGGATTTAGAAAACGCAATAACAAAGCAAATTGCCATTACCTGTGGCATCAAATAAGAAAAATAAAATAGAACTTGTCGTTGGGTATTTTCTTGGAAAAATGAAATGCCAAACAGAAAATAAGGGGGGAACAGAGAGAAAAAGAACCAAAAAGAAAAAATCAAAAAAACCCAAAAGCCAAATAAGAAAATAGATGGTAATGTATTTTGGCCTTGGAAGCTTTGCCACCTGCCCTCCTTATACTGCTCTCTCACTTGCACGTATATGATTTGCAGTTATTTAATCACTGTGGAAATTTAAAAAAAAAAAAGAAAAAAGAACACTATCACTTCACTAACTTTTTCATCAAATAATTATAAATTTATTTTTTTATTAAAAAAAAGCCATCCAAGAGAAAAAGCATAATTCGCTCTCCAGTCTTTTCAAGTTTATAGCTTTTTGCGTAAAAAAAAAAAAAGAAGAAGTTTTAATTTTTTTTAAATATATGAAAATTAAACCAAAAAGAAATTTTTTTGGGAAAATTGTCTTTATCATCTGTAATGGAAAGTGAATAATTGTTTCATAATTAATTTTAAAAAAAAATTGAAAAATTGGGTATTGATTGAGATGAGTCCAAAAATACCATTATATACTTTCCAGATCGGAATCTTGAAATCTTTTTTTCTTTTTTTTTTAACTTTTTTATTTGCTTATAATTAACAACAATGAAAAGATATTTTAAATTGAAAAAAATTAGATCCCACGGTTTAGAATATTAATATTATAAAGACTAAATTAGTAATTTCCGATTTAGATTAGCTGTGATTGCCATGCAAAACGATGAATACGCCTGCATTTATCATGTGTTCATTCGAAGAAGACAAACAGTATACAATCAATTTTATGATTTCTGTTTTTTTTAGGTCTAATTATGCTCTTAATCCCTATATTTTTTTATTTTTGAAAGTTAGTCTTTTACTGTTGGACAAGGTTGAGGCTTTGGGATCAAGTGGCGGAATGCAATAAAGACTCATACCCTTCTTGAAATAGTAAAATTTTAATTGAGGTATTTTATAATTTATAAAATTTTAAATTAATAATGATAAATTTATACTTTGATCCCTTAAAAATGATAAAAATTTAATTTAATCTTTCAAAATTTATAAAAATATAAGTTATTAAAATGATAAAATTATATTTTTACTATTGTAAAAATATACAATTTAGTTTCACTCTCCTAACAAAATTTCAAGCTCCTTGGGACCTTAATACCCTATATTTGACTCACATTTTATATAAATTATGTATCACTTGTTTTTAAATTTAATTATTTGTGCATTCTCTCCAAAACTATTTTGATATAGGTCCAAATATATTTTTGAATTATGTATTACTTGTAATTGCAGTGGCGGATCTTAAGATTAAGTTTTGAGGGGCCTAGTAAAATTTTAAGAGTTCAATGAGAATTTTGTAAAAAAAATTTTGAGATTAATGGGAATTTTCATAAAAGTTTAGAAAGTTTAATTAAAAGTTTCTAAAAACCATAAAGGATAAATGAAAATTTCTAGAGATTTTGAGGGATCTAATTGAAATTTTCTAAAAATTAAAAAAATCAAAACTTCCTAAAATTTTGAGGGGAGCCTTGGCCCTTATAACTTGTAAATTATCAATTGTAATTTTTTTTTTCAAACCCAACAAGTAGAGGGACTAAAGTTTAAAATCTTAAAACCTTTTTTTGGAAATACAGATCATAACAGTGATAGGCATTTTAATAATAAAGTCAATTTTATAATTTAATTTTCAAATAAATAAAATAAAAACAATTTGACTGAAACTTATATTAATATCTTTTAATTCCTTTTATTTATCAAATAATTTTAATTATCTTTTAAAAGTAATTAAAAATTGAAAATAAAATTTTTATTTTTATTTTTTGATACATAATATTTAATTTGTATTTATTATCAATAATCACGACAATCAAATAAGAATCATTATACCAAATCAAATTGAAATATTATTTTTTGGGTCGAAAAATTGGAACGTTAAGTTCAACTTACTTTTAAATTTTATAATTTTTTTGAGAAAATTTTTTTATATTCTTTAAATAAAAATATGAAAAAAAGGTTATAAATTAATGTCACAAGTGGAATTAAAGAAATAGATTTGGGACATATGATAATAAAATTACAACCATACTTAAATGTAATTTTACAAGTGGGATTGGCTGTCATGTCATGTATCACCTATGTGATAATTTTCAGTTTTTTATTTTCAATTTTCTATAAATTAACTTTTACGAATTTTAAAAAGTTCTATTTAAGGTGGGATTGAGTTAGTATTGTTGTTAATGTAAGAGAGCATGAGTTCGTGTATGTTGAAGTGAATTATCTTTCTATTTATGGGTTGGGAGGGACTATGGTTAGTTTTAGGCATTGTGTCAAAAAAAAAACAGACATGATCAGAATTTATAATGAAATTGTTTGAAAAAAATTACATATTTAAGGTTAAATTATATTGTTAGTCCTTATACTTTACAAAAGTTATGGATTTAGCTTTATACTTTAATTTGGTCTTTATATTTTTCGAATTGGTTACTTTTAGTCCTTATACTTTTCAAATTTTGGAGTTTTTGTCCTGGCCTAAACTTTAACAATTAGATCTGTTTGGTTAAATTTAATTACTAGATTTGTATCATGCATATCATTGTAGATTTAGTTCATATTCTCCAATTGAATCATGCTAATTTCCTATCCTTTTTGAATTTTGAATTTTTTTTGGTGAATAGAATTTTGAAATTTTAATCTTGATATAAATGACCGTCATTCATTCATTAACTGAATATTTAGTGAGTAATATAAGGAAATAATAAGCTAATATAGCATTACAAATATTATAATATATTTATCAAATCAAATTTTAAAAATAGCATAACTTAATTTGAAGAATTTAATAGTTACCAAGACTTAAAATTTTAAAATTTAAAAGTATGATAATTAAAATGATCAAATTAAAATATAGAAATTAAATCCACAATTTTTATGAATTATAAAGATTAATAGAAAATTTTAACCTATATTAAAAGGAGAGTTTAAACGGAGTTTTTTGTTGTTTTTTTTTTTTTCCTTTTTGCTATCACGTGATGGTTTCTTTCTTCTTCTTTTTTTGCCGAAACTTTTGGAAAGGAAGGTTTTTTTTAAAGCGTAAATTCCTTAGTTGATTATTTAATTTTTTGAACGCTTTAATTTTAGTCATTATTGTTATAATAATTTATTATTTTAGTTGTTCAATAATTAAATCCTTAATGGTGACTGATCATACACGTCATGACATCATTTATTACTTTGTTATTACCTCACTATTGTTCATCTTCTTCTTCCTCAATCCATTTTCCTTGTTGATTTTACTTGAAATTGTATTGTCAATTGATTTTTTTGACTAACGTAGTATAGACATTGATCTAATTTTAGGTTTTTTTACTTGTTAGAGAAAATTTTGTCAATTATTAGTGATAATTTTTATAATAATTAATATTTTTTAGAATTTAAAATTATGTAGTTATATAATTACAATTTATACTATCAAATATGATATAAAGAATTATAATGTAATTACACTTTATTAATCAAACACATCTAGAAAATTAGAATTTTTTTAATTACAAGAGGGTACAATTGTAATCCTAATAATTACAATTTCATCCAATTACTTTGTGATGTCCAAACACACATTTAGATCACAGTAAAATACTTTATGTAAAGCCAGGTTGACCATCGTGACTCCTCTCGCTCTCGAAAGCTTCTTGCCTTATCGTTTTACTCCATTCTCTCTTCTTCGCTCTTGCTATTTTCCTCTCTTTTCTTCTCCATGGCTCTAGCTTTGTTGGGTTATGACCAGTGGCGGAGCGTAGTAAAGATCTATGACTCCATTAAAATAGTAAAATTTTAATTTAAGTTTTTTATAATTTATAAAATTTTAAATTAATAATAGTAAAATTAAACTTTACCCCGAAATAATAAAAAAATTGATTTAACCCTTTAAAAATTATAAATATATAAACTATTAAAATAATAAAAATATATTTTTACTATCACAAAAAAATACAATTTAATTTCGACCATCCAAATTTTTCTTTTTAGCTCCACTACTGGTTATGACGTTCCTCCTCATTCATTTTTTACGTTAATGTGGACATGTCCAAGAGCTAAAGGTCTTTAGCTTTAGGGTTTTGAGTAGTGGGCGTTGCACTAAACTTTCATGTTGGGGATTTCTTCTCGATGGAAGGGAGGCTTTTGTGGTGGATAGGTGGCGGCCATAAGCTCTCTGTGGAGATTTTAGGTTGACGATCCTGCCGTCTTTTCTGCATTAAGGTTGACGACTCCGACACCACCAGTAGAGTGGGCAATACTGATGCTGCTGTGTATTTTGGTTTGATTGTGCATGGTTGTCTACTCCTTAGCGTCAAATATGCTAAGCGCAAGGGCGAAGTTGGAAAAAAAAATTAGGAAGGCAAAATTAAATTATCTATTATCTATTTATAATTTTTAAAAGATTAAATCAAATTTTTATCATATTTAAAAGATTAAAATATAATTTTATTTTTATTAATTTTAAATTTTTAAAAATTTAAAGGTTAAAATAGTAAAATTTCTATTTTAGGGGAAGTTTTGCCAACCGTCCTAAATCCACCCTGGCTAAGGTTAGCATATGGTAGTTTCTCTCAGTATGTTATGTTGTTGAATGGACTATTGACGAGCCATTCAATCTATGGTATTGACATGTTTGATCCGAACATTCTTATTGTGATGGATCCATCATAAGACAAACAAGGACTTGATAGGAGACTCGTACACTCCATGGCATTTTTGTTTGCCGTAAGTGCGCTATCAAGATTACAGGCAAGAGTCTCCTTTCGCACCCATAACGAAAAAATTTGATATGATTTGTACGTTGTAAGCCTATCCAAGGGTGAAGGTAGAAATTCTTTTAGGGAGTTGAAATTAAATTTTAATTTTTACAATAGTAAAAATGTAATTTCATCATTTGAATGGTTTATATCTTTATAATTTTTAAAAGATTAAATCAAAATTTTATCATTGTTAATAAGATCAAAATACAATTTAACTTTTACTAATTTAAAATTTTAAAAAATTTAAACAATTTAAATAAAAAAATTAATTTGAGGTGGGGCCGAGCCCTACCAACTCCCTTAGGTATGCCCCTAAACTTATAATGTTTGGGTTTGATGTTAGAATCATTGGCCTCTGCCCTTTGTCTTGTATAGGTCAGTAGCATATTTTAGGTCTATGTCTTGTACGAAGTTTAAAGTGAAATTTTAAGTGTCGTGAATGGATAGTTGGATCAACCAAGCTAAGTAATGGGGGTATCTCCCATGGCTTAGTGGTTGGTTGGGAAAGGGGTTTTAATGCAAATAATAGTAGAAAGTGACAGTGAGGGTGTGGCATAGCATTGGTGTTAATGGGATACAATTAGTAGGGAATTAATAATAGCTTCCCTTTAGTTAGAAGCATTACAATAAATTGTGTAGGAGCCATTGGACTTTCAAGTTCAACCTTATGAGGCAGTTTCCACACCACCCTTTATGCCAAACCTAGCAATTAATTCCATCCCCATCACTGCACTTTGTGTTTATGAGAGACCACTTTTCGGGGTTGGCACCATGATAGCCCCTACATGTACTGTTTCGATTCTCAACTAGTATTAAGTAGTTTACGTTTAGTTTCGGTTAAGATTTCGATGTGTTTCAACTCATTTCAATTAATGTCAATTTGTATGAATGCGTATTGATTCATATCAATTGGTACAATATTATAATATTCTAAACCTAATTTGTCATTTTTTTATTTTAAATATTTTATAGTTACATTTAAAATTAAATTATTGAACCCAATTATTATATTTGAATATAAATATATTTATATGAGTGTAATTGAAATATATTTACATGTATATATAAAATATATAATTTATTAAGAAAAAATTAAACTATTAATATATGTGTGTGAAAATATTCAAAATATCGATAAATCTTTTTTTTTTAAATATACTGATGTGGTTACATAGTAGTATTTGTTCATACTTTTTAAACTCTTTGACAACGCATACACACCTTGCACACACAAGCGCTCGAACTCGGAACTTTTAAGATAAACAACATCCTCTTTTTTACTGGAATCACTTGTTAAGTTCAAAATATCGATAAATCTGAAATGATACACCTAAATACACCAATAATAATACATATTAATTTCAAGATAAAAATTGTATGCTCGATGAGAATATATTATTAGGAGATGAGTTAGGAGTTACTTTGAAAGAAATGTGGTATCTAAAATTTTTATTTAGGGTGTGGCCCTCCCATTTGTACTAAAAAGCAATATATTAGTTTTTTTATATTAATATATAAATAAATTTAATTAAAATAATATATTCATCAAAATAATCATTTAATTTGGATGAAATGGAGTCGATCCGAATTTGATTAACATAATGTATTTTAGCTTTATTCAAAATTATTAGTTATTTTTTAAATAAAAAATTATTAGTTATTTATCTATTACACATGTAATAATATATTTACTACATAAAATTTTAAAAATAACAAAATTAAAGTTAACATACTAAACAACTACCGTATGGGCTATCATAGAGGTGTTTATGGGTCAGGTCGGGTGCAGTCCGGGCTTAACAAAAAATTTAGGCATATTTTCTAGGCTCGAGCCCGGTCTAAAAAATTGATCTAAAATTTTGTTAAAGCCCGGCCCAAATAAAATACTAAAACCCGAGCCCAACCCAGCCCGCCCATATTAATTTTTAATATTATTTTTATATAATTTTTAAATATATATAATGCATTAAAAATACTAAAAATATTAAAATAAATATTTTCAAATAATAACAACATAATAGTGAAATTGTAGCAAATAAGGAGAAAACAATAAGAAAATATCATTAAAAAAAAAGCAGATTTTTTGTCCTTTTGTGAATTCGAGCCGGGTCGGAGCAAAAAATTCCTTACCCGAGACCCAACCTATTTTTTCAACGGGCTTTATTTTTTGCCCAAGCTCATTTTTCGAGTCTATATTTTTATCCAAATCCTCCCATTTTTCGGACGAGACTTCGGATCGAATCGAGTGGTTCGATCCATGAACAAGTTTAAACTATTATCAAAACTTCAAAAATCGAAAAATATATAAACTAAAAATAAAAAAGAAACATTAAAAATAAATCCACAACATAGAAATCAATAGTAAAATTTAACAGTTGCAAAATCTTTTCTACATAATTTTTTTTTTTTTTTACTTTTTGGGAATAGATTTGATATTTCTTGGAAAAATCTAATTCAGATCTTGAAATGACTTAAGTTATGATATCATACGAGAAATTAGTATCTTATAATTGAAATCAATTGGACCTAAAGAAAAGGAAATTGTGTTTAGGGGACAAATGAAGTTGATTTGATACTTAAATAATTTAACTTTGTCGTGGTACGAAATATAACTGCACAAATGGCTTTTAATGTATAAAACGTCATTAACAAGTAATTTCTAAAGGAAATTATTTCTTTCCTTTCAATCAAAGAAAAAACAAACTCTCTAATTTCTCTCAATTTCTTAATTTCTTTAAAAAACATTAGACTAATTTAATTCTTATTAATTTTAAAATTAAGTAATTAAGTAAAATTAATCACAACATTAATGTTTTCTATTTTTTTTACATAATTTTGATTAGCATTATAATAAATTTAGCATTCAATGTTTATATATTTTATCATTTTAGTCTTAATTTTAAAAATTTCAATAAATTCAACCTCAACATTTACACAAATATTGTACGATAAATTTATTAAATTAAGATAAAATTGATAAAATATGTAAACTTTGAAGACTAAATTTATTATACCAATATATTTTTCATCCATACATTTCATTTGAGGTTAAATTTTAATACTAAATTCGCCCTTAAATTTGGTAACTTTTTTAATCTTGATCTTAAAATTTTTTTTATCGGTTTTTAAGGTTAACATTTGTTACACAAATTAATCTCTATGATTATCACTTTTAATTTTTAAACAAATGGTTGAAATGGCCAAATTAGGATATAACACGTAGACAAACAGGAGAATGTCACATGTTTTCCTCTTTATTTATTCTAAAAATTTGAAAAAACTTAAAAATTCAAATATATATAAATTCAAAAAAAATTGAACAATTTTAAAATATATTATATATATTATTAAAATTAAAAAACCGAATATGTATAATTCAAAAATAAAAAAATAGTTAGAATTTTAAAAATATCCAAAATATTTTGTAAGTTTCAAAAACTAAAAAAAAAAAAAAAAACTATTTTGTAAGTTTACCGTCATTGAAACAGTGCGTATTGGAACCAACATGAATTAATTTACTTTGTTTATTATATAATATCTTGCTTTGAATTTTGGCATACCAAAGATTTAAATGTTAAAATTTCTGGTATAATTTAAATGTTTCAACTTTAAAAATATTGTTATTTTTTAGAAATTATGATTAACAGTTAAATTTTTTATATTATTTAGATATTTTAATATAACATTAGAAAAATTATTCTAAATTTGAAATTTAAAAATTTTAATTAATGGTTAAAATTTTATTATCATTTTAGATATTTCGATATAATTTTAAAAGTATTATTATTATTTTAGATATTTCGATATAGCATTAGAAATATTGTTATGGATTAGAAATTTGTTAACGTCTATATCTAAAATATATATGAATAAGTTTAGATAATTTCAAAAAAGTTTATACAACAAAATAAATAATTTTTTTTTAAATTGAGTCTTTTTAAATTCATTCTATTTAAATGTAAAGAAAGAATTGAGTGAAGAAAAAAAAATTAAAAGCTTGAAAATAATAAAATGATAGGAACTTTTTGAGTGTTTGGTTGATGAGAAAATATAAAAGAATTTGGTAAAAATTTCTTGATGAGAAGAAAACATAAAAAAAAATTGGGTAAATTAAAATGAGATTTACGTGGCAAGTTATGATCGGCTGAATTTTTTTTTTCTAATGTGACTAACAGTTGGGGTAAAATGAGTAACGGTTTAATAGTTTAGATACCAGTTTTGACAAAAAAAAATTTAGATGCCAATTTAAGAAAACTAATATAGTTTAGGTATCATTTTATTATTTAAGCCTTTAAAAATATATAATATTTTATTTAAATATTATTATAACATTAAAAATTTTGATAAAGATCATTTTGGTCCCACACACAAACAAGAAAAAGATTGAAAATAATAATGAGGATCTCCATGCACCCAAATATCTATAGATATGTAAAAAATTATTGTATATATGTGTATATATATAAATAATCTCTTTATATGTTCTGATTATATTTATTATTATTTTTACATAATATTTAGAAATATTTATATTTTTTAATTTATAAATAAGAGGATAATACGTTTTAGTATACTGAAATCTTGCATTGATAACCATACCTATGTCAATCGAGACTCAATCGACATATATTATAGTATATTTTTTATTTTTTTTTATATTAACTTATAACTGAGTGAATTGATAATTTTTTCCCGAAGCGAAGAGCATACTCATATTTAGATAGTAAATGTGAGATTGGGCCAAGTGACGGCAGACTAAATATAGGATCGATTGGGCAAGGTCCAAATAGTATTATTTTATTGGGTATTACATTAGAAATCATGGTCAAGAACTGTTTCAGCTTCAATGGCGGAGGCAGGAACAAGAAAAAGAAAAATGGTGGACAGAAGCAGAACCATAACATCAGCTAATAACGAGAAAGCAACAGCAGTGGCAAAGTGGCCTTCTCTCAAACCCAAACTCGATCTCCACATTATTCGCCTTCAAGGCAATGATCTCTTCACCGTACGTTTCTCTTGAATTTCGCTTCTTCTTTTTTTCCCTTTAAAACTAAAATTATTTCCTATTTTCTAGTGCCTTATATGGGTTCTGGGACTATTCTAAAAAGAACCCTTTAATATTAGCTTTCCATCAGCTCTAGTGTTACCCAGAAAGTTGTACCACTTAGCCTAATTGGTTATTGTTCTAATTGTGCAATTAGTCAAAATATTACAAACATTTGTAATTGGTTAATGTGGAAATTACACTTGCTAACAGTATGATTTGTATGTTTATAAAGCATTAAAGTTTTTTTTGTCTTGAATTCAGGTTCATATAAGTTAGTCTCCAATGGATAATAATCTAGTTTAAATTGGTGGATGGTATTGATTCTTGCAGGTGCAGAATTTCTTCACATCTGCTGAGTCAAAGGCATTCATTAAGACTGTTGAGTCAATTGGTTTTGAGCACCAAGGAAGTCTTGGTCCAACAAAAGGCGAAGCATACCGAGACAATGATCGATTATCTGTTAATGATCCTAAACTTGCTGATACTATATGGCAGTCTGGACTTAGCCGATTATTCTCTGATATTAAGATTAGGGGGAAGGTTGCTGTTGGCTTGAATCCCAATATTAGATTTTACAGGTACCTTCATTGTTTCCCCATTAAACCCATGTTTACTTATATGTGAGTAAATGTAACTTTGGTTGGACTATAAAAGGTTATGATGTGTGTATCGAAGGCTGAATAATATGCTTTGTTGTGTATATTGAAGCCTGAACTTTGATTTTCACTTTATTCGATTAATATTCTACTTCAGGTATAAGGTTGGCCAGCGCTTTGGACGGCATTTTGATGGAAGTGTTGATCTTGGAGACGGAAAGCGCACCCATTATACTTTATTAATATATTTAATCGGTGGTCCCAAAACCAAAGGCAAAAGTGACTCAAGCAACCTGAAGGATTCTGCATCAGAGCCTCTAGTTGGAGGAGAGACTGTCTTCTATGATTCATGGAACGAAGTTGTAGCAGAGGCAAATTTCTTCCCTTTCATGTTACTTTTGTCTTTTTGAGTTCCTATCGGATTAGCTATATGGCTCAGTATGGGATACCCTTTATTTATGTAATATTAACTCTGCAGGTTGCTCCTGCTGAAGGAATGGCACTCCTACACATTCATGGCGACAAATGTATGCTGCATGAAGCTCGAAATGTCTCCAAGGGTATCAAGTATGTTTTCAGATCAGATGTGGTTTTTGCTTGTGCGCCGTAGTTAATGAATAAGGTTCGTGAGTTTTCCTCTAAAATTTTACAGTAGCCGTAGCAATGCCTAACTGATACATGTATGATCAATATTGTTAAGGTGTGCACCCAGGCTGTAGTGCTAGAAAACAAAAGCACCACCCTTTTGAATGAGGTACGTTTGATCATGTGTATGCATGGTGCACCAAGGGGCACTTTTTCTAAGAAAAAAGGCCCATTTGGTTGAAGTTCTTTAATTTGTGTTACTTTTAATGTTATTTTTAATGAATTGCTAATGTAGTGCTGTAGAATTAGATTTCATGCTATGTATATATTTCATAGTTTGACAATATTTTGTTACCAAAAGTGAGGGAGCATTCTTGCTTGATCACTTTCCCTTGCTTATGGGATTAGTTCTTCTTGGTTCTTGCTGGACTTGCATTTAAAGTTTGATTGTAATGCATCCTGGTGTGGGAATGCCTGCCACTTTTTGAAACTGTATGACTCAGCCAACCAGCAAATTGGACATCATTCATAACAACTTAATCTTACATTGTTGAAATGATCAGGCTCAAAGCATATTTGAAATTTATTCTTCATGCCAATTGTACAAGTCCAATTTCGTCCGGGCCTCTCGAAACCCAATTCTATTTTTTCTTATTTATTTATTTATTTATTATTATTATAAATATAAATAAATATAAAATAATATTAATTTTATTTTGTTATTTATTTATTTATTATTGTTTGAATATAAATAAATAAATGTAAAATAATATTAATTTTGTTTTATTATTTATTTATTATTTTATGAATATAAATAAATAGATAACAGACCAAAATAATAAACCCAAAGTCAAAGTCATCAAATCCTTGAAAATTAGTTCTCAAAGTCCTATCAAATCCCATCCAAATCCATCCACTTTTGGTGCCTTTATGGATTTAT
Organism: Gossypioides kirkii; assembly: GCA_005610355.1. Taxonomy (NCBI): domain Eukaryota; kingdom Viridiplantae; phylum Streptophyta; class Magnoliopsida; order Malvales; family Malvaceae; genus Gossypioides; species Gossypioides kirkii. The sequence continues at coordinate 4,264,969 of CP032255.1, forward strand.
CCCAAGCTAGTTTCAAGTAAACTTTGAACCAGTCAAAGTACTCAAAAGGTGGCCGGCCATGGGATTGAGTGGTTGAAATTCATTTTTTAAAAATAGCCTTTAACTCCCACTTATAAATATATCCCTAAGCTACCCATTCTAATCACGAATTCACCAACAGATTCTCTTCTTTATCTCATTTTCTCTCTACCTTTTCCCCTCCATTTCCCTTCCATTCCTTTGTCAATTTTCTCCTCTTGGGAAAGTGTCAGCCTTGGAAATAGTTTTATTGGGTGTTCATCAGAGATCTCGATCTTGGAAGAATCGAGCAAGAAAGACGAAGAACGTGATAGCTGTTCTTGAGAATTGTACTATTAATTGCATTTATTATATTTTTATTTTTTTATTTATATTTGTAAGTTATGTGCACATTTATGTTTGCATAATATGGGAATTCATTTTTTTTAAAAAAATACATAAATTATTTTTAAAAATCAAGGTAATGTCCTTTGTCACGGAAATTTGAAAAATCATGCCTTAATTCACTAGGTGTCGATTTTTTTTGAACCGGGATAATTGAATATCCTTTAAAAATTTAAATACGAGATTTTTTTTGAATAGTTCGTTATTTTTTAATATTGGAATTGTTATATCCTAACTTACTGGATGTAACTTTTTCTCGATTTATTCGAAATAATGAGCTTTCTTCGGAAACAATTTTTTCTCAAAATAAAATAAATATGACATTCATCATGCATTTAGGGATCGCAATTTAAATTTTTCTCGAACTTTTAATTTTCAACAAATAAGATTTTGAATAATCGATTAGGTACTAATTTTGGGCGTGTAAGGATGCTAATCCTTCCTTATGCGTAATCGACTCCCGAACTCGTTTTATGGTTTCAAAAACCAAAATTTTTTTAATGCTTTTTTTTTAAATCTCCAAAGGTGAGCCAATTACACCTGCTTTAAAAATTATTGGTTACGACTCTATTTTTATTTTTTAAAATATAAATTGAGACTTATTTTTGTTTTTTTTCAAAAATTAGTTTCGACACCAATGTTGCTGATGGGGGTTTACTCTCGCCTTGTATTTGAAATTTATATCTTATTAGTGACAGACTAGTGACAAATTAGCAACAAAAACAACATTTATAGCTCAACTATTCATTGTGATTTGTGACAGAAATACAGGAGTGTTTGTACAAAAATATTAGGTCTGAAGAATTGGCTTGTGCAAAAAAATAGGTCCATTTAAAATATGGTTTGGTTTGGGTTTGAACATTCAAGGTCTTGATCCAACTCGTTTTAAGTTTATAATATTTTATATTATGTTATGTTTATATATTATGCAATTTAGACACATTAAAAAATAAACTTATACGAACCCAACGAATGACTCCAATGAAAAAGAGCATGATGTTCATCCTAGAAAACTCGGGTTTGAGCACATGTGTGTACAAAGTGTGTGCGTCTTGTCAAAGGGTTAAGAAAATATGAATAAATATTACTATGTAATCAGAATAATATATTAAAAATAATAATAAACTTATACTAAATATATAATATTTCTATAATGTAAATATTAAAAAATATTAAGATGACTATATAAAAATTTTAATAAATAAAAAATGTAAAAAATATTAAATATTAAATATTAAAATAATATAATATAGATATTTTTTTAAAAATAATGTGTAGGCTTAAAATAGGCTCGAGTTAATCTTTAGCAAATATGGGTGAGTTTGGGTAAAATTTTAAGCTCAATTTTTGGGTCGGGCTAGATTTGAACATGCATAAAATATGTTAATATCATACTTATACCTAGCTCGAACCCAATCCGATTCATGAACACTTCTATTTTGATGAAAATATCACAATTACCATCACAAAGTTTTGATATTATTTCTCAATGACACTCTACAAATATTGAAACTACAAATACCTTGATGTGTTGGGTCAAACATTTCTTCTTGTCAAACTGAGAGGTTGTGGTTGAAGACATCGAATTAACCAATGGAGACTTTTTGGATGATTGTTGGATCTTCCTCAACATAGATGGTGTTGTTCAAGTGGATTCAGGGAACGCAGCGATCGAGGGAGTCTTGCGTGATGGAAATGGTGAGTGGGTCCTTGGTTACGACAAATACCTTGGCAAGTGCTCGGTTTTTGACACAGAACTCTGGGACATTCTTGATAGGCTAAAACTTATCCAAAGAAGAGGTCAACCTAAAGTAGTAATCCAATTAGATAGCTTGGAGGCAATTAAAGTTATTTATGGTAGCGGCTCAAAGACATTCGAGTTCACTCTTATCAGAAGGATTCATCGCATCTTATCTGAAGAAAGCAGTTAGTGTCTACGCTATATTCCTATTAAATAAAGTCGAAGTGCTGACTTCATAGCTAAATTGGCTTTTGAAAGAAAGGAAAATTTACAATTGGTTGAAACTCCACCAGAGAAAATATTAGCTTTTATCAAAGCAGACAAAATTAAGAATTTTTGTATTCCATAACCTAATCAGCTAACTTAGTTTTGTAAATTGTTAATCACCAAAAAAAAATTACAAATAGCGTCGTGACGGAATTGTGACGGTTAATTAATTAAACTAATTTTTAAGAAATAACTGTGACAGATTGTAAATAACATTATGGAATTTAAATATTTTTGTAATAATATACTAAATAAATTTCCAATTATGCATCTATAGATAATTTATTTGAGATGGTGAAATCATAAAATAATATAATAATATTTCAAACCGAGCTCACTAAATATTCAAAAATAATTAGTCAATCAGGACACTGGGAAAAGATTGGTGTTACTTTTTCAAGTTCTTTGTTAATACAGATTGAGAGTTCAAATTGGGATGGTAATAGAGATTGTGGATTCAAATACGTACGGATATTGAGTTCATTTTTTCTTTTGAATTTTTACGGATTTGAATAATATTTAAATTCTAATTTTAGATATTTTATTCGTTACAAATTCAAATTGGATGTAATAGATACTTCAAATATTTATTATTTGTATCTGTATTGTTTATTTGAATAATGAATACATATTCAAATATCTAAAATTGATATACATAAAAGAATTTTAATAGATTCGAATTGAGATTTTTGTAGATTTTGATGTTTTCGAAATGATTGAAAACTTTGAATTTTTTTCCGGATATTTAATGATTAAAAGTATTTAATTTAGATTCGGATTTGAATAATTTAAAAAATGCAGATTATCTAACACGATATGATTGCTTATTTCAGAGGCTGAGAACCCAGTCCAATTTTTTATTTCAAAGAAAAGGAAAATTAAAAAATAAATCATGTGCATTTTCTGTCTAAATGCATGTACTCAGTTCTTAGCTTTGATCCCCCACTCCGTCTAAAGTACCTAAATTCACTGAAAAAAACAAAAAAAGGTTTGTATCTTCTTGGATGCTTTGGAAATTTTGAGAATAAAATAATTATAAATTATAAATAAATATTCTATTTCAGACATCATATACTTTTTTTGTGGAATCCTGTTGGAATCTGAAAAATTGCCATTTGAATCCTCGGTCCTTTTTGTGTTATTGATTGAGTCCCTCAAAGTCCATGAATAGGAGAAAAAAAATGGTATACTAGTCAAACATAATTTGGCATGCAAAATTTCATTCTCATGCTTTTGATTTGGTTAAATTGTAATTTTGGTCCTCATACTATACTCAAAATTAAGATTTAGTCTCAATATTTTGATTAGATATAATTTAGTCCGTTTATTTTATGATGTCATGATTTAATCCAAAAAATTTACATCACTAACTATTCTGATTAAAATGATGATGTCATTTTTTTCTTAAAAAAGTTAATGGCCCATTGAGATTTAGTCTCACTATTTTAACATCATTAAATATTTTAGAAATGTTCTATCTTGAACCCAACTAGTGGCTCCAATAGATAAGAGGTTGATGTTCATTTTAGGAGACTTGGGTTCGAGCACCTGTGTGTGCAAGGTGTGTGTGCGTTGTCCAAGGGTTAAAAAAGTATGAACAAGTACTACAATGTAATCACACCAGTATATTAAAAAAAATATTTTATCCTATAATAATAGACTTTTGGGGGGATCCTGTTGAAAACTGAAAATTTGCCATTTGAATCCTCAGTCTTCTTTGTGTTTCTGATTGGGACATGCAAAGTCAATGAATAACAAAAATGGTCAAAACTTCATTCATAGTTTTATTTTGGTCAAATTATGGTTTTGGTCATTTTATTACATTCAAAATGTGGATTTAGTATTTATATTCTAAATTGACATAATTCGATCCATTTATTTTACAGTGTCATTAGTTAGTCCAAATATGGGTCTAAATTGAAAGCTTGCGCAATTTTTTGAAAGGTTTAAATAAAAATTTTAGGCTAAAAAATGAGTTTGAACAAAAAATTAAACCTATTTAGAATAAGGTCCGCACTTGAGTTCCAATATTCAAGGTTGATCTAAAAAAAAATATAAAATCTCTGAATATAAAAAAATAATATTTTTAAAACAATAATATGAGCACAATTAAATAGGTAATATTGATAAAAAATTGAGACGCATGATATCGATAATATACCAAAGTAGCCAGTATCGTCTCACTAGATGTTCTGTTTTTGTTTTAGTAATAATATGCATCGATGCTGATGTATCTTGATGTACTGTTTTAAATTTATTGACATTTTTCAAATATTTTTATATTATATATTATGCAAATATACCTCATATAAAACTTTATATACGAATATACATTTTCTTAATTTAATACAAATACAAATATTAAAATCCTTAATTAAATTGAATACTTTTATTTTAAATTATAATATATATTATTTTTAATATAATTATAAAAAGTACAAATAGTTAAAGATAAAAATTTTATTTATTTTAAAGTATAAAAATTTTGTACCAAATGTTACAAATATCAATATTGGTTGAAACATATCGGACTACACCGAAACAACCAAAACTATTGAGATTTTGATCAGATCAAATTAATACCCGATTTAAGACTACGATCAATACTAGAATGATTTTGACTGCCATGTATTATACATGGGCTCAGTTAAACCCGGCCAATCATGAACAATTCTAAAATATAGAGATTAAAATTTAAATTTACCCATAATAAAGGGACCAAAATAAAATTTTGACATTTCAATTCAAAAACAGAAGAAGCAAAGGGTGGAAAGAGGGACTGACCATTCAAAACAAAGGTGCTTGAGAGGTTTAACTGTCTAAGACAGTCTCAATTTAGATTTTGTTTTTCTCTTTCATAAATTGTGCTGTAAAAAGTTGACCAAAACAACTTTAAGACATGTCGTAGACCCATTCAACTTTTATTGGCGCGTGTACGTCAGGTACCAATCATATAACTACGAACTCCGACGTTGTTGTGATTTTCACCAAACTTGGACAAAGGTCAAACCTTTGAATGCTGGTCTTTTTTACCCTTCACCGCCACCTCTTGAAACTTTTATAGCACATGTTTTTTAAATTGGGATAAAGTAATATTTTAGTCCTTGGATCTTATTTTTTTTGGTAAGCATTAATCTCAGATTTGACAGCTTTTCACAAATTAGTTTTTGAATTTGGATTTTGCTAATGTAAGTATCGGTATGAAATTATACTACATCGTTATTTAATTTTTTTTTAAGATTTCTTTATAATTTTAATATTTTTTATATTAAAATTTGACCTGTGTGCTTTTAAATTGATCGGAATAGGAAAATAATGCCTCAACTGGTGACTAATTTAATGAAAAAATCAAATTGATACAATATTAATACTTTAAGCTCTAAATTAAAACGTAATTAAATTTGGATGACATTAAAATCCAGGTCATAGTTCGAGGAGATAATGTGCTATTTGCCCCAAAAAACTTTGCAGTAGTAAAATCAACAGAAGAAAACAAAAATGGGTTATTTTTATTACAAAGCTTTATGAAAAAAACCTTGGATGTTTGTAAGAAAAAGAATAGTTAAAGACTAAAAGAAGGGAGAAAGTGTTAGCTGATTAAGCACTTAGTATCCGATGTTTCTAAGCAACTACATCTAAAAATTAAGAGCAAAAATTCAGAATAAAAAACCCACTAATTGTCAGTTCTTATGGATATGATTTTAGTATTTAATTATATTTATCCACTTTAGCCATTTTCTTCTTTGTTTCTCTCCCTTTTCTTTTTGCCTTTCTTCAATTTTCACTTGAAACTGGTACTTTGATCTTCTCTACTTTTTTTACATGAAAATTTATTGTTTCTGCTGGGTTTTGGGCTTGGCTTAGTTTCTTTGAAAGCTATGGCTTGATATTTTGTATGTATGTTTATGGGTTTTGTTTAGATTTCTGGTATCTGCATGAATTTTTGTGATTTTTTTGAAGTTTCTAAATTTAGGTGATTGAATATTTACTCTTTTTTTTTCTATTTTTTTTCATTTCAGTTTTATATTTGAGAACATTGATTGTTTGATGGGCAATACATGCAGTGGATCTTTCAAGGAGAATCAATTTGAGGGCTACATGAAAACTTGTTCCAACTCTGATTATACCAATTTGGCTCCACTCATTAGCCCGACAAAGACAGCTAACACCATGAGAAGAGCCATGGATCACCAAGCTTATTATGTTTTAGGTCATAAGACCCCTAATATCCTTGAGCTTTACACTTTAGGCCGTAAATTAGGACAGGGACAGTTTGGGGTTACTTACTTATGTACAGAGATTTCGACCGGGATTGAATATGCTTGCAAGTCGATATCAAAAAGGAAGTTGATTTGCAAGGAGGATGTCGAGGATGTTAGGAGGGAGATTCAGATTATGCACCATTTGGCTGGTCATAAGAATATCGTGACGATCAAAGGCGCGTTCGAGGATCCTTTATTTGTGCATATCGTGATGGAGCTTTGCTCCGGAGGCGAACTGTTCGACAGAATTATCCAGAGAGGGCATTACACCGAGAGGAAAGCAGCTGAGTTGACTAAGATCATTGTTGGTGTTGTTGAGGCTTGCCATTCACTTGGGGTTATGCATAGAGATTTGAAGCCTGAGAATTTCCTGTTGGTTAACAAGGATGATGATTTCTCACTCAAGGCCATCGATTTCGGGCTCTCGGTGTTCTTTAAACCCGGTAATCACTCGAATGTTCTTAACTTTTACTGATCGTTAACCTCTAACATTGAAACTTAATGCATGCAACATTAATGCCAATTGATGGTTACCGGGAAGAACATGACCGTAATAGTTGAAGAGCTAACATTTGTTTCTTTATTGAGTTAATTTCAGCCCTTTGGTTTATAATGAAACCGATGTCATTTTGAAATTCAAGTTGTTTAACATATTGTGTGGTTTACTATAGGCGAAGTCTTTACCGATGTTGTTGGAAGCCCATATTATGTCGCTCCTGAAGTACTCCTCAAACATTATGGACCAGAAGCAGATGTATGGACTGCTGGAGTTATACTCTATATATTGCTAAGTGGCGTGCCACCATTTTGGGCAGGTATTTTTTGATACTTTTGGTTCTGCATCGGGATGGATTCTCAAGTAAATCTATGTATAATATACTTACAAACCATCCTCTGTTGTTTAGAAACACAACAAGGAATATTTGATGCTGTATTGAAAGGATATGTTGACTTCGACTCCGACCCATGGCCCCTAATATCCAATAGCGCAAAGGATCTAATCCAGAAAATGTTATGCTCTCGACCTTCGGAACGGCTGACTGCTCATGAAGTATTATGTATGTGATCTGATATTAACTCTTGGTTACTATCTGTTTGATGTTAATGAAGATAAAATTGTGTCATCATTTTCTTTTCGAATTGTTTAGGTCATCCTTGGATTTGTGAAAATGGGGTTGCCCCGGACAAGGCACTGGACCCAGCAGTACTTTCTCGTCTCAAACAATTCTCAGCAATGAATAAATTAAAGAAGATGGCTTTACGGGTAAGATTCTCAAGATTTGCATGTAATATTAGGAAGAAACTATACTTGTAAATAGGATCATGTGTAATAAATCAGACAATGTCGTCTTCGAATCAATGAAGGGGTATTACCCCATCAATACAGCAGAATCAAGCTGTTACTTCACTATTTTTTGCTAAAATATTTTTATGTCTCTGTCTGGATGCTCCTTGTACTTACTTTGTTTAGAGTTCAGTCTTAACAACTACGGAAGTTCATGTTGTCCTGCTCCTTTTCATGTTTTCAGGTAATAGCTGAAAGCCTCTCCGAGGAGGAGATTGCTGGCTTGCGAGAAATGTTTACGACTATGGATACCGATAACAGCGGTGCAATCACATTTGATGAACTCAAAGCTGGATTGCGAAGTTATGGTTCCACCTTGAAGGATATAGAGATACGGGACCTTATGGATGCAGTAAGTTTGTTTCCGGAGCAGATATATAAATATTTGTTTTGTTTTTCGAGTTCTGTTCGTACATTTCTTCTTCCTTGGTGAATGGTGTATTGTTGCTCATTCCTTTTGTTTAAATGCCTGCTTTTATGTTTTCATTAATTTCTGAGGGATGCAGCATTTGCGTCCCCTTGTGATTCAATTTTAAAAGAGAAGCATGAAGTAGCCTTATTTGTCTGATTGTAATACGAATAATTATGATTGTCAATGTTTGCCTTCACTTGTGTTTGCAGATAAATTTTTGCATAATGATGCAGCCGTTGTGCTTATTATGTTATATTCATGTGGAAAATGTTAATTACAAGTTTGCAAATCAATCATCTAATTTATATTTTATCTGTTCTCAGGCTGATGTCGACAATAGCGGGACCATTGATTACGGTGAATTTATAGCTGCAACCGTTCACCTCAATAAACTAGAACGCGAGGAACATCTCGTTGCAGCATTCCGATACTTTGATAAGGATAATAGTGGCTATATTACGGTTGATGAGCTTCAGCAAGCTTGTACTGAGCATAACATGACCGATGTTTTACTCGAGGATATAATTCGAGAAGTTGATCAAGACAATGTAAGTCATTTTCTACCTTGATGTTCGGATCTTTATGGTTTTTTTATATGGTTAAGCATGTTCCTACTAAAAGATAATGTAGAGTTTTCGAGTACTTCACTGTCTCACTGTTTACAGTTCCTGAATTTCGTGTATGATTTGACATCAATGAGACCATGTCAATTTACATTGAACAAAGCAGTAGGGTATTGGCAAGCAAGTTCCCGTTCGAATAGTATTTTGCTTTTGGTTCGTTTGTTGATTAAAGTTTCTAACTGTTTTGCAACATTTGCTTTATTTCAGGACGGAAGAATCGACTATGGTGAATTTGTTGCCATGATGCAAAAAGGCAATGCAGGAGTCGGTAGACGGACCATGAGAAACAGCTTGAATATGAGCATGAGAGATGTGCCGGCTGCTCTCTAATTTCCAGTCACACGCATCTTGTACAGGTGTCTTTGAACTGTCTTTATATGCTCTTTCATGTCCCTAATATCTTCCGGGATAGTTGAAGCACAAGTAAAATAGATCACTTCTAGTCTAGCTTGTTTAGGTTATAAATTGGATGAAATGGACTTTCCGACTTGCTTTTAACCCGAAAATTCAAACGGTCTGCAATGGTGTAATCGTAAAAATGCATGCAGTGGATTCACCACCATCTAATTTACTCATTCAAATGGCTTAGAACTACTGTGATACTTTAGAAGTTTCTCTGAAAAATCGAGAAAGCATTAGAAAACTCGATAATTTCGATGCACAACCAATGAACCATCTCCGGTTCTGCATATAATTTGTATGGAATCAGTGTTGCATCATCGATAGAGGGATTCAGATGTAGCTTAAGCATCACTGTTTTTCAATACCGAAAGACTAGCAATTAGAGTTCGTAAAACCAGACCGTTTCTAACATTCTAATTATATGATGCCATGGCAGATTGTACGGCAAAGCTGGAAGATGGAATATCCACAGCAAAGCTTTCTGACTTAACAGTTTCGGTTCTTCCTATGCTGCCCCAGAATGTCACTGAAGAAATGGTTATGGAATGTTGTTTGTTTAGTGGGATGCTATTGGTTTATAATGCTATATGGCTAAATCATAACCTTTAAAAAACTGTATGAATATGTAGTGTTGCAGTTAAATTACCTGTAGGGATTTGCATGTTTTTCTCAAAATCCTCCTTCCCAAGGAAGCATAGTTGTTCCCATCATTAGTTGAAATTATATATTATTAACAATCCGATTTTTAAGGGTACCGAAAATATGGTTTCAAAATTTTATTTTCGTAATCCGAATCCGTAAATATTAAATATCAATATTTACTAGGTTAATGTAGTAATATATTAAATTTCGATCTAGTAATTTTGTTGAATTGATGATTAATTCGGGTTAAGAGATTAAACCGTAACATTCAATCTCCATAGATTTTTAATTAAAAAATGACTTAAAGGTCTAAAATAACAATTAAATCTTGTCAAGGTGGGTGTTAGTGGCTGGTGATGTTAATAGTGGAGTAACTAAGTAAATTAAAGTTAATTAAGTTATAACAACTCGTTTTCTAATGGTGTTGGAAACATCAATTTCAAAATTTTATTTCTGATGTTCGAGTTCGTAAATATTATTATTTAATATTTATGAGCTTAATGTAAATGTTAATTGAAGTTTGGTCTATTAATTTTGTTAATTGGATAGTTAATTAAGGTATAAGAATTAAATTGTAAACGTTAATCGCTGTAAAATTTTAATTAATTGAAGGACCAATTGAGAATTGACCCCTTTTATTTATGACAAACGGTAGTGGAGATGAGCTATCCTATAATCCACCAAAGTGACTAATTAAGGTTAACATTAGTTAATTGTTAATTGGTTAAGTTAATTATAATTAATTAATAACTAATTAAAATATATAAGCCAAATTAAAAAGAAATGAAAGCATTTTCTTGTTTCTTCATCTTCCTCACGGCATAAGGGAAAGAAAATAAGGGTTTGACGTTTTCATGCTTTAGTCCTTCAATTGGTAAGCCATTTCAAGTTTGTTTCTTATAATTTTTATGTTTTTAAGGTCTCGAGAATTTAATTTAGTTAACCCGTGTACCAAATTGTAAAACTGTTAAAGTTTTTAAAAGTTAATATTGACGAATTCTTGATGAAATTGATGTTAATTTGTTAGATTTAAAGCTTAGATATGAAAAAAATACTTGTTTGTAAAGTTTAATTGCTAGTTTTTGAACATAACTAAAATGTTTAAAATTTGAATTTGATATGAAATTTCTTTAATTATAGATAATAGAGAGTTATAATAGGATGTAATTGAGATTGATTTCGAAATCGAAGCCCGAATTTGAAAGTTATAGAAAATTTGATTTTAGGGACTAAATTAAATAAATGTAAAACTTTAGGGGCATTAGAAAAATAAAATTGAACTAAACCAGGGATAAATTGGGAAAAGATAAAATTACTGATTAGTCCTTGAAAATTTGGTTGTTTGCCATTTTTATTAGGTAGGTTCATATGATATGTTTATATGTAAATTGTTGTATATTTGAATTATGAATTTGTGTATGTATGATAGTAATTTGAATTGTTTATAATTTGGAATAAAAAGTGAGATATTGACTAAATCGTAAAGAAATGATAAATTGACTGATAAATTGAATATGATGAATTACAATTTGAGATATTTAATGAAGGGATAAATGATTATGACTGATCGAATCGTATTGGTATGTTTGTGAATGATTATCGAAAAAGAGGACTAAATTGAATAAAAAATGAAAATAGTATAATTTGGTGAAACCGTGAAATTGGTTGAATATTGATGATATTGTACATTTATGTTAATCTGTAACTAACGTCGATCCGGATTCCTCGAAAGAGAAAAAAAAAGCTAAAATTATCGATGAATAGTTCGAAGTTTCTAGTTTGTATTTATATAATTCAATCTACTTTAATTGTATACCCAACACCAACGCCACCTGTATACCAAGTCCTCCCATTGTGAAGCCGCCAACACCAAACCCTCAAGTGGTGGGACGAGGACGGTGGTGAGGAAGGGAGGGAGAGAGGGACAGTGGTGGGGGAGGAAGAGAGGGAGAGGGAGATTAATTTTTATTTTATTTAATATTAATATAATTATATTTATTTAATGTTAACATTATTTTGTATATATATTTTATAGTTTATATATGCTTTTTTTTAATACTTTCTTTCTATTTTAATAATTTATATATATTTAGAATTTATTTATTTTTCTGAATTTTCATATATTTAATTATTTCACATATATTTTAGATACTAAATTGAAAAAAAAAGAATATAAGTATCAACATGAGAAAATAGATATATTTTTGAGGGACAAATTATGAATTAAGCCACAAATGAATCTTTCACCCTTAACTCGTCTCCGTCACCAGGTCTAGGTTAAGGAGTATTACTATTCAACTTAAGCATTTAATTCCATTTTCAAAAACGCAATTCAACCATAATCATGCATCCACATCCTCCATATCATATGTATAAGTTACATAATTTGATCCGTTGAGACTCTAAAAATAATTTATACAATTCGGGACTAAATTGAAATCAGTCAGAACATTTAAGAAAAAATTGGAAAAATTTGAAAACAGGGGCACAAGGCCGTGTGCCAGCCAGTGTGCATACTCGAAAATGGGACACACGACCGTGTACTAGATCGTGTGTCAAACTGTGTGCAGCTTCAAAAATGGGTCACACGGTTGTGTATCAGACCGTGTGACCACTGCACATGAACTAAAAATCTACATGGCCATGTTCAATCGTGTACCAGACCGTGTGTGTATTTGAACTTGGGTCAGACGCCCGAGTGCCTACTCGTGTGTCTGCCCGTGTGAACCTTGTAGCTACGCACTCTAAGCACACGCCCATGTACAGTCGATGTTAACCTAAAAATGCTTAAAAATAAACTCAAACATCACCAATTTGACTTCGTACCTAAACCAATACATAACACCATTTACACAAACCTAAAACACATCGAAAAGCATTCTAAAACATGGCAAACTTTACCATTTAAGTAGACATATATTCTTCTACCCAAAAACACAATGCATGGACCTTATGAACACATATTCAAGCAATTTAGGATTGATCCATTTCATATCATATTCACAACATAAAGAGATCATTTCAAAATAATTATACATCTATAGTTCCAAAAAGAAGATGACATGAACCATTATAACCTAGCCTAAGTCATGGCTTTACAAAGGAGACATCCTATATACATGTCATAATTAACCGAAAGTTAGGCATTAAAAACTACCAAAGATAGATGCTTGAAGTTGTGACTGCTCCAACGATCCAACCACGAAGAAATCAAAAGTTTAAAATCTACAAAACAGATAAATTAAAGTAAATATAAAAGATACTAAATAACCTTTCCAAAGTAACCTCTTACAAAAATCAACCAAATCTTTTAAGAGACTCAAATATCCGTCAGACTCATTGATATCAAAATCATTTTTATCCAATCATTCAATAAATTTATCATGCAAAATCATTTTACACATTCATTGCATTTTACACTCGTCAGTTTTTATACGTTTACGCTCGTTAGCTTATATATATATATATATATGCATTTACTTTGATATATTCATATCACACACACACACACACACACATATATATATCACCTTAAGTATAACATTCGTAACAACATTAAAATTTAAAATGAGGTAAGTCTATGAGTAAAACTTACATATTGAGTCATTACACCAACCGAAACTAGTTGACAGCTTTGCCCTTACTTCGTATGTCTTCTACACGATGCTATTCGTGATCTGAATAACAATTTCATTTCATTAACATTCCAAATTACACTTTAATAATTAATTCCACTTTCATAACTCTATCTAAGGAAATTTTATAAAATTCCCTTAATAATTTAACCTTTACATAAATAAGCCCATTACTAAAAACTCATAATTTAGCTACAATACATAAACAAACTACATTAATTCATGCTAATCCAAGTTTTTTTCTGTACAAACAACAACAACATTTCATCTCTTCCACAATAGTTTCCATTGACTCTTTCCATTCACTCATCTATTTTTTAATTTTAAATTTCACAACAAATCACTCACCAAAAATTCAGATATAACTCTTAACATTAATTACTCACTCATGGCAACCAAAAACTTATCAAAGTTTTTAATGGTGAAACCCTAAACCTTTAAGAAATTACACATAAATCCCTTTTTATTTAATCAACTAACACAAACTTGACTTTATAAAAATCACTAAGAAAATTTCTCAAGAAATCTTACAAATTTGAAGAAGATGCTGCCGAAATTTCCTTTCTCTTTATTTTTCCCCAATTTTCCTTGGCTTCTCGTGGAAGAAGAAGAAATGATGATTCTTCAAATTTTTCTTTACTTTTTCTATTTTATTTCCTTTTATTTCTACTCTTATTTTTATATTTAATCATTATATGATTCACCTAACCTCTCCACTAATTTTCTTAAGATGGTGAAATTTCCATTTTGGTTCTCCAAGATTTTCTTTTTATATCCAACAAACTTATTTCATTCCTAAAGGTCAACTTTAGAAATTTTCTTTTAACTCCTTTTGTTTAATTTACCCTTAATTCAACTAAATCTCATAATTAAAATTTATATGACTTTACTAAACTCTCATAAAATAAATTAGCAACATTTGGAAAACGTGGTCCCGAACCGCTATTCCCGGCACACTAAGATCTGAATATTACATATATAATAGTAGCGAATTCACGGGTTGATAGAACCTTCGACAACATAAATTGAAAAAATATCTATTTAAGTTTTTTTATAGTTTATAAAATTTTAAATTAGTAATGATAAAATTACACTTTAGCTTTCAAAATGATAAAAAATAATTTAATTTTTTAAAAATTACAAAGATATAGAATATTAAAATGGTAAAATTGCATTTTGACTATCATAGAAAATTTAATTTTGGCCCAAAAGAAAAAGGGAAAAGATTAAGGTTTATAGAATAGATATACATATGTTTACAATTTAACTCATGGGTTTTGTTGACATTTAACATTCTAACTAATTGAATAGGTTGAAAATTTTCGAGACTAATTTAAAATGAGTCATAATTTAAGGATTTTAAGTGATATTAATCCAAAATATTTGTAGCAGAAAAAGAAAACAGAGGAAACTAAAAGCTGTTTACTTTCATTACACAAGATTTTAATCCAGGATGTTTGCAAGCAGAAGAAAAGAAGTTATTTTTCAAAACAAAAAGTGAGGAAAAAGGGGGAGAAATAGTTAGCTTGTGAAGCACTTCATATTCTTATTCTATGTATCTAAGCAGTAACCATCAGCAAAAATAAAAGAATGAAAAAAAAAGCACAGAGCACAGAAAAAAAAAAAAAAAACAACCCACTAACATGGATGAGTTTAGGATTTAAATATATTCATCCACTTTAGCAATTTCCTTGTTTGACTCTCTCATATTTCATTTTGCCTTTCTTCATTTTTTTCATTTCAAACTGGTACTTTGATCTTCCTCTATTTTTATTGTTATCTTGATACTATTATGCATATTTTCATATGAAAATTTTATTCTTTTTTTCTGGATTTTTGGGCTTGGCTTAGTTTCTTTGATAGTTATGGCTTTGATATTGTTTATGTATGTTTGCATCTTTGATAGCTATGCGTTTTTTTTTTCTTTCTTATCTGATATGGGATTCTTTTGATGCTTAGGTTCTGGTTTCTGCATGGAAATTTACATTATTATTTTCTTTTTTTCAGTGTAATATTGGAGATATAATTGGATGAGGAAAATACTACTGTGATTGTTTTCATGGGAAATACATGCCTTGGATCGTTCAAGGATAATAATAATTTTCAGGGCTACAATACCACCACGGGTACCAATTTGGCTCCACAAATCAGCCCCGCAGCTAACACCATGAGAAGAGCCTTTGATCACCAAGCTCATTTTGTTTTAGGCCGTAAGACCCCTAATATCCATGAACTTTACACTTTTGGCCGCAAATTAGGACAAGGACAGTTTGGGATAACTTACTTATGTATCGAGATTTCGACCGGGATTGAATATGCTTGTAAGTCGATATCGAAAAGGAAGTTGATTCACAAGGAGGATGTGGAGGATGTTAGGAGGGAGATTCAGATTATGCATCATTTGGCTGGTCATAAGAATATCGTGTTGATTAAAGGCACGTATGAGGATACTTTATACGTGTATATCCTGATGGAGTTTTGCTCCGGAGGTGAACTGTTCGATAGAATTATCCAGAGAGGGCATTATAGTGAGAGGAAGGCAGCTGAGTTGACTAAGATTATTGTTGGTGTTATTGAGGTTTGCCATTCACTTGGGGTTATGCATAGAGACTTGAAGCCTGAGAATTTCTTGTTGGTTAACAAGGATGATGATTTCTCACTCAAGGCCATTGATTTTGGACTCTCGGCCTTCTTTAAACCCGGTAATCAATTGAATTTCTTAACTTTTACTGAATTTGAAGCAACTTAAGTAGTTGGAGCATACACCAAGTGGTTAAAGAGATAACATTTTGTTTGTAATAAAACCAATGTCATTTCGAAATTCAAGCTGTTTAACTTAATGTGTGCTTTACTACTTCAGGGGAAATATTTAGCGATGTTGTTGGAAGCCCATATTATGTCGCTCCTGAAGTACTCCTCAAACATTATGGACCTGAAGCAGACATATGGTCTGCAGGAGTTATACTCTATATATTGCTATGTGGCTTGCCACCGTTTTGGGCAGGTATTTTCTATATTTTCGGCTCTGCATCGGGATCACTTTTCAATTAGTTCTATGTCTAATATACTTACGGACCTACCACTCTGTATGTACTTCAGAAACAATACAAGGAATCTTCGCTGCTGTGCTAAAAGGACATATTGACTTCAGCTCTTACCCATGGCCCCTAATATCCGATAGCGCAAAGGATCTAATCCGGAAGATGTTGTGCGTTCGCCCTTCAGAACGGTTGACAGCTCATGAAGTATTATGTATGTCATGCATATTAGCTCTCTATTATTATCCGTTTGATGGTCATGAATGTTCTGAACCTTGATACAAAGCAATAAGTACTATTATTTATTATATTTATGCACCTTCTCCATTTCTTTTTGAATCATTTAGGTCATCCTTGGATATGTAAAAATGGGGTTGCCCCGGATAAGGCACTGGATCCGGCAATACTTTCTCGCCTTAAGCAATTCTCGGCAATGAATAAATTAAAGAAGATGGCTTTACGGGTAAGATTCTCAAGATTTATGTGTAATATGATGAAGAAACTGTATGTGTGTGACTGTGTGTTATGAACATACCTAAGTTTAGAGTTCGGTCTTAACAACTATGGAAATTCATGATGGCCTTAAGCATGCTCCTTTCAGAGTAAATGCAATCAGACTAATTTGTGACAGATAAAACTCTGCCCTTTTGTGCTATCAGGTAATAGCTGAAAGCCTCTCTGAGGAGGAGATTGCTGGTTTGCGAGAAATCTTTACAGCTATGGATACTGGTAAGAGCGGTGCTATCACATTTGATGAACTCAAAGCCGGTTTGCAAAGATATGGTGCCACCTTGAAAGATACAGAGATTCAGGACCTTATGAATGCAGTAAGTTTGTTTATGAAGCAGATATCTAAATATTTGTTTCATTTTTCAAGCTTTCATTTATATATTTTCTTCGTATTGCTTCTTCTTCCTTTGGTCGAAATGTATGGTTACATTGTTTTCGTGAATTTGCGAGAGATGCAGCAGTTGTGTCCCCTCCAGATTCTTTTTTTGCACAATTGTGTGGCTGTTATGCCTATAATGTTATTCATGTGGTCAGGCTGATGTGAGCAATAGTGGGACCATCGATTACAGTGAATTTATAGCTGCAATGATTCACCTTAATAAGCTAGAGCGCGAGGAACATCTTGTTGCAGCATTCCAATACTTTGATAAGGATAAAAGTGGCTATATTACGATTGGTGAGCTTAAACAAGCTTGTGCCGAGCTTAACATGACAGATGTTTTACTCGAGGATATAGTCCAAGAAGTCGATCAAGATAAAGTAAGTCATTTTGTACGTTGATGTTCGGGCCATTACATTAGTTGTTTTCTTATATGGTTGAACATGGTACTGATAACAACAATGTAGAGTTTCCGAGTACGTCACAAGTCCCGCTGTTTACAGTTCCTAAATTTTGTGTGACTTAACATTGATGACACTATGTCAGTTTACATTAAACCAAGGCCGTGGGGTCTCAGCAAAGCAAGCGCTCATTCGAATAATCTTTTGTTTTGTTTTTGGTTCGTTTGATTAAACTGTTCTGCAACATTTGCTTTATTTCAGGATGGAAGAATCGACTATGCTGAATTTGTTGCCATGATGCAAAAAGGCAATGCAGGAGTTGGTAGACGAACCATGAGAAACAGTCTGAATATGAGCTTGAGAGATGTGCCGGGTCCTCAATAGTTTCTGGCCGCACACATCTTGTACAGGTACCTTTAGACTATATATGCTCTTTTCACGTCTCAATAACTTCCGGGATAGTTGAAGCCCCGGTAAAATAGATTACCTTGTACAGGTATCTTTGAATTATATGTGCTCTTTCATGTCTTGATATCTTCTGAAATGGCATTCCGTCTCACTTTTAGCCCGAAATTTCAAATGGTCTGTAATGGTGTACTGGTAAAAACACATGCTGTGGCTTCACCACTATCTAATTTACTAATTCAAATGGCTTTGAACTATTGTGATACATTAGAAGTTACGGTGAAGAATTGAGAAAGCATTAGAAAACTCAATAATTTCGATGCACCATCAATGAACTATCTCCGATCCTGCATGTAATGTGTATGGAAATGAGAATGAATCAAAAGGCTCCGAAGAATCCATGTTGCATCATCGATAGAACTTAAGATATAGACTTAAGCAGCCTTGTTTTTTGATACTGCTAGACTAGCGATAAGAGTTCGTAAAATCAGGTCCGCATCGTCTTCTTTTCGTGGACTGTTTCTAACCTTCTAATTATATGATACCGATGGCAGATCGTACAGCAAAACCGGAAGACAGAATATCCACAATGAAGCTTTTTCAGCTTAACAGTTTTGGTTTCTCCGATGTTGCCCTGGACTTCCATCACCAAAGAAATGGTCATGGAAAGGTTCTTTGTTTACTGTAATGTTATTGGTTTATAATGCTATAGGCCTATTTGTATGAATTAATGAGAAAATAATGAAAATATAGCAATAAGATGACCTATATTACATTTATAATGCCTGGATTGTATTATAAATTAGTGGTTTTATTAGTACTCCAATTTCCATGGACTTAAAAGTTTTATTTACTTAAAACTATCAATTTTAACAAGAAAAAAAACTTGAAGGATCAATTTGAAAATTAAGGTATAATTTAGGGTCAATTACTAAATATGCTAAAGTTGAAGCAGAAAAATCCCTGCTAAAGTTCAAGTTGTTGAAATTCATCCAAACATGAAAACTTAAGTTGATTAATTATTTGATCATAAAAGAACTATAACTCGAATCATTTACTTCAATTTGAATTGATTCAAATTCAAAATAATCTGAATCGGTAATGATTTGACTTAAAAAAACTCAATTTTTAATCTCTAATGATTCACATTAAAACAACTCCAATTGGAATGAATTCATGTATACCTTTTGAGTTAGATCAAACCAAGTTATTGACTCTTACACCAGTACCTTAGTTTAAATAATAAAGGTCAAATTACGAATTTGGTCCTTTTATTATGCAAGAGATATATTGTATATATCTTAATTCGATATAATTTAATCTTTTTTATTTTTACAATATCATTAATTAATTTAAATAGTGAATGTTATTAATTATTTTGATTAAAATGTTTACTCGAATTTTTTTACTTAAAAACTCTCTTCTAAGCTCATTATATTCATTTTTTTTATTGAAAGTTTTTTTTTAAAAAAAAACTATGCCAAACACTTTAAACAGTATGATTAATATCGTCAACTATTTACACTAACCAATAATATTACAAAAGTCAAATTTTTTTTTATGTCAAATTATATAGACAGATTCCCAAATTTAAACAAAATAAAGGGATAAAAACGGAATTTTGCTAAATAATTTGACAAAAAGAAGGTTCATATATAAAACACTAGAAAACTAATATGATGCCCAAATTCATTTTTGGGTGAAAATGCACTGTTGTTAAAATTGGATAAGTTTGGTCAATCGGATTGAAATTGATCGAGGTATTGATCTAAAATAAGAGGTTGGACCGATTGATTCATGAATCGTTTAGACTTGTTGAAATGAAAAGTCGAACTAATTGAATCCATTTTCTCTATTTTTAAAATTTTAAAATATTTATTCAATTGAATCATCAAAATTGATCGAACCAAAAATTAATGGTCTAAGTGATTCTAGCATCTAATTCTGAAAACCTTAAAAAAATGTAAACTACAAAAAACATTTCAGATGCGAAATGATGGGCTGTATCCCAGCCATTGGCCTACAAATTACATAGACAAAAAAAATTGAAATTAGTCTTCGAATCATAAAATGTTTTATTTTAATCCTCAAACTATTAATAGCTTTTCAATCATAATTTTCTGTTAACTTAATCGTCAATTTGAACATTAAATGTCTCGGATTTGATAGAAAGCATATTCAAAGCACAGAAAATTAAATTTCAAACGGATATTATATAAACAATTTGATTATAGCGTGTTAAAATAATAAATAGTGATGTTAAAATTCAAGAGGGCTCTTTTTTAACATTTCAAATCTAAATTATCCATTTGATAAGTGTATATATATGCTCTATATTATATCTAAGCTAACATTTAACATTTAACATCTAATCTGATGGTTACATAAACAGAAAATGTGATACTTTTAAAGAAGATTCAAAATTTGAAAATCAATTTAAAATATGAATCATAAGATTTCTAATGCAGTTAGCCCTTTTTTATCATCTTTTTAAAACTTCATTTGCAAATTGGCCTGTAAATTATATCCAATTCTTAGTTTAGTGCTTAAAACTTTTTTTTCGCACCTAAACTATCATTTTATTTAGGAAATATATCGTATCTAATTTATGGGACAATTTGTGAATCAAAGCATTTGTATATGATAAGGTTAATATTATTTGGCATTTGAGTTCTTTTATCTCAATTTGACATTTTAGTGTAATTTCAATGCTTCGGTTTTTTTTCCAGTTAAGCACTCGAGTTTGACTTCAATATTCAATATTTGAGTTTATTTTCCAATTAAGTACCTATATTAATTTGGATAGAGTACACATGTCAAACATTCATTGGGATACATGATGCCATTTGATATATAGATACCAAATTGAATATTGAAACCAAACTTAGGTACTAAACCGAGACAAAAGAAATTCAGGTATCAAATTGAACACTAAAGCCAAGCTTGGGTACCGAATGGTATATTAACCTATATAATATATATTACACAATAAAAAATAAACTTAAAAAAAAAAAAAAAGCAGAGTTAGAAGCAGAACGGTGAGATCTGCTAGGAGCTGCTTCGAAAATGGAGTATCGCAAAATCAAAGATGAGGTATTATATTTTTCACTATTTTCCAACGGCATTAGCGAATTTTCCTTTTCGTTTAGTTTGTTTTGAGCACCTGACGGCGATTTTCTTCTTAAAATTCGTCAAAAAAAAGCGATTTAATTGTCGTTTATGCTCATATACTGGAGTAAAGAACTCTAAATTAATTTTTTTTTCATATTATAGTTAATTTAGTTTAACAATGTGAGTGATTCTTCATCTAGTAAATTGAAGAAGTACTGTCTACTTGCGTAGATGTGAATTTTTTTCATTTCTTTTTTTCTGAATTTGTGTTTGTGAGGCCTCTGTTTGAATGAATTGCGACTTGTAGGATAATGAAGTGGAAACGATAAGTGAGGACATTGAGAATGCACGAGGCAAAGGATTTCCAAGTATGTATGTTTTAGTTAATGATCATATATGAATGCACTGCAATTTCCATTGCACAAGTTCTATCACGAGTTTCTTTTCTTTCTTTTTTTTTTTTGTTATAATTTCCATTGATATGCAGCTTCTTTAAGTAATGTACCTACCAGGGAACAGGCCAAGTGGCAACGCAAGTAAGAACAGCTTTTGAACTTTATTAATTTAGTAACTATTAGGCTCAAATATGAAAGAAGGAATTGAAAAAATGCATTTTGAATATTTCTTTTTCTCGAGTAGGACAGTTGTTACACTTGCATTGACTTTTCTTACAAGTTCACAAGCTATACTAATTGTCTGGTCAAAGAGAGCTGGGAAGTATGAGTATAGTGTTACTACAGCGAACTTTATGGTGAGTTAAATGGTCATCCTGTTATCGACTTGACATGATGCCCATGGGAATGACCTACTTTTATGTTGGGAAACAGGTGGAGACTTTGAAATGTGCCTTGTCACTTGCAGCCTTGGCAAGAATATGGAATAGTGAAGGTGTTACCGAAGATAACAGGTAATCCTTTACCTGTGATCTCTTAAGTACATCCTTTTTGCTAATAATGGGAATTATTAACATATATTTTTCCTTCTATCTATCATTGAACTAGGTTGAGTACAACCCTTGATGAAGTTATTGTTTATCCCATTCCTGCTTTACTATATCTTGTCAAGAATTTGCTACAGGTGGATTCTGATTTTTGTTTGTCTTGTGAGTAATGTTATTTTGGTTTTATTTTCCATAATGTAATTGTATCTGATTTTCAATTTTACGTTGCAGTATTACATCTTTGCCTATGTTGATGCTCCGGGTTATCAGATACTAAAGAACCTGAATATTATCAGTACTGGTGTTCTTTATCGTATTATCCTTAAGAGAAAGTAAGCTTTATCAACCATGCTTGTTGGAGTCTTCCAATTCTTGGAAACAATTTTCAAAGACCTGTGAAAATATTTCATGTATAATGTCTGTTGAGCATTCAGTATAGCATAGCATGACAATGGAAAATGACAGTTATGCTAAGTTTTATGAAGCAAATCTAATACACATTCTAATAGAAGATACTCCTCTACTTTCTGGATTCCATCCATTTTGCTCGAATTATTTTTTATTTCAGATTAAGTGAGATTCAGTGGGCAGCTTTCATTCTTCTATGTGCTGGCTGCACCACAGCGCAGCTAAACTCTCGGTAAGAGTGATAGAACCTTTCCAATTATTCCCTTGATTGGATGGATCCATAGATCTTCGATTACATGCTTGTTACTTTATACGAACTTGTTGACATTGGAGATTGCCTTTGTTTAAGCGATGGATGTTTCTATTGCATCTTGGTAAATTTCTTAAATTGAGAGAGAACTATTTAAGAATTTCAAGCTGCATGTTTTATATGGTTATAAGTCCCATATTTGAAATGACATTCAATATCTCAATTACATGCCATTCTGCTCAATGAGGATGGGGGCTGCTTTTCTTAATTTGGAATGTTATAAGTTTTATGCGAAATTTATCATTCAACTATGCTTTACTAAGTGGCATTAATTTTTGCAGTTCTGACCACGTTCTTCAAACACCTTTGCAAGGTTGGATAATGGCCATTGTAAGTTGCAAAAAAGTCAAAAGTTCTTTTAGTCCAGTGATGGAGAAAAATAAATTGATTTATCACTTCAAAGTTCAAATTTTTTATAATTGATATCTTTATACTTTGCAGGTGATGGCCCTTTTGAGTGGATTTGCAGGAGTGTACACTGAGGTTAATTTTTTGAGATACTCATTGCAATTTTCTTTTCTTCCTTTTTTAGCCGCAACATTTTTAGAATATTATTTACTGTTTAGATGTTTAACTGTTGTCTGATATGGTCCTATTGAATTTATTTGGTTTATAATTCTACTTGATCTGTGAAAAAGTTTTGATTCAATTAAAAGGCACACAGAGCTTCTGCTGAGTGCAACTTGTAAAATCCTTAACTGTTATATTGTTTATTTCCTTTCTCTGCTACCAGGCTATAATTAAGAAGCGCCCATCAAGGAATATAAATGTGCAGAATTTCTGGTTGTATATCTTTGGAATGGCCTTCAATGCTGTAGCAATACTGATACAAGATTTCGGTGCTGTCATGAACAAGTAATCTGAGCCTCTTAATTTGTTTCTGGTACCTATCTTAGAAATTATCATTAACTTTGCATGTCATGCATGTATGTCTATGGAACATAGATACGACTCATTACTTATAAATGCATCTATATGTCTTACAAAATGAAGAATCCTCTATTTATCACTTCAAAATAGTGTTCTATCTTAATAAATTTATAATTCGAGACAGTTTTATCAATTATTTATACTTTTGAACTATGTTTCATTTGCTCAGGGGTTTCTTCCATGGATACTCAATCATTACCACTCTCATGATCCTTAACCATGCACTCAGGTATTTACATTCTCCTTTCTGACTTGATCCGTTTGCTGGCAACTAGCTGCTGACTCCATTCGTTGTTTTGTAATAGACGTTGCATTTGGGAAGAGCTTTCTATTTTTTCCTGGTAGTTATGAGGAATTAAAGTTTGTTATTGGAGAACAATTATGAACTGTAGAAAATTTCTTAGACCAACATAAATTTTTTAACTGTCAGAATAGCATGTGTTGAAATGCAATGAGCTACAAAGCCATTACTCAATCATTACCACTCTCATGATCCTTAACCATCTGAAGTTCCACAAACTAACTCTTCATGTCAATCGTCACTGCTATAGCTGAACTACAGCCAGAAATAATAAGAATCTCTGACATCTATACCCTAAGTATATATTCTTATTGCAATGATAGCTTATATTTGTGATGATCCTTTTCCTTGTTCCGGTGAGGTACCAGCTAAGTATGGACTTGTTAGTTTCCTTGTGCTTTCGTGAAATATGCTTATGTATTTATTCCATTTGCAGTGGCATTGCGGTGTCAATGGTAATGAAATATGCAGACAATATTGTGAAGGTATGACTTGATTGCAAAATTTACCTGTAGTCATTGTATTCATTTGTCCGCTTTTACATGCGCCTTTCTGATTGTTAGAATCTTGTGAGTTAGCCCTGTCATGTTTTTCCAAAAAAGTAATGTTCATACATTTGCATGGACATGCATGTGTAATTTAATCAACAATGAAAGAAATTGTTGGTCCTTCCTCAAGATGATTGGATTTACTTGTTTATTCTGCTACTTACATTATATATAACTGGCAGTTTTCTTGATGCTGGAAGCTATCAATAAGGTGCTTTATTTAAAATGAGTTGATTGTACTATTTACAAGTTACCTTTGATCCCAATAAAGTCCTTTGAGGCTTAATAATAATTTAAGAATCATCTGTAGCTGATGATATTAGATGCCTGCTAGCAAGCAATTGAAGCTAAGAAATGAGTCAACTTCTTTGTAATGAGATACCTCCAATGTTGCGCAGGTGTATTCTACTTCAGTTGCAATGCTTCTCACAGCCCTTGTTTCGGTGTTTCTTTTTGGCTTTAATCTTACCCTTGCTTTCTTCCTTGGTGCTATGTAAGTTATCTCCAACCACATTTTTATATCCATACAGATAATGATGTTTCTTATGCATGGCAAACTTCAATTATGTCTCTATGTGGTAAAAACTCATGTTTCTCTTGTTATTTCAGTGTTGTGTCAGTGTCGGTATACTTGCACTCTGCAGGGAAGCTGCAAAGATAGTGATTTCTTGTGCCGCATTGCCTGCACATTGTAAATTCTTGCTTACCAAGGTTTTTGCTTTCATTCCATATTTATTCTCCCTTTCTTCCGTTGCCTTACAATCATATATATTTCCAAAGCAGAAAATAGCTTTACACAAGGTTTGTTGAGGGTCGGGTTCAAGTTCAACCATGCACAACGTGCATGGTTCGCCTTATTAGGCAGCTGTCAAGGTACTCCGCCTCTTCAAGCATTCAAACTTTCGGTAGAGTCAAGAGAGAACCCTGACGTGTTGGGGTTCGACCCTCAGCAAGGTTTTTTCAAATGCTGATATTATTAACCCGGCAATTCTCAATTTCATATTCTTTGTTTAACCGTTTTCAACAGATAGAGAGTTGAGAGGATTAAGAAAATATTAAGGACCTTTATTTATAAATCCACCAACATCTTTAGTAATTTGAGGGGACTTATTTCTTAATACTTTCTATCAATGCAAAATTTGTATTATCTAGTCAAAATCTCAAATATGAATATGTTTAAGCGTAACGCTTAAGGTTTATTACTTTACTTTTGAGTTTATCAAATATGTAGTGTTTATGTTTTCACATTGTTACTTTACGTTTCAAATTTGTTCAGTGTACACAGGAAAATACAATAAAATACTTTAATTTTATTGGAGAAATGGGCTGTCACACCAGTAAAGAATCAAGGTACTTGTGGTAGGGTTCATTTATAAAAAAAAAAAGTTAGAAAATCCAAAATTGATTCCTTTAGTTTAGTTTGATTTTAATCTTGATTTGTGATGAAATTAGAGATGAATACTCTAATGTATTGAACAAAAATTCACCCAAAATTATGCGTTTCTTAGAAATATATATATGATGCATTGAATCAATTAAGGAAAGAATATATCTAATTAGAATCTCAAAAAATCAGCTATAATCCCTAAAGATTAGCTATTCAATGCCATCAAATAATCAAAGATTCTCAACACTGAGCCCTTTAGTAAAAACATCAGCTAACTATTTTTCGAATGCTAGATAAGATAGACTTAAGGCACCCTTGACTACTTTTTCCGTGATAAAATGTCGATCTATTTCGATATGTTTGGTTCTATCATGTTGCACTGGATTTTGAGTTATGTTGATGGTCGCTTTGTTGTCACAATACAAGGTTGATCCATTTTCGTTCAATAACTTTAGTACTTCCAATACCTTTTGCAGTCATAAAAGCTCACAAACACCTTAAGTCATGATCCTATATTCAGCCTCTGGACTTGATCGAGTCACAACACTTTGTTTCTTGCTCTCAAGTGACTAAGTTTCCTCCCACAAAAGTACAATAACCTGTTATAGACCTTCTGTCATCAAGAGAGTTAGCCCAATTCGCATCTGTAAATAATTCTATCTTGAAATGACTGTTTTTGGAGAAAAGAACACATTTGCTCGGTGCAAGCTTCAAATAGTACAAAATTCACAATACTACCTATACATGGGCTTTGCGAGGATCATGCATAAACGGGCTTACCAAACTAATTGCATAAGCTATATCAAGTTGAGTATGAGCAAGATAAATCAATTGCCTGACGAGTCGTTAATATCTCCTTTTATCCACCATTTCACCGATCCCTACTTGTAACTTATGATTACTCTCAATACCTAATTCTATTGGTTTGCAACCCAACATGCCAACCTCTCTCAGAAGATCTAAGATATACTTTCTTTAGTAAATAAAGATTCCCTCTTTCAATCTGGCCACTTCTATTTCGAGGAAATATTGTAACTTTCTCAAGTCTTTAATTTCGAATTCCTGAGTCAATTGTTTCTTAAGTCTGACATTTCTTCCTTGTCATAATTATGTCATCAACCTAAACTATAAGGAGAGTAATATTACCCTTGTGATGTTTTATAAAGAGGGTATGATCAACATTACTTTGACTATAGCCAAACGACACTACGGCAATCTACACACCTTCCCTTGAGTATCTTTATCCTCGAATCTTGGAGAAACTTTCATAGACACTTCTTTCATGTCTCCATGTAAAAGGGCATTCTTTATATCAAATTGTTGTAAGTCCTAGTCAAGATTTGTTGCACATGATAAAAGGATCCTAATCATGTTCAATTTAACAACCGGAACAAATGTTTCTTGATAATCCACTCTATATGTCTGAGTGAATCCTTGCGCTAATAATTTGGCTTTGAGTCTTTCAATTGAACCATCAACCTTATACTTGATAGTAAACACCCATTTGCATCCAACCTTTTTTTGCCACTCCGAAGGATTAACTAGTTCCCACGTCTCATTTTTTCAATCATAACCTTCTTCCATCTTGGGTTAGTGATAACTTTTCTCCAACCTGTGGAACAGACATAGAGTACAAAGACAAAGCAAAAGCTCATAGGATGGGGATAAGGAATCATAAGAGAAAAAGTCAGAGATAAGATGTAAAGTGCAAGTTCTAACACCTTTTCGTTGGGCTATTAGTAATTCTAAACCAGTAGCAAACTCAGGTAAAGAAGACTCACCTGATAGTGAAGAGTCAGGGCATAGAGTAGACTGTATGATGGCATCTTATTTCTTGCCTTTTTCTAGTGTATGTCCTTAAATCAGGTCTATCAAACAATCGCCCACTAGTTTTTTGTTGAACCTAAGTCTCTACTGGAACTAAATTCTCCCTCGAAAGAGTAACAGAATAAGGTGTCATCGCTTCATTTTCAATAACCTCCCCTAGAAGAGATGGTTGTGATGAAGAAAAGTAGGGTTCATCCTCACGAAATGTTACATCCATACTTACATGATACTTTCTAGATGGCGGATGATAACATTTATAATCCTTCTATGTAGGAAAGTATCCAATGAAAATACATTTGACTGCTCGAGGACCCAGTTTGCTCCCATATTGAATATGGACGAAGCAAACACAACCAAAGACCTTCTATGAAACTGGATAATCCATCTTGCCTTGTAAGATTTCTATGGGACTTTTAAAATCAAGGATTCGAAGAGGCATCCAATTAATGAGATAAGCAGCAATCAAAATTGTATCCCCTCAGTAAGGCTTTAGGAGGTTCATAGTGAACATAAGTGATCTAACAACCTCCAAAAGATGTCGATTTTTCCTTCCAGCAACACCATTCTAGGCACTTGTACCGGGACAATTAGCTTAATGCAAAAATTCATATGATTCTAAATAATCATTAAAGTTATACTCGATTCCATTATCAATTCACAAAATCTTAACTTTAGCTTCAAATTGAGTAGTAATCAATTTATGAAAAGAACAAAAACACAAGAAAACATCACTTTTGGACTTCAATAAAAAAACTCATGTCATCCAAGTGCATCAGTCAATAAATGTAACAAACCAACAATTACTAGATAAAGAAGTAAGGCGAGTAGGGCCCCAAACATCAGAATGAATAATCTCAAAAGGAACAGTACTTTTATTATTATGTAAAGGATAATTGTTTCTTGTATGCTTAGCAAACTCACATGCATCACAAACTAAAAAGTCTAATTGAGCTCTTGAAAACAAAGTAGGAAACATCTTGGCAAGAACAGTAAATGATGGATGTCCTAACCATCTATGTCACTGAATTATCTCTCGATTGACATTTTTATTGTCTCCAAATAAGGCTTGAGACATACTGGTGATCGATCCAGAAGATATAAGCTATCACATAATCTACTATTGCCAATCGTTTTCCTTGTCTGGAGGCCCTGAAAGACATAGTGATTGGAAAAGGATTCAAATTTATAATTTAAGGCTTTAGTGATAGTACTAACAAATAAAAGGTTAATCGAGAATTTAGGGACATGAAGGACAGAGGATAAAGTGATATTGAGAGTACAAACAACAAAATTTGTTCCAAAGACGAAGGTAAGGGAACCATCGACTATTTGCACACTATCTTTAGATGGACAAGTAGTATAGTTAAATAAACATTTGTTTGACCCTGTCATATGTCTATTCGCACCGGAATCAATAATCCAAGATTCAGAAGTAGATGGAGCAATTAAAATAGTACTTGATTTTGCATGATTGGATTTAGCACTCGAGGTAGAGTCCAATTGAGACAAGAGACGTCGAAGATGTTGAATGTCGTTTGAGGTAAAATTCCCAGCAGAAGTGGGCTTGTCCTCTGTTGTCATAGAGGTTGACAAATTTGCCTGAGACCGAGAATTACCCTCTCGCTTTCCACTACGACCTCGAGTGGGACGACCATGTAACTTCCAACATGAAACTTTAATGTGTCGAGGCTTACCACAATAGTCACATTTCAAGTGATCCTTGTCAGACTTACCACCTGATGAATCATCCTGGTTAGCAATGAGCCCAACTTTCTCAATATGTGGATTATAGAACATAACAACACGACGACTCTCCTTCTATTGTACATAAGAGTATGCCTCATGAAGAGATGGGAACGGAGTTTTGCCAAGAACTTGAACCCGAATCTGATCATACTCAGTATTCAACCCAACCAAGAAATAAAAAACGCGTTCCTTTTCCACCATCTTTTGAAATTTTTCAGCATCACTAGTATAAGTCGCCTGAAAATCTTGATAATAATCAAGTTCCTGCCACAACCCACTTAATTCAGCAAAATATTGAAAAATCGTTAGCTCCCCTGTTTTGTACCATGGACCTTTTTACGAATCTCAGAAAATTGTGCATTATTCCCAACATGAAAGTAGGTGAGAGCAACAGCATTCCAAATTTTTTTCGCAGTATCAAACAGCAAATAATTTTGGAAAATATGAAGTTGCATAGAGTTGATAAGTCGTGTCATAACAATAGAGTTTGTTGAATCCCACTGACTAAAAGTTGAATCAGTGAGTTTAAGTTTTTTTTTTTAACAAACTTTGAAAATCAGAAAATTTATCCCAAAAATCGGATCAAAAAACTTATACCATAATGAAATTAGAGATGAATACTCTAATGTATAGATATATATACATGAAGCATTGAATTAATTAAGGAAAGAATATCTCTAATTAAAATCTCTAAAAATCAGCTATAATCCCTAAAGATTAGTTATTCAATGCTGTCAAATAATCAAATATTCTCAACAATTTGATTTAGTTTAAATTCATGGTTCTTGGAGTAATTAGGGTTGAGTAAAAAAAAAATTCCCAAAATCCAAAACTCATTCTAACCATCAAGTTTGGTTTGATTGTTACTTAGATGTATCTGCTTTGATTTACTTTTCGGTTCAAAAAAGGTAATTCGGAATTGAATCATTTTTATATTTAAACTTTAGGATAAATTTCAATTTATCCCTTTACTATTAACAAATTAGGAATTCAATCTCTCTACTTTAATTTGGATAATTTGTATCTTTACTTTTATTAGTTAATTTAAATGCTTAACAATATTGATTATTTTATTTACAATGTCGACATGATTTTTCTTAAATAATAAATACTACTTTCGAAAATTCACATACCTTTTTAAATTAAAATAGTTACATTGAATTATAACATATATGAATAAAACTCGAATTATGATGTATATACGTTTAAATCTCGAATTTGAACATAGTTAAGAACCAAAACTATAGTTTACCCTTTTAAATTAGTTTTTTTTTTGCCAGAATCTATAAGTTATAGTTTTAAATTTTTTATGAAAGAAAAGTTATCTTATGTTTAAATTAGTCAAAATAACTTAAAAATATTATTTTTTTTTTGAACCTATCACCTCAATAATAAAAATATCTTTTTACAAATACTCAATGAAATAGTAATTCTTTTAAGACTAAAACAATGATAAAATATGTTTTTTTTCCCAGATACTTATCGGAGTAAGCTAAATAACTAATCATTCAATTTTTTGTAAATCTATTATGGAGTAAAAGTTGACTACTAGGTTTAAAGTTATTCTATATCCAAGACGATGATCGAACTCTCAACTACTGACTGACTGAAATAAGAAATATCCTTATCATCTCATCTAACCCCATGATTTGATAAAACATGTTATTAATGCACCTTTATTACGCTAATACAAAAAAAAAAAAAATGTGGCCAAGGTATGCATAATAATCCAAAGTAACTATTTGAGTAAATTGGACTTACTTAACCATTAGAACCGGCCCAATTTTTGTAACATTCAGAAGATTGTCTACTTTAAGCTCGACTAATCAATAAACAACCCGATCACTTGTATTTTATCAGGATAATTTTTGTAATCCTAAAGATAGACTATAGAGACTATAAACAGATAAGTTTGAATTTCAATCATTGATGCAGAGGGAGCTCAACAATAAATAGAGTTCTTTCTTACCTCATTTGTATCACTAGTTGAGAATTAAGGTAATACGACTGAGCTCATTTGCCCACTTGAGTTATCTTATCAATACAATCGAAAGCATCTACTCGCGTCTTCTTGCTTGTTGAAGTCTTTGAGATTCTCAAACTTTGAAGGTTTAGACTAACTTAAGCAATCCGAAGCGAATTGAGCATCTCAGGTCACACGGTTAGCTCAACTAAAGTCTAGGCCTGTGACGCTTGCAAGTTGTGTTGGGCTCTTTCAATTGTGGCGCAATCGTTTAAAAATGAATTTCATTTGAGAAGATAGTTCTTTTATTTTAATTTGTAATAATTTAGTCCTTGTCCTTTACAAAAATCCATATATAGTCCAACTATTAATAAACACATAAATTTCAAATGCCCATTCTTAACTGATTTGTTGCATATAAATTACTAAACTATTAATCTTAATGTTAATCAGGTGGAAAGATTAATCGTGTTACCTAATTAGACTAACTGTGAAAAACATTTCAAAGTCCAAGTCAAATCATAGACTATGTTAAAAATTGAAATTCAATCTTTAACTTTACATAATCTAAATCTACTTTCATAATATTATTAACTCAAATTATTAACAGGTTAACTTATGTGAACTCCCAAAATATCCATAAAAATGTTCAAAGAAAATTTAATCAATTGTTACATGTTACTCTACCTTCCAATATATTCAAATTTCATCAGATTATAAAAATATAAATATGATGGTAGCTCAAGCCTGCATGAGTTTCTTCATCATCCAATCCCCCTAGTTTACATGCATTTTCCATAGAAATAAAAATGAAGGGCATGCATGCAACTAGCTTTCACATTTCATTATTAAATTAATTTGAGAGCTTTATAATGTTCCAAGCTGACCTGAGTGCCACTTTTTATATGTCTTGAATGACTTTTTATCAACCCAAAACTTCATTGTATTTAAAAACGCAATCGTATAGCCGTCCTCCAAGAAACTGGGCTACTTCGGGATGTTTTACCTGCGAATTGAATATACATGTCAAACAACATAAAAGTTCTGCAAGTGCCTGAAATATTGCAAAAGCAATGTATATAGAAGTGGAACTTTTACCATTCCGATCTTGAGTGAATCACACTTAAACTGAGCATAAAGATTAGTCTCTATTCCGCGACCCTGCAATATACACATAAAGAAACCTAATATCTTAGTTGCAAACAGTTGGTCGACAAGGATTAAATCTGAGCATAAAACACAGAAGCAACCTAAATCACAGTCAGAAGCACATTTGACCTATTCCACCAAATACATGATGAAGATTGAACAAGTTAAACACTGACACAATCCTAAGCAATAGATTATGAATAAGTTAGACTATAGATAATGCTATTCGAATAGCCGGGGTTTGATTTTGGTTCTTGTAGCATTCTCAAAGTCATAAGGCAAAGGAAGAAAATTTTTTACTTGAAATCTGCTGGATATGAGAAAAACCTACCATGCCTTCCAAAATAACTAGGTCTGCATCGCTTGCCAGGTAGGCGAGCTCTTGTGATACTCTCGTAAGATCAATAACCTGCAAAAACAAGAGGCTGTTACTTTGATAACCAAATGAAAGCTCTTTATCAAGTTTGGATGCATTAGGCAAAAACAGCATCTTACCGGCAAATCGTTACCAGAATTGGCAATCAAAAGATTTGAAGCATCAACACCGATAAGCTTACCACTTTCATCCTTCAACTGGTAAAATTAGCATTCAATATGTTAGAGATGGCCAAGAGAGGGAAAAAAGCATAATAATCATAATCTAGAACTATTTATCTTTCTATCACCTTCGATATAATTTCAATCAATTCGGGATAAGTTACATCATTGATGGAAGGCAAGTCATTAGCTGCCAACACAACCTGAGCAAAGAGGAAAAGATTACAAACATTATTCTATCTGATCTTTTATAATGAATATCTAATACCAGTAGAACGATGAAATCTTAGTGATCAGGGTTCAATCTCTTATTTACTATATGAAATAACGACCACAGTTAAGTGCAAGGACTAAAGTTATATACTAAGCGTATCAACATAATAAATATATCTAAGACAGACTTTAAGATTGTTGAAACCAATAATGAAAGTGAAGAACTGATAACAGGTGCATATATAACTAACATGTATATATTATTTAAAAGAGTATTTGAAAATACTTTTTAGATTTTAATTGCAAACCTGGGTTCCACGCTTTAGCAACTCTCTTGCAAATGGCAAAATACCCAATATCACATCCGCACCAGAGTTATCTACAAAAATGACTGCCTGCCATTGCGATAAAAAAATGGAAATAAGACAGTATCAACTTTCAATTTTATTGAAAAGTGAATACTGCAAAGAGAAAAGGTGTCCATATGCATTACATGAGAAGGACTTGCCTTTTTCCAAGATTTTTTGTTCCATCTTGCTTTAAAAGTGTCTAAATCATCAATGACCCAAGGTCGAGGAACAAGATTTTGACAACTAGCCAAAAAGGACATTCCATCCCTTGAGAAAACCTCAGCAAGCTTCCAGAGGTAAGGGAAAATAGTACAAAAGAAAAGTAAGTACCACTGCAAAAGTTATCCTATTCAGTATACTTTTATTCAAAAAGAATATTAATGCCACAGAAATGATCTCAATCAGAAAACATGAAACGTGTTATACCATTAGCCAAACATAAGAGAAGACTTTCATTTATTCAATCATAGTTCATCCATGGAAAAAGATGATCATGACAACCAGCAAAAATAAAAAAGAACCCTGATCCAAATGGAAAATGTTACAAAGAAGGAGAGATTTAAGAGAGCGTGAAAAATGCAGGATAATTTACATTGCAAGAAATCCAGATAGAGCCAAGAGATTATTATGATTCAAGATGCTTATCTCAGATAATTTGGATTAAAAAATGCCTGATGGAGATGAGTAAAAAACATGGTAAGTTTGTAACTAGACCAACAAATAAGATCTGCCAGTTATTGTGAGTGTAAATACTTTTTGACAATTACGGTGATTGATAAAATGAATATCACATAGTGATTGTTCTACCTGTGCAGAACCAAGATCGAATATGTTTCCAGCAAATATTCCTCTAACTAGATTCTCCAAGCGCTTCCCTCCATCTTCAATATCATCATTAAGACGAACTACTTCCGGAAATAGGGAGATAGCCTTGGCATTCTCTTCATCCTATTGCAAATTTTCCAAAGAAGAACAGTGTTCATAAAAATGTGAACAGCATATAACACTGGCAATTATATATCTTAACACCTGACACCTCCACAGACCTCCATCAAGTATCAACTATTCTTACATTGCAAGTTGGACAAACCGTAAATTGATTATAACGTAATCCCTACCTTCATCTACAATGTTCATTATTGTTTGTTATTCTTTGAAGAAGCATCAGTTTACCAAAAAGGAAATAAAATTACCAGTATTGTTCATGCAAGCATCTGTGTTTTCACTCATCAAAATTAGAAAGTTAAAAAATGGAATTCTGACTACTTGCATTTAAAAAAATAATTTTTATCATTACATGAACTTTGATACTCACTTTGACTTTCTTGAATATATCTCTAAACCCCAGTTCTCTAAGAATCTGTTCACGAAGTCGGCAGAGAAGCTACAAAACCACAAAACTATCATGAGGACCGCATTGAATATCTTCAAGAAAAAACCATTCTGAAATCCATAAAGTTGACATAGAAATTAGTTTTGAAAAAGAATCTGACTTACAATACAATCAGGTGGCCCGCCATGGCTTTCTGGATCTTTCTTTATGTCATCAAGTATATCAGCATACCTTTCACAGCATTAAGCAAAAAAAATACACAAATGTGATAAGAAATACTGAAGGAAACAGTTGCACATGCTTATGACTTATTAGCAACCAATTGGACATGCTTTTGATGGAGGAACCATCAAAATTTGCATAAAGAACATGTTCACAGATGAAACCAAATGAACTTTTGAAACAAAGGAATCATACATAGAGCTATATAGGGAGCAAAAGTAGGATTTTTTTTTTAATATGTCAAATGAAGAAATATATTGTTTAAAATTATTTAACAAAACAGGTCAAATTGACAGGAGGATGCCACCCGTTGGAAAAAGTGTTCTACTATCTTTTCTAGATGTTTTTTGAAAGTTTCACTAGTCCAATACAGTACAGTTAGAAGTACAATACAGGTACAAATATATGTCCGACCAATTACAAAGTAGAATCCAATCAGTACAATGCACAGCGGAAGAAGAACCAGGCAAAGCTGGACCAATTCGGAAAGAACCGACTACGTTTCCAGAGGGTTTTTGTGACATTCTACTACCTAAAATAGCTGAAAATGCCATTCAATAATGACATTTCTCTCCGTTACCAATTTGACCTATTTTACTAAAAAACTTCAAACTTAATTCGTTATTTTAAAATGTATTTTAATTTGAAATATGTACATATGTGTGTGTGTATAAAAGAAATAACCAAGACCTTTGAGCAAATTTCTCAGCTTTAGTAGGAGCATCAACCACGGTCGTATCGCTTTCAGCTCTCTTCCTGCAATACAGTGTAGCTATGAGCAGAACCGTACGGAAAAAAATTATCCTTTTAGTTTACCGTTATCGCCAAATGAACAGCAAAGCAATTCGATTAGAATTTAGAAAGAAAACGTAAAAATCATCAAATAATAGTACATAACAGAAATGAACAATCATTAGAACCGAAGAACTTAATGGAAGAATCTCAAATTCCCAATTTTCCAGGAAAAGAAAGAACCAAATTATTCTTAAAAAATAAAAATCATAAATAATAGCATTCTAACAAAAAAGAAACATCATTAGAACCGCTGAACTTCGAACCTCAAATTACCCAATTTTCCAGGTAAAGAATGAACATAAATTATTAAAAGAATTTTTCTTTTTTCTTTTTTTTTTAAAAAAGAGTAAAATCACAAATAATAGCATAGTAACATAAGAGAACACATTAGAACCTAAGAACTACTAAAAAGGGAGAACCTCAAATTACCCATTATTCCTGGGTAAAAAATAAGATAGAAATTCAAAAGAAAAAGAAAAAGGGGGGTACTTGAAGGAGGGAATAGAATTGCGGAAAAGATCGATCCAGGCAATTTCAGTAGGGGTAGCCTTTCGAGGATTATCGGAAGGGAATCTGTAAGGAATGCTGCATGCCCTGTAGTTGGATTCGATGGGCGTTGTCAGCAATGGAAATGCCACCATCGCTGAATCGCTCTCCATTCCTTCCTTTCTCTGTGTTGGGAATATCAGAAAAAATAACAATAAACGCAACGAAAACAAGCTCCAACCACGAAGCTCGTTCTAAGTTTTCTTTTTTTTCCTCTGTGTATTTTCTTTCTTTCTGGTAGGGGAAAAAGTAAAAGCTCCACCCACGAAGCTCGTTCTAAGTTTTTTGTCTTTTTCCTCTGTATTTTTTCTTTCTCTCTGCTGGGGACAAAGGTTAACTCAATAATTTCAGCACTTAAACCATCACCTCCTCTACAGTTCCAGATATGGAAAAAAGCGAAAATAAAAGTTTTCCTTTTTCAATATTTTTCAATATTATAAATTGTAATTAAATTATTTCAGTTATTGGATGGTTAAGTTTTTTTAAATTTGATTAGTGAACTCTAAGTAACGATTTAATGATTATAGATAAATTCAAGTTGATTTAATAATTAACATCGAATGTTGAAAAATAAATTTGTTCACAGATTTTACCAAAAAAAAAAGAAAAGAGAACTTTTAATTAGTATAAACAGTCTTAATAAATAAGTTATACAATTATTATTTTAATAATCTAATAAGTTAAATAAAAATTTTTGAACAATTTAATTACTATTTTATTGTTTTTTAAAATTAAATGAATAAAATGTCAACTTACAAATAATAATTTACTAACCTTAGGCATAATTTATTTTATTTATTTGAAAAATATTTACATTTTTAAATTAATTCTTGTAAATTTTAAAAATTAACCCGATAAAATAACACTATTAAGAGTACATGAAAGTTTAATAACATTTTAAAAATTAAAATATATTAAGATATTTTTTAATAAGAGTGTACATATTTTAATTAAAAATAAATTAATTTATCGAATCGAATTAATTTGATAATTAATTAATCATTAAAATTAATTTAATTAGAAGTCAATTAAAAGTGTTGTAAAAATTTAATTTATCGATTGATTTCATTTGAAAACTGATAATTAATTAAATAAATTAAAATTAACATTAAATAATATATACCTATAAGCCCAATATATAATAAGTCAAAGAAAGAATATATCATCATGAAAGGATAATATTAATATAATGTTGTTTTTTCTTTTAAATTCATTGAACTAAAACAAAGAGAAAAAAAGAACATTATTATTGTATTTGTTGTCATAGTTTTAAATTTGTTTGAATCAAAAGAATCTAAATTTAAAATTTAAAATTTAGGGAGAAGTCCATATTTTCCCTTAAATTTGATGATTTTATTAATTTGGTCCTTGATGTTCTTTTTATATTAATCTTAAAATTGATAAATTTTCTCAATATGATCTTTAAACTTAAATTTTCATAAAGTATGATGGAATGATATTTTAATATTGCCTTATCTGACTCCTTAAACTTTTTTTTCAGATATATGTAATCTAAAAAGCCAAAAAATAATTAAAAAACTACATATGAATTATTAAAAAAAAATTCAAAGACTAAATAAAATAATAAAAGTTGTCAAGTTCAAAAAATAAAAGTTATTTTAACCTTGAAATTTAATCATTTATTTTTAATTTAGTTTTTCTATTTTTAAGTTTAATTATTAAAATTATTTTATTAAATTTAAATTCATTAAACGATAAAAAAATTAATGCAATTGTTAACAATCAAACTAAATTTAAAATAAAATTAAAATTTAAAAATTAAAGGAAAAAACTAAATTTGAATCATAAAAATAGGCAATAAAATTTTTAATTTCAAAAGAAAAATCAAAAGGTTAACAAATACCCTGTAAAATATATAACAAAATTTTAAATTATTTATAAAATAAAAATATTAATCCTAATATAAACCAAGACCGAAGAGCAATAAATTGAAAGAATAAAGAAAGAAATTAATTTGTCAGAAATTGGATGTTCACGTGATAAAAGGCTGATTTGACGCCCAAATGAAGAGTGTCGTAATTTGGAAGAGTTTAGAATCCATTTTCAAGTGGACTCCTCGATTGCAGGGTTTCCCCTCAAATAGGGTTTTGCCATGATGCCATTATTCTTTGATTCCAAGGAATCTTTTGTATGGAACCAAGCTATATCACTATTAAATCTGTTCATGACTCGGATTATTGATTTATATTTGAAAGTTCGTTTAAAATTTAGAAATATTTGAATAAAAATATTAGATCTAAAAATGAAATTGAGCAAAAAATTTGACCAATTTAAAATATGAG
The DNA here is from genome assembly GCA_005610355.1 of Gossypioides kirkii. Classification (NCBI taxonomy): domain Eukaryota; kingdom Viridiplantae; phylum Streptophyta; class Magnoliopsida; order Malvales; family Malvaceae; genus Gossypioides; species Gossypioides kirkii. The sequence goes on from CP032255.1 coordinate 4,304,352, forward strand.
CTAGATTCAAGTTCAAACATTCAAGTTTGAATCCAACCTGTTTCATTTATATTTGAAAGCTCGTTTAAAATTTGAAACAGTTTGGATAAAAATATTAGATCAAAAAATGAATTTGAGCAAAAAAATTAAGTCCATTTAAAATATGGGCTAGACTCAAGTTCAAACATTCAAGTCTGAACCCGGCCCGTTTAGGTTTATAATACTTTATATTATGTTCTTTTATATATTATGTAATTTAAAACACTTTAAAAAAATAAATATATACTAAATATATAATATTACTCTAATATAAATATTAAAATAATGTTAAGATGACTATATAAAAATTCAATAAATAAAATATATAAAATTATTAAATATTAAAATAAAATAAAATAAATATTTTAAAAATAAAAAATAATATGAGCAGACTTAAAATGAATTTGGATTAATCTTTAGTAAATATGAGTAAATTTAAACAAAATTTTATATTTAGATTTCGGACTGTACCAAACTTAGATAAATATAAAATATGTTAATATAATGTTTAAATCCAAATCGAATCTGATCCAATCCACAAGTACCTATAATCATTATCTAAGGGTGGATCTTAACTTTTTGAGTAAAACTAAAAGCTTTTAAATTTTTGAAGAATTTAATAATAATTTTCAAAATTTTAATAGATCTGATTAAAACTTAAAAAAAAAAATCAATTCTCATTAATCCTCTAAATTTTAAAAAGTTGAATGATAAATTTAAAAAAAAAAATTAAAACAACCTAAATTAAAATTTTCAAAAAATTAGAAAGCCGATGCCCTCCAACCCTAATGACCGTCCACCTCTGTCACCGTTTTTGGGTTCAAACTCGATCCCTTTGCATTATCTTGAGTTCAACCCAAATTCAAGTTTTGTGACTAAAAAAAACAAGCACTAACTTAACTTCAAATTTAATCAGAATCTAATGAGATTATAAAAATATGAAAAGCCTAACTAAAGAGAACAATGTTGAGAAATTGATTCACAAAAGGAATGTTATGGTTGCATCTAGAGCTAAGTAAGAAAAATCGAAAATCATCTCGAATCAAAATGTTTAGATAATTTATGAAATATAAATTTAAAAATCACAATTACTCAAATTAAATTGAATTATATTGTTTATTTGATATATAATTAATTTTATTTTTATACTATGAATTTAAATATTTCATATTTAAAATAGTGAAAATAATTTAAATTTCTTGATAATTTATTGTTTTCTAGAAATATTTTAAAAAAACTTTGTATTTTTGTGAAATCATTTATAAAAACCATAAAATAAAATTCATTTTGTCAAAATAAATCTAAGTTTTTTTTTAAAAGAGGTACTTAAATTTTTTTAATTCTTTGACAATGCACACACACCTTGCACACATAAGTGCTCGAACCCAGATCTCCTAGAATGAACATCATCTTCATTTCCACTGAAATCACTCATTGAATTCAAATTAAATTGTAATCTTTAATAACTTATATTTTTATAATTTTTAAAAAATTAAATTAAATTTTTATGTTCTTCTAAATTAAATTATTGGCATCTATACTATTATTTAAAAGGCCGATAGAGTTAATGTCACTCATCAATTCGATCCTAACTCAATTGTGATATTATCAAAAACCTATTTTTTTTATTAAATAACAAGCACTGCTAGGAACATGGTAAATTCTAGAAAAATGTACATGATGGGCTTTGAGCCTAAAGCACTATAATGTTTAAAGGAGTCATTTCATCTTAAACTCCATTATTCAACCACCAAGTAGAACTCTGACAAGGAACTGTGAAAAATGAAAACGCTACAACAAAGAAGGAAAACAAGGCACATTCAAATGACCCACCATCCATAAGTAACATGATGAAATGCTTCCACTGTTATTGATACATTACTAGGACAACCTTACTTCCACTCCCTTTACGGTATACTTCGAGGCAGTGAGAGAACTAAGAGTTATCACTTGATGAAAAAGGTACCCAACTCTGCTAACCCTTTTACAACTCGTCTCTTGAAAGGTTCTCTCTTCCAGGTGGGATATATGATGTATATGCTTTAATAATGGACTCGTATACGTCGATTCCTTTCAAGTACTCAGCTTGGTTTAGAAACTGCAGTAAGGTAGAAAGGACAACAATCAGATACTCAGATCACATTTTGGCAGTGAATGTCAACTGAAGGGAGTTTTAGCTCTTCTTGTATCACTCACTCGTATTCACACAGTAGATCATCTCTGTCAACCTTAATTAAAATGCTAAGTTACTTGGACTCGGGTGTGAGTGTCGGATATGGTTATGTATCCAACATGAGCAAGGTCAGTCCTTTTTACGTTTTGTCATGTATTTGGAGGATCCTTGGAAGTTATATCCCCATATCCATGTGTTAGACATGGGTATTTCAAAAAAAAAAAATGAAGAGTCCAAGCAAAGTAGTCAAAATGTGTAGTGATTCTATACTCTACTCTATATCAGGGGAAAAAGTGTATAAATGCTCACAATCCATTTTCCGTCATATATAACACTTGCAAGTTGCAAGAGATGGGATCCAAATGTGCATATGACAAAAAATTGTAGCTTCTTGAATGCTCAATGAAGAGTCCTTTGTGGTTAAAGAGTAATATAGGTTTCGGCTATCTGCACTTGTAATACAAGATGTAAGCATAAATATGACAATACTAATACAAGAGGTGCCTAATTGGGGTTAACAGTCTTTTGTATGAGTGTGCATAAATATGCAAGCATGCAGATTAACTTATAACGATAATAATACAAGATGTACCTCATTATGGTCATGAAGCAAAACAGGAGTGTTAGCCATAGGTGAAAAACCAATAGCTCGCAGGCCCTGTTGCCGAAAATAGCGAGAATCTGTAGCGGCGGGAAAAATCTCTGGTTTCCCAATCTTTCCACTAGCTTTCTTGATAGCTTCTACCAACAGAGCCCACCATGGATTCGACCTGTCAGTGGCAGTTATGAGTGGCCTTCCCCGGTAATCTTGCGTAGAACCCTTTTGCTTAAACTGCAGACAGAAATAATTAGTTCAGGAAGCAACTCGGTAGCACGCAAACAGCAACACACCATGAGAAACTCATGCAAGTGAGCAGCTTTTTTCTTTCCTAAAATTTATCACCTTTGTTTCCCCTGGAATGCACTGATCTTGTATTTAGATAGTGACTCATATGATATCAAATCAATACAAGTTGACGAGTGTCACTATCTTCAAAAAGTGGGAGAGGGGATGCGTTTAAGGTCATATAACTGACAGTATGAGCAGAACAAAATATTGAACAAACCACAGGACATAATTATATTCATTCCAAGAAACATATTGCAGGATGCCACGAAATTTTGTACTAACAGATCCCGAAAGCATAGTACACCACCCTTTTATGCTTACAGAATGCCATTTTTTTCTAAGACAGAAATGTTTCACTTGCTCTACCTCAAATGACATGTTTCGAGAAGCAGGTGCCCATTCCTCAGTTATCCGTTTCTCCAAGGATTCTGCATTAGCTGTTGGTGGTATTCGAATATCAAAACCAGCTTCTGCTTCAGACGGCTGCAAATTCATAACAAAACCCTGGCAGAAAAATATAAAATAACCCATGTATGTTAGAAGTAGATATTACATATATAACTATCTTTTTTTCCATGTATGCAACATGGCAACAAAATTGATGAAAGACCAGCAGAATGAATGTGTGCAATAGCGGAAAGGAGAAAGGTAGGCCAAAAGGCCTAACTGACCATGCATTAAATGGTCCAGCATTTTTAGCACAGAAAGTTTAGTCCTTTAGTTCCTCTAGTAACCGAGTGCTTTGAGGAAGTATGGAACAAGGATTAATGCACATTGTTTTCCATCTTCAATGAAACAATGCAATCAAGCCACAGCTTTCCATGTTGATATATACTTAACATATTTAATAGGGTTAATGTAATTTTTTATCCTTGAACTTGGCAACTAGGTCTATTTTGGAACCTCACTTTTTTTTTTATCCACTTCGGTACCTGAACTTAACAACTACATCCATTTTGGTCTTTGAACTTGAAAAATGTAAAAGTTCAATGACATGGCATAGTGCCATGTCATTAGATATTGAGGAAATCCAAATTTAGGGACAAAAATGGACCTAGTTGCTCAGTTCAGATACCAAAGTGGACCCAAAAAAAGTATAGGCACCAAAGTGAAACTAATTGCCAAGTTCAGGGGGCCAAAAATTATGTTAACCCTGTTTTATACTTAATAATTACTGTTAAAGACATCAAAATTAACACAAGAAAATCCACTATCCGAGTCACTAGGAAATTATTTCTATTCCATCAATATGCATGACTAACATTTCATATCCAGTAAAAGCCTCATGAGATGCTTCATATTACTTGTCAAAGAGTATATGCTCGTCATGTCTTGTATAAAGATTCATACACTAACATTTTCATTTTTAAAAGAAAGATTATCTATTTCTTTAATTTTCCAAAGTGTTTGAGGAATGGAATCGGTATAAGCTCATTAGGGCTCTTAAAGTTCTGTGCTTTTATGGTTATAGACTGCTCCTAAGACATGAGCAAAAATTTGGTTGTCTGTGCTTTTATGATAAATATCTGAAGCTAAACTATTAAGAAAATATCTAGTGAAATCATAACTAATAGCAATACATGTAAACTAACTACAAGGAGTTTAACAAGCAAAGATTTTAGCACCTAATTATCTAAATTTACAGAGACTTACTGTGGGAGAAGGCGTTCCAGCCTTCAGAAAGGCCATGTTAACCGAAATGACTTCTCCTTCACCCTTCAAACCAGCTTTGACCAAATCAAACTGCGAAGCCCTGAACCTCCTGATACTCTCAATGCTTTTGAAAAGGTTCTCCATTGCACTGTTGTCGTAAAGCTTCGCCCCATGTCCAGGAGCTCCGTTAGCCTTTATCACCAGCCACCAGGGCGTCCTCTCTCCATAGAATATCCTGTAATTCTCATTGGGTGAAGCCAACCCTGTTAATCAAAACAACATTATGTTATCATCACTAACAGATATACAGACAACTAGCGGATCAGATATCTGCAATGTCAATAAAATTCAAAACCGAAAATTTGCTTTAAAATCTAAATCTGTTTACTATCCGCATCAAATCCAAATATAACTAGGATATCCAAATCCGCTAAGATCAGTATTTAGTAAGTCCAAATACTTGTTTAAAATAATTTTTTTTTAACCAAGTTTGGATATCCAAATCCCTTATTCACCAAAACAGATTCAGATAATGGATATAGGAAAATTAATATCCACATCCATTCCGAATCCACTTAATTAATGTATCAAAATACAAATATTATCTGAAAAAAATTAAACAAATATCTACAAATACCTAAGTCCCAACTATTGTACTTACAAATTCAGGTCCTCACCAACAAGCTCAATAACGAACAAGAAGCATTGCCCATCAATCTATTAACTATTAAGGGCTAGTTTAGGCCAAAAAGCACTTTTGAGCAAAAACTAAAGTACTTTTTCAAGCATATTTTACTCTAAAAGTACTTTTGAAAAACTTAAAACATTTTGTTTAGGTATACTTTTATGTCAAAAGTGCTTTTTATCCTAATTATATTTCAGAAAAGCAATGCTAAACTGACACTATATCAGCCCTTTCAGATCCACGAATTCAGGTCCCAACTATTAACTATATCAGCCATTTCAAAACATGGTTTTACAATTTTTTTAATAAATTTTAAAAAGTAAAATCAGGATTAACCTTCATCAACCACAATATCAACATTCATATTCTTGAAAACATCGGAGTGAGCCAACTTCTCAAGACCGTCATGCCCACCAATCTCTTCATCAGGGACAAACGACAAGTAAAGCGACCGTTTTGGCTGAAACCCAGAAGCCTTCAACCTACGAACAGCCTCCATATACTGCATGCCCACGCACTTCATATCCTGGGAGCCTCTAGCGAATATATTACCATTTTCATCGATGTGGGCACCGAAAGGATGATAATCCCACTTCGAAATCTCAGAAGGGACGACATCGGTGTGGGAGTTGAGTAAGATAGAAGGAAGGGAAAGGTCGGAGCCTGGCCATTTGAGGATAACGAGCGGCTTCCCTTGGACGAACTCTATGACTTGGGTTTCTAAAGAAAGGGATTCGGCTAAGGATAGGATGAATTGGGTCGATTTTTTATAGTCCGGGGATGGTTGGGATGTGTTGATTCGGAGGTATTCTTGAAACCTTGATATGATTTGGGACTGTTCATCTTGGGTCAGGGATGGTGTTGGATTTGTGAAGCTTAGAAGTGAAGAAAAGAATAGAAGATGAACAATGAAGAATTGGTGATTGAAGTTGCAAAGTTTTTCCATTGACTTTTTATTGTCGATTCTTCACAAACTATTGAGTGTCACTGATTCTCAGGTTCGAGTTACAGGGGATAATATACAAGAGACTGAGCACAAACTGTTCAACACTAAACAACTAAAAAGGAATTATTACCTAAATCGGAAATCACAATGCTATTTTTTATAGGTGAAATTCTACTATTAGTACAGTATTATGCATAATTTGTAAATTTAATCCAAGAATAGCGACGCTTAAAATATAAACTTTAAATTTTGTCAAAATCCATCTATATTCGTAAATAAGTAATTTAAACTCGTATATTTTATAAAAAGTATTATTTTAATTTAGTATTTATTTTTTCTTTTAGTAAAAATTTAAACATGAACAACTTATTTATTGTTTGATAAACTAAAAAATTTACTTTTTTTTTTCTTTAAAAATTTCAATCCAATCATTAACATAGTAAGTTTTTTATCAAAATTTTTCAACTCAGAAATTTTATTAGGTTATCCTTATATGACCTAGAATATGATTAACATAAAAATATATATGATAAGTTGATAATATTTTACTAAAATTAACAACCATAATTATTGAATTAGGATTTTTAAATTGAAAAACTAAACAAGGTGTTCATATTTTTTTCCAATGTTTATACTAGAGTGTTGCATATTATTCTATATTTAAATTTATTTTATATAAATTTCAGATCTATGAAATATATATATATAAAAACCAATCAAGTTAAGTTAAACTCGAATTTTGAATGTTGGAGTCTAAACTTGAATCATGTTTTAAGTTAAAAAAATTACTTTCTCTATTCAGTCAAAAATACTTTTAAAAAGTAAAAAGTCTAAAAAAAAAAATTAATTGTTCAGCACAATTTTTCTCCAAAAGTATTTTTAAACCAAAAGTGTTTTTTCATAGCAATATTAAACAATCCTTAAATCTAAAATTTCATCAAGTATAGACATAATTTGTCTTTTTAAACTTGTGAAATTTGAGTCTAATTTTGATTCTTCTCCCTCTAAAGTTAATCCTTCTACTTACTTTTGTTGGAGTGCCAATTTAGAAACACTATTAAACCCAAATTAACAATTTCTATGCAGAAAATTAACAAAAATCAATGTTTCAACAAATTAGCAAATCAAAATAGTTTAAGTTTGTGTGTTTACCAACAAACAAGATTAGCTTCTTAATTATGATAAAGTATGGGATTAATTTTTTTTGATAAATTACAATAATAAGTTAAAACCCAAATAATAAATATGTCTAATATGACTCGAATTCAAGTCAAATTTAGAACGATGAATATATTTGATCATCAATCCATTACATGAGATTTGAAAATTTAATTTTGATAAATTGAAATGACTACTTTTATTTATTTATTTTGGTGAAACTTTTTATTTATTTATTTGATATAGAAAATATATACCGCATTAAATTTAATTTGATTTAAGAGTAAATAGATACCATTTCAAACTCTACCTCCTAAAAGAGTTTCCAAACTATAAATAAAAACTCTCCCTTTGTAAAAAAAAAAAGGAACTTTTCGAATTGTTTTCTTCAAAAAAACTTCGTAACAATGGAGGATTGCATGAGACTGTGCATGAGGAAGCTAGCGCTATGGCAGACGAAGACGTTTAAACCCTTTATGACGCACGCGGAGCTGGAGCCCATAATGGCCACCATGGGCTTCGTCGGCCTCCCGCCGTACCAGGAAACTCCAGGGCTCGGCTGGAAGGAGTACGTTTACCCCGCGTGCTGGCAGCCTAAACCTTTCTCTTCCTTAAGTTCCACGGCTGCTGAACCGCCGTCTCCGACTGATCCCCGCCCTAGACCGAAGTTGCCGTACCCCAGGATCGACGGGCTCCATATTGACACTTACCGTGCCTTCCTCGACGCCGTTAACTTTTATATTCAGATGTGGAATATTTCCGATATCTTCCATATCAGGTACGAATCACTTATGGATTTTTGGTCTAATTTTGCATTAAGTCTCTCTATTCTTTGGGCTTTTGAAATTTAATCCCTTTATTTTAAATTTAAAAAATTTATTAGTTTCTCTACTGTCTAAATAAAAGTAATAATCCAACTAATACTAAACTGAATTTAATAAAATCGAAATCAAATCTATTTTCGGTTTTTCTGATTTTTTGGTCGGCCCTATCAAATTTTAAAAATTGCTATTTTTAGCTTGTGAACAAAAAACTGTTATAAAAAATTTAAAATTAATTGTAAATTAAACAATAACTTTTAACTTGTGATAAAAGAAAAACTAAACCAAATATAATAAGTAATATATATTAGATAGTATATCAATTTTTGTAATATTTTTTATTTATATCAAAATCATTTAGATTTAAATTTCTTAATGATTGCTTCCTTTTGTAGGGGACTACCTCTTCATCGTAGCTACGATCGATACCGAAAGTGGCGGTGTATGGAAGATGAGAGTATATTTGTGTACAGGGAGGGGACACTAGGAAGAACAAACCACACTATCGCGCCCAACTCCGTCGGAACCGACCGCAATAGCAGTGACGGTTACGATAATGGTTCCGTTGCCATTCGGGACAAAGGGAGCAATGACCGTGTTAGCTGCGTTGTCCCATTGGAGGATATTGTAGTATCTAGTCTATGACCATATAGATGCTTTTACGGATCATTAAAAGAGTTTAAAAAACTAAAGAATCCAAAATTAACAAATAGGTCTAATTGTGATTGTAATCTCTATAGTTTTTACACATTTAAAGTTTGATCTCTTCATTTTAAGTTTTAGGAATTTAATCATTATATTTTATTTAATAATTAATTATATTAGTGAAGTGCTTTTATTAAATTTGATTATGATATATATTTGAAATAAATAAAATCTTGCTTGCATGCCTAATTTAAAGCCTTTTGAGTAAAAACTAAAAAATTCGTCTCTCCTTAACTAATAAAAAATATAAATAATTGAAATTAAGTTTTTTAGTTTTTAAATAAATAAATAAAAATTACATTTTTAACTCTTACAAAATATTTATAATTCCTTCAAAATTTTATAATTTTATCTTAATTCTCTTAGTTAAACTCTTAACTTAACTCTTGGTATTGACTTTCACTTGTAAATATTTTATTAGACATCAATGATACATCATACATTACAAAATCATGAGTATTACTCAATAATCAATCAATGACGGATCTAAAAATACGATTTAAGATAAATCAATCAAAAAAATGAGACGATTATCCATCCCGAGACCTATATTAACGAAACAATTGGCAACTCTATTTTAAAGTTAGAGTTGCTTTCATTTTTCTATTTTGAATTAGTACTTAAGAATTTTGTAACCTTAGATTTTGAATTTAAAATGTTACAATTTGGATTCAACCAATATTTTTATTTTAAAAATGCTAAATAATCTAATTTAACGAAAGTTATTAATTGAATTTAAATTATTAAATCAAAAGAGGGAGGAGTAAATTTTTGGAATTGAAAAAAGGGATAAAAGTTTAAATTTGTAAAAATTACAGGGACTGAAAACAAAGTTGGACCACTATAAATTACAAACACTACAGTAATTCGTGTACGGTGGCGCGAAGATTTAGTTATTTCCAAAAGAAAAAAAACCGAAGGTTCGCCCGTTGCTGCTTTCTCTTTTTTTTTTTTTTGTATTGGTTTCATTCCCAGGCATTTTGTTTTCCAATGAATTTGAATTTAAACGAACGCCGTTACCAGATTTCGCCGATCTGAACCGCCGGTTGAGGCCGCGATGTCAGCCTCCCAAACGCTCGGCGGTCCGTCGAGGTGCGGCCGCGTTTTGGGACCATCTCTCGATAAGATCATCAAAAACGCCGCTTGGCGGAAACACTCTCACATCGTTTCCTCATGCAAATCCACTCTCGAAAAGCTTGATACTCTCTCCGACACCGGATTGTCCGATCCGAAGTCTCCTCTGCTCGGTATTTCCTCGTCCGACGCCGATTTTGTCCTCAACCCTATCCTTCTCGCCCTCGACTCCAATTACGCCAAAGTCGTCGAGCCGGCACTTGAATGTACGTTCAAATTGTTCTCCCTCGGCATCTTTCGCGGCGAGATCGATAGCAATAACTCAAATCTGATTCTATACAAAATCGTCGAAAGTGTTTGCAAAGTCGGTGGCATAGGCGAGGAACCGGTCAAGCTTGCTGTGCTACGTGTTTTACTCTCCGCCGTACGATGTCCTTGCGTTTTGATCCGTGGCGATTGCTTGCTTCTCGTCGTTAAAACTTGTTATAACGTATATTTAGGTAGTTTAAGCGGAACCAATCAGGCATGTGCTAAGTCCGTTTTAGCTCAGATTATGCTTATTATATTCACCCGGGCGGAAGAAGATTCTATGGATGTTTCTATAAAAACAGTGTCGGTTAATGAGCTTTTAGAGTTTACTGATAAGAATTTAAATGAAGGAAGTTCACTTTATAATTGTCAGAATTTTGTTAGCGAGGTTATGAATACTAGTGAAGGGGTTCCCGATTTGAAGCTTTCTCAGCCGATTACGGTTCACGACTTGCGAAATGGTGAGTTTAAGTTGTCGAAAGGGGAGCAGAATGAGGAAGCTGAGGAGGAAGAGATGAAGGGCGGGCCGGAATCAGGATCCACTGTGGTTAGTAGTAAAATCAGGGAGGATGGGTTTCATGTTTTTAAGAATTTGTGTAAGTTGTCCATGAAGTTTTCATCGCAGGAGAATCCGGATGATCAGATCCTTTTGAGAGGCAAGACATTGTCTTTGGAACTCCTCAAGGTTATTATGGACAAAGGGGGTCCAATTTGGCGCACAAATGAGAGGCAAGTCATTCTATACTAAGTTCAAGTAGGATTCTGATATTTTATTTCCTTTGAAATATGGACTTTTAATCTATTAGCTATCATGGTTGTTTGCATGGTGCCAAATTACTTCGGGTCTTATCTTTGATAGCAACTGTTATTATTATTATTTTTTTTCATATAGTTATTGGTATACTATTACTATGATTATTGAGTTAGGAGCTTTAAAATGGTATTCAACATTTAGACTTTGGATGTTATCCATCTTATCAAGATGTGGGTGTTTCATGATTGAGTAAGTGAAAAGGTATTTAGGTTTGAAAGTCCCAGATATGGAGGATACATATCGGACACCTCAAATTGGATATTGCTATGGGGTCTTGATCCTCCAACTTAGAGGTAACTTAAGAAATCCTGAATGAATCTGTGTTAGACATAATAGAAGATTATAATACTCCCGATTCTGGGAAATAAAACTCCCAAATAACCCTTTCTTTTCGTGTGCTTATATACACTGGGTAGTTGGAGGAACTATCTAAAGAATCTTTGCTTAGCTAATTTTACAAAATAATAAGGTAAATGCTCCAAAAACGTGGTCGATTATTTTCTTTTGAACTATTTATTATTTTTCTTGAAGGTTTTGTATGTCATGTAGTATTTCTGATAAATAGCTCTCTTGCTTTTCTGCAGTCTTAAGTTGAATTTATTCTGGTGTTCTTATATTCCGTGTTACATCATGCAGGTTTCTTAATGTACTTAAGCAGTATCTCTGCCTATCATTGTTAAAAAACAGTGCATTGTCAGTAATGTCAGTCTTCCAGCTTCAATGTTCTATTTTTATGAGCTTGTTAACAAAATTTAGATCAGGGTTGAAAGCTGAAATTGGAATACTCTTTCCTATGCTTATCCTTCGAGTTCTAGAGAATGTTCTCCAGCCAAGTTTTCTACAGAAAATGACTGTCCTTAATTTGTTGGACAAGATTGCTGGGGATTCAAAGATAATCATCGATCTATTTGTGAACTATGATTGTGACGTGGATTCACCAAACATATTTGAAAGGTATTCCTTTTTCCTAATAATTGTTAATACAAGTGTTTGACATGAGTGCTACTTCTGTGTCATCTAGTGTGTTTATCATGTTAAATTTCCCGTAGAAGTATCCTGAATTAGATGTAAAATCCTCTATGAGTTTGATACCTTTCTCAAAATTTGAAAAAGGAATGTTGGTCAATATAGGAATTAACTCAAGTACAAGGTTATCAATTGATGCTATCAGAGCATGCTTTAGCTTCTTTTCTAATATGTGCGTGTGTTCATACCTGTTTAAAAAATAATAATTAATTTATTTCTAGTTGTTGCACTATAGTAAAATGAATTAGAAATCATATAACTAAATCATATGTGAAATCTCATATGAAAATGGAACCTTTCTCCCAAATTTTGTAAAAATTATGAAGGTCAATATAGAAATTAATCCAAGCATCTGTCTTTGGTGATTTTCCCAGAGCTTGCTTTAGCTTCTTTCTAATGTAAACAGATATTTTAATTTCTTATTTTCTTTTATTTCTTAATGTTTCGTACTTTATACAATGTAAACAGATATTTGCAGGGTTGTCAATGGCCTCCTGAAAACTTCTCTAGGGCCGCCATCTGGTTCAACCACAACTTTGTCTGCAGTCCAGGATATTTCTCTCCGGCATGAATCAGTGCAGTGCTTGGTTAACATCATTAAGTCAATGGGAGCTTGGATGGATCAAAAGCTGAAGATAGGTGATTCAAACTTGCCTAGGAGCTTCGAGAGTGACACTTCATCAGAGAGACCTTCAACCTCAATTGTAGAAGATGGAGTTGTCCCTGATTGTGAGTTGCATCCAGAAATGAATTTTGAATTGTCAGATACTGCTACTCTTGAGCAACGCAGGGCTTACAAGATTGAACTCCAAGTCAGTAATTTCTTTATGTTGGGATAAGTATGAATGGTTCTTCAAGTAGCAGTTACTTATATAGTACTGAAACTGTCACAGAGGGCTGCCTAAATATATCATGCTAATTTGCCAAATTACTATTGACTTATCTTCAGATGTGTATTTTTATGTAGCTTAATTTTATGTGTAGCTCTCCTTTTCTTTACAAGCCTAGTTTTACTGACCAACTTTACTGGGTTACATGCAGAAAGGTGTCTCATTATTTAACAGGAAGCCTTCCAAAGGCATCGAGTTTCTTATAAACACCAAAAAAGTTGGCAACTCTCCAGAGGAAGTGGCTGCTTTTCTGAAGAATAACACTGCTGGGCTTAGTGAAACCGTAATTGGTGATTATTTGGGTGAAAGGGAGGAATTTGCTTTGAGAGTCATGCATGCTTACGTAGATTCATTTAATTTCAAATCTATGGATTTTGGTGAAGCAATAAGGTTCTTCCTACGCGGTTTCAGGTTACCAGGAGAGGCACAGAAAATAGACCGCATCATGGAGAAGTTTGCTGAGCGCTATTGTAAATGCAATCCAAACTCATTTACGAGCGCAGATACTGCCTATGTATTGGCATACTCTGTCATAATGCTCAACACTGATGCCCATAATAACATGGTCAAAGAAAAGGTTTGTTTGTCAAAGCCGTTTTTGTTTCTTCAGTTTATCACTTAACTGCGGGCTTTTGCTCCACATGCTTGCTTCCATAAATATGTGTCTTATGAAGAATCTTTCTGATCTATTCTTCTGCTTGTATGCCATTCTGGACTTTCATAAATAATAATATTGTTGTCAATAATATTGACTTTCCTTGAACTCTTGCAAATTATGTTTTTAATTTTACATGGATAAACTTATAATAGATCTGATTATGTTCTCATTCTATTATATGTTGCTTCTGTATTCAGATGACCAAGTCTGATTTTATCCGAAACAACCGAGGAATAGATGATGGCAAGGATTTACCTGAGGAATATCTTGGTGCTCTTTATGATAAGATCGTGAAAAATGAAATTAAGATGAACGCTGATTCTTCTCTTCCTCAAAGCAAGCAGGCAAACAGCTTAAATAAGTTATTGGGTTTGGATGGTATACTCAATCTGGTCAATTGGATGCAAACAGAAGAAAAGCCTTTGGGTGCAAATGGGCTTCTTATAAGACATATTCAAGAGCAGTTTAAGGCAAAGACAGGAAAATCAGAGTAAGTTTTTAATCTAATTTTCAAGGTTTGTCACTTGTATGGGTCATATATCGGTTTCATCTTGGCTCATGGTTTCAATTTGTTAGTTTTGAGTTTTGACTGCGTATTCTTCATTGGTAACATTTATCTGTGCACTTCAGATGAATTTTCACATTATGATTAGCGAGAGATGTTATGGCAATGGATTTAAACTGTGATTGCAAATGCATTCTCAATCACGTTGCTCTTTTATAGTTGCGATGTAACTGAAGCTATGGCAGTCATGATATATATATATATATACATTTGTCATTTTCTTCAACTTATTATAAAACATAGTAATGATAAAATTCTTTTTTACTAATTGTTTATGACACTCTACAAGCATATACTTATGAAAGAAAAAAATTGTTCACATCTGTAAATTGAATCTAAATAAATGTAATTCACTCTCTTGATTAATTGCTGCGGATTGCTAATCAGTCACACCCGAATAATGGGGAATATTAGCGGTGGAGGGAGCTAAAGCAGCAAAAATAACAGCTGTACTGTTGCCTTAGGGTGCTATTTATTGTACATTCTTTTGCATGCCATAGGTTGTGATATGTTGGTCGGGACATCATTTCATTTTAATTGATCCTAGGCCTAAACGTTTGATAAATAAACAACATGCATCATTAAACAAAAAGGATTTAGTTCTTGTACCGTCCTCTATAGATTCTCTCCATCTTCTGTTTTAAATTGATTTTTGTTCTTTTATCATCCAAAATATCCTGGAAGACCTACGTATTACATAATATTTATTAACAGTAGCTTTTCTTTTCTTTTCTTTGCTTTTGCAGGTTGGTTTATCATCACGTTTCAGATGTAACAATCTTGAGGTTTATGGTGGAGGTCTGCTGGGGACCTATGCTGGCTGCATTCAGTGTCACTCTTGACCAGAGTGATGATAGACTTGCTACCACTCAATGCTTACAGGGCTTTCGATATGCTGTGCATGTAACTGCAGTAATGGGCATGCAGATACAGAGAGATGCTTTTGTCACATCTGCAGCAAAGTTCACTTTTCTCCATTGTGCTGCAGATATGAAACAAAAGAATGTCGATGCTGTAAAGGTAAGTAATTTCTTTGCACATGATAATAAAGAATGAAATCTCCCCCTGGTTTTCTCCTTTTCTACGTCAGAGGAAGCATTAAAATTACTGCATCCGAATGCTTGCTCTTACAGCCTCCCACCATAGATACCATAAAATTCATTTGTTACGTACATTATAGTTTTATGCTTTTTAGTTCCTTTTCCTGATGTTGCTTGGTTGTGCAACACTGATAATCTAGTAGGTTGAAGTAGAACCAAGTAGCCTAAACTGTGATGGTTGAATAGTAAAAGTTGTCCAGTTGTTTGTTAGTGAAGTAGGCTTGAAAAATTAATGCTTAAAATTTAGTTAGTAATGCGTGTTGCATGCAGATAGTGTAAGTTTCTTTCTGTGAAATGTTCTTTTTATATCCCACTTGTTGAAACACTTCTTACAGGCAATAATATCCATCGCCATTGAAGATGGTAACCATCTTCAGGAAGCATGGGAGCATATATTGACATGCCTGTCCAGAATTGAGCATTTGCAACTGCTGGGAGAAGGTGCACCAGTTGATGCAGGCGTTTTATCTGTATCTAACAGTGAAACAGATGAAAAGACATTGAAATCTGTTGGTCTTCAATCTCTGAAGAAAAAAGGAGCCATCCAAAATCCAGCTGTAATGGCAGTTGTCCGAGGGGGTTCATATGATAGCACCATTGTTGGAATCAATAGTTCTGGACTTGTACCTCCAGAGCAGATTAATCAATTCATTGCAAACTTGAATTTGTTGGACCAGATAGGAAATGCCGAGTTGAGCCATGTTTTTGCACATAGCCAAAGGTTAAATAGTGAAGCGATAGTGGCGTTTGTGAAAGCCCTTTGCAAAGTTTCTATGTCAGAGTTGCAGTCTCCAACAGATCCTCGAGTTTTTAGCCTAACAAAACTAATTGAAATTGCGTATGAGTCTTATCTTTTTCTTTAAGTAAATTTCATATAATGCTATCTTCAACAAATCTTAAATTTTTAGCCTCACAGATAAAATCGCCCTGTCTTTGTCTGATGCATCTCTCTCTCTCTCTTTATCTCCCTCCTCCTTTGTGTGCCTATGGAGAATCCTTATTCTACAGTGTTCTATTGCAGGCATTACAATATGAACCGCATCAGATTAGTTTGGTCTCGCATGTGGCATGTTCTTTCTGATTTCTTTGTTTCAGTTGGATTGTCCAAGAATTTGTCTGTAGCAAGTTTTGTGATGGATTCATTGTGGCATCTTGCTATGAAATTTTTAGAACGCGAGGAGCTTGCAAACTACAATTTCCAAAATGAATTCTTGAGACCATTTGTGATCGTTATGCAGAAAAGCGACTCTACAGAAATAAGGGAATTAATAGTTCGATGCATTTCTCGTATGGTCCTCAGCCGTGCTAGTAATGTGAAATCTGGATGGAGAAGTGTTTTTATGGTATGCTAAGGGCTGGTATAAGAGATCTATTGTTGTGCTGCTCTGATAGCCTTTCTTTTGTCTCAATTCTGTCCTTTGTCACACAGGTGTTCACAGCTGCGGCTGATGATGAGCAGAAGAATATTGTCTTACTGGCTTTTGAGACCATGGAAAAAATAGTTCGAGAACACTTTCCTCATGTCACTGAGACAGAGGCTACCACTTTTATGGATTGTATAAAATGTCTCATTAAGTTCACAAATACCAGGATTAACAGTGATGTTAGCCTCAATGCTATTGCATTTCTCCGGTTTTGTGCCCTCAAACTTGCTGAGGGAGGACTTGGTTGCACTGGCAAGAGCTCCGATGATGGTTCATCTGCTTCAATTGTAGATAAGGATGATTCAGATGTACGAAGTTTAGCCAGTATTGATGATCATGGATCCTGTTGGGTTCCACTGCTAACAGGTAAACTGCTAATTTAGTTGCTTGGAAATCCTAAAACCTCACTGGCTCTGTTATGCAAAACGGATGGATAATAGGCTATCTGTGTGACTGACGGATAATAGGATATTTCTGTACAGAGGTCTTGTATGCCACTCCTCCTGGTTGGATCATATTTACTATTTCATCAAACTACACCCAATTTAGGTTAGACTCTTATCGGCCAAGTTGAATGCCAAAATATCTCCACTTGTCCGCTTCTTTCTGAATGGCAACATGATTGTTATCTCCTTTGGTTTTCAATGTTGCAAAGATGAAGTGCCATTCATGTTTTGAACTTGTAGAATTTTGATATGTTGTTTCAGGTTTGTCAAAACTAACATCAGATTCAAGACCGGCTATCCAAAAGAGTTCATTGAAAGTTCTTTTCAACATCCTGAAGGATCATGGTCATCTTTTCTCACGAACATTCTGGACTGGTGTTTTTAGTTCTATTGTTCTCCCCATATTTAATGATGCATGCAAAAGGACAGACATGGCAGTAAAAGACAAGCAAGTTTCATCAACTTCAAAATCTCCGCATCCTGATGGAAGTACATGGGACATAGAAATTTTCGAAGTAGCAGCTCGCTGTTTAGTAGATTTATTTATTTGTTATTACAATTTACTGAGGCCTCAGATATCAAATGTGGTATCTATTCTGATAGGGTACTTAAAATGTCCAACAAAGGGTTCTGCAAGCATTGCGTTTGCAGCGATATTTCGTTTGACAGGAGAGTTGGGAAGTAGATTTTCAGAAGATGAATGGAGAAATTTTTTTCTAGCTTTAAAAGAAGCAGCCACATCAACATTGCCAGAGTTTATGAAGCTTTTGAGAACCATGGATGTCATCAGATTGCCTGACAATTCTCAATCCCATGATAATATCGAAAAAAGCTCTGATGATGGAACGAAAAATGATGATATTGAGGATGAAAATCTGCAAACCGTGGCTCACGTGGTTTCGAGAATGAAGAGTCATATCGCAGTCCAGCTACTCATTTCACAGGTTCTCCCATTACACTCTATTTTCTTGCATGCTACTAATTGACTCTTTACGATACATCCGAAGCACGTGACATGATCATGTGTTTTTTGGCTTTCACCATTGCAGGTTATGAAAGATACAAACAAAAAAAACCTACAATGCTTGTCAGCTTCCAACATCAATATCATTGTTGAAATATTTTCTTCCATCGCATCACATGCTCAGCAACTTAACACCGATACTACCCTTCAAAAGAAAATACGGATAGCATGCTCGATCATGGAGCTCACTGATCCTCCTATGGTTCACTTCGAGAACGAGGCCTACCAAAATTACCTCGAGTTCCTCCAAGATTCAGTCAAAAACAACCCATCCGTCTCAGCTGAGATGAACCTAGAATCACTACTCGTAGCAGTATGTGAAAATATACTTCAGTTATACCTTAACCGTACTGATCACCACTATGAGCAGCAGAAATCAGGCCCAGTCACGCATTGGGTTCTTCCGTTGCCTTTAGCCGAAAAGGAAGAATTGGCAGCTAGAAGGCCTTTACTAGTGTTAGCCTTGAAGGCATTGAATGATCTGGGAAAGGATTCCCTAAGAAAATACATAGCAAATCTGTTTCATCTGTTGGTAGGTCTCGTGCGGACCGAGCACAACTTGGGCTCAGGCGAAGCCGAACGTCTTCTAACCAACATATTCCAATCAGGTATAGGTCCAATAATTATGTAATAATTTATCATCTTATACAGTATTACTTACTCATATATTCCATCATTTTATCACAGTTTTGATCATTATAGTTGGCTTGAATTGAAAAGCCAAAATGTTATCAATATTATATTCTTCTTGTAGCATATTTTGAGTTTTATTTTGATTAAAACATGCTGTCAGTTTTTGTACTTCTGTAAAAGTTGAGATTTAATTTGTGCGCTTAACAACTTAGAAATTAAATCCTCTTGTTTTTTAGATTTAAAATTAATAGGCCAATTGCTGATATTGTTAATATTTTCTATTAAAATTTTTTTATCAATTAAGTATGTTTGCTCTTGAAAATGACATGATTGCATGAGTATATTAATAGCAAGCTTATAGAAATTATAATAATTGAACTAAAATTTTTAAATTTATTTTAATAAAAATTAGGATTTAATTTTTAACTATTTAATACAATAGGATAATCTTAAAATTCATTCTAATACATAAATTTATGACATATTTTAGACTTTTATTTTGTTTTTCTCTCCCTTCATAAAGTTGTACATGTTAAAATAAAAGAGACATCATGATGATATAAATTGAATTTTCTTTTTCTTTCAAAAGTTGTAGTTTGCGGGTCATAGTCCACGTTAATAATCAAAGTATTATTTATTTGTGTTTATTGAATTTTGGGACTTTTCATATATTAAAAGGTCTATCAACATTTAATATCAAATGAAATTTATGATTTCTCTTCAGAATCACGACAAGCATCTGGAAGTCATATGATCCACTACCATGACAATGCATCTTTTTGGTTGTCATCTTTTATACATAATTGAATTATTTTTTTTTTTGCTTTAAAGAAACCTGTCTGGATGATCAGCAAGCTAGTGAAGACACTGGGTTGGCTCATGGCTGGCTGCTGCCCCCATCATCACTGTCCTTTTTCTTTAAATTTAGTCCTTAAATTTGTGAAATTTTCTTAACCTGGTCCTTGATTCTTTTGTCCACATTAAACTTGGGATTCAACAAATTTTCTTAATTTAGTTCTTGAACTTAAATTTTGTTAAGATGTGACAATATGATACTCAGAATACAAAAAATTATAAAGATTTAATGTGATATAATTTTAGAGTACCATGTTACCTTACTTTAATAGAATTCAAGTTCAAGAATAAATTGGGAACTGCTATGTTCTTAAACTAATCTGGACAAAAAAAAATTAGGGATTAAAATGAAAAATTTATCAAATTTAGGGACTAAATATTATTTAATTTTCTTTTTTCATGTTTGATGGGGGCAGCCCAGCACTATCTATCACTAACCCTTGGACTTGTTGACTTCCTCAGATGGCTTTGCACCTACTGCCTTTGTTTTCCTCATCTTTTCTGTTATTTCGTCTTTTCTTTGTCTCTTTGTTGCCACTTGCCAAATAAAATATCGATCTTTGTGGTTTGAAAAATTTGTCTTCTCTATATAAATATTGATTTTATTATTAGATTATTTTTATAAAATTATATAAAAAAAACTTACAAATGTTAAGTTACTCACGTTATTATTTTATATATTTATTTAATTGAATTGATTTTACGAATCAATCAAATATTAATTTAATTGTGAAATTATTAAGATATTCTTTACATATAAATTATATTATATTATTGTAAAAATATTTTTGTCTTTTTGTGTTTTTAATTAAATAATATAATACTAAGATCTAAACTTGAGATCCATGTATTTAATCTTTTAACTTAACTATTACAACTAATACCTCATTTAGTTTTAATATAAAATTTTTATAAATATATTCTATACATAATATTTTTTCACTATGGATGTGCTATAATTTTTAATATAGTATTTTAATTTGAATTCATTTATATAATTTTTTATTTCACTGGGGTAGATAAAAAATAATCCTTTGTGAGATTGAAGTAATCAACAAGAAGTGTAGCAAATAATAATTTATATTTAAATTAATTTTTTGATATTATTATTTGGAAGTTTTTAACCCTCGAAATTGTAAAAAAAAAAAACTGTCATATCTTATAAGTTTCGTATATTTATTTAAATATCAAATAATATTTCTTAATTTCTTTATAAAATAAAATACTTCATTGATAGTCCATGAAATAATTTTCTAATATTCAATTAATATTTATTTTGCAAAAGCAAAGTTGTGATTCCCAGGCCTAATTTTTTAAAAGGAAAACCTTAAATAGAAAAGGTGAAAGGCAAAAAGTTGAGCACAAAATACTGAAATACTTTTCAAGTCTTTTTAACCTTTTATTTGTATCTTTTCTCATGTTTTCATTGTTCCAATTTCAAGTCTTTAGCTGGTCATTTTGTTGTATTTTTCACACATTCTTCCTTACAATCAATTTCACATTATTCCCTTTTTTGGTTGCATATTTATTTTACTTTTTTTTATTTTTTAATATAAAAGTGTGATTACATAGGTGCTCGAACCCTTTGACAAGGCACACACACATTGCATATACAAATATTCGAACCCGAGACTCTTAGAATGAACAACATCTTCTTTTTCACTGAAACTACTCATTAAGTTCATTTATTTTACTTTTCTAAATTTTAAATAACCATTTAATTCTTCAAAATCAAACAAAAAATTATTTTTTACATGTTTAAATGCAAAATTTACCCTTGAATTATTCACATGGTGTGAGTAGCTATGCAAAACATGGTGAATAAATAATACTCATATCAAACGTAACATTAATGAATAGTATAGATAATTGGATATAATGATAAAACATATTGCACTCTCAATGAAAGAAAAAAAAATTTAACTTTGAAGATAATATTGTTAAGAAGAACACCCACGAACTCTAAACATAGACCATAAAATGACATGGAAGATGCTAGAAAAAGAGAGTATAATTTAGATTATGATTTTAGTCTTGTATCGTTTTAAGTATTAAATTGATTAATTAAATCGAACTTAAAATCTTAAGGTTCCCAAGGCATTATCCTCTCCATTAATTCAAGGCTTCAATATTGATTAATTGAAATTAGAAGTGTTCATTGGTCGAGTCGGGCCGGTTTGTACTAAGCCTAAGCATGATATTAACATACTTTATGATTGTTCAAGCCCGATCTAAAATTTGAGCCTAAAATTTTGTCCAAATTCGCTCATATTTGCAAAAGATTAATCTAAGCTCATTTTAAATCCGTTCATATTGTTTTTGATTTTTTTAAATCTTTATATTATTTTATTTTAATACTTAATAATTTTATACATATTTTATTTATTAAAAAATTTATATACTTAGATTTATTTTATTGGACTGGTAATCTGACTCATAAATTGGTCTAATTGAAATAATATTTAACGGTATTTAACTATTTCGTTAAAAATACTGGCTCAGATCTTTGAAAAACACTATATTAATGGTCTCTATCGTTAAGCATTAATCTACAGGACTAAATAAAAATTTGATATATTATTGGTACCAAAACCGAAATTTCACCTTTTCTTTTATTGTTTCACACGTGTACTCCCTCAACAACCCTATAAATACTTCCTTCCCTAAACTCTCGCTCGCCCACTCAAACCGCCTCGAGAACCGTTACCGAAACAAACCGGAATTGTCTCCCACTCTTTCATTTCCACTTTCGTCTCCGCCGTCGTCGCTGCCGCCGGCTTCCGTTTCCGCCGCCGCCCGATATGGAAGCCAGCCGGCGTTCAGCGGTTAAATCCGTTATTGTTCTCAAGCCAAGTAAGAGGGTCCCTTTAGTGGAAGATACCACCGGCAAAGCCTCCGACGCGTTGCCTCTTCCTTTGTACCTAACGAATGCGGTGTTCTTCACGCTCTTCTTCTCCGTGGTTTATTTTCTTCTATCCCGTTGGCGCGAAAAGATCAGAGCTTCAATCCCTCTCCACGCCGTCACCTTTCCCGAGATCGTCGCGATTTTCGCTTTGGTCGCATCGTTGATTTATCTTTTGGGATTCTTCGGGATCGACTTTGTTCAGTCTTTGATTGTCCGGTCATCGGGTGACGTTTGGAGTGGTGAGGACGATGAAGAGGGAAATGAAGTGTTGCATCGTGAGGAAGATGCCCGTACAGTCCCTTGCGGCCAAGCTCTTGATTGCTCGGTCCCTTCGTTGCCTCCTATGGCACGGAATGTAACTGCCCAGAGACTGTTCGATGAAAAGCCTGTTAGAGTTGCAACCGAGGAAGATGCACGTAAAGTCTCTTGCGGTCAAGCTGTTGATTGCTCGCTTCGTTCACTGCTTCCTCGACCACCGATTGTAACTGCCCAGAAACTGTTCGATGAAAAGACTGTTATAGTTACAACCGAGGAAGACAAGGAAATTATTAAATCCGTTGTGGCTGGAACACTCCCTTCATATTCATTAGAATCGAAATTAGGTGATTGCAAAAGAGCGGCTGCGATCAGGCGTGAGGCGCTGCAGAGATTAACTGGGAGATCGTTATCGGGTTTGCCATTGGATGGATTTGATTACGAGTCGATTTTGGGGCAGTGTTGTGAGATGCCAGTTGGGTACGTGCAGATTCCCGTGGGAATTGCTGGGCCATTGTTGCTTAATGGAAGAGAGTACTCGGTTCCTATGGCAACCACAGAGGGGTGCTTGGTGGCTAGTACTAACAGGGGCTGTAAGGCTATTCATTTGTCCGGTGGAGCTACAAGTATTCTATTGAAAGATGGAATGACTAGAGCTCCTGTTGTAAGGTTCAGCAACGCGAAAAGGGCAGCTGAACTGAAGTTTTATTTGGAAGATCCTGAAAATTTCGATACTTTGTCTGTTGTTTTTAACAGGTTTGTTCGTTTTCTTTTAAATTCCAGATTGAATGATTCAAAATTCAAGCTAATACTGTGCTGGTATATTGAGAATTTTGAGTTTCTGGGTGGTTGCAGATCAAGTAGATTTGGTAGGCTTCAAGGTATAAAATGTGCAATTGCTGGGAAGAATCTATATTTGAGATTCACTTGCAGTACTGGTGATGCTATGGGGATGAACATGGTTTCCAAGGGAGTTCAAAACGTTTTAGATTTCCTTCAAACGGATTTCCCTGACATGGATGTCATCGGCATTTCCGGTAAGCTTCACTTGCATATATACTTTTATTATTTGTCTTTGGTCTAATTATAGTAATCTCTTTACTGTGCCAAAGTTTGAGATTTAATTTTTTCTACTTTAATTTGGCTTGGTTTGGCATAATTTGGTAATGCTATTAGAAGGTCTACAGTGATAGTTTTGCATAGTTTAGCATAATTTGGTAATGTTATTAGGTTTACATTGATGACATGGTTTAGTAGCTGTACTTAGTTAAACTGATGGCATGTTAGTCGAACTTTTAAGATTGTTTTTTTTAAGGGTAAACTACAAAAATAGTCACTTTTGTTTGCCTCAGGTTACATTTTAGTCACTTATGTTTGAAATGTTACGTTTTAGTCACTTATGTTAGTATTTTGTTGTGAAGTGATCACTGTGCCGTTAAGTTCCGTTATCTCTCTAACGGTAATCCTATCTGGCAGTGCAGCTAGATTTTAAGTGCCAACTTGGATTTTTAAATGAAATGAAAATAAATCTTTAATTAAATAAATTTATAATTAAAATTTTTAAACCTTAAATCTTAATTGAAAAAACCCTAAACCAATTTTCACTCACCTCTCTTTTTCATCTTCATCTTCTTCCCTTTTGATTCCAATATTTTTAGTTATAAATCTGTCTCAAAGCTTCAATCTTTGAAACCCATTAACCCAAATAAACTTAACGGGAAGAAGATATTGGAATCAAAGATATTGAATCTTTGGGTTAATGGGTTTTAAAGATTCAAGCTTTGAGAGACAGATTTGTAACTAAAGATATTGGAATCAAAAGGAAAGAAAATGAAGATGAAGAAGAGATGTGTGTGGAAATAAGTTTAGGGGTTTTTCAGTTAAGGTTTAGGGTTTAAAAATTTTAATTAATTAAATTTATTTAATTAAAGATTTATTTTCATTTCATTTGAAAATTCAAGTTGGCACTTAAAATCTAGTAGGATTACCGTTAGGGAGATAACGGAACTTAACGGCACAGTGATCACTTCGTAAGAAAATACTAACATAAGTGACTAAAACGTAACATTTCAAACATAAGTGACTAAAATGTAACCTGAGGCAAACAAAAGTGACTATTTTTGTAGTTTACCCTTTTTTTAAAGATTCATGTCATTATTTTAGCTGCAGATAGAGGATCAAATTGTCCTAAATTAAATAGAAGGTTTAAATCTTAAGTTTAGCATGACCTATGTTTTTCTTGTTTGAGGCTGGATAACTGAAATTTATGGATTTGTTCTTGATGAAGGAAATTTCTGCTCTGACAAAAAGCCAGCTGCCATAAACTGGATTGAAGGACGAGGCAAATCTGTTGTCTGCGAGGCCATCATTAAGGGTGATGTGGTGAGGAAGGTCTTGAAGACTAGTGTGGAATCTCTTGTGGAGCTCAACATGCTTAAGAACCTTACTGGTTCTGCCATGGCCGGAGCTTTGGGTGGATTTAATGCCCATGCCAGTAACATCGTGACTGCAATCTACATAGCTACTGGCCAAGACCCGGCTCAAAATGTTGAGAGCTCTCATTGCATCACCATGATGGAAGCTGTTAATGATAGAAAGGACCTTCACATCTCTGTTACAATGCCTTCCATTGAGGTAATTGATTGTGTTCCTTTCTGGTTATCAAAAACAATGGTTTTCAATATCAAACTCTTCTGGCAGATTAAGAGGTGTCTCAAATTTAGAGTAGTGCCGGTCAAGTGGGTTGGATCATGTCAATTTGAGCTTTAACATTTTTTAAGTCATTTTGATTCGAGTCAATTTCGGGTTTAGGTTTTTTAGTACTCAGGTTGTTTTGGGTTTAAAGCTTGGGTTTTCGGGTCCTGGCCTTTATGGATCATTTTAGGTTACTTATTCTGATTATCTTGAGTTCCAGTCAGCATTGATGTGCTACTGAAAATACTACTCAAGTATTTATGCCAGTGTCTGATCATCGTCGTCGTCGTCCAATTTACTTTTTAGGTTGGCACTGTTGGTGGTGGAACTCAGCTTGCATCTCAGTCAGCCTGTTTGAACCTGCTCGGCGTTAAGGGTGCAAGCAAAGATGTAGCTGGAGCAAACTCAAGGATGCTTGCAACCATTGTAGCTGGCGCTGTCCTCGCCGGGGAGCTGTCACTCATGTCTGCCCTTGCAGCTGGTCAGCTGGTTAAGAGCCATATGAAATACAATAGATCAAGTAAGGATATGTCCAACCTTTCTTCCTAGATGAAACATTGTTGTAGTGTTGTTGCAAATCCAATGCTATGTATGTACGGAATCTGACTATCTCTTTGTAATTTTATTTATTCGTTTATTTCTTATTGTTTTATATCAAAAAAAGAAAAAAAGAAAATAGAAGAGCCATGTAATTTGGTAATTGAGTAAAAAGACAGAATCGTTAATTAAAATTTTGTTTCATCTTCATTGATACATATTATAATCTCGTCTGCTATGTATTTTGCATTATATCTTTAGGAAAACTATGACTTCTTCAAATAAGATTCCAGGACATGCTTTCAATGTTTTTTACTGATTGGCGAGAGTTAGAAGTAAGCAGGTGGGTTTCTGAGTTAAATGTGATTGTTGGTGAATTAATGTTATATTCAAGTTTTGTTTACCTATTTCTCTATCTTTTCTATATTTACACATTTTATTGGGTTCGTGTGTCTTTAATTGTTTTTATTTCATTTTTAAATAAAAAAAATTAAAATTCACTGATCCATAGTATTAAAATGCAATTTTATTATCATTTCGTCTATAAGCTTTATTGAATAAATTTCAAAAGATCTTTCTTATAAACTTGAAAGAAAATATTTAACATACAATATTTTTTTCTCTCACATCGTACTTATTATAAAATTGATTTCTTTAATATTATTGGCATAATATTAACTTTTTAAAAAATCATAAGAATGAAACGTTAAATAAAATATTTAAAAATATAGTTAACTTTTAAATTATTTTAAAAAATAAGTTGTCGGGAATAAGGGAAAACATATTTTATTGTTAAATGCACGACTTAAATTATTTTTAAATTTTTATTTTCATTTGATATATTTTAGAAAAAATCATAAGAGCTAAGAAAAAGGTAGGCTTAACTGAAAAATTGCACTTTAAATTATACCACCTTTTTCAAATTAATATCTAAATTTTAAAATTTTAAAAGAGTTTAAAATTCATTTTACAAAATTTAAGAGGGTCGAGCTTCTACTATCCCCTAAATTCATCTCTGGTTGTTAGTGAACAACAACACAACATATCATCATTAATGAAATAGGTAAAAGACTTGTAAATAAATAATAAAAAAGCTTTCGATTCGTACTTGTTTCAATTTTATTTTGCACCCGTTTTAGTATTATTGTTCTAACTTTTGCTGGAACAAAGAATGGGAAACAACTTATTTTTAACAAAGTAAAACAAGAAGCAAAGTAAGGAGAAAAATAACACATAATATTTGTTAACACATTTCGAATAAATAATCTTATGTCTATAGAGTTTGTTCAAAGGATGATTTTATTCAACAATTTATCTATTAGAACGAATATTTGTAGCTCAATATTGAATTCAAATTATTTTAAATCACTTTTTCTAATACAATAAACAAATCATTGTTTAAATACAACAAAATCCGTAACTTAGAAACTCCAAAAACCTACTTCAAGTCTATTTATAAGCTGATAAAAATAGGGGTGAAATCAAAAAAATTTTTAGGGAGATTGTAATTTTATGATAGAAAAAATATAATTTCACTATTTTAATAGATTATATCTTTATAACTTTTAAAAGATTAAATCAAATTTTTATATTTTTAGGGAGATCAAAGTATAATTTTTTTAATTTAAAATTTTAAAAAATTTAAATAAACTATTTGAAAAAATTTTCATTTTAGGGAGTTAGAACCCTTGTCAGTCCCTCCTAATTTCGCTACCGGATAAAAAGGGTCCCTTTAGTAGTGACTTTAAACTCTCATTTAATTAAAATAAAAAAACTCTCATTTAATTTTGATAAAAAAAACTCTTATTTAATAAAATTTGGATTATCTCTTGAATTATATTGAGTAATTATATCATAAAAATCTTCATAAATATTAAAAAAGCTTCAAATAAGATAATGATAATTTTTTTTTTGAATATATTGGTGTGATTACATGGTAATATCTGTTTATACTTTCTTAATCCTTTAACAACGCACACACATTTTGCACACATAAGCGCTCGAACTTAAGACCCCTAAGATGAATAACATCCTCTTTTTCGCTGGAACCACTTATTGGGTTCTACAGTTTAATTTTATTTCAATTTATCAAAAATAATACTAGCCAATAACAACATTTTAGTACAAAATAAAGTGAGATAAAATTGAGATAATTTAGGTATTATTTATGAAAAAATTAGTTACTAATATGAGAAAAAGTTATAGTTTAGCGACAATTTAGCGAAAATTAGTTACTAATCTTTTTGAATTTGTTCAAATTAAAGCCTATTTGAGCAATTGTCATATGCGCGCAGTAAACCATTGTGGTTTTGGAAAAACACGATGATATGACATTTAATAATTATTTTTTTATGGTTAATTAATTTCAATATGGATTTTATGAAGATGAAAAAAAAACACACATTTTTCAAATAATAAAAAGGAATTCATATATGTTTTCCCCTCTACCCTTTAGAACTAAAATTCCCAACTTTAAGAAAAATCCTAAAACTCGAAAATCGGGTAAGATGCTAAATTTTCAAAAAATTATTTGACTCAAAGTGAACGTTGGATCGAATCGATTGAATTTTTTTTGAATTAATCGAGTTGATGAGTCTTATCTTATTATCTTAATTCGATTTGAAATTTTTTCGAATCGAGTTGAGTGAAATGAAACTCGAGTCGAGTCGAGTCGAGTAAAATTATTCGAGTTAAATTAAAAATTAAACATGTCAAATTAAAATTTTATTATAGTATAACAAATTTCATGTTAGAGGACATGTTTTTTTTTTGGTGATAAAAGAGGCGATTTATAGCTTAAAAACGTATGAATTACATAGCATTAACGCTTAACACATCATGTCATAACAACTCTTGAAGAGCGACAATCGGAATATCAATTATTCTAAGATCAACGTCCGCAGAAACACAAGTACAAGCTAGTCGATCACCCACCATATTGCCCTCTTTATCGCCGTATTGGAATTTAACAAACTCAAATCTTTGAGACATATCCACAATCCTACGCACAATAGTAAAAGAAGGCGATCCAGCTAAACATTCATGAACCATTTTGACAACCGACATAGAATCACTTTCAACAATTACTTTGTTAATACCTTTTGATCTTGCAACTTAAAGACAATGCAACATACCCCAAAGCTCGGCAACCAAAGTTGAACCTCGCCCCACGTACTGTTGAAACCCCGTAATCTAGCAACCGTTCGAGTCTCTCAACACCTCGCCTGCAGTAGCCCAGTCTTCATTTGACCCCGCAGCACCGTCAGCATTACACTTAACCAACCCAGGAGCAGGTGGCTGCCAAGGACCACGCAGAGTACTGCTAGTTGAACCAGTAAGCCTCTGACAGTAGCAGTCCCACACGTTTTTTGCCCAGCAAACAACTGCACGGAAAACGCCATCCTCATGTTCCTGTTTCTGTTGAAAAATGAAAGAATACCTAGCTTTCCATAAAAGCCAGTAAATTGAAGCAAAATATACCCCTGACTCTCCCTCAGTTCGTCCTATCCGTACCCCTCCATGCAAGCCAGTCACTAACCAATTACAACTATCCATAGAAAAGAAATTTGTCACCTAGTCAGCAGGGATAATTTTCATCTAAGTCGCTAATGCAAACCTACAATCTCGTAATACATGGAGAGCCGATTATTGAGAAGCACCACATCTTGAACAACTAGCATCATTCAAAATACACCGCCTGACTCGCTCTGTATTAGATAACAATCGCTGTCTCTTAACAAGGCACAAAAAATGTTTCACACAAGAAGGAAGAGGATTATGCCATATACGATTCCAATCACCATCATTAGCCGAAATAGAGTGTTGTCCCAGACTCTTGTAAGCAGTTCGGATAGAAAAAGCCCCATCGGATTGATATTTCCATAAGCACTGATCTACACCCTAATTAATGTTAGGAGGAGGAAAAGTAGCAATATAATCAAGCACTTCCCTATTAAAAAATAACGACAAGGCCTGCCAATCCCAACACCCATTTGCCGTCATAAAATCCATCACTTTGGCATTCAACAATGCAAAAGTACTACGAAGGAGATGAATGCACAAGGGACCCAACTTGCTGGCCCAATTATCAAAGAAGAAACGCACGATGTCCCCCTTCCTATGCTCCAAACAATTCGATCACGGGACAAAGGCCAAGTTTTTGAAATTGATCTCTACACATAAGAGCAAATCGGGCGGTCCACACTCTCCCGACAAAGCTCACGAATTTTATACTTCGCAAGAAGTACTCAAACCCATAATTTGTCTGTCTTAGTAACAAAGAGATAAGCAAGCTTCATCATGTAAGTAGAGTTTTGGACAAGCAACTTCCGCATGCCGAGTCCACCAAACTTCAAAGGTTGGCAACAAGATTCCCAATTTACCAAAGACATTTTCCTTGAATTAAGAGAAGCACCCCAAATAAACCGCCTAACTATCTGTTCAATCCTCTTACACACACCAATTGGGATCAGCACAGATTGCATAAAATATCCCGGTATAGCAAGCAAAATTGACTTCGCCAATGTTACTCTCCCGGCAAGAGAAAGCAACTTCGTATTATACCCACTCAGTTTCTGTTGTACCTTGTCTATGATGAACTGAAAATTAGTATTTCGAACCATTGTATGAAATAATGGGACGCCAAGATACATACCGAAATCCTCAGTCTGTTGAAACCTAAGTATGCTTCCTTCAACACCTCGAACAAAAGAACCTCCGTATTACTGGAGAAGCAAAGTCTAGATTTGTCACAGTTAACTTTGTGCCCCGAGTGAGCACAAAACTCATCCAAAACAAATTGCATAGCCAAAGCAGTTTTAGGAGTAGCTTCCCCGAAAAGAACCAGATCATCAGCGAAGAAAAGATGTGATAACGGTACCCTATCCTTCCCCATAATAACTGGCTTCCAACAACCATTCCTAACAGCAATATCAATCACATGGGTCAATCTTTCCATGGTTAAGACAAATAAATAAGGTGAAATAAGATTACCTTGTCGAACACCACGAGTAGGAGTGAATTCATCAGTGTAACTACCGTTCCAAAGCACTTGCATTAATGCCGTTGTGACACAATTCATGATAAGACGTACAACTTTACTAGGGAAATGAGTATATTCCAAAGTGTCCCTGATGAAGTCCCATCGAAGTCGATCATATACTTTTTCCATGTCGATCTTAACCGCCATCCAACCTTTTTTTTACCCCTTTTAACTCTAAAGGAATGAACAACTTTCTGTGCAATAATAACATTATCCATAATATACCTGCCTTCCACAAAGCTCATCTAATGTTCACCCACAAGCTTCGGCATAATAGGCTTCAAACAATTCACAAAAACCTTAGTTAGAAGCTTATAGGGAACAATACATAGACTAATAGGACAAAACTGTCCCACAACCTCCGGCGCAAAAACCTTTGGAATTAGGACAATGAGGGTTTTGTTTAAAAATTCCTCAACTATACCATCCTCAAACCCTTTACGGACCATTGAGACAAAAGAAGGACCAATAACAGACTACTGGACTGATAGAACTGTGCATGCAACCCGTCGATTCCAAGAGCCTTCAAAGGAGCCATCTTAAATAAACAATCATGTACCTCCTAAGTCGTAACATCCCCCTCAAGTTGCACTAATAAATAGTGATCAACAATAGAAAAATGCCCCCGAAGATAATTAATAGGACCATGAGAATCCCCCTCAGTATATAGCTTTCTGAAAAAACCCACCACTTCCTCTTTTATCTTGTCTTCATCATGGCTCCAATGTCCATCACTAAGTTTTAAAGAAAGAATTCTATTGTGGCGCCTCCTTTTGTGAACCTGGCTATGGAAATACCTCGTATTTCTATCTCTAAATTCAAGCCAATCATTGCGCGATTTTTACTTCCATAGAAGCTCTTCATTATCCAACACTATTTCGAGCTCCTCACGCAACTCTTTCTCCAAATGAACTAGCTTACGAGAATAGTAATGTTCAAGACACTGCTATATACCCTTACTGCGAGCTATAAGTTCTCTTTTCTTCTTGAGAACATTACCAAAAACCTCAGTATTCCACTTCTTCGGCTCATCAACAAAATTCTTCACAGTCAATTCCAAACTGTTATTATCATGCAATAACGAACCGAACCCATTATGAGAAAGCCAACCACTAAAGAACAGAAAACGACGAAGAGATCAAGGCGTAGCATTCTTCCCAAAACATATGCCAAAGGCCTATGATCGGACTTTAATCGATGTAAATGATGAACCGGAGTCGAAGGAGCAAGATCTTCCCATTCAAAATTGCAAAGCGCTCTGTCCAAATGCTCAAAAAGAGACCCACGATTCCAAGTAAAAGCCGAACCTTGATAGCCAAAATCCTTCAATCCACAAGTAGAAACATATTGCTGAAATAATCTACAAGAAAGAGCACAATTCCTCGATCCCCCTATCTTCTCCCCATCATGAAGAATAGTATTGAAATCACCTGCGAGAAGCCAAGGAAGCTGCACCGTACTTGAAATACAGTCTAACTTAGACCAAAGACGCCTTCTCAAGTTACCCCGTGGACTACCATAAACACTCGTAAAAAACCCCAATCGGTGAAAGTAGGAAACTTGACTTTCAAATGAACATACTGCCCACTATTAACCAACACTTGAACCTTCACACCCTCTTTCCACAAAATCCAAATGCCACCCGAAAACCCTCGAGCCTCAACCATGTGAGATTTTGACATGCCAAGAGTGGAAATAACATGATTGGAAATGACACCACTAACTCGGGTCTCAACAAGAACCACCATATTTAGTTTATAATCACGTAAATATTCTTTCATCACACGAGAAAAATTCTTGATGCTGCCCATTGAACATTCCAAACCAAAAGATCAGTCATCATAAAAAAATAAAGGGAAAAAACGCGAACCTGAAAAATCCTTAATCCGAACAATCCTCCATGTTAGATTCATCTCCGGAACCATCAACCTTCTCAACATAAGTCGCATTCGCACCAGGATTATTTGTTTCCAACTAAGCATCCAAGCTAGTACCATTTGCTATCAATCGATTAACAATGCCCACAATCGCACTATAAACAGATACAGACTATTCTTGCAAAGGCCGAGAGACCCTTCCAATTGATTCACCCAATTTTCCTTTATCCTTTCGCAAAGCATTTGACAAAGAGGGAGTAAAAACATGCTGTTGAAAAGTTGGAATTGTTGAATCAGTAACATGCTTCCCAGCAAACAAATTTGAAAAATTGGGATTACTGTTTTTGTCCATCACCACCATAGAGTGATTTTTAGGATCAAGTGATTTTAAACCCACAGCCCAATCTTTGGATTTCCTAGCAAACCCAATTTTAGAACCCCCTCCTAATGCTTTAGAACCAACATTGGACCCTACCTTCCTAAGACCCAAATTCATATTTTTGGTCCTTTTTTTTGTTGTTAACAGATTTGGGTGCAGGTGTGGGCCCTTGCCCATCATACATGGCAGCCTCATTCGGTGCAATAACTCTCATATCCCCAGATGAAGGTGCATTAGCTTGTTGATTTGAATTCAATCCTAAAGATTTCGTAACAGAATTCTTTCCAAATTGGAATGCATCATGATCGGTTCCAGTAGTCAATGCAGCATCATCCTCAACATTAGAAAGTATATCAAATAGGGATCTCCCGGATTAGCATTTACAT
This sequence comes from Gossypioides kirkii, assembly GCA_005610355.1. Taxonomy (NCBI): domain Eukaryota; kingdom Viridiplantae; phylum Streptophyta; class Magnoliopsida; order Malvales; family Malvaceae; genus Gossypioides; species Gossypioides kirkii. The sequence goes on from CP032255.1 coordinate 4,338,292, forward strand.
TTAATCTCAAAATTGGCACTCCTTGTTTTTGCTGTCGACGTTGTCGTCGCCCCACCAGCATCCAATCACCATAGTTTCCGTTTCCACCCTCCTCTGAACCAAATATTTGTCCGATACTCGAATAGATCCTTTCCCACTAGTAATATCCACCCTATTCGTCATATCATTTTTCTTTTCAGGGCATGCATCCAAAAGATGGCCAAACTTTTCGCAACCAAAACAAATTTGCGGAAGAGACTTGTACTTGACCCTATGGACTTTGTTCGCTATACAAATTTTCGAGACCAAGGGCAGACTAAGATTCACGTGCACGACAAACCGGGCAAATTGTCCTCTTGTTCCCTTACTTGTTTGAACATCAATCTTAACAACCCTTCTAATCAGACTACCAATTTCTTGAAGCAAACTCCATTTATAAAAAGCTCCTAATAACCCAGGAATATGGACCCAAGCTACCACACTTTGCGGAAACTCATCATTCATTGAAAATTGAGGATTTCAGTTTTACACAGTAAGATAGTGTCCATACAAAACCCATGGTACTTTCGACAGGACATTGTTATAATCATCCCCGAATTCAAATTTCGCCAAATAATACCTGTTCTTGATGTCCATGAGTTGAAAACGCATGGATGGTTTCCACAATGTGCAAACCTTATTCCAAAGAGCGTTATAGCTAATTCTTCGACCCAAAAGCTTGACCAGGAGTGTCAAAGACATGCTCTCATCAATAAGGTCGTAAACTCTGTCAGAAAAATCGATAGTAAGAACACCCTCTACAACACTCTTCTGTACATTATCAACCTTCAAGACAAAATCCTCCGTGTCCCAATCCTCCTCCATATCCCCAGTAGCAAGATTCGATTGAAGCACCGCATCCCGAAAGGATATTGGCTTCAAATGGCCGTTATTCGAATCACCACCATCCCCGCCACTATCTAGGAGTTCCTCCTCCCTAAGCCGCACGCGCTTCCAAACCCGACCCCCCACTGTCGCCGAAGAATCACTCACACTCATTTTCACTCATTAGAGGACATGAATTTGAAACAATATATATTTGAGAACTTTTTCAAAGAAAAATAAAAAAAATATTTTACTATGATAAACTTATTTAGCTCTTCCAAATTATTGTTTTAGAAAATATTTAATATGTTAACTTTCTTAATATGTATTTTTAGATTTTTTTTGAAAATTTTATAATTTTTATAAATATTTTAAAATTTAAAAATTATTTTGAATTTTTGAAAATTATTTTGAATTATTTTGTTAATTTTCAAACTTGACAGAGATCAAAAATGTATTTACACTAATTTGTTATTCAAATTATTCGAGTTATTCGAATTGTAAAATTTAACTTGATTTGAACTTAAAACTCAAATAATTCGATTAACTCGAAATTCGATTTTTTTAATCGAATCGAATTTTATTAATCTTAATTGCATCAATGTCTCAAAAATATTCAAGTATGGACTATTCATCCTCGGCAGACTATTTTTTGGTTGGCTGCTCGATGATTGAAGACCAACCTAAAAAAACCTTCATAGGCAACAAAGTAGAAAAAGATTTTCAACCTTCTCCATATTATATCTGTTAAAAAAAAATCCGCTATTACCATTTAAAAGCATCAATATTTACAAATGCCCAAATACTCTAAAATAAAATAAAATACTCAAATAACCCATAATTGATCAAATAACTTTAAAAAGAAATCATGTAACTTTGCTATTTAAAAAAAAACTTTAAAGCAATCCCAAATACCTTCTCAAAATATGTATATGCTAATATTAAAGCTTCGATTCACTTTTTTTTTGGTATTTTTTATTAGTTTTATTGTTTATGTTCGAGGTTGGTTATTACATTTTCAATAATGTCGTTTCTAAGATTTGAACTTGGGTCTTCCTCTTGAGAGTGCAATGTATCTTATTATTACACCTAATCATTTATTGGTTTGATTCACTCTCTTTTGATAGTCTTCTTGTTGAAACATCTTTTCAATTTTGAATAATTTGTATTAGGTGTTTTTTGCTCATAGAGAGGGGATCAAAGAAACAAGGATATGATGAAGTCATCATCTAATCGGATAATCTCAAGAATGTTATATCCATCAGTGATAGAAAGATTGAAGGACCAAAAATCACTCTAATAAGGAGGATTCAATAGATTCTAGCTAACGTTTTAGAGAAAATGAGTTTTTCAAGTGATGAGTTTTGCATATGTTTGAGGATCTCCATTGGAGATTAAAGAAATCTTGAAAGAAGAAAGTTCCCCTGATAACTTAGTTATGAACTTTTCTATGTAGTTCTTTTGTTATTTTATCAAAAAAATAAAGTTATTTTTGAAGGGATTGTAATTTTTTTTTAAAGAAAAGGGATTGTAATATAAACTTTTAATTTAATATCCATTTTAATCAAATTCAAGTTTGCCACATTATCAATTTTTGGCACATAAATATGTTTGAAGCATTAATGCCAGTGGTGAGCAAACCTTAAAAAGTTAGCCCTTTAAGCATTTGGCCTTTGCTTATTATTAACCTTTTAGCGGCAATTTGCTTAATACCAATTTGCAGACATTTTCCATTTTTTTTTATTTCACTGTATTTTCACTCCCTTCTTTTTTTCTTAATTCAAAACTTCAATATCCCTTTCTTCATAAAATCCCCAATTTCCTTTTTTTTTTAATCTCGATTTAGGGTTCCCACTCATTTCTCCGGAAAACCTTCCTCCTCCTTTGCTTCTTTAATATCTTCCATGGCAAAGCTTACTTCTTTTTTCACCACTTCAATCCTACTTCCACGAAATTAAAATTTTTCCCATTTTTCCTTAAAAAAAATCAATTACATGGACCCGGAGATTCTCGAATTCGATATAGGCTTAGGAGGAGGAGGTAGCAGCGGTCGCGACGGCGATGATGATGCCAATATAGGGTTAGACGTTGATGAGGACATGGCTGATAGTCCCGCTCCCTCTTCAATTCTCGCTTCTAATAGCAATGGAGGTGGCTTCGGAACTGGCGGCGGGGAAATTTACCTTCCAGAAGGTGACCTACTGGATCTCGAGCCTTATGAAGGTATGGAATTCGAGTCTGAAGAAGCCGCTAAGGCCTTCTACAATTCGTATGCTCGCCGTGTCGGTTTTAGTACTCGTGTGAGTTCTTCTCGCCGTTCCAGGCGCGACGGAGCGATTATTCAGAGACAGTTCGTTTGTGCTAAAGAAGGGTTTAGGAATTTGAATGAGAAGAGAACTAAGGATAGGGAGATTAAGCGTCCTCGTACTATTACTAGAGTAGGGTGTAAGGCTTCTTTATCTGTTAAAGTGCAGGATTCTGGGAAATGGGTTGTGTCTGGATTTGTTCGAGAACATAATCACGAGCTAGTTCCACCTGATCAAGTTCATTGTCTTAGGTCTCATAGGCAAATATCTGGGCCTGCTAAGACTTTGATTGATACATTGCAAGCTGCTGGGATGGGACCTCGTAGGATTATGTCTGCTTTAATAAAAGAATATGGTGGAATTAGTAAGGTTGGGTTTACAGAAGTGGATTGTAGGAACTATATGAGGAATAATCGGCAGAGGAGCTTGGAAGGAGATATTCAATTACTCTTGGACTATTTGAGGCAAATGCAAGCTGAGAACCCGAGTTTCTTTTTTGCTGTTCAGGGTGATGACGATCAAGCTTTGACGAGTAATGTATTTTGGGCTGACCCCAAGTCTAGGATGAATTATAGTTACTTTGGGGATACGGTTACCTTTGATACTACCTATAGGTCGAACAGGTATCGATTACCTTTTGCACCTTTCACTGGGGTAAACCACCATGGACAGCCGATTTTGTTTGGATGTGCTTTCTTAATAAATGAATCAGAAGCATCGTTTGTTTGGCTGTTCAACACTTGGCTTATGGCAATGTCTGGTCGCCCTCCGGTGTCTATCACCACTGATCATGATGCTGTTATTCGATCAGCCATTACGCAGGTTTTCCCTGAGACTCGGCACCGTTTCTGCAAATGGCACATCTTCAAGAAATGCCAAGAGAAGTTGTCCCATGTGTTCCTTAAGCATCCGACGTTTGAGGCGGATTTCCATAAGTGTGTTAACTTGCCTGAGTCGGTTGAGGAGTTTGAGTCTTGTTGGCTGTCTCTTGTAGATCGATACGAACTCAGGGATCATGAATGGCTTCAGATGATGTACAATGATCGCAGGCACTGGATCCCTGTATATCTGCGGGACACTTTTTTTGCTGAGATGTCTATAACTCAACGAAGTGATAGCATGAACTCATACTTTGATGGCTTTGTGAATGCTTCAACCAATCTGAATCAGTTCTTTAAGCTCTATGAGAAGGCTCTGGAGAGTCGAAATGAGAAAGAAGTGAAAGCTGATTATGATACAATGAACACTTCCCCTGCTCTGAAGACCCCATCTCCAATGGAGAAACAGGCGTCAGAGCTTTATACCAGAAAACTGTTTACGAGATTTCAGGAGGAGTTAGTTGGGACTCTGACATTCATGGCATCGAAATCAGACGACGATGATGATGTTATAACATATCAGGTGGCAAAGTTCGGAGAGGATCATAAATCCTACTATGTTAAGTTCAATGTTTTAGAAATGAAGGCCACTTGTAGCTGCCAGATGTTTGAGTTTTCTGGTCTTCTCTGCAGGCATGTATTGGCAGTTTTCAGAGTAACCAATGTCCTTACGCTCCCATCTCATTATATTTTGAAACGATGGACGAAAAATGCAAGGAGTAGTGTTGTATTAGAAGAACGTTCTAGAGATGTATATGCTGGTTATCTTGAATCTCATACAGTCCGGTATAATACCCTTCGCCATGAGACCTTCAAACTTGTTGATGAAGGATCAAAGTCTTTAGACATTTGCAATGTGGCAATAGATGCTCTTCAACAGGCTGCCAAAAGAGTTGCACTTGCAACAAAGAATGTGGGCAGGGCTACACTGGTTAATGGGCGGATCAGGGGGGACTCTGCTCGTGATGCTAGTCGGGCAAATACCACTAATCACAAAATGCCCTGTCAACCTTTATCTGAGGTCAGAACTATTATTCTGTTATTCCCGTTGCTTGTTCTACATATAATGTACTGAATGGAAAATCTATGTACATGAGTCCTTTTCTTCAGTAGCTGGCTTACTGTTTGCATTTGAAATTGTTATTATCGTATTAAGATTTTCCACTAAGAGAGATTTTTTAACATATAGGTAGCTCTAGAAATTATGTTGTAAACTTGTAAAGGTTTTGATTGCATAATTAACTTAAAGGGCACACCCGAATTGTAGTTTCAGTGGGAACAGATAAAGGCGTACAGTTACCTCAGCGGGTTCAGCTCTTGAAACTAAAACAGAGATTCTCTCATTTTTTGTAGCAAGTACCTCTAGGTTTAATCCATGTGTTATTGTTTTTGACAATTATGTCTTTGCTCTTCATTATATTGTTAATATATCATTTTACTTTGAAGTGAAATGAAATATCTGCTTGATGAATTTGTAAGCTATGTTGTTCGTCACTATCTTTCTTAGCTTTGTGGCTTCGTTATAACTTGTTTTGCTGTAACTCATGCTTTTGTTTTATAGAGGCTCTGTTTTTGCATTATAGATCATGCTCATTCCATATTCGATATAACGTTGGGTGCTTTGCTGTTTTTCAGGATGACATGGACAAGAAGATCCGAGAACTTACGAATGAGCTGGACTATGCGAGTCGAAAATGTGAAGTTTACAGGTCAAATCTGCTTTCTGTTTTAAAGGACATTGAAGATCATAAGCTGCAGCTATCAATTAAAGTGCAAAATATAAAGATCAGCATGAAGGATGGCCTGTGATGGTGCAAAACATTTCTGCTATATAGTTTTGATTTTAATCTCATCTGATTTCGTATTTCAAGTCTTTGTCTTCGACCCGACCCTAGGCTGATAGAACAATTAGGAAAGGCCTCAGTCTGGTGGCCATGTATAGTATAATTGATGTGTTTTAGCCATTTAGGTGCACAGTTTGTCGATTTGAGTTTCTTTCAGTAAAACTGTGTTGAGAGTTGGTGACGCTGTGTCAATAGTATGGTCTGTAAGATTTCTGGATAACTGCTTCATGCATCAAAATGATTAATTCTCAACTGTGACTCGACTTGAAACATGATTATCAAATCCAAATGGTTCAAAATTGAAATTTATTCTGCAAACTTAAAATGAGTCAAATTTTTACTTAAATTGATGAATCCAAATTGATCTAACCCATGATCAACTCAAATCTACTCAACTAAAATGTTTAAGAATTATGGTTTCCAACTGTAACAGTGGAGGTAAAAACATTGCATCATTGGGGGTAGGGATGGCAATTTGGATCTTTATGGATATCTGATCCATTGTATTGGATTTGATATTGCATATTCAGATAATATTTGATTACAGATTTTAAAACTATTATCCGCTGTAGCTGTGGATAGATACATTGAGCTTAAACTGTCTCGAACTCAAAAGGCCTCAAACTCAATGGCTCGAGAATTTTAATACTTGAATTGACTTCTTCCAGATTGGTCTGACCCAAAATCAACTCAACTGGCTCAACATGTTGACAAAATTATAAAGGAATTGGAACTTAGGCTTCATAGTTCATAGGGCATTAAGTCAGGTGCTATAACAAAAGCTGAAATAGCTGCTGATCTTAATTTCTGATAGATAAATTCAGAAAAATATACAAAATTCACTTCATGTACCAAAGGTGACAATCAAGCTACAATATGAAAAATGATAATCAAAAGAGAATTTGAAAGTGGCTAATGGCTATAATACCTCAGGCAAGCCCTTCAAACAAACCAAACTTCAATAGAAACTTCTTCTGATTGCAGTCCAGCATTTCACTTAAGCTACAATTGACATCCTTCTCTTTTAAAAGCCGGTGCCGCAACTCTACTCTCTTCTTTAAACCGTGCCGGAAAAAGTCAGGGTAATTAGCTACTTCATCGATTTGCCTCCCCATCACCTCAACCAAGAACTTAATCCTAGGTTCTAAGGAATTCTTGATGCTCTTGATTAGAATAGGGGGGTAGCCAGTCACCAAAGCTGCTATCTGTCTATCCTCAAATCCACTTCTTTTAAGATATGCAAAGTTTGGTCTTAGAATCTTGTCAACATCTCGACACAAGACTTCAGGAAAGTTCATGGTCACCGTTTGAATATCTGCCTTGGATAAACCAACCGATTTTAAGAACTCGGTTGTAGGATGTAGCCTTTTGTTGACACTATAACCCATTATAAATGGGTATTTTGCCAGAACTTTACCGATCATCCCTTCTCTGGTAAGGCCAAGTGTAGCAAGGAAGTTAATAATACCTGTGAGTTTAGATTCAATGCTATAGCTGATGAGCCTAGGATTTAGCAATATCATTTTGCCTAGTTGCCTTTCGGAGACTCCCAATGCTTGAAAGAAAGCCAAGAGTGGGCAAAGCTTCTCTTCCACACTGTGTGAGACTATTTGAGGGAATCTAGCAATGGCAGAAGCAACTTCGCGGCGTTCGGTTCCTAGTGTAGCAAGGCACTCTACCATGGGGACAAGCTTCTCATTTAGACCAAGGGCAAGGATTTTGGGGCACTTGGAAACAACAGAAGGTAGCTTTCTCTCTTGAATACCAATGCTTTTCAGGTAAGACCAGTTTTCGGAGGCTCTTTCCTTGTGCACGCCTTCAAGGCGCTTACATTTCTTGAACATTTCATTGATGCTTTTATCATCAAAACCTTTGTCTCTGAAGAACCACATGATGCTACCACCATTTTGACAGCTAGTAACATCCATGTCTGCTACAAAAGCACAAGCAGATAAATGACATTAACTCTAGAAACAATCATATAAATTCACATTCACTTGAAGACTAAAAAAGTAAATTATGTTGCAATGGAGCCATAGTTAAGAAGCTGGAAAGCACAAGTTGTTAGCTTCCCTGGAATTATCATCAAAAGAAGAAAGCAATGAAAAAAATGGTGCCTCTTGAAAGAAGATTCTTGCAAAGATAAATTACCAAATAACAGTAAAAAAAGAAGATCGATTCAAGGGGCTGCAAGAAACAAACAATTGATAATAGAACATCATCAAGTGAATGACACCAAGCAACAAAGCAAAGGTTCCCAAGAGAGTGTTCTAAACAAAATACAGAAAAAGAAAGAAAGAAAGAAAGAAAGAAAGAAAGAAAGAAACACAGACAATTTTACAGTGGGTTTCTTAGGTTGATTGAAAGATGCAACATTATCTTTACCTATTGAAACTGAAATAGTGAAAAACAAAGGCAAAACCCAAGTGCTCTCTGCAAGTGACTAAGTTGTGGGTGCATTAGAGCTTCATAAGCTAATGGAGTGGAAAAGGAGCTTTGAGCTCTGACTCTGGGTATTTTATAAAGCCTTATCTTAATATCCAGTGCCCCTTCGCTAATGGGGTCTTAGTTTACCGCTGAAAGAAAAACAAGGAGTTGCTCACTTTTGCTCCCCATATTACCGCTATTACCCTTCATGCTTGTCTTTAAAATACTATTTTACCCCTAAAGTTCTAAACTTTTCCCTTTGTTTTTTTTGGGCTAAAAAAACCTAACTTCCTTGAGCTTAAACCCTCGTTCCCTGTCAAACCCATAGTTGTTTCTTTGAATTGTAGAAAAAAAACAGCCTTTGGTGCTTTTTTGGGGCTCAAAACCCTAACATTCCCTGTGAAACCCATAGCAGTTTTCCTTGCATTGAAGAAGAAAAAGAACAGCCTTTGGTACTAGAAACCTCTGCTGCAATATGGAATCATCACAAGCTCGGGGGGTTTTAACGAAGCTGATGAAGGTTTTAACTTTGAAGCCCCATCACCCCGTTTCAAGGGCAGCATCTTCGTCATGTGTCTTGCAAACGCGCCTTTTCAGCGATATAAAACGACCTATGACAGAAAATGAATCCATCAGGAGCAATGAGGATGATGATGGGGCTACCCAACATATTCCCAAACGACCCTTTAGGGGTCGAAGGCCTTTCAATCCCTCTGTTAGAGAAACCAAAGGAGCCAGCTTTGATCGTAATGGTTCCTCGTTTCAATCCCCCAATGCCAAATTTGTTTCTGATCCTACAAAGAAGAGAGAAGATTCTCAATCTGATGTTAACTTCTTGGAAAAATTCAAGCTTGGGCTTGAAAACAAGAGAGAAAGAGTGCCCTCTGAGTCAGAAGCAGTGCATAGAAAAGAGCATGAAGAAAAGCTTTCCCCACCAGAGGATGCTGATGAGATTTTCAAGAAAATGAAAGAGACAGGTCTTATCCCCAATGCTGTAGCCATGCTTGATGGTCTATGTAAAGATGGGCTTATCCAAGAAGCAATGAAGCTTTTTGGATTAATGAGGGAAAAGGGTACAATCCCGGAAGTTGTAATATACACAGCTGTTGTTGATGGCTTCTGCAAAGCGCACAAGCTTGAGGATGCAAAGAGAATTTTCAGGAAGATGCAATCAAAAGGTGTGATCCCCAATGCATTTAGTTATACTGTTTTGGTTCAAGGATTGTATAAATGTAAGCACTTGGATGATGCCATTGAGTTTTGTCTGGAAATGGTTGAAACTGGACATTCTCCAAATGTCACCACATTGGTGGGCTTGGTTGATGGATTGTGCAAGGAGAAGGGTGTGGAAGAAGCAGTGAATGTTATTGGAACCTTAAAACAAAAGGGATTTCTGGTTAATGATAAAGCTGTTAGGCAGTTTCTGGATAAGAAGGCTCCTTTTTCACCTTTGGTTTGGGAAGCAATATTTGGGAAGAAAACCTCTCAGAAAGCATTCTAAGTTTTTTTTATTAGCTTCTTTTGTTAGGCTTCTAAAATTTGTAAGTCTCTTTGTCCTGCCCCTTTTTTCTTGGTTTACTGTTATTTAATTACATCTATTATATAGAAGATTCTTAAAATTTGTAACTCTCTTTGTCCTGCCCCTTTTGTCCTGCCTGAATGTGTTGGTTGGTATGTTTTTGAACTGTTATTAGCAATGGTGCCATTTTTTTTCTTATTTGAGTAGCTCCTACACAAAACTGATGCTATGTTGTGTCATTACTAAAATTAGATTAGAATATATGTGGCAAAATGATTTGATAAATGAGTTTGCCTTAAACTGCAAGAAGAGAAAACAAAAGGAAAGGGGAACAGGGGAATCATCATGATTTTGTTTTTGGCTATTTTAGCATGTAATGACATTGACAAAGAGGGAACCATTCTCCAGATGCAATTTGCCAGATTATTTTGAATAAAAAATCTCCATGTAGATTTTTCATTTCATATCAGTTGTTCCATTGATAGGAATGTTTAAGTAAGGCCTTTCACTTTGGAATTATGTTTACTGTTTAAGCTATGGAAACCATTGCAGATGGAGATCCTAATTGTTGGTCCTTATCTTCCTTCATGATAGCACTTCTACCTTATACCTGCATAAGCATCTGGTACAGTTTTTGCAAGTGTTGTTGATCTAATTAGATGAAAGTTGTTTTTCACAAGTTATTGTTTCTGTTTACGATATTCGGGGTTGCCAAGGTTTGATCCCTGGCCACAGGAACCAAGAGTCCTACACTCTACCAATAGACCACTGACCACTTGGCTATTTTCCACAAGTCATAATTTTTTGGGTCAAGCTTCCTGTCTTCAAATGGGCATTCCCCAATATCTTTGTTGATAATTTCAGGTAAACTAATTTCTCATATTATTCATTTTTTTTAACAAATATCTACAGTATTCTGCAATATCATATATTAAGGTTTTGTGGATAGAATGCCAAGAATGACAGCAATGCTAGAGGTAACAGGAGCTATGGAAGATGGCTTAGCTATTAGCATATATATTTTTAAATGACAAGAACTTTCTGAGGATTTGTGGTTAATTAGCTATTAGCAGATGGTTTAATGTTGTTTTCTTTAATTGATTCTCATGTTGAACTGTACGAGTCTTGAGTATGATCAGATAGGAAGCTAATGTATCAGTTTTTGGCGAAGAGTATAAGATTTGGGTAAAAGAGAGTGAAAAAGGGGTTGATTGCAACTCATATGAACAATTTCTTTTTCATTAAGCAAAATCCCACAGCACTTCATTTATTCAGTATACATCCTCTGGTGTCAAGTCAAACTTTATTTATTTAGTATACAACTTCCGGTTCCAAGTCAAACTCATGCTGAAAGCTTCAATATGAAGTGTTTTGCCATGAGGCTCCAAGTAAACTGACTTCAAGATATGGCATCGATCAACCTATCACTTTTGTCTCCAAGCCGGAACAGTCTATATGTTAATAGGGACTATTTATTGATCTTTAGTAATCAGCAAGTGTACTGCCACCTACCTAGCTTCATCTTGAATAGCACTTGGGAAGCATCTTGTTTGTTGATGTAGTGCAATGCCCCATTGTAAGAGCTTATACCTGTTTAGTCAATGAACATGAGTAAGAAGAGTAGAATCTATGGATCATCCTTTCTGAAAATATTGCAGGCAAGGTTAATCTACTGTGAAGATTGCTACATAATACGTATGACAATGTATGTTGATAGTTTTTAGAACTTAGAGACTCTTTAATGAACCTTTAGAAAACATTCATGTCATTAGAGTTAACAAGCATTCCATCATCTTCCCACTTTACATCTTTGGTGTTTGTAGTATCTTTCTTGATTAATTGAAGAGGTACATCCAATGGTGGTGGGCTCTGCAAGTAAAACAGCAACCACTACAATGTATCAGAAGAAGCAGCGACGAAGTAGCTTCCCAAGAGTTAAAAACAACTTCTGACCATTTGGATTTGGTTTCAGTTCTCTAATGTAGAAGTTTTATTACCATGCAGCGTATAAGAGACCAATTAATGCCATGGAAGAAAGGGTGTTGTTTAATTTCAGCAGCACCAGTTCTTGACCCTAAACGGCTGGAGGGGTCTCGGTTCAACAATGCATTAATCAACTGCCTAGCTGCAAGACTAACCTGCATTTCATTTCAGCAGCAGAGGTAAATGATCACATTACACAAGCTGGTTCTTGTACTTCATCTGATGATCTAGAAAACAATAAAAACATATGGAGAATCTAAATAGTTAAAATTGCATGAAGTAGACCATCTTGATTGTAGTTTAAAAATCCGTAAGGATTATATGTTCCGCTAACATTATGCTGAGCAATTCTATCATGTCATATTCGGAAAAATGGTGGAAGTTATGTCATCTTCTGTTGTAAATTATCTGTCATTGATGGATTAGAAACGTACCGGAATGCTACTTGGGAAGGTGAGTTCTTTGTTCAAGATGTTGGAGAAAGTCTTCTGCCTGTTTTTACCTCGGAAAGGCGTTCGGCCATAGAGCATCTCATACAGCAAAATTCCTAAATTCCGAATATAAATCCAGGAATGTCATCTCATCTTATCTTTAACAGAATATAAACAATGCTATAGAACCAAAGAAAAAAACTACACAGTATCACCATCTACTTACCAAGAGCCCACCAATCAATGCGACTACTGTGTCCCGCACCAGTAATAATTTCCTGAAACATAAGTATCCAAACAGATAACAGTGAAGGAAACATGTTACTTTGTTGCATCTGTAATGAATCCAGTTGAACTTATAAACATTAGGCATGAATTGAATAGAGTCATTATACTGGAGCAATGTATTCTTCAGTTCCAACAAATGAATTCGACTGTGTAGATGGCTCTGCAACAAATGTTGGAAGTGGTTGACTCCTGGATCTTCTTCTCTTAGGCACAGGATACTTTAAAACCTGTAAATCATTTTAAACTTTTATCTCAAGCAAAAATTATCATTATTTATTAACAATCTTATCAAATATCAAGTAAAAACATCAAAAAATTTTGTATTTTGACTGACATACTTGGGATTTACTAGAAGTCATAAAAGATAAATCAAAGTCGGTTAATACAATGTGGCCATCCTTCTGAAGTAAAATGTTTTCTGGCTTCAGGTCTCTATATATTATTCCTGTTATAAACCATAAAAAGATGAAAGCATATTCTTGTAACTTGAGTTCGTAAAGATGCAAGGACAAAAAAAAGTTTTAATAAAGAGAAATATATCTGTTTTCAGTTTATTAAGATACCTAGACAATGAAGATATTCCAAAACAATGACAACCTCAGCTGCATAGAACCTGGAAACAAATAACATAGTGGTAAAAATAGCAGCCACGAGAAATATCTGTTCTAGATATCCATAATGATTTAGACATTTAGTAATTCAGATTTAAAATTTGAAAAGGAACATTCACTAGGAAAACTGCTAGGAATCAATCGGTCTTTGTCAGAAAAGAACCTGGCGATGAAATCATATTTCCTGACCCAAACTAATTATAGTGTGAAGTGATCAAATACTATAGCCAAGCTATCCAAATACTCACTTTTTAAGTGGTGATGATTAGGGAAATTTTTATGTTTATGTTGTGATTATTACCTTGCAGATTCTTCTTTGAAAAATTTCAGAGGTTGCTTATCAAGCAGGTTAAACAACTCTCCACCAGGGCAAAAGTCTGTTATCAAACAAACATGTGTGGGAATCTGAGGAGATAAGTAGACATTAGTACGCACTTCAAATTGTTTTGAACAATAATTCAAGGTTCCAAACTAGAAAGAACGATTTGATTCTACTTCAACGTAGCAGTTAGCATGTTAAAAACCATTATTAGCAATTATAAAATGGTTAATATGAACTTATAGATGGCTACTTTACTATAATAGCAGCTACTGATCAATCAATTCTAGATAAGCTGACTCCTATGTGTATCCACTTTAAGCATTTCATAAGGTTTTTTTTTTTTTTTTTTTGAATAAAAGCATTGTATTAAGTTATTGGAGGAACAAAGGGTGAAAATGAGAAAAACCTGAAATGAAGAGTATAGTGAGGGAAGAAATGGATGATCAAGAAGTGAGATGATTTCCCTTTCAACACATGCTCGATGGACCTGTAAAGGGGAATAAGTCAAGGCACCGACTCAAAATGTCTACTCGAAATATCGGAATGCATATCTATCACAAATTCAAATGCTTATAATCGACCTTTCAAATATGATTATGGAGATTTAAACCCTCCAAATACATGGGAACATTTAGAAAAATTGAACATACATTTTACCCTCACACTCAGTCTGAATAACATAGCTTATAATTCATATACATAATCCGGTAACCCATAATGCAAATAGAAGAGAAGAGTGAGTTAGTTAAGGCAGGCATATAGCAATTCGTAGGTCAAATGAAATCACATAAGAGGAAACTCCTGCATTTTGATTAAAACAATTTAAGCAATTAGCAGACCTTGTTACGATTCAACATTACTGACTTATCCATTGCCTTCATAGCAAATAACTCTCCTGTACCTTTAAGTTCCACCAGATGAACGCTGCAAGAAACACCAAATGATTTAGACATCAAAAGGAGCCAATAATTCATAATATCATAATGATTTTAAGGGGTCAAAAATATTACAGAAGCAATAACTTGGCACCTGCAAACCATTTGCGAAAAGTGTGACAGTAAAAAATAAACAGTGGGATGGAAGCATGAGTTCTTTTTTTCACAGACTATATTACTAGGATTTAGAGATGCTTACTGGATTCGGATGTTTTCATTTTTTTTTAAATTTGTTTATATGTTTTAAGTATCTTATAATCAAGTCCAAATATGCATAAAATAGAATGGATAGCAATATACCTGCCGGTATCACCTCTGCCCAAGGGTTTTATGGGCTTAAAATGATGCAAACCAATTTTTTCACCACGAGAAGTGATCTAAAAAAAAGCCCCAAAAAGGTTAAGTTAGAAAAGGAGAGGGAGAGGCATTGAGATGCATCCATTCTAAATAAGCTACATAAATCTCAGGTTGGAAAACGTTACCTTCTGAATTGCTAGCCAAGAAGAAGTATCTCTTCTGTGAGGCCGTGGGAAGACAGGCTGAGAATGGACTGCCCACAAGTCTTCTGGTCTCTGAACAAAATAAAGCTCAGATCAACTAAGAAGATCCCTTGGTTTCTAGAAATAAACTATGATACTTTGGTTATAAGTTATAACAATGAGCTAAAAGGCAATCATAGACAATGGAGAGTTGGAAAATCAAGTCCAATTTGGTCGACCATATCAGTATAGCCTGTCTAATTGTGTTCTCAAATTCAAGGGCAAGTGCTTTTTTTGGCATAAAAGACTGCAGTTTCAGATAAGCGAAAAGGTTGCAAATGCTGAAATTTCAATATTAACATAATGTTCTTTTTAAAGGTGATTGTATAATTCCTAGCATAAATTAAATCATAAGATGCATACCAAAATTATTATGCATTCAAGAAACCTTGAACAACTTTATTATCTCATATTAGTGATTTAAGACATTGCTATGTATCAATAATCCTAAGAGAAAGAAAGAATACCTTACCAAATTGGCATCAGGAAGTTCTCGAACAGCTTCATCCACATTTTCTGCAGTGGCTTTGATCTGATATAAAAAGAGATGTTATTGTCAACACATCAAATGAACTGATATTCACTATAACTGAGATAGGGAAAGATTACAAACCAACTTAGCACTTTGTTGCTCTGTGTTATCAGAGAGGCGACTTCTTAGAGGCACAATATGATCACTTCCATCAAGTTGGACACCAATGAAATATTGAAGCTCACCCTTTAAAATAACAAGGAATTTATGAAAAAGGGTCGTCAAAAGGAGTATGTGCTGCAGGATAATCCCATGAAAATGTTAATTCTAAAGTACCTTTTGGTCTCGCATTGGTTGCAAGTGAAATAAATTCCAGAATTTCTTGCCTGAAATTCATAATTTTTGTAACAATTCAGTGAAACTAATGTTTCTGTCAGCATGCATATTCTTTCTTTTTGTCATTTATTTCATAATTTACCAACCACTTTTTGTGTAGTTGATCAACTGAACTGTGATTTCCCTCTGTTCAGTAATTGCTTCTCTTATCTTTGACACAGTTTCTTGATCAGTTTCTGGTCCTTGAAGAAACCTGTCCAAAAAAAAAAAGTTATGCTGGTTTTATATGATTCATCTGGAAAACCTCATAGAAAGTTGATTGAAGTAGATAGATATTGAAATCATAAATAGAAGCAGCAGATGCATTTTTAACAGGTTATAATGTAACGGAAACCATGATGGATTGATGGTCAATTGTGATGAATATTAATGATGACTATTGATAGCGAAAATAACCCAAACTGCAGAATAGCAGCCATAACTTTGAAATATGAAGTAGTATAATTTACATACCTACAGTTCCTTCCCAAGATTTCCTCCCTTGTATATTCAGTCAATTCAAGAAAGCTATCAGATGCAAATATCTGCATACATTTGAACATTACAGTGATTTTTCAGATACATTCTCTGGCAAGCACTTGGATGATTTGGCAAAACTTTGTAAAGTATCAAATAAAGCATAGAACGGTACATTTTTCAAGGAAAAAAAGCTGTAATCTGAACTTTCTATTAGTGTAAAAAGTTTATGTTTTGTGTGAGAAGAACAATACTTGAAAGGTCTTCCTTACAATCGGATTATCAGGGAGTCTAGGATCTGTGATCACAAAATTCTTTTCAATACGTTCCAATGTGGTTGCTAGATCCATCCCTTGGCGTATTTCCGTTTCCCTTTCACCATGTTCCAAACTGTCGATGCGTTCAATTTCTTTGGTCATTAACTCCTCCAGTTCAACAAGTGGTTGTTTTTCATGCTTGGCTGCAAAGCTGAAAGGCCTGCCTTTAAACCTGGGGGGAAGATATCATGTATCAGATAAGGAACAAAATGCTCTCATTTCGTAGTCGAAATCGAGCTAATTGTTAAATGTGTTTTGAGTAGCAAATTAATGAAAACTTAACCAAAAGGACTCACCCCATCAATGAAAAACGTGCTGATTTTCTAGTTTTCTTGCTAGTTTCATGCATTGGAGTAGTGGTACTGCTGATGTCTGATCGGGGAGTGTATCTTCCAGGGGTACTAATGTTTTCGGTTTCGGCAGATTGAGGCAGAAGGAAATCAAGGTCTAATTTATGCTGATCTTCAATCTTGTTAATGGCATCA
This sequence comes from Gossypioides kirkii, assembly GCA_005610355.1. Taxonomy (NCBI): domain Eukaryota; kingdom Viridiplantae; phylum Streptophyta; class Magnoliopsida; order Malvales; family Malvaceae; genus Gossypioides; species Gossypioides kirkii. Next base: position 4,355,344 of record CP032255.1, read on the forward strand.
TTACTTATTGTTCGAACGTGAGATTGAGGATGTTTCAAAGTATGAACCACCTCTGTGATGGAATCTAAAGCCTTTTCCTTCTGACGAGCTGTTTGAAAATGTAGGATATATTACATACTAGAATTCAACTCATGCTCTAAAATATAACAAATAATTTACCGTCATAACGAATTAAAGATTGGGGTAGTCCGTTAGGCCGCAGCGCCTTTTCATTGACACCTTCTGTGTATTTGCTGACCTCCACCTGCATTCTGCACAACACAACAATATTGAATAGCTATGCATATATTTTCTGAATATTGACATGAATTAATTATGAAAGACAAAGAAGCAAAGGGAAATCAACCCGATGAATTTGATGGTTTTCCCTTGATCATCTTTAATGGGATTGAGAGTGAGAAGATTCCAGAAAGGAGTTCCATCCTTCTTGTAGTTGAGTAGCCTGCCACAATAGCTTCTCCCATTTTTAACTGCATCTCTAATCTTGGCAACATCTTTCCTGTCTGTTTCTGGTCCTTGTAGAAACCGGCTGCATGACATCCTCAAACACTCAAATTCATAGTAATCGGAAAGAAACAGCTTTATTAAACAGTAGAACAAGATATATGGGGATATATTGATTACGATACAATAGATAGGATGTCAAGAGAATTATTGTAGTTGAAAACCATAATGTCTCATTGGTCCTGCACTAGAAAAGGGTGTTTGTAAGGTACAAATAGCACAATGAAGGATAGAATTGTCCATTCAAATGGGAATTGGGTATTTTACTGATTGAATTCAGTCACAAGTTTAAGGCTCCATACTGTCGTGTATGACAAGCAATGGAAAATTGCAATCATTTTGAGCTGCACGATGATTGCAGTTCCTTTAGAACGGCTCCCTACTGCCCCTCTACATATTTAAAAGCTTGAACTTACCAGTTTCGTCCTACGGTCTCCTTTGATGAATAACCAGTCATGGCGAAAAATCCGCTGCTAGCATACACTATAGGGCAGTCTGGTTTGGTGGCATCAGATACAACAAAAGTTTGCTGCAGGGTTTCTAAAGCATCCTTCAGCTCCTGTGACACCCTAGGAAAGGCCCCTCGACCCAATCCATAGTCTGACTCCCCTGATGTCCTTGTCGAGTCCACTGAAAATTTGTCTAACGAGTTTTTGCTCCGATTTCCTTCTCCGGTTGGCTTTACTTTACCAATCACTCTGAAACTACCTTCGCCAACATCTGACTTTACTGCAATACCCCATTCTGCAGTCCTTTCAACTATGCTAGCTTCGGTTGAGGACTGTCCATTCGAATCTTTCCCTGCAGTGCTAGCCCCATTCAACTTTTTGATGGACTCATCGTCAAAGCTTACAATCTCATAATTATTGGCAGCCTCTCCTTCCAAAGCTTGTTCACTAGATTGTCCAACATTTCGAGCACCTGATGCAGATGACCTCGACCGCCCCATGGCCATTCCTTTCTCCATTTCCAACTTCTCTACAATGAATGTAGGTAAGACTGCATATATTAACCAAGTAAAAATTGATCACCATGTCCAAGTAAACATTATATCAAACATCTCCCATACAAAAATTCAGTGCTAGAAAAGTATCCCTATGTACATAGAGTTAAACAGGCAAACGTCTCCCATACTAAAATTCAGTGCTAGAAAAGCACCCCTATGTACATAGAATTAAACAGCTACCGTTGTTCAAAAAAAAAAAAACAGCTACCAACAGAAACTGTACAAAGAATTTTACCTTCTTTTAAACGAGTTCAAACCTGTAGCAACTTTAATGGCAGTGGATACACCGCTCTAATCCCATCACTGAAACATCGGTTTAAGTTTCTGGTTCTGGTTTCTGTTCCATGTAATATTAGGATAATGTTTTCATATATACGAATTTCCAAGCTCCATTGGCCTTCAGATATTTACATATTGGCTATTTATTACAGTATTTGTCAATTTCCCATCAATTTTATCCGAAATTTGTCTCGTTTCCTTGAAGGAAGAAGATTTTTTTATCATCACTTTAGCAAGAAAACAGTAAACCAAGATGTTGTGAGGCTGCAATGCAAACAACCCCATATTGTTGAAACTTGATGAAGATAAATTTCACTTTCACTTTCACTATCTGAAATTTTGTTATGTTCCTTCGGGGCCAAATAAGAGCAAAATTGTATTTTGTTTTTATAACGAGTATCAAATGAAAATATCAAGATCAAGGACCACAGCATGAAACATTGGTATGGTTTTTTTAGTATCCACATTTTATACCCCGTCATCATCATCATCGTTTCAGGTTAATTTTTAGGTTAAAATATGTTTCAAAGTCCCTGTATTTTTTGTACCTTTCAAAATTTAGTCCCTCTACATATATTTTCAAAAAGGCTTAATTGAAAAAATTGCCACTTAAACTATACCCACTTTCTTATATTAGTACTTATGTCACAAGATTTGATTCCTCGTCCTGTGATTATTGTGCGCACAGAATGTTAAATGGAGATCAACCGATTAAAACATAAATATATATAAAATTTAAACGTGTGTTGGCTTTATAGTAAAACATATTTATTGTCCAAATATTAGTCTAAACTTGAATTGCGCCAGTCATCTTGTTATTAAATTTTGCCCTCGCATTGTAATTAAAAAAAAGTTAATTTTCTTTCTTATATTTTTTCATCTCCATTGCAATTATTTTATTGTTCAAACCTCTCCCTCAGGATTAAAGCTCCATTTTCCCTCCATTTATTTTTTTTATTATCATCAAATGATTAAGTTGAGACGATGAAACGAAAGCCATTAAAAAAATGGGATCTTTCTAGTGGTCCTAAACTTTGGTAGCTTTCATTGTTGTCATTGCCATGGATCCAATATTGGGCTTCCTCAAGAACAACCCTTTCCCTTGGCTCGACCCCTCCATTGAAAGCAAACTCATAACTCCAACTTCTGATTGTTGATTGACCTTGTGATGCACACTGAAGTTATTGCCATTGTTCCTGTTCTTACTGTCGTTTCTTGAACCGACGGTGTTGTTGTCGGTACCAGCTTGTGAGTTGCCATTGTTGTTGTGCTTGAACGAGTGAGCTTGATGAGTCATCGGACCTGAGAAACGGGGGTTGTTAACTCCACCGCCAACAGCTCCAACAACTCCCACTAGCGACCTGTTTTGCTTGCCGTCGATTGCCACTCCTCCAAACCCAGATTTGTCTCCGATGACAATGGAAGCAATTAGACTTGAATTTTAAGTACCAAACCTAATTTTTTTTCAATAATTTTCTGGGTGTTCAAAGAAATGGAAGCAATTGAAGAAGAAGAAATAAGGACTAAAAAAGTTTCTGGTGTTAGATGAAAAAAAAAAAAAGTTTTAAAAGTATTTTTATGATTTTTATTTAATTATAAATAACTTTTTCATGCAAAATACATAATAAATTTTGCCTAATGACGTGGCAACTTTTAGTTGCACAGAATTTTTCAAATGGAAGTGGTGACTATTGATAGAGTTTAGTAAAACTCGATTATAATAAAAAAATTCGAATTAATTAAATCGATTTATTCGAGTTTTAAATTCGAGTTTAGTTGAATTTCATAATTTGAATAACTCAAATAATTAGAATAACAAATTAGTATAAACACTTTTTTTATTTCTATTAATTTTAAAAATAAGCAAATTGTTTTCTTTTGTAATAAAAATACAAAAAAAATAATTTTTAAATTTAAAATAAATTTATATTTTAAAAAATTATAACATGTTTAAAGAATTCTAAAAAATGTATAAAAAAAGTTAAAATTTTAAAATTTTTCTAAAATAATAATTTTGGAGACATGGTTAATGCTTCAAATTTATGTATTTTATTTTTTTATTAGTTTGCTTTGAAAAAAATTTCAAATATATATGATTTCAAATTTATATGCTCTAACATGAAATTAGTTATATTGCAGCAATAATTTTATTTGATATGTTTAATTCTTATAATTTAACTCAAATAATTTCACTCGATTCGACTCGAATTTCATTTTAGTCAACTCGATTTAAAAGTATTTTAAATTAAATTAGGATGATAAAGTAAGAGTTGTGAACTTGATTAACTTAAAATTTTTTCACTCGATTCAATCGAACGCTCACCCTTAACCAATAGAATTAAATAGGTAACGGAAAATAATTTAATTATCACATTTAACCAAATAAAAGTTTAGATATTAATATTAAAAGCGGTATAGTCTAGGGGATAATTTATTAATTAAGCCTTTCAAAAATTTATAGTTTTTTTTCATACTTAAAATTTTAAGTTAAATTGTTAAATTTAAATTTATCGCACAGACCTTTTTATTGCACGACGATAAAATGAGTATTTTCTTAATTCAAAATATCATATTATTTAATTGAAAAGAAAAATTTTAAAGGTGTAATAATTATAATTGAATTTTAAAAATAAATTTCTAAAAATGTAAGTAGAATTAAATTTCAAATGTATAAAAAATAAAAAAAAAATTAACATATTTTAACTTAATTTTTAAAGATTACATAAGAGGATAATGATTTAGTTTATTTGAGTAGAAGTTTTTAAACTTTTATAACGAAAAATTATCAAAGTGCTTAATTGATACTTAAATAAAAAAAAGTTTTAAAAGTATTTTTATGATTTTTATTTAATTATAAAATCTTTTTCATGTAAAATACATAATAAATTTTGCCTAATGACGTGGCAACTTTTAGTTGCACAGAATTTTTCAAATGGAAGTGGTGACTATTGGTAGAGTTTATAAAACTCGATTATAATAAAAAAATTTAAATTAATCAAATCAAGTTATTCGAGTTTTAAGTTCGAGTTTAATTGAATTTCATAATTTGAATAATTCAAATAATTAAAATAACAAATTAGTGTAAACACTTTTTTGATTCCTATTAATTTTAAAAATAAATAAATTATTTTCTCTCGTAATAAAAACACAAAAAAAATTAATAATTTTTAAATTTAAAATAAATTTATATTTTAAAAAATTATAACATGTTTAAAAAATTCTAAAAAATGTATAAAAAAAAAGTTAAAATTTTAAAATTTTTCTAAAATAATAATTTTGGAGACCTGGTTAATGCTTCAAATTTATGTATTTTATTATTTTATTAGTTTGCTTTGAAAAAATTTCAAATATATATGATTTCAAATTTATATGCTCTAACATGAAATTAGTTATATTGTAGCAATAATTTTATTTGATATGTTTAATTCTTATAATTTAACTCAAATAATTTCACTCGATTTGACTCGAATTTCATTTTAGTCAACTCGATTTAAAAATATTTTAAATTAAATTAGGATGATAAAGTAAGAGTTGTGAACTTGATTAACTTAAAATTTTTTCACTCGATTCGATCGAACGTTCACCCTTAACCAATATAATTAAATAGGTAACGGAAAATAATTTAATTATCACATTTAACCAAATAAAATTTTAGATATTAATATTAAAAGCGGTATAATTTATTAATTAATCCTTTCAAAAATTTATAGTTTTTTTTTATACTTAAAATTTTAAGTTAAATTGTTAAATTTAAATTTATTGCACCGACTTTTTTATTGCACGACGATAAAATGAGTATTTCCTTAATTCAAAATATCATATTATTTAATTGAAAAGAAAAAATTTAAAGGTGTAATAATTATAATTGAATTTTAAAAATAAATTTCTAAAAATGTAAGTAGAATTAAATTTCAAATGTATAAAAAGTAAAAAAAAAAATTAATATATTTTAACTTAATTTTAAAGATTACATATGAGGATAATGATTTAGTGTATTTGAGTAGAAGTTTTTAAACTTTTATAACGAAAATTTATCAGAGTGCTTAATTGATAATAAAATAAAATAAAATATAAATGAATAAATATATGATGTATTTTCAATCAACAACAACACGATATATCATCATTAGTGAAATAAAAAAATATTAATAATTTTATTTAAATATAAACCGTAAATATAAAATTCAAAACTCAATATAAACCTTTATCTCTTGAAAGCATTAATACTCCATTTGAATGGACGATAAGATTAATTCAAGCGAAACTAAAAATATCAGTGACATTAAAATCAATGGTGAAAATTGTGTTTGAATGCAAACGTAACATTCGTGAAAATGACTATTAAGACTAAAAGATTTATTATTATACCTCAAAGAAATAAAGATGTTTTGTTATATTATTTTATATAGTTTAATAATATTTAAAATTATAATAAATTTCAATTTTATTTAAATATTTTAATAAATTAACTAATTATAGCACTTATAAATTTATTTATTATTTTGAGTAAAAATTAAAAATAAATTAATTAATGACCTCTTAGATAAAATGTTGAAAAAATTCAATCAACTGAATTAAACTTTTTAAACACAATGAAAACTACTAGATAGAATGATTTATGAATGATTTATTTAAATAATGAAGTATCATTTTATGTATTCATAAAAAAAAAGCGTAATTAAATTTTTATTTTATAATAATTTTAAATTATTTATTGTGCCAAATTTAAACTTCACAATATTACACGTTAAGGGTATAATATTACCCCAAAATGAATAAAGAAATTAACAATCCCTATATATATTTGAAGGAAAACAATTAATTTTATCATAAAAGTGTTTACATGTTTTTAATTATCTATTTATTCATATATAAAATTAATGAATTGATTATTAAATAAATAAAAAAGTAATCGAATGGAATTTCAAACTGCTAAATGCAGTTTTATATTTCTACAGCACCTTGAAGCAGCAATAGGAAATCTCCCTCCTTTGTGCTTCGATTCATGCAAATTTCAAACGTATTAAAATCATCACAATTTTGTTTTTTTTTTTTCAAAACGTAATTTCCACATTAATTTTATAAACATAAATAAATCAGAGCTTTTAATAGGGAGGAAGATGAAGTGAAATCAAATCAACTGAATGCCTACAGGACTCGAAACGATTTCTTAAATAAAATTTCTCTGATCCACATTGTCCCATTATTTCCCATGTAAAACTATTTCAGGAAATGATCTTTTTTCTTTCTTGAAAAAGCCACTAAATAAAATTTGCAAAACGTAGGCAACCAGGCAAAAGCAAAGACAGCATATAATGCCGTTCAGCCATGATTACATCCAAATTTGTCTAATAGCAGCGTAATAAAATCAAATGCCTATAACAAACATGCTAAGACCCAAACATACACATTCCATTCGCATCCCCGCCACTTCACGCTTCAAAGGAAGGCATCCTTCTCCAGTAATTTTAGTACCTCGTGCTGGTTGTTGAGCTTGGCAACTTCGATGGGAGTCTTGCCGTCCATGTTTTGGAGAGTGCTGCAGTCAATATGAAGGAAAATATAGTTATGCACTCATAAGAGAGGTCAGGTTGGTATCAATGTTAAACCGAGACATTTCGTTACTTACACAGCAGCACCATTCTCGAGTAGAAGGGCCACACACTCCTTCCTTCCATAGCCAGCTGCATAATGGAGGGCAGTGTTCTTATTCTTGTCCAGAGCATCCACTTTTGCCCCAGCTTCAAGAAGGATTTGAGTGCATTTCACCTGAAATAAAACCGAAAATCGTATTTGCTTTTACCAAGCCCGAGAAACCAATAAATCTCAGACAAACTCATGTGAACTGCTAGATTATCTCTTTTTTTTTTCTTGTTCTGTTATTCACTTCATTGTCCTGATTTGGTAGAACCAATGTCTCTCAGAAGAATTAAAACCTATCATTTATTAAAGGAAATGTAATAAACACAACCACAACATGAAAATAAGTACCGTTAAAACAAGAAGCAAGCATTGCTTAGTAGCCAACAGATTCCATGATACACTAAGATCAGATAATAATAATAATAAAGCCTGATTTTTTTGTCTGGATTTGTACTAGCAAGCAATATAAACTTTTTACCCATTGCAAAGATCCCAAGATGAGGCACTACAAACAAAAGGATGTTTTAATACAAGTCCAACTACATCCCAAACTGCTATGGCAGTCTGCTATCAGGTTCAATATTTGTGCGTCCTAAAACTTACACTCAATCAGGCTATTAGAGGCCCTTAGTGCATTAACAACTGTGGTGGTATTGGATATTTGTCGACAATTATAGATTAAAACTAAATGACTTTCCACACCAACTTTGTCCTTGTAAGATGAAACTAATTCATTTGTCAGATAATGCAACAGCTTAGAGAGAGAGAGGAGTGATTCAGATTTAAAATTATTTATTACCTCGCCATACCCACATGAAAAATGTAATGCTGTCCTTCCCTCTGAATCTTCTTCATCCTTGTCAGCACCAGAGGATAGTGCAGTTTTCAGACCCTAAAACCATGCAACAGTCAAGATTATCTGTCAAAGGGGAAGAACACATGTGCGAAACATTCATTCTGCCATACCTCAACATCACCAACACTAGCACAATGATGTACAATTGACTCATCCTCATTTCCTGCTTCATCCTCTTCATCTGCCGCAGAATTACCAGCAGAAGTGGCTGCATCTCCTGTAACTGCAAGACCCATTGCTTCACCCAACTTCTGCAGGACCTCTTTATCGTTCCAATACCTGGACGATAAAACCTTTCTCGATTAATTTACTGAAGAAATAATAGAATGTATAACCTAAAGAAGAAAATATTATGCCACAACAAACTTTTATCACTCACCTCATCATTGCTGCGGGACCACCACTTTCTATTTCTTCCAAAATAGGTTTCAAAGATGGATCTTCTTTAATACGTGCCATCCTTTCCTCAATCTGGTCCTTTTGTTGAGGATTAGTCAAACTGTCAAGCATAGTAGACATAGCTGGATCCTGATGAAAGACAAAACTAAAATTTCATCTACCAGAAGTGATGCATGTAATGTCATATAAGAAAATAGGACCAAGGGAATCATGAATCCACTGAAATTAGCTACTGAGCCCACATATACCTGCATTAATGCATTACCAAGGCGCTCAGCCATGGTCATAAACTGGGGATTCTGCATAACCTGTTGCATAGTAGAATAATACTGCTGTGGATCAAACTGCGGTATGGTCTCTTCAGCTGCTGCCCCTTGAAATGTTTTAGTGAGCTGCTCTGCCATTTGATTAAATGAAGGATCTTTGGCTATCTGCTCAGCTAGTTCCTTGATGCTTGGATCCTAACAAAGCAAGATGGTTAACTTCCATAAGATATAAATATGACTGCCAGATATCAGCAATTTCATTCACCGCTGAAATAGTCAATCAAAGAGACTAACCATAAACCTTAAATGTTCTACTACCAGTGTTGTCAAGGGCAGAAGGCCCAAAAAAACTAGCCAAATAAACCACAATATGTAAATGTCTGAGTTCTTGTATGTGTGTACATATGTAGATATATATGTATATAGTTTAAGATATGTAATAAACTCTAAAATGCAATCGAGTTTATAGACAAACATGCAATTATTTTCTATTGGTCAATATGCATGATCTACTTATGGTCCATGTCTGCCATTGAATACTCAAATATAGGAAAGTATAGATTTTGATACTATCCATTTCTTACTAATAAAGTTATATCTAGCGGAAAAAGTGAAAAATAAACCATGCTTTTTTATGCCTATTGCCTGACAAATAAGGCACACCTAGACACACCAGGCATGTGCCTGATTGAATAGGCCTCGCCTGCAAGTTTCTAAGGTGCTTTTGTTGTCTAGTGCTAAGGTAAAAACCCGCCCTGAGAACACTGCAGGTAGCAAAATATGAGCTATGACAATCAAAAGACGATCGAATCAGTAAGTTCACATATTCCAAACAATAATCAAAATAAAAAGGCAAGAAGTTTACATTAAGAAGGCCACTCATGGCTGAGAAATCAAATGGATTGGGTGGGGCAAACCCAGGACCAGGCATAGCGTTGGGAGGGAAGGCCCCTGCTTGTGCTGGCTGTGAACCCCCAGTTGAAGGCTCAGCTTTTGAAGTTTTCTTCTCAGTGGTGGATGTTTCAGGCTTTGAACTTTTGCTCTCCGTTGTCAAAGTCGATTTCTCATCTAACAAATACAGGAGAAAAAAACATAAATAATAATCAATTTATCAATTCACTAACTTCAAAACCAAGCCCATATCTGGATTCATCCACATTAACCCCAACCAAATTGAAATTACTCAAATCCTAACACAATTGCTATAACCCAACATAGGATCTCAAAAATCAGATCAATTCAAGACCCAAACTAAGGAATAAAAAATGAATAGTCACAAATACCCTAAAACAGTAAATTCATTCAAGCGACGATTGAGAAATTAAGCATAAGGAGCTCAGGTAGATCTCAGAAACAAATTCCAAATACCGGTAAAGAAAAGGAATCTGAGATTATGCTTACCAGAAGTAGCGGGCTTCTTCGAATTGGAAGCCATGGTTGAGATAACTGAAAAAAAAATAGAAACAAGAATTCAAAATAAAAATATTAATGGGAAATTAGATTGGAAATTCGATGAAAGTGGCCATTTTTTCCTTAAATTCGAAACAGAAAATGAAAAAGATAAATAGAAAATGGAGGAAAACCCTTTTTTTTTTCTTTGTTTTCTGTGATAAAGTAAGGCACAGTAGCAGTAGGAGGATACTAAGGGACCAAAGAGGCTTAATTTATACAGCAAAACTTAAATAATAAGTAAAGCAAAAATTAGACCTAAGTATTAATGCTCCGGGTCGGATTATACCTGCTCATGGACACCCGCTGCTCGAAAAATAAAAAAATTGGAATAAAAACATTAATATCAAAAAATAAATTTAGGTAAAATTTAAAACCGGTTTTTATATTATTCCGGCTTTGTATAAGATTATTTTAATCCGAGTTATTCGATCCAAATATATTATTTTACAAAAATATATATTAATTATATACGTTAGATAATAATTATAAATATATATATATAATATCTATATTAAATCAATAATTCAATAACAATTAAATCAATTACATAGAACTTAAAAAAATTTCTCAACTAAAAAACCCAACCCAAACTATAAAATTTTAAAAATTATATTTAATACAATAAAATATTTATTATATTTACGGTAATGTTTTTTAATGTAAATACTTTTTAATGTATTTTAATGTGTTAGAAAACTTTTATTTTAACCTTTTAGTGCATTTAGTGTACTGTATTTTTTTAAAATTATACTTTTTAAAAAAAAATCAAATATGGAAGGGTTGGGGGTCGGGTTGGGCTCAAGTTTACCTTTTTTAAATTAGTTCGGGCTTAGATAAAAAAGCAAAGTTCATATTTCAAGTCAGGCCTGGACTTAAAAAATTGGTTTAGATATGTTGCATGGGTCCGACCCGATTCATGAGCACCTCTAATTCGAATCTATTTTAAAATGATTATAAGTAAATTAAGTAATAAAATTGAGATTTATTTTAGAAAATGGGATTTATTTAAAAATATTTTTATACTTTTTTTAAAATTATAAATATATATAATTATTAGAGAAGTATATTTAAAATTTGTATCTAGACAATAATTTGTTCAAATTCATTGTGCCCTTAAAAAAAATAAAATCTAAAAATTCAAGAAAAAGTTCTAAAAATATAAAATATTTTTTTATAAAATACATGAGTTTGTTTTTAGAAAAAAATAAATTGTTACTTTTGAAATTATAAAAATACAAAACTACTAAAAACATCTAGAATGAATCTGGACAACCATTTGACCATATTTATTATGCATGCAAAATAAAAAAAAAATCTAATTTTTTGTACACATGTGAACATTCTATTGATTGTCAATCTAAAATCTAATAGTATTAGTCACATATCAATAAAAAGTATCATCTTGGTTTGCAAATTTGATCAAATTTGCGTTGCATTATTTATTTGTTTGTATTAAATTATAGAGAATTTAAAGGTCAAAATATGCTAACTCTCTATACACTTCATACATTTGGAAGTTAGTCCCCCTCTTTTTATTTTTAAAAATATAGTCTTTTACTTTTTCGAATTTAAAAATTTAGGTCTAATTGTTACCATTATTGAAATTCTTCTATTAAATTATCTGATGTGATATTTTAAAATTAAAAAAAATTAATTAATAATTATGTAAAAATAACGTTGAAAATACTTATTAGAATTTTTTTCTTAAAAGCACCCATACGAGTCATCATGATAGAATATTTTTTCTATTGAAATTATACTATTTTTTAAAAAAAATGGTGTTAGTATTTTGATTGAAATAGTTATATTAATTTTTTGGACTAGCTAATTACATTATAAAAGTAGATCGATTAAATTATGTCAAAAATTAAAGTATATAGATTAAATTTCAAGTTTTAGCATGATCTAGAGACCAAAATTGAAATTTAACCATTGTCTATGATGTAAAAAAATGATGCAAACTTATAAAAAAATGGGAAGTCACACGTCAATCTCAATTCTTTAAGACTCGATATTCAAATTATATATAACCATATAATGTTTTAACTGAAAAGTTAATAATATTAACTATTTAGATTAATTAATAATATTATAAAAATATATGAGCCAAATGATGTTAAAAACTAAAATTTATCGATTAAATCTCAAATTTAAATATATTAGAGACACCAAATTGAAATTTAACCATTTAGTGAAGTGTATAATAATAATAATAATAATAAAGGGAACATGTTTGATGTGCCACATGTAATAAGAAGGATTTTTTTAATTTTTAATTTTTATTATTTTATATATATTTTTTAATATACTGGTGTAGTTACGTGGTAATATCTGTTCATACTTTTTAACCCTTTGATAAAGCACACACACCTTGAACACACAGATACTTGAGCTAAGACTCCTAAAATGAACATCATCCTCTCCACTCATTAAGTTCTATTTCACTTAATTACATATGTTAATCTTAGATTTCCTAATCTATCAAATCTATTGATAAATCATTATTAACTATTTTTCCCTTGATATTACATTTTGCTCTATTAGTTTAGATTTTTGAAAAACATACTTTCAAAGCCATTAAACAACATTGTTTTTAATCAGGGGCGTAGTCAAAGGGGCTAGCAAAGGTCTTGGTCGATCGATCTCTCTACAATAAAAAAAAAATTCATTTAGGTTTTTTAATTTTTTTTAAGAAAATCAAATTAACAAGGGTAAAATTGTACTTTGGCCTCCCCTAAAAATGATAAAATTTTGATTTAATCCTTTAAAAATTATAAAGATATAAGCTATTCAGATGGTGAAATTGTATTTTTACTATCATAAAAGCTAAAATTTAATTTCTCCTCCCTAAAAAAATCTTCTACCTTCGTCCTTGCCAACAATTACTCGACTTTGATTCCAATAACAAAACAATTACACTTTTATTAAATTAATTCACCAATAATGTATGAATCTATACATTACTAATGTGTCAAACACAATCCCAATGTAATACCGATTCTAAAACTAGGTCATATTCGCAGCTTAATTATCTTATGGTTATTATAATTTTGTATTTAATATAATATTTTTATGAATTACTTGGTTAGAAAGCATTGGATAATAAAATGGAGTAAAAGTAATTTAAAATTGTACTAAAAATTTTATTATGACAACTGGTAAATGAGGTTAAAAGAAAGTTACAATTATTGACAAATAACATAACATTGGCAGAGATGGTCATCGGCAGACAAATCCTGACAAGAACACGTTTGCTTCATTGTGGAAGCTCCATGCTTTGCACTAATGGCTTCGAAACATTCGACATCTCCATTAGGACCACATGATCCTGGTATATCCAATATTACTGGGCAAAACCTGGGATCCCCTGCAAGCCATATTCCACCAAGTTTCATCAACAAAATCACAGAACAATTAAATTTTATCATCCCATTTTTTAATGTAGAATAATATACCTTTGGATGGAGAAAATAAAGCTAGCAAAAGAAGAGTGCAAAGAATGGAAATGGAAATAGACTTCTTCATGATTTTTGTTTAATTTTTTTTTGTTTTCCTAAGTATTTAGTTGTGTGAATGCTTCTAAGCAACTATTATCAATTTTATAGTTGCTTTGGAAATAATATCTCCCTATCTTTGGTAAGGTATCACTATTAATTATTTCACCATATATATTTGAGAGTTTATTTGGGAATTTTTTTTAAAAAAAATCCTATAATTATTACTTTCCTTTTATTTGGTAAGGTGAGATTTTAGAAAAATAAGATAATAGATTTATATTTAAGAACTATTTAAAAGGAAGGTATTATTGAGAAATTCACATTTATCATTTGGGGTGAGTATTTGGTATATTAATAGTGTATTTTTTATTCTTCAAGCAATTTTAAAAAATTGACATGTATAATCTCTCAACTTGACCTAAACGTAGACCCGAGCCGAAGAGATCGTATTTGTCACCGAAGTGACTCAGTCTTTTTACAAGTTAATTTTCAATACTAAAACTATTTTATACAAGTGATTATCTCGAATAGTTTTTTATTCAATTTTTTTATATAATGTTTAAAATTATTTATAGTCATTTCTTAACCCTTAAATAAGAAGATAATGCGCTTCAATACACTCGAATACACGTCTTCTTATACTAACAACAATGTTGATACAAATTGAATTAAGTATTTATTTTTCCTTTTATTTTTTTTCCATTCTCTCAAATCTCTTGCATCTCCACCAAGTCCTCGTCTGAATGTATATAATGGACTTGTTCCCACGTCACCAAATACAGCTGTTTGAAAGGCATGTATTATTATAAAAGTAAGCAACAAAATTGAAGAACATAAGAAATTAAATAAAATGGTATAATGATTTTTTTCTCTCCAATTTAAAAAAAATATTTTAATCATTTTTTATTTTTTATAGTTTTTTTGAATATACTGATTGGTGTAATTACATGATAGTATCAGTTCATACTTTCTTAACCTTTTGACAACGCATTCACAGATGCTTGAACCCTGGACCCCTAGGATGAACAACATCCTTTTTTTCACTGGAACTACTTGTTGGGTTCATTTTTTTTATAGTTGTTAAATTTGCATTTTTTTAAATTAAATGAATGGAAAAATTAATATTTGTTAACTTTGCCGACAATCTATACACTTGGATTGTTATATAAATGATATGTCAACATTTAATTAATTTTTAAAATTTTAAAAAAATTAAATTAATAATTTTGAAAAAAAAAATTGGAGTGATTTGATAAAAAAACACACGTTAAGCTAAAAAGACAAACTTTTAAAAGGAAGATTAAAGTGACTTAGAGTTAGAAAGTCAAATTAGTCATTAAAGCAAATAAAAACTAATCACATTTTCATTATCATGGTTAACATAGGATTACCAAATCACAACTGATTAGCTTCCATATAAATCAGACAAATTAAAAGAATCAAAAGCATGCTTCAATGCAATTACATCAGACACCAAATAAATTCTAGCTTACAAAATTATGGATTTCGAGAGCTTCGACGTCGAAGGAATCAAAGCGGCGGATCAAACAGTGCTCCAGATCATTATCATTGCCGTTGGAGTCCACCACAGTTCGACGCGGCACATCATCATCGCCATCACCATTTTCCTCGTACTCGATTTCAGTCTCTTCTTAGCTCGGAAACACCCGCCGAGATTCTAACGAATCCCTCAAAGCTAATCCTACTCTTATATTGATCTCTCTTTATTTGCCCGAAGATCAACCTCTACCACTACCAACATTGACCTCCTCCGCCATGATATATATATATATAAAGTAGAAAAAAGAAGTGGATTTAGTGTTTTGAGCATTGGTGTTTGTTTATTTTAATTAATTTTGAGTTTATAGGCAGGATATAGTCCAATGAAAATCGATTTTTATATATTAAAAAATTATTATTTTTAATGTTTATTTTAATTTTGCATTTAATATAATATTTTTATGAATTATTTGTAAATAGTGGTTAAAATGCATTGGATAATAAAATCGATCGAGTAAAAGAAATTTTAAACCGTACTACTTATTTTATTAAAAGCAACTCGTAGGTGAGGTTGAAAGAGAAATACAATTATTGACAAACAATATAACATTGACAGAGATGCTCATTAGCAGACAAATCTTTACAAGAACACCTTTGCGTCATTGCGG
Source organism: Gossypioides kirkii (assembly GCA_005610355.1). Classification (NCBI taxonomy): domain Eukaryota; kingdom Viridiplantae; phylum Streptophyta; class Magnoliopsida; order Malvales; family Malvaceae; genus Gossypioides; species Gossypioides kirkii. The sequence continues at coordinate 4,371,414 of CP032255.1, forward strand.
AAGCTCCATGCTCTGCATCAATGGCTTCAAAACAATCGAAAGCTGCATTGAGACCACATGATCCTGCTAATTGCAGTGTTGTTGGGCAAAACTTGGGATCCCCTGCAAACCATATTCCACCAAATTTCACCAACAAAATCACAAAACAATTAAATTTTATCATCCAATTTTTTCTCAACCAAAATAATGTAGAATAATGTACCTTTGGATGGAGAAAATAAAGCTAGCAAAAGAAGAGTGCAAAGAATGGGAGTGGCAATAGACTTCTTCATGATTTTTGTTGAACTTTGAGTTTTCCTAAGTATTTGATTGTGTGAATGCTTGTATCAAATTTATAGTTGCTTTGGGAATAAGATATCCCTATATTTGGTAAGGTAAGATTTTAGAATATATCAGTATTAATTATTTCTATATATATTTGGGTGTTTATTTGGAATTTTTTTAAACATTCCTATCTGTCTGGTTTATGAAGGTAAAACAATTTTTTTCAGTAATGAAAATATATTTGGTACCCTTTTTATAATCGAAATATTAAAAATAAAATAAAATAATTCTTATATTAATATAAATCTAAACCGAGATAATAGATTTATATTTAAGAGCTATTTAAAAGGGAGGGAATATTGAGAAATTTAGATTTATTATTTGGGGTGAGTATTTGATACACTATTTGATTTATGAAAATAAAATAATTTCTTCTTCAATAATGAAAACAATATTTGATACTTTTTTATAATCGAAATTTGAGAAATAAAAAAATTTACTATAGATCTAAACCAAGATAATAGATTTATATTTAAGAGCTATTTAAAAAAAAAAGGGCAATATTGAGAAATTCGTTGTGTTGAGTGACATGTATGAAAATAGAGAGAGGCAATACGTGATAAAGGGCTGAAATGCAATTTTTCCATAAATGGGGAATTTTGATCATTTCACATGGATTTGTGATTGGGAAATTATAATATGAGATATTATTTTTTTGGGATTAATTGTGGCCATTAAATGAGAATAAATCCAAGGATTAATTGTGGACGATTCATTTAGTTTTAGGACTTGTGTTTATAAAAGAATAAAAGAGGAAAAAGAGAAACTCATATCACTCTCCCACCTTTGGGCAAGGAGAGAAAAAATTTCTCTCGTCATCTTCATCATTAAGGTCTAGGGTTTCATGGGTTAGAGAGAGAAATCTTCAACCAAGGTCGGTTAGTGTATTTTCATCATCTCCAATGATAAAGGACGTCCATGGAATACGATCGTAAGTTTTTCTAGTTGCGGATTTGGCATAGTGCTCTAGACAAATGGGGGAACTTAGATTTTGATTAAAACCTAAAAAAGCAGCAATCCAAGTTAGATTTAATTAAATAAAAAAAGGAAGCAAGTAAAACATATTGAATAAGTAAGAAAAAACAACTAAATCAAATTGAAAAATTGGGGGTCTTGGGAGTCCTAGTCGGTTTGAAAGAGAAGACATGATGTTGATGAATTTGAAACAATTCAAGGCTGCCAATTAAGAGAAAACAACCGATTAGAATAGATTTAAAATAATAACGATTTAAACCGAATGAGATCAAAAGAAGATTTGGCCAACCAAGAACAATGGAGAGCCCAACATTTGAAGTGATTTGGGTCGTTCTGAATTAAGAAGCTGTCAGATTGAGATCTAAACAAAAGAAATAAAACATATTAGTAATTGAACGAAATTGAATGAAAAAGAAATCAAATTGAAAGAAAGAGAGGGCGGTTGGAAAAGAGACCAAGAATGATCAAACTAGGGGTTTTGGAGTAGAAGAAACTGTTCTTGAACTTTAAAGAAGCCCCAACCAGATCAAAAAACAAGAGAGCAAAACAATTTATTAGAATGAAGAATTAAGAAAAATAAAGCGTTGGAGTTGCGGAAGAGCGATGGAGTTCGGATTAGTGTAATCAGGTGTGGGTCTTACCTTTGGGTGTTTTTTATTGATTAGTGTGCATGGCCAAATGGTCATGAGTTGGATGAAGGTAATGACTGAATGTTCAATGGCCTTGTTGTGATTACGTAGTTATGTAAGTGCCATAGGAAGTTACTGATTGTAAGCTTTTGTGTATGGTATGATATGTTATTGTTTATTGAATGCATGAATAAGCATGCCACTGAATCACACTATGTTTATTGGAGGCATGCCACTGAAATGGGTTAATTAAAAGCATGTTATGTTAAGCATGCCACTGATATTGATACTGATACTAGTTAGCATGATATGCTATGTAATTGTTATATCTTATTGCATTGCATGGGCTTGGTTATTAATGGGTGACGGATGACGGATTCTGAGGAACTCGTGGTGTATAATGAATGTATGGGTAGGACTATTGCACTGTTTCATTTGAGCAGAAGATACTTATTCTTCACTGTCAACTTATTTAACTACCTACAATCGATGCACGATCTAGAAGAACCATCCTTATTCTTAACAAATAGAACCGGAGCACCCAATGACGAAGCATTAGGACTTATGAAACCTCGATCCAAGAGCTCTTGAAGTTGGACCTTTGACTTTTAAGTTCTTTCAATGCCATGAGGTAGAGAGCAATCAACACTAGTGTCGTTCTCGACAACAACTCGATTCCTAACTCAACCTTACGACCCGGAGGTAACCTTGGTTGTTCTTCGAGAAAAACGTCCAGAAACTCCTTAATTGCAAACTTTCATTTGAAAACTTTTGAAGCAGTCTTTAAAATTATTTTTAATTAGTAAAAAAGGTAAGATAGTTTATTTTTAAATAATTGCAAATAATTATCAAAACTAATAGTTAAACAAACAGCATTGCTAACTGCATCTCTTTACCACTCTTAATTAGACCATGAAATTTTGAATTTGATACGGAAAAATAATTAAAAATCAAACAAACACGTAAAAACAATACAGATACGACATTCACAAATAGCAAATGTATTAAACTCTATATAAATATATAACTTTTAAACATGATTATGGCATGTAAAAACAACACGAAGACTCGAATCCTGGATCTATTCTTGATTCATTTCCTTTGCATCTTTATGAAAATACCCGAATGATCGAATCAAAGTAATAGATAAGCATATACAAGATTCAATGCAACATGAATACATGACATATCATTGCTATATATATATATTCCTTGGATAAAAAATCTACTATACAAATGGCCACCAGTTTCTAGCAATTACATCAATGGCTGCTCACAAAGCAGTAACTTGAGCCAACCAAGGAAGCAACTTTTGATGAACTAGGTCAGGTTTATCATCATGGGGGCAATGCCCTACACCTTCCAACATATAAAGGCTTACATTTGACGATTTTGATGGTAAGGAAGAGAAGTACCTACCTACAGGCCCATCTATAGGGGTGAAAGGATCTTGATCACCCCATAAAACTAGGACAGGTAAGTTGATTCTCGGCATCAATTGCACAGGGTTTGGCCCTGGTGGACCGGTTATAATCGAGACAAAGGCATCGAGAGCACCTTCATCGTTTGCTGGTCCATTGATGATCTGCATTGTAAAAGAACATTATTATCAAGTTTCAATGGTTCGTGTTAATAAGGAACCGTAGGTGGTAACTCAAGGAGATTGATTGCTGTACCTCAATTAGTTCATCATCAACGGACTCTTTATTTCCATAAACAGATAACAAAATGTTCCTTAGATTATCTCTGCATTAAAGACAACTGGATGAGTAACGATGAATTTCAGTAGAGGAAAATGGTTGAACCGAATAGAATACCTTTGCTTGGCGCGCTCAAAGACTGCCGTGGCGATTTGTCTTTGCTTCAATAAGAAATCAACCAACCAAAGCAAAGGTAAGAGGAGCTTGATCCTCCAATCATCAACAACTGCCTTGTTGTTCATCCCACCAGCACAATTCAACAGCACAATCCCTCGAACCAGGTTTTGACTAGATTCTTGTTCCACACAATATACATTAGAAATTTGTAAGTGGAAACACAATCAAACGCAAGATCAACATGGAATACTTGATACGCACAAGAGATAATATTTAACATGGTCCAGTTCTGGTTGCCTACATGTAGGGATAAGAGAAAAACTCCACCATAAACATAAGGATTACAAAGAGGTCAAAACACCCAATAGACAAACACTAAACCTGAGCCCCAAAAACATGCCCAGTTTTCTATGTTCCCTAGGTTTAACCACATGGAAACACTTTATCCCATTAACCCGATATTTTACCAAACTCTTCCTCACGACCCTACAAAACTCATTCCTTTACAAAGATGCCACAAAAATTACCTAACTCTTCCTCACACCCAATAGACAAGCACTAAACTCGAGCCCAAAAACAAGAGCAGTTTTCTATGCTCCCTAGGTTTAAACAATTGAAATACATTTTACCCCATTAACCCAATATTTTACCAAACTCTTCCTCACACCCCTACAAAACTCATTTCCTATACAGAGACCCCATAGATATTACAAGAGATGATTCGGTTCTGGTTGCCTACATTCAGGGATGAGAGAAAAAATTCCACTATAAACACAAGTATTACAACGGGTTCAAAACATGCAAAACACAAATACTAATCCTGAGCCCCGAAACAAGCCCAGTTTTCTACGCTCATTTCCTATACAAATATGCCATAGAAATTACATCTATCTCATAATTCTGACCTAAGATCGTATTGCTTGATCATCAAGAAATCTTATTCTCTAATATTTCTTACCTGATATAAATATTTACATATTAAATAAACTTAATTAGCAAGTAATCATTGATAACTAATTGCTAAGTAGAATTTGGTTCAATATCTAGCAATTTAGTGATAAAAAAAAAATTATATATGGATTTAAACTATGTTTTTTGACTACCTGAGGCAGCTATCACACAAGCAAGACTTCCCACAGAGTTTCCAATCAACACAGTAGGCTTCTGAACAACTTCATTCAAGAAATCTAGTATCAACTGTGAACAATAATATTGAGATTAGAAGGATTAATTTTGATTAAAACAGTTAAACGCCATGTTTTTGTGAGCTTGGGGTGTAGTGAAATTTACCTCAGCCCAAGCTTCCATGGAATACGAAAAACCTTGGGGCTTATCTGATGCACCAAAACCCAGAAGGTCAATAGCATAAACAGTGTAATCCTGAGCCAATGTGCCAATATTCCTACAACAATTATTAACCCAGTTCAAATACTGCAATCATTTCAAAATAAATGAAAAGCAACGATATTTCCAGTTTGGGTACCTTCGCCAATGGGGAATGGAGGCACCAAATCCATGAACGAGAAGCAAAGGAGGGTTCGTAGAAGATGAAGAGGAAACAAAGTAATTGATGAAGTACTGGCCTTTCCATTGCCACTTACTACATTTCTCCTTTATCTGACTCACCCCTAACACGCTGACACGAGACTCAGTGGATGGGTCAACATAGCAAGTGATGAAACTACTGTTACCAATACCATAGCCACGACCGAGAATGGGAAGCTTGTTACCGTAAAGATGAGGGAAAGCAAGTCCTGGTTTAAGTCTGGGTTCTTTAGCCGTTGTCCGCGGCAGCGAATGCGGTGGCCGGAGACAAGCCGCCGCCACATCATGAAGAACCGTGGCAGCCGCCATCTTTATTCCCACCACTCAACTGTTTGTTATCTTTCTTCCACTAAAATTTCATTCCTTTGCCATGTGGGGGGAGTTGTGTGTGGTATTGGTTGCTTTTGGACTTCGGATTGCTCTCACCTCTCACTATCTTCAACACTGTTTTGAATTTTACATATTTAAGTTTTTTTAAATAGTTTTATAAAAATAAATTTTAAAATATATATTTAATTAAATAAAATAATTTTGAAGTTTAAGATTTTATCTTATAGTGAAATCATGTAAGTTCTGAAATTTTCCGATGTATTTACCTAAGTAAATTCATTTTTAAAAAATTTGAAAACTTTGATACAAATTAAATCTGTCCTATAAATTCCTCACCCAAACAAATCATAAAAAATTTTGATATTAATTTATAACTTATTAAGTTGGTGAAAGCTTTCCCTAAGTTGTTTTAGTTGTTTGTTTTTAAATTTTTAGTCTTTTCTTTCCAAAGGTGTGGCCTGTGTATTTTCCTAATTCAACCTGTTTTATTCATTAACTCGACTTCATTATAAAAATTATGGTTTCGAAATAAAAGTGTTTATGGGTCGAGATGGGCTAGACTTAAGCGCGATATTAATATAATATAAAGTATTATAATTTTAAAAACGGGTCGAGTCGAGTCAGATTCGAACCTCAAATATTCAAGCTTGAATCTAACCCATATTTTAAATGGATCTAATTTTATCTTAAGCTTAATATTTTTACTCAAATCTTCTCAAGTTTTGGAGTGACTTCCAAACATGAATGAATAACTCAACCCATAAACATATCTATTTCAAAATATTTGCTTTGTGCAAATTTATTAATTTGTTCTTGGTTTTATCAAATGAGGCCTTAATTTTAGGTTCATGAAATTGTGTCAAGTAGGGGCTCTTAGGAAGAAGTCAAATTTGTTTTAGAATAGTTAATATCTCTCATTTTCTAGTATTAGAAGGAAACAAGAGAGCAAGGCTCCTGCTTGTCCTCTTTAGAACCATCCTTGGCTTTTAGTTCTTTTGTTTAGGCATGTTGATTATTTTCTGAGGTGGTGGATTGGATTGGTGCTTATTTGAGACAATGGATTTGGTTGGTGGAACTAACTTCTTACAAGGTAAAGTAAGTTGACGAGCGTTGGTTTCTGTTACCAACCTTTTTTTTATACTTAAATTAAGAGAAAAAATTGTACGTCATTCATGTCCCTTCTTAACAGATGAATAATAAATTAGATTTTTTTCCTCTTAAAAACATTCAAATTCAATTAAAAATGCTAAAATTCAGGAGGAAAAATCTGATTTGTTATTCTCCTATTGGAAAGAGATATAAATGACGTGGAATCACGATTTCATACAATCTTTTTTTTGTGGAGAAACTATTATATGGACCACTCTCACCACCTCATATATGATCCCACCCAATCATATTATGCCACATCAATAATTTTTTCCAATTCAAATTAAAGAAAATTTCCACCTCATGTTAAATTTTGAGGTTTTTTTTCAATTCATCAGAAGTTAAGAAGGGATTTAGGGATTAGAGTATTTTTTTGATTTTTTTTTCTTCTCCACCTCATATTTAATTTTGAGCCTTTTTTTTTTTCAATTCATCATACGTGAGGAAGGGATTTAGGGATTAATGTATTTTCTTGATTTTTTTTTCTTTTCTTCTCCATCTTTATACTGTTACAAAAAAAGAGATTTAGGCAATTAAAAATCAGTAATGGAAGGATTACAGGCTGGGCAAAAAAATGGAAGGATTACAAAATCAGATTCGTTCTTATTTCTAGTGATTAAAATAAATGGTTTTTAATTTTTTTTTCATTCAACAACGAAAAACTTAAATTTTTTTTCTAACAATATAAAGATGGAGAAGAAAAGAAAAAATAAAAAAAGTACCCTAATCCTTAAATCCCTTCCTGACATATGATGAATTGAAAAAAAAAGAATCAAAATTAAATATGAGGTGAAAATTCTCTTTAATTTGAGTTGAAAAAAATTATTGATGTGGCATAATATGATTGGATGGGATCATATATGAGGTGGTGAGAGTAGTCCTTCTAATAATTTCTCTTTTTTTATGATAAAGAAAAAACAAAAAAATTCGATAAAATTTAAGAGATTAAATTCTTAAAAATACTATAAAAATAAAAGGATTTAAATTCAAGTTATCGAAGAGTACATACACATGAATCATGATTCTAACCATACATATAATTGTGACATTGAACCTCCAATGAAAATTTAAAGTGGTAAACACTTCTCACACTTGAACTTATTATCAAAACTTACTACTTTCTTTTTTGCACTTTTCGCGTTTACTATTGTCATGTTCTTTGATAAAATTAAGTTCAGATTAGATTCTCAAAAAAAATTTAAACTCAAACCTGAGTTCGATTCAATCCATTCAAATGGTCTTTTTTATTGTTTAAAATATAATTTTTTAATCGATATTTATATTTTTTTATAATATAACTTAAATAAAAATAATTTTAAAATTATTTAATTTTAATTCGAACAAGATGGAATTAAATTGAACAAATTAGATCTAAAGTAAATTAAGAAAGTGGAGGACTCATTCCATGACCAAATCTATTGCAATCGAAAATTAAGTTATTTATTTTGGGTTTCATTTAACACAAACAATTATTACCCTTAGAAGAAAATTGCATGAAAAAATAAACTTTACCCAAAGTAAACCGAGATGGGAAGGCCAGCAATCCCACGAGGAAGTCTATTGCCATGGAAAAATGAGTCCTTTGTGTTGGGGTCTCAGTCGTTTAGCGTAAACAATTATTACCCTTTGAGATTGTAGGCTAAATTTAATATATGTCAATTTTTTTTAATTAGTTTAAATAAGTTTTTTTTTTTAAAAAAAATTTAAAGAAATAAATCAATTTGGAGAGAGTGTATAAAAAGCGCGTTTAACTTAATGTGCTTTATGCACAGTTGATAGAAAAACTCGTCCAGCTTGATGTACTTTCACATTATTTCTTCAAAATCGATCTATTTTCTTAAATTAAAAAAAATCTATTTAACTAATTAACAATTTAACCGAAATTGCACAAGTTTAACTCGTGGCTCTCCCACTTGCCTTTGATCACGGAATCACCATGAAATTCTCTATTTACGTTTCTTTAAATATAATTCACCCTTACCCCTTTTTTCATCTAAATTCACTTCAATTTAATTCTTAAATAAAAGAATAAACATTTTTTGATGTATTTCTTTTTATCTATAAAGGTGGATCTTTATAGGAATTTTTTTTATAAAAAAATTAGGTAAATTTCTTCAAATTTTAATGTAAAAAATCCTCATTGTCCATTTACAAAATTCAAACTTAAAAGAGATTAAACTTCTTATAAAATAAAAGAAAATAAAAGACAGCTTTATTGAAAGCACACAATGAAGCATGTTATGCATGACAAAAGGTTAAAAAAGAGAACAAATCAAGGGTCATGAGATTGCCTAGGGACACTCACACTCACGTATAAGCGCCAACTGACAAATTGATCCATCCCTTGGACCATCATTTTTTATTTCAATCATGGTGACTGCTTGTTTGTTTTTTTTATTATAAAACTATAATTTTAATATTTTATTAATTTGTACTTATTAATAACCATTATAAATGTTCAAAGATAAAATTAAATCAAATCATAATAAAATTATCCGAGAAAAGCTTATTGTCTGGCTCTCTTGGCAATGCTCTATTATAGCGACAGGAATAATGAAAGGATCCTAATGTACACATTCTCATGCTGATGCCACTAATGAATGTGACCTCCATTTTCCTTCATCATCATCATCATCATCATCATCATTGTTTTACCCTACCTATAGTTGGCATCTCTTGGAAGCTTCACTTTCCTCATTACATTAAAAAAAAACATGCTTAAACCTGTCCTATATATATTTGAGTTATAGTTGAAGATACAGCACTTTACTTCAGCCTGAAGGATAATAGCTCCTATGGCTCCTTCATCATCAACCCTTTGTTTTCTGTTTTTCTTGGGGATATTCAGTTCTACTTTTACGTCTTCATTGCCATTGACGGGCAGCTCTGTCACCGAGATCGGGGCTCGAGTCGAGGGTTCGGGTAGGATTCGAAGGAGGACTCTGGTGGATAATGGGCTTGGTTTAACTCCACAAATGGGGTATGGATGCCCTATTCTTATCCTTTTTCTCCTAATCTCATTTGTTTACAAGTTGAAAAGCATAGTGAATGGTATTTTAATATGAGCAGGTGGAACAGTTGGAATCGTTTCCATTGCGATATTAATGAGACATTGATCAAAGAAACTGGTATTTAGATCTTTGACTTCACTTTCGTAGTATACTTCACTTTAGATCATTTTGGGTTTGGGTCGTTGTCGTGCTGATAATTATGAAATAACGAAATTCCCTTTGCTCTATGTTGCAGCTGATGCAATGGTCTCAACCGGTCTAAGTGCCGTTGGCTACATCTATATAAATTTAGGTGATGAATTGAACCCGAAATTCGATGTAAATTAAACATTTCAACAGAAGTCTTTTGTCATTACACCACAGATCTTTTCCTTTCAAAATAACATTGGTTTCAATTAGTTTCTTATTGAGCTGAATTGCTTGCTCAACTTAATCAGATGATTGTTGGGGAGAACTCAACAGAGATTCTCAGGTACCATGTTCTTAACTTTGGGGCTCTTCTGATTCTTAAAAACAAATAAAAAGCTGTGCAGGGACTAAATTGAAATTTTATTTTTCCATTAGGGAAATTTGGTTCCTAAAGCTTCAACATTTCCCTCTGGCATCAAGGCTCTTGCAGATTATGTTCATAGCAAAGGGCTTAAGCTTGGGATTTACTCAGATGCAGGGTAAATCCTTTTTCATAAACTGAAACGGTTTATTTCTGTCTTTAGTCCCTCTACTATGCTAAAATTTGAGATTTAATCCTTCTAATCCAGTGTAATTTAGTGTCGTATTTTCAAAAGTACGTCCAAATTGGTAACACAATTCAAATCCAATTATTTTTTTAATGAATTATTTGCACTTTCAGGACCCAAACTTGTAGCAAGACCATGCCTGGGTCCCTAGGATATGAAGAGCAAGATGCAAAAACCTTTGCCTCATGGGTATACATGATTTTGTTTGCCTTATCGTGTCGTTTTTATGTTATTTTTCGTATTATAATTACGTTTATATAGATATGTTAATAATTTATTTTTAGGGTGAATTGCATCAAACATCCTGGAGCTATGACTTAGATTTCAAAATAAGTCTTCAAACTTTAAAATGTCCTAATTGAGTCCATACGGTTCTTCCATTAGCTTAGAAGTTTGGATATTAATAGCAGCTCAGATATGACATGAAAATATTTAAAGGTACATGCGTCTATTACATGGAAAATTTAAATTTAACGTGATAAAAAAATATTAATATTAAAAATTAAAAAAAAACTTTTTTAACACGTTAAATCAAAACTGTTCATGCGATAATTATATACGTATTTTAAAAGTGATCTACACTACATCATATTCAAGCTAGTGTTTAACGTCCATGATAATAACTAGGTTGACGGTAGAGATGCTCATGGGCCGAACTTATTTAAAATTTATCATCGGTTAGTTTAACTATGTTTTTTGAAAGTACTTTTAAGTAATCTTTTATTTTATATAAATTTTGTGTTTATGCATCAACTTCACTGGTGGTATGTAAGAAGGTACTAAATTGGTGATAGGGAGTGGATTACTTGAAATATGACAACTGTGAAGATACTCGTGGCTTAAGCCCAAAGGAAAGGTAATTTTACATTATTTTAAAATATGCCCTAAATTTTTTGTACATTTTGAAATTAGTCCCTACTTTTATTTAAGGAATTTAGTCTTTTTATTTTTCGGATTATTAATATTGTTAAAAAATTTTGTCAAATTCAATTTTATTATAATGTTATCTCTTATTACATGACTATCAAGTGAGTATTTTATCATTTAAAAATGTCACACCAATGAATTTAATAAAAGAATTTTAACGATATTAGCAATTGGGTTGAAATTTAAAATCTAAAAAATAAAAGGACTAAATTTCAAATGTACGAAGAGCATAAAAACTTGAAAAAGATTTTAACTTCATTATGATAAGTTTGGTGGATGCGTAGGTACCCAAAGATGAGCCAAGCATTACTTAACTCAGGGAGGCCCATATTTTTCTCTTTATGTGAATGGTTAGTGATGAATGAATAACGTATTTTCTTAAGCAAATCAATGGTTAATGCCTAATTAAAATTTCTAATATTTTTTGTTATTGATTAAAAAAAACACACAGGGGACAAGATGATCCTGCAACATGGGCACCAAGTATAGGAAATAGTTGGAGAACCACTGGAGACATTGAAGATAACTGGGACAGGTATACACCTATTCATTAATTGCCTTATTTTAAATATTTTGGCTCAATTTTTACTTTTCATCCCTATACTTTATGAACTTGGAGATTTTTTTCTATATACTTTGGTCCTCTTTTCTTTTTTGGAACCCCCTAGTGTCTTGTAGCCACAATGAATCCTAAGTTTTTGGGGGTTTTCTTAATTTTTTTTTTAAAATAGGGGTTTAATAAAAAAAGTTTAAAATTCAGAGAGCTAATTTAAAATTTTAAAAATTTGAGACGATTAATGTAGATTTAAAAAAAGTTTGGGGAAGATCTAATTAAAATTTTTTAAACTTTTGGAAGGCCTAATTAGAATTCTAAAAATTTTGAGGTGCCTAATTAATTTTTTTAAATTTAAAGGGCATAAATAAATTTTTACATTTTTTGGGATGGGGTGAGGCAAGGCATCCTTTAGCTCCAATGATGTTCCGCCCTGGAAGTTTTCTCAGAACTGTTTTCTCCATTTAAAAACTCAGACTTGAGATTTTGCTTGAGAGATATCGTACTCCTTATCACACTAACATAGTTAAAAAGTTATATTAATCTGTTTATGTGGCTTTTTTTTTAATTTAATCATTTAAATGACATTGGAAATTTCAAACATTAAAAAAAAATCACTTTTGGAATTCTTTTTAGTGGCATGAATGATTTGGATTAAGGGGTAGAATGTAATAATTGTACAATTATCAAAATATGTAAAATTATAGGAGCTAAAATTTTAAATTAAATATGATATAGGGATGAAAATTGTAATTTGGCCAGCATTTTTGCTCAAATTGTTTTTTGGATTTTTGTCTATGTTACTCATTTTCAAGTATGCGAGGCCTTCAATATGAATTAATTTAGGTCAAGAAGAAGATTTAATTTTAACATTTTAAGTACTATGTTTAAATCTCAAACTTTAGGACTAATTACATTTTTTTACCATTTACTTATTTTTCAAAAGAGATTATATCTCATAAAATTTTATTACTATCTATATCTTGTGTAAAGTTGTGTGACCCGAATCCCGTCACTTGTTAAAGAAATAAAATATAGAGAGACAAAATAAGGAGATTTATAGGAAGCGAAAGACCAAAGGTCGTAGCTCGTCACAAATCCCCATATGCACAAAATTAGACTAGGGTTGTGACTAGGGGTGCAGGGGCTCTGCCTCACTGTACAGACCATGACGCATAAGTTGAATCTATATAAAATTACATTTCTTCTATTTGATATTAATTAGAGTAGATTTTTCAATCTTTAAATAGATATAGTTGAAACCCCTCTTGTATCATTCATTTTTCAAAATTAGTGAATTTTTCCTCCTCTACATATAATTTTTTTCAAAAAACATTTTCACGTAAAATCTATATATTCTTATTTTATTTTCTTATTGCTTTACGATAGTTTTACCGTCATTATAAACGTTAATAACATATCTGAATATGTGCCTTAGTATGACGGGAATAGCGGATCAAAATGACCAGTGGGCTTCGTATGCTAAACCGGGAGCTTGGAATGGTATGAATTTGCATGCGGTAGAATTATGCTCTCAATCCTTATACTATTTGCATATTTAAAATTTAAGCTCTCAATTTTTAATTTAAAAATTTATTTCATTTTTTATTTTAATTTAAAAATTAAATTTCAATTGATAATATCATCAAATTGCATCTTTTAAATTAGATTATGCGACATTTAAAAAAGAATAAATTTGCTCCGTACCCAATTTAAATGGGGAAAACAAACATTAACTCAACCAGAAGGCAACAATTGAAGTGGGATCTTTTTCCAATGGAATCCAGTGCAACAATGTTTGATATGGATTTTTTAATTAAAAAAATAGTTATCCCATTTTTATAATTTAAATTGGGATTTGGAGTTTAGGATTTAGTTTTTGTTTTTTTTAAATCTTGTAACCGGTATGATGGGCGTAACATGGATTCATCAAACGGTTGCAAAAGTCTCATTATCCCCCTTTTAATCTAGTCCGTGAGTTGCAATGGATCTCACTAGATCCCATTGGAAAAAGATTCTATTGTAGTTGCACTCGACTAAAGAAAAAAAAATGTTGACTTTCACTTTCTACGTCTTCGAAAGTGAATTTATTTATTTACACACGTGTAAAAATTCTAAAATTTATGTGAAAAAAATATAGGAGTTTGTAAACTTAATTAAATCATTACATACAAGTAAAAGGTAAAATTCTAAAATAATATTTTTTTATTTCTAAAAATGATTGAAATTAAAATTATGTGAATCAGATCCCGACATGCTGGAAATAGGAAACGGAGGCATGACAACGGAAGAATATCGATGCCATTTCAGCATATGGGCATTAGCTAAAGTACATTTGATTTTATTACTTCCTTATCAGTCCTTCATATCTTCGGAGCTTTGATTTATATTTTTCAAACTTAAATTTGGTTTGGATGAATAGTGTGGTGCGATGTATTTAATTTACTTTTTATCTCACGTTACAATATCATTATAATATCTAATCTCGCCGCTATCGCTGTTTTTATACTAATCGTAAAAAAATGCACCGTCCATCCAAGCCTACCTCCAATCTTATCCGATCTATTTTACTCTTTAAAAATAAATAAAAATTATAACAACAGTTATATTAATTTATATAGTTATAGTTAAATTTAATTAAAAATAATTTATTATTATTCATTTTTAAAATGACTCATAACCCTATTCTTTACATTGATTTTGTGTACACTATTGTGTAGGCTCCCTTGTTGATTGGCTGTGATGTGAGGTCTATGGATAATGTGACATTTGAATTGGTAGCCAATAAAGAGGTTATTGATGTCAATCAAGGTAAATTTTTTCTTGATTGTAGTGAAGTTTAGATTGTTTTTTATAGATTGGATTAGAGGCGTTCGTGGATAGAATCAGATTAAGTTTAAGTCGAGTCTATTCATGATGTTAATATCGTGCATAATTGTTTACACTCGACTTGATCCGAAATATGTGTTTCAAATTTTACATAAACTCACTCATATTTATAAATGGTTAATCAAAATCTATTTAGACAAATACATATATTTTTAAAAAATATAATTTCTATTATTTAATATTTGATATTAATATATCTTTTATTTCTATTGACTTTTTTCCTTTTATTAAATCTAAATTCACAATTTAATATATTTTTAAATATGTAGATTGTAATAAATAAATTTAAATTTCATAAGATATAAATTATTTAATATATAAAATAAAATAAAGAAATAATATATCATAAGCTTGAAAATGGGTTAATTCGAGTCAAGTTTAGCCTTTGAGTATTGGAACTCAATCTTGGCTCAAATATAATTATTATTGTAGATAAACTTGGTGTTCAAGGTAAAAAGGTGAAGAAAGAAGGGGATCTTGAGGTAAGTTTCATTCTCATTTTTAAATTCATGTTTTTTTTATTATCTAACTATGGATTTAATCATTTAATCATGTTGATATTTATAATTTAATTAGACATAATCTAGTTTATTTTATTTGTATAATATTAAAAGAATATTTGATGTACCGTCGATGCATAAGTTCTATTCATCATTGGTGAATAATAACATGACACATTATTATTAAATAAAATAAAAAATTATCGAATAACTTATAAATAAATATTATTAACTTCATTTAAACATAATTAAATAATAATTAATTATAATAAATTCTAAAACCCTAAACTTAATATAATAAATTCGAGAGTTATTAATATTTATTTATACTAGTTACGTTTGATGCTTAATTATATTTAAATAAAATTATTAGTATTTACTTACAAAGTCCTCTATATGTTATGTTTAATTTAATGATGATATGTAATATTATTATTTATTAATGGTGCATGAGATTTATGCACAGACATTACATCAAATATTATTCTTAATATTAATGGTAACTTCAAATTTAATAATATTATTAATTGCTGTTGTCAAAATAATAACATTAACTTTTTTTATCGTTATTTGATCAGACAGTTAAAGCCGCATGAAAATTCAATTAATCGTATTTAAGTAATAAAAACCTCTATATGTCAACTAAAAATGCTTAAAGTTGGTTTAAAAAATTACGATCAATTTAGATATACTAATAATATTTAAAAATAAAATACCAAAATATGCAAAATTAGAAAAATTAAATCTCAAAATTTCCAGATTTGTTGAATAAAAATTGTGGGGATTTCCTATGGGAAATGATTTTCCAACATGAAATTGAAAAATCCAGGTATGGGCTGGGCCATTGGCTAACAATAAGGTAGCTGTGGTGTTATGGAACAGAGGATCTTCCTCAGCAAACATCACAGCTTATTGGTCCGATATAGGCCTTAAGCCATCAATGGTTGTCGATGCTCGAGACTTGTGGGCGGTGAGCTATCATTTTACAACTTTTCATTTACGAATAAATATCACTTAAATTAGCTTTTTTTAATCTTTAAATTATGGGTTTGATGATTTGATAATTAATTTTTGAAGTTTCAATTTTTTCGTTTATCATGTGTTAGAGTTTCATGTTGATATTGTGAATGTATTTGTTTTTAGTGTCATTGCATTGAAGAATGCCACATCTTTAAGATTGTATCTCCAATTCTAAAGAGAGCTTAGAAGCTCCTCTTGAAGCTGCTAAAACATCGTCGTGTAGTTTCAGATAGAACCCACAATTTTTAAGAGAAAGAGATCATATGGACAAACGTAGTTTTGGGGTTTGAATCACCGAATCAAAGATGAAACCTTACAAATGGGATTTATATGGTGTTGGACATCAATAATACTGGATTTATCTGTTGGGTTAATGTTTTGAAATGAACAGCATTCGACGGAGACGGGGGTTGAAGATGAGATATCAGCGGAAGTGGATTCTCATACATGCAAAATGTACACTTTGGAACCACATACAAATAGAGGTCAGTGTTGAACAGGTAAATATTTTGGTGAAAAATGAGTTCAATTATAACAGGCATAAATGTTGAGAAACCATGCATGTTCTTATGTATTGTGTGATATTTTCAATGAAAAAATAATAATAGATTTTTTTTACACTTTTTAGTATCTCATACTCACATTAAATATCGACTAAATTTAAAATTAAATCAGAGTGAATGTTTAAATGGAGCCAAAACTCACTCAAGTATATTTTTTTCCTCTGCAAAATTTAAACTCTAGATATTCTTTAAAACACATGAGAATCATATATCAAGAATGAATTCATTCAATTTTTGTATTTATCTTGGATATTTTTTTCCTTATCCTTCTAAAAGAAACCATACTATTAAATTAAAAAGGATAAAGCAATCTTTACAAATTTTTTATCTTGATCTCTAAATTTTTTTTATCTACGTTAATCTCGAAACATAATAATTTTTTTTAATTTGGTTACTGAATTTGGATTCATTAAAGTATAATGATGTGGCAGCATTATGTGTTTGTGTCATGTATTACTTGAAATTTTTTATTTTTTAAATATTTTTTTGTATTTTTAGATTTTATATAATTTTTTAAAAAATAATTAATTACTAAATTAATATACGCTAATTTTTTTATTAATTTTAGTGTGATTTGATAAACTATTTTTTGTTTCATCCTATCATGACCTTAAATTAAATTTTTTTTATAATAATTGTTTAAGTTTTAAAAAATACAAATAAATAATTTGCCCAAAAAAGTCTATGGTTTTTCCCCTTATTTTCGATAAGGCTTAAGGTTCCAATTGCCTCTCATTTGAATTTCTTCCTAAATATCAGAAGAACTAAAAAAGACAAGTCAAAAATGTCTGCGTTGGGAAGACAGCAATTCTTCTCAATTTTCTTTATTGCTCCAACTAACAAAAATGCAATCTAATTTATTGTTATTCGGGTTAATTGCATTATATATCCTCAAACTTTTATTAAGATTTTAAATTAATTTCTTAAAGTATTAATATTAATATCAATCAAGTTCTTCTGTCAACATAAACATTAGTTTGTTGTTATTAGTGCCTAGCTCAATAAAATCTCACCACCCTTACGTCGTTGTATCACGATATTGTCGACTATGACCTCACCAAAAGCAACACTTTACCAACTAATAGTTTCGTTGGTGTATCTACCTCATTAAGGACAAGTGTTGGATTTTCCTTTGCATGTACTATAACCTATTTAGAGGGTTACTGTGCTCCCTAAATGATTGACACAATGAAAGCCGTGAATGATAATCACTTTCACTTATAAATACTCATTCTTAGCTTTAGCAAAGATCTTCTTCCTTTTTTACACACATATAGAGCAACACCTTTTTATTTCTTCCGCGACTCTCAACGCTCAACTATTGTGTGAACAACCAACTCTTCTACATACATCTCTTATCCATTAACACTTGTATATCAAAAATCAGAGGTAAAACATATTTAAAATAATGTGGATTAAATTGTAAAGACATGCGTAATTATTATTTCACAAATTTAGATTTTATGTGTTTAAAAATAAGAAATGATCGTCGTAAATTTCAACAACACTATATGTTTTTCAATACACTGTATTCAAAATAAATTATGCGATAAATATATATAAATTACAACTACTTATTTTAAATATATTCTTGACATTTAATCCCTAAATTGATAAAAGATTATAATTGTTTGCTAACTATTAATTAAATATTTTAAAGTTAAGAATGAATTTAAAAATTGAGAATGTTGAGCAGAGGTATGATATTTTATAATAAAAAATAATGGAGCAATCATATCGTAGTTGAATAAAATATTAAAAAAAAGTAAAAAATGAAACAAAAAGGTGGGTTCTCATATTTGACTAAAGATAAATTAAAATAAAAATAAGAAGAGCCCAAAAGGCAAAGGTGCTTTCTTCAATTTTAAGTTACAATCAACGAATCCGCTTTATCCAACCTAACTCTTTCCGGCTGGAATCTCGATTCGCCGCCGTAACCGCCGCCGCCGCTTCTTCCTCCTTCCTTTTCAGGTGGGTTTCAATAATTCCAATTCCCATTTCACTCTCCAAATTATTCTCAAATTTCGATTAAACCCATTTTATTTTTAGACTAAAATTTGAAATTCACGAGCTGATCTGTCAGATTAATCCTACGAATCGCTCTGTTGGACACACCGCTGACCGTAATTCGAGCTCCCATCGTCATCATAAGAATTAAGAAGAAAAAAAATATTTTATGTATGTTAACATATATTTATTTCTACTCCGTGGTTGTGGAATTTGTTGGTGACAATCACGGAGCCGAAGCGCCTTAAAACGGATATGCAGAGCAGTGAGAACTTGTCGAGGAGTAGTAAAAGTCCATCAGTTAGAGTGCCGCCGTTGTCGCCGCCGCCGCAATCTCGGCAGTCGTCGAGGCGGCTGAGCTTGTGCTCGCAAATAGCTACTCATTCTTCCCCGATTGTGTTTCCGGAGAAACGTACTAAGAAGCCCAAAGCTTTCTCAAAACGCAGCGAAGCCTCTATCACGGACGATCAAACTGGTAATAAATCTAAAAGGGAAGAGCATCGAATCGATATTGGTGGAGGGGATGAAAAGTCTGATTTGCTTGGTTATGTAGTTTACTCAGGGAAGCTCATTTTAGATAAGAGGAAGAGTGCCCCAGATGATAATAATAATTCCACCGTAGAGAAGGATTCATCTAATGATACAGCCAACGAGCAAGCTTTTGCTGCTAAACTGACTAGCAAGGCATTGGTTTGGGGTTCACATGTATTGTCTCTTGATGATGTTGTCTCGGTAAATATTTCATCTCTGCAATAGATCATTCCAATGAATAAGGCTTAATTTTGGGTTTTTGTTTGCAATCATCCTATTCATTTCTTTTATCTTTATAGGTATCCTACAATGTCGGTGTTAGACATTTCACTGTGCATTCTTACCCTCTCAAAAAGAGTGCTTGTGGCTTTTCGGCTTTTATTAAACCAAAGAGAAGCCGAAAGGATTTTCGATTCTTGGCTTCTAGTGTAGAAGAGGCGGTTCAATGGGTTGGTGGGTTTGCAGACCTGCAGTGTTATATCAATTGTTTGCCTCATCCTTTAGTTTCTTCGAAGAAGCAAGCTTCTTCTGAATTGTTTCCGATGGATACTCCACCTGAGCTCGTGTTCAGATGCAAGAATCCTCCAAAAATGCTTGTGATATTGAATCCAAGGTCAGGTCGGGGTCGTTCTAGTAAAGTTTTCCATGGAATAGTCGAACCCATATTTAAGGTATGTTCTGTATCTTTTATCTTACCAGTTTATCTAGATTTTTCTGATTTTCCATGTTATTTATGGATTTGATGCTTTGGAATCACTAATCAGTTGTCCTTGATCATAATTGCTGTTGCTAGTCTGTAGTTCTCTTCCTGTACACCTTATCCACCCATAAGATGAATAAAATCCATAATATATTTTTCTCTTGGGTGAACTTGCATTGATCTGTCTCTGCATCTTATGATTGTGTATGCTCTTATTATTATTTTCTCTGGATAATTATCTTTTCTTTGTTTTTTTTTAAAAATAATACAAGGATACCAAAATAGTATATTTTGTCAATTATTTACTAAAATATTACGGAATGAATAGTGCAACATTTTCCCTGACACTAAATCACCATACCAAAAGGTGATTTAACCCTCTCTTTTTTCCAATAATGCTGGTAAAAAAAATAGAATGGTGTAGGGAGGGACCGGAAGCCGAGTGAGGCATGAACTGGCCAGTCTAATTGGTGCCAGGGAGGGGTCATTTTGGCCCTGTGAGGGGCAGAGAGTCTCTGCTGCCTCGGGGGCTAAATCGACTACCCTTTCCTGGCTCCCTTTTTGACCGGCATTATTGGGAAAAAAAGGCTAAATCGCCTTCTGGTATGGTGATTTAGTGTCAGAAAAATGTTGCACTATTCATTTTGTATTATTTTGGTACATACTTGACTATTATAGTAACTTTTTTTATATATTATTTACCAAAAAATCCTCTTTTCTTTTGTGGCGCGCTTTATTAATTTTTCTATAAATTCTTGCTTCTTTCTTTAGTTCTACGTGTGTTTTTTTTCTCCTGTTATTCTTATAGTCGAGAAGAAACATTTTAGACTTTAGGCTGTATTGAATTTTTTTGTTGTAAATGCAAACCGTGACAGCTTGCTGGATTTAAATTGGAGGTAGTCAAAACAACATCTGCAGGCCATGCTAAAAAGCTGGCATCTACTGTTGATATCAGCACATGCCCTGATGGTAGTACTGCTTCAAAATTTAACTACTTATTCTAGCTTTGTTTATGTTTTTGATGATTGTTATCGTCATCTTACCTGTTAATATGAATTTAGATAATTTTACTTACTTTCAGGAATAATATGCGTTGGTGGTGATGGGATTATTAACGAGGTTAGCCATTTCAACTTTAGTTAAATTCTGATTCGTGTTTCATATTTCTTTATTTTTCTAGATAACCTGTTGGTCAATTTTTGTCAAGAGCGTAAGCAGAAATTAGGGGCTGATATTGTTTGAGGTGCAAGAAAAGCACTTGCTGGAGCAAAATGGTGCATAAAATATTGAACTTTAATAAATTTAAATGATTGTTCTGTGTCTAATAAATTTCTTAATCTATTTCAAAGATTAATCGTCTTAAGCATCATCATCAAACGAAAACTCCATGTTTCCTTCACTTTTAATGTTCTCCTGAATGATAACCATCTGCATCCTGCTCCTTTTCATTGTCATCTTCCTCTTCAGAAGTTGATATGAACTTAAAACCTTTGAACTGTATCTCACTTGCGTTCTAGTATAATTCCTTCCAATACCTGCAGTACTTGCTACCATCAGATTTTTTGATCTCCATTATAGGGGACGGGTGAGTATATTATGGTATTGGAATCATCGTATTGAGTATAAAGCTTCCATGTTCTTTGGGTGTTGAGTTTTATTAGGTACTCTGCTGATGTTTCTGTTTTTATCATTTAATTAGTTACTTTATCTTGGTAAATGTGTAGGTTCTAAATGGTCTACTTAGTAGAGACAATCAGAAAGAAGGAATTTCTATACCTATTGGAATTATACCTGCAGGTTCTGATAATTCATTGATTTGGACTGTTCTTGGAGTTAGAGATCCAGTCTCCGCTGCGATTTCTATTGTGAAGGTAATGCTGCTTGGCATTCAAGATGAGATTTGCTTTGTGTGCTGATTATTCTGTTACTCCCTTTATAGATTGATTTGTAGCGTTTTTCAAAACCATATTGATCCATGTGTCCGAAATTGGTTAAAAACACCTTGATGGACCCTAATGCATTGTGAATACCATGATTTTCTTCTTATAGATGCATCAAATTCCTGCTTTCCTTCTTGTTGCCTACAATTGAGCTCTTGTTGGTTTCAGGGTGGTCTAACTGCTACAGATGTTTTTGCTGTTGAGTGGATTCAGACCGGTCTTATTCACTTTGGGATGACGGTCTCCTATTATGGTTTTGTCAGTGATGGTATGTATTGGTAACATGACGATATATCCTTGTTAACAAAATAGAAATCGGTTGGTTTCGATATCCAGTCAACCTCTGTTCTCTTGATGCGTTCAAGATGCTTCAATGTAACATATCTTGGCATCATGCGTTCAAAGATGCCTGAATTTAGAGTGTGAGTTACACCTATTGACTATGAATTTCCTTTTAGAGTGTTTTGAGCATTCATCCTCATACATGTTGCACTCACTAACCTTTTAGAAGAGTGTCTGGTTTCCCTTTTCGTCCTTTTCACATTCCATGGTTTCAGGAAAAAGTTATTTCTGTACCTCATCCTTGGCTGTTTTCCTGTTGTCATAACAATAGTTTGTGCCTATAATTGAAATCACGTCAGAACTACTTCTAGACTAGTCATCTTTACTGCTTTTGTTTGAATCTTTTGGCTGTAAGTTGCCTAAGGCACATTAGATTCAGGAAAGGCATATAGTGTTTGAATGAAGAAAATCTTTTCTGAGTGATGTATGGTGTTGCATAGAGGTCTCCTAGTGTGGGAATGATGAACTGTATGTTTGTATCTTTTTCTCATGTCTTGCAGTCTTAGAACTATCTGAGAAATATCAGAAACGATTTGGTCCACTGCGGTATATTGTTGCTGGCTTCCTAAAGTTTTTGTGTTTGCCAAAATACTACTATGAAGTGGAGTACCTTCCAGCAGCCAAAGAGGATCGAGAAGGTAAAATCTCAACTGATAGGGAGGTGGTTGACATGTCAGACCTGTACACCGATGTTATGAGGAGGTCAAACGCAGATGGCATTCCTAGAGCCTCTAGTTTATCTAGTATTGATTCAATAATGACTCCTAGCCGAGGATCTGTAGGTGAGATGGACACTAGTAGTAGCACTCATGCCAGCACTGAACCATCTGAATATGTGCGTGGCCTTGATCCTAAGGCTAAACGGTTGTCATTTGGGAGAAACAATGTAACAGCCGAGCCTGAAGTTATTCACCCTCAGTTACCACCCTCAACAACTCCAAACTGGCGTAGGTCCAGATCAAAATCTAGGACAGATAAAGGATGGAGTGGATCGACTGCAGCACATGATCCTTCTAGATGTTCTTGGGGTAATGCTGCAACAAATGATAGAGAGGATATATCTTCGACATTGTCCGATCCAGGTCCAATTTGGGATGCTGAACCAAAATGGGTCACTGAAGCTAATTGGGATGTGGAGAATCCAATCGAGTTGCCAGCACCACGAAATGATCTCGAGTCAGGAGCAAAGAAGGAAGCCGCCCCAAGAGTCGAAGATGAATGGATTGTAACTAAGGGGCCATTTCTTGGCATCCTTGTGTGCAACCATGCATGCAGAACCGTGCAGAGTTCTCAGGTGGTGGCTCCAAGAGCTGAACCCGATGATAACACCATGGATATGCTCTTAGTTCACGGGAGTGGGCGACTCCGGTTGATGAGATTTTTTGTGCTACTACAGATGGGTAAACACCTTTCACTGCCATATGTTGAATATGTCAAGGTATGAGCATAAAATTTCCTTTACTCCATGAACAATCTTATATTCCAAATACAGCAACTTGGTCATTGCACCCGTAAGAGTCCATCCAAGTTCAAGATTGTTGTTAAAATTGTTGGTGCAACTGGACCAGGTGCTTTGATGAAATAACTATTACTGGTTTGAACATATGTTTTGCAGTTAGTGCTCTTACATAGGGATAGTTACTCCATGATATTTAATGGGTGTTTTATATGCACAAATATCTACATCTGATTTAAACCATGTAACTATAGCTTCCATTAAAAATGGCAGGTAAAATCTGTCAAAATTAAGGCTGGGAAACACACGCATAATGGTTGTGGCATTGACGGTGAGTTTTTTCCTCTCAATGGAGAAGTAGTGTCATCGTTGCTTCCGGAACAATGCAGACTAATTGGTCATTTCCATGGCCATCATCATGTCTGACGAAGAGATTTTTATTTTTATTTTTTTGAAATGTTGTCATATCTAGAATGCAGAAGGCTCTCTACAAGACTCGCGGCTCTGTGAGTATGCTGAGTATCCTTAAGACATATTTTGACTGAATATTACATTAGATCACATGTTAAACCCCTCCCATTTGTGCCATTAAACATACGATGAGGGTTTCTGTAAATTTTTATTTTTGTTGGGTTTTTATGTATCTGTTGCTTTGTTTAACTCAGTGGTCTTGTTTCTTTCTGTGTGGACTTCTCAATGTATTGAAAATTCATTTCTTGTTTTTCACTACCTTTTGCTTTGCTTATATACATACATATTGTTTTGTTAACTTTTAGTCTGAGTAACGCCAGGTGAAGTTCCACTCGAAAGATTAATTTGATTTAGTTTAATTCAAACAAAAACAAAAGGATGAGGGCAAGAAATAATTCCAACTCAGAAAATTTGATTGACAAATTTGAATGATTCATTTTTGATTAAAAAAACAGGCATAAAAGTTAATTTTTTTTCCTTCATTAAGTAAAAACATTTTTATCTAATCTTATCTTTTAAATCATGTGCCAACAAAATCTTTTATTATACTATCAAACAATTTGTTAAAAATGTTAATTTCACAAGTAGGTTGAGATTTTGTTATGCATTCTTACTTAAGTAGTATTTATAAAGAATAAATATATAGATAAATAAGACATGTGGCAAAATTACAATCTCGTGAGTTTATTATTATTTTTGATTAAATATAACTACATAAGAAAACAATGCAATTATCCGTCTTCCCAATGCAGGTATAGGCTCCCTTTTCATAATTTATTATTTATGTTCATTATAAAATTATATAAAAAGTTATAATATTCATTATATTTTAAAAATTAAAGTGAAACGTTTTATTGGTAGAGAGAAAGAGAGAAAGCTACAAACGTTGGGAATCATGATAAAAGACGATTGCATGAACCGAAATAACTACATATTACTTGCATGCTACTACTGTATGGGGATATATATTGCTACAAAAAAGGCTTGGGTTTGATTATAAGAAAGAGTTGCAAGTGTGTTAAGATTCGGAATAGAAGATGACTGCATTAACTGGGATAAGCTTTGGGCTCAAAATTACCTACATATTACATGCATACTACTAACGTATGCATCAAGAAATAGATTTCTTGAGTTATAAACTAGTGGGACTATATATTTGGGTGTACTAAATTTAGATCTCATTCTGGATATGCAACAATCTTGAATAAACTCCATCACTTGTTGATATCAGTGTTGAGTGTGAACCAGTCTCCACAATCTCACCTTTATCCATCACAACAATCACATCTGAGTTCACAACTGTGGATAACCTATGTGCAACTATGATCTGTGTGGGATTAGAAATGAACCCACCACAGTTACCCTTTCTTCGATCTATCGATTCCAGGGCGTTTACTACGGTTCTTTCAGACTCTGTGTCGAGTGCACTTGTTGCTTCATCGAGAAGCAAGATTGCAGGCCTCTTTAGTAAGGTTCTAGCAATGGCTACCCTTTGCTTTTGACCACCTGAAAGTTGACACCCTTTGTCCCCAACTAGTGTGTTGTATCCATCAGGTAAGTTGCTTATGAACTCATGTATGTTTGCTTCTGTTGATACCTCCACGATTTCAGCCTCGGAAGCTTGTTCGGTCCCGTAGCAGATGTTGTCTCTTAGTGTGGAGCTGAAAAGAAGTGGCTCTTGTTGCACCAATCCAATTTGTTTCCTTAATGTTTTTAGATTGTATTCCTTTATATTCGTTTCATCAATGAGGACCCTTCCTTGGTTTGGATCATAGAACCTTAACAAAATGGCTAGCACAGATGACTTGCCAGCTCCACTTGGTCCAACAAGTGCTTCTTTAGTCCCCGGTTCAATTTGTAAACTGAAATTATTAAGAACAGTTACCTCTGGCCTTAAAGGATAGAGAAATTTGACGTTTTGGAATTCGATTTTCCCTCTGATCATCTTCAGCTGTGGATCTTGTGGTGCATCAGGTTCAATTTTGGTTTTCCGGTCGAGGGTTTCAAATGCAGGAGTTAGGACATTGATTGCGGAAATGACGGTGGGGATCAACATTCATAGTTCGGTGATTGAAGGTACAGTGAGGGAGAAAATCTGGTAAGATCTTATACCGTCTTCGAACCGTGCTTGGTGTTTACTAACCAAAATCATTGTGTACCATAAAGCAACAGCATGAGCAATGTTCCATAGACAAAGGGAAAAGCCTTGAATGATCCCATATTTTATAGTTTCTTTCCTGCTTCTTTTCATTGGTTCTTCTAGGGACATCCTGGCTTTCTCCAGTATGTGTTCTTCAGGGCAAAACGAGGCAATGGTTCGTATATTGGCGGCGGACATGGAAGCAAGGGAAACAACTTCACGGTGGGTAGCAGCAGAGTCACCTGCAAACCCTTTGGCAGATTTGGCCTGAATGAGTCCACCAATGAAGTGGCAAGGCATCACTGCCCAAGCTACCAGCGCCATTCTCCAATTAACAATCATGCTAACAACCGTTGCAATCAATATTGAGGAAATGCATTGGACAATAACCGACATACTATCGGAGATTATGGTTTGACCATGGAAGTGTCATTGATGACCCTTGAAGTAAGTGAACCAACATTGTTCTCAGGTTTCTCAAACCATGCTAATTCGTTTCGTAGTATGCCTGCTCGATTTTAATGCAATAGATGTTAGTATGTGGGATGATAATCAAGTTTTTTTTTTCCGATATCGTTGGGATAATTAGTACCTGAATATAAAGCTTTTCTGAGATTTCCCATGGCCTTTTCACCAACCACTCCATAGAAGTAATGCTGCAGGGTATGCATGAATAAAGCAAGCAATCCTATTAGGGAAAAGGCAATTGAATACCTTCCAACTAGCTGCTTTGCATCTTTGTTGTAGTACGCTAATCCGACTGTTATGATGAAGAATCCGAAAACAGGCTTCGAAACACCAGCAAAAGCTGCTGCTATGGAACCGGTTGCGATCTTTGCAAGCTCTCTTTTACCTAAGCCAAACCAGATTCTGAAGAACGTATTTGTGTTTATTCTCCTTTTCTTTTCCTTGGAAGATGATTCACTATGATGTTCCTTGCGATTTTGTGTTTCCTCTTCCTTGATGTCTAGTGGTGAAAACTGCTTATTGGTAGTAACAAATTCTTCAGTGAATTCAGTAGCCCTGTGTCATGTTCCACACATTCCAAGCAACTTGAGAATTATACAAAAGACCTATTGGATTTTACTTCTAACGATTTGGACCTTGAACCTACCTTGACTCACGAATTTGCCCAATATTCTGAATGCTGAACAATTCTTATAGAACTTGCTAGAGTCTAACAAGCTGCGGTGTGTTCCAGTTTCGGTTACTTGTCCATTCTCCACAACTGCAATGATATCAGAATTGATAATGGTTGACATCCTATGTGCAATCAGGATAACAGTCCTCCCTTGCATAGCCTTCTCCAAGGCATCTTGAACCAGTTTCTCTGACTCGGAATCGAGTGCACTTGTTGCCTCATCGAGTAAAAGAATAGGAGGGTTCTTCAGAATAGCTCTTGCTATTGCAATTCGCTGTTTCTGTCCCCCGGATAACTGGACTCCTCTTTGGCCTACCTGCATGGATTTTACATCACAACATAGGACCTAAAACACTGTAAAGTAGTGAAAATGGAGGCTAGATGGATAACCTCGGTTGAATATTGATTCGGAAGTTGAGTGACAAATGTATGTGCATTCGCCATTATTGCCGCATCCCAGACCTGTTGATCGGTTGCATCCATATTTCCTACTTTGATATTATCCTTGATGGTACCAGAAAAGAGTGATGGTTCTTGGGATACTGCTCCGATATTCTTCCGAAGGAACTTCAAATCGAGATCCTTGATGTTATAATTGTCGATGAGGATCTCCCCTACAATGTGTAAGCACATTTGATTAGATCGAAACCGTGCTTGAATGAAAACTTCAGGCATTTGCATAAAGAACAGTGCACTACCTTTGTAGGGATCATAGAACCTTTCAACTAAGGAGATAACAGTACTCTTTCCACAACCACTGCTGCCTACTAATGCAACCATCTTTCCTGCCGGAATCGACAATGAAAATCCTTCAAGGATCGGTTTTTCTGGCCTAGAAGGGTAAGCAAAGTATACATCCTGTATTTCGATATTGCCATCGATCTTCTTAACTTTCTTCTTCCCCATTGAACCATAGCTTATAGCCGATTTTCTTCGGATCACCTTGAAAACCTCATACCCTCCAGTCTTTGCTTGATTGAATATTTGTATGTCTGGTGCTGCAAAAGTAAGTGATCCGCAAGTTTAATGAAGTTGGTATTACACGTGTATATACATACATTGAGAAATAGCTTTGTTCGGGGTCTTTTCTTACATGGAACCGAAGAGAATGCTCATCACCGCGGCGATAGCATCACCTCCTTTGGCTTTCCCAGA
The DNA here is from genome assembly GCA_005610355.1 of Gossypioides kirkii. Classification (NCBI taxonomy): domain Eukaryota; kingdom Viridiplantae; phylum Streptophyta; class Magnoliopsida; order Malvales; family Malvaceae; genus Gossypioides; species Gossypioides kirkii. The sequence goes on from CP032255.1 coordinate 4,400,266, forward strand.
AGTGACAACAATGGCACCAATCCATATGATCAAAGCCCAAACACAAAAGGTTACAGATTGTAACTTACATGTTCCAACTCCTTTTATCAATGCTTCACCTTTGCTTAATGAAAATTGCTTCTCCAAGATCTCGGAGAACGATTTGATCGCGGAATTCTCTCCGATAAATGCAAATACTGTTTTTATTTGAGAGATAGTCTATGGCACATAAACATTGCATGTTAGTAACAGAGCAAGTAATCATCCTAGTGGTTAAGCTCAAATGCGTGGAACGAGAACGTTTTACCTGTTCCACCATCGATGTAGCTTCCGATATGTAAACTGTCTTAGTAGCTGAAATTGCATTCATTTTCTTGGTGTAGATAGCCCCGGTCACGAGAATCTTAGGGGCAACCACTAAGATAAGAAGCGACACTTCCCAACAGCATATGGCAGCAATCAAAATTCCAGAAAAGAATGTTGCAAAGCTTGAAAGGAAATGGCCCAGCTGAGAGTCAAAAGTTAAGTTAGCAATACATACATACATACATACATATGCATAATTTATCTAATCTACCTTCTCTCCTATTGCATCTTGTATGATACTGATAACTTATTGCACTAATGATTTTCCCACTTGTTATATCCGTATCAAACGCTCCGATCTCCTGGCCGAGCATTGCTTTGAGGAACGCTAACCATAATCGAGCCATTTTTCTTTCACTTGCATACATCCAGCATCCAATCTTTGCAAAAAAAAAAAAGCTCAAAAATCAAGGACAAAGCAATAGAAAGGAGTTATAGGGAGTCCAAGTACCATACAAAGGGAATAACATGTATACATATGTATGTATGTATGTATGTATGCATGCATGCATGTGACTAAGATGAGGGTAAGATACCTAGTACACCAGCAGGGAATGTAGCAAAAGCCATGTACCATACAAGGGGAACAACCTACAAAGAAAGAAAAACAAACAAGAAAAAGAAAATTCATGCAAATAAAGCGTTTTCTTTTTTTTTTTTTTTCAAAACTTTAAGCTGGTTTCATGAAGTTTGTGGATGTATATACATACTTGCTTGAGTGCTTTAACCATGGCATCAATGTCAGAAATGTTATCCCCAAAGGCATTAAGAGCTTTTCCAAGCAACAGATACCCTACAGGTTGAGCCATGCCATGGATTATGGAGCCAAAGGTCCCTAATGCCAGTAGAGTCCAATCAAGTGTATCTGCATAGCTGAAAAGCATATAAAATGGTAAAGCTTCATTAACAGCCTCTACATTTACTTCCTTTGTCTCCTCTTGTACATGCATGAGTTCATGGGCTTTGGGAGCCATTGGCACGTACGTACGAAAGGTGTTGAATCTTATGAGATAATCTTTGAACTCTATCTCGTTGATTAGATTTATAGTACTAACAGTTGTTAAGGACATAACGTATTATTATATTATAATGAAGAAGGAATATATGATGGATATGCTTTTGAATATAAAAGTGTGAGTTGTGTTTATCATTGGAATAATCCCATATTTATGTTGTTTTGCATGGCATGGCTGTATGAAGCAGAAACGTACATTTAAGATTCCTAATGCAATTCCAGGTAGACCCATAAGTGATTGGAAAATATTGAAGTAAACAAAAGGGAATATTAATATACGAATATTGGGATTAGTTGACTTGGTAAGACGCTAATAATCGAAGGCGGCAGGCACCAGCCTTCACTTTCATCCATGCTACACTTTGTTAAAAACAAAACGGATCCAAATAACAGAAACCCAAAATAATGATTGAGCCGAGTATGACAAATTGTTGCGAGATGGTGAACCATGCATTGGCGAGCACATATGGCGAACAGTCCAAGTGCAAATTCACATGGTGGACGGTCCATATGCGAACTGTCATGCGGAGGCTTGAAGGATTGTCAAAGCACCGGTGATGAATCTAGGAGGCTGGCAAGGGCCCAACTCCCCTAAAATAGAAAATTAATTTTCATTTAAATCTTTTAAATTTTTAATAGTAAAATTTTACTTTGATCCCAAATGATAAAAATTTAATTTAATCCTAAAAATTATAAAGATATAAGATATTAAAATTATAAAATTACATTTTTGCTATCGTAAAAATATATAATTTAATTTCTACCCTCAAAAGTTTTTTAGTTTTGCCCCTATTAAGCACGTTGGTGAATTGTCTAAATGCAAGCATATGTGCAGACAGTCAAAGTGTAAGCTGTCCAACGATAAGGCGAACTGTAGGATGAAGTGCTAGCTGGCTTCTTAGAACAGAAAACCAACGTTTTTGGTTTAATCTTTTGATCAGTTCTTTCGTTAATATACTTGGTTAGAAACAAACCAAGTGTTCCACCTAATTTCTCAATTTTAAGTTCAAACTCTGAAGTCCTCAATTTTGATCTGGTCATAAGTAAAGGAAATGAAAATTAGAATTATTTTCAATCTCCGACAATGACGCCAAAATTTGATAGGCGTCGAAATTACTAAATATAAATTTCTACACTCTAACTTAATTAAATAATAGTGTAGAGTAGTAGGGTCGATCCCACAGAGACTAAGATTCCAAATTTTTCTATTTTCCTGACCAGATTTATGAGTCTAAACCCTCGATCTATGCGCGCAGAACTATAAAATAAATAATATGAGGGAATTTAGTTGATAAAAAAATAAAATAAAATAAAATCAAAATTACGATTGCAAAATAAAATTAAGGAAATGAAATTAAATCAGTGAATCAAATATATTAATGCTTAGCATCAATCTTTGTACACTCCGAAATCGAATTAATCCTTGAAAGTAGATTTTTTTTCCCCAAACAATAAGTTGGTTATAACGATCAAAGATGCTCCAATTGCCAACTTTTCCTTGTGTAGTTGGTTCCGGTATGACTTGCAAACCAACCCTTAGCGATTATCTAACCACGTAACACGCATCCGCAATTTAAGATCTCGGTAGCTTTGTGATATGAAAAAGCCCAACTCGAATTAATGACCTCAACTGTGTGGATCGTTTAAATTCAATCACTATCTCTCTTGACGAAATCTAACTAGCTTTTTCCAATTGAACATGTCAATTTGTTTGCGAGAATTCGAACTCGGCAGACGACTGTCTCATTTTTCCAATTGTACGCCAAACAACTTCAACCCAACGTGCACTTTTTGAATTGAAATTGAATAAACTTTAAAGGACAATTGTGATTATCCCATATTCCAGAGAGATAATGAATATCGTATTGTAAGGTTTTAGTACGGGTTCATATCGCACGATTTTCGATAGGAATGATAATCGACCTAAAGCTAAATGGGGTTTAGTTGAGCATGAAACTAACCATAATTAGGATTTAAAAGTGAATTTGAATGTAATGGTGATAGGTGGAAAGGATAAAAGGTTTACAAAGAAATTGAACCAAAAACAAGAAAATGAAATGAAAAGGCAGCAAGCTTTGCAAAAAAGCTATAGGTCGGAAGAAATAAAAGAAAACAATTGTATTCAATTCAAGTCAAGTGTATTTTTTTCAAACCACCAATACAAAGGTATTTATACACTTTTTAAATCAGATTTTTCTTCTTCTTATTTTTAGAGTTTGACAATTTCTAAATTTGATTTTTAATCAATCACTAAATCTGCACTTCTTCAATTTGGCTCTCTTGCCTGTTTCTCGTTCCAATTTAGTCTGACACTCCAATTTCATCCTTGATAAGATTTAAGCAAAAAACCACAAGTTTAGTAGTATTTTATTCAAAAATTAGTTAAAAATAAATATATTAAAAGCATAAAATTAACTTGCTATTATCTCTCGACCTCACAGTTTATACTAGTTATGGATGGATCATACCAATTTTAAATTAATTCTCAGCTAAATGACTTCATAAAATAGTCAAGCTTAGGATTTAAGTATGAAAACCTTGCATCATAATTTCTTGTTAGAGACACTTTCAGCTTTAATGATTTTGTTTTACAAAGGAGGAGATATATCACAAGGATTGTGATAGAGTAACAGAAAAGAGTCAAGACTTGCAGGCCAAAGACAGCAGTGGACAACGTGAACACAATTACAAAGTCTTGTTGACAGACCACAACCTCCAATATGACAACTTGTGATGGATCAGAAGAGCAGCTCTCGAGTAGAAATTGGGTCGGTATATAGTGTCTAAATGACCAACATTTTCAATTCAAATAATATGAATTTATCTGCAATCTCGAAACACAACGATAAACATCCACCAAAAATTTTCCTAAGTTTTTCCTTTAACAAAGTTTAAGCACAATAAAAGATCATGAAATTAACATAAAAGGACCAAAACTAAAAATAAAAACCCCATTTCGAAAGTTCATCAATGGACGCTGCAGAACCCAGCAATATCATCACTTCACTATGCAGATCTTAATAACAGAGGCAGCACCAATGCGGTGAAGTGCAACAATGGCATCACCAGGCTTGCATAGCCCCTTCTCTGTAGCTGATTTCATTGCAGCTTCTAATATAACCTCAGTGGATTCGGCATCAGTTGCCTTGGCTGACCCTTCTGCCAGTATCGGAATCAAGCCCCTGTATATCAGACTATGCCTTGCCGGCCCTTCATCGCTGCAGGACCAATCGAATGAATCTGTTGTCAATACCGGGACAACCACCGATAGGATGGGAACGGCCGGTCTGTACTTGGCAACCAGCTTGGCAGTTGTTCCACCGCGTGTTAGAACGACGATGAGTGTAGCTCTAGCTTTGTTAGCGGTTCGTACGGCTGAGGATGCAAGACTCTCCAATGGGCTCATTGGAAGCGGGGTTGATCGGATCATTTCTTTGAAGATTGCACCATAGTCGAGGGAGGATTCTGCCTCTATACAAATTCGAGACATGATTTTCACGGCAAGCTCCGGGTATGCTCCGGCAGCACTCTCGCCGCTGAGCATGACACAATCAGTACCGTCGAGGACAGCATTGGCAACATCAGTAGCTTCAGCACGGGTTGGCCTTGGAGACTTGATCATAGACTCGAGCATTTGAGTGGCAGTAACAACCGGCTTGCCTGCTAGGTTACACTTGTATATCATCATCTTTTGTGCTAGGAAGATCTTCTCCACCGGAATCTCCATTCCGAGATCACCACGCGCAACCATAAATGCATCAGTCTCACGCAAGATCTCATCAAAGTTAATGACACCCTCCTGGTTCTCAACCTAAAGGAATCTCAATAACCATGCAACTTATTAATCTAAAAGGAGAACTAAGGAAGATTCATCGTAGCCAATGAAAAACATCATCAAAGATGGGCAATCGGTGGCATCAAAAATTCAGAAATTGATATACAACATTAGAACAGTAAAATGAACAACTAAAGATAAACTTAAGTTGCTCCTCACAGGCACAAATCAATCAGCCTCGGTCTTCTTCTCTTAAGATGAAATTCATAGTAACATTCAATGATCACATAAAGAAACCACATAAAATCTTATCAATGATTGTAGTTTAACAGCTAAACAGAAACAAGATACCTTTGACATCAATTGAATCTGCTTTGCATTGGGACCAAGAACCTTACGGACATTAACAAGATCGGACCCTTTGCGTACAAATGAAAGAGCAATCATATCGATATTGTTGGGAACTCCCCATCCTAAGATATCTTCCTTATCCTTCTCTGTGAGCGTGGGAAGATCCACCACAACACCAGGAAGGTTGACATTTTTTCGTTCACCAATCATAGCAGTATTCTCACAGCGACATCTCACGGTTCCAGCAGAAGGATCACATTCTAAAACTTTTAGTGTGATTGTACCGTCTGCACACAAAATGGTGTTCCCGGGTTTGAGATCAACAGCCAACTTTTTGTAGCTCATTGAGATCATATTCTCATCCCCCTTGATATCATAATCAGTAGTTATTGTAATTTCTTGGCCCTCCTTAAGTTGAACAGGTTTCCCATCCTTTAAGAATCCGGTTCGAATTTCGGGACCCTGCCACAACAGAGCAAATCAAACACAAACTACCATCTCAAAGAAGGAAAATATAGAAGTTAGAAGAGCTAAGAACAAAGAGAAAAGAAAACCCAGACATTCTTATGACCTATGTTACTCGGACTCGAACTCAAATTCGAGTGTATGTATCTTACACTGGTATCCATATAATGACACATTATCTTTCATTTGGACTTTAACAAACAAATATCCAATTCAGCATGCTTGGTTAGTAAAAGTAGAGAATTTCTTGGCCCAAAAAATGATTTCTTTATTATCTCTAATCTACCCTTTAATACCCCTTCAAATACACAAATAATGATAAAAAAGAAAGTAATAAAACTATGAGATAATGAGGGGGGAAAGGGGAACCTTGGTGTCAAGCATGACGGCGCAGAGAATGCCGGTACTTTGCATGGCAGCCCTGAGATTGTTCAAGGTCTCCTGGTGATATTCATGGCTGCCATGGGAGAAATTGAAGCGAGCAACGTTCATGCCGGCCCTCAGCAGCTTCTCGATCATGGTTACCGATCGCGATGCCGGACCCAGAGTGCAAACGATTTTGGTTTTGGCGATACGGCCATCATTTGGAAGCTCCTTCAAGATCCCATCAATGTCGATATTCGCCATTTCCTTTTTTACTTGCTCGAAATAAAAATCTGCTCTGCTGCACCCATTATCAATTAAAAACTATTAAAAGTCATCAATGAAAAAGATTGGGGAAGAAAACCCGGACAAAAGGAACATTGAGATAAACAGAGATGGTTTTTTAAGATATATATATATGATCAAATATGAACAAATTACAAGCAAATAAAAATAAAAATAAAAATTACTTTACGTTGAGTTCAATTGAGAAATGAGATACTATACCTTATAAGCCAAAAAAAAAAGTAAAGGAAAACGAGTCTGAGTTTTGAAGAACAGAACAGTGTGGAGAGTGGGGGAGTGGTGTGGTGGCTTTTTGTAGTATGAGGGATGACTGCGGGAAGAGTTTAGAAAATGAAAAGTAAAAGGTTTTATTTCTAATTTAACCCTTATAGTATACCTTAATTCCCATATTAGTCCTTACAATTTTTAAGTGGTTTTCAGATTATCAATTTTGTCCTAGTTTAAAAACAATATTATCCAATAAGCATGTGACCTGTGTCTTGTTCTTACTGTATGTAGTAGATTCTTTTTTTATTAAATGAAATAAAAACTAGTGCTATAAGAAAAACTTTAAGGATGGATCTGAAAATTGGATACAGTTTGTAGGCCAACTTACTAATAAAACAATATAAAGGGAAAGAAAGTTGATGTAAGGGACACGTGGTGGTAGGTGGCCCATTGGAGATTTTGTAAATCTTTGGCTGCATTAATTTAGGTTAATATAAATAACTTAAATTAATTTTATAAATGTTTGGTGTATTTGATTTTTTTTTAATGAATTATAAAAAGAAAATAAACGTTAATAGTAATAACATGATTAACACGATTCAAGAGGTGATGAAAAACTTAATCATCGAATCAATACAAGAAATTTTAAATTAAGTTTAGAAATCAAAATACATTTAATTACGAAATTAAAGTAATAAAGTAAAAAAAAAATTACAAGGACCTAAATTGAAAATGTTATATTGGAAGGTAAGGGATGGGTAGATAGGGGTGTGTGTGTACACGCGGTGGATGGGTTTTCCTCTGGAATCTGAGAGCGTTTCGTCTCCGTGTGTGGGGAATTTTAAATTTTGGTCCCCTCGCCGGCATGCAAATTGCAAAGGCTCAAACTACACTGTTGTATTATTCCCATTCCCCCCAAAGCTTTACTTACCTTTACCTTTACCTTTATTCTTTGTTTTTGTTTTTGTTTTTATTTTTACTTTTTCCTACAATAATTGAATCCATTATTTCATTATTATTTGTTGATTCGAATGTTTTTATCTCATTTTGCTTTCAAATAATTTACATCCAATAAAAATTATCACATGTCACATTTTTATTGGTATTTTTTCCTATTTTAAATAAATTAAAATGAAAATGATAATTTTGATATCAAAGTGCGACAAATTAAAATTTAAATACTAAAAGAGAATATAGTTAAGAGATAAATCATGACTTAAGATTTTTTTAGGTTAAAATATAATCAAGTGTATATATTCTCTTTATAATTGAAATTTAATTTTACAGATTAAAGATATAAATTTAATTATTAACATCATTAATTTTTTGTTAAATTTAATTTTATTAAAATTATTATTATTTTTGTTATTTATTTATGAAGTAAAAAATATTTTAAAATATTATACCAATAAATTTAATAAAATAATTAACACTTAAATATAAATTTTGAAATTAAAAAAAAAATCCAAGCTATAAAAACTAGAAGTGTTTTTATATTATAAAAAACCGTAAATTAACACGTGTTGAAACTCGGAAGACGCACACTTTTGGAATCAACCAAAATGCCACAGATGAACGATAATGTCCGCAGTCTCATATTTAAGTCGTGTGAATTTAGTATTTTATATTAATTTTTTAGATATTTTTTTATTTTATTGTGATTGTGTTTTTCATAAAATTATTATTTATATAAATGTAAAAATACAACATAAAAATATTTTTCTTGCAAGAAAACATACAGGAGTGTTGCTACATTTAGATTCCCTAATATTTCATATAGGATTGCAAGTCAAACCAAAATAAAATATTTTTTTTGATAGGTCTGATCTGTTGGATATTAATCCAACTTTTTCAATATTTCTTGATTCCTTAGAATTTTTTTTGTCCGTTCTTTGGGATATCAAAATGTCACTGTGTCAAGATATTTTATCTCTTTATTCAAGAAAATATATATTATTCAAGAAAATTTTCAGTTCAATCTTTTTATTCCACTAAGATCAATCCGTTCACTTGGCTTCTTGTTTTTAAAATGATTTGGGTATCTACTCCAATAATACTATTGTTTCGTACCATTATGGAAGAAGATTTAGATAAAATATGTACTTTCTTGAGAATGAAAAAAAAAATAGATATTTAATACCCGAATAGTTCATGTTTAAAAAGTATATTTTTAAAATTTAGAATGTAGTAGTTTTAAAATATTTTTAAAATAATATAGAAGTCAACATTGGCTTCTTACTAATTTAAATTTATAATAGATAAAAATTAAAAAAAAAAGAGCTTATTTTGAATGCTTAGATAGTAATTTAAAAATATATTCAAAAGAATCCAACGAATAGTTTCAATGGAAAAGAAGATATATTTATTTAAAATAATAAAAATCAATGTTCAAACAAGTTTGACCCAAAAAAATTCAATTATGGCAACTTAAATTAGTTGTGCTTTCCTATATGATAAATTCCATTCTTCAAGTGTTTTAAAATTTTTAAATTGATGGAAGCACAATGCATTTTTGAGGAGAGGACAAACCCTAAAATTTACATCGTTGAGAAAAACAATTATAAACCTTAAAAGATGTAGTTTAAGTCTAGATGGCGGGACAGGGCAGTGCGATGCAGTGCATTTAGTTTACTTTTTGACTCACACTACAGTATCGTTATAATATTTAATCTCACCACCATCGCTGTTTTTACACTAATCGCAAGTAAATACACTGCCTATCCAAACCCACTCTTAATCTTTATAGATATGGATCGTAAAAGAGATATGAAGCAACTGAAGCTATGACAAACTGAATTCAAATATCCTAATTTGCAGTTGTGGACAACAAAGCAATAGCCAGATTTATAGAAGCCTTTTTTGACACCAAGAACCAAATCCCGTGCAAAATGTTTCTTGTGGATGACTAGTATGTTTACCAAGTTGTCAAAATCCCACAAGTTGGTGCAATTCATTCTGTTACTATCCTACATTGTAACTTTTCTCCTCCATATGCAGGTTTCCATCCTTACCATGTTATCGAGGCTCTCCGTTACACCCGTTTCGGTGGCACATACTGCACATGAAATTCTTCGCATAAAGCCTGTACCAAGGAAAACAAACGATCGATGTAGGAAGTTAATGATTTCGGAAACCACGAAAGAAGACTCGAAAGTCGAAACTTTAATCAACAAACACAAACTTTGACACAAACAAGTTGCATGTAGATATATTATTGTTATACAAGCCATTTTCCAGTACCAAAATCATCAAATTTAACATAGCATGGCTTAAATATGATATGGAACAGGAAAAGCAAATGGATATTTGCCATAACAAAAGATCGAGTTGGATTTGAGCTTATTTCTAAGTATATGCCACTGCGGTTCACAAAGACAACTCGGCAACTGAATATTATCACCATAGACCTAAGGCTACCAAGGCATCAATGTCTACCTTACTGAAAGAAATAAATGCACTACCTACCTAGCATGATATACCCAAAGCAAATAAACCAAACTAATGAACTGCACTCAAGATGAGAAACCATGGCTGCAAGTATGCCACTGTGGCTCCCAAATACGACAAGCTAATAATGGAGAGAGGAAACTAAATATTATCATCATAGACCCAATGCTAAAAGATAGTTGCATATAGCACAAAGGCAGCAATGTCTACCATAAAGAAATTAATGAACTACATAGCATGATATACCCAAAGGAAATAAAAGAATTTAATGAACTGAGAAGCCATACCTGCAAGTCCTCTGGAAGTGCCTCCGAAACTGCAAGAGTGTAACAACCGGGGACAAATCTTCCTGGAAAGGATTTAAAATTATATAAGAATTGGATATAATGGAATACCGTATGCATATAATTTCGAAAAGCATTACTAGAGAGTTCATTAATTCAACAATCTTCATAGAGAATAGGCTTCAAAATGCAAATCCAACATTTATGCGAGATTGTATATGGGAAATAAAAGAAGTATATTAAGCTGACAGCAAGAGAGCATCACAACTAGATGACCCGAAGTTGAAAACTCAACCGAAAACTCAACCTGATCAATTTGTATAAAATGTCAACAACTTGAATCCGACAAACAAACCCAAATTGATACAAACCCAGAACTGATCCCAACAAATAACTTAAAATGATTTAAGCCCAAACAGACAAAAACCAAAATCATCCATACCCATAGTAGCCTGACTCAAAAACCAGAATGACCCATATTCAAAATAATAAGATTTGAACTTGATCTAAACCCAGAATAACTAGGCCGACTCGAACCGAACTGACACTAAAAATTATAAAATCTAAATTAACCTTTCTCAAAACCGATCCTTTCCGCCGACTTGACAGGTCTAATCACCAAAAATTTCTAAATCATAATTGTCCACAGAATTTTGAAAAGAAAAAGGGTTGAGCATATTACCAACTCGCAGCCAACGAGCAGCCCAACTTCTAGCCGGGTCCATCACAGATATCATACTAAGAAACAATCAACAGAACATATTTCAAACAATGCTAAAAGAGACAAAAAAAAGTTACGTTTAATGCAAATGTTTTTGTTTATAATAAAATAAAATGGAAAAGTAACCCATTGAAATTCGGAGTGGTGCAATCTACGACGCGCTCATTATCTCCATCCATCTTAAAGAATGGACAGTTCTCGCATCCTGATTCTCTGAACTGTAAATTTAAAACCAAAGAAACAGTACTTAAAACACCATAGATGTGAAGCATTTTGAAAGCGAGAAAAAAACCATGATTGAATACGGAAGAACAAAAAGAACCTGATCATATGTTTTGACTAGACGGCAACGAAGGCAAGCCCTGAGCTCGTGCCCGAAGCTCGTCGGAATTTGTGCCGGCGCGGTCACCATTGCTGTTTCCGAGTTTATTCTTAAGGATTTCCCTGTTTCAGGTTTTAGCAACCGAAAAAAATAAAACAGAACAAAGCATGCAATGGGATGCGAGGGCTAGGAACTGAATTTAGTAGAGCTTTCAAGATGGGCCACGCTCAAAATCTCAATATCAGATTCTGTTAAATTAAGGGCTTAAAATCACTTCGTAAATTAGAATTTTTATTTATTAATTTCTTTTACATGTAAAGGCTGGAAAAACAATTTTGGAAAAACCAGTGAAAAATAAATTTAGAACTTTAATTTTTTTATTTTTAAAAAATGAGGGGTCAATTGTAATATTTAAAATAATAAATATTTAATTAAAATTGTATATTTTCGATTCATCCAGAATGAATCTTTTAATTGAGTAGTATTCTCCGCTCAAGTTTATTATATCAATTTTTATTAATTTAATATTAAAATAATCATTTTAATATTTAATTAATAAAATAATATTAAAATAAGTATTAAATTAAATTTAATATTAAATTTATTAAAATAATATTATTTTTGTAATAGTTAATATAAAATCAAATTATCTAGTAGAGTTTTAGTAAAAGTGTGATTCTTTTACTGCTCAATAGTTGAGGAATTGTCGTTGTCGACCATCTGCTGACCACCAGAATATTGCCATCGCAACTGCCAACATCGTCGTGCCTGGTGGTACAGGAGTGACACCCTCATGGCGCCCCGAGTCGATTCAACTGTTGCTGGTTCGGTCTAGGCCAGTGACGACCCAATCGATTCGGTCCGATCCAATCATTGGTTGGACCGTCGATTCGGTTTCACATACCGGGTTCAGTTCGACTAGTTTTGGGTTTCGATCTAGATTTTTAGTTTTTCGATCTCAAGTCCAATTTTTAAGTTTAATTACCCATTGAGCCAATTGTCTTATTTGAAAACTAATTTTCAATAATATCATATATTTTTTTAATTAATTTGATTAATTTAATTTTACTTGATCAAAATTAATTTTCCCAAAAATTACTAAGATTTTGCAAAATTAATTTTTCAAGAAATTTTTTTAATCAAATTCTCCAATTGCAAAACAATTCTCATGACCGCCCAATTTAATTCCACGTCAAATAAATCAACTCAATTAAATTATTTTCAAAGTCGTAGAATTTTCTTCTGATTCGAATGCAGTTCGATCAAGTTTTTATTGAGCTAGCGAGGGAACAATTAGGCATATACAGCTAGGCTCTAGTAATTGCAATTATGTCCAAAAGCATTGTTCCGATAATTCACAATTTACTTAACTATGGAGTCAGTCCACAAGAAATATCATGATTAAAAAATACTTATTGTATACTCTTTACGAAAACAATTCATCCAATGACCTCGTCATGTGTGTGTTACCCTCATATGATTTCTTTAATTCATTTGAGTTAAATTCGTTCACTCAATACAATCTTATTTTATCTCATTGTCACCATTTTGTCTTTTTAATGATTAATATGATCACTGCCAACAAATGACTGTATAAATTACTCGTTCGAGAACAAGCAACCCGTGGCTATGTCCCATATTTATCAATCCATAAAATATCAATGAGAGGATATCGTTAACTCTTTCATTGAGCTATGAATTCCATTGTTGCTAGTAAAGTCATGTCATACATAAGTCATGTACCCAACATATTGGTTATCAGCTCGATCATCTTTAGAGCATAAGCCTCCACTTATATCAAAGGACATGAGTTACATACGCATGATGAGTGACTAATTCAGGATTTAAGTAAATCACACCATGAACGTCACAAGTGACTTAATTCACAAACGAATTCAAAATAAATTCATCTTGGGTCCAGTCCAATGTATCATTATTCTAATTAATATATCTATGTCTCTACTCGTGGAGTCAACTACTCTGATAGGCAAGATTAGCCACCTCCCCAATTGAAATTGTAGACGACATAATGATCCTTCTAAGTATTTGAATCAGACAATCACTTTTATTCTTTTACGGGATTACACACTTGTTTAGATTATCTACTGAAATATGTTGTCTTTCTCACAATGTAAATGTTCTTACAATGCCACTTATCATCAGTTTGAACTTAGACAATCAATGAGCTAATATGTGCTTGTCACAATTTTGCTATTATATGCAAAACATGAAAGAGAGAAACACAAAAGATATAATAGTAAAATGTGAAATTAATTTTATTTATTTATTCATCATTCAAACACATAGAAAACAATTACATGTTTACTATAATATAGGCACATTTCCCAATAGTAAACACCTTTGATGTGTGTCTATATGTCACGAGACTTCAATGAATGTGCACATTTCAAACCCTTTATGTTCATTTGGGGTCATTTTGTCACACCTGGATAACATAAAAGACCCAATTAGGGAGGAAATTTGGTACCTAATTGAATGTATGGTAAGTTGACGGATTCTACTAAGAAATTTGGAAAAATTGTAAACCGAAGAAAAAGTAGTTGAGTTTTGATTCTAGTTTAGTTAGATTGGAATAGATTGGTTTCAAAGTGAGAGACATTGATTACTGGTGATTAACGAAGAGAGTTTGGGAGACCGTGTATAGGAGTTATATATATAGGTGAAAGAGGAAGTTTTGGCATGAAAGAAAAAGTCCTCTTAAATTCATTCTGTAAATTTCTTTCATTTACTTGCTTTGCCTTCTTCAGTTGCTTTGAAGAAGAAGAGAACTTAAAGAGCTCTACATGGAGCCATAGTCATGAGAATTGGAGGCTAGAAGTAGAGAAATCGAGTAACATGTAAGCTTTCTTATCCTCTTATACTCGAGGATTCAAGGAAGGAGAAAGTAAGGACTCTTAATAAGTTTCTATAAATTGGATTCTAGGTTTTAAGGGTGAATAGCTTCAATTTAACTGATTTATGAAATTTTCATGCTTAGTTGCCAGGATAAAGGAGGCTTTGGCGTTTGGACAAGCTAAGCTGATAGGATAAAGGAATCCAGATGAACCTCTATATCTTGCCTTTTGGATGATAGTTAATGTCATGTGACTTTCATGTATCATGTTGATTATGTATTGAGGTTGCCTAAGTTTATGGGGTGTATGTGCTTAAAGAAAGAGTAGGATGTGTATGCACAATACTGTATGAGCTCTTGCCAGTTGTGTAATGTTTGATTTAGGATAGATAGTTGATGATTGGTTGACTATTGTAATGTATGTATAATGATAAATTGTATGATATGCTTGAGTAATGTATGTGTAGTGCAGAGGGAAAATTATTGACGAGTTAGATGAAGTTAAGATTAGGAGAATGGGTTGGAAAAGAGAGTTTTCGTTTATTGCAATCCGCAAGAATTAAAGCGTCGAAGGGTCTAGGAACTTACCAAAGCCATGGCTATAATAAAGTCACTTATGGAGTTTTGTGGTAAAAAGGTAAAGAAGTCTGAGTCTTTCAAGCCCAAATCCAAACCAAATGGTAAGGGAGACAAAGACAAATTTACCAAGAATGGTTATGGTAAGACACAAAAAGTGAGAGCTAAGCCTGACAAGAAAGAGAGAAAATGAAGGAAAAGGGGCCAATGAAATGCATCCTTTGTGAAGGTCTACATATTGGAAGGGATTGTCTGAAACGATCCACATTTTTTGCCATAAAGGGGGATGATGAGCGAGAAAAGGCATTGTGAAACTTGGTTCGATTTTGAGTTGTGTCAAAGCCAATAAAGTTCGTAAGCAAAAGAGGGCTGATGTTTGTAAACATCACTATGGTAGGTAAAATATTGAATGCCCTTATTGACACAGATGCTTCAGATTTGTTCATGTCTGTAGAAACTACTCAGAATTTGGTCTCAAAGTTGAGAAAAAATCGAGGTGGATCAAGACAGTGAATTCTAAGAGGGTTCCAGTAGTGGGTGTTGCAAAAGGAGTTAAACTTCAACTTAGCAGTTGGATCGGTAAGGAAACTATCGGAGGTAATACCACTTGATGGCTATGAATTTGTGGTTAGATTAAATTTCCTTGACCAAATTAATATGCTTCTTGTTCATTTTGCTGATTGTATGTGTATTTTGGATTTGCACCATCAACATGTGGTACCAATTAAACGGGAAAAAGGTGTGGAAGCTAAGGTATTGTCAGCAATCCAATTTGCTGATGGGGTACACAGTGATGAAGCCTCTTACTTAGCAACCTCGAGAGTTGACAAGTTTATTGAACCCATCGAGTAGATTTCGAAGGAAGTGGTTCAATGATTACAATCCTTTCAAGATACAATGCTTGCTGAGTTGTCAAAGAAGTTACCACCTAAGAGGGAGGAGAATCACAAGATTGAATTGATGTCCAATACTGACCCGCCAACTAAGGCCCCACAATAAATGTCTTCGCCAAAGTTAGAAGAATTGTGAAAACAATTGAAAGAGCTTTTAGATGTTAGGTTCATTAGACCATCTAAAGCCTCACATGGTGCACTGGTTTTGTTTCAAAGAAAGCATGATGGGTCCTTGAAAATGTTAACAGTCTCATGATGATCTTGTTGATCTTTAATTTGGGTGGTCAAATAAGGGGAAAGGGTTATGGTAATGATTGTTGAACATGAAGCAGATTTGGAATGATTTGACAAATAATATAATTTTAAATGTTAAAAAGACGAAAAATTAAATGAAAAATTATAATAATTCTTTTTTATAAAATTAAAGAATCATAAAAAAATCATTATACCTATTCTCATCAATCAAAGTATTACTATCCGAATCCGAATTAATTAAAGTGTCAATCAAATATCGAATTTTGTTAAAAGCCACATATAATAAGTCCAACAAAAAAGCAAAGAAATATATAACTTCATTGTCCAAAAAATAATTTTAAAAAACATATTAGATAATAGAATTCGAATCTGTTTACGTATGAAAGTAAACCAAATCAAATAATAAAGGTTGGAAAGAATATCCGCATATACTCTATTAGTTGAATTTTACTATAAATTTTTGTTTTTTATCAAAATTGTAGATTTAATTTTTGTATTTTTATTTAATTATATTTAGTTATTATATTTTTTAAAATTTAAAATTCCACCTATGAATAATTATTAAATTCATTACGTTATTTTATTTCTAAAATCAAATGTAGTCAATATATGATCATATGAATAATATCATACTAGTTTTTTATTTTCACATATCAATCACAAAATTTAATTAATGATTTAATAACAGTCATTTGCTTCAAGACTGAAATTTTAAAATTCAAAAAATATAAAAATTTAGAATGATATAATTAGAAAATATGAATTAAATCTTCAATTATACTTATAGTATATGATTAATACCTGAATTTAACCAAATCAATTTATTTGTTACTATTTGGATTAGGATTAAATTTTTTAAATTCGAAAAATGTAAAAACAAAAATCCACCAATTCAAAAAATATAATGAGTGAATCCATAATTTTTATATTTTATAGATTTTAACCTAAATAATAACAACTAAAATAACAATAAAAGAAACAAAATCAAATATTTATATTATTTATTATAATATCGGACCGGTTATCATTTTAAGATAAATTCAATGCCTTATCCCTTGCAACTACTAATTCAAACAAAAACATAGAAGAAGTAGAACTGAACTCTTTCACGTCACTTCTCCCATTTCAATCACAACAATTTCATCTCTCGACTCAGTTCAGTGAGTTAACTCTTTCGGATTCCCAAAGATTAGAACTTAGTCACCATGCCATCAACTTCGTCGACAACCTCATCAACACCATCTCATCTCACCACTCACCACGTCCTTCGAGCCCCGTTAGCCTCCTCAAGTCCCTTCCTTCGTGGCGATTTGGTCGCCGTCTTGCGTTCCGTTGGTACTGGCGATTGTTGGAACAAGCACGGCAGCTTTGCGGCCTTTTCCACTCTGCTTACTCCAACTCTTACGTCAACCTCGCCATATTCCCATTATCCATATATTGAAATAGCTAGATTAATTAATTGTTTTTATTCAATTATAAAATTTAAAATTGTATTTTTTAATATATTTACAATTGCATTGTTATTTAATTGTAAAATTTAAATTTAAAAAATATATAATTAAATTTGTATTTATATTGACATACTTAATAACGATACAAGAAAAAAACTTCTTTAAAATTGTTTTAAAATAATAGGGACTAATGTTGTAAAATCAAATAGAAAATTTTTTAATTATTGAAAAAAATAAATTCGTGATGATTATAAAGGTAATTTTAAAATGCGAAACACCATAAAATAAAATACCAAAACATGGAGGGGTTTAAAAAACTACAAAATAACAAAATCGAAAATTAAATTGAACCGAACCTATTTAATACGATTTATTATATTCACCGGCTCAGTTTTAACTCGAAAAATGAAAAAATTAAATAAGTCGGTTCAGTTAAAAAAACTGAAAAAACGAAACCGAACTCGCCCTTAGTGGTTAGGTTGGAAATGGCAAAAAGCAAATGATCTTGGGGATAAACTAAATCAATAAAGATCAAAGTCTTACTGTCTGAATTAATTAGTGGATCAGTCAAATATCCAATATTATTAAAAGGTTTAACTCATAAATTGATACTTAAATTATGTCATTTTTTTCATTTTGATACTTAAACATTTTTTTGGTCTTAAGTGATATCTAAACTATTCCCCCAAGTTGATACCTCTGTGGTTAAATAAACTGTTAAATTTATTTAAAAAACATAATCAATTAAAAATTGCCATGTAACAAAAAAGATAAAAAAATATCATTTTCTTTATATATATAAAAATTATTAAAAATGTATAAAATTAAAAACATTTAAAAAATAGAGAGAACAAGTTCAACTGGTTCAACCATTTTTTAGCTTAATTCAAAAGTCAATCGGTTCAATCTCTATCTCCGGATAGATTCTTGATCCAACAATTGATCAAATTTGGTTTTAAAAACATTGGTTTTAATCAATGAAAGAATCCAACAAGTCGAACAAATAAGCAATGAAGTTCGAGAACAAATTAATCGCCAACGATTCGACATTGGGTGGGTTGAGTCCAAATATTGTTGGAATTGCTAAATATTACAAAGGAATAAGAAAGAAATATGAAAAAAAAAATAAAGAGAAAGAAATAATGTAAAGGCAAATAAAAGAACTAAAACTAACATTTTGATGTAAAATGAGTAACGAAAAAATAATGTAGGTATCAATTGTGACAAAAAAAAAAATTAGTGTCAACTTGGGAAAAAGAATTTTGTTTAGACATTGGGTGGGTCGAATCCGAATATTGTTGGAATTGCTAAATATTACAAAAGAAAAAGAAAGAAATATGGAAAAAAAATAAAGAGAAAGAAATAATGTAAAGGCAAATAAAAGAATTAAAAATAATATTTTGATATAAAATAGGTAACGAATGAATAGCGTAGGTACATATTGTGACAAAAAAGTTTTAGTACCAACTTGGGAAAAAGAATTTTGTTTAGGTACTAGTTTGTGGGTTAAGCCAATTTTTTTTAAAAATGTACTTAATGATTTGACTAATTGATTAACTAATGAAGGTACCAATTTGAAAAAAAAAATAGTTTAACTATCACTTGTGACAAAAAAAAAGTTTAGATACCAAGATGGAAAATAAGACATAGTTTAGATACCAATTTGTGGGTTAAGCCTATACTCTAAATCTATTTAAATAATAAGTTATTAAATTCATTATGTTCTTCTATTTCCAAAATATGATATGGTAGACATATGATCATAAGTGTAATGTCATGTTAGTTTCTTATTTTTACATATTTGTCACTAAAAAAATCCAGTTAATGGATTAAAGACTATCATTTGCGTCAAGATAAAAATTTCAAAATTTGAAAAGTATAGGGACTTAGAATGATCGAATTGAAGAATATGGGCTAAATCTACAACTATACGCGTAGTACAAGACTAGTAATTAAATTTAACCAAATAAATTTAACTGGTACTATTTGGGTCAAGACTAAAATTTTAAAATTTGAAAAGTTTAGGGACTAAAATTGACCAGTTCGAGAAGTACAAGGACTAACTTTGATCAAATTAAAATGCATGGATTAAATCCACAATTTTTGTGAAGTAAAGAGAGTAATAGCAGAATTTAACCAAAATAATAACTAAAATAACAATAAAATAACATAATCAAATATTTATATTTATTATAATATCAAACGGTTAAAGTACTTGAGTGGTCCTTATATTATAGAGATTATATCAAAACAGTCCTTCTTTTATTAAATGGATCAATTTAGTCCAAATTATAATAGAATTAACATTAAGTGTATAAAAAATGTCTAAAAATCTTTTTTTTTTCAATTGCAGTTGAATTCCATATAAAAGATTTCATTTATAAAACTATAAAAAAATTAAAAATATTAACTTTACTAAAAAGTAAATGATACTTTTAAATAATTAATGTTAATTCTATTCTATTTTGGCCTACTATGGTTCTTTTTAATAATGCAGAAACTACATTCACCAACAGATGTCATTTTAAGATAATGCGGTATCTCTGGCAACTACTAATCCAAACAAAAACATAGAAAATGTAGAATTGAACTCTTCCACGTCCCTTCTCCCATATCACTACAATTTCATCTCTCGACTCAGTTCAGCGAGTTAACTCTTTCCGATTCCCAAATATTAGAAACACTATCACCATGCCATCAACTTCATCGGCAACCCCACCAACACCATCTCACCCCATCACTCACCACGTCCTTCTAGCCCTGTTAGCCTCCTCACGTCCCTTCCTTCGTGGCGAGCTTCAACATGTCGACAAAAACTTGCCTGATTTGGTCGCCGTCTTGCGTTCCGTTGGTGCCGGCGAGTGTTGGCACAAGCACGGCAGCTTTTTAGAGCATCTGGTCGATATCTATCGGGTTCTCAAAATATGGAAGGCGCAAGACTCCGTTTGCCTTTGCGGCCTTTTCCATTCTGCTTACTCCAACTCTTACGTCAACCTCGCCATATTCGACCCTTCAACCGGCCGCGACGTCGTTCGAGGCCACGTCGGCGACGCCGCAGAGCGTTTAATCCATTTGTTCTGCGTCGTCCCGAGGCAACCTTTGATCCACGATGACCTTTTGTTCAAGTATACGGATTCGGAAATCGTCGAACACCTGGCGGCCTCCGAGGTTTCGTTGAAGAACGCCAAAGAAAAGGGCGTTTTTAACGAAGACGAGGCTTGGAGGAATAAGATACGCGGACTGGTGCCTGAAAATGGGGTTACAGTGAAGCACGTAAAGACCGGCGAGGACGTGTTGGTATCTCGAAGGGTGTTGGCTATTTTCCTCATGATGACCATGGCAGATTTCAGTGACCAGCTTTATGGATTCCAGGATGTCCTGTTTGAAAACTTCGATGGTAGGCTCGAATTCGTGGGCAACAACAACGTTGCTTTATGGCCTGGGAATGGCAAACCAGGGCTGTGGTTGAATTCAATATCGAGAATGGGGGCAATATATAGTTTAATACTGAGAGAGGAAGAGATTTATGTTGAACAAAGGAAAAGGGTAAGTGGCATTGGGGTTGAAACTGACAGAGATGAAGACATTGAGCTTGTTGTGCCACCCGTTTTTGAGCACTGCACTAAGGTATTAGGTGCAAAAGAGCAAATAGAGGCAAGGGACTTGTATTGGGAAGCTGTTTGTGATGATTCAAAAGGAGGGCAAGAGAGAGCTGAGGAATTGTTATTAGGCAGCATTGAGAAGAACCCTTTTGTGGGTGAACCACATGTGGTGTTGGCTCAGTTTTATTTGACCAAAGGAAGGTTTGAGGAAGCTGAAAAAGAGGCTGAAAAAGGGTTGATTTTGATGCTTGAATGGAGCAGTCCGTGGGATAAAAGGATGTCTTGGGAAGGATGGATTGCTTGGGGAAGAGTTCTGCTGTTGAAAGCTAAAGAACAATCTTGGCCACAAACTTCATGGGGTGTCCTCAATTTAGGCCTTGTTAAGTAATATCACTTCCATTGGCTTATTTCATCATTGTTCCATGCATTTTCTGGTATATGATCCCCTGCTAAAAACAATACTAATTATAACTCTGCATGTATTGAAACTTATAATTAGTTTATGTGGTTTGGTCACAAAGTTCTTGGGGTATCTTCAATTTAGGCCTTCTTATAGCTAATGTCACTTCCATTAGCATATTTCCTCTTTGTTCTATGTATTTTCTGCTCTATATGATCCAAGTTATGGCCTTTCAAAATCATACCAATGATCAAACCCTGCATGTATTGAAAGCATCTTATCAACTTACTTAATTTGTCAATATGCTGTTGGGAACTTTTGGAATTTGTGTTTTGATCCCTTAATTAAATCCTCTCACCTTGTTCATCCTCTGTATTAAAGTTTCTTATATAATATGGCTTTGGTGCTTAAGAAAACAAATTATAATTAAGGCCAAAAAAGCAGCTTCATATCTTTCAGTTTTCTCTTATCGTCAGAAAGAAAAAATTGGTCTAGATGTATCAATCACATCTTTTCGTCAACTTAATTAATAATGTATCAATCATATCATTTCGTCAGTTTAAGTATTATAAGATCCTTCAATTAGCTTAGGCGTTAAATGTTACCTCACTTTAGCATTCAGCATATTTGACACATGTATCAAATTTTATTTTACATGAACTCATAAATGTCACATATTTGAATTGACTAAAGATATTAATCAAACCATTCTTCAAATTCTAAGAATGGAACAATTTCTTTTTTATTTGTTTTTCAAGTGCAAGTGATAGTAATTTGTAAGGTAAATGAACAACAAGAGACAATTAGGCGTGTAAATAAAATACAAGTAATTGCAAGTTATTTGAGTTTGATTTTTTTAAATGAATTTAATATGGTATTTATCGAGTCAAACTTGAATTATCGATCGCACCCAATTCGAGCACTATAATACTCAAATCGAATGGATCGAGTGAAGTTTAATTTTTTACATTAATATATTTTTATGCTATGAAATTACATTTTTATCTTATTATATAGAAAGAGCTTATATACTGATAAGCTCAAGCTTGACGAGTTTAATCAAATTCGAGTACAAAATTTATTTCGTCCACTCAATTACACCACCAATTGAGATAAGTATGAGAAAGGGCAATGCTAGAATTTCCATTCAAAGATATTGTGGGGGCAAATGAGGAAGCAAATGAGTGGAATGCTTTTGAAAAGCAATATTGTTTGTATGTGTATTTGAGTTGTTAGGATCTCAAAGATTTCCCGTGACTACTGCCGCAAGTGCAAGCTCCACTTACATAATTATTTGGTCTCCACAAATTTAAATTCCATTATTTATCAAATATAAATTAAAAAATCTAATAAAGTTTTATTATTTAATTTATAATTAATTTAATTTTTTTATTATGCAAGAGTTATTATTTAATTTTATTTACATGAAAAATAAAATTTTTAAAAATATATATTATTTTTGGCTGGTTTAATAATCGACCAGATTCCAAAAACAATGAAATATAGTAATGGAATCCTAACAAATTAAAATAGATATTCTAGCTCAATAGGAAAATATTAAAAAATTGTGATATTTGGAAAAAATGAATATATGTTGTGATTACATGGTAATATATGTTCGTATTTTTTTAATTTTTTGACAACGCACACACAAGTGCTCGAACCCAGATATCCTAGGATGAACAGCATTCTCTTTTTCACTGGAGTCACTAATTGGATTCGAAAAACCTGAATTTTTAATTCTAAGATAAATTTCTATTAACTTTTTTTCCTTTTAAAAAGAAATTTCTAATAATCTTAATTATATAAAAGGAAAGAGAAAATGGAAGGCACTATAAACTCGAGAATCTAACCTGACCAGAAGCCCAATTAGAAATAAACAAAAATCTCATTGCATTTCAACAAATAAAACATGAGATATTAAAAAAATTATTGCATGAAAACAAGTATATCATTGGTTAGGAGAATCTAGGTTAATTTACCAAAATAATCCAAAATTTTTGATTATTTACGAAAATGACCCAAATTCAAAAATATACATCAAAATGACCTGAAATGAACAGTAAAAGTTGAACCGCACCTGGCCAATGATTGGTGTCAAACATAAAAGTTTGTGTTTTTTGGTCATGGCCGACACCTATATATATTTTTTAAGTACAGTATTTTATTGATATACAAAAATACGAGAATTTGTAAAAAAAAATTTGGGGTATTGGCCATCAAATGACTGACACATCCCTTTTCTCGAGAAAAAAATTTTAAATTTTTTTGGTGTTGGCCATCAAATAGTCGACACCCCTTTTTCTCGAAAAAAAATTATATTTTTGGGTGTTGGTCATTTGATGGCCGACACCCCCTATTCTCGAGAAAAAATTTTAAATTTTTTTGGTGTCAGCCATCAAATGGTCGACATCCCCTTTGCTCGAGAAAAAAAATTCAAATTTTTTTGGTGTTGGCCATGTAATGGCCGACACCAACTTTTCCTCATTCTCTATAAATAGGGTTTAATTTTTTGATTTTGAAGTTGTAAGTAAGAAATATTTCTCTCAAAATAACAAGAAAATGAGAGTGTTTTATTATTTATCATTAGATGAGTGTTTTGTTTTGGATGATAGTTGTGAAGTGTACAATTGAATTTCGGGGTTGAGCTATATACTGTCATGTATTTTCGTAGTTGAATTATATACTGTCATGTGAAGCGGCAAAGATATGGCTTCAGTGGTTAGATGATTTTCTGCGCCATTGAGCAAAATATTATATGTATATGATATAATTGCCGCTAAATTTAACTATGTGGTATAATCGTAAAGGTTATGCTATCAAATGTCGGTTAACTTTCTGTCATCGAACGGCCAACCGAGATGACTTGGCCGGGTATTCAGTCAATATGGACCCATATTACTTGAGGGTTAGAAGAATTTATTAAAATTGACCAGGTATTCAGGCAGATGGATATTATCTAATTGAGATGAGTTGAACAAGTTTAGGGTATTATAGGTTATTTTGTATTATTGTTCAAAGTTTAAAATTTCGTATATTAATATTAACAATTATTTATAATTTATTTTATCTGTAAATTTAATTTGTATTGTTGTAATATTCAACAAGATTTATATTTTATCGTATTAATATAATTTTGATTTATTAAATATTTTATTCTGAAAATATTAAGGAATAAATATTATCTACAAATTAAAAATATATTAAAAATATTAATTAAAATTAAATTTACGAAATAAACAAAAAAAAAATAACATTAGTATAGTTAATGGCCGAGATCGCCTTTTAACTCCAGCATCAGATATATATATACAACCGTCAGTACTAAAAATTTGAGTTTTTTGTTCTCATTAACAGTGCAACAATTTCTTTATTTATGTTCAGTTTTATTTAATCTCAAGTTTTTTCAAGATGAGTTCCAACATTTTCTTTGTTTATGTTCATTTTGATGGAAAAATTATCAATACAGACGATGAAGGTTGTGTATTTGAAAGCAGAGAAAAAATAGGAATGAAACTGAACAAGTGTGTTTCGTTGGATGAATTGAAGCAGAAGATCAGTACAAAGATAGCTACTCGTTGCGGGAAGCAAATGTTGAGACTGTTTTACAAATTTTCGGTTTCATCAGATCCGATAAAGTTCTCCGAAATGGAGCTTGTTGATAATGATGATCTAGGGACAATGATTGAAATTTATTGCCCATCTGAGATCGAAAATCCATGCCCCATTGAGTTGTTCGCGGAGATATCACACCCGAACCAATTCAAGTCTTAAATCCAATAAGTCAGCATTCTGGAATAGATATTGATCTTAACGTATGCTGGAAAGATCAATCGGGTTATGGAGGGTCTACTCCAGAAAATCCAAACACCGGTAGATGCTCGTATAACATCCAAAACACGTGTCATCGTCTATAATTTCATCCGGAAGTGTTGGCCCCAATAGAAGATGATGAAGAAAATGAAGCTTTGGAAGACCTCGATTTGGATGACATCCCCGAAGACTTAGATGAGGAGGGGTCGATGGAGGGTGATGATGTTAACACCCATTCAGGAGGAAATACGAGCCCGAGTATAGTTATTAGGAATAATCCGGGGGCCTTCATGAGCGACGTAGACCTAGATGCGGGTCGAGCTCAAGAGTTTTCGGAATATAGAAACATAGTTTCGGCTCACCTACTCGACGAACAAACCGACGAAGAAGAGTTATTCGTAGGGCAACAATTTGAGAACAAGAAGGACTGCTTAAATGCAATAAAACAATACAGCTTAAAGTTAGCTGTGGATTATAAAGTAACGAAGTCGTCGTAGTCTTTGTACATCGGAGAATGTTTGAAAGCCGAGAGTGGGTGTAAGTGGCGTATCCGAGCCGCGTTAATGCAGCGAACTCAGCTGTGGACAATAAGGAAAATGGAAGGTCCACACACATGCACCATGGCTCGTATGACGCAAGACCATCGGAAGTTAGATGCAAAGACCATATGCAACTGCATTATGCCTATGGTGAAAGAGTCTCCATTAAATAAGGTATCGGTCTATATTTCGGCCATGCAAGCTTGCTTCAATTATAAGATTTCGTACCGGAAGGCATGGTGGGCGAAGCAAATGGCGATACGGGAGTTATATGGCGATTGGGATGCGTCATACAACGAGCTCCAAGGGTGGATAGTCGCAATGCCAGAGTATGTGCCGGGGATTGTAACTGATTTACAAACACTGCCGTATGAAGGTCCAGACGGGGTGATTGATCCGGGAAAACGACGTTTTAACCGATTATTTTGGACGTTTGACCCATGTGTTAAGGCCTTCCCTCATTGCAAACCGATAGTGCAAGTTGATGGAACCTGGCTGTACTGTAAATACACGCAAATACTACTGATTACTGTTGCACAAGACGACAACCGAAATGTACTTCCGATCGCATTCGCCATAGTCGAGAGAGAGTGCTTCGAGTCGTGAGAATTTTTTCTTAAAAAATCTGAGGAAGCACATTGTTAGGCAAGACAACATTTGCCTTATATTGAACAGATCGAAGGGACTATTTGCTGCAATAAGGCGATCGGAGGTTCCGTGGAGGTTTGTTTATTGGATCTGGCACATGTCGGCAAACTTTCATAGTGATTATAAAAATAAAGAATGGAAAACAGAATTCGTGGAAATGGGTAATAATTATTGTTTGTATTTTTTTTATTCAATTTAATTTTAAATTTTATCAGTTTGTGAAATATAAAAAATACTTATTCGACATTCCATATGCATATGCAACTCATCAATTTGAACTGTAGAGATTCAGACAAAAGTTCGCAAAGCTTGAAGCTAAGATGAAACATTTACCAAATGACAAAAATCTTCGTGGGTGGTTGGGTAGGATCCAGACGTATCAATGGACACAAAGTTACAATGATGGGGCTCGGTATGGCCAGATGACGACCAACCTGGTCGAGTCGGTTAACTCTGTCTTGAGGCGAACACGACATCTATCAATTGCTGCTGTTTTCTCGGTAACCTTCTATAGGTTGGTCACATTGATGCCTACGATGAGGCAGTGACAAGTGGCGCAAATGGAGGCTGGACATGTGTACGTTGAGGACATTCGAAGGGTCATGGCGACAAACAGTCAGAGAGCTCGAACGATGAATGTAGAAATTTATTTGCGGGAGTTGGAGATTTTTCGGGTTTCAGAGTACACCTATCGTCACTCGAGTGTTCCATCGAGGTCGTACGCAGTTGATCTGGCAAACAGGGGATGCTAGTGCTTTAGATTTCAAGCTCTTCGATATCCTTGTGTGTATGTTCATGCAGCTTGTGCGACTGCAAATTTAAATGTTGATCAATTCATAGACGAGGTGTACACGCTGCAACGCACATTGCGTGTATGGGAGAATGAATTTCCTGTAATTCCTGATATATCGAACTAGGAAGTTTCACCGGTTGCTTTTGAGATGCTACCGGATCATAGTCTCCGTAGAAAGCCTAGAGGTCTACCACATTTGACGAGGATTCGCTCTGATATGGACATTAGGGAAACGGGGGAACCGAAATTGTGCAGTGTTTGCTGATGGCCTGGCCATATACCGATCCACTTGCCCACATCGTATCTATATTTTCGGTCAATCCTCTCGTATTGCCGAATTGTCTGATGAAGAATGAGCGCATATCCACTAGTATACACGAAGTATATTTGTGTAAAAATTAATTTGAAAATTAATTTAAGTTGAAATTAATTTGAAAATTAATGAACATGTTTAAATTTAAATAATTTAAACTTCATAATTATATAAGTTTGAATTTAAAATTGTACTTTAAATTTGAAGTTGAAATTTAAAATACATTTAAAATGTATTTAACATTATTTTAAAAAAAGATAGTTATTCTATTACAATTTATATCAAATATTGTGTTAATTTGATAATACATTATTTATCAAATTTTGATATTTAAAGTACAAATTATTATTATATTATAATTTTTATCATATAATGTGTTGATTTGATAATACATTATTTATTAATTTTATATCTTTAAATAAAAATTATTATTATTATTATATTACAATTTTTATCATATAAGGTGTTGATTTGATAATATATTATTTATTAATTTTATATCTTTAAATAAAAATTATTATTTTTATTATTATATTACAATTTTTATCATATTTTAAATTTATTAACCAAAATAGCCTTGGACCACCCAAAAATTACAGAAATTCCATCAATGGTCCCCTACTATAAATAACATTGGACCACCCACTTTCCACCTCACTTAAACCAAAATTCCAGCTCACCAACGTCCTGAGACCGCCGTTGACCGACTTTGTTCGCCGTTGACCGAGTTTCATCCATCATATTATGGATCCCAACGTCATTATTCATAGTCATGACAATCACCGTGTGGGCGCGATTCGAGCAAATCCGAAATTCTATAGGATGGTTAGATCCCGGCATCATTATCTGGGTTATAAGCCCCATAGATTGGCTGAACAATATATCGAAGATGCGAGGTTCGGGATTATTGCCCGCATTAAAAACATGAATATTCGGGCCGATTTAATAACGGCCTTAGTCGAAAGATGGCGTTTCGAGACTTACATGTTTCACTTCTTGTGTGGAGAGGCAACAATAACTTTAGAAGACGTTGCAATCCAGCTCGGGCTACCCGTTGAAGGTGAAGCGGTAACGGGTCCGGGCATACTAAACGATCCTTGTGGCACTTGCTACCGGTTACTTGGCAAGGTGCCCCCGGATACTGAAAACGGAAAATTACTGTTTTTAAAGTTTACGTGGCTATACGAAAACTTTAGACATCTCCTGCAAAATCCAACGCAGCTAGACATTATCTACCATGCTCGCGCTTTTCTTCTGCAATTACTAGGCGATATCCTTATTCCGGATACTAGCTAAAATAGAATAAGCATCATCTACCTTTCGTTGTTAGAAGATTTCAAGGCAGTTGGGAAATTAAGTTGGGGCTCAGCAGTGTTGGTGACATTGTACCGGGAGCTTTCTCGAGTGACAAATCCCGCAGTTAATGCCATGGGAGGCTGCACATATTTGCTCCAATCATGGATACTATACCGACTGCCTTCCATCGCCAACCTTGAACACATGCCATACTCGATGCCACTAGTTAATAGGTGACTCGATGTCTCGATTTTATATTTTTTAAATGCTATTAATTATTATTTTTCTAATTATTTTTTAATTTTTCAGATTGCATTCAGTTCCGAGACTTGGGCGACAAGAAAAATGTTCCCATATACGTCGCTGGTTAGACAAACATGGAGGAGATGATGTAAGATATATTTTTGAATTTTTTATAATATTTTTTCTATTTTCGAAATGTGTTTTATATTTTCGAATTTTTAAAAAAATAAATATCTGATATTTTTTACAAATATTTTTTTACATTTTTGAAGTATAAAAAACACATTTTCGAAATATTGTTTTACATAAAAAAATCTGATATTTTTTAGATTTTCAATATTTTTATTAACTAAATTCGTGTTTTTATATTGTGTAGTTCGTGTGGCAGTTTTATCTTTTAGACGAAATTACACCTTTCATCCCACCATTTGTTTACCAGCACAATTACCAAATTTTCTCGTGTAATGTGCCGGTATTCAATTTTCATATGGTGGAATGGCACGCTAGGGATCGAGTTTTACGACAGTTTGGTGGTATACAACATATCCCGAACCTTCCTTTCCAACTCGGTGAGGTCCACTAGCTCGACAAAAAGGGACAAGGTAAAAATCGAATAAATTGGGCTCACGATCTTCAAGCATATATCGTGCTTTGGAATGACCGGGCAAATAGGTGTTCATCCTTGTATTGGTGTAATGGGGATTATTCCGGTAGCCCATATTATAACCAATGGTATACGACATACGAGATGCCAATGCTTGATTCCCGAGAGTATACGTCAATGAGACTTATTCCGGAAGGTAACCGATAAGGTCCGACGAATAACGCATATGGATGTCGTGGTCAGATCCCCGGTTCAAATTCCGAGCCCGAGGATGAGCCCAATGACGAGCCCGCGGACGAGGCCGATTTTCAGCCCGATTACGAGCCTCAGGACCAACTCGAGTACTAGCCGGAGCACCAACCCGATCCCTAGTATCAAACATCCGGCTCTTCGTCTTTTTTGCTACACGATTATCATCATCGTTCGATTGAGGACATTTTTGGCGTCGACCCCAACCTTCAACGTACATGTTACTCTGATTCTTCCTCATATCAACCGAAGATCCATCCGGAAGAACGTACTCCAACAATGGAGGATATTTTTGGCTCGGCACCTCAAGTCACTCAACCTACTCCCGATTACACTGATAATACATATAATTTTATCGACTTTCTTCGTACACCAATCGGGACACCCAACGTTGACACTATCGAGGATGAGCCGACGAACACCAATGTAGCGCCTCCTGAACAAACTATACTACGGCCTCGGCCTCGCCGAGCCCGGAGGAAGCCGAACTGTTACACACCAGAGCCGGGGACGTCGCTGAGATCTACTCAATTTTGATTTTTTTCCCTTTACTTTTTAAATTTAATTTGTAATATCGTTTTTATTTTAAATTAAATTTCGAATTTCTTGTATATTTTAACTTTTCTTTCTAATTTTCTGTATATTCTAATTATTATTTTTTAAAAATTTATATCATCTTTGTCAATAATATTTATTTCTCCACATTTTGACAACATATTTAATATTTTTATATATAATTCGAAATTATTTTATACAAGAAAATACAAATATTGCGTTTGAATATTAATAAGCAACAAATTAAATTTACAGATACAATAAATTACAATTATTTGTTAATATTAATACACAAAATTTAAAAAAATAAATTTACAGATATAACAAAATACAAACATAAATAATGTTCATCTGCTTGAAAACCGAGCTGCAAACATTAGTACCGAGAAACTTGCTCGGATTGCCGTTAAACACAACCTTTTTTAGTTCGTAAGACACAATGCAGTCGATCTCGGTAACCTGTTAAATGACGGAAAAAGTCATCTGACTTTTGACAGCATAACATTTACGGCTTTACCACAACGCCTGCATAGAGCAATAATATATCTACATTGAAATAGCTATTCGACAATTTTGTTTGTGATAACAAATTATTCCAACGTAGATAATGCCCATTTGCGTTGGGTATCTCGGATAGTCTTCAATGGTGCAGAAAATCATCTAACCACTGAAGACATATCTTTGCCGCTTCACATGACAGTATATGATTCAACTCCGACAATACATGACAGTATATAGTTCAACCCCGAAATTCTATTGTACACTTCACAACTATCCTCCAAAATAAAACATTTATCTAATGATAAATAATAAAACACTCTCATTTTCTTGTTATTTTGAGATAAATATTTCTTGCCTACAACTTCAAAATAAAAAAATTAAACCTTATTTATAAAGAATGAGATGAATGGCCAACACAAAAAAAATTGAATTTTTTTCTCGAGAAAAAGGGGTGTCGGCCATTTGATGACCAACACCCAAAAATATAAATTTTTTTCGAGAAAAAGGGGTGTCGACCATTTGATGGCCAACACCAAAAAATTTTGAATTTTTTTCTCAAACAGAGGTTGTGGGCCATGCAATGGCCAACACCCAAAAATGTAAATTTTTTTGAGAAAAGAGGGTGTCGACCATTTGATGACCAACACCAAAAAATTGTATTTTTTCTGACAAAAAGGGGTGTTGGTCATGCAATTTTTTTTTTCAAATTCTCGTATTTTCATATATCAATAAAATATCGTATTTAAAAAAATACAATGGTCGACACCAAAAAACACAAACTTTTATGTCTGACACCAATCATTGAACAGGTGCTGTTCAACTTTTACTGTTCATTTCAGGTCATTTTGACGTATATTTTTGAATTTGAGTCATTTTCGTAAATAATCAAAATTTTTAGATTATTTTGGTAAATTAGCCGAGAATCTAACAAATTTTATCTCATAACGATTAAGTGGTAGTATATTCCTAAAGAGAAAACCGCTGAATTTCTTATAAATAAAAATGTTAAATATATAAGATTATTATAAAAACTAGTGAATAGTTTTTAAAAATTAAAATATTTATAAATTTTTTAGAAAATATATAAAGAAAGTTAAAAATTTTAAAAATTTCTAAAATAATAAATTTGGGAATTAATGATTCAAGTTTATCATACTAAAGTATCTTATTTTTTTATTATTTTATTTTGAATTTTATAAAATATATATATGGTTTCAAATTTATGTGTTGTAATATACAATTAGTTATTTAGTAACAATGTTTTAATTTGATACGTTTAATTTCTTTTAATTTCACTCAATTTATTTCGATTCGACTCAAACAATATCAAATTGAGTTAAGATGATAAAATAGAACTCGTAAACTTGATTAATTCAAAATTTTTTCATTTTATTCAATCAAATGCTCACCTTAATCTACCGCGATTAATTGAAATTAACCTAAAGTTTGCTTGGAAATCATTATAAATAGTGAGCAAGCGGAGTACATATCTATTGTGAGGAATATACATTACTGAAGAACATATCTTCAGCAAGAACACGTGGTTAAGCAACTAGGAGTAAGAAGCTATAAGAGATTTTTTTCATTTAATGTTATTTTAATATATTTAGTCAAATATATATATTATATGATCCCATTATATGCAATGTTTTTTTACATGATTTAGGAAAATTGTATAACAGATTGTGATTGTGTGTATCTAAAATCACTAAAATCAAACAGAGCACACGACTGTGTCACTTGCTCATGTGTGTTAAAATATATCTTGAAATGCAAGACATACGTCAATGGTTCACTTAAGTCCCAAGTATGCCAATAACCATTCATTAAATAAACTCAAAACACATCAAAAGCATAGCAAAACATGTCATTTGCCTAATTCTAACCAATATGCCATAAGGCACCATCACAAACAACAATCAAACTTAAAATTTAACTTCATATTCTACCAAGTTCAAGCTTAACTAAACAAAATCATATAAAGCATCCAATTCCATAATTTCAAACACCAATTAACAATCACATACCAAGACATACTCATCAATACATTTACCATCAAAAGAATCATTATTCATAATACCTAATAAGATCGAAATCAAAAGTAAATCCCTATGCCTTATGTTCAATTAAAATCTTACCTAGCAATTCATTTCATATCATTTTGCAATCTACCATTACTTATCTTATTTCATCATATACTAAGCTCAACTCCACATTCAAGATTACCACATTAACCATGAACAACCATACAATTTAACCATTAAGCACATACTTCACTTGTGCAATATATATATATATATTTGCAACCACATAAGTCCAAATGCAAAATACTTCTATTACATGCCACAAAACAAAAAATATAACAATTTCAAAGTCTACCAAAACATGGCTAGATAGTGTGATATTCTAGTTGATCTGATCGACCGATTCCGCAACACGACAACTACAAGAAAACAGGAAAATAACATAGTAAACTTCAACTAAGCTTAGCAAGTTCATAGGTAGTAAAATGACATAACATACCTTAGTATCATAAATTAATTTAACAACACAACTAACTAACATTTAGCCCCGTCATCACAACTGTGTCAAGAGGTGAGTTCATAGTGCACAATAGCTTAGCTTGTCCAAAGGCTATAGCCTCCTTAGTCTTGACAGCTAATCATGACAACTATTTATCGGTTAGTTTGAAGGTATTCAAACCTTAAAACCCAAAATTCATAATTATACAGAAACTTTTTGAGAATTCACACTTCACTTCCCTTTAATCCACGAGTACAAGGAGGCTTAGAGGCTCACCAAATTATCAAATTCTCTTCTTCCCAGACTCGAATTTCACGTTTACTGCTTCATGCAAAGCCTTCTTGAATTTCTTTTTTTCCCTCTTTCGAGTAATTAAAGAAGACGTTGCAAATGAGAGGGAGATTACCAGTTAATTCAGGAGAATTCTTTCCTCTCTCTCTCTCTCTCTCTATATATATATATATATATATATATATCCAAAGTTTGCATGGTCTCCTTAGTCCATTTTAGCCATTCATTGCTAATTATTTTGTCTCCCACTAAAGAGATAACCGATTCCAATTTAACTAAACCATAATTAAGATCCAACTATTCACAATTCAACCACTAAAATTTTTGAATTTCCTAGTGAAGCTCGCCAATTCATCAATCCATTCAATTAAATCCTAACTTTGCTTTAATTTTGGGACAAAGATAAAACTGAGTCTGATAGATACCAAATGATAAGGAGGAAGTGAATTAAGATCGTAAGTTTGTCCTAGTCGTGAATTTGACTTAGGGCTCTAAACGATCGAAAAGAAACTTGGATTTTTACACAATGCAAACAAATCCAAGTCAAATTTAAGAATTTAAAAGGGCAACAATTAAAACAAGTAATAAAAGGTAGAAAAAAAAAGGAATCCAAATTAAAGATTAAAAACAATGAATCAAAAACAAAATATAATAACAAAGAAATGAAACAAGATAAATGAAAAAAGATGGAAAGTGGCATGTAAAAATCCTAAGGAGCCTTGGAAACCAGATGAATCCACACCCCTTCAAATGACTCTAGTCCCTTCCAAGAAAGAAAACTTGGTAAGAAAAAGTTTGAAGATGATTCCCATAATTTGAAAATATTGGTAAAACTCTTCGGAAAAAAATTCAAGAATTTCTTGAAAAGAAAAAACTCAAAGAGAATTTTATTAACTCAAAGAGAGAAGTTACTAAATCAATTTTGAATTGTGTACAATGAAGATTCATTTATATAGACTAGCTAAGTATATCCAAATAAAACTCTCAAGTGTATTGAAACTCTAATTAACCTAAACAAAAAGTAGTTTTAAACTAAGCTTTCTTGTTGACAAAATACAGCTGAATAACTTTAAATACTTAAAAAATCCAAAATTCAGAATATATAAATAATGAAATTATAAGACCTAATAAATACAATATTGCCTCATATATAATAAAAATTAGGCCTAAAGATCAGAGCGAATATGATTTAAACTAAAATTAAAAGCTTGAAACTCGTAAATTTTGTAATAATCCCGTTCATAAATTTTGCTTGTGCATTCTTTACTAAAACAATCATAACTTGAGCTCTCAAACTTGAAATCAAATGATTCAAAGTGTGTTTCGAAGCTAAGGGATATATCTTCGAATTCTATAAGACATCTCAACCAAGATATGCCTGAATTCCATCCAAAAAGTTGTCGCAAGTTGACTGATTTTCCAAATTGAAAATTGGCAGCTTTTATGAATGGAATTTAATAAATTTCATCCCATCCGTACATGCATCAAATTTATTTGTAAACAAACTATGTTTGTTCAGTTTATAACTAAGCTTAATACGGTGAATGTATAAGAACAAGGCTAAAAAATTTTGAATTTCAAGTTAATCGAATCGAGTTATTCAATTTTTTCGAGTAAACTCGAATAAGTAATTCGAGTAGAATTAAAGTCTACAATTCTAATAAATCAAATAACAAATTGGTATAAACACACCTTTAGTCTTTGTCAATTTTGAAAATAAGCAATTTGGTCACTCTCAACAAAAATTACAAAAAATTCTAAAATAATTTTGAAAATACAAAATATTTATAAAAATTTCAAAATTTGTATTTAAAACAATTAAAAATATTAAAAAATCTTATTCAAAAAAATATTAAAAAATCTAAAGAATATATTAAAATTTTAAAATAATAATTTTTAGGATCTAAATAACTAAATTAATGATTCAAGTTTATCACTAAAGTATCATTTGTTTTCTTTTATTTTGCAATGAAAGAGTTTTAAAAAAATATATGTGTAGAGACCCAATTTTATTCGGCTCAAAACCAAAAATAAAAAAAATCACATTTACAAAAAAAAAAATACATAAACTAAAACCCAAATTAAAATGACCCAATACCTAGAAGCCCAATTATGAACTCAAGCCCACAACCTAAACTTAAACTAGAAACCCTAAAAAACCTAAGCCCCAACTATCGTTTGCCACGTCAGTCATCCTCGCCACGTCAGAGGCACACCTCCCCAAATCTAACACGCCCTGCCATCGTCGAAAGCCTTTGTCACTGTTGATGTTACCTACAAAAAACAAAGAAAAAGAAAGAGAAAAAACAGAGAAAAGAACAAAATATATGTATTTTTAATTCGGCTATAAAGCCCCAACAAATCCTCTGTAATTTTTCGGACACACAATCAAGAAATAAAATGAAAAGTTCAAGGTATATCTGTTTTTATTTTTGAAAATAAAAAAGAAAAGGATTAGGTTTTTTTTAGTTTTACCTTTGGTTGACCGTTCGTGTTCTATCGTCGTCGAAGGTGGAAGAGGATCTCGTCCTTGAGGAAGGACGACCCTCTGACACGGAAGACCTTCAGATCCATTTGGATCTGTTTGAGGCCTCGTCGAAAAGGGAGTGACCGAAAGGTCTTTTTTTTTTAAACTTTGACTAGTTTTTAGGAACTTTAAGGTTCAGATCTGAGTTTAGGAGGCTTTAAAAAAGAAAAAAAAGATTTTTTTGAATTTTTCTGGTCATCGAAGGTGACAATCTTCACCGTCGATGACCGATGGCCACGGCGAGGGATCAACGGACCCTAGGACTGGCCGATGGGCCACTTGAGAGAAAAGAAAGAAAAAAACCTAAGTGAAGTGATTTTTTTTTTAAGTTTTAGTTTATATAGTGACTTCATACGACATCATTTTGGGCATGAGTTCTGAAGCCCCAAAATGGCATCATTTTGAATCGACTCGAATCCTCTCAAGATCTACATGTTTTGGGAGTGAGGGGTTAATTTCCCTTTCGATTCTTTCGCATTTTTGCTTGTTTTAATTTAGTCATATTTAATTTAATTTAATTTAATTTAATTTTGCCCCTTTGAGTTTATTTGTTTTGCAATTTAATCTCTTGACCAACAGTGGACCCACTTGAGAATGAAACGTTTACAAAGGTCAAGATATTTGCCCTTTTGGTCTTTGTAATTTTTATTTTGTTTTGATTTAATCCTTTATGTGTCCTTTTTTATATTTGCAATCTATACTTTAAATTTCTTTTCAATTCCAATTCAGTCCTTTGCATACCTTATTTATTTATTTAAATTTTATATTTTATTATTTAATTTAATTTATTTAATTTTCTTTATTATTATTATTATTATTATTTATTTATTTATTTTATGTCATTTATGATTTTGCCCTTTAAATTACACTTTTTTTTTTATTTTTGCCCTTGAATTACTTTTTATTTTTTATTTTATCTTTTATTTAAATGTGGTATTAATTATGTCATTATTGTTATTATTGATTGTTGTTATTTTATCTTTTATTTTTTATTTTATTCTTTTATTACTATTTTACTATAGTGTTATTTTATCTTTTATTTAAATGTGGTATTAATTGTGTCATTATTGTTATTATTGATTGGTGTTATTTTATCTTTTATTTTTTATTTTATTCTTTTATTACTATTTTACTATAGTGTTATTTCATTTTTGTTTACGTAGCTATTTTATTTTGTCATTATCATATTGTCTATAATATTATCTTTACATTATGTTCGAATAAATAAATCACACGACACATTAACTTTTTTCACGTAATGCATAAGTAACATTTAAAACCGAGACAATGTTCTTTATGTAGGAGACTTGAAAAATTGTGTCCCAACTCACGGGGTATGATTTTCTCCTCGAACCTATGTAATTGAATATTCTATTTAAAATTAAAAATATATAAGATTTGGGTAATAATTAGCCGATAAATGTTCTTTATTTTCGAGGATTCGAGATGTTGTGCCCCTAACTCACGGGACATGACTTTTCTTCTCGATTGATTCAAAATAAAATAGCCTTCTTTGTAAAATTTAATTTAGATAGTAATTTTTTGTAATATCATCGAATAAGACCATTTACACATATTTAAGGGTTGCATTTTAAATTCTCCTCGAATTCTCGATTTCTAACACTATGACACCAAATAATAAATTAGGTATCAATTTTGGGCGTTATGAGAGTGCTAATCCTTCTCATCATACGTAACCGATTCCTGAATCTACTTTTTTGATTTTGTAGACCGAAAATCATCATTTTAGTAATTTTAATATTTTATAAAAATAAATAAATTTCGAGGTTGTCCAATCACACCTAATTAAAATGGATTGGTGGTGACTCCATTTTTATTTTTTAAATAAAAATCGAGACTCGATAATGGTTTCAAATTAATATGTTCTAACATTAAATTAGTTATATTGTAACAAG
Organism: Gossypioides kirkii; assembly: GCA_005610355.1. Taxonomy (NCBI): domain Eukaryota; kingdom Viridiplantae; phylum Streptophyta; class Magnoliopsida; order Malvales; family Malvaceae; genus Gossypioides; species Gossypioides kirkii. The sequence goes on from CP032255.1 coordinate 4,438,709, forward strand.
ATTTTAGTTTGACATGTTTATTTTTTTAATTTAACTCGAACAATTTCATTTGATTCAAATCGACTCAAATTTCATTTTACTCAACTCGATTCGAAAAAATTTCAAATCGAGTTAAGATGATAAAATGAGACTCGTCAACTCGATTAACTCGATATTTTATCGCTTGATTCGATCGAACACTCTCCCCTAATTATTCCTAACGACAGAACTGGTCCTTGATTCTACTTTCTCTACAGGTGGCTTGCCCTTTAATCGACAGTAATAAGCTTAAGCTTTCTTTAGATTTGATTACATCTTACCACGAAACACCTCGTGAGATCAACCCTAAATTAGCAAACAACAACCTCACCTAAAAAATCCATGCAATCTATCTACATCAATCACCACAACATCAAGTGCGCCCTACTTGTTGTTCGTCTTGTGCAGTTTGAAGAGGTGTCACTCTACTTAGATTAATTAAGATTAGATCATTTATCTGTCAATGGTCAAACACCGAATAACATGTGATATCTCAAGATAAAAGAGGACCCGTATATGTATGTCGGGACCTTGACGAGAAGGCCCAAGTAACCCGAAATACGTGATTTCCCTGCCTAATTGAACCCCCACTGTTCCTCTAAACACCACTACTTCATCTGTGTATTAGCAAACGCCACTACTTCATCTGTGTATCAGCAAGTAATGTTAGTCGCATTTTACTCATGTGTCGGTAAAACGAACTTAAAAAGTTGCCATTACGGACAATCTTTAAACAGACACTTTCACATGATCATATGGTCAATATGTTCCCAATATGACCCAATCATGACTGATCCCATGTCTTGGACCCCCCCCCCCCCTCACACAAAAACACAGTAGGGGCCTGAATCAACCAAATTTGAACTTTCTTTTGCATGATTGGAAATTTTGGGACACAAAAAAAATAGATAAATATATCCTAAAAACATCAACTTAGGGACTGCAAATTCCACACCCTGTTCAGCCCATATAGCAGAGACAGGGTCAGTCAAGATTGTCGATTCCATGTGTGGGGTCATTTGCTTGCTCTTTTGCTGCGCAATCACCGCAACCCCCCTAAATTCATTCAATCTTTTCGCATTTCTGAAACTTGAAAAACCAGCACACTATCAATCAATTACACATTGACCTATCACCATATATACATACAGTTCATAATCCACTAAGGAATTTGCATTAAAGGGGTTGCTCATGTATGTATAATCACTGGATTTTTAGCTTTGCATTTAGAATTTAGAGCCTACATCAACCAAACTATATCAATCATAGTTTACTAACACAAGGTGCAAGTCTAATCCTAAACATCAAAATTCTAAGGATGGATTTGAATGGACGGTGCGTTTACTTGCAATTAGTGTAAAAACTATGGTGACAGTGAGATTAAATATTATAGTGATACTGTAGTGTGAAACAAAATGTAAACTAAACGTACCGCATCCCACCATCCATCCAAACCCACCCTAAAGCTTCACCGTTTACTAACACTCTCACGACCTCATTAAAGACCAAATAGAACATTCAACTTCTCTTCTAATGAAACCTTCAAATCATAAAAAAAAGGCAAACAAAAACGAATTAATATGGACACACATAAATCATAATATAGTGTTAGCTGGAAGATTCAAACTCACATCTATAAATATCATACATATTCAAAATATGAAAATAATATGGTTGGAAATTGATTTTCTCATAATGAATATATAATATTCATATTTTAATTATTGAGAATGTCAAGAAAGTAAAAAAATGACAAGCAAATTGATGATTCATCAATTATTAATTTTTTTTCCTCTTTATGTTGCTTTCCTTCCTTCTTTATTCCATTGATTATGCTTTAAAGCAACATATGACAACTAATATTCATAATTTCCTTTCATATTTTTAATGGATAAATTAATTTCAAAAAACAATCAAAATAGTAAATGAATGTGAAGGGAGTGGAGTCAATGGCTATTTTCAAATCTTTAAGCTTTTCGGCATTAATAATTGTAAATTTTAAGAAATATTAAAACCATTAGACAAGTCCAGCACTAAAAAGACAAATTAATTATATTTTTTCAGTTTTTGTAATAAATTGGTTCACCATTAATCAAATGAAAAAGATGGCGGTATTGTTTGTAAAAAGGACCGTAGCTTTATACCAAAAAAAATAATCTGACCTTTTCAGACTATTGAAGTTTATTTATGTAAAAAATATACACTTGATTTATAAAAATAAATAAAATAAAATATTGAGTTTGAGTTTTAAATTTTTTTATTTTTTTATATAATACTTAAAATTATCTATAACCCTTTTTTAACCTTTAAATAAAAAGATAATATATTTCAACGCATTTGAACCTACCGACAACAATACCCATACTAATCTCATACGTCACCCTCAATTATTAAAAGAAATCGTGATTATTAAATTGTAATACTTTTTAATTGTATAATTAATAAAAAGAATGAGTAGGAAATGTGGGAAGAATTTAAATATAGTAAAGAAGGGAAATGGGAGGGTGATGTGAAGAAGATGTGACTTGAAGAGGGGAAAAATAGAAGGAATCAAATTTCAAGAATGATTGGATTTGGTTGACAAACTTTTCTAACATTTTTACATCACCCCAAGATTTTGTCTCCAAAAATATGCTTTGCTTATCTCTATTATCTAGTATTATCTCTGTTAGATTAGGCAAGTAGTTGTATTCTATGTAGACATGTCCTTTTTCAATCAAATCTCCAAATTCAATTTCATTCATCTATCTTACTGTCTCATTTCATTTCAACTACTCCTACAATAGTAAATTATTAAAAAATTCTAAATCTAAATCTAAAAAACCCTAATCAATAAACTCGGATGGCAAAATTTGAAATAACTTGAATTCGAAATGGTCGATAAAATAAAATTTGAAATGACTTGTTTCTAAAACGATGTAAACCGAAAAAAACCCCACCTAATTAAAAATAAATTAATATATAATATACAAAAATGAACACAAAATTGGTGTACTGTTAACTGTGAAGTATTCCCAGCATGCTTTTGAACCGAAAGGAGGTGGAAGGGACAAAATGAGTAGGCAACAGCCACAACCCAATATTCGCTGCTCCCAAATTCTAGATAAATAAACAACAACCTTCATAATTACCAACTTCATTCTACCCTAAAGCAAGCTTCCCATTTAGGAAAAGGATCCATTAATCAGCTCTTCTTATGTTTCACGCTAGCTTCATAGCCTACCATTTTTATCTCTCGAATCCGAAACCTCATTTAACAAGTTTCGAACCCTTAATTTATCACTTGATTTATCTTTTTACAATTTTTAATTTCTTTGAAGCGTGATATGATGCTTACTATTATTGCCTCACAAGTCGAATGGATCTGGACCAGCTTCTACATTGTTCTCATGTTGAGCTCGCATATCATGCTCGCATGATCGCACATGAGACCATATAAACATGTGTTAAGTCTAGAATAGGGTACGTGTTGACATGTATGGAACTTATCGAAGATTTCACATCAATGAACAATGACCATGCCATATAAATATGCAACCCTACCATCTAAAAAACACTATAACACAAAATTTTGACCAAGGTTGGAGGTCTAGTTAAATCAAAAGTATATTTACTATTATAACCCTCAGTCATTTAAATATAATTTTAATGTTGTATTATTATTTAAAACAATTGTAATGTAGAGAAGATTAGATGTAATATTTATTTTTTATAATATAATTTAAAACATTTTTAATTATAATGTAAGGAAAATATAATATTAATTAAAATTTGAATGGTACAATATTTCATTTCATCACCACAATTCGAAACTAATCTCCGCTCTTTATATATATATATTTAATAATTACATTTGTCCAACTTTTTTAGTTATTTGTTTGATTGAATCATTTCTTAAATGAGCAATGAATAACGGTTGATTGCGAGAGAGGTTTTCAAATTTAACATGATTACATTCAATGGTCTAATTGCTATTTTAGTCTCTTTTCAATTTAATAACTTTTTATGGCTATTTAATTACAAAACTAGGGCCATCTGGAAATCCTATTTAAGGTTTTATTTTAAATGAAGGACAACTAATAGTGTTAGCCATTTGAATCTACTAATAACATTATAAAATAGAGGGATAACAATGTAATGACCAAACCCCAAATTCCAGCACGATAAAAGGACTAAAATCAGAATTAGACCTCAAATAAATTCAATAGTACGTTGAACAGTTTCTTTACACATGTGATTACTTTCAATACTTGTGATAAATGCATGGGGGGAGCCCTTATCACGAGTATGAATGGTGTCAAAACATGCACAAAATAGTAACAAATTCTTCGCTTTAACCCATATCTATTAGATTAAATGGTAAAAAAATTCGATTCGAGTCGGTTCAATTTGAAATTGCATCCACCAAGATTAAAAAGTGTGAACTTTTAAGCTTGAAAGGAGTTTAATTGATTCACCAAAAAGGTGAAAGGAAATTTTGAATCAGCTGCGCTCCAACGTTCAAAATGAAACTAGGATACACGTGATTCATCAAACGGTCACAATTCCTCATGTGAAAATCATTAAACTGAGATATAGGCATAGCGGATTTCATAATTTTTCTTCTTCTTTTTACTGGTACTATATATATATGAATGGGGGAACACAGTTTATAATTCACATTTCACTCTTTGAATCTTTTATTTACCTTGTTTTTTCATCATTATACCTTATTGTCTACGTGAAGAAAAATATAAGAACCCCATGTCTGCTTTGCAAACTTTTATATTTTTACTTTTTTCATGGTAGAATATATATTCTTTTCTTTTCTTTTCTTTGTTCCTCTTGTCAGATCCAGTGGAGGAAAAACCCTATATATTTTTCAACCATCTCTTTGATTTGATCAAGACCCACTTCCCAAAATGCAGATTCTATGGATTTTTGAGGTTTTATTCATTTGTTCCCTTGTGGGAGTGTTTCCATTGCCACTAGCTGAAACAACCTCCCAAGCATCACCAGGTGTTTGCTCAGAGGCTGATAGGGCTGCCCTTCTTGGTTTCAAAGCCAAAATTGTGAAGGACACAACAGGGGTTCTCTCTTCATGGATTGGAAGGGATTGTTGTGGAGGAGATTGGGAAGGTGTTCAATGTAATCCAGCTGGGAGGGTCACTACATTGGCACTTCAAGGGCCTGTCAAGGACAGTAGCATGTACATGAAGGGTGCTTTGTCTTCTTCCCTGGGTAGTCTACCATTCTTGGAAGTGTTGGTGATAAGTGGCATGAAGCTTATTACAGGTCCAATCCCAGATAGCTTTTCCAAGCTAACCAGGCTTACTCAGTTGGTCCTGGAAGACAATTCCCTTCAAGGGAACATTCCTTCAGGTTTAGGCCTATTATCCCATCTCCAAACACTTTCATTGGCTGGTAACCATTTGAAGGGACCAGTTCCTCCAAGCTTAGGGAACTTGAGAAACCTTGGGATGATAAATTTAGGGAGAAATTCCTTGTCAGGTCCTATCCCTGCTAGTTTAAAAAATCTACACCTTTTGCAGTCTTTTGATCTCAGCTTCAACTCATTGTCTGGTTTTATCCCTGAATTTATAGGACAGTTTAGAAACATTACCTTTATTGACCTCTCTAGTAACCTATTATCAGCTCACTTACCCATTTCCATGTTCAACTTGGTTAGCCTATCATATCTGTCATTGAGCCACAACCAGCTCACTGGAACTATCCCAGAGCAGGTTGGGAATCTCAAGTCCCTCACTAGCCTTTCACTGAGTAGCAACAAGTTTATAGGTCACATTCCAGCATCTATTTCAAGATTGCAGAATCTCTGGTCCCTTAATTTATCCAGAAATGGATTCTCTGACCCTTTACCAGATGTTTCCAACAGGGGCATTCCTTCACTTTTGTCAATAGACCTATCTTTCAACAACCTCAGTTTGGGGACAGTTCCTAAATGGATCACAGACAGACAGCTTTCAGATGTTAATCTAGCTGGTTGTAAACTGAGAGGAAGCCTCCCAAGGTTTACAAGGCCAGATTCATTGAGCTCCATAGATTTGTCCAATAATTTCCTCACTGGGAGCATTTCAATATTTTTCACAAAAATGACAAGTCTGCAGAAGGTGAAGCTTTCAAATAACCTGCTGAAGTTTGATCTTTCAGAACTCAAAGTTCCAGATGGAATTTCCTCTATTGATCTTCATTCAAACCAGGTATGCGGGTCTCTCTCGAGCATTTTAAATAACCGAACAAGCAGCTTCTTGGAGGTTATAGATGTGTCAAATAATCTCATTTCTGGTACGATACCGGAATTCTCCGAAGGGCTGAATTTGAAAGAGTTGAATATAGGAAGCAACAAGATTGCAGGCCAGATCCCAAGTTCAATCTCGAATCTTATTGAACTCGAAAGACTGGATGTTTCAAGGAACCTGATAACCGGCACCATACCGATGAGTTTAGGAAGATTGGCGAAGCTTCATTGGCTTGATCTTTCCATCAACAGGCTCACGGGAAGAATCCCAACTAGCTTGTTGGGTATTAAGTTAATGAGACATGCAAGCTTCAGGGCAAATAGACTATGTGGAGAGATCCCACAAGGTCGACCTTACAACATCTTCCCTGCTTCTGCTTATGCTCACAATCTCTGCCTATGTGGGAAGCCAATGCCACCTTGTAGGGGAAAGAAACAAGAGACAAGTCAGTGAAATGCTGACTGAAATCTGCCCAAAGTCGAAACATTCATGTTTTTACAGTACCTACTTCCATTTTTCTTACCTTTTTGCTTTAGTAATTTCTAGCTTAATTTAATTAATAACTACTATTATGGAAACATACATTGTTTCAATATAAAGTTTTTAACTCTACCAAAGTTAATGAAGTACAAATAAGTATCTTTTTTATTACTGCCAGCTTTGCATAGCCATTACATTGAGACAACCAATGCTCTGAAAGAACACTTTTGTCTTCAGACATGTTGACACAATAAAATTTGAGGACCACCTCTAAAGATCATTTTTTGTTATCATCTATACTGTTAATTCATGAAGCTTTTACTTTAAAGCAGAAACTTGCCTTAGCCTTCACATGTCAAAGAAGACAATATAACATGATTGCCAAAGAAAGAAAAAAAGATTCTTGTCAACCCCCTCCCCCCAACATCTAACTAGAATTCCAGAACACAAGACTGTTGCATGTTCTTCGTGAAGGAAACCGATGTGCTGATGCATTGGCAAGGAAAGGAAGTGATCCAAGCTATCTTTTATGGCTTCATTTGTATTAGTTGATAAAGCTAATTATCCCATGTTTAGACTTGCTACTTAGATTATGAATGAAATGCACCTTTTCTTGACCCCCCCCCCAAAAAAAAAACCCATCTAGAATTCATTACCCTAAAGGGGACTAAAAAATGTACAATACCCCTAAACAACTATGCCACTGACTAATTATCAGCTAATACTTGTTCAGCTTCATTTTTCAGCAGCAGATGTTTCCTTCTCTGAACCTCCATCCTCCTAAAATGATAACAAATTAAATTATATTCAGCTGTCACCTGTCAGCATATATGATAAACGAAAGATCAAGCGACCACCAGATACATCAAATGCCAGCTCTTGAGAAAATGGTGAATGAAGCCTCGCCTCTTTATTTTGATTGTCAGCATTGTTAGCCTCCTCCAGATCCTTCTCATACTCTGCCTTGAGCTCAGCAGCTTTATCAATATATGACTTTTGCTGATTTAAATCAAGGTTGAGGGGAAACCCCATAATTTATAATTCAAAAAAATTAATTATATGCTAGCTCTAATGAAAAATAAATATAAAATCATCAATGATTGGTTATAAAGAACTTTTGACATAGACTTCCATCACCACCTTTGCAACCTAAACTTCATAAATGAAATTCTTGGTAACTAAAAGTTAGTAAATAAAAAATATAAACCATCTGAATCACAACAGTAAGAAATGTCTACCCTTGTAACACCCTTAGCATCTGAATTAGCTTCCTTATAACATTTTCTAATTTAATCCCTGCAAATAACAGAGAGTTAACTTCACCGCATTCTTTTTTGACGAAGAAAACTTTTCATATGATCTACCATAACACCAGAAGAATTTCCAAATTTGCATTATCTATCTGAATTTCCCCAAAGGTGTTTGTTTAGAACTAGACACCACCACAAGTACAATCTACAAATGAAGAATGCTTAATTTCAATGATCTGTAAAGCAAGTTTCTTATATCAGAGAATGCATTAAGGTGAAAATAAAGACAAGTGGTATGAAAATCAATTCATGCATAAGACTAGCATATCGATCATGAACTTAAAGATTAACTTTTTATATTTGAGAAGCATCAAACTAAAAAGCAAGGTCCACGTTATTCACTTTCAAGCTCCGGTTTGTCACTTCTTTTTCTCCTATAGGTTGTTTCACCTCTCATTGCATTTGCTAACTCTAGTATTGAGCAAGAAGTGCTTCTTTCCATCTTGTTTGCAAGTACCTAACACTTTCCACTAATCCAATTCCGAACCACAACAACGTATTCCTCAACAACTCAACCATTGATGCATATGAAGGTATACAGTATACCCTCATCAATCATCATCCCAGAATATTTGCATACCTCCTTAACTTACCTCTCTAACCATGACAGCATAAGTTAAGACTGGAGGATAAAATCCTTTATCGTCCATAACCTCCCACAACTCTATTGCCCTAACCAATCTTCCTTTACGGATAAGCAACTTGAATGACATATTGCAAGTGTGCCTATCTGCCAAAGAATCAATTTTTTGCATTCTGGAAATTAATCTAAAAGCCCTGTTAACCTCAGAATGTTCACAATGATAAGCCAAATGGAATTGTAACTCCATGTGTCTAGACCGATTCCCCTTCCGATCATTTCAGTCAAAAGCTGGTAAGCCTCATCAGTTTTATCATTCTTGCGAAACTGTTTGATGATGCAATTTTAAGTGAACAAATTTGGCATAAGATTGTATCTTCTCATTCTATCGAACACCCTAAATATAGTTGGCCTCAAAATATCCATGAATGAAAACGGAGTAACTACGAGCGTCTGGTTCAAATCCCACTCAAACCCATTTCTCCAAACACCTTGTAAGCTTCATCCAGGCAACCAACAAGCTATCATGAGCAAGAACATCAATGGCACAACCTAGTTGGACCATTTCATCAAACACCTTTACGTGCCTGGCAAGCTTGACCAATATCTCCCCAACCCCTCACCAAAAATGCGGTAACTATTTTGCACTAGGCTCAAATTCATGCATAAATCCATCAACTAACCCTTGGCCTCCAAACTCCACTATTCAATCAAGGCGCTGATAGCATCACCAGGCAAATTTGCTCTACAATAAGCATTAAAAACAAGGCAGAAAATTTCTGGGTTTGCTTCAAACCGTTCGCTATATCTAAATTTCTACCAAGAAATCCCAAAAAGATAGAAAACCGTTAGCTGCTTCCTAATACATCAACCAAAATACGGTAGCTTGGATCACTGTGATGAAAACCCGGAAATTCACAGCTCCTTAATTAAACAAACCAAAGGAACTATATTGCTAGATGTCTAAATAAATGAAAGCACACAGGAAAAATAAATTAACATAAAAATTCAAAGTGGGAAAAAAAAAAAGAGCCTACCATTTGATCTTCGCTGTAATTGCTCTTACAAAAGGCTAAGGGTTTTGTTTCTTGAGAGGGAAGCAATTAATAGAAGGGAGAGGGAAATCGAAATTAAGTTTTATAATTTATTATTATTATTTTTAAACGGTAAAAAATACCATTGGGTGGGTCAGGCTAAGCTTAATTTCTTTTAGAGTTGAGCTCCGATCCATAAACACTTCTATATGTTATTATAAATTGGATATTTGTAATTTTATGAAATTCGAATATGTAAATCTGAATAATTGATATCGAAATCTATTATTTACAAAAGTAAAACGATGGTCTCCGTCCATCTTCTGCTATTGTAGATGAGAAAATTTGGGCCTAAATTTTGGGCCTTAATTAAAGTGTTGGTTGAATTGGATCTTAATTAAATTTTGAAGTTCGATTTATATTAAGCCTTTAATTATTATCTAGTCTATTTTCATAAGAATAAAAATTTCACAAGTGGGTTTAAGATGATAATATATGTTTGTATGCTAGTTTATAATGTTACATGCGCTGAAGGTGACTTTACATATTTAATTTTAAATAATGTACTTTTAATTACAATGATTAATTTTTTAAAATTTATTATTCGAATTATTGATCATAATCAAAATATATTAACTTATTTAAAAATTCCAGAATAATTATATTTTCAAATTATAATTAGAATATTTGTATGCATTGATGCAATAAATTAGTGATAATAGTTCGTAAATAATATATAATTAATATAAATAAATTATAATATATAAGATTATATAAATGTATTGTTTATAAAATTTTATATATGAAGTATAAAGTTATTTATTATTATATAAACTCATTTAATAAAATCCAAATTCTCATTTTTTTAAAATTATATATATGTATATATTCATACTAACATTTTTTAATATTTACATTATAATATTATACATTACTATATATTTAGTTTTTATGTGCTATAAATTATATAATATATAAAAAAATTTAATAAATAAAAATATATATTTATTAAATATTAAATTTAAATAATATAAATATTTTAAAAAAAATTAAAAATAATATAGGTCAGCCTAAAATGGTTTAAGCTATTTTTTTGCAAATATGGGTGGGTTTGAGTAAAATTTTAAGTCCATATTTCGGATCGAGCTAGTCTTGGGCAAACATAAAGTATATTAATATCAAGCTAGACCTGACCATGGGTCAGACCACTTGGCTCGACCCGGAGGCCTGTCCCAAAAGTACAAGGGTTTGGGCAAAAATATAGGCCCGAAAATGGGCTTGAGCAAAAAATGAGGCCCGTTTTCTAAACGGGCCGAGCCTTGAGTAAAATTTTTTGGCTCAAGCCTAGCTTGAATTTGAAAAAAAAAACATGTTGTTTCCATTGTTTTACTATCATATCGATATTATATTGCTACTATTTTGTTGTTATTGTTTGAATATTATATGAACTCTTATTTTATTGTTAATTTTGTTACTATTTTAGAGGCATTTATTTGTTAAGTTGCACCTATCTTAGTATTATTTAAATATAAATATTAAATATTTTTTAATTTTATTTTCAATTTATTGGGAAACATTTATTTTTAATGTTTTTAATGTATTTGATGTATTATATTTTTTAAATTTATTTTTATATAAAAATAATAATATAAAAAAATTAATACGGGTGGGTAGGATTGAGTTAGGCTCGGGTTTCAGCATTTTTATTTGGGTCGAGCTTGAGAAAAAATTTAAGCTTATTTTTTGGGCCAAACTAGGCCCGAGACTAGAAAACGAGCCTAAAATCATGTTGAGGTCGGTTCATAATCACTTCTATATCAAATTTAGATCCAATCTAAATCCGATCCGACCCGACCCATGAGCATCTGTAATATCAATAAAATAAAATAAAAAACTCTATAAATAAATTTAGGATGATATCACCTGTCTTTATAATATAGTAAAAATAATAATTGAAAAAACACTTACCATTCTAGACCCATTTTGTGGAATATTTTTAGAAAAGATGGAACATGGTTCAATCACTTAATTTTATTAAATTACTTTTTCTAGAAAAAAATTTATTTCTAAAAATTCTAGGAAAAGAAATGGTTATAAATACTAATAAGTCGTTTAAATTACTTTACACTGGTATGGTTTGTGACTCATGCTTCAGTTAATTTTTTATTAAATAGTTAAAATTTAAAGGTTACAATATGCTTCAAATTTTTGTACTCTTTATATATTTAGAATTTAATCTCTATTTTTTTAAAATTTAAAAAGCTGAGTCCAATTGTTATTATCGTTAAAATTTTTCTGTTAAATTTATTGGTGTGACATTCTAAAATTTAAAGAAAGTACTCAGACAATAATCATGTGAAAAAATAACATTGTAATGGATTTAAATTTATCAAAAAATTTAACGATGTTAACCATTCTTTAAGTATACGCCAACATTTTAATTAGAATGAAATATTTAGACTAACTAATGGCATTATAAATATTACTAAATTATGTCAACAATTAAAGTACAAAGATTAAAGCTCAAATTTGAGCATAGTATAGGGACCAAAATTGAAATTTGATAATTTTTATATAATCTAAATTATAGATGGACCATAATTGCAATTTAACCATTATTGTTAACAATGTAAAAATAAAGAAAAGACAAGTTTCAAAAATATAGGGATCATAATTGAAATTTAACCATTATGGTTAATAATTAGTATAGATTGTACTCGAATATGTCCCTATCATGGGATTTAGTGCTTATTGAGGTGTAAATTAAAGTTAAGTTTATTTAGATACAAGTTAAAGATTAAGGGCTTTATTTGGACTAAAATTAAAGTTTAAAAAGCTTATTTTGTTATAACAGCGACTCATTTAATAACAATAACAAAGTTCAAGTGCCCTTTTTACTATTTTAGCAAAAAATAAATTTATTTTTTTGGTGAATTACAAGAGGAAGGAAAGCCCTAACAGTAATGCAACTCGAACCTAGGTCACACCTGAGGCGGTGAACACTCTAACTATTATGTTAACACACGGGATTCAAAAATAAATAAATTTATTCAAAGCAAGAAATTTATCCCGATAAAAAATTTTAAAACTCAAAATGACCCAACCCAAACTAGCCCAACCAAAACCAATCTAACCAATCCGATTGAGAAGTCCGTGCTAAATCATATTAATGAGAATTTTGAGATTTTCTTCATCAATACTTATTTTGAGGTTAAAATATGTCACAAGTCTTCGTACTTTTTGAAAATTTAGAATTTAGTTTCTATACTTTTATTTTTAGGAATTTAGTCTTTTTACTTTTCAATTTTCAAAATTTAAGTCCAATAGTAAACGGTGTTAAAATTATTCGGTTAAATACAAGTTCATTATAATGTCACTTTTTTAGTTACATGTTATCGAGTATTTTTTTTATTTTAAAATTTCACACAAACAAATTTAACAAAAAAAAATTAAAAGTGTTAACAGTTAAACATGAATTTTGAAATATGAAAGTAGAGTGACTAAATTCCTGAAAATAAAAGTATAGATACTAAATTTCAAATTTGAAAAAGGTACAAGGACTTATGGCATATTTTAACCTTATTTTGATTATGCTAAATATATTATGATTTTGTTGATACAAGTGTACGACAAGAGAGGATATAAGGAGGAGAAGAAGGTGGGGGGTCGGTTCACCTAGATAGGTGGAAAGCCAAAAAAGAGGAGTTGTGAGGTTGAGAAGACAAAATAGATTGAGTGCAAAGGATAAGTTCTTAGGGTTGTTGAGAGGGTAAAAAGATCCGTTCTTCATTGTTTTTTGGGTATTTATAGATGCATGTCTTATGCCTGCGATGCCACATCACCGATAGTATGGGTTGTGACTTGCTCTTGTGGTTGGTTAGGTGATAAGTCGATTGTCCTTATGTGTGGTGCCGCTCTAATATTCCCTTGGTTGAAGTAGTATAAGATTGTTACGCCTCAATGATCCTTGATAATCCTCTTTTGATTCTTGTTAAAAGCAGGTGACCTGATGACAGGTGGAGTGCACAAGTGATTGGTCATCTAGTGACCAACCGAGCGATGCAAGGTAAAAGACCAATCAGGCAATATAAAGCGAAAAGCCATCCATTGATCCATAGGTCCTTCCCGGGTAGTTTCCCAAGGTGCCACGTGTTTGGGAGGTATAGGGGTATAACATATCTAATTGTAAATTTTATCCCTCTACTTTACAAGAAATTAGAAGTTACTATTTCTAGTGTAATTTGTCATAAATTGATCTTCGTGCCTTACAAAAATTCAAAAATTTGTTAGGTGGTTGCTTATTTTGTTTGATTTTAAAAGATAAATGGGTTTAAGTCAAATTTCATTGTTGGACACATGCAATTTCAAATTTTGCCTATAGATAAATTTCATTTTCATTTTTGACATTAGTTGTGACATTGATTTCATTATTACGAATATTATCTTATGCCAACTTGTTATTTTTATATAATATGTACAAAAAAAAAACATTTCATTTTAGTTAATGGATTCATGGATACTGCTTGATTTTTAAAATCGAAATGTCAAATTTCAAAAATTATAAAAACTACAAATGATCAAATTGAATACCAGGGTCTAAGCCACAAGTTACACATAGTATAAATCTATAGTAGAATTTAACCTAATTGATTTAATTACTACCATTTAGATTAGGGCTCATCAATGGAAATTCAAAATTGAAATTAAAAATGATCAATTTAAAAGGTACAACAACTATACCAAATTAGAGGGTGCTAATAGCAAAATTTGACATTTTGTTAATTAGAATAGGGTTTAAACTTTCGTGAAGACAATCATTGACCGGAGAAAAAAGTTAAATCTTGTTTTAATTATCTATACTCTTTGTAAATTTAAAATTTAGTTTTTCTTATACTTTTAAAATTTTAGTTCTCCTATTTTTCAAATTTCAAAGTTTAGATACAATTGTTAACGTTGTTAATTTTTTTTTGTTAAATATGTTATTACGATATTTTGAAATAAAAAAATATTTAATTAATAGCCATATAAAAAAATATTGTATTAAGCATGAACTTAACAGAAAAAATTTAACAGAGTTAACAATTTAACTTGTATTGAATTCTATAAGATAAAAATAAAGAGATTATATTTAAAAAAATATATAAAATCATAAACGTACGAAAAGTATAAAAACTTAAAGAGTCTAACAAAATCGGAATGGAACGAAGCATTGTTTTAGCTTAGGGTTTGGAAAATATTTTGAGGTATATCCTCAACGGTGGATCTGATTTTGCTGCCTAAAGCTTTTGTGTTTTGCTTTTGTTGATTCCATCATCTTTCATCAACTTCACCAAAACAAATTCTTACTTTTGTGGGGGCCTCCAAATCGCTTTCAACTTAAATTTCTATTACATTTTTTTAAAGTAATCAAAGCTTTATCATATAATTGGTTGAAAGATTCAGGTATTGCGGTGTTTAGAAGGGTACGATGACTTTTGAATGCGGAAGGTCAATGGTGGCTTAGGTTCATACTTAGAAAACACAATTTAATTACAGATCACTTAGTTAAATAGGATCTCAATTGAAAATTAACTCTTCAATTATTTAAGGTTATTTCTGATGCAGTCTTAGATTCACTCAAAAAAGACGAAATGAAAAGTGTTTTTGATTGTTTAATTGAAGTAATAGTTAATCTTTTTCACAAAAAAAGAAAAGAAAAAAAGAGAGAGTAATAAATCATATTATAATTCTCATGACATATAGTTTTACCGTTAAATATTAACAATTAGAGATGCTCATGAATTGAACATGTTAACCTATTTTAGGTTAAGTTTGGATTTATATTCTTCAATCATGAGTCAACTTAATTTAATTCATTTTATTGTTTATAATTAATAAAATGTATAAATAATTTTATATTAATATTTATATGCTTGTACTTTTTTTTTTTGAATTCGAACCTTGATCCGGGTTTCTCATGAAAACATCCATTAGCAATACAAAGGGATCTCAAAATCTTAGAGGGGAAAGAAAAGAAAGGGAAAGTAGATGCCTTTGTAAAAGTCATTGCTGAACTTGGGGTTAACACAAAGCCTAGCAAGTGGTGTGGCCTCCCTCCCTAATGATTTCAACACTACAAACCCTTGTGAGAAAGACAGCCGAAGGAATCTCCATTTGTGTTAAGATGATGTGAAAAAGAGATGGTGGGCAATCAGCACTGTGCCGGTCAATCAATGTCATTTTCCACCCAAACCCCACCCCCACCCCCTACCTCTACTCATGCTGTAAAAGTCCCATTTGGGATTCCATACGTATCAATTCAATGAGTTGGAATATCAATTTAGGATTTGAGTTTTTTTGGGCCATTTTTTTTTGTCGGGAAGAAACCATTCATTAAACTCAAAAAATACTTAAATATTGCTATAAAATAAACACTTATCTTCAAATCATAAATTTATTTAAAACTATAATTTACAGACACAATAAATTCAATCACAGTTCATTTCAAATTTATAAGTTACATACATAATCATCAATGCGAAGTAAGAAGACCGACACTTTTTAAAATTGACACCAATGAAGATAGGGGTTCACTAACCCTACCTTCAAAGCATATCTTATTCATTGCAAGGTGAGCACACCAATCAGCTAATTTGAGGCAATTTCAAGTTATTTATTTGGGATTTTTATAATCAAATTAAATTTAATTATAATCAACAATTCTAATGTCAAAGAAAAAGGATGCATCCCATGTAAAAGGATGCTCTACTATCAAAGTAAAACATAGCTTTTTTTAATGATTCTTTTGACTGTTTTAGGTATATTTGACCCTTGCTCTTACATACCCTTTATATTTGTTTTTTTACCCTAATTGCCCCTTTGTATAAACTTTACAAAATCACAATAAATACATGTATTACATTAAGAGAAAGAGGCAAAACTTTAACCAAAACCATAACTATAAGACAAGTATCACATGACATTAGTAATACACAAGACTCATATTTATAATTATATGAATATATTTAATCAAATGACGAGCTTAATATTAAATTTTCAGTTGACATCAATCCCAAATTTAATATTCGAACACTATTATATCTTTTCTTAGAAAAAAAACTCTTAAGAACTGTGTAGCAAAATTCATCACTATTACTTTACATTTACATCATTGAACTTAGCAAACATTGGGGCCAAACCCCACAAACCCATTGGCTCCATCAAAGGAAATCTGGATCCCCTCTTGTTGGATGTTCCCTATTATTGAAAGTCCTGAACCAGAGGGAGCAAATGCAAAACAGAAAGTTCCCATATCATCAACAGGTATAAGAAAGTTCCTTGCGGGTAGGGTCAGCACCGGCCCTCCCGAGAAATAGAACGATACTGTTGGGACCCGAACTGAGACGAAACCCGATAAGTTATAACATGTATCGAATATGGACACTTTGGAGGCACGAGGAAGGTTAGCTGTTTGAGTGATGAAAGCGTCACGGAAGGGCTTGTAAGCCGAGGATGGGAGCCTTGTCACGGCAGTGCCAGTGTCCATAACGACTCCTCCGTAACCTAATTCGGTGAGCCGAAAAACGCCTTCGGATATGGGCACCTGAATGCCTCCTACTCCAAGACCCGAAAGCCCGACGTAGTAAAAGCTTGGGGCCCGTGGGTTACGTAGTAAAGGGACCCAAGTGGCACCAACAGGCATTGCTCCGCGACCGAATACCAATGACCCGGATGCGTCAGTGCCCCGGCTCACCAAACAGTAGCTAAATGCACCACCTGTTTGGCCACCCAATTGACCCACAAGTGACATGGATCCACCTCCAAGGCCCAACAACCCGGCTGCCCCGATGAACATGCCCCGGTTAACATGCCCGCACCCGATGGCCACGTTTTTAACCACCGTTCGACCAAAAGTGAGAGTTTCAAGCGCCAAGGTTCCTTTCGTGTAAGACCCGTCACCATACATAACTTCGTACCGACAATACCGACCCGCATTGCAACCCGAATTCTCAATCCGGTCACAAACGGAAGAGCCACAAGAGACGCCGGCGAAAGAAGCGGAGTTAGCCGGGTCGAAAACTGGGTCGGATTGTCGATAGCATTGGTTACAAGGCTGACACTGGACCCAAACAATATCACTACCCGAATCAATAACCATATACTGACTCCTCGGTGGGCTACCAACGCCGATTCGCACGAAATACTCGCCACTCCCTTGGTTCATTCCCGAAACGACATCCGACCCAAAATCGTTCACCTCGTAAGCCACGTCACCATTGTGGGTTCCGTTGCTGGGGAGACGGCGGAGGAGGCTCGCCACCCTTTTAACGTCCCTCCGCATACGAGCATGAAAACGGCGGCCATGGTTGTGCAAAGTAGAGGAATCGTTGGGAGACAATAACTTGTCTCGATGGACAAGTTTCAGGTTCCATTTCCCTCGATGATCATCGGTTTCGGATAATCCGAGGGGCTTAAACATTTTCGTCGCAGTGAGTGTTTCATTCACGTTCAAGAGTTGAAAGTCAGGGAAGGAGTTGGTGGCGACGGCGATGCTGCATAGAGCTAATTGCAGTATCGTCACTAATATTGCTGCAAACGACATGGTTGAGGAGCTATGGTGTTTGAGGATATACCGAGAGAGTTGTAGTGAAGGTTGAAGAGGGGGGAGGGGGTGCGAGGGGATTTATTTGAGTCGGGTTTAGGATTAGGGGTGCGTAGAAGGACATGTGGGGTTTGGAAATTGATGTTAAAGCGGTTTCTGTTTTGGTATTTTGTAGTTTTGTCTTTGGACTGATCATCAAGAGTTTCAACTTTCAACACTGTTCAAGAGGGAAATTAAATTTATCTTTATTTTCCAACTTTCTTTCTTTTTTGCTTTTTATCTATGGTGTTATGTTGACCCAACTACTTGATTTCTAGTTTAGTATTTCATATATTGTTAATGTACGCGGCTGATTCGAATGGTTTATCGAATTTTTCATTTTAATATAAATTTTAAATATATTTATATTATTAAATTACTTTATTATTCT
Source organism: Gossypioides kirkii (assembly GCA_005610355.1). Classification (NCBI taxonomy): domain Eukaryota; kingdom Viridiplantae; phylum Streptophyta; class Magnoliopsida; order Malvales; family Malvaceae; genus Gossypioides; species Gossypioides kirkii. Next base: position 4,457,381 of record CP032255.1, read on the forward strand.
TAATATCTATTATTAATTCTAAATTTTGAGAAAAATATCAAGTTTCTAACTTTAGGTCAAGTAGAATCCAACAACTGATTCCAGTGAAAAAGAGGATGTTGTTCATCTTAGGGGTCTCAAGTTCGAGTACTTGTGTGTGCAAGGCGTGTGAGCATTGTCAAAAAGTTAAAAAATTTTGAACAAATATTACCATGTAATCACACAAATATATTCAAAAAAAAAACTTTGAAGCAAGTCAAGCTTGAATTTACCAAGATTCGAGCTCGACTTAAATTAGTTATGCCCTACTGTATGAATTTGTATCACATCTATTCAAGGGTCCCAGGATTTAAGCATATTTATTATTGATATTTTTTTAAAATAATTGTTCTATATTATCTTCTAATCTCATTCATCAAATTTAATAATTTTTCCAAAGGTTGAGGCTATGAGATTTCAATGGTTGAAGTTCAAATTTATATAAATTATACTTAAATAATAATTATGAATATAATAATATTTTCGTCTTTTATTATTTTTTATATAAAACATTTAAATAAAACAATAAAAAAAGTAATGTCACTCAAGCTTAAAAAATGATTATTCACAAGTACTTTATCTTTTTAATTATAACTAAAAATTTTAATATTATATTTTTTTTTCATCCAGTTTAGGAAAATCTAGTATTATATAGAGTTCATCGAAAATTTTAAATTTTAGAAGCGAAATTTAAAAAAATTGTTACATAATTAAAAATTAAAAATTATATTTTTTGTTATTTGTTAAATGTACATAATGGTATCTATTATCTTATTAATTTCATTTATAAAATTTAATAAATTTGTCAACGAGACTTAAGTATCATTAGTAAAGGCAGAGGCTTGGGTTTTAATTTTACTATATAAAAATTAAGTGGGAGTTGCTAATTAGTTGAATTGAGATAATTTGATTTGAGTTGAAAATTTTATTTCAGTATTTATGATGATTGATTTTAATTGAACTCATTGATATATAATTTATTAATTATAATAAAAATAATAATAATAATAATTCTAGTGATAATAAATGATATAATTATTCAAAAATACATAAATAAATATTGACACGAGGGTAAATTGATACAATACTTAGAATTACTTATAGTTCTTTCTCAATTTATAAATAGAAGGATAATGCATTTCAGCACACGTAAATCTGCGTCTTCTTGCATTGACAATAATACTCATACTAATCGAACTACGACTCAATCCACAACCTTTTTAATATGAACCTTGAAACTGCATATTCATATTATATTGTATAGCATTAAAAAAGATATCATTGATTAGCAATGAACCATACATCAATCCATCTATGATCATATGTTAATTAGCAAAAGTGGTCTTCCCTTTTTCTTTTCCTTTAATTAATGGAAACCCAAAGATACCACCATCTTTATATATATATATATATATATATAATGAATTAGCTTCACAGTTAGCCTTTTCACAAAATGCATGCATTGCATGCGCACTTATATTTTTTAATCTTACCCTGCAATGTCTTTACACATTTCGAAGGGTAAAAATCTAGTTCATAAACTTAAATTATAAATTTTTTAGAGTTAAATGTATAATTTTATCAATTTTATAATTTTTAAAGAGATTATATTATAAATTTATTATTTTGAAATGATTAAAATGTAATTTTATCATTATATTAATTTATAATTTCAAAAATTTTAAAGGACATTTTACCATTTTTAGGAGGAGTAAGTCCTTTGCATGTTTCCCTGGCGCCTTTCTTGTCTAAAAGTTAGATTATTTGTCTAAGTCTAAAAACTCATTCAAATTTTTTATAGGATTCAAAGAGAGATATTAGGTTTGAAAATCGGCAAAAAATAGGTTCATTTAAAATATGAACCAAGGTTAGACTCCAATATTCATTACTCGAACTTAGTTTGACCCAGTTTTCAATTTTGTAATATAATATATACAACGACCATAAAATATAAAGTACACTCTTTACTAAATTATTTTTTTGTAACATCCTCGTCTTAAATTTTAGTAAAACTAGTTTTATTCCTAAATAAAATAAAAATAATAAATTTTATTTAAAATATAATTTGAATAAATTGTTTAATTTTATATAAAATATGTTAATTATATTTTATTAAATAAAAATAATATGTTGAATCTCAATTACTCTAATTAAAAATCTAATAATACATGTTTTTTTGATAAATTACAATAATAAGGTAAAACCCAAACAACAAACACGACTAGTACGGCTTGAACCCCAAATCACACCTAAGACAGTAAACACCTGACTAATCGGCCATCATATAGGGTTCACATAATACATATTTTAAATTATCATTAAAAAGCAAAACATACAAGAGGGAAATGTTTCCTAGATTCCCATGTGGATGACCTTAGGCAATGGAGATCTTAATTATACTTTAATCATTAATAATTAAAATCAATAAAAGAAAGGTGTTAAGATCATAAAATGATGGAAATATTAAGTGAAATTCAAGTAATTAAATTAAAAAGGAATTATTACCAATTTTATTTCTAATTAGTATCTGAATTTTAAATTTGTCATAATTTAATCATTAAACTCTACAAAAATTAAAAAGTTAGGTCAATTATTAGTAAATACATGAACTTCTTTTTGGCATAAAGATGAATTTAGCTCCTAACGTTTTCCCAGTTTGTCATTTTGGCCACTTTTTTTTTATCATTTTAGCCCTCAACCTTTAAATTTTAGTTAAATTTCTTGGTTTTTGACAGAAAAATTGATCGAATTGTTACAATTTTGATGGGATTGACATGACAGCTCACGTGGCATTTTACGTATACTTCATTGTTAACATGGATAAATTTTCTAAAAGTTTTTATGAAGTCTTTTGAAATTTGTTAATTTTAAAATATATTTTATTTTTATTTTTTGAAATTTTATGAATTATATGTGGATTGCTAAGCTAATGGCTACATCAATGCTGTTAAAATTTAACAGTTTGGCCAATTTTTCTATTCAAAAGCAAGCAATTTGACTAAATTTTAAAAGTTGAGGGCCAAAATGATAAAATAAATAAACATTAAAGCTAAATTTATCCTTATGTTTTTTTTATACAATATTTGGGGTAGGAAATGGGGATAATACTGTTCGAACCCATGTCAAACGGGTGTCTAATAAGAACTTTAACCACCAATACACATTAACTAAAATTATTGACTCTTGCTTATTTGTTGCATGTAAACAATTCAGATATTGATTTTTGTTGATTCAGTGCATATAAATTGTTGAACTGTTTATTTCCAAATTATTGATTTAACATTAAAGTTTAAAAAGATTATCCAAATACATTAACTTTTTAAATTTTTACAACGTGCGAGAGTGATAAAATAAAATAAAAAAGATTAATCTCTCATTTTTTTCAGTTATAAAATAAAGAGATGAAATTTATAATTAAAGTAGTGATTGATATTTCTTAGTTAATTATGGTTGCAATAGTCACTTTAATGGTATCTTTCTCTGCCTTTCATCAATCAAAATTTCTTTTATTTTTCTCCATTCATTATGATAAGAGAGGTCCATCTAAAGCGTGTAAATCCGTGGACCAGACCATACACATTATCATCCACTGTTGCAGGACCTCCCAAACTTCTGCATTTTATATATATATATATACTTGATTCGAGTTTTTCTTTAAATTACAGTTATACGAAAGGTTATTCTTGGAGCTGATAAATCTTTCACCGATTCAAATTATTTTTGGAGGGAGATTTTGTTAGAAACTCAAATGTTTGAGGAGACAGTGGATTCACAAAAATGAGAGCACTTCATTGGATGCCTGAAAGGGTAAATCATGTGCGTTGTAAGTGATGAGAATGACTCGCCCACAAATGGTTTATAAGCTCTAAGGCATGGGTTCAAGTCCAACCATGTGCAACACTCATGGTTCGCCTTCTCAGGCACCCGATGAGGCTCTCTCTCTCTTTGTTAACTTGTAGCCTCTTTAGGCATTCGAGTTTCGATAGAGCCAGAAACACCCCCCCGAAAGACATTATCAACCTATTGAGAGGACCGACGGATGAGACTTTCCAAACTTCTTCCGATGAAGTCAACATCTCCTAAACAAAAATAATATTTGATACACCATTAGTGCATGAATCTCATGTATCATTAGTGAATAATAACATTACACATTATCATTAAATTAAATAAAAAACTATGCACTTCTATAAATAAATATTAATAATTTTATTTAAACATAATTAAATATTAATTAACTATAACTATTATAAATTAATATTAATACTTCTTGAATTTAAAGTTTAAATTCTCGAGTTTAGAATTTAAAATAGGGTTTACATCCCAACTTAAAATTAAGATTTTCACCTGTTGTGTATATATATATGTATGTATGTACATGAATGTTTGGATACATGAGTGGAGCACTATCTGTGTGAAAATGGGTAAATTGTATGTGTGATGCTGGTTTGATCTGACTGCTTTCCCCATGGGCCATGACGACGACGACGACGATGATGATGAATTTGCTTCTTTAGCTATAGTTCACGCATGATGCTGTTGGCAGACCATGCAAAAAATGAAAGGAAAAACACATACATGAAGGCAAATGCTTAATCATTGCACTGACATGGGACTCTCATAGCTAAGCTTATTACTTTCATCTGGCACACACCATGAATGATTATTTCCTGCATATATTCAAGTGGCTAAGTCCCCCACAACCCCAACCAACCCCCATGTTTCAATTTGTTTATGTTTAAAAATATAATAAAAATATATAATGATAGTCAAACATATATAATTAATAAAAATTAAATAAAAATATTTGGCGGATCTAAATATAATTGGGTTAGTCATTTATAAATATACGTGGACTTGGGTAAAATTTGATATCCATATTTAAAAATAATGTTTTTATCTTTGTTGATGTGGTATACACATTGACATTTGGATAACACGTCTGTTAGAAAAAATCCGGTTCAAAAGTGATTTTTTTGCACAGCAAAAAATAAAAATTTTAAAAATCGAATTGGTTTGTAATATTTATAACAATAAACCCTTTTTCGAAATCCCACATGTGTTTCCAACTAGACGGATCCTTGTCGTTCTTGGCTTTCAATCGAACGGTCTTTTCCGTTATTCTCGTACCACGAACTGCTTCAAGTGTGGGCTCAAACGATTTGAATCAAACACATAACCAAAAATAGTTTTCATTACTTTCAGTGTGAAAACAAAATCTCTTTCAATAAAAACCGATAGAATTACTATTCCAGAAAATAAAATTAATACTTAGAGACTAAGCTCTCATTATTTTCGAGCAAAATAACATGTTGTTATGGTCTACGTTGTTTTAGTATGTCATGTTTACATAAACATGAAGCATGATGATATGTGCATGCATTGCATAACCGTGGGAAAAACCTTCATGGGTTAAAGGAAGTTAGGATGGGAAAAGGGGAGTGACCCTATTAGATACCACCTCGGGCAAAGCTCCGAGCCTTGTGATGGGAACACTGCGGTGTTCGAGCATCAAGGTTAGGTGGAGTAAAGGAGGTAATGGAGGAGGATTCAGGAAATGAAATTATGGAATGGTATTTACCGTGACAGTGGTATCAATTGGTCTTTCGGGGCGACACCATGACGACGGTATATGGCGTAAGACCATAGATGAAAAAGTCTATGGCAATCTGATATAAGGTGTAAGACCATAGATGAAAGAGGCTAAGGCAGTCTAGTATGAGGTACGTAGCATAAGGCCATGGGTTAAAGATGCCATGGCGGCATGGTACAAGGTATAAGGTAAATGATGCACGAACATGGATGAAAGACTCCATGACATCATGAGGTAGCACGTCAGGATGGTGAATCGGTGTAAGACTACAGATGAAAGACTCAATAGCATCCACAGAACAGAGAAAATCCATTGGGACGGTGAACACAGAACAAAGATAATCGTAGCCATACCCAATCGAAAAAGGATGTTATCCAAAAGCATTTCAAGTAACTGTAGTAAAACTTAACATGTTGACCCTTTGATATTTTTGGCAATACGAGCATATTTAAGTAATTATCGTACTGTAAGATGATAATAAAAATATAATTTTCGTTTTTCTTACTAGTATGAATTGTAATTAGACATTCAAAATCAATCATTAAATTTTTCTGCAGTTACAGGAATATACAATGAAAGTGAGATAGTTTTAGAACCCTAGAAGAAAAACAACTTTTTTTTTACTTTTAAAAATGATTGAAAAGACCTTAGTGCTAAACTCATAGAAACAAAAAAGAAAGGATGCAACTTTAGAATCCAGGGTTTTTATGCTTTTTATATTTACTTTTTATTTTCTCTGCAAACATAATCAGCACACATTAGCTACATTTATAGTGCAGAAAGTTGTATTTCTTTTGTTGTCAAGTCATAAGCTAAATAAAGAAATTAAAGAAAAACAACAGTACCTTTCCACCCCTACTTCAGTGCAAGATTAGTTTAAAAGCAAAGATTGCTTGTAATCTTATATTTTAACCCCTAATATGGCGGCTGATCTCATTCTTTTTGGCTTATTCCTATTCCCATTCCCATTTCCATGCCCGACCCCCAACCTATACCTACCCTTTACAACAATTCTACATATTTTATTCAATTGCTTTATGCATTTATTTTTTAAAATTTTTGTTTTGTTAGGACTGTGTAACTCAAATTTTATCACTTGTTAAAAAAATAAAATATAAAGATAAAATAAAGAGATCTATAGGGATGAAGAATAAAAAGACCAATAAAATAATATATTCACGGGAACAAATCCAGTGACTGATCATTCATGTTTTGTAGGCTAATTAATTATTTTTATAAGATTTTGTAATTCATTTCATTTAATCTTTTAAAATTTATTATGGCGTGTGGTTTAAATATAGTCCCTGGACTTTTTGAAAATTAGGAATTTAGTCCATGTACTTGTATTTTTAGGAATTTAGTCACTCCGCTTTTCGGATTTCAAAATTTAAGTCAAACTGTTAATATTGTTAATTCTTTTTTTTTTTTGTTAAATTTAGGTTAATTACAACATCTTTTTTTAATTACATGGTAAGTGAGTAGGTTTTTTATTTCAAAATGTCACAGCAACAAATTTAACAAAATAATTAATAGTGATAACAGTTGGACCTAAATTTTAAAAACTGAAAAGTAGAGAGACTAAATTCCTAATTTTCGATAAATACAAAGACTATATATTTCAACCTAATTATGTATTATTTCGAGATAGGTTGAGTTGGAATACAGAAATTTTTTAAGTCTAAATATGAATTTCGTCGCTCTACTTTATGAAAATTCAGAAGTTAATCTCTTCTACTTTATTTCATTAGAATTTGGTCCATATACTTTATGAAATCTTAGAATTTAGTTTAATTGTTAAAACATTAACATTCAATTGTTGAGGTGGAAATCAACAATTTATCAAAATTACATACAAGGAACTAATAAGAATCAATAGTTTAACAGTTTATATGCAACAAGCAAAACTTAACAATTCAAGTTCATATATTTACCACAACTGAATTAACTTCTCAATTTTCATAAAAGGGTGAAATTCATAATAAAAAAAATTATGTAAATTTAAGTTTGAGTGTTAAAATTGTAAATAAAAACTAATTTAAGCATATCATTAAGGCAAAAAAAAGGAAGAAAAAGCACCTATGATTGGCATCCCTAGGATGCTACATTAAATCAAAACAATGGGTTTTGGGGATTCTAATTGTTTCTTTCAAAACTTTTACAAAAGAGAAATATTATTTTCAAATGGTTGCATTGTGAATAAACAAGAGTGGTGTATATATCCTTTAAGCACCCTCAAAAGACATGGAAGATCCATCCAAATGCCATTGCAATCAATTCATAAACAGGTTTTTCCTCCCACTTTCTTTACCTTAATTGTCCCTTGGGATATAATTTTATACCCATCGTATTGTTTAAAACTTTCTTTGATTATGCTTTATGATAGATGGAGTAGTAAAGGGTTTGTGTTCAAATTATAAAACTATTTTAAGGGAGGAGCAAAAACTAAATTATAAAATTTTAAGATGGATTACGAGCAATTTTATCATTGTATTAATTTAAAATTTCATAAAATTTGAAGGGATTAGATGACAAATTTATCATTTTTAAGGTCAAGGCCTCTACTTGTCCCCTAGCTCCAACTTTGGCTTAGGTCTTCAATTGACACCTATCTCCAATTTGACCCTGCACCTTATAAATTTAGAGGTGAATGTATAATTTTACTATTGTAGTATTTCTTAAATGATAATTTTATGTTAGGGATCAAGACCCTTATCTCTACCTTTAATTAAAATCTTCAATTGACACAATCTCGAATTTGATCTTTAGACAACCTCACTCCTTGAAAAGAAATATATATTACAAAAATAAGAGTGGAGAAGAGAGATTAAGAGGAGGAAGGAGGGGAATTCAACAAATGGCTTTAGTGGAAAAGAAGATGTTGTTCATCCTAGAGGGAACCAGGTTCGAGCACCTGTGTGTGTAAGGTGTGTGTGCCTTATCAAAGAGTTAAGAAAATATGAACAGATACTACCATATAATCACACCAATATATTAAAAAAAAAAAAAAAGGAGGGATTAATAGTTTAATTGTGTTAATGGTGGACAAAGATGAAGCAAAAGTGATAAGTTAGAAAAATAAGAGAGAAAGGCTAAGTGAGAATAGAAATAAAGAATAGAAGATGGGAATACGTAAGATAGGCACCATTACCCAAGTTTCCCAATAATTGATCCATTATTACCACCTAAAAGTTGCCTAACTATTTTCTAATTTTTAATTTGTGGGTACTGAAATTCATTCTTTTCTCATGCACGTGCATCCTTTAAGATTTCAAATTTAGGTTTACAATATTCTTTTATGGCTAAATATATTCAAATTTAGTTTTTTTATTCTAAAGGTTTAATTTTATATTTTTTAAACTTTAAAATTTAGGTTTAATTGTTCATGATTTAAAAAAAATTATCAAATTTATTAATGTAACATTTTAAAAATAAAAAAAATATTCATTAGATAGTCATGTAAAAAAAATTGTAATGAACTTACCTTTTTAAATTTGGAAATTAAATGGACTAAATTCCAAATGTACAAAGAGTATAGGGACTTAGAGCATATTTTAATATATATAATCATATAAGAAAAAAAAATAAATGGGAGCAAAGTTTAACATAAGATAGGAAAGGTAAAATGATAACTTTCAAGGGCGAAGCCAAAATTTTTTTTTAAGGGGATCGAAGTTAAATTGTAATTTTTACAATAATAAAAGTGCAATTTTTAAAGGTTTAAATTAAAATTTTATCATTTTTAGGGGGTCAAAATTGAAATTTTACTTTTACTAATTTAAAATTTAAAAAAAAAATTAAGAGCTTAAATAAAAAAAATTCATTTTAGGGGGGCTAGGGCCCCTTCCAGCCCCTCGTGGCTTTGCCCCTGATAACTTTAGTCTTTAATGTTAACTCCTTTTGTCATTTTGATCCTAATCTTTTTCTTTTTATCACTTTAACACTTGTGGGAACCCAATTTTGATCGGGTTTTGACTTTTTGTTTTAATTTAGAGTTTAAATTGATTTTAAATTTATTTGAATTTAAATTTATCTTAAATTTAATTATTTAAATTTACCTTAAATTTAAATTTAAATTTAAATTATAAAACAAATTTAAAACTTTATTAAAATGAAAGTCCAAATGTCCATTTACAAGCCGATTGGGCCAAATTTAACCCATTTACAAGGGCCCAAAAGGCCCAATTACATTTAAGCCTAAACATTAGCCCATTTTTCTAGCCTAATTGACCCAATTATGAAGGCCCGATCGGGCCCAAAATACCCAGCCACTTGTGCTGAGCCACCTCCACCTCAGCCAATCAGAGATCGCCACGTCAGCCCAAGATGTGTCTCCTTCTTCAGTCAACTGGCTTCTGGCACTGCAGCTTCCAACTGCTCCAAACCACCACTACATCCATCACCTGCAAAAAGGAAAGAAAAGACAAGCATTAATTTAGAGCAAACAATTTAGCATGATTGTAAAATCTGGTTATAAAACCAGATTCAAGTCAATGTAAGAGGGGCGGGTTCTGGAATGATCAATTAGGAACCACTTTCGAAAAACCCCTTACTGATTGTATATTCAAGGAAAAAAAAATTCAATACAAAAATAATCTTCCATAGTATTTTGGGGTATCAAAACAGAGGGTTAGTTAGTAATAAGCAAAGGAATAGATCAAAGCCAACTACCAGTAGACTCAAACTTCGAAGGCGACCAGGTACGACTGACGCATATTTATTATCATTCATGCTTCAAGTATAAACTCATCAGTTTCTAAGTGTATCAGTAATATATTTATTACCTGTGGAGGTATTTATTGTTTTTTTAAAACGTATTAACTAATGTTATTAATATTAATATTAATTTTCATATTAATAATAAGTGAAATGTTAATGACAGCAGTTAATGAATATTAATAATTAATAGTTTTTATTATAAACAATAAAAGAGAACATGAAAGGTCTCCCCTTTTGCTCCCGCTCGGTTACTGCCGGAAGCCACCACCCCGTCGGAATCATACCGCGCTTGCCTCCGACCATCACCGATCCGTTGTCGTGCAAACATGCAAATAACACCAAAAGACGGATTAAAAAAAACTAAAATAAATATTTTAAAATAAAAAGGAAATTGGATTTTAAAATAAATTAAAAAGAAAATGTTTTGCAAACTTCCAGATCTGGAATCTCCAGATCTGGTCTTGTTTTAAATAATAAAAAGGAAAACAAAAAGGTTTGAAAATCAATAAAAAGGAAAGATTTTGAAAATGAAACAACAAAAAATAGAAGAAATAAGAAAACGTACCCTCGACGGTGGCCGCCGACGGTCGGAGAGGAGGTGATCGGCGCGTGACAGTTGGAGGCGACGGCGAGGATGCCGCCGAGGACGTGGCCGAGGCGCGTGTGGCGAGGAGCGACCGGAGCTCGTTGGGGCGTGAGGGCCATGGCCGGCCATAGATGAGAGAATTTTGGGGGAGGCGGGTTTGGAATTTTGAAGAAATGAGGAAAATGACTAAAAAAAAACCTAATTTAATATTTATACCAACCCATGGACCGACCCGAGATCCTTCCGCATTTTTATTTGCGCAATTGGTCCTTTCGTATTTTTATTTGCTTCAATTTAGTCCTCTTTGTCTTTTTTAATTATTTGTAATTTTGCCCTGTAATTTTAATTGGTTTTCAATTTAATCCTTTGACTGTTTGACTGCACCAGAGGCTACCACGTATCTCTTTTTGGCTTATTTATGCATTTAGTCCTTTCTATTTTTAATTTATTTTAATTTAGTCCTTGAATTAACTTTTATTTAATTACAAAATTGGTCCAAAAATTTTTCAAGATTTGCAAATTAATCCCTTGACTTCTGGATGCCTGTGGGGCTGCCACGTGTCACTTGTTTTTGGTTTTATTGCTTTGTAAATCCCTAAATTATCCAAAAATTATATTTTGACCCTAAAACTTTTCCAAAATTATATTTTAACCCCAAAACTTTTCCAAAATATAATTTTGACCCCAAAACTTTCAAGAAATTACATTTTGACCCTAAACTTTCTGGAAATTATATTTTAACCCCAAAACTTTTCCAAAATCATATTTTAACCCCAAAATTTCCAAAAAATTGCTTTTTTTACCTCAAAATTTTCAAAAATTACCATTTTACCCCCAAACTTTCCTAAATCCCATTTTAAACCCCGATTTCACTTAAATTACCATTTCACCCTCAAACTTCCCTAAATCTTATTTTTAACCCCGATTTCACCAAAATCTACCATTTTGCCCTCGGGTATCCAAAAAGTCTTATTTTAATCCCGATTGCTTCATTTCTTTAATAATATTTGCATTTAATCTTAATTGTTATACCCCGTTCTTTGCGTTTGTTTTATTTTCACTTCGTGTAATTCGATACTCATTATAAAATTGCTCATTCATTGCATATTTGTAAAAAAAAAAACTGTTTTCACAAAATTTTAAAATTAAGGTAATATTCTTTAACTTCACGTTTCGAAATCTTGCGCCTTAACTTACTAGGTGTAATTTTTCTTCAAACCGAAATAATCGAATACCCTTAATCAAGGCGATATTTCTTATCTTCGATTCCGAAAATTTGCTCCTTAACTCACTAGGTGCAATCCTTCGTTAAATCGAAATAATCAAATATCCTTTTTTCAAAAATAAAAAGGTTTTGCAAAGGAAAGCTCGTTATTTTTTGGATCTCGAAATATTATGTCCTAACTTACTGGATGTAATTTTTTCTTCCTCGATCACTTTAAAATAGCGAGACTTCCAAACAAAGAAAAATAATTCCTTTTAAAAATAGCTCATGCATTCGAGGATCGTGTTTTAAACTTTATTCGAGTTTTTAAGATTTACAAATTAAAACCCGAAAATAATCATGTGGTACCAATTCTGGGCGTACGAGGGTGCTAATCTTTCCTCGTGCGTAACCGACTCCCGAACCTATTTTTCTGAATTTCGTAGATCGACATTTTTAACGTTTTAAACGTTTTATGGTGATCCAATCACACCCAAATAAAGATTGGTGGCGACTCCCTTTTTATTCCCATTTTTCTTCTTTTTTTTTCAAAACTTAAAATAATTTTTCGAAACCTTCGTTTTCGAGATGGTTTTGACAGCTTGGCGACTCCACTGGGGACTTTTTCAAAATAAACGAGAGTCAAGCCAAAATTGATAATTTTCGGGTCTTTTTGAGAACTTTTAAACTTCGATTTTATTTAACATACGATCCTTGGCATTTTTGTGTGACATTTTGCTCTGTTATATTGTTAGTGTAATTTTGCATCCATGTGCATTGTGACATTACCCTCTTAAGTGGAAGTGGGAAACTACTCCTTCGTGAGGTCTTCACCTCCGTGCAGGATAGTGGATCGCTTTCGGGATTGCAAAGTACCCTTGTTTTCGTGAAGTCTTCACTTCCGTGCAAACATGTGGGAAATGCGTCCCCCTGAACCGAACTCATCCGTATGAGCCTGTAATGGGTGAGGATCGAGGAATCTGTTGGTTTGGGTACCCATTCTTTAGAGCTGTAAACCACATGTAGTGAGCCGTAAGAATATGTCCTAGAAGGAGTTTACGTTCAACCTTTTAGCAGCCGTTCGATGCAAACTTTCTGTGTTCTATAATATACTTATATATTGATATTAATGCGTTCTGCTAACCTGTTAATTTTGTCTCCTTTTGCATTGCATTGCATTATCATATAAAAGGAAGGTATAGACGCAAATTCAGTTACCGATAAGAGAATTAATTATGGAAAACAAGTACCTTGATAGAGTGGAGGACAACATGGTCGTGCGAATGTGGTCGGAGGAGACTCAGCGCAAAAAAGGAGATAGTCTAGTGGAAGGGTACGAATCAGAGCTTTGGGATTATACCAGAATCAGCACGGCTCAAACAATGTACAAGAGTTGAAACAGATATGGGATAGTTGGGACGACAATATGAAACAGACTTCTACCAAGAATATGGCGATTTATCGTATCTGCTTGAGGTTAAGGTCGATAAATTTCTCTTCCGAGCATTGACACAACATTGGAACCCAGCCTACGGTTGCTTCACCTTCGGAAATGTAGACATGACGCCGACCATAGAAGAATACACCACTCTACTTCGTTGCCCGAAAATCTCAATAGATAAGGCCTACTCCAGAGCACCGAATCTCCCAACTATTGTTAAAAGGTTGATGAACATTACCGGCATGAGTAAACAATAGGTAGCAGCTCGGGTTAAGGTCAAGGGAGATAATAAATGCATTACGTGGAAAAGTCTGCGAGATTTGATATCAGCCCATCTGGATACCAATAAGAAGATTGACATCCTAGCCCTAAGTATCTACGGTTTGGTCATCTTTTCAAAAGCTTTGGGGCATATAGAAGATGCGGTGATAGATTTGTTCGATCGATTAAGCAAAAAAGTTACACCTGTCCCAGCTATACTTGCAGAAACTTTCAGATCTTTAAGTGCGTGCAGAAAAGAAGGCGAAGGTCGATTTATTGCCTGTGCGTAACTATTAACGATATGGTTTCACAGTCATTTCTGGAAAATAGAGAAGGTCTCCTATCAGTATTTGTCCAAAGATTATTCTCCGTTGAAAGACTTCGTGGCCACATAAAGACAAGAGAAGTTTTCAGAAGAAAAATGGATGGCCATACTCCAAAGTCTTAAAGATGAGGACATTGAATGGCGAGCACCATGGTTTGTTCCAGACGAGATCTTGTACCGATGTGGAGACTTTGACTGGGTCCCATTGGCAGGAATTTAGGGAGCAACAGGATACGCCCCTTTGCTAGTTGCAAGGCAATATAGATCAAGACAGTTCATACCAGCAACTCAAGGGTTGGCCCAGTGCGAATTTGCATATCGAGGGGAAAATAACAAGAAAAGGGTTCGAGAAATTTCAAATGCATGGAACCAAGTCTGAAGAATGAAAGCATTCGGCGCCAATCCCATGACGACTGTAGAATATGATTGGTGGAGGAACAGAAGGGTTAACGATAATGTTCCCGTGCCAAATCCTGAGATTGTCCATCCAATCGAAGAACACTTGCAAGTTGTCCCAACGGAACTTGAAATAATGAAACAAGACTTCGAAAGGAAGAATACGGAGATGGAAAAGATGATAGAAAAGCTGGAAGAAGAAAAAGTGCTTTTAGGGCTGGATGTTGATGTTCAAAAACTAGAGGCAGAAAAATTGAGAAAAGGTAAGAACAAGGCCGAAGAGGACCTCAGTAGCTTAAAGAAAGATTATAAGAAGCTCCGTTTGTCTATGAGGACTGCCGGTTTAGGAAAGACCTCAAAACAGTGGCAACAAGAAATTCGCGAAGAAAAGAATAAGACAAGCCACTAGATGAACAAGTTCCAAGATGCCCAGGTACAAGAAAATGCTATAAAGAGTAGCCTTCTAGAAAGCCAAGCCGAGGTGACCGAATTAAAAGCCCGCGTACGAGAATTAGAAGAATCTCTGTGTCGACATCGTAGCCAAAATTCAGTGATTGAGTTGAAGGCAAATCGAGTCGAGATTGAGAGACTGAATAAGAGGGTAGAAGAATTAGAAGCCTCTTTACAGAATAGTGAAATACGAACCGAGATTTTGGAGAGGACGTTGGAAACAAATGATTGGCACCTCCAGCAGGCTAAAAAAGAAGTCAGCGAGAGAGATCATGTTATGGATGAAGCCCTAAATAAGATTCGTAAGGTAGCCGAACATGTGCAAAAACTGGCATCAGAAGCAGAAGAGTTGGGTATACAATATGAGACGAAGACAGAACGAGGTCAAAAGTTAGCGGGACTCCTCAAGAAAGTAAATGATCTGAGCATCAAGGCAAAACCATTTATGTAATTTACTTTATGTAAAGGAACTTGTTGTCTGAACAAAATTTTCTAAATGGAAAGTGAATTATAAGTTAATACCTTTCTTTTGCATTCATTCATTCATTCGCATTACATGTTTATATTTTAAACACAATAAATCTCTTTAAATGGAATTTGAAACAGTTAAAATCGGAAAAATAGAGAAACCACACCCTTACAGTACTCGACGAGCCATGAATCAGAGGATAGAAAGGCTAGAGCAGTTGCAAAAGGAAATGCAAGAGCAGATGCAAGCTCAATTACAAGACCAGCTAGAAAAAGTCCAAAGGGACATGAGAGACCAAATAATTGAATCCCAAAGCAATATAATTAATCAGCTAACCCAGTTATTGCGAGATTCAGATAAGGGAAAAGGTCCCGCTGAAGACCCAAGAGAAGAAAACGAGGATCCTCAATATCCTCCTGGGTTTACACCTATACACCATCAGGCCCCGTCAGAAACAAACCCGCGAGAAACACCTATCTTTATTCGAGCGTAACCTCAGCCCATTGGTGCATCAGGCCAAGCGAATTATCTGGTCGGATCAGGATCGAACCCGAGAGAAACCGCTGTGAATCCCATCAACCCCGACCTCGATGATACGATGGAGGCGGAAAGAACCAAAATAGAGGTGTCAAAACAGATAGAAGAAAGGTACAAGTGGCTGGAAGACAAGGTTAAAGTAATAGAGGGGATTGACGCTTACAGTGAAATTGATGCCAAAAAACTATGTCTGGTTCCAGACCTAGTCCTACCCCCAAAGTTCAAGATGCCCGAATTCGAAAAATACAACGGGACAAGCTGCCTAAAAGCACACATTACAATGTTTTGTTGGAAAATGACAGGGTATGTCCACAACGAAAAATTATTAATTCAATGTTTCCAAGATAGCTTGGTTGGATCCACTGCAAAATGGTACAACCAACTAAGCCGCGCAAAGATTAATTCCTGGAAAGACTTGGCCCAAGCTTTTATGAAGCAATACGGCCATGTTACTGATATCGCTCCGGACAGAATTACCTTGCAGAACATGGAGAAGAAACCAAGTGAAAGCTTTCGGCAATATGCTCAGCGTTGGAGGGATGTATCTACCCAGGTACAACCACCCTTGACAGAAAAAGAGACAACGATGCTTTTTGTCCACACACTAAAGGCATCGTATCTCGATCGATTGGTGGGTAATGCTACAAGGAGTTTTTCGGACGTAGTGATGTCGGGAGAAATGATTGAGAGCGCGATTAAAAACGACAAAATCAACGCAGGAGACAATGGAAAGAGAGCAGCCTCAAAGAGGAAGGGAACCGGGGTGAATAATGTAAGCACATACAGGCCAACTTATACGAAACCAATCACGATGATGCAATCAAAACCTCCTGCTGATAATTATCAGAGTTCACCAAGAACGGAATCAAACTGGAAGAAGAATACCGAGAAGATTCAGTTCACTCTAATTCTCGTAACATACAAAGACCTCTATCAGCAGTTATATGATCAACACGTGGTAGCCCCATATATCACGGAGCTCGTATCACCACCATTTCCGAAATGGTATGATGCCAACGCCCAATGTGAGTTTCATGGAGGAGTGATTGGGCATTCCATCGAAAATTGTTTCACCTTCAAGAAATTGGTGGAAAAATTGATTAAGATGAAGAAAATAAGATTTGATGAGCCAGCGAGACCTAATGTGGTCGAAAACCCTTTGCCCGTCCATTCTGATCAAGGGGTAAATGTAATTATGAGCATAGAAGGGAAAAAGGTTAAAGCTCACATTGAAGAGGTCAGATCTCCAATAAGATGGGTATGGCGTCAGCTGGTGGCTAGAGGAATGATTGTACAGAATGGCGAAAGGATGGTAAAAGCAAAGAACTATTGTAACTTTCACAACGCTGAAGGTCATGAAATTCAGCATTGTACGGAGTTCAAAGTTCTAGTACAAGGCTTGATGGACCGTAAAGAATTGGAGTTCTTCGAAGAAGAAGGAGAGATGAGGGACATTTGCTCCTCCGAGGGAAAGAGGACACAAGAGCATGATCGCCCGATAATAATCATCTCCACATCTAAGGGAGCTGAGACGAGAAGACAGGAGACACCATGTGTTATCATACGAAAACCTGCACCGTTTTCTTATGAAGACAGTAAAAGAGTTTCCTGGAATTACGGGTGCAATATTGTGGCACCCAAGGTGAAGGAGCTGCGAAATGTGAACCTGGTCACACGTAGTGGCAAAACTTATAACTTGGAAGAGAAAGCAGCTGCCAAAGGGAAAGCTATAGCGGTTGAACCCGAAAAGGTGACTAACAGGGTGGAACCGATAAATGAGCCGGTGGCAGAGAGAGAAGCACAAGAGTTCCTAAAATTCTTAAAACACAGCGAATATAGCGTAGTTGAACAGTTACATAAGCAGCCCGCACGCATATCCATTTTGGCGTTACTGCTAAGTTTAGAGGCACACCGTAACGCATTAATGAGGGCACTCAACGAAACCTACGTGACCCAGGATATATCAATATGCAAGCTGGATCGACTGATTAACAGCATCAGCGCTGATAATTTTATTTTCTTCAATGACGATGAAATCCCATTTGGAGGTATGGGGTCGACCAAGGCATTGCATAGTACCACTCGCTGTAAAGGGTACACCCTACCCGGAGTGCTCATTGACAACGGCTCAGCTTTAAACGTTCTACCGTTGGCCACTCTCGAAAGACTACCCATCGATAGCTCCTATATGAGGACGTGCCACAACATAGTCAGAGCTTTTGATGGAACTGAAAGAAAGGTTATGGGCAGGATTGAAGTACCATTTCAAATAGGCCCAAATACTTACGAGGTTAATTTCTTGGTGATAGATATCAAACATTCCTATAATTGCTTATTAGGAAGACCTTGGATTCACGCAGCAGGGGCAGTATCGTCCTCACTGCACCAAAAGCTCAAGCTGGTAATCGACGGAAAGTTGGTTACAATCAACGCCGAGGAGGATATCGTTGCGTCCGTAACCAATTATGCACCGTACATAGACAAAGATGAATAGGCAATAGAATGTTCTTTCCGTTCGTTAGAATTCGTCAATGCCACATTTATTGGAGAGGGAAGTAAAATTCCTGAACCTAAATTGTCGCAAACAACGAAGATGGGGTTGCGTTTAACGATTAGAAAAGGAGCATTACCGGGAAAAGGGCTCGGGAAATATCTCCAAGGAATAGTTAGCGCGCCGTCGCCATGTGAAAAGTGGGACCGCTTTGGGTTGGGGTACAAGCCAGACATGAAAGAAAGAAGGAAAGAAATAGAAAGAAAAAGAGAGACAAGAAGAGCACGACAAGCCGAGGAAGAAATCTGTTGGAAACCGATGACCTTCCCTCATATCTCGAAAACTTTCGTTTCTGGTGGGCTAAGGCTTGAGGAGGAAAAAGTTGCAAAACTTGTGATGGAACTGGACATAAATGCTGTTTCCGAAGAAGCTGAAGAAAGGAGTTCGCTTCAAATCTGTCCGTATGCACCTGGGAGTAGTTTGGACAACTAGGTAGAAGAGGAGCTTCCCGTAGCTTTTAGGAACATTCCAAAGTAATACTCGTTACACCTCTATCATTCTATGCCCGGGAATGATAGAAATCTTTTGTAAAAGGACTTTTGAGTTTTTATCCATTATCTTAAATGAAGATACATTTTGACAACTATCTCTTTATTCTTTTCCTTTCAAATCCCAAATAAATTATTTGCAGTAAAAATAAATAAATCATTCTTGAATATATACACCCATAATCATGTCGTACAGTCATTCTTTAATTTATTTTGTTCATTAGCCCATTCTCATTCTTTACAGATCTTGGGATATCAGTAATATGAGTGACACTGACTCCGAACCTCATTTCGAGCAAGATATGTGCCTTGAGGAATCTCAGGACTTTGAAGATGACCAGGATTGTAATATATTTCCTGAATTGCAACGAATGATGGAACAGGAGGAAAAGCAAATCTTGCCCCACAAAGAGGTGGTGGAAACAGTAAGTATAGGGGATGAAGAGGAGAATAAAGAAGTGAAAATTAGAACCAGCATCTCGACGAAAACACGAGGAGATCTTATTGAGCTACTAAGAGAATTCAAATATGTCTTCGCCTGGTCCTACCAAGATATGCCTGAGCTCAACACCGACATCGTGGTCCACAAGCTCCCAATAAAGGAAGAATGCAAACCCGTTCAACAAAAGCTTCGCAGAATGCGACCTGATGTGTTGCTTAAAATAAAAGAAGAGGTCCAAAAATAGTTCGATGCGGGTTTCCTCCGAGTAGTTGAATATTCGGAATGGGTAGTCAATATAGTTCCTGTCCCCAAGAAAGATGGTAAAGTACGTATGTGCGTAGACTGCCGTGATTTGAATAGGGCTAGCCCAAAAGATAAATTTCCACTGCCACACATCGACACTCTGGTAGATAATATAGCGGGGCATGCCTTTTTCTCCTTCATGGATGGTTTCTCCGGATATAACCAAATAAAGATGGACCTTGAAGACATGGCAAAAACCACCTTTGTCACAATGTGGGGAACATTTTGTTATAAGGTGATGCCATTCGGACTTAATAATGCTGGGGCAACCATATCAAAGAGCCATGGTGACATTGTTTCATGATATGATGCACAAAGAAATTGAGGTCTACGTCGACGACATGATCGCAAAGTCTCGAACAGAGGAAGAACATGTGAATGTCCTGAGGAAATTATTCATGAGATTGAGAAAGTTCCAGCTAAAATTGAACCCTACCAAGTGCACTTTTGGAGCTACATCGGGAAAACTGTTGGGTTTTGTGGTCAGCCAAAAGGGAATCGAGATAGACCCAGACAAGGTTAAAGCCATACAAGAGTTACCCTCGCCTCGTACGCAAAAGAAGGTTCGAGGTTTTCTTGGGAGATTGAATTATATCGCTCGGTTTATCTCGCAGTTAACAGAGAAGTGTGACCCAATATTTCGCCTTCTTAGAAAGCATAACCTAGGCGTTTGGGATGATCAGTGCCAAAGAACTTTTGATAAAGTTAAGCAGTATTTGTCTAATGCTCCGGTACTAGTACCACCGAATCCTAACAAACCGTTAATCTTGTACTTAACAGTTTTTGAGAATTCTATGGGATGTGTCTTGGGCCAACATGATGAAACGGGAAGGAAAGAAAGAGCCATATACTATCTCAGTAAGAAATTTACTGACTGTGAAACAAGATACTCTCCGATAGAAAAATTATGTTGTGCGTTGGTTTGGACTACCCGAAGGTTGCGACAATACTTGCTATACCACACGACATGGTTAATCTCGAAACTAGATCCTCTAAAGTACATGATGGAGTCAACTGCGCTAAATGGGAGAGTGGCTAGATGGCAGATCCTGTTGTCAGAATTTGATATAGTCTATGTAAGCCAAAAAGCAATTAAAGGAAGTGCAATTGCAGACTTCCTAGCCAGTAGGGCTTTGGAGGACTATGAGCCGATAAATTTTGACTTTCCAAATGAGGATCTGATGTATGTCGCAAATACCGAAGAGGAAACTACGACCGAGCATTCGTGGCGATTGAATTTCGATGGCGCTTCAAACGCTATGGGTAATGGGATTGGTGCAGTTTTAGTGTCACCAAAAAGAGACCATTATCCCTTCACCAGTAAGCTTGACTTTGATTGCACAAACAATAAGGCAGAATATGAAGCATGTATCATGGGCATCCAAGCGGCCATAGATCGAGGGATCAAAGTCTTAGAAATCTATGGGGATTCGGCATTGGCAATCTACCAGCTCAAAGGAGAATGGGAGACAAATGACTCCAAACTAATTGAATATCGGAATATGGTCCTCAAACTGATCAAAGAATTTGACGAGGTCACGTTCAGATACCTCTCACGTGAAGAAAACCAAATGGCTGATGCTTTGGCCACCTTAGCTTCGATGATAAAAGTGAATAGGCCAGAGGATATGAAGCCCATTCGAATGAGCATTTACGAAACTCCAGCCCATTGCTGCGACATCGAAGAAGAAGGAAAAGAGGAGCATCCTTGGTACCAGGACATTCTCCAGTATGTGAAGGACCGAAAATACCCCGAAGGAGCAACGGAAAATGATAAAATGACGTTAAGAAGGCTCGCAAATGAGTACGTCCTGGATGGAGAAATCCTATATAAGAGAAGGAATGATCAGGTGTTATTGAGATGCGTGGATTCAATTGAGGCTAAAAAGATCTTAGAAGAAGTCCATGAAGGATTTGTGGAACACACGCGAATGGATTCAAGATGGCTAGGCAGATCATGAGATTTGGGTACTATTGGTCGACTATGGAGACTGATTGTATCAATTATGCCAAGAAATGCCACAAATGTCAGATCTATGGAGACAAGATTCATGTACCTCCCTCACCCCTACACGTCATGACATCCCCGTGGCCTTTTTCTATGTGGGGCATGGATGTTATTGGACCAATTTCGCCAAAGGCCTCTAATGGATATAGATTCATTTTTGTGGTTATCGACTACTTCACCAAGTGGGTAAAAGCTGCCTCTTATGCTAATGTTACGAAGTCCGCAGTGAACAAGTTCTTGAAAAAGGAGATCATATGTCGATATGGGATGCCTGAAAAGATCATATCAGACAATGCATTAAACTTAAACAACAGCACGATATCAGAGGTCTGTGAGCAGTTCAAGATCAAACACCATAATTCGTCCCCATATCGCCCAAAGATGAATGGAGTAGTAGAAGCAGCGAATAAAAACATCAAGAAGATTGTCGCAAAAATGACAGAAACCTATAGAGATTGGCATGAAAAACTACCCTTTGCCCTTCTTACTTATAGCACTTCCATCAGAACGTCTACTAGGGCAACACCGTTCTCACTTGTATATGGAATGGAGGCTGTTTTGCCCATGGAAGTAGAGATTCCTTCTCTCCGAGTCTTATCAGAGCTGAATTTGGATGAAGCAGAATGGGTCCAAGCCAGATATGATCAGTTAAATTTGATTGAGGAAAAGAGGTTAAGGGCTATCCGTCACGGTCAAATGTACCAAAAACGGATGATGCACGCTTACAACAAGAAAGTTCGCCCAAGAGAATTCTATGAGGGAGATCTAGTATTGAAAAAGATACTTCCAATACATAAAGACTCGCGAGGAAAATGGATGCCTAATTGGGAGGGGCCGTACATTGTAAAGAAAGCTTTCTCTGGAGGAGCCTTAATTTTGACTGAAATGGATGACCAAGAATTATACAACCCGGTGAATTCAAACTCGGTGAAGAAATATTACGCATAAAAAAAATCGGAGAGGTCAGGATGAAAACCCGTGGAAGGGCATCCTGAAACCAAAAGGGTTTTGAGTTGAAAACTCGAAAAGAGCAACTCAAATACAAAACAAGGACAACCAATTGCTCCCTCAAAAGTGGCAAAATAGAAATATTTTGCATCTTGGGGCATCGACGAAGTAATTCTGAGACCTCCAGAAACACGTCAAGTAAAAGATGATCTTTGGATCAGGGAAACTCATATCTGATATCTAAGTCTAATACTGTCCTTTTGTCGTTATTTGTTCTTTGTAAATATTTGATATCATAGCCAATAAATCTCCAAATTTGATCCCATTCTTTTCCATATTGTCCAAGTATTCTCATATTAAAATGATGGATAAAAGGTCATAAAAGGAAACAAGGATTCGCGGGTATTATTTTAGGAATTTCCTAAAAGACACGAGAATTCTAAGCAACTGCCAGTTGAAAGAGCTAAAACCTGAAAGAAGCAATTCAAATGTCGAATTTGCCGAATTGAATTCAAGGGAACGTCAAGAGATGGCTTCAAAATATAAAAGACTAATTTTTGAAAATTCAAACATTAAATCATACACATTCATGCTAGGATAAGAGCATTTTAACTCATTTCCAAGCATAACATCCTAAACATACCTGACCTACACAGAGAACCATTTGAGCATTTTCTGCAGGACTCAGCGTCATAGGATGCACGATGGAAACGCCAAGACTGTGATAGAAGATCCCGCATCACAGCGACTTGAAATGGAAGTTCCAAATCACGACGAATAACCAAGCATTTTAAGAACATGAAGGGTCGAATCCATGACGATAAATCTTTCACCTAAAAGACAAGGTGGATCAGACCGCACCAAGATTATTTCCTATCCTCTTGAAATTGAAGTAAAACTGGATATCAAGTCTTTATCTCTGCAATTGAAGTAAGAGCAACGTCATCCGCTTGAAATTGAAGTAGAGTCTTTATCTCTGAAATTGAAGTAAGAGCAGCGTCATTTCCTATCCACTTGAAATTGAAGTAAAGCTGGATATCAAGTCTTTATCTCTGAAATTGAAGTAAGAACAATGTCATTTCCTATCTGCTTGAAATTGAAGAAGAGTTGGATAGCAAGTCTTTATCTCCGAAATTGAAGTAAGAGCAAGATCAGTTCCTATCCTCTTGAAATTGAAGTAAAGTTGGATATCAAGTCTTTATCTCTGAAACTGAAGAAAGAGCAAGACCTTTTCCTATCCTCTTGAAATTGAAGTAGAGTTGGATAGCACGTCTTTATCTCCAAAATTGAAGTAAGGGCAACGTCATCCTCTTGAAATTGAAGTAGAGTGGATAACACATCTTTATCTCTGAAATTGAAGTAAGAACAAGATCATTTCCTATCCTCTTGAAATTGAAGTAGAGTGGATAACACGTCTTTATCTCTGGAATTGAAATAAGAGCAAGATCATTTTCCTATCCTCTTGAAATTGAAGTAAAGCTGGATATCAAGTCTTTATCTCTCTGAAATTGAAGCAAGAGCTAGACGAAGCATCAAATATCACTTCCTATCCTCTTGAAATTGAAATAAAGTTGGATAGCAAGTCTTTATTTCTCTAAAGAGCAAGACGAAGCCTAAACATCGAACCCTACTTTTGAGGATGCAGCAAGTCAAATAGCAGACCACATTTTTTCCACAGTCGCAGTGGATTGGAATAGAGCTACAAGTCGAGTGATATCAATATGAAGTAGGCAACGATGGAGCCAAGGTTCAACGAAACTTGACAAAATTGAGCCTCCTCTTAATCTTTGCTCTGTTCCTGTTACACAGCAATGAGCAAAGAGGGGCAGCTGTGGGAACCCAATTTTGACCGGGCTTTGACTTTTTGTTTTAATTTAGAGTTTAAATTGATTTTAAATTTATTTGAATTTAAATTTACCTTAAATTTAATTATTTAAATTTACCTTAAATTTAAATTTAAATTTAAATTATAAAACAAATTTAAAACTTTATTAAAATGAAAGTCCAAATGTCCATTTACAAGCCGATTGGGCCAAATTTAACCCATTTACAAGGGCCCAAAAGGCCCAATTACATTTAAGCCTAAACATTAGCCCATTTTTCTAGCCTAATTGGCCCAATTACGGAGGCCCGATCGGGCCCAAAATACCCAGCCACTTGTGCTGAGCCACCTCCACCTCAGCCAATCAGAGATCGCCACGTCAGCCCAAGATGTGTCTCCTTCTTCAGTCAATTGGCTTCTGGCACTGCAGCTTCCAACTGCTCCAAACCACCACTACATCCATCACCTGCAAAAAGGAAGGAAAAGACAAGCATTGATTTAGAGCAAACAATTTAGCATGATTGTAAAATCTGGTTATAAAACCAGATTCAAGTCAATGTAAGAGGGGCGGGTTCTGGAATGATCAATTAGGAACCACTTTCGAAAAACCCCTTACTGATTGTATATTCAAGGAAAAAAAACAATTCAATACAAAAATAATCTTCCATAGTATTTTGGGGTATCAAAACAGAGGGTTAGTTAGTAATAAGCAAAGGAATAGATCAAAGCCAACTACCAGTATACTCAAACTTCGAAGACGACCAGGTACGACTGACGCATATTTATTATCATTCATGCTTCAAGTATAAACTCATCAGTTTCTAAGTGTATCAGTAATATATTTATTACCTGTAGAGGCATTTATTGTTTTTTTAAAACGTATTAACTAATGTTATTAATATTAATATTAATTTTCATATTAATAATAAGTGAAATGTTAATGACAGCAGTTAATGAATATTAATAATTAATAGTTTTTTTATAAACAATAAAAGAGAACATGAAAGGTCTCCCCTGTTGCTCCCGCTCGGTTACTGCCGGAAGCCACCACCCCGTCGAAATCATACCGCGCTTGCCTCCGACCATCACCGATCCGTTGTCGTGCAAACATGCAAATAACACCAAAAGACGGATTAAAAAAACTAAAATAAATATTTTAAAATAAAAAGGAAATTGGATTTTAAAATAAATTAAAAAGAAAATGTTTTGCAAACTTCCAGATCTGGAGATTCCAGATCTGGTCTTGTTTTAAATAACAAAAAGGAAAACAAAAAGGTTTGAAAATCAATAAAAAGGAAAGATTTTGAAAATGAAACAACAAAAAATAGAAGAAATAAGAAAACTTACCCTCGACGGCGGTCGCCGACTGTCAGAGAAGAGGTGACCGGCGCGTGACGGCTGGAGGCGAAGGCGAGGATGCTGTCGAGGACGTGGCCGAGGCGCGTGTGGCGAGGAGAGGCCGGAGCTCGTTGGGGCGTGAAGGCCATGACCGGCCATAGATGAGAGAATTTTGGGGGAGAGAGGTTTGGAATTTTGAAGAAATGAGGAAAATGACTAAAAAAAATCTAATTTAATATTTATACCAACCCATGGACCGACCCGAGATCCAACCCGACCCGCCTCAGGATCTGCGTGTTTTTGGGAAATGGGTTATTTGCATAATTGGTCTTTTCGCATTTTTATTTGCTTCAATTTAGTCCTTTTTGCCTTTTTTAATTATTTGTAATTTTGCCTTGTAATTTTAATTGGTTTTCAATTTAATCCTTTGACTGTTTGACTGCACCAGAGGCTGCCACGTATCTCTTTTTGGCTTATTTATGCATTTAGTCCTTTCTATTTTTAATTTATTTTAATTTAGTCCTTGAATTAACTTTTATTTAATTACAAAATTGGTCCAAAAATTTTTCAAGATTTTCAAATTAATCCCTTGACTTCTGGATGCCTGTGGGGCTGCCACGTGTCACCTATTTTTGGTTTTATTGCTTTGTAAGTCCCTAAATTATCCAAAAATTATATTTTGACCCTAAAACTTTTCCAAAATTATATTTTAACCCCAAAACTTTTTGGAAATTACATTTTGGCCCCAAAACTTTTCCAAGATCATATTTTGACCCCAAAATTTCCAAAAAATTACATTTTTTACCCCAAAATTTTCAAAAATTACCATTTTACCCCCAAACTTTCCTAAATCCCATTTTAAACCCCGATTTCACTTAAATTACCATTTCACCCTCAAACTTCCCTAAATCCCATTTTTAACCCCGATTTCACCAAAATCTACCATTTTGCCCCCGGGTATCCAAAAAGTTTTGTTTTAATCCCAATTGCTTCATTTCTTTAATAATATTTGCATTTAATCTTAATTGTTATACCCCGTTCTTTGCGTTTGTTTTATTTTCACTGTGTAATTCTATACTCATTATAAAATTGCTCATTCATTGCATATTTGTAAAAAAAAAAACCGTTTTCACAAAATTTTAAAATTAAGGCAATATTCTTTAATTTCGCGTTTCGAAATCTTGCACCTTAACTTACTAGGTGTAATTTTTCTTCAAACCGAAATAATCGAATACCCTTAATCAAGGCGATATTTCTTATCTTCGATTCCGAAAATTTGCTCCTTAACTCACTAGGTGCAATCCTTCGTTAAATCGAAATAATCAAATATCCTTTTTTCAAAAATAAAAAGGTTTTGCAAAGGAAAGCTCGTTATTTTTTGGATCTCGAAATATTATGTCCTAACTTACTGGATGTAATTTTTTCTTCCTCGATCACTTTAAAATAGCGAGACTTCCAAACAAAGAAAAATAATTCCTTTTAAAAATAGCTCATGCATTCGAGGATCGTGTTTTAAACTTTATTCGAGTTTTTAAGATTTACAAATTAAAACCCGAAAATAATCATGTGGTACCAATTCTGGGCGTACGAGGGTGCTAATCCTTCCTCGTGCGTAACCGACTCCCGAACCTATTTTTCTGAATTTCGTAGATCGACATTTTTAACGTTTTAAACGTTTTATGGTGATTCAATCACACCCAAATAAAGATTGGTGGCGACTCCCTTTTTATTCCCATTTTTCTCCTTTTTTTTTTCAAAACTTAAAATAATTTTTCGAAACCTTCGTTTTCGAGGTGGTTTCTACAACACTCAATCTTTAATAGAATTTAGCCAAAATGCTTCTTTTATGGACAGAAATTTTGACTAAAATGTTAATTTTTTTAACAAAACTAACGTGGCAAGCTGCATTGCAATTCAAACAAATTTCATTACTGATGTGTACAAATTTTAAAAAATTATTATGACCTTTTTTGGAAAATTTTTGAAGAATACGTTAACTGTCATGTGAGTTGTCACATAAGTGATGTCAAAACCTGAGACAAAACAACATTTAGTCCTTGAACTCAGCAACTTTTCTCACCTTGATCCTTGAACTTTTTATTTGGTCAACATTAGTCCCAAAACTTGATAGCTTTTCTCAATTTGGTCCCCCATTAAAGTGTAATAATATGGCACTCTGAGATTAAACCACATCATCACCTATTTTTTTACAAAAAAAAATATAATTTCTTTATATTTTTTGTATTTTGTTAGCTATTATATAAATTTTTATTTTTTTAGGTGATCATGCCTTGAAGGAATCCAAGCTTTGGGAACAAATTGGGAAAAGTTGTCGAATTCCAAGACTAATGTGAACCAAGAAAAAGTTTAGGGATCAAGTTGAGAAAAGTTACCAAGTTCAAGGACTAAATATTACAAAAAATTATAGAAGTGTGTAAATTTTCATATCGATCCGGTATCTTCATCATACTGATCCTTTATTAAGATAAATTTAAACATTTAAAATGTTTTTCATAAATTTAATAGCTAGACAATTTTAATTTATTAAAAACTCAAAATGGATTATTTCCATGAATGTAACATGAAATATGACGATTGAATTGTAAATATTAATCTTACAGGTAAGACCTTTGGCCTCCTTGACTAAATGGAATAATAACAACTTTGGTCCCCTCAATTAAAAATAATTTAATTTAAATCTTTTTAAAATAAAAATATTGACTTCGACCCAAAATTTTATAATTTTATTTCGATTCGCCATATATATATTCAAATAGTTTGATGAGGATGGATAAGAATTGTTTTTTTTCATAATAGATGGATATGAATCTTGAGATAGATATGGGTGGTCTAAGGAGGAAGATGACAGGTTTGGGTGGAGATAAACCCTATCCAATATTCTTTTTAATAATAAAAAAGACAAAACTTCTTTTTCCCCTATAATGAAGGTTTCTAGATGAGAATTATAATATATGTGAATTTTTTAATTGATTCGATATCTTTATCATATTGATTTAGAATATTGTAATTGGAAATTTCTTTACATGGAACAAATAATCAAACATTTTTAGTTTACTCAGAATTCGACATGAATGATTTAAGTGAATAAAATATTAAATATGACGGTTAAATTATTAAAATATTGATAGTACAAAAAGGTTATCGAAACATATTAGTGTAAATAAATCTCTTCTCATATATATGAGAATCGCTTTCCTTAGATTAAATAACCTAATTATATTTTTAACCCTTCTGAAAATACAATATTTCAATTAATCCATTTTAACCACTTGATTAAATAAAAATTTTATTTTTACCCTCTCCTAAAATACTTAATAATTCAATTTAAATAATTTTAATACTAAAATTTATTTATTTTTTAATTGTATCTTAATCCAATACAAATTTTTTGACAGAGAAAAATAATAGAGAAGGTTTGAAATTTAGATGGGCGGAATGGTATTAGGTGCAACAACTATTATTGGAGGTGACTTCATGTCTTGAAATAGTAGGAATGTTAGGCTAGGCTTGCACACGTGATACATGAAAATGATATCCTATAATTTTTATTTTTTTTTAGGTTTTTTAAATTCTTTTACATTTTTTAATATAATATTTGTATTTTTTGAATAATATCATTATAAATTCTGATCATATCTTTTTTTTTAGCACAATGTTTAAGACTACCCATAGTCCCTCCCCAACCCATAAATAGGAGAATATGTGATTTAGCGTATTCAAACTTACGTCATCTTGCATTGGCAATAATGTCCATGCCAGTCGAACTAAAACTTATTCGGCGTAATTTTGTTTTGAATGTAGTATATGTATTTGAAAAATTATATGTTTTGGTATTCAAAAGTAACAATATCAACTTTTTAATGTTTAATTCTAGTTTTAGCTAGACCTTCTCATGGGTCAAACTACCCACCCAGGCTGAAAGACTCACTTGAAAAATGGAAGGGTTTGAAAAAAACTACAAGACTTGAAAATAGACTTGGATAAAATTTAAAGTCCATTTTTCTATATGGGCTGATCTTGAGAAAGACTGTAACTTTTTTTTTAAAAGGTCTCGAAACTTATTTTGAAATAGAAAATGGGAGTTGTCACCAATCATTTTTATTTGGTGTGATTGGATCACCACAAAACGTTTTAAATCCGTTTTGAAAAATATTTTGGTCTTCGAAATCTAGAAAATCGATTCGAGAGTCGGTTACATGTCAGGAAGGATTAGCACCCTCACACGCCCAAATTTGGCACCACGTCGATTATTTCCTGGGATTGATTGTTAAAATTTTGAAACATCGAGTGAAATTTAAAATACGATCCCTGAATGCATAATTTATTTCACATGATTTTCAAAAATCAAATTTGAAGAAAAATACCCTTTTATTTCGAATTTCTCGGGGAATTGAAGTCGTGTCCAACACGTTAGGACACGGCGTTCTCGGAACTTCGAAATTGAAGGACATTTTGAAATGTTTAAAAGAGGATATTGGATTATGTGAATTATACGAAAAATCACACCCAGCACGTTAGGGCATAATTTTTTGAAATTTTCACACGAAAAGATATTGTCTCGATTTTGAAATTTTAAGGTACTCGATTATTTCGGGTCGAAGAGGAAAACACGCCTAATAAATTAAGGCATGAGTTCCTCGATTCGCGAAATAACGAACATCGCTTTGATTTTTTTCGAAATTTTGTTTAACAAAACACAAATATATTTAAAAATGAAGAAGAAAGAGCACAATAGTTATGATGACGAAATATAACGCGACATGTATGCATAATGACAAGTGAGTGTGCGATGAAATAACACAATGATATATATATATATATATTCAATATATGAAATAAGTAAATTAACATGTTAATAAATTAATAAGTTTTTTTAAAAACCCTTTTTTTTTTAAATTGAAATGATGATAAAAAGATTTGAAAGATAAACAAAAACATTAAAAGGAACCAAATTAAAATAAATTTTTAAAGGGATAAATGGGTAATTTCCCATATTATAAAATTATAAAAAAAAGTGGAACAAGATTAGATAAAAAATAAAATTTAATGGCCAAATTTCGAAAGAAAGAAAAAAAACTTTAAGGCAAAAATGACGAATTTCAAACAAATAAAAGGATGCAAGGGCTAAATGAATAATTTTTCCTTATTTTGACATGTGTCAGATTCAAGGGATTCCACTTTCAGGGGATCAAATTATAAACAAAATAAAATTAAAGAGAAGAATTCAAAAACAGTTAAAAACAAATAAAAAGATTAAAATAAAATAAAAGGAAAATGAGGGAGGACTACGGAAACAAATTCCCCATTTCATGAAAACGCGCAGACCCTATTCAGGTGGATTTGAAGGATATTCATGCATGGTCGTGACTCTACCCATCGACGGGACATGCCACGGCTGCACAACCTTCCGATCCGACCCAGGTATGACTCGAAGCTCCTTTTTGTATTTTTATTTTATATTTATTAAATATTTTATATTTTTAAATACTTTTTTCTAAACAAAAATAAAATAACAATAATAATAATAATTTAAACAATATATTTAAAAAGAGATATTCGAACCTTATGCTTTGAAAACACCAGTAATTCTTGACTACTTTCTATTTGAATCTGTTTTTTTTTTTTTGAAATTTGAATGCTTTTGACCTGATCTCTTATTGCTTGTAAAATTGAAGAGAGAAGCTTCCTCTTTACAATCGGATCTCAATGGCTTTTATAGCCAAATTACAACTTGCATTTTATTATCTTGTCTTGTCTTGTCTGTTTCTTTTTCTTTTTCTTTTGTTTTTGCAGGCACCTTGGTGATAGGAGATGGTGACAGAGGCATGGGCGGTGTCAGGGTCTCGGCATGGGTGTCTGACAACCTCGGGAGGTGTGTTGACGTGGCATGAGGGAGTGGGAGCATTCGGCGCTGAAGCTTCCAAATTTAGCAGATTAGGGTTTTTATACTTTGTGTATTTGAGCTTATTAGGGTTTGGGCTTAGTTTTAAGATCTGGGCTTAATTTGGATTTGGTGTTTGTTTTTTTTATTTTGATGTAAAATGGACTTTTAAATTAAATTAAAATTTAATTTAAAATTTTATTTTTATTGGGTTTTATTTTTAAGCCCGGATAAAATTGGGCCTCTACAGCTGCCCCTCTTTGCTTGTTGTCGTGCAATGAGAATGGAGCAGAGACTAAAAGGAGGACCAATTTTGTCTACTCCCACTGAATTTGGCTTCTTCGGTGCTTCTGCTTCATCGGTCATTCAACTTCACTGTAATTTTTTAGTGTCACGTTTTCATCTTGCCTTGCAATTTCAAAAAGACAATAATTGCTACTGTAGCGTCACTCAATTCACTTGCAACTTCAGGGAGATTGAGATTCATCATCGTAGTCTTTGATTCAATCCACTGACACTTCAGGTGCTTGGTGTTGTGGCTTCATCTCTTGGTCCACTTCTCTGTATCTCATTAGGAAGATGATCACTTTATTGCTTCGACCCACTTCTCTGTATCTCATCAGGAAGATGGGGTTTGAAGTTTCACTTACATTGAGCTTCACCTCATTGATTTGGTCCACTTCTCTGTATATCATCAGGAAGATGACCGCCTTATTGTTTCAATCCACTTCTTTGTATCTCATCAGGAAGACGGATTTTGTTCACTTCTCTGTATCTCATCAAGAAGATGATCGCTTTATTGCTTCGACCCATTTCTCTGTATCTCATCAGAAAGATGGGGGTTTGAAGTTTCACTCACATTGAGTTTCGCTTCATCGATTTAGTCTACTTCTCTGTATCTCATCAGGAAGATGATCGCCTCATTATTTTAATCCACTTTTTTGTATCTCATCAGGAAGATGGATTTGGTCCACTTCTCTGTATCTCATCAGGAAGATGACTGCTTTATTGCTTTGACCCACTTCTCTGTATCTCATCAAGAAGATAAGGTTTGAAGTCTCATTCGTATTGATCTTCGCTTCATTGATTTGGTTTACTTCTCTATATCTCATCAGGAAGATTACCGCTTTATTGCTTTGACCCACTTCTCTGTATCTCATCAAGAAGATGGAGTTTGAAGTCTCATTCATATTAAGCTTCGCTTCATTGATTTGGTCTATTTCTCTATATCTCATCAGGAAGATAACCGCCTCATTATTTCAATCTACTTCTCTGTATCTCATTAGGAAGACGAATTTGGTCCACTTCTCTATATCTCATCAGGAAGATGACCGCTTTATTGCTTTGACGCACTTCTCTGTATCTCATCAAGAAGATGAGTTTTGAAGTCTCATTCGTATTAAGCTTCGCTTCATTGATTTGGTCTACTTCTCTGCATCTCATCAGGAAGATGACCGCTTCATTGTTTCAATCCACTTTTCTCTATCTCATCAAGAAGACAGATTTGGTTCGCTTCTCTATATCTCATCAAGAAGATGATCGCTTTATTGCTTTGACCCACTTCTCTGTATCTTATCAAGAAGATAGGGTTTGAAGTTTCACTCACATTGAGCTTTGCTTCATTGAATTGGTCAGCTTCTCTGTATCTCATCAGGAAGATGACCGCTTCATTGTCTAACCCACTTCTTTGTATCTCATCAGGAAGATGGGGTTTGATCTGCCCCTCTTGACTAGGGGTAAAAGATCAGAATGTGGCTTCAATCTGCCCTTCTTGACTTAGGGGTAAAAGTTTGGAATGGTTAAATTTGCCTCATGATCGGGGTAAGAGATTGGTGCGTCTTCAATCTTTCTGAAGGTACCGGGTTCGTCGTTGCGGCCTCAACCTTTCCCTTCATATCTTCATGGTACCGAATTCGTCGTCGCGACCTCGATCCTTCCCATCACATCTTTTAAAGTACTGAGTTCGCCGTTGCGGCTTCAACCTTTCCCTTCATGTCTTCATGGTATTGGGTTCTCCATTGCGGCCTCAACCTTTTTCATCTCATCTTCTAAGGTACTAGGTTCGTCGTTGCGGCCTCAACCTTTCCCTTCAAATCTTCATGTTTCCTTGGTTCATTTCACTATTTCGTGGTAATAAAATCTGTAGAATATGCTTTAATGGGCCTCTATGTAGACCAGTTTTTTAGGATGCCATGATCGGGATGAATCAAATGCTCCTAAACAGGTGAGTATAAATGATGAATGTAGAAAATGTCATCTTTGAGAATGATTTTATTTTTAGTCCTTAGTCGATATCCATCATCGTTTGTATAAGTTCTATCACTAATATGCTATTATGTTGTTCTTTTGGTATGATACCTTTGACATGAAACCTAAAGAGGTAGTCGTAATATGAACTATTTGTTTCAAGACCCTTTTAGCCCTCGGGTTTAGTTATTTCCAACTAGTGATCCTATTTCAGGTCCCTGTATTATTTAGAAATTTTTCAGAATGATATGCAGAAATCTTTTTATTCATTATATTGTTAAACCACTAACCGTTATTTCAAATGCAAAAAATGCTTGAATCAAGGTAGTAAGGTGGATGACATTAAAGGCAAAGCTCGAATGAATGAAAAGATCATTGGTTCATTAATAGCTATTTTGATGCAGAATTGCTTAAACATGGTCACAAGGCGAATGAAATTTTATTGGAGGTAAAGCTCACATGAATGAAAAGATTAAAAATGACTCATATTGGTCAAAATTTGCCAAACATAAGGTGAGCAAAAAAAATGGAGTTAGATGCCCCCGATATCAAAGTATGAGCTTTACTAAGCAAATTTGATGAGGACCATTCTGAGCTTGACACGTGTTCATGAAACTTGGAGTACTTCATGATGCTTCAAGGTGTAAAGTTTCTCCACCTTGTTACTTTTGAGAGAGAAGACCATTTCATGCCATTTTCTTCAAAATTGAGCCGCCCTTTCAGGTTTTCAACTCAAGTCTCCTTAGTTTTCACCTAGACCTCTCCTTTTCTTTTCCCCTTTTTCCATTTTTTTCTTTTTTTTTTTTTTCTCTTTTTTATTTTTATTTTTATTTTTATTTTTTTCTTTTTATTATTATTTATTTTTCTTTATCGAATCCGAGTTCACGAAGTTGGGTAGGTCTTTGCCGTCCATTTCGATCAAAATCAAAGCTTCTCCAAAAAGACTTTCTTCACCTCATGGGGCCTTTCCTAATTCGACATCCATTTTTCTTGAAAGTCTTTTATAAGCAAGATCCTTTTCAAAATCAGAGCTCTCTCGTGGAATTCTCTAGAGCGAATCCTTCTTTGTCGTAAACCCTTGTCATTTGATCATGGCGGATGACTTTTAGTATCTTTTCTTCAATCAAGTTCAACTGATTGCATCTGGATTGGATTCATTCTGCTTCATCAGTTTTAACAAAATCTGGAGGGAAAGAAACTCGACTTCAATGGGTAGGATTACTTTTATTCTGGTGAGAAAGGTGTTACCCCGGTGGATGTTCTAATAAAAGCCCGATAAGCCTCGGAGACAAATGGTGATTTCTCATGCCGAGCCTTTGTAGGTCTCTGCTATGAATCCTTTTGATGTTCTTATTGGTCACCTCCAATGTCTTTTTTTTGCGATGTGGTGCTAAGTCGTGATACTTGTTCTTGAATTGGTTGTAGATTTTCGCTATCGTGCTATTGCTCAAATTCAAGTCATCGTCGAATATGATCCTTTTTGGCATTCCATATCGACATATAATCTCTCTTTTTCAATAATCTGCTTAACCGTCAATTAGCATAGGAAGTAGTAATCTATGATCATGAGAACGAATTGATGTTCATTAGAAACTCTTTTGCAAAATTGGCTCGATGGTGTCCATGTTTCACATAAAAAAAGGCCACAACGTGGAAAGATGAAGGAGAATAAATTTTCAAGATGCCTTTTGCGAGTTTTCATCTTGACTTTTTCTTTCTTTTTTTTCTCTTTTTTTATTGGGTTTAAAATGCCCTTTGCAGATTTTTTGACCCACCTTTTTTATTTTCTTTCTGATAACACATCGAGCCTCAAATTTTTGAAGTTTCTATTGAATTGGATTGCATTCTTCCTTTATGGGAGCCTGTGCGTCACGACATAAGTTCCTTAAACCTGGCATGCTTTGATAGGACCATGCAAAGACCTTTGGATTCTCGAGGCAGCTTGTCTTGTTTCTACAAAGACACATGTCTCGATTCTCACTTAAAATCACAACTCTTCGAGGTGATGTTCATTTTCAATCTTGCTCAAACATCCGTAGCAGATCGGGAAACAAGTCACATCCTTAATCATTTTCAAAGTCTCAAAGTTTTTTTGGACACATGTCTTAATCAAAAAGACCTAAGTCAACCGCAGTGTTTCTCGTGTCCTTGATATCCAAGGATCTAACATATGGGTAAGAGAATGAATTTAAGAATGAACAACCATTTGATATGAGTATGGCTGAAAAAGAAATGCAAGATGTTTGTCAAGTGAGACACAAAAAATGCATCATTTTCATCGAAATAAAAAACAGTGATCATGTGCCCTTTATAAAAGGATCCTTATTACTCTCGAGTTTAGAGTGATAAGTGTGTTCTGAATATTTTTCTGGAAAAGTCCTAAAACTACAGGAAGCTCCTCTACAGTCTAGTTATCCAAAACACTTCCAAGAGTGTAAGGACGAACTCTCAACAGGTTCCACTCTCCACATGACTTTTGCTCAAATTTTTAGCATTACCTATCTTGATTTATCATGTTTCCTCTCAGCTTTCATTTAGGGTTGATGACTCTCTCACACGAGTGTTTCAAACATGGGGATTTCATTTAATACATGAAATGCAATGCAAATGAATGGTAAAATGCATGCAAAAGGCGTTGATTCTAGTTCAATTCCGTTTAGAACAACTTTACTAGAAAACAATTCTTGTATATAAGGCAGATAAATGTATGGTCGTGCCTTAATGCTCAAAGTCCTAATCTTCCAAGGTAATTTGCTCCGGTTTGATCCTGATTTCCAGTCCAAGGTGTCGGTCTTGAATGGCTAAAGCCTGTAAATGGTTAGCCGTTTCTTACACTTGGTCGAGTCTTTGCTTGCGACATGGTCCCTATCTCAGTCTTGCCCCTAAGAGCGTTGGAGTCATTCCTCATTTATTTCCAATTTCTTTGGCGAAGTCCTCTTGTCTTTGGATAGCCATAAATTCCTTCAATAGAGGGTAGTCGTTAGAGAATACTCGATAAGAGAATTTTTTAAAATTTCTAGAACTGGCCACGGAATCATACTAGCAAAAGTTGTACATCAATACTCCTTCTTTTTCCCTTTCTTCGATAAGTGTTTAGTGGCTAAGATTGCTAGAACATGAGTGATTCTCTTGTCAAATTAGTCAAACAAATCTGCAATCGCACCCTCTACGTGCCTCAACACTTTAGGGAAGGCGACTAACTCATACGAAAATGTCAACATTCTTTCTTGCATCTGAGTGTACTATGCACTCGTTATCCCTTTTTCCTTGATCAGGGCTGCAACCCAATGCTTGCTCATCTAGAATAGGCCTTATTATTCTGGATCCCTGGGCAATGAAGCGACGTATCATATTCTTCCATCTCATGTTCATGTTTTTGAAAGTGAAGCAACTAAGCTTGAGTAGGTAAGGCAGATCATCATATTCGAATTAGAACATCTACTCTATTTTGTCTTCCGTACTTCTTTTAGCTTTTGCAAACTATTATGAGTTTCATTTATTTGGGTGTAATTCCAGAACTCTAATATGTACCCCTTTGACAGGTCATCACTTTTCGTTGTTATTTTTCTTTGACCACATATGCGTACTACCACGTTAACTTCTACTTTATCAAGGAATCCGTTTTCTTATTACCTATTCTCTATTTGGCAATAGAACATGAATCAACACCTTTTTTGATGAAAATGCAATGTAAACAGATTCAAAATATATTGCAATTAAAAGCAAAAATATAATTGTATCTCTTACCTTATTCGGGTAATCACTAAAAGTTTAGCACAGTTCCATTTAAAGTAGGCTCTCATGAAATTAAATGCAAGTTAAAATGTTCAGCTTATGTATGCATGTATGCATAAGAAAAGACATTGATTTGAACTTAATTCCATTAGAACAACTTCTATAGAAGACAAATTTCTTTACATAAAGCGAATGATATAAACGGCTTTGCCTTATTGCCTAAAGCTTTAATCTTCCTAAGAAGTCCGACTAATTTTCTCCCTGCCCTGGTTTGATTCGTATTACATGCTCAATATATCAGCTTCAACGGCTAACGTTTGCATGTAATCAGTCACTTCTCTCATTTGGGTGAATGTTTTCCCCATTACATAGTCTTTCTTTTCAGCATGTCTCTTAGCCTGTCGAAAGTGCCACTCATTTGTTCTTAGATTCCTTTCGAGGATCTCGATTTGAATCTTATTATTGTGGAGAGAGACCTCAAGTTCTTGCATCCTTTCACTCAACTCCTTACTCTCAGCTAAACTTGCCTTAAGTTCGATGACGAAGTTTCGATCGTGATATCTACTTAGAGACTCTTCTAGCTCTGTTACTCTATCTTCTAACTCAGCTATTTAGGCTCTCAGTTCAGTCTTCTTTACTTGACTTTCCTTTTGCAGCATTCTCTCGAGCTTGACCATCTTGGAATTTCCTTTTTCATCTTTTCGCTTGATCTTTTTGCTTCTGAACTTTCTGCCGCCACTGTTCTGATGTCTTGCCTAATCCAACAGTTCTCATGAAGAGACGAAGTTTCTTATAATCTTTCTTCAAGTTTCCTAAGTCTTCTTCAGCTTTGTTATTTCCTTCGACCATAAGCGCACGCCCGTGTTATCTCCTACTCTATCAAGAAATTCGTTTTCCATGACAAAACTGTCTATTTGGTAATCGAACTTAAATCAATACATTTTCTTGTATGCAACTGCAAGTAAAAAGGACAAAATAGAATAAGTTAGCAAAAACATCGGTATCAATATACATGTATAGAACAAAAAACCTAAGAACCTATCTTGGGTAATTGCTAAAAGGTTCGATTATAACTCCTTTTAAGGCAAGTGTTTATGGCTCACTATATATGGTTTAGGTTCTAGAGTAAAGGGTATCCAAACCAGTAGATTCCTCGATCATCACCCATTACAGACTCATACGGATGAGTTCGGTTTAGGAGGACACATTTCTCACATGTTTGCACGGAAGTGAAAACTTCACGAAAACATGGGTACGGATTTAATCCCGAAAGTAATTCACTATCCTGCATGGAGGTGAAAACCTCACGAAGGAGTAGCTTCTCACTTCCACTTAAAGGGTATAGTAATAGATGCACATGAATGCAAGCTTATACTAGCAATATCGACATAATATAGCATCATACAAAAATGCAAAGGATCGTATATTAAACAAAATCGAGTGTTTAAAAATTTTAACAAAGGGACTCGGGAATAATCGACTTTTGGCTTGACTCTCCTTTATTTTTAAAGTCCCTAGTGGAGTCGCCAAGCTATCGAAATATTTTTTTAAAAGGTCTCGAAAATTATTTTGAAATCGAAAATAGGAGTCGCCACCAATCTTTTTTATTTGGTGTGATTGGATCACCACAAAACGTTTTAAATCCATTTTGAAAAACATTTTGGTCTTCGAAATCCAGAAAACTGGTTCAGGAGTTGGTTACATGTGAGGAAGGATTAACACCCTCACATGCCCAAAATTGGTACCACATCGATTATTTTCCGGGCTTGATTGTTAAAATTTTGAAACATCGAGTGAAATTTAAAATACGATCCCTGAATGCATAATTTATTTTGCATGATTTTCAAAAATTAAATTTGAAGAAAAATGCCCGTGTATTTCAAATTTCTCGGGGAATTGAGTCGTGTTCAACACGTTAGGGCACGACATTCCCGAAACTTCGAAATTGAAGGACATTTTGAAATGTTTAAAAGAGGATATTCGATTATGTGAATTATATGAAAAATCACACCCAACACGTTAGGGCATAATTCTTCGAAATTTTCACATGAAAGGATATTGCCTCGATTTTGAAATTTTAAGGCACTCGATTATTTCTGATCAAAGAGGAAAACACCCCTAGTAAGTTAAGGCATGAGTTCCTTGATTCGCGAAATAACGAACATCGCTTTGCTTTTTTTCGAAATTTTGTTTAACAAAACAAATATATTTAAAAATGAAGAAGAAAGAGCACAATAGTTATGATGACGAAATATAACCCGACATGTGTGCATAATGATAAGTGAATGTGCGATGAAATAACACAATGATATATATATATATATATATTCAATTTATGAAATAAGTAAATCAAAATGTTAATAAAAAAATAAGTTTTTTTAAAAAACCCTTTTTATAAAAATGAAATGATGATAAAAAGATTTGAAAGATAAACAAAAACATTAAAAGGAACCAAATTAAAATAAATTTTTCAAAGGGATAAATGGGTAATTTCCCATATTATAAAATTATAAAAAAAAAGTGGAACAAGATTAGATAAAAAAAATAAAAATTAATGGCCGAATTTCGAAAGAAAGAAAAAAAACTTAAAGGCAATAAGGACGAATTTCAAACAAATAAAGGGATGCAAGGGCTAAATGAATAAATTTTTCTTATTTTGACACATGTCAAATTCAAGGGATTCTACGTTCGGGGGATCAAATTATAAACAAAATAAAATTAAAGGGGGAAATTTAAAAACAAATAAAAGGATCAAATTAAAATAAAAGGAAAATGAGGGAGGACTACGAAAGCAAATTCCCCATTTCATGAAAACGCGTGGACCCTATTCGGGTTCGATGCGAGTCGGGTCGGGGCACCGTAGAACGGCGTCGTTTTGGTCCTTAAATCTCCACAACAAAACGGCAACGTTTTGAGGGTCTATAAAAGACCAAAATTTCTGGAAAAAAAATCATTTGCCATATGTTTAAAAAAAACCTTTGTTCACTCTTTTTTCTCTCTAACTTCCCCTCCGACTCTCTGTTTTGACTTTTTCCTGCTTGAACCTCCATCGTCCTCCAATGCCGCCACTCTTCCATGTTCGTGGGTCTCCAACGTCAGCAAACACTGTGTACGGTGTTCAGGTACGAAAACAACCCTTTTTTTAATTTCTATTTTCTAAAAAAGGTAGGTCTGGGTATAAATCAAACAAGATCTAACTCAGTTCTAAAAAATGAAAGGTTTTACATTTTTTAACAACTGACTCGTACCCCTTTTGATTTTTTTCTTTATTATTTATTTATTTCCTTTTTTTTAAAAAAAACTAGATTTACAATGTTCTTCCAAATTAAAAAATGAGTATTTTGATGATTTTTTTTATTTCCTTTTTGAAAACTATTGTTTATTTTTTAGTTATCATTTTTAATTTTAAATCGATGAAAAAAGCTTTCTTTTTACAAATCTGTGTGGATTTGAAGGATATTCATGCATGGCCACGACTCTACCCATCGACGGGACATGCCACGACCGCATAACCTCTCGATCCGACCCGGGTATGACCCGAAGCTCCTTTTTGTATTTTTATTTTATATTTATTAAATATTTTATATTTTTAAATATTTGTTTCGAAATAAAAAATAAAATAACAATGATAATAATTAAAACAATGTATTTAAAAAGGGATATTCGAACCTTATGCTTTGAAAACACCAGTAATTCTTGACTACTTTCTATTTGAATCTGTTTTTTTTTTTTTTGAAATTTGAATGCTTTTGACATGATCTCTTATTGCTTGTAAAATCGAAGAGAGAAGCCTGCTCTTTACAATCGGATCTCAATGGTTTTTATAGCCAAATTACAACTTGCATTTTGTTGTCTTGTCTTGTCTTCTCTGTTTCTTTTTCTTTTGTTTTTGCAGGCACTTTGGTGATGGGCGATGGTGACAGAGGCATGGGCGGTGTCAGGGTCTCGGCATGGGTGTCTGACGACCTCGAGAGGTGTGTTGACGTGGCATGAGGGAGTGGGAGCATTCGGCGCTGAAGCTTCCAAATTTAGCAGATTAGGGTTTTTACACTGTGTATTTGAGCTTATTAGGGTTTGAGCTTAGTTTTAGGATCTGAGCTTAATTTGGATTTGGTGTTTGTTTTTTTTTATTTTGATGTAAAATGGACTTTTAAATTAAATTAAAATTTAATTTAAAATTTTATTTTTATTGGGTTTTATTTTCAAGCCCGGATAAAATTGGGCCTCTACAGCTGCCCCTCTTTGCTTGTTATCATGCAATGAGAGTGGAGCAGAGACTAAAAGGAGGACCAATTTTGTCCACTCCCACTGAATTTGGCTTCTTCGGTGCTTCTGCTTCATCGGTCATTCAACTTCACTGCATCCGCTTCTCTACAATCTTTTAGTGTCACGTTTTCATCTTGCCTTGCAATTTCAAAAAGATAATATTTGCTACTGTAGCGTCACTCAATTCACTTGCAACTTCAGGGAGATTGAGATTCGTCATCGTAGTCTTTGATTCAATCCACTGACACTTCAGGTGCTTGGTGTTGTGGCTTCATCTCTTGGTCCACTTCTCTGTATCTCATTAGGAAGATGATCGCTTTATTGCTTCGACCCACTTTTCTGTATCTCATCAGGAAGATGGGGTTTAAAGTTTCACTCACATTGAGCTTCGCCTCATTGATTTGGTCTACTTCTCTGTATCTTATCAAGAAAATGACCACCTCATTGTTTCAATCCACTTCTCTGTATCTCATCAAGAAGACGAATTTGATCCACTTCTCTGTATCTCATCAGGAAGATGACCGCTTTATTACTTTAACCTACTTCTCTGTATCTCATCAGGAAGATGGGGTTCGAAGTCACATTCGTATTGAGCTTCGCTTCATTGATTTGATCTACTTCTCTGTATCTCATCAGGAAGATGACCGCCTTATTGTTTCAATCCACTTCTTTGTATCTCATCAAGAAGACGGATTTAGTTCACTTCTCTGTATCTCATCAAGAAGATGACCACTTTATTTCTTTGACCCACTT
Source organism: Gossypioides kirkii (assembly GCA_005610355.1). Taxonomy (NCBI): domain Eukaryota; kingdom Viridiplantae; phylum Streptophyta; class Magnoliopsida; order Malvales; family Malvaceae; genus Gossypioides; species Gossypioides kirkii. The sequence goes on from CP032255.1 coordinate 4,500,180, forward strand.
CTCTGTATCTCGTCAGAAAGATGGGGTTTAAAGTCTCATTCGTATTGAGCTTCGCTTCATTGATTTGGCCTACTTCTCTATATCTCATAAGGAAGATGACCGCCTCATTGTTTCAATCCATTTTTCTGTATCTCATCAGGACGATGACCGCTTTATTACTTTGACCCACTTCACTGTATCTCATCAGAGATACAATATTAGGTTAAACCCATATAAATATAAAATATTATTATTTTTCAATGGTTTTAAAATGTAAAATCCATTATCTTAATTCAAATCTACATAAATGTAAAATAAGTATCAACTATGTTTTCATTGTTGAAACATTCAACAAAATTCAAAGAAATTCATAAAAATTTTAGAAAATTTATTCATATTAATAATATAGTATACGTAAACTGTCACGTGAGTTGTCATGTCAATACTATTAAAATTTTAATGAATCATTCGGTTTTTTCATCCAAAATAAAACAATTTCATTAAATTTTAAAGATTAAAGGTTAAAGTTCTAAAAAAAGAGAACAAGGATCAAAATGACAAAATCGATAAACTTGAATAAAAATTTGTATGCAAAAATGAGTAAATTTTGTTTTTATGCCTCAAAATTTTTTGTGAGAAGCAAATAAAAATACGATAAAAATGGTAAAATTGAAAATTTAAAAATTTATTTTTGGTAAGTTCAAATTCTAACCCATATTGCTTCAATTACTAACCCATATTGCTTTTACAATAAAAAAGCTAAAACATATGTTTTTCTTCCTATTAGTCATGCAAACCCTTTTTCCTTAATCTTTGAAGGGGTGTTTTAAGAAAAACTTATGTTTGTTAAATTAAAATATATAGATTAAATATCAAATTTTAACATATTTGAAGGATCAAAACCAAAATCATATGGATTTATATTATATTAAAAATCATTGATTAAGTTAGTGTTAATAAATTTATAGCGCATTAACTCAAATGAGAAATGCTTAAAATCATTTTTTATACAAAATGAATTAGTATTTGGTATATCAATAGTATACTTTTTTATTTCACTAATAATTTTAAAAAATTATCACAAGTTTTTTTTTAAATATTTATTTTTTTAATATTTTCTTATATCTTAATAGAACACTTATTAACCCCTTACCCTACTTGTAAAGTCTAAAGCTTCAGTATACTAAATATTTTCTCAAGCAAATTTTATATTATAAATTTTCTAATAATTCTTTATTTCAAACCAACTAATCAATTATTGAAATAGTTTTCCATTATTGTCAATTTCCATAAAAGAAAAATCCTAAATGTTAATACAGATGTATAACAATTGTCTCTTTCTAAGAGCAATCAAAGTTGTTACTACTGCAAAATTCAAGGACCCCACTGTACAAATTATAAAAGAAAAATCAGTAGGAGAAAATTTGAAGGAATTATACTAGATTTGCTGGATGACGGCATGTTGTATCAATTGAATTTACATAAGGGCAAGGAATTTTCAACTAGTCTACAAAATATGGCTACACTAGTATGAGTCTCATGGGTGTTTCAAACAATAATCTTTGCTCCATCAGCAAAGGTAATGTCAAATTTTCATAAATTCCAGTTTGTTGGCCAAGGTAAAACAATTAGCTTCATCTTTGTGTGGTCAATGTTAGTCAAATCACTGTCCGTGTAAGCCTTCAGTAAAAAGTAGTAATACCTCGAACTGATCATCGAAATACCGACTCTTTTACGAAGGATCTGCCACCCGAACTGCAAGAGTGAAAGATCAGAAAATTGATGAGCCATCACCAACACAAGGAAGGCTAATCTTTAGCTTAGAAAAATATATACACTGTTACTCACGAATACTGAAGATGGATATTCATAAATCGACGATTTTCTTGGCTTTGAGATAGTGTAACAGAGCCTTCAATAATTTGATCCTGCTCCACCTCTACCGGGTCATACAAGTATACCAATGTCTGCAACATTTACGTCATAAGCTTTAAAAAGGGTACCTTAAAAGAATGGAAGCAGTACCATCATGCAAATTGGTACAGTTCACAATGGTTCAGAATTTTGTTATGCTCAAATTAATAGCGTATTTCTTAACAGAATCAAACAACTTTTGCATATGATACCTGTTGCCAATGTGTTGCAGGTTCCTCTGGTGCTGTTGAGAGTACAAGTGGTACGTTGGGATTGGTGCGTTTCCTACTTGGGATATCATCAACAGGATCATCATCTGATTGGCCAATAGGTGGGGATTGACTTGGAGTGATTATAGAAGAATTTGCTGGCCCACTGAATTCAACATCAAACCAAAACGCAAATCCATGTAGTGGAGCTGGGAATCAAGGAAGTATGAATACTATGCTTAAAATGAAGACATAGAGGAAAATTACGAGCAAGTAAGCTAATAGCATGAAACAAAGGCCTATGTGAAATGAAGCAAATGGTTTGTAACAATGGTAAACCGAAAGATATTAACAAAAGAAGATAAATTGATTACACTACTGCATGATATCTCAATTGTCTGGTCTGCACACACAATGGAAATTCCCAACACAGCATGTGTGTGCACACAGACAGAAAGAAGACAGCACATTGCATATGGTAAAAGCAAAGGTATCAACAGTGGGTTTACCTCGCATCATTGACTTGAACTTATATCTTGTTGTTACAGATTCTAACTCATTGAGTTGGATAGTGTAACAGTCCACATGCTTAACCTGTTTATCATAATATATTTCAATGCCATTTGATGAGCAATTTTTAGAAATATGTTAAAATGAAAATTGCTTTAGAGCTCACAATTTAGTCATATATCATGGACAAACACTGTTGGCAAAGAGAATGTCTCAAGCAACAGCCACATGGCATTAATGAGAAATTGTTACATCAAATTTTCAATTTATGAAGAATCTATTAGGTTGCCACATAGACACCAGTGGTGCACTTGCAACTCATACCTTGGTGATCCAAGGAGATTGTGATGTCTTCGGTAAAGAAGACATAGAGGGTATGATAAAACTAACGGTTGGCCTTCCTGATTTCAGAAATCGATTGGGAAAACCAGAGGGGAAAAGCAAGAGAGCTAGAAGACTAACCACATGTGGCCACGTCAAAACATTTTCCCCCGTTATTGTCTCCACACATGGCTCTTCAAACGCACACTGTTTTGCTACCGGCAGCATTGCAGACACTGCAAGAGAAACCAACATTATAATTTCCTATTCACACACAATCAACAAAGAAACAAGCTACAAGCAAAAGACATGAGAGCTGAAATTTCTAAGCAGGTTAGTAGAAATTTAATTTCACATATATATGCATGAAAAAAAATACAAATCTAAATTAGCATCATACTCACTATCAATTCCATAGACATTGCGCCAGAAATCAATGCTGCCATTGTATCTGTCAGGATGCGTGATGGGTGCCAGGTATAACTGCAGGCAGTAAAGAGTAAAAACAATAAATAAGTTTATTTTCATCATGAGAAACAGATTCTGCAACACAATAAAACTTCATACAAGTCACGAACCATTAAACAAAGAGGAAAAAGAACAAAGCAGCTCAATTACACTGTCATGGTCAGCAAGTAGCAAAACAAGGTTACACTAGCTGGCATAAAAAAGAAGAGACACAGACCGTTGCAGCGGAAGGAAGAATAAGGCCCCCATGTTTTAGCCATCGATCTCTAGCAGTAATAACACTTCCCAGCATGCTCTGGAAAATTGTAACGAGGATGAGCACATAAAATGCAAGGAAAATAAATGTAAAAAGAATAGGACAAATAGTCAATTGCATGAATAAAAGATAATGCTCTCATCTCTAAACATATAAGAATTCATTGAAATCTTTTAAAAATAAACTTAGCATATGATGTAAGGTTTTAACAATCACCTCACAGAGCAGCATGTAGCCCATCCACTCTGAAATTATCACATCAACCTGTTCATCAATTTCAACATCCTGTAAAAATTATAACTAGTATAAACTGTCAGACATTCAAAAGGAAATAAATCAGTTCAAGAGAAATTAAAACATTTCTCAGAACAGTGTGAAGCACGTAGCTGTCCACCCCCTCCCAAACCCGACCATCTAGAAGTTTATTAGCAGATCTAGATTCTAACATATATGTAGAAATGAAAATTGATTCTTCATTATCTTAAATGGCCTACATATATTTAGCCTACAATAGCTGCTAATTTTGTGTCTCCTCCAAACAAAGATACAAATAGCAGTAATATCCACTATTGTTCAATAATTAATCTATGAATTGATACAACTGGGTGTTGAAACCAAGGCAATGTGAAAGCTGGCAACCCAGAAAACATTACAATGCCCAATGACCTATAGGTACAAGCTTTCACCAATTATTATCCTATGATCCCCATAACTATAATGATGCTCATATCAAGTATGAGAAAGATGCGACTATTTAACCAAATATATCCACAAAGGCTACCACAATTGCAGTCTTCTACTAATGAGAGCATCTAGAAGGTGCTGTAACAATTTTTCTCATCTATAATGAGATTTAAACACCAACACCAGTACCAATGCAAAGCCCTAAAATGGTTTGCAAAAGGTAAAGCACCGATAAAGGTCTCCATCCATTTTGCACACAGAAAAACAAGAATTCCACCTTGATTTTCCATGCAGCTAGTGTTCTGTTGACCTCAACAGTAAATGCAGAAGAATCATCTCTAATTCCACGATGTTGAAACCAATTGTTGCGGACTTGCAGCTTTTAAAGATAAATAAGTTATTCTCAGTGACTTTTAAAAAGTTGAAGAAAGAAAATCTAACCCTAAGTGGCCTATCCCTCCAACAAAGTCCGAAGTTAAATTCAACTCCCCGTTCCCAACCATTTAAGGAAATACACGTCAATAAGTCTGAGAAGAAATAAAAAATGCTAATATATATAGGTGCTTATTCTTTTTTCAAAGACATCTACAAGCCAAAGCCTACCTCAACTCGCCCGTGCAATACAATGACCGTTTCAGCTAAATTATTTGCTTTCACCACTTCTTTGGCCTGCTTGCAAATAGCAAAGTTTAATACAAACCAAACAGTCAGTTCCATTTTAAACAAGGAAGGCAGCCAAAGAAAGTTCTAGAGAAGTAAAGATTATATATAATTCCACAATGTTGATAGATAACTAGCATACGGATTCTAATAGCAGTGTTAACCAGGTATCATAATCTCATTGTAGCAATTAACACAGTAAGAAAATGAAAATGGCAAGGAGAGAAGGAAAATGAGCTAAATTAGCACTCTCAAAAGAGAAGGTAAAAATGCCCCAGCTACACGTAGTTAAGCACTAACGCAACAAAGTACCTGCACTGAAATAGGACTGGCATCCACTGCATAAACCTGAAAATACATAATTGCTTCAGATATTAGACAGTTGTATTTAGTTGAATCCATAAACATTACAAGAATATAACTTTGAGATAGCAAGAGAATTCTAAAATATATATATACTAAAAAACAAAATTGCAGTTCTATCTACATTTGCTCTTGGTCAATAGATCAATTGAAGCCTCTTGTCTTCTTTATGATAAAATTATAAAGTTCACAAAGAAAGAAAGATAGAAAAACCTAGAGGAAACCAAAAAAAGAAAGTTCAACATAACTTCCAGCAATCCTCTGCACTTACTAAATAATACAATATTCAGTAATTAGTTGAAAACAGTACACATGACGTGCAAAAAATTGAGATTGAATCAACTCTCAAAAGCATAAATCTGCTATAAATACGTCAATCATGCTATAAGAACTTCAAAACATATACCCGTTTTGCACCAGCTTGAGCACAAAATATCGAAAGAATGCCTGTGCCACATCCAACATCGATTACAACCTATAAAAATAGTCAAAATAAATAATGAGGAAGAGGAATAAACCAGCTAAATATTATTTGGAGAGACCCCTTAAACCAACTTGGCCGCTTGAGAGCCATATGCTTTGTATCTATGTTTCTATTAAACACATATGCATGTCACCCAGGGATGATATTATATTATCAGTACAGCATAATATCGTGATTAGGTGAAATAGGAATCTTACACAAAATCAAACCAAATATGGTAAAACCAGGTATCATTTGGTTTCAAGAAAGAAGAGAGATTAGATGTAGTTTTATAACAAGGGCAAACTGGCATTACCTTATCCTGAATAAAACTCTGGTGTTGCATGACTGCATCCCGGTAAGCTTCAGTTCGAACATTATCCTGTATGCTTTTAGAGATAAAGTATGATCAGTGAATTATCATGAATTTCTATTATCATCATTATTACCTTTTAAAAGAAAAATTCCTTAAACAACAAACTATAATTTAAAGAACTTGCCATTGGAACGAGCACAAGTAAAGAAGTATTAAAACTTTTGATTACAAATGCAAGATTCAACCTTGCTTAAACGAGGTAGCAAAAAAATCATAGATAGTTCATAAATAGTAAAAAGCATACATTTTTTGTAAAGAAAAAACGTGAGGACATTGCTAAAAAAACTCAAATTTAAATTCCCAATGTTAAACTCTCATTCCAAGACACTAGTAAATGCAAGCACTAAAATGCTTCCCAAAAAACAAAACTCATAAAGCTAGAAGTGCAAGAAATTCCACACAACCTATCAAGAAGCATTAATACCAAAAACAAAATGAACTCAGTTAAGAACAATTACGTATGAAGAGAAAGAACAAGCAAGAAAGAAAAAGACCTTGATCATTTCTTCGTGGACACCGACGTGGGCGTAAGCCTCAAAGTAGGCCACGTCGAAGTCCGTAAAAGGAGGAAGAGGTGATTTCTGGTCTTTCTGATCGCCGCTGGCGTCCTTCTTCTGGGGGTGCTGGGATTCAGAAGCCCTAAACCCATGGAGGTCACGTGACCTACGACCTCCCCTCCTCCCACGACCTTCCCCTCGCCTCCTTCCCGAGGTCTGCTGCTGGTGAGGGACTTTGCCGACTCCTGTGCTCCCAGACATATTTTGCTAGTCGCCGGAGAGCAGCAATTGACGGGCAATGTGAGGAGGGACGCAACTGCAACGTTTTTCCCTGTCAAAAACCCAAAGAGGGAAAGCTGGTTTGCGGTTACTGTTTGTTAAATGAAAACCAAATGCGGTTAAGGTTTTGGGGCTTTGCGGTGCGTTTACAACAGCTTATAATCTATATATTAGGGCAACTGGGCAAGGGTTGAGCGGTTCATGGCTACCCGCCCGGTCAGCCCGACTGGTTCATCCGTCTATTTTATTGTTTAAAAATAATGGAAAATATAGAAATAGTTTATATATTTATAATTAAATTTAAATAAAATATTTTTATGATTTTTTATAGTAAAACAAATCATTTAAGCATGTTTAAATTAGTTCGGTTTGAATTTAGATTTTTTAGAATTATAATTCAATTCAGCTAAACTCATAAATATTTTTGAATAATAATTTTAACCTTCAAATTTAAATAGCTCAATTTATAAATACTTTTAGGTGAAGGGTTTCAACCTTTTGTGTACTTTGAATTATTAATTTATGTACATAATCCCTCTACTATATTTAATTTATGACTTTGATCTTTTCAATAGTCCTCCTAGTTGAACAATTGGGGTTAGTTTTTTGTTAGATCAATCTGGATCAAGTTTATTTGAGTTTTAAAATTTTTTAGTCATTTTAATTTGAGTCTAATCATTTGAGGTAATTTTTAAGTTAAGTCATTACGAATTGGATTCTTTTAAATTCAAATCATTCCAAATTCAAATTATTTTCGAATTCAGATGTATTCAAATTCTATTCGACTTTTAATCAATAATTTTTACACCTCTTAAAACCATTTTTTTTAGTCCAATAAGAAACCATTTGATTATAATGGGGTGGTGGATAGGTAAAATCTTCTTCACAACCAGAACAATAATAAATTATGAAAATACATGAGATGTTTCCATGCGGTTGAATAAACAAAATAAATGGAATGAAATTATTTTACAACTTTGAATCTGCACATTTTCAGTTTCCATAGCAGATGGCAACTATGTTGCTTTTATATGGACCCTGAATTTTGACATACACATATGTCAAATGGATCATCAAAATTTTAGACTTGAAAAAACTTTAATGCATGAAAAACATCAAGTCTACTGTAATTAACAAATGTCTGCCAAAAAGATGAAATTCCAAGGACCAGCTTCAATGGTGAAACCACCTTTGGGACAAGCTAAGGGCCTTAACCTGCAATGAGGAAATAGTAATCTGAAGTAGCTGATAGACAGAATAAAAACTCGAAAATGGTCGGAATTGAATGATGGGGTACAAGAACTCACCATGGATATCGGTAAGAAAGTTTATGAAGCATAAACAATTGCTAGAAAAGAATTTGAATTCTATTGCTGCCTTTTGTGTCCTGCAACATTATAGTGAAAGCAGCTCGGTTTACACGAAAACAGACGGAATAGATGCAAGCAACTTAGAGATGGTTCCTCTTACCACTCATGAAATTAGCCATTAGCGGAACTCGTCATGGTATTCATAGTCATCTTCACTATCATTGAAGATGGCACTGTAAAATACATACGGGTTCTCAATCATCTCAACTAAGCTTAAGCGACCGTCTTTATTCAAATCTGCCTGCAAATTAACAAAAATGTTCAATAACAGAGCTTTTTTTTTATTTGGCACAAACAAACTTCATTCCTCCAAAAGGAGGGGTAGCAACCTCTATGTCAAGCCTTGGTCAAGAACGACCTGAAACTCAAAATGGAACACTAGCGAACTCATGCATACGTACATGCATAGAAATGTTCAATTATCTGGTGTGTAAAATACCTGCGATATGATGTAATCTGCTTGTTGTTTAGCATAGTACCGCTCTGATGGATGAAGTTTCCCAATTATTGGTAGTAACTCTTCATCTGACAATAATCTGTTAATGAGAACCACAGGAAATGTATTTAACCATCCAGAAGAACAAGTTTCCATTCCAAACATGATACCGAACAACAAATGTTGATACAAGCACCTGTCACCATTTTTATCAAGTTGGCTAAACATCCGTTTAGCTGGGGTCTCGGCGTCCATTGAGGAATCAGATGGATGAAAAGAGTTCTGACCTTCTTCATCATGGTTTATTACCAAGTCAAATACACCATGAAAAAATTCATCAAAGTTAACCTTCCCATCTTTGTCTGCATCTCTTTCCCTAAGGGAGAAAAAGGAAAAAAAAGGGCAAAAGTCATAGTGATTGGCAATAATAGAAGGAAAAAGAAAAAAGGTCAAATGAAAAATGGGATAACATGTAAAACAGGGAAAAGGAAAAGGAATAAAACTCAGGTCACCTTACTTCCTTTCTGCATAACCATTGAAGCAGCTTTGGGTTTTTACTGTCAGCTGGGTGCATAAAGCTGGGAAAGAAACCAAGCAGAAAAATCAGGGGAGATAGCAATAGCAGCAATTGAAAATACCCTTTTCACTGGAAGTATATTAGTAGGAACTTACTCATTGAACTCGGTTAAATTCAATACGCGATCGCCATTGGCATCTGATGCATAAAAATGTTCTCCTGTCCACCAGCCCATATCATGGCCGAAAGATGCGTAGTCTAGATAAAAGAAGAACAAATAAGTTACCACCTCTAAAAATTACTGCTTGGCAAATTAAACAGAATGGTATAGAGTATAGACCACAGACCATTCTTCACCCAGCTGGGAGCTTCATACTCCGCATACGAAACTAGCCCATCATTGTTTTTGTCTTGAATTTCCATCTCCCTCAAACTCCTGAACCAGGCTTCCTTCATAGCCTGCTGCAAATTCCACTCAATCAATTCATTCTCAGTCACAAAACCATCTGCCGGATCGACATCAATCTTGGGAAACAGCAACACCAACCTGTTCATTACATTAAACCTCCACTCCATCAACATCTGCCAACATGCATCAACAAGAATACAAATATAGGTGCACGGTTTACGTAAACTGCATCATGAAGCAAAGACATAACCGATAACATCAAATCTATATTTCCAACCAAATCATTTCAATATACTCATTCTTAAAAGCATTCACAAACGAATTAACTATACCCAGATCTCAGTACTTATAATAATGAAGACACCAAACAAGCTTTCTATAAAGCACATGAGGAATAACAAATATATACATATAACCATTAGTAAATAAAATAGGATTCATCATTACCAAGAATAGTTATGATTATATTTGTTACACAAATTCACACTTACATGCAATTGAATCAGATAAATGAACCAATGAAGCATTAATGTGAACAAGTAAACATAGCTAGCTCATAAACAGTAACATTGATAATCTTAAGTACACATTTTTAACTAAAATTGGCAGCTAAAACATTAACTAAAGCTCCAAAATTTCAACCCTTAGTAAGCAATAATAGTAACAACAATAGTGACAGAAATTTCAATTCTGACTAAAATAGAAAACTCAATCCTATCAATTTAAACTTAAACTAGATCCGACTTTATTTGATTGTGATTTTAACTCGTAATGATCCATCCTAAAACAATATTGATATTTTTACCCGGATGAACAGTTTTCAAAATGAACAGAATGTCAATTTAGTATTCATACCCAATTATCAAGATCGATACCTTTTCAAGGTATAGATAAAATGATTTTGGTTCAAAATTTCTAAATTTTGGTAGAATGCCAAAATGATATCGATATTGATTCTGTTATCGATACGTATCACAAAAATATTGATACTTATATATCTAATTCAAGGTTTTGGAAAGTTTTCAGATTGGTCATTAGTTATACTCGAATCTATTAAACTATGTTTGTATGCTCGATTTAGTCTCTGTTTGGTCCTTAATATTGATTCTGTTTTCAGTGTTTTCTATAGCATCCCGTAACTCGGATCCTCAAATGAGCCAAGTGAATTTGAAGTGACATACCCCAAAATGATAAATCTTAAAAAAAACCCGACCCTCAAACATAAATGAGCCATCCTGAAAAACCAAGCCTCAAACATAATAGTGACAAAAAATTCAATTCTGACTAACACTTAAAAACTCGATCATATCAATCTAATCTGAAACTCTATCCAACTCTATTCCACCGTGATTTTAACCCAGTAACGATCCCGTCCTAAAACTAGGCTAAGCAAGAAAAACCCAAAAATTAAAAACCGATCCAAATCGACCCATTTGAAGGGTTTGTAAAATGCAGATTAAAAAACCGCAATTAATCAAATCGAATTAATAGAAAAAAAATTAAAAATAAAAAACCAAACAGAATTATAATATAAAGTTAAAAAACTTAAAACCAAACTGATATCAACCTACCTAAAAACGATAAATCCTAATTCTCAAACATAAATTATCGAAACACACCGAAATGATACAATTTCAAATTTGACTAAATGATCAGAATATTTTAAACTCGAGATTGATCCAATTCGAATTTATCCGATACAAGTTCAACCAGGCTGTCTATATGAATGTAATACCACCAACCTATTGGTAACATTGAACTTGTCCTCGTCATTCAAATAATCTTCAGTCTCAGGTTGCGATACTTCAACGGGTTCGGGGTATTGTAAATAGTCGGGGCGGGAATACTCCACGTACTGCTTCTCCCACTGTTTGTCTTCACGGCGGCGCTCGATCTTGGCGACGAGTGGATCAAAAGCGACGGGCTCGTGACGGGCGGGGCTGCTGAAGCTGAAGGAAGAGCGGAGCTTGACGGGACGGCGGCGATTGTCGGCATGGTGTTTCTTAGGGGAATAAGAGATGATGAAAAGGATTAGCAAAGCCAAGGTCATGTACACAATGGCAGAAAGTTCTCCCATTTTCTTGGAGGTCCTTCTAATTTTAGATTTGTTTAATGCTACTATGGATCATTCATTTTAAGCGTCGATTAATACGAAATTTGAGAAATTAATTAATACGAAATTTGAGAAATTAATTAGTACGAAATTTGAGAAATTAATCTTTTATTTTTGAAAACTGAAAAGATACTTCAGTTGAGTAACATCTAATATTATCAAATCAAATCTTTGATTTATATGAGTAAATTTAATAAAAGTCAATAGTTCCATAAATTTATATGCAATTTATTAACAAAAATAAGTTCTTCAAATTCATGTGTTAACTAATAATTGTTTCAATTTTTTTTAAATTTTTCTAATTTTTATTAAGTATAATAATTAAATTCCCTCAAATTAAAATATGAGTGCGGATCAATTGGTAAAAGTTTGCATTGCATGGAAGTCGAGCTTACTAATATTTGATGTGCCTCCTAATGAGGTTTTGGAGACCTTCAACAAGATAAAGTCCATGGAGTAAGAGTGAACAAAATTCGATTCGATTCGAAAAATTCGATAAAAAATTTAAATTTTGAATTAAATAGTTCGAGTTATTTGAGTTAATCGAGTTATTTGAATCAACTCGAATAAAAAATTAAGTTTTTCGGTTTAACTTGGATACAAATTACACAATTCGAATTATCCGAAAATCCGAATAAGAAAAGGCAAAATTACGTCGTTTTGATAAATATTTACCCTTTCTAAAGTTAAAAGTCAAAATCATTAAGTTAACAAGTAAAATTATGTCATTTTGATAAATGTTTACCCATTAAGTTAAAAGGCAAAACCATTATATTGTTTATATAGTTAAATAATATTGTACTTTGTTTACTAGTTAAATAATTGGTCCATGTAAATGCAACATTGAGTATAAATAATAGGATTCGTTAACTCGACTCAACTCGATTCGAAATTTTTTGACTCGATTCGATTCGATTCGAAAAGATTTCAAATTGAATTCGGTTCCAAAAATAGGATTCGTCAACTCGACTAACTCGAAATTTTTTGACTTGATTCGACTCGACTCGATCGAATATTCACCCCTACCATGGAGTGATCAAGTTTATGATATAATGCAATTTGTGTTTGCTTTTCACCAAAAAAATAAAGAAATTAAATAGAAAAAATCTCTCCGGATCTTTTCCATTTTGAAATTGAGCAATTTGATCTCTCTCAAAAAAAATTTTGGGGCAATATAGTTCATGTCAATAAAGATAATTAATCGCAGTGTTAATGTCTTCCGTTAATCATACATAATTTTGATTGGTATAGAAATAAATTTAGCCTTTGATGTTTACATATTTTGTCATTTTGGCCTTAATTCAAAAACATTCAACAAATTTATCTCGCAATATGTGTAAATGTTGAGGCTAAATTTGTTAAAGTAGGATCAAATTGATAGAATGTGTAAACATTTGTAGCTAAATTTATTATTATATCAATCAAAATCATGTACAATTGATTGAAAACATTAACATTGTGATTACTTGTCCTTAGTTGTTCACTTTTGAAATTGACAAGGATTAAATTGCTTTTATTTTTTTAGAGAGATCAATTTACGTTATTTTAAAATCGAAAGGAATAGAAAGGTCTTTTCAAGATAAATTAATTAATTATGTTGTTTATTTTTAAATTTTTAGTATTTAGGTTGTTTTTTTTATATTTACTGGGAAATGTTATTTTTGGAAAGAGAATGAAAACGCGTCCTACAAAGGGGCGAACCTAAGGGACTCGCAGGGGCTTTAGCCCCCCTAAAATGGAAAAAATTTATTTTAGCCCTTTAAAATTTTTAAAATTTTAAATTAGTAAAGATAAAATTGCACTTTGACCCCCCTAAAAATGAATTTTTTGTTTAATCTTTTAAAAATTACATTTTTACTATCGTAAAAATTATAATTTAATTTTGGCCTCCTATAAAAAACTTTTCTAGCTTCGCCCCTAGTCCTATAAGGCGCATTTTGAAGGAAACGGTAACTTTCTCAACTGTCCCAATTCCAACGGCTACACCCCAACAACCATATTATTCCCCTATATAAACCCTTCCAAACTTCATTGTTTTCAATTCAAACTCAATTCTTAATTTCAATTATCTATTCTCAATTCTTAATTCTTAATTCTCAATTCTCTCAATAATTTCGTTTTAAATCTCTTTCTGAATCTTATTCCCTTTGATTTTATTTTATTCCTTATAATTTGTAAAATGACAAATCAGTTTATTCGTTTGGACGACAAGCACATCTCTGGTGTTCAATTACTAATGGTAAGAAAATATTATTAATTAATTAATTTTAATTAGATAATTATTATGATGTTAACATTATTAATTTTTTATGTTTATATACTCAGGCTGAAGATTGGATTTTTGAGACGTACATACACAATTTAAGTGTGAGTGCATCGATTTCCATTCATGGACACTTGTGAGATGTGAGATTCTCCACTTATTAATGCTTTGGTGGAAAGATGGAGACTAGAGACACATTTCATCTTTCTTGCGGTGAGTGTACAATTACGCTCGAGGACGTTGGTTTACAACTCGGTCTATCGGTCGATGAGGAAGTCATTACAGGGCCAGTGGTGAGTGTTGGTTGGGGTGCAACATGCGAGCAACTACTAGGGAAGGTGTCGAACAAGTTTAGGGACAGCTGAATCGATATAAGATGGTTAGAGAACAACTTCAAACTTATCAAGGCCACCGCAAGTGACATTGAAAAAGAAAAATTCGCACACACATTCATTTTGAGGTTGATCAGAGGTCTGCTTATGCCAGATAAATCTCGAAATCTAGTACATTTAAGGTGACTACTACTACTAGTCGGCTTGAAAGAAGCATGATGACTTAGTTGGGGATCAGCGGTGCTGGCAACATTGTACTAAGAAATGTGTTGAGCGAAAAAACTAGAAAAAGTTAAAATCGATGATTGCATGCTCCTTCTTCAATCGTGGGCATGGTAGCGACTACTATTTTTACGATCCCGAGTGGACCCCCCTTATGAATTCCCACTTGTAATATGGTAAAATTTATTTGATAATATCATTAGCCTAATAATTTTTTCATTATTGTAATATTGAAAATATATATTATTTGAATAGGTGGAACAAACGTGTGAGACACACAAGTATATCGATCGAGCTCAAGGATATTCAACTAGCTTTAGATCAACAATCCGAAGAGGAGGTTAGGTTTTGAAATTTAAAGTTATATAATATTTATTCCAACATTTGAAATTAAATATTAGGCAAATGCTAAAATTTATAAATTTGTCTTGTAGTTTGTATGAATGTCATATGCAGATTCAAGAGTTCAAGAATGCATCCCGGTCGTATTTTTGGCCAGTCACAACATTTGGCACGTAAAAGTGCCATTGATAGTTTTTGCAATGACCAAGATGCACGAATCGAACCGAGTGATGCGACAGTTCGGGTGCACGTAACATATTTCATCGCCACCCTAAGAGCTCGATGACCTGCACAAAATCGACTTGCGAGGGACACTCGAGGAAGATTGGCCAACATTCCATAAGAAGTATATTGATATGTGGCAACGTAGATACAATTACTTGCCAACGCGTGAACCATTTCTTACAACGAAGTTGACGACATCCCCTGATTACATGGATTGGTTCAAACATAACGATAAGTTGTATCTACGGTCGGATGTGAAAAGGAGTAGGCAACATTGTCGTAAGAGGCCAAGATGAGGGCCCGTCAATCCTAGGTCAGGAGAACATGCCACGAGGGGATAAAAAATTGCTCCAACTCCACACGAGGACCCGATTATCGTGCAACCTCCTAGATAGTATGGTTCGTATCTTTTTGGTGCTAACCTAATTTATTTTACACAAGCACCATAACATGCACCATCATTCACTGCATCAACACCTTCTCCAAGTGTATATTTAGCAAACACCCTAAAATTTAAATCTAAACCACTCCAACCTAATTCTTTTTAAAACGGATTTAAACTAACTCAAGATAACTCATCCAATTCTAAGTTCTTCATGTGTTATCTAATCATCTGATTTTTTCTATTTTTTATTTTAATAGCAAAAAAATTGTTTACAACCATCATCTTCTCTACTCATAAAACGTTTGGATGAAATAAGAATCATCCATCTTCATCACCACAAGAGATTGGAGAAATGAGGATGGACGGTGGTAAAAATTGGTGGTTTTTATGGTGGGTGTTGAAAGGTAAAAATTGATAAAAAATTTAAAGCGACCAAAATAAGAACGACATTATTTTAGAGTAACTTGCGGTGTAGTTTACTTTTTAAAATTTAAACGATAATATGAGATGGATTGATATAAGTAACTTTTCAGAGGCATGTTTTAGTTTTTAATGAAATTTACTTGTTTACTTAATAAAAAAAATATACCGATTGAAACTTAACTTAATTAGCACCATCGTTTTTGTAACAGTTAATAGCACGTGAGTTTGAGCGCACTTAAATACATTTTATCCTTCAATTTATGTGTTCAAGGGATTATAGGTTTGATACGAGCATCAAGACCCAAACTCAATCCCATAAAGATGATTAACTTAACTTCCCTTAAGGCCCAATTACTCATTTTAAGTCCAAACATCCTAGAGCGAGATTGAATATGTTAGTTCAAGAAGTTGTGACAAGAGAACACCAAAGCTATCAAAAGCTCAAGCATTGTCGTGACTTTGATTTGGCATTTCAAGAAGCCTACACACACGTACCTTGGAGTTGGACCTACTTGGATTTTCCTTAACAAGATACGATGATTCACTTTGAGAGATAAATCGCCCACATGCACACTTCCTTGAAGACAAGCCTATTTGAAGCTCATTTAGGTCATTCGAAGATTTTAGTTGTTTTATTTTTAGTATAATTTGTCAATGACTCAATTTGTAACACTCTTCACTTGTTTTGGCGCACGATATGAATGAGAGGTGCTATCAGAGCACATAATTATCAAAATCACAAAGTTATTTAAAATTCCAAATCTTAAAATTATAAAACCATATAATTAAGTTTACTACACTTTGAAGATTTAAAAACAATTTAAAATCATTTAGAAATGGTTCAGGAGTGATAAAAGGTGCCCCGAACTAAAAATCCACCCTCGAAAGTCAAACGAGTCAAAATGATGCAATTAGCCAAAATTGAACCAGAGGGTACCTCTAAAGAAGTATAAGTACCTTACGAGAGAAGTACCAACACCTGGGAGATGTATTGATACATTTACCTCTAAATGCTCGATACTAACACTTTTTTTTGGTACAATTGTAATTGAACCCAAACTATTTTTGGAAAGGTGAACACACAAATAATAGACTATAATTTAGGCTATGTAATGACACTTATTGATAATATATTAAATTAATTTTTGAAAAAAAATTAAGTACATTAATACACAAGTATAACCAAAATCAATTAGGGTAAACAACATTAGTAGTCACTCAATTATAGATAAATTTTTATTTTGGTTATTTAACTATAAAAAATAATGTTTTGGTTACTCGTGTTTTGGAAAAAAGAATTATCACCGGAATTAATTGCTTTAAAAATAAAATTAATCCTCAACTTTTATATTTTTTTGTTAATTTGACTTAAACTTTTATAAAATATTAAAACATTTAAAATTTAACTAATATTGAACCCAACGAGTGGGTCCAGTGAAAAAAGAATGATGTTCATCCTAAGACATTCGAGTTCGAGCACCTGTATGTGTAAAGTGTGTGTGAGTTGTCAAAGGATTAAGAAAGTATGAACAGATTATGTTAACTTTGTTATTAAACCAATAAAAGAGTGTCTTTGTTAGAATTTAACACTCAAGTGACAAAAAAATAATTTTCAAAATGTTAGTGACCAAAATTAAAATTTATTTATAATTGAATGACTATTAATATAATCTTTCTAGTCAATTATTACCGTAATGCTTAAATATATATATATTTCTAAAAAACTCAGTCGTAATAAAACTCGAATTTTGAAATATTTTAAAGATTACGATGTTAAATATTTAAAGCAAAATTGTGTGTGGAAAGAGTGGGAAGTGGAAACACAATAAATTGCAATAATTAAAACCATGGGCCAAGGAGCATGTGGTTTGTTAGACTCCTGAATTTTTACTTATTGCCTACGTGGCAAAAAATGGTTGGTTTGTTATTTCATTATTACATGACAGCTTGCACATTGTATCTAGACCGTCATACTTTTAGTTTATCCGTAAATGTAATAAAAAGGCAAAACCCAAAAACATCTGTTTACAATGTTGGATTCCCAAATTAAGCTTGCCAAAAGGTCCCCTTTACTCTGTCCTTTTTCTTCATAAAAACGGTAATATTTAAATAAAAACCGTCAAATTTTGATTTCGATCCCTTTATTATACTTAAATTTGAGATTTAAAGTGTTAAAATTGCAAATTTAATTTTATGTTTAATAGGTGTTAAAATTTTTGAACTTTTTTGTTCTAAAATAAATTTCAATGTCATTATTTTTCGTTTGTGGTTAGTAATTCTATAGATTTTTTTCTTTTTATCTTTTCTTATCAAATTAAAATTTAATATTGTAGAAGGATCAAAACCATAATTTAACAAAATAAAAATACCCCATTTTAAAAAATAGATATTTTATTTTAAAAGCTATAAAATAAGGCGAGAAACCCAGATAAAAGAAAAAAAAAAGAGACAAGACCAAATGAGTAACCTTGTTGATAAAATTAAATATTGAAACTTTGCTTTGCTTTGCCTTTTTTTTTTCTTCCTTAATTTCTTATTCTATCTGTCCAACAACAAGCACCGAGAAAAAGAAAAAAAAGAAAAAGAAAAAGTAAGAGAAAGGTGATGATTTTATAGTCAATCATTATGGATGCTTATGGTATTAGTATGACATCTCTTTACTGATATCTAACTGTTAATTTTTTGGGAATTTTTCCTCTGAAAAAATGGGGGGTTTTTTTAATACAAAATATATTTTAGTTTCTCTTTGTTCTGATATTGGCAGAAATTAATGGCAGATTAGAGTGTAATGTGTATGTAGAGCAACTTGGGATGAAGGGTATAAGGCTTTTTCAATCCCAGCTGTAACTATTTGTAGCAAAGTTATCGTAGGAAGTGATGGGACAATTGACCCATCCTGCAACTTCCTTTGTAGATACTTTCAGGATAATCCATCAACATCATCTATAATTTGTATGTACTAAGCCCTTTGTAAATTTGTCAAATAATTGGATTTTTTTAGATTTTCTTTTTTGGGTATCTTCTTTTTCCTTTTTGTGAATTTTATGCGTGTTTGTTGTTAAAATTTTACATGTACTTTAAATATATAAACTTACAGCAGAAATATTTTCACATTTTGGAAAAAAAAAGAAGAAAAATTCGAAAGGTTGATAGTGGATGGAGTAGGATTTGGCTTATCAAAGGTTAGATTTTTATGTGTTCGGTTGGTTCAAGTGTCAGAATCTTGATATTAGTTGTAGCTTGTCTTTCAATTTTATGGTGATTTCTACAGTGAAACAGCAAGGAATATGAGGTTAGCTTTTTTCTGCTTTAGTCCTGGAATTACTGTGTAGGAATCTTCAATGAGAAAATAAAATTATATGTGTGTATATATATCTTCTGAAGGAACCCTTGAATTGAGTTTTACTTCTTTTGGCATCGTTAAAAGTTTTTTTTTAAGGAAGTTTGTTTCCTATTTTTGTTAGTATCAGAAAATTCTTTTGATTATTGCTTAAAGTTTGATGATTTTTTTAGAAGAAAATATAAAACCGTGAAATGAAACTTAAAGCATCCTCTTAAATGCAATTTGTACTTTGGGTGCTTTAATTGATTTTTATTTTCTTGGTTCTTATATAAACTTGAAAGGGAGATCTTTTGAATTCTCTGCTAAGTACTGTTGATTCTTCTAAGCATCTAATTAGCAGAAGAAAACAAAGAATGAGGAGCTGAAGAATTTGCTGCTATACATATATATTAAGCAGTAGCAGGATAATTTTATGTGGACTCTGGGTTAAACTATATCAAGTAGCCTTTTGGATTTGTTGATTTTTTGTTGGTTTTGAAAATAGCAACTTTAATTCTGAATAGCTTTCTGGGTTTTCTTCCTTGTTTGGTTGCATTGTCTCTTTAATATATATATATATATTTCAGAGTCAGAAGCCCTAATCACCTTACCATCAAGTTCTCTATTAACTAATCTCTAATTTTTAACGTTTTAAATGCCATATATTGTCTTTGATTTTATGGTTTTTTTCTTTGTTGTCTTTTCATTCATCAATAGCTCAACAATTCACAGAAGTCCAGGTTTTGAATGATGGAGCAACCCAGTATTGAATTCTTCACATACTCCATGGGGGCTTTCTGAATTTTATTATAATTGATCTATGGTTAAGCTCCCTTGGCATTTTTTGGTCTATTTTCGCTTGTTTTGCATACCCTTTTTTGTTTGATATCTCTTCTTCCCCGTAATTTAAACATTCCATTGTACCTGTTGTCGGTGAAATCCACTACTGAAATAATCTGAGAACTATTCTCGGAAATCCATGATTTTGGCTATGCATTACTAGCTTTCCTAATTTGACTGTTTAGTGAATTCAGTTCATTTTTCCTGCAGGTGATATTCTGGATAGTGGGTTGAGACAAGCCTAGATGACTGTGGAAGAAGCTGGCAATAACTCCGAGTGGAGTTGGGACCAAGATAGGGCATTTGAAAATGCCCTTGCAACCTATCCCGAGGACTCTGCAGATCGGTGGGAGAAAATTGCAGCTGATGTGCCTGGGAAAACTTTGGAAGAGATTAAAGAGCACTATGAGCTTCTAGAGGAAGACATTAACCAGATTGAATCTGGTTGTGTGCCTCTCCCTCCGTACGATTCTTCTGATGGTTCAGCCGGCCATGCTGGTGACGAAGGAACTGGTAAAAAAGGAAGCAGCAATTCAGGGCATTATAACAGTGAGTCAAATCAGGGGAGTAAGAGTTCGAGGTCAGATCAGGAACGTCGCAAGGGGATTGCTTGGACAGAGGATGAGCACAGGTAAATCAGTTCTTCAGATTTTAGATTTTTCATCTTCAGTTCTTCATTTTGATTGATTTAAGGTCCTTTATAAGCATTTTGATTTTGTTTTGCCCTATGGAACTTTACACTTACTATTCTCCATGCTTTATTTTTAGCAACTCTGTGCATTTGTTATGCTTTGGAATCTCATAACCTATCCATACTTAGAATATTTTTATTTTAGAAAAGAAAAAAAAAAGAAACCATCTCCAGGAATTGCTTTCCACCATTAAAAATTCTATTGGTTGCTTATTGTTAGTTATTTGTCAGGTAGATTAGATCTTCTATGGCCTTTTCACTGCTGTGCGTTAGGTCTGTCACTGAGTAGATGACCGTTAGATGAATAATATATCCTGAACTGATGTGAGTAATTAAGTGAAAATCGAATTTCAATGTTACCACGTGGAAGATAGATCATTTAATCTTGTATAGCGCTTGTGGCTGTTATCTGCATATTAACCATTTAGTCTTGTCTGACGTGTGCCAAGCTTTTGGAAACCACGACATAGCCGTACTTATTTACTTAAAACCAGTATTTTAGGTTTTTACTACTTTCTGTTGGCACGTGTTCAACGTGCTTTTCTGGTATAACAGTATATGGTTCCATTATTAATGTGCTTGCCAAATTTGGTTATGATGTGGAAGGGACAATGTTAGAAGGTTTATGGTAGAGAATTCACTTTTCACCCAGCTACCGCATAGGAAAAAAACTTATGAAAATAATAATAACCTATGTGATTTATTTCATCAATCAAGTCTCATGAAATGTTGTTTAGGTTATATAGCCACTTACGGTCTGTTGGACAATTTGATTGACATATCTCTTGCCCATTATGGAGGAAAACCATGCCTTAACAAGTAAGAACTATTTGAGTGGTGTGTTCAAGTTTTCATCAAATTTAACCATCGGGGTTGTTTTTAGCTCAAGTGTCTGTCAAATCACCGTCTAACTGGATTATGCCTCACATGAGTGGTGGATATTTGCCCTATTTGAGGTGGGTTTGATACAAAATATCTGACTAACTGAGTATAAATTTATTTTGTTTCCCCAGTTAGGTTAGTAATAATTAGTTGTAAGTAGAAATTCTGCCAAATTTGTATCATCATAATAGTAAGTACCTATAGATATTATAAATATTGGTTTTCACCTCCTTTCCCCTATGTAGATTTAAGTCAAATAGAAATTTCCCTCTTCAGAAATACACGTGGATGCATGCAGATGCAGGTTAGGATACTTGACTACACATCCCGGGCATGTATAGTGGGCCATGCTGAAGGTTAATGGTCCAGACCTGTAGTTACGTGTGTGGGAGCTATAGAATACACTGCCATGAAAACACTCAGAAAATCTTAGCGACTAGAAGTACACATGAATTAATTGTTGAATTTGAGCTACAGTGAATTAATTGGTTAAGTGTTAAATTCCTCACTAAAGACTAGGCTTTCCTTACAAGTCCTCTGATTAATTCCCATTCTCAAAACTGAATGATCTAGAGTCGTTGAGTTGATAACTCTGTTATTTGCGTCTATGAAGTAGTCTGCGTATTTTGACATTTTTGATACATTTATACCAGTATGCTACTGTGATGATTTCATTTTATGGTTCCAATATGAGTTATAAATGCTGTGTCTATGCTTAAGCTTTATCTTGCACTTTCTTGTAATTTAATGTTGGTGAATTTGTATGCACTACAAATAACTTCAATTCCTGTAAAAGATTGATATCTGATACCATTGAAGAGGCATGGTTTCTTTTTGGCTAGTAACATGCGAGATTACTATGATGATAAATATCAACTTAACATTTTGGTGTCTTAAAGCTTGTGCGTTGTAAATGCATATATATTGAAAGATCTTTCTTTGTTATATATTTCTTTTAAAAGCGTGAAGGCTTGAATGTTTTTTGTCTCAGTTATATATATTTGACTGTGCTTAAGTAATTATCAGAATATTTGTTCCGCCCAAAAGGACGCATGACTAAAAAGGGGTACTAAGACGGCATAACCTTTTCAATGTTTCAGTATCTGTTCTCTTGATCAGTTTTTTATCCCTGAATTTGATTGTTACAGAACATATTCTTTAGCTTTAGTTGGTCTATAAAACCTTCTCCTAGCGTAGAGAAAATGTTCATAACCTGGGATCACTCATACTTAAGAAACTCCATTGGTGAAAGACCCTATATGGCAATCTATTGAACATTAAATGTAACGGGCGATTTTCCTTGAAAAGAGTGTTGCATGATATTAGATGCTAATTCTGAGAGTAGTTGTAATCTTTTCTTAGAGAGGCAGCAATCAAACTTGGTAATCTAATGCAGAAAAGGATAAACGTAGATTCAAGTGCAAGATGTCAGTTTCACTATATATTCGGATTGTGGTATTTGCTGTGATGTTAAAAGCTGTATGGTAAGGTTAAGGAGTCTTCCAGAGCCTTATGTCACAATCCATGTCAGGACATTTTAGAAGATTGCAAACACTTGAAGAAAACTGATCATAGAGCTGTTCCTGGCTACTTGTTACTTTATGGTGATTGCCTTGATTGATCCATGATAAGGTCTAAATGTCATAAAATTTGAATTAACACGAGGAATCCTGTTAGTGCAACTCTCATAGACTCTGGTTTTATAACTGTTTAAATGACTCTCCAGAGGCATGCCTTAAGTTACTCGTCTTATTGGGACTTGTTAGTGTGAAGTGTAGGCCTATTAGCTATAGCTTAGGCATTATTCAGAAGAATCTGAGAGGAAGAAAAAGGTAAGGTTCCATGCTTTAGTATTCGGTGGTTAAAGTTCTTCCCCATTTGGATTAATTTTCGGTAACAGCTAGAATTTCTATAGGATGTGAAAAAGCATGTACTTTGATCTAGTTATATTCCCCCTTGAAGTAGATCTATTAAGTTATGTCTGAAGGAGGCAAATCTAGGCAAATCTGGGTCATATCGGAAAATTGCTATCCTATAATCAGATTTGACTTTCCGATACATGATGGTTTCTAGGCTTCTCTTGCTTGAATAACCCCAAGTCACCTTTTTGGCTTGGTTCGCTCTCAGAGTTTGTCAATTTTGTTTAAACTTTGAAGTGTTTGGGTTTCTAAAATACAGCTGTAATTATGAGCAGCTTGATATAACATTGTGTTGTATGTTAAGCTTTTAAACATTGTAATTGTTATCAGAATCTCCTCCATCGCTTATTCTCTCCCTCTCCATCTGGTTGTAATCAATAATGTTGTTTTCTAGTCTTCTCGTTAACGTCCTTTGTTGAAGTCTTGACAATTAATATGATCTTTTTGGGAGTTTTGAGATTTATGCTTCCTGCAAATTGAAAAAAGAAATACTGACATGATTGATCTCATAAGCAGATTTTTCTTTTAGTCGAGAGACGGCTTTAGGAAGGATGGTCTTTATTCTTATTCTATGAATTTTGAGATGTATTTTGATATTACATTTGACCAATAGGGTTTTCATATTATGATTGTAATATCTTTGTCCTGAAAAACAGGTTATTTCTTCTTGGTTTGGATAAATATGGAAAAGGTGACTGGAGAAGCATATCCCGAAACTTTGTGGTCACAAGAACGCCAACACAAGTGGCAAGTCATGCGCAAAAGTATTTCATTCGATTGAACTCCATGAACAAAGATAGGAGGCGATCTAGCATCCACGATATCACCAGCGTTGGCAATGCAGATATTTCAGCACCTCAAGGACCAATCACTGGTCAAACAAACGGTGCTGCTGCTGGAGGTTCATCTGGAAAATCAGCCAAACAGCCCCCTCAACATCCTGCTGCACCTGCTAGTGTAGGTGTGTATGGTGCTCCAACTATAGGGCAGCCGATAGGAGGTGGCCCCCTCGTCTCAGCAGTTGGCACACCAGTGAATCTTCCTGCCCCAGCACATATGGCTTACGGAGTGAGAGCTCCTGTACCAGGAGCAGTAGTTCCTGGTGCACCGATGAACATGGGTCCTGTGACGTACCCAATGCCGCATACATCTGCTCATAGGTAACATGCTGTTTAGCTGCCAAATGTACAAAAGACAGAAGACGACTAGCTTGTGTAGATATCAGGTTATCGGGTTTTCTGATTTAGCCTGAATAAGATTTGCTTATTTGCAAGTACAAGTTTATGTCTGTCATTTGTTTAATCTCTAAATAAGCCATAGAGAGAGTATTTACATGTATCTATATATAGGTAACTGTGCAAAAGGAAAATGTTAAATATGGCAAGGTTTATGAGTAGGACAGCTTTTTGGCACCTTTTTCTTTCTTTCTTTTTTCATTAATTCTCTGATGCATCATTAGCATTAGAATAGTCAATGCTCAGAAGTTTCATGGAAAAATTGTAAAAAAAAAAAAAAAACCCAAAAATATTTTACCATTATGAGCTGCATGTCTAAGAACATTTCAAATCAATTGGTTTTTCACTTGATATCTTGGCAAGTGGCCAAGAACATGATAATACATGATAAATCTTATAAAGAACTGAGTCTACCAATGATGGTATCTGCTCTCGCACCTGAGTCCCAAAATGAAGTGTGTATTATTAAAGAACTGATGTTGATTTCCATTAGGTAAACATATCATTATACTGCCAATGATTTTTTTTTTTTTTTGCATAAATATTTGTGGGAGACTGAAGTACTGTAGTAAGCTTTTTAAAATTCTGAAAGTGACTAAACAAAGGTGTCATATTACCAACTTTTTTTGCAACAGTGAACCGAAAACCTCTGTTAAATTCAATGAAGGTTAATGATCCAGGCACTTGATGCCATCATGCCATGTGGGGGAATGATACCGGTGTGGCCATGATATGGCAGTTGGTGCTTTTGCAACTAACATCAAAAAGCACCAAAGGCAGCCAATGGTATATGTTTCTTTAAGCTTTGACCAACGAACATGCCATGGATTCCTGCACTTTCTTGTGTTTTCTTTAATGTTAAGCAAAGGCTTTATTATATCCATTGTTTAATGACTGATTTTAGGGGCATTGTAAAAGCAAGTTTAGGCAAATCTTTAATTTGCATGGCCTACTGCCCATTCATTTCCACCTCAGATAATTCTTTTACTTCATTGCCTTTTCAAAAGAGGTTTCTTAAGGTCATAAATAGACACTCTTGGTCATATTTAGAAATATCATAAGTTTGCTTATCAGTTTCTATATGATATTTTGACTGATGGAGCGTGTTGAAGCTCAATATTGATTGGGCCAGCTAAATCATTTTAAAATTCATTTTAAAATTAAATTTATTTTAAAATTAAATTTATGTTAAAGTTAAATTTATATTAAATTTAGATTTATTAAATTTAAATTTAATTTAAATTTAGAATTAATGTAAATTTTAAAATTATTATAAATTTAATAGAGTGTCCAAAGTCCAATTACAACCTTGACCCAATTGAGCCCAAGATAGGCAGCCCAATTACATATTAAACCAAATGACCTAAACCCTTAAATCAAATTACATTTTCAGCCCAAATGATACCAAATCAGTCAAACCCTAAAGTCAAAATCAGATTTTCACCCACGTGCCTCTGTTGATCTTCTGCCCACCAACTCCATCTACCACCATCAACTTCACCATGCCCTGCCATTGTCACTGCCTAGAAGAAATCTGCAACAAGCAAAGAAGTTAGGCAGGCATTTAATTACAAGCAACCAAAAAACCATCATTTGTAAACTGGCTATAAAGCCAGAATTAAATCACTTGTAAAAGGGTTACAATCCCTTCTGAGAAATATCAATACAAAAAAGATAATATCATTTTGAAACTCAAACAGAAATAATCAATAGCAAGCAGTATTCGAATAGGCATCAAGAAATAGAAACAGATTCAAAGTCTCAGCCATTGAAGTTAGCTAGGTACATACAATGCACTTATTATCATTAATGTTTTAAAACTTTATTCATCAGTTTATATTATACATTAACACCCTTATTTTCTCTCTTAAACATGCATTAATGTTGTTATTAAGTTTACATTTATTAACTCAAACGTTTTTATGTATATACATCTGCCCATTGAATATTTTAAATGTATTAATTAATGTTTTAAATAGTATTAATTAATTTTAAATAAAAGCATCAATAATAATAATATTCCAATAATAATAATAATAAAGGAAACTAAAAGGGCAGTGACTTATTTGTTTCCACCGGAGCCGGAACCCAGAGCTGTTGGAAATCGCGCCTATATCGCCCTCGACCGCCGATCGGCGCACCTCCATCCACGAAACCGCTGTCGATTGTTCGAACATCTTCAAAACGAAGAAAAACACAAGCGATTAAACATGCATTTTAAAGAAACGACGAGTATGGAGTGGTTTTAAACAAACCAAAAATAGATTTTGAAACTGAGATTAGATTTCAAAATAAAAATCAAACTAAAAAGAAAGAATAATAAAAAGAAGAAAGAAAGGTTTGGAAATTTTTTTCCAGATCTGGATTTATTGTTTTAAAATACATATATAATAAATAATAAAAAGGCTTAGTTTTAAAAAAAAAATAAAGAACAAAAGAAAAGGATGAAAAAGGAGAAAATGGCTTTTGGACTTACCTTCAATGTTGGTGGCCGGAGATGGGAGTGACCGGCGCGTGGGATGACCCGTCGCGATGGAGCGGCGATCGATGATGACGTGGGTGGTGTGGACGCGCCGGGGAGGACCGATCGGACTGGAAAACAAAAGGGGGAGGGGGGTCTGTTTTGGAGAGAAAGAAGGAAGAAAAGAAAGTTTTTTTAAAAAAAATAAATGAATAATGATGTTTTTTTGTTTGAAATTCGACTTAAGAACCTCCACCCTTTTATGCCATGTCGTTTTGGCATGTAAGAAGAGATTTTTTTAAAAAAATGGGGAAATTTCCCCTTTGCTCTTTCATATTTTTTTAAATTCACAATTCGGTCCTTTTTATAATTTTAATTAATTTTAAGTTCACCCATTAATTTTTTTTCTTATTCAATTTAGTCCTTAAACTCTTTGGAAGCTTAAGAGGTTGCCACGTGTTCACATCTTGGTCTTTTGTGCAGTAGGTCCCTTTTATTTTTAATTTATTTTAATTTAGTCCTTAAATCAAGTTCTGTTTAATTACAAAATTGGCCCAAATTTTTTCAATATTTTCAAATTAGTCCTTTGACTTTAGGATGCCTGTGGGGCTCCCACGTGTCACCTATTTTTGGTTTTATTACCCTAGAGGTCCCTAAACTATCCAAAAATTATATTTTGACCCCTAAACTTTTCCAAAATTATATTTTAACCTTAAAACTTTTTGTAAATTACATTTTGACCCTAAAACTTTCCAAAATTACATTTTTATCCCCAAGTTTTCCAAAATTCCATTTTGCCCGATTTACCAAAAATTACCATTTTACCCCCAAACCTTCCAAAATTCTCGTTTTGACCCAATTTCAACCAAAATTACCATTTTGCCCCCGGGTATCCAAAAAGTCTTATTTTCAATCCCGATAATGTCATTTTTTTTGTCGATATTTGCATTTAATTTTAATTATCACGCATTCGTATTTTTGCTTACCATTTAATCATTTTATTTCATGTTATAATATCCATCATAAATTGCTTACTCATATTAAATTTGCATATTCATTTTCAAAATTGTTTTCATAAAAACTTTAAAATCGAGGTAATATTCTTTTATTTCGAGTTTCGAAATTTTGCGCCTTAACTTACTAGGTGCAATTTTTATTCAAACCGAAATAATCGAATACCCTTAATCAAGGCGATATTTCTTATCTTCGATTCTGAAAATTTGCGCCTTAAATCACTAGGTGCAACTCTTCTTTAAATCAAGATAATCGAATATCCCTTTCCCAAAATTAAAAATTTTACAAAGGAAAGCTCGTTGTTTCTGGGTCCCGAAATATTATGTCCTAACTCACTGGACGTAATTTTTCTTCCTCGATCACTTTCAAATAGTGAGATTTCCAAACAAAAAAATTGATTTCTTTAAAACATAACTCATGCATTCGAGGATCATATTTTAAACTTTATTCGAGTTTTTAAGGTTTACAAATTACAACCCGAACATAATCAAAACGGTACCAATTTTGGGCGTATGAGGGTGCTAATCCTTCCTCATGCGTAACCGACTCCCAAACCTGTTTTCTTGGATTTCGAAGACCAACATTTTTAAACGTATTTTAAACGTTTTGCGGTGATCCAATCACACCCAAATAAAAGATCGGTCGCTACTCTATTTTTCCAATTTTAAAATAATTTTTTGAAACTTCGTTTCCGAGGTGGTTTCGACAGCTTGGCAACTCCACTGGGGATTTTTTCAAAATAAACGAGAGTCAAGCCAAATTGATTATTTTCGGATATTTTGAAAAACCTTAAAATTTTCGATCCCGTTTAATATACGATCCTTGACATCTTTTGTGTGGTATTATATGTGCAATTGTAGGTGTAAAATTTGCATACATTTGCATGTGATATAGCCCTTTTAAGTGGAAGCCGAAAACTACTCCTTCGTGAGGTCTTCACCTCCGTGCAGGATAGTGGATCGCTTTCGGGATTACAAAGTACCATTGTTTTCGTGAAGTCTTCACTTCCGTGCAAACATGTGGGAAATGTGTCCCCTTAAACCGAACTCATCCGTATGAGCCTGTAATAGGTGAGGATTGAGGAATCTGTTGGTTTGGGTACCCATTCTTTAGAGCCTGAAACCACATGTAGTGAGCCGTAAGGACATGTCCTAGAAGGAGTTTACATTAAACCTTTTTAGCAACCTTTCGATGCAAACTTTTTATGATCTATGTTATACTTGTATATTGATATTAATGCGTTTCGCTAACTTGTTTATTTTGTCTCTTTTTGCATTACATTGCATCATCATGTAAAGGAAGGTATAGACACAAAATTCAGTTATCGATAAGAGAATTAATCATGGAAAACAAGTACCTTGATAAAGTGGAGGACAACATGGTCGTGCGAATGTGGTCGGAGGAGACTCAGCGTAAAAAAGGAGATAGTTTAGTAGAAGGGTATGAGTCAGAGCTTTGGGAGTACACTAGGATCAGCACAGCTCAAAACAACGTGCAAGAGCTGAAAGAGATATGGAACAGTTGGGATGACAATATGAAACAGACTTTCTACCAAGAATATGGTGATTTGCCGTATTTGTTTAAGGTTAAGGTCGATAAATTTCTCTTCCAAGCGTTGACGCTTCACCTTTAGGAATGTAAACATGACACCGACCATAGAAGAATATACCACTCTGCTTCGCTACCCGAAAATCTCAGTAGATAAGGCCTATTCCAGAGCTCCGAATCTCCCGACTATTGTTAAAAGATTGATGAACATTACCGGTATGAGTGAGCAATGGGTAATAGCGCGGGTTAAGGTCAAGGGCGACAATAAATGCATAATGTGAAAAAGTCTGCGAGACTTAATATCGGCCCATCCGGATACCAAGAAAAAGATTGACATCCTAGCCCTGAGTATCTACGGTTTGGTCATTTTTTCAAAAGCTTTGGGGCATATAGAAGATGCGGTGATAGACTTATTTGATCGATTGGGCAAAAGAGTTACACCTATCCCGGTTATACTTGCAGAAACTTTCAGATCTTTAAGTGCGTGCAGAAAAGAAGGAGAAGGTCGATTTATTGCCTGTGGGTAACTGTTGATGGTATGGTTTTACAGTCATTTCTGGAAAACAGAAAAGGCCTCCTATCAATATTTGTCTAAAGACTACTCCCCATTGAAAAACTTCATGGCCTTGCAAAGACAAGAGAATTTTTCAGAAGAAAAATGGATGGCCATACTCCAAAGTCTTAAAGATGAGGACATTGAATGGCGAGCACCGTGGTTTGTTCCAGACGAGATCTTGTATCGATGTGGAGACTTTGACTAGGTCCCATTGGCAGGAATTTGGGGAGCAACAGGATACATTCCTTTACTGGTTTCAAGGCAATATAGATCGAGATAGTTCATACCAGCAACTCAAGGGTTAGCCCAGTGTGAATTTGCATATCGAGGGGAAAATAACAAGAAAAGGATTCGAGAAATTTCAAATGCATGGAACCAAGTCCAAAGAATGAAGCATTCGGCGCCAATCCCATGATGACTGCAGAATATGATTGGTGGAGGAACAGAAGGGTCAACGATAATGTTCCCGTGCCAAATCCTGAGGTTGTCCATCCAATCGAAGAACACTTGCAAGTTGTCCCGACGAAACTTGAAATAATTAAACAAGACTTCGAAAGGAAGAATGTGGAGATGGAAAAGATGATAGAAAAGCTAGAAAAAGAAAAGGTGCTTTTGGGGCTGATGAGGATGTTCAAAAGCTAGAGGCAGAAAGATTGAGAAAAGGTAAGAACAAGACCGAAGAGGACCTCAGTAGCTTAAAGAAAGATTATAAGAAGCTCCGCTTGTCAATGAGGACTGCTGGTTTAGGAAAGACCTCAGAACAGTGGCAACAAGAAATTCGCGAAGAAAAGAATAAAACAAGCCACTGGATGAACAAGTTCCAAGTCGCCCAAGTACAAGAAAATGCCATAAAGAGTAGCCTTCTAGAAAGTCAAGTCGAGGTGACCGAATTAAGAGCCCGCGTACGAGAATTAGAAGAATCTCTGCGTCGACATCGTAGCCGAAATTCAGTGATGGAGTTGAAGGCAAATCGAGTCAAGATTGAGAGACTGAATAAGAGGGTAGAAGAACTAGAAGCCTCTTTACAGAATAGTGAAATACGGATCGAGATTCTGGAGAGGACGTTGGAAACAAGTGATTGGCACCTCCAGCAGGCTCAGAAAGAAGTCAACGAGAGAGATCATGTTATGGGTAAAGCCTGAAATAAGATTCGCGGGGTAGTCGAACATGTGCAAGAGCTGGCAGCAGAAGCAGAAGAATTGGGTATGCAATATGAGATAAAGACAGAACGAGGTCAAAACTTAGCGGGACTCCTAAAAAAAGTCAAGGCTCTGAGCATCAAAGCAAAACCATTTATGCAATTTGCTTTATGTAAAGGAACTTGTTATCTGAACGAAATTTTCTAAATGGAAAGTGAATTATAAGTTAATACCTTTCTTTTGCATTCATCCATTCATTCACATTGCATATTTACATTTTTAAACACAATAAATCTCATTAAATGGAATTTGAAACAGTTAAAACTGGAAAAATAGAGAAACCACACCCTTATGGTACTCGACGAGCCATGTATCAGAGAATAGAAAGGCTAGAGCAGTTGCAAAAGGAAATGCAAGAGCAGATGCAAGCTCAATTACAAGACCAGCTAGAAAAAGTCCAAAGGGATATGAGAGACCAAATCATCGAATCTCAAAGTAATATAATTAACCAATTAACCCAGCTATTGCGGGATTCAGATAAAGGGAAAAGTCCTGCAGAAGGCCCAAGAGAGGAAAATGAGGATCCTCAGTATCCCCCTGATTTTACACCTGTACACCATCAGGCCCCGCCAGAAACAAACCCGCGAGAAACACCCATCCTCATTCGGGTACAACCACAGCCCATTGGCGCCTCAGGCCAAACTAATTACCCGGTCAGATCAGGGTCAAACCCGGGTGAAACCGTTACGAATCCTATCAACCCTGACCTCGATGATATGATGGAGGCAGAGAGAACGAAATTGAAAGTATCCAAACAAATAGAAGAATGATACAAATGGCTAGAGGATAAAGTTAGGGCAATGGAAGGGACCGACGCTTACGGTGGAATGGACGCTAGAGAATTAAGCCTGGTACCAGATTTAGTGCTTCCCTCTAAGTTCAAAACCCCAAAATTTAAAAAATACAATGGGACAAGCTGCCCGGAAGCACACGTTACAATGTTCTGTCGAAAAATGACAGGATATGTCCACAATGATAAATTATTAATTCACTGTTTCCAAGATAGTCTAGTTGGATCCGCTGTAAAATGGTACAACCAACTAAGCCGCACAATGATCAATTTCTGGAAAGACTTGGCCCAAGCTTTTATGAAACAATATGGCCATGTTACTGATATTGCTCCGGACAGGATCACTTTACAGAATATGGAGAAAACCTAGCGAAAGCTTCCGACAAGATGCTCAACGTTGGAGAGATGTAGCTACCCAAGTACAACCGCCATTAACAGAAAAAGAAACAACGATGCTTTTTGTCCACACGCTAAAATCACCGTATCTCGATCGCTTAGTGGGTAATGCTACAAGGAGTTTTTCAGATGTAGTGATGTCAGGAGAAATGATTGAGAGTGCGATTAAAAGCAAAAAAATCGACGTAAGAGACGGTGGAAAAAGGGCAGCTCCTAAAAGGAAAGAAGCCGAGGTAAATAATGCAGGCACGTACAGACCAAATTATGCGAAATCGATTATGATGATGCAATTAAAACCTCCTTCAAACACTTACCAAAATTTACCAAAATCAGAATTAAACCCGAGAAAGAATACGAAAAAGATTCGGTTCACTCCAATTCCCGTGACGTACAAAGAACTCTATCAGCAGTTATATGATCAGCATGTGGTGGCCCCGTACGTCACGGAGCCCGTACCACCACCATTTCCGAAATGGTACGACGCCAACGCCCAATGTGAATTTCATGGAGGAGTGATTGGGCATTCTATTAAAAATTATTTCACCTTCAAAAAACTAGTCGATGAAACGAATAAGATTTGACGAGCCATCAGGACCTAATGTAGCCGGGAACCCTTTACCTACCCATCCTGATCGGGGGGTAAATGCAATTACTAGTGTAAAAGGAAAAAAGGTTAAGGCTCATATTGAAGAGGTCAGATTTCCTTTAAAATGGATATGGCGTCAAATGGTGGATATGGGAATGATTGCACAGAATGGTGAAAATGTGATAGTGGCCAAGAACCATTGTGATTTCCACAATGTTGAAGGACACGAAATTCAGCATTGTGCGGAGTTCAAGGTTCTAGTACAAGATTTGATGGACCGCAAGGAATTGGAGTTCTTCGAAGAGGGAGAAGAGATGGGGGATATTTGCTCTTCCGAAGAAAAGAGGACACATGAGCCCGATCACCCGATAATAATCATCTCTACATCCAAGGGAACTGAGGCAAGAAAACAAGAGACACCTTGTGTTATCATACGGAAACCTATACCGTTTCCTTATGAAGATAGAAAAAGAGTTCCTTGGAAGTACGGGTGCAACATAATAGCACCCAAAGAAGAGCAACATCAAGAGAACGTAAACCTGATCACCCGTAGCGGTAAAGTCTATGACTTAGAAAAAAAGAAAAAAGAATCTGCGAAAGGAAAGGCCGTAGCGGTCGAGCCCAAAAAAGTAACTGACAAGACGGAGTCGATAAATGAGCCGGTGACAGAGAAAGAAGCGCAAGAATTTCTGAAATTTTTGAAACACAGCGAGTACAGTATAGTTGAGCAGTTACACAAACAGCCCGCACGTATATCGATCTTAGCATTACTATTAAGTTTAGAAGCATACCGTAACGCATTAATAAGGGCGCTCAACGATACCTATGTGACCCACGACATATCCATATGCAAGCTAGATCGCCTGATTAACAACATTAGCGCTGATAATTTTATCTTCCTCAGCGACGACGAAATCCCGTCTGGGGGTATGGGATCGACTAAGGCTTTGCATATTACCACTCGCTGTAAAGGATACACCTTACCTGGAGTGCTCATCGATAACGGGTCAGCTTTAAACGTACTACCGTTGGCATATATGAAGATGTGCCACAACATAGTCAGAGCTTTCGACGGAACAGAAAGAAAAGTAATGGGCCAGATTGAACTGCCATTGCAAATAGGCCTGAATACTTACGAGGTTGATTTCTTGGTGATGGATATCAAGCCTTCTTATAATTGCTTATTAGGGAGACCTTGAATCCACTCAGCAGGAGCGGTACCGTCTTCACTACATCAAAAGCTCAAGTTAGTAACCGATGGAAGGTTGACTACGGTCAATACCGAGAAAGATATTATCGCATCTGTGATAAGCGATGTCCCGTATGTAGAAAGGAATGAAGAGGCAGTGGAATGCTCTTTCCGATCGTTAGAATTTGTCAATGCCATATTTATTGCAGAAGGAGGTAAAATTCCTGAACCAAAATTGTCACAAACAACGAAGATGGGGTTGCGTTTAACGATTGGAAAAGGAGCACAACCGGGAAAAGGACTCGAGAAATATCTACAAGGAATAATTAACAAGCCATCGCCATTTAGAAAATGGGACCGCTTTGGGCTAGGGTACAAGCCAGATGTGAAAGAAAAGAAGAAAGAAATAGAACGGAAGCGGGAAATAAGTAAAGCATGACAAGTCAGTGAGGAAATCAAATGGAGGCCGATGACCTTTCCTCATATATCAAAAACTTTCATTTCTGGCGGGATGAGGCGTAAAGAGGAAGAAAACACTGAAAGAATCATGATGGAACTAAACATTAATGCTGTCTCCGAAGAAGGTGAAGAAAGGAGTTTATCTCAAATCTGCCCATACGCACCAGGAAGTAATTTGGGCAACTGGTCAGAAGAGGAGCTCCCCGTAGCTTTTAGGAATATTTCAAAGTAATACTCATTACATCTCTATCATTCCCTTCCCGAAAGTGATAGAAATCTTATGTGAAGGGCATTTGATTTTCTTTATCCAATTATCTTAATGAAAATTCATTTTGACAAATATCTCTTTATTCTTCTTGCCAAATTCAAGTAAATTATTCACCTTTAATACACACAAATTAATCATTCTTAAATACATACACCCATAATCATACCATACAGCCATTCTTTAAATTATTTTGTTCATTGGACCACTCTCATTTTTTACAGATCCTGGGATATCAGTAATATGAGTGACACTGACTGTGAACCTCATTTCGAGCGAGATATGCATCTCAGGGAACCTCAAGGCTTCGAGGATGACTAGGATAGTAATGTGTCTCCTGAATTGCTGCGAATGATAAAACAAGAGGAAAAACAGATTTTGCCTCACAAAGAAGTGATTGAAACTGTAAGCATAAGAGAGAGAGGAGAATAAAAAAGTGAAAATTGGAACCAGCATCTCGGCAAAAACACGAAGAGATCTTATTGAGCTGCTAAGAGAATTCAAAGACGTCTTCGCCTGATCATATCAGGACATGCCGGGCCTAAACACTGATACTATAGTTCACAAGCTCTCAATAAGAGAAGAATGCAGGCCCGTCCAACAGAAGCTTCGTAGAATGCGACCCGACGTGTTACTTAAAATAAAAGAAGAAGTCCGAAAGTAATTTGACGCTGGTTTCCTCCAAGTGGTGGAGTATTCAGAATGGGTTGCCAATATAGTTTCCGTCCCCAAGAAAGATGGTAAAGTACACATGTGCGTATATTACCGAGATTTGAATAAGGCTAGCCCAAAAGATAACTTTTCGCTGCCATAGACACCCTGGTAGATAACACAGCGGGGCATGCCTTTTTCTCCTTCATGGATGGTTTCTTTGGATATAACCAAATAAAGATGGACTCTACAGACATGGCGAAAACTACCTTTGTCACAATGTGGGGAACATTCTGTTATAAGGTAATGTCGTTCGGACTTAAAAATACGGGGGCGACATATCAAAGAGCCATGGTGACATTATTTCATGATATGATGCACAAAAAAATCGAGGTCTATGTTGATGACATGATCGCTAAGTCTCGAACCGAGGAGGAACATGTAATGGTCTTGAGAAAGTTATTCTTGAGATTAAAGAAGTTCCAACTAAAATTGAATCCTGCCAAATGCACTTTCGAGGCTACTTCTGGCAAATTGTTGGGTTTTATGGTAAGCCAAAAGGGGATTGAAATCGATCCAGACAAGGTTAAAGCCATACAAGAATTACCCCCACCTCGTACATAAAAAAAAGTTCGAGGTTTCCTTGAGAGGTTAAATTACATCGCTCGGTTTATCTCACAATTAACGGAGAAATGTGATCCCATCTTTCACCTTCTTAGAAAACACAATCCAGGCGTTTGGGACGATCAATGCCAAAGAACTTTTGACAAGGTTAAGCAGTATTTGTCCGATGCTCCGGTTCTAGTGCCACTAAATCCCAACATACCATTAATTTTGTACCTAACAGTTTTCGAGAATTCTATGGGATGTGTCTTAGGTCAACATGACGAGACTGGAAAGAAGGAAAGAGCCATATACTACCTCAGCAAGAAATTTACTGACTGTGAAGCGAGGTACTCTTCAATAGAAAAATTATGCTGTGCGCTGGTCTGGACCACCCGAAGATTGCGACAGTATATGCTATACCACACGACATAGTTAATCTCGAAGTTGGATCATCTAAAATACATGATGGAGTCAACTGCGTTAAATGGAAGAATGGCTAGATGAAAAATCTTGCTGTCAGAATTTGATATAGTCTATGTAAGCCAAAATGCAATTAAAGGAAGTGCAATAGCAGATTTCCTAGCCAGTAGGGCTTTGAAAGACTATGAGTCGATAAATTTTGACTTTCCAAATAAGGATTTGATGTACGTTGCAACTACCGAAGAGGAGACCGCGACAGAGCATTCGTAGCGATTAAATTTCGATGGCACTTCAAATGCTATGGGCAACAGGATCGGTGCAGTTTTAGTGTCACCAGAAGGAGACCATTATCCCTTCACTAGTAAACTTGATTTTGATTGCACAAACAATATGACAGAATATGAGGCATGTATCATGGGGATTCAAGCAGCCATAGATCGAGGGATCAAGGTCTTAGAAATATATGGAGATTCAGCATTGGTGATCTACCAACTCAAAAGAGAATGGGAGACAAGGGACTCCAAGTTAATTGAATATCGAAACATGGTCCTCGAACTGATCAAAGAATTCGACGAGGTCACATTCAAATACCTTCCACGTGAGGAAAACCAGATGGCTGATGCTTTGGCTACTCTAGCTTCAATGATAAGAGTGAATAGGCCAGTAGATATGAAGCCCATTCAAATGAGTATTTATGAAACTCCAGCCCATTGCTATGAGATCGAAGATGAAGGAAAAGAGGGGCATCCTTGGTACCAAGACATTCTCCAATATGTAAAAGACCGAAAATACCCCAAAAGAGCTACTGAAAATGACAAAAGGACATTGAGAAGGCTCGCAAATGAGTACGTCTTAGATGGAGAGATCCTGTATAAGAGAAGAAAGGATCAGGTGTTGTTGAGATGTGTGGATTCAATCGAGGTTAAGAAGATCCTAGAAGAAGTCCATGAAGGGATTTGTGGAACACACGCCAATGGATTCAAAATGACTAGGCAGATCATGAGATTTAGGTACTATTGGTCGACTATGGAGACTGATTGTATCAATTATGCTAAGAAATGCCACAAATGCCAGATTTATGGAGATAAAATCCACGTGCCTCCCTCACCTCTGTACGTCATGACATCCCCGTGGCCTTTCTCTATGTGGGGCATGGATGTTATTAAACCAATTTCACCGAAGGCTTCTAATGGACATAGATTCATTTTTGTGGTTATTGATTACTTCACCAAGTGGGTGAAAGTTGCCTCTTATTCCAACGTTACCAAGTCTACAGTCAGCAAGTTCCTGAAAAAGGAAATCATATGTCGATATGGAATGCCAGAAAAGATCATATCAGACAATGCACTGAACTTGAACAACAGCACGATATCGGAGGTTTGTGAGCAATTCAAGATCAAACATCATAATTCGTCCCCATATCGCCCAAAGATGAATGGAGCAGTAGAAGTGGCAAATAAAAATATCAAGAAGATTGTCACAAAAAGGACAGAAACCTATAAGGATTGGCATGAGAAATTACCATTCGCTCTCCTTGCTTATAGAACTTCTGTCAGAACATCTACTGGGGCAACGCCATTCTCACTGGTATACGGGATGGAAGTTGTTTTACCCATCGAGGTGGAGATTCCTTCTCTTCAAGTCTTATCAGAGTTGAATTTGGATGAAGCAGAATGGGTCCAAGCTAGATATGATCAGTTAAACTTGATCGAAGAGAAGAGATTAAAGGCTATCTGTCATGGTCAAATGTACCAAAAACGGATGATGCGTGCTTACAACAAGAAGGTTCGCCCTAGAGAATTCCATGAGGGAGATCTAGTCTTGAAAATGATACTTCCAAAACACAAAGACTCTCGAGGAAAATGGATGCCTAATTGGGAAGGGCCGTACGTGGTAAAGAAAGCTTTCTCTGGAGGAGCCCTAATTCTAACTGAAATGGACGGCAAAGAATTATACAATCCGGTAAATTCAGACTCGGTGAAGAAGTATTATACCTAAAAAAAATGGAGAGGTCAGGATGAAAACCCGTAGAAAAGGGCATCCTGAAATCAAAGGGGTTTTGAGTTGAAAACCCAAAAAGGGCGGCTCAAATGCAAAACAATGGTGACCAACTGTTCCCTCAAAAGTGACAATATGGAAATATTTTACGTCTTGGGGCATCGACGAAGTAACTCAGGGATCTCTAGAGACATATCAGGCGAGAGATGATCCACAGATCAGAGAAACTCATATTTGATATCTGACTTTGTACTGTTCGTCATTTTTCATTAATTATTCAATATTTTTTTTATCTAACAAATCTCCAAGACTTGACTTTAGCACGATCTCATTCTTTCCCACGCCATCCAAGTATTTTCATACTAAGATAATGGATAATGGATCAAAATCACATGAAAAGCAAGGATTCGCGAGTATTATTTTAGAAAATTCCTAAATGATACAAGGATCCTAAATAAAGCTGCCAGTTAAAAGAATCAAATCTGAAAAAGCAGTTCAAATTAAGAATCTGACGAGTTAGATTCGAGAAGATGTCAAGAGATAACCCCAGAACAGAAGAGACTAATCTTTGAAATAATTAAACATCAAATCATGCACATTCATTCTAGTTAGGAACATTTTGACTCATTCCGAGCATAGCATCCTAAACAAACCTGGCCTACCTAGAGGTCCATTCTACAGGTTTCAGCATCATGGAATACAACGGAAAAATCTAAGACTGCAATGGTGGATCCAGTACCACGGAGATTTGAAGGGAAAGGTTTAAGTCGCAACAACAAACCCGGCACTTTAGAAGCATGAAAGGACAAATCCACGACGACGAATCTTTATCTCTCTGAAGTTATAGTAAGAGCAAGATGAATTTTCAAATGTTAATTCTTATCCTCTTGAAGTTATAGTAAAGTTGGATAACGAATCTTTATCTCTCTGAAGTTATAGTAAGAGCAAGATGAATTTTCAAATGTCAATTCTTATCTTCTTGAAGTTATAGTAAAGTTGGATAACGAATCTTTATCTCTCTGAAGTTATAGTAAGAGCAAGATGAATTTTCAAATGCCAATTCTTATCCTCTTGAAATTATAGTAAAGTTGGATAATGAATCTTTATCTCTCTGAAGTTATAGTAAGAACAAGATGAATTTTCAAATGTCAATTCTTATCCTCTTGAAGTTATAGTAAATTGGATAATGAACCTTTATCTCTCTGAAGATAAAACTTCGACATCAAACCCTACTTTTGAGGATGCAGCAAGTCAGATAGCAGATCCCATTTTTCCCTCAGTCGCAGAGGATTGGAATAGAGCATCAAGTCAAGTGCTGTCAATATGAAGCAGTCAACAATGGAGTCGAAATACAACAAAACTTGACAAAATTGGGCCTCCTTTTTAATCTTTGCTCTGTTCCTGCTACACAACAACGAGCAAAGAGGGGCAGCTGTTG
The DNA here is from genome assembly GCA_005610355.1 of Gossypioides kirkii. NCBI lineage: Eukaryota > Viridiplantae > Streptophyta > Magnoliopsida > Malvales > Malvaceae > Gossypioides > Gossypioides kirkii. Next base: position 4,540,661 of record CP032255.1, read on the forward strand.
AAGCCCAATTTTGACTGGGCCAGCCAAATCATTTTAAAATTCATTTTAAAATTAAATTTATTTTAAAATTAAATTTATGTTAAAGTTAAATTTATTTTAAATTTAGATTTATTAAATTTAAATTTAATTTAAATTTAGAATTAATGTAAATTTTAATATTATTATAAATTTAATAGAGTGTCCAAAGTCCAATTACAACCTTGACCCAGTTGAGCCCAAGATAGGCAGCCCAATTACATATTAAACCAAATGACCCAAACCCTTAAACCAAATTACATTTTCGGCCCAAATGACACCAAACCAGTCAAACCCTAAAGTCAAAATCAGATTTTCACCCACGTGCCTCTGCTGATCTGCTGCCCACCAACTCCATCTACCACCATCAGCTTCACCATGCCCTGCCATTGCCACTGCCTAGAAGAAATCTACAACAAGCAAAGAAGTTAGGCAGGCATTTAATTACAAGCAACCAAAAAACCATCATTTGTAAACTGGCTATAAAGCCAGAATTAAATCACTTGTAAAAGGGTTACAATCCCTTCTGAGAAATATCAATACAAAAAAGATAATATCATTTTGAAACTCAAACAAAAATAATCAATAGCAAGCAATATTCGAATAGGCATCAAGAAATAGAAATAGATTCAAAGTCTCAGCCATTGAAGTTAGCCAAATACATACAATGCACTTATTATCATTAATGTTTTAAAACTTTATTCATCAGTTTATATTATACATTAACACCCTTATTTTCTCTCTTAAACATGCATTAATGTTGTTATTAAGTTTACATTTATTAACTCAAACATTTTTATGTATATACATCTACCCATTGAATATTTTAAATGTATTAATTAATGTTTTAAATAGTATTAATTAATTTTAAATAAAAGCATCAATAATAATATTCCAATAATAATAAAGGAAACTAAAAGGGCAGTGACTTATTTGTTTCCACCGGAGCCGGAACCTAGTGTTGTCGGAAATCGCGCCTATATCGCCCTCAACCGCCGATCAGCGCACCTCCATCCACGAAATCGCTGTCGATTGTTCGAAGATCTTCAAAACGAAGAAAAACACAAGAGATTAAACATGCATTTTAAAGAAACGACGAGTATGGAGTGGTTTTAAACAAACCAAAAATAGATTTTGAAACTGAGATTAGATTTCAAAATAAAAATCAAACCAAAAAGAAAGAATAATAAAAAGAAGAAAGAAAGGTTTGGAAATTTTTTTCTAGATCTGGATTTGTTGTTTTAATATATATATAATAAATAATAAAAAGGCTTAGTTTTAAAAAAATAAAGAACAAAAGAAAAGGATGAAAAAGGAGAAAATGGCTTTTGGATTTACCTTCAATGCCGGTGGCCGGAGATGGGAGTGACCGGCGCGTGGGATGACCCGTGGCGATGGAGCGACGACCGATGACGACGTGGGCGGCGCAGACGCGTCGGGAAGGACCGATCGGACTGGAAAACAAAAAGGGGAGGGGGTCTGTTTTGGAGAGAAAGAAGGACGAAAAGAAAGTTTTTTTAAAAAAAATAAATGAATAATGATGTTTTATTGTTAGAAATTGGACTTAAGAACCCCCACCTTTTTATGCCATGTCGTTTTGGCATGTAAGAAGAGATTTTTTTTAAAAAATGGGGAAATTTCCCCTTTGCTGTTTCATATTTTTTTAAATTCACAATTCGGTCCTTTTTATAATTTTAATTAATTTTAAGTTCACCCATTAATTTTTTTTTCTTATTCAATTTAGTCTTTAAACTCTTTGGAAGCTTGAGAGGTTGCCACATGTTAACATCTTGGTCTTTTGTGCAGTAGGTCCCTTTAGTTTTAATTTGTTTTAATTTGATCCTTAAATCAAGTTTTATTTAATTACAAAATTGGCTCAAAATTTTTTCAATATTTTCAAATTAGTCCTTTGACTTTAGGATGCCTGTGGGGCTGCCACGTATCACCTATTTTTGGTTTTATTACCCCAGAGGTCCCTAAACTATCCAAAAATTATATATTAACCACTAAACTTTTTCAAAATTATATTTTAACCCTAAAACTTTTTATAAATTACATTTTAACCCTAAAACTTTCCAAAATTACATTTTTATCCCCAAGTTTTCCAAAATTCCATTTTTACACAATTTACCAAAAATTACCATTTTACCCCCAAACCTTCCAAAATTCTCGTTTTGACCCAATTTCAACCAAAATTACCATTTTGCCCCCGGGTATCCAAAAAGTCTTATTTTCAATCCCGATCGTGTCATTTTTTGTCGATATTTGCATTTAATTTTAATTATCACGCATTCGTATTTTTGCTTACCATTTAATCATTTTATTTCATGTTATAATATCCATCATAAATTGCTTACTCATATTAAATTTGCATATTCATTTTCAAAATTGTTTTCATAAAAACTTTAAAATCGAGGTAATATTCTTTTATTTCGAGTTTCGAAATTTTGCACCTTAACTTACTAGGTGCAATTTTTATTCAAACCGAAATAATCGAATACCCTTAATCAAGGCGATATTTCTTATCTTCGATTGTGAAAATTTGCGCCTTAACTCATTAGGTGCAACTCTTCTTTAAATCAATATAATCAAATATCCCTTTCCCAAAATTAAAAATTTTACAAAGTAAAGCTCGTTGTTTCTGGGTCCCGAAATATTATGTCCTAACTCACTGGACGTAATTTTTCTTCCTCGATCACTTTGAAATAGTGAGATTTCCAAACAAAAAAATTGATTTCTTTAAAACATAACTCATGCATTCGAGGATCGTATTTTAAACTTTATTCGGGTTTTTAAGGTTTACAAATTACAACCCGAACATAATCAAAACGGTACCAATTTTGGGCGTATGAGGGTGCTAATCCTTCCTCATGCGTAACCGACTCCCGAACCTGTTTTCTTGGATTTCGAAGACCAACATTTTTAAAACGTATTTTAAACGTTTTGCGGTGATCCAATCACACCCAAATAAAATATCGGTGTTGACTCCCATTTTTTCAATTTTAAAATAATTTTTTGAAACTTCGTTTTCGAGGTGGTTTCGACAGAGCGAAAAAAGGCATAAAAAAGGAAAAGAAAATGAAGATGTTTAAACCATTTTTAGCTGTTTAAAATTATATTACAGAATTACTATTAGCATTAAACTACAAAGTAAACCTTGGGTTTAACCCTTTTTGTTCATCCAATTGGTCTTAAAAGATATTCAGCAGGTTTGGCACTCGAATCTTAGCATTTTGATCCCCTTCCTCTATCCCCAAACTGCACTTCTTTTATTAAAAAAACTAAACCCTTTTCTATTGTAAAATGATATGGAACACCAAGATTTACTCCTATAGAATGACATAGAACTTGAAAGAATTCCCAAGAACATTGGATAGAGCTACTCGTTGAGCTTTCTATAATTTTGTAAGTAGTGGATATGACAGTTGATCTCACATGGCTGACATGTCTGACTGCATATTATAAAATCTTTTTCACCATTGAATATGTTGAGTCATTGAGGTGACTAGCTCTCTTATCTTAGTATTAAAGCCGTACCAGACATCAAAAAGCTACAAGGCCACCTCAGAAAGCTTCAAATCCACATCCTCTTAGATTCAGATCAAGAGAAAAAAAGGCAACCCATGATGTCAGTTAGGATCTACTCTCATTTTAAAAGGATATCTCCACTAATCAGCCTTTACTAGTTTATGCTTTCTACCTTTATTCTACTTTGATGAGCAATAGGTGACTCATGCAAGCAAAAAGGTTATATGCAACCACCATAACTATATCTCTTTAAATACCATTTCCCAATTCCAAAGATTCATTCCTCAATCATCACCAAAAATAACATCTCTTCCTTTGATCATATTTCCATTTCAGTCATAAAAAAAATGATGAACCAAATACTCGAACAAGTCATTGGAGTTCCAATGAAATCAACATTGCATCTAGTTGAGCAACCGAGACGATACTTACTGGATTCCGCTGGTCAGTATTGGATTCCATCATCTGCTGAAGGGTCTAACATATTTAGAAAAGGTAGGTGGCTACATTTTAATCTGTTATGCGTCTAGAAATTCATTTTGAAGATGTTTTTTTAGTACTAATGACAAAGCTTTGGGAATTGCAGGGAAAGGAAACTTTGTACTTAAAAGGATAAACAATATTGGGAAGAAAGCTGATACTTTTGCGCATGGAGTCCGAGAACATGGTATGAAACGAAACACTATAAAAGTTAATTATATATATACATGTATGTTGAAACTGAAGTAATTTTTGAAAGTGCAGTGAGGGTGGGGCCAAAGATCAGTGAAACTGTGAAGGGAAAGTTGAGTTTGGGGGCAAGAATTCTTCAAGTAGGAGGGGTGGAGAAGATTTTCAAGCAATTGTTTAGTGTTAGAGAAGGAGAGAAGCTGTTGAAGGCATGCCAATGCCATTTATCAACAACAGTAGGTCCCATAGCTGGTTTACTTTTTATCTCATCTCAAAAGGTTGCCTTTTGCAGTGATAGATCAATCAAAATCCCTTCTCCCAATGGAGAATTGCTCAGAGTCCATTACAAGGTTCGTATATACCATCTGTTTTTTTCCCCTCTCACTGTATAATTTTGCACCCATCAATTCTCATGTTGTTGTATTTGATTTTGGTGCAGGTTTTGATTCCACTTGAGAAAATAAAGGGAGTGAATAAGAGTGAAAACATGAAGAAACCGTCACAAAAGTACATGGAAATTGTGACAGTGGATGATTTTGAGTTCTGGTTTATGGGTTTCTTTAATTACCAGAAAGCTTTCAAGTACCTTCAACAAGCAATCTCCCAAAGGCTACTACATGATGTACTACAAGTCACTTTCTAGGTGGCTTACAAATGTTTCTCCATGAGCAAAGATAGGAGGAGATCTATCATCCACAATATCACCAGTGCCGGCAATGGAGATATTTCAGCACCCCAAGGGCCGATCACTGGCCAACAAACAATGCTGCAGCTGGAAGCTCATCTGGAAAATCAGCCAAACAGCTCTGTTAACATGCTGCTGCACCAGCTGGTGTTGGTGTGCATGGTGCTCCGACTATAGGGCAACCAATAGGAAGCCCCCTCGTATCAGCTACCATTTGTACAAAGGAGAGTTACCGATTTTCTGATTTAGCCTGAATAAGATTTGCTTATTTGCAAGCACAAGTTCGTGGCTTTCATTTGTTTAATCTCTAAATAAGCCATAGGGATTGTATGTACATGTATCTGTATAGGCAACTTTGGAAAACGGAAAATGTTAAATATTGCAGATTTATGGGTACGGCAGCATTTTGGACCATTTTTTTCCTCATCCATTCTCTGATCCATCCATTAGCACTAGAGTAGTCCATGCTCAGAAATTTCATGGTGGAAAGTGTAAAACAAAAGAACCCTAACATATTTTTCTGTTATGAGCAGCATATCTAAGAACACTTCAAATCAATCAGTTTTTCAGTTAGTAGGTAGCTTTGCAGGTGGCCATTTACATGGAAAAACTTGTAAAAAATTGAATGTACTTGTGACGGATATATATTCATATCTACTCTTTCTTTGTTGCCTGAATTCGAGTAACATAGTGAATGCAGCCCAAGAATGACGTGTTAAATTATTAAGGGTCTGTTGTTGGTTCTTGAAGTAAATATATCATTATATGAGGTTGATTTGCTAAGAAGTTGAACTTAATTATGTTATGCTAGCTGCAGACTTTGAAGGTGGCTATGATCTCATATATGTAGGCACACAAGTCTTATACACATAATAGGTGTATTGAATTCTTCACAAAAATATGTAAGCATTTTCTGCCAATGATTTTTGCATCGATATTTGTGGGAGAATGAAGTACTGTAGTGAACTTTTGAAGTCCTGAAAATGACCAAAAAATCAAATCTCATATTACCAACTTTTTTGCCACCCTATGAACCAAAACTTTGTTGAACTCAATTGAAGATTTGGACACTTAATGCCATCATGCCATGTGGGGAATGGTCCTCATGTGGCCATTATGTGGCAGTTGTTTTTGCAACAAGCATTAAAAGTAACAATGGTCTATTTCATTATGTTTGACAAAAACAAGCCTTTTGGTTCCTTCACTTTCTTGTCTTTTCTTTTATGTTAAGCAAAAGCTTTATTATCCATAGTTTAATGACTGATTTTGGGGCATTGGAAAGCCAGTTGAGGCAAATATTTTATCTGCATGGCCTACGGCCCATTCATTTCCACCTCAGATTACAAATTGAAGATGAAACAGAGTGCTAAAATAAAAAGCACATTAACAGTTGCTAGGTTAGGTTGTCTCTTTTCTTTGACCAATTATGGTATGTTCATTGCCTTTTCAAAAGAGGTTTCTTCTGGTCATAAATGGACACTCTTGGTCATATTCAGAAGTTCCTTAAGTTTGTTTATCATTTCTGTATGATCCTTTGATGGAAGGAAAAAATGGCATGAAGAAGGCAAAGAAAATGAATTGCTGTTAGGCATTAAACTCCAAAGTAAACCTTGGGTTTAGTCTACTTTGTTCATGCAGTCAATCTTAAAATGTATTCAGAAAGTCCGGAACTCGAATCTCAGCATTTGTTTTCCCTTTCTCTATCCCCAAACTGCATTTCTTTTTGTTGAAAAAGTAAAATCCCTTTTATTGTAAAATGACATGTAACACCAAGATTTACTCATTTAGATTGAAATATAAAAGAATTTCCCAAGAGCATTGGAGAGACCTACTTAGTTGAGCTCTCTATAACCTGTCTTAAAAAAGAAAGATGATAAGTGGATATGAAAGTTGATCTCACATGGCTGACTGCATATTATCATATCTTTTCACCATGCAATTTTTTTGGTCATTCAGGTGACTCGTTCCCTTTCTTATCCTAGTATTAAAGCAGTAGCAGACATCAAAAAGCTACAATGCCACATCAGAAAGCTTCAAATCCACATCCTCTTACACACAGAACATGAGAAAAAAAGGGTAATCCATGATGTCTATTAGGATCTTTTCTCATTTCAAAAGGTTGTCTCAACTAATCAACATTATTTGCTGAACATGTTGGGGGATATCACTAAAGAAAGCATCTTTTCTTTAAATGTTATATTTTACAAGTCTATGCTCTCTACCTTTTATCCTTCTTTGATGAGCTATAGGTGACTCATACATACAAAAAAGTTAGATTCAACCACCATATCTATATCCCTTTAAATACCATTTCCCAATTCCAAAGATTCATTCAATAATCATCAATCATCACCAAAAACATCTCTTTCTTGATCATATTTCAATTTCATCCATAAAAAAAATGAAGAACCAGATACTTGAACAAGTCATTGGAGTTCCAGTGAAAGCAACAATGTATAGAGTCAAGCGAACGCAGAGACGATACTTACCGGATTCTGCTGGTCAGTATCGGATATGTCATCTGTTGAAGGGTCTAACACATTTAGAAAAGGTAGGTGACTACATTTTAATCTGTTATGTGTCTAGAAATTCATAATGAAGATGTGTTTTTAGTACTAATGACAAATCTTTGGAAATTTCAGGCAAAGGAAACTTTATACTTAAAAGGATTAACAAGCTTGGGAAGAAAGCTGATACTTTCGCACATGGAGTCCGAGAACACGGTATGAAATGAAACACTCTAAAAGTCTAATAATATGTATGTATGTATGTGAAGACTAAAGCTATGTTTGCAACTGCAGTGAGGGTGGGGCCAAAAATCAGTGAAACTGTGAAGGGAAAATTGAGTTTAGGGGCAAGAATTCTTCAAGTTGGAGGGGTGGAGAAGATTTTCAAGCAATTGTTTAGTGTTAGAGAAGGAGAGAAGCTGTTGAAGGCATACCAATGCCATTTATCAACAACAGCAGGTCCCATAGCTGGTTTACTTTTCATCTCATCATAAAAGGTTGCCTTTTGCAGTGACAGATCAATCAAAATCCCATCTCCTAATGGAGAATTGGTCAGAGTCCATTACAAGGTTAGTATATATCTCATCTATTCCCCCCCCCCCCCTCTCAGACAGCATAATTTTGAATATTTCAATTCTCATGTTGTTGTATATTTGATTTTGGTGCAGGTTTTGATTCCACTTGAGAAAATAAAGGGAGTGAATGAGAGTGAAAACATGAAGAAACCGTCACAAAAGTACATGGAAATTGTGACAGTGGATGATTTTGAGTTGTGGTTTACGAGGTTCTTGAATTACCATAAAGCTTTCAAGTACCTTCAGCAAGCAATTATCTCCCAAAGACTACTGCATGATGTACTGCAAGTCAGTTTCTAGGTGGCTTACAAATGTTTCTCCATGAACAAAGATGATCTAGCATCCACGATTTCACCAGTGTCGGCAATGGAGATATTTCAGCACCCCAAGGGCCGGTGACTGGTTAACCGAACAGTGCTGCAGCTCGAGGTTCGTCTGGAAAATCAGTCAAACCACCCCCTCAAGGCCTCAGCATCCTGCTGCACCGGCTGGTGTTGGTGTGTATGGTGCTCCAACTATAGGGCAATGATAGGCGGCCTCCTTGTCTCAGCGGTTGGCATGCCAGTAAATCGACACATATGGCTTATGGAGTGAGAGTTCCTGTTCCAGGAGCATTGGTTGCTGGTGCACAGATGAACATGGTTCCCGCGACGTACCGGATGCTTCTCATAGGCTGTTTAGCTTCTGGATGTACAAAGAACAGAAGGCAACTAGCTTGAGCAGATATCAAATTACCGGGTTTTCCAATTTAGCCTGAATAAAATTTGTGTATTTGCAAGCACAAGTTTTGTCTGTCATTTGTGTATTTACATGTATCTTAGGTAACTGTGGAAAATGAAAATGTTTATTAATATGCGGGGATAAAAATGAAGTTTTGTACTGTTCAAAATATCTAATTTAGTTGATGTTTGATTTTTTTGTCGATTTATATCTATCGTTTTGGACCATCCGGAGTTGGTTTTTTTATTGTATTAAATACTTGCAATTATTCCTGATATATTGTGTTTGAATTGTGATAGAATCAATTATCAACGTGTCATAATGTTATAATGATGCTGAAACTAAAACTTTTGTTGAGTTAATAGAATTTGTACTTCAATGCATACCAAAAATGTTTGTTATTCCTAAAATTATATAATCTCATCATTAAATGAATTAATAATTTTTTTTTTAAATTTAATTATAAAAAGATTTTCTTATAAGAAAAATAATTCGTCTTAGATTCTCTCTTGCATTAATTATATTATATACAATTTTATGCCTCTTGCTCTAATCTCACTTGAATGTGGTTTTGTTTAAAATTTTAGCACAAAAAACCTTTTTTTTTTCACAATAAAGCTGGCTTTTCTTCATTAATGGGTATTTGGCTCAAAACAAAAACTGAAAAAGCATTAAAAGAAAAGTACTTGGAAAACTAAAACGTAATTAAAGAGAGACAGACACACGCAACCAGCACACAAAATTATCTTTAAACAAAAAAGAAAATAGATAAACTTCGTCTGCTCTAACTTAACCGTCCCGATTTATAAAATATTTTTAATTTTATATTAACCTTCACAAAATTAAATAAAATGTATATTATAACATCTTTAAAAAAATTAATAACATGAACCCAATAAATGGCTTCAGTGAAAAAAAAAATGTTATTCATCTTAGAGTCTCGGGTTCAAGCATCTGTGTGTGCAAGATGTGTGTGCCTTGTAACTGAAAGAATTAAGAAAACATAAATAGATATTACCATGTAATCACACTTAGTATATTCAAAAAAAAACTAATAACATTAAAATATATAACAAGTTAAAATGTTATACACCTTATAAAAGGTGACATTTATAATTTAAATATTTACAAATAGTTATAAAATTAAAGGAAATTTATTTTTGATATTTTTTTTGCATGTGGGTTTGATCTGAATTCACCAGATTGGACGTTAAAAATTTTAATTGAAAATACATCTCGCATTTAAAAATTCTAACTTTTTTGGTGATTTATAAAGGGAGAACAAAACCCTAACAATAACGCGACTAACACGATTCGAATCCAAACCACACCTGAAGCAATGAACACCCTTAACTATCATATCAATATACGAATTCCCAAAAAATCAAACTTTAAGAAAAAGATTCCGAGGTTAAGGATGGTAATACAGGTTTAGGATTTATTGATTTTGAAATTTAAGAATTGATTTCGGAGTTAGGGATCATAATAGGATTTATAATTAATTTTTGAAATATTAATTATATATACAATTTATAGAACAATACGTTGCATCCTAGTCAACTTTTCAATTAAATTTTAACAAAGTAATGATCAAAACAAAAATATTTATCAATGATATTATTATATTTAAAAAAAATTAAATAACCAAAATATAATTCAAATAATTTTAGGGTGACTATAGAATGGTTAACCCTATAATAAATTTTGAATAAAGCTAAAGTTGGAAAGTAATCAATAAATTATGGAAATGACACTTAAATTAGAGAATATATAAAGAAGGAATCCAGTATTACTAAATATAAATGGATATTGTCTACCACCTTCACCATATAAATACACAAAGGCAGTCAACATAACATAAACAGAGCAATATAACAGTTGCAATGGCTACCACTCTCACTTCCTTCTTTGCTCTTCTCTTTCTTGCTCTCATTGGCCAAGGTAACTACCATCCCATATTTTCTACTATGTCACATCCATTTAATTTTGACCCAATGAGAGATGGGTGATTTTGGATAGAGAGTGCATTTATCTCTGATAAAATTAAAAATAACGGCGATGGTGAGATTCATTATTGTAACTGTAAGGTAAAAGATTTCATCGCATCACAATCATCGCCCATCCAAAGAGTGTCTAAGTCAATTTGAATGTAACCAATTCTTGTATTAAAATTTTCTCTCATTATTTTTATTCGGTTTTAGTTCTCTAAATCTATTAATTTGAGTTTGAGTTATTCTGAATTTGAAGAAATTTCGAGTTCATGGTAATTTGAATTTAGGTTAAATATATTTTGATTGTTGAATTTCTTTTTATTAAATTGAGTTTCAAGATAATGTTTTCAGGTTCAAAGTTATAATTTTTAGTGTTAAAAATAAAATTTTAATAAAAAAAATCTATTATTTGGAAAACTTTCCCGACATTAACTTTTTTTTTTCAATATTTAATTTAAAAAATACTTAAATATCTTAAATTACTTATCACTCAACTAAGTAGAGTTGTAATTTTATTTTTGCAATTTTAAATATCTTAAATATTTTTTGATATCGAAATTAAATTGTAATATTTATAATAATAATAATACAATTTCATCATTCTAATAATTAATATTTTTATAATTTTTAAAAGATTAAATTAAAATTTTATTATTTTTAAGGAATTAAAGCGTAATTTTAACTTTAATGATTTAAAATTTAAAAAATTTAAATGAAAAATTTTTTATTTTAGGGTTACACCCCTCTATATAACTACATAATTTTAATAGTATTTCTTTTTCATTTTGAAGGATATTGTCAATGCACATTGGCTGATGTGAAAATCATCCAAACACAAACAGGGAAAACAGTGGAAAACAAGCCAGAGTGGAAAGCCACAGTAAAAAACGATTGTATCTGCACTCAGTCTGATTTGAAGCTCAGTTGCGACGGGTTTCAGACGGTGGAGACCATCGATCCTTCGTTGATGGCGAAATCTGGTGCCGAATGCTTGATCAACGGCGGCCAACCGGTGTCTTCGTCCAGTGACTTGAGCTTCAACTATGCATGGGATACTTCATTTCCTTTCAAGCCCTTGTCTTCGCAAATAAACTGTTCTTAAAATCTTGAATCCAAAATTAGGGTTATTGAATTCCAGTGTTGCTTTTTACTTACTAAATTTCAATAATGAAATGAACATCTACTTTTTTTTTTTTTTGCGAGCTAATATGATACGATATTATATTAAATCCCCAAAAAAGTTATTACTTTACGGAAACAATATGTCTCAAGGTATATCTTATTTAATTCATAAAAGAATGTTGTACACACTCCAACAAAATAGATCTATGGCGATGCTTTTTTTTTTACTTAGGATGACACAAAAAAAGTTGATATAGACTCTTGATGCTTCTAAAAACGTCGTTGTTAGCACCGTTGGCATAAGCACTATGACGCTTTGAAAAAAGTGTCAGCATAATTCAACCTAGACCGACTTTTATTGAAAAGTTGACAGAGACCTAGTCAAATTTAATATTGTCAATAGTAAACATTCCTATTTTGTTCACTGTTCCGTTAAAAGCTAATTAAAATGCCACGTATTGTTGACTATTCTTCCAATTGTGTATATAATTAAATATTTCAAAATTTAATTATAAACTCATTACCATCCTTGGACCTTAAATCAACCCCATAAATTCCAAAATCATTGAACTCTAAACTTCCATTACCATTTCTAATCTTGAAATTAAACTCTAAACTTTAAAATCGTTAAACCCTAAACTCTTTTTACCCATCGCATTTCATTAAAACGCAACCAAATAGTTAGGTTGTTAAGGAAAATCAAAGAAATGGAGAGGGAAACGAAGAAAGAACGATTAATGTGGGGTATTGGTATGATTCCTGCTGCATTTTTTTGTTTGGGGTTTATGAAATGTAATGATAGGAGAGGTTTAAGGTTTAATATTTTTGAATTTAGAATTTGATTTCGAGGTTAAAGATGATAATAGGGGTTCATTGATTTTGAGATTTAGGAGTTGATTTTGGGATTAGAGATGGTAATGAAGGTTTATAATTAATTTTTGAAATAATTAATTATATGTACAATCGTAGAACCGTCAGTAATACGTGACATCCTAATTAACTTTCTAATTGAATTTTAACAGAGCAGTGACCAAAACAAAAATATTTATTAATAACAAAATTATATTTGACAAAAAAAATATAATAACCAAAGTAGAAATGAAATGATTTTAGATTTATCATCCTTATTGTTGGAGCTCAATTTTGACCGGGCCCCATCAAATTTTTTTTAAGATTAAATTTGATTTAAATCTAGATTTATTTTAAATTTAAATTTAAAATTAAACTTTAAATTTGAATTTAATTTAAGTCTAAATTTATTTTAAATTTAAAATTATTATAAATTGAAATCCAATTAATGTCCAAATGTTTACAAATGTCCAAATTACATAACTCAATTGGGGCCCAAAGACAAACAAACCCATACCCATTACAAGCCCAATCGGATTAAGTTTGGCTAGCCCAAATCCAAGTGCAAACAACCCAAAAACAGAAGTCCTATTGGCCCCATTTGCTACCACCTCCATCTCGACCAATTGGGACACGCCACATCAGCAACCAGAAACACCATCGCAGGCAACTTGCTTCTGCCATTGTCATCGCCACTGCTGCCGAGCCGATTGCCATCGTCAAACCTGCAAAAAGAAGAAAAGAAATGTATTTATTTGTGTAAAAACAAAATTGAATGATTATATTGACGGCTATAAAAACTAGAATCAAACATTGTAAAAAGGGGTTGGATTTTAATTTTGGAAATCGATATACACTCTTCAAACTCTGAATAAAAGCAAGCAAATAGCATTGGTGGACTAAAGTCGAGCAATCGATAACAAGCAGAGGCATCAAACATTACCAGAACAACGCATTGAATACTTGCAAAGGTACATTAAATACATACATTAATTGTCTGTTTGTTCTCTATTATTGCTTATTATTCAAACTCAAACGTTTGTCATCATCAATATTATGCATTATCTCTATTAAACTTATCACTACCATTATTTATTATCCTTGGTTATTTTAAACGTTTTTAACATAAATATATATATATTAAGTTATTATTTAATATTAATTCTGCCCATTTGTTTCCTCAATCATGCATTAAACGCATATCACATATTAAATAAGTTCATTAATAATAACAATAATACTTTTATTAATAATAATATTTATTAAATAATTACTATAAATAAAAATAAAAAAGGAATTCGAAAATTCAGAATAACACTCCCTTGACCGTGCCGTTGTTGGAGCCACCGATCGAACCTTCCGATCATCACCGTCGCACCCCCGTGGCCATAATCTACAAGAAACAAATAAGGATCAAGCATGAACCATGAAATTCAAATTCATTTTCTAAAAATGGACAATAATGCCAAAACCGATTAAGAGCAAAAGACCATGGAAGTATTAAAAAAGGAATCAAAACCTTTAAGCCATTTTTAAAAAAAATCAAAAGGATTTCAAATAGGAAAAGGAAAGGGACTTCAAAATTTTAGATCTGGTTTAGAACCAGATCTGTTCTGTTTAAAAGGAAAAAATGGAATAAAAATGGAAGATGAAGGTCCTTGCCTTCGAAAACCACCATGGGCAGCGGCTCGGACGGCGCGTGTACTGGCGGTGATTGGCGCGTGGAAGACAAGAACGGTGGCACGATGATCGGGGGGCGACGCTCCGCAGTTTGCGGTGACCACGCGCGACGGTCGGTGAGGCGCGTGCAGCGTGGCCCCGACGGAGCTATGGTCGGAGTAAGACTAGCGTGAAGAGTTTGAGAGAGCATTTTTTTTTTTTGAATGAAAGAATGAAAATGAAATTTTGGTTTCAAAAATTTGAATTTATAATGCTATTAAGTTTGGTCCTTTCGTATTTTTTAATTATTTTAATTTGGTCCTTTTTATATTTTTAATTAATTGTAAATTGGCTCAATAATTTTAAATGCTTTTCAATTTAATCCATTGAATTTTTAAAAGCATCAGAAGCTATCACGTGTCACTATTTTGGTTTATTTATGCAAATGGTCCCTTTTATTTTTAATTTGTTTTAATTTAATCCTTAAATCAAGTTCTATTTAATTACAAAATTAACCCAAAAAATTTTCGTGGTTTTTAAATTGGTCATTTGATTTTAGGATGCTTGTCGGGCTGCCACGTGTCACCTATTTTTGGTTTTATTGCCCTAAAGGTCCCTAAACTATCCATAAATTATATTTTGACCCCCAAACTTCTCTAAAATTACATTTTTGACACTGAACTTTTCATAAATTACATTTTCCCCCGAACTTTCGAAAATTTCATTTTTAACACTGAAACTTTCAAAAATTACCATTTTACCCCGGGTATCCAAAAGTCTCGTTTACAATCCCGATTGAATCATTTTTCTTCCTCATCAATATTTGCATGTATTTTAATCATTATGCACCTGCATTTTATATTTTTACATACTATTTATCTGCTTACTATTTTGCTTCATATTTAATTTCTCTTATTAATTGCTATTTGATATTTTAAACTTACACGTTCGTTTTCAAAGTTATTTTAAAACCGTGGTAATGTTCTTTTCGCGTGAAAATTTCGGGAGATCATGCCCTAACGTGTCAGGTGTGATTTTTCGTATAACTCGCACTAATTGAATATTCTTTTCTAAAATCTTTTATGCTTGTTAACTTGGAGATTTCGAGAATGTCGTGTCCTAACGTGTTGGTCGCGATTTTAATTCTTCACGAAAACCGAAGTAAACGAGCATTCCATATGCAAATTTTTCAAGTCATATATGCGAGGATTGCATTTTAAATTCAATACGAAATTTCCAAGTTTTCAAAATATATCTATATACCTTGATTTTAAAACAAAATGAGACAATGTCCTTTTGTGTGAAGACCTCGAAACACCATGCCCTAACTTGCTGGGTGTGATTATCGTATAATTCACGCGATAGAATACTCTCTTCAAAATTTCTCGAAACGTCCTTCAATTTTGAAACTCCAAGAATATGGTGCCCTAACGGGTTGGTCACGACTTCTAGTTCTCATAGAGATTCGAAACATGGGGACGGGTTTTCTCAACAGGACCTTCCTTTGGAACCTTGCAAAGTTTTCTAAAACAAATATCGTATTTTAAAATCTTACTCGAGTTTTTAAAGTTTTAACAAAATAAGACCCAAAAGTAGTCATATGGTACCAATTTTGGGCGTATGAGAGTGTTAATCCTTCCTCATCCATAACCGACTCCCGAACCTGTTTTTCTGGATTTCGAAGAACGACATTTAAAAAAAAACGTATTTTAAACGTTTTACGGTGTTCCAATCACACCTAATAAAAGATTGGTGGCGACTCCTACTTTTCCAAATTTTAAAATGATTTTCGAAACTTCGTCGTTTTAAAAATGGTCTCGACACCTATAATAAATTTTGAATAAAGCTAAAGTTGGAAAGTAATCAATAAATTATGGAAATGACACTAAAATTAGAGAATATATAAAGAAGGAATCCAATATTACTAAATATAAATGGATATTGTCTACCACCTTCACCATATAAATACACAAAAGCAGTCAACATTAACAAAGGAAATACATTAACAGAGGAAATAGTATTAACAGTTGCAATGGCTACCACTCTCACTTTCTTCTTTGCTCTTCTCTTTCTTGCTCTCATTGGCCAAGGTGACTGACTACCATCCCATATTATCTGCTATGTCACATTCATTTATATTTTGACCTAACCTAACTGGGTTAAGTCAATTTGAATGTAATCAATTTTTATATTAAAATTTTCTCTGTTTTTATTCAATTCTGATTTTCTGAATCTATTATTTTGGATTTTAACTGTTCATGATAATTTAAATTTAGGTTAAATATGTTTTGATTATTAATTTTTTTTATTAAATTGAGTTTCAACATAATGTTTTCAGGTTCAAAGTTATAATCTCTAGGTTAAAAATAAAATTTTAAAGAAACGAAAGATAATCTATTATTTGGAAAACTTTCCCAACGTTATTTTTATTTTTTCAATATTTAATTTTAAAAAGTACTTAAAAATCTTCAAATTACTTATCACTCAACTAAGTATAGTTGTAATTTTATTTTTGTATATTAGTAAAATGGGTGTGTGTGTATATATATATATAATCAGAGGTGAAACTATAAATTTGTTTTAAGGGTCGAAATTAAATTGTAATTTTTATTATCGTAAAATATTAAATTGAATTTTTATCATTTTAATAGACTATATTTTTATAATTTTTAAAATATTAAATCGAATTTTTATCATTTTTAAGACTAAAAGTATAATTTTATCTCGACTTATTTAAAATTTTAAAAGAATTAAATGAAAATGTTTGCATTTTAGGGGTGACAACCAGTATATAACTACATAGTTTTAAAATTTTTGCTTTTCATTTTGAAGGATATTGTCACTGCACGTTGGCTGATGTGAAAATCATCCAAACACAAACCGGAAAAACTGTGGAAAACAAGCCAGAGTGGAAAGTCACAGTAAAAAACGATTGTATATGCACTCAATCTGATTTAAAACTCAGTTGCGACGAGTTTCAGACGGTGGAGGCCGTCGATCCTTCGTTGATGGCGAAATCTGGTGCCGAATGCTTGATCAACGGTGGCAAACCGGTGTCTTCTTCCAGTGACTTGAGCTTCAACTATTCATGGGATACTTCATTTCCTCTCAAGCCCTTGTCTTCGCAAATAAACTGTTCTTAAAATCTTGAATCCAAAATTAGGGTTTTTTGGATTTCAATGTTGCTTTTTGCTTACCAATTTCAATAATGAAATGAACCTCTCTTTTGTAGCGAACTAATATAATATTATATTAAATCCTCAAAAAAAATATCACTTATGAAAATATCATGCGAGTTATTAAACTCTAACTTTAAATGTTAAATAAATGTTCATGTTAAAATAGTGTGATCTGAATTTTATCATTTATTAAAAAAAAAATTATAGAGACAATCATGCCATGTGAGGGAATGGTCCATCATGATGGTTGTTGTTTTTGCAAAAAACATAAAAACTAGCAAAGCCATCCTATGGTTTATATATTGTGTGTTAAGCAAAAGTTATATTTTCCTTGGACCTTCTGCTTCTTATTCTTGGCCACCTTTTGTGTTATTGGACATATTAGCAAGAATGGTTGATGAACTCGGACCACCTTCTTTTACATCGTTAAATTGGACATATAACTCTACTACAACATTTTCAGTTGAGCAATTCTCATCAAGTATTAACTCAACATCC
Source organism: Gossypioides kirkii (assembly GCA_005610355.1). NCBI lineage: Eukaryota > Viridiplantae > Streptophyta > Magnoliopsida > Malvales > Malvaceae > Gossypioides > Gossypioides kirkii. The sequence continues at coordinate 4,558,658 of CP032255.1, forward strand.
GCGTCGCCATTTAGCTTAAATGTTTCATATCTTACAGGATTCATTGACGTTAGGTATTTATATTTCAAGTTCGGGATTCTTCTTCGGCTTGAATCTAAGACTTTTCTTCTAATTCTTGACAGAAACTTATTCAATTTGATGCTCCTACTAAAAACCAAATTTGTAGATTGGACAAATACAAAAACGAACATGATGCCAATGTCACAAATTTTATTTTCGTACTAAATAACGGATCTAATTCTTTATCATCTTCGACAAAAAAAAGGGGTTTCACAGGTTTAATAAAAATTAAATACGATAATATTATACAAAAAATAAATATTTATTATTATTATTCCTATATATTGTCACAACAGAAATTACTAACACATAAATGTGTAAATATCAAATTTCTTAACCAAATTCAAACAAGGTAACAATGATAAGTATTTTTTTACTTACTTGAACTAATTTAATATGTTGAGCTGATTTTTCAACTTATATTGTAGCAATTACGAACTTTTTGAGCAAATGAATAAAATAATTCCATATTTTTAACATCAACAATTTTTTTTCAGCATGCAAATTTTTTCTTCAAAATTTAACTCTAAAAACTCTCTCTATATCAATTTCATTTTATAGCAAAACTCCACCACCGAATATAAAATATTTTTCAAAATTTTGGAAAAGACCGGACAAGACTACACAAACTCTAAAAAACTCTATTCAAGATTCCAGATATCTATTTTACATGAAGACTTCGCCATCTAATATGAAAAAGACGAGACATTTGAAAAAAAAACTTCAAACTAAAAGTTATCAAGGGATTCTCGAGATAAAAATCATTAAAAAAATTTCAATTTTTTTTTATATTTTGATATGACAGTCGTATTTTTTCCTTATTTTTTTATCAAACCACCCTAATTAAACCTAAATTTAAAAATCCTAACAACTACTAATGTGGCACGCCAACAGGGTGCACTTTTGCCCTATAGACATGCTACATTAGCAAAAAAACACGTCTAACAAGGAGTACTTTCACCACCTATATACCGACCCACCAAAATCGACTTATATCTTTAAATTTTTCAAAAATCAGCCTAAAGCTCATTTTTCATTCAAAAATAACATTTTTATCTAATTTCTCTATTTTTTTCTATTTTAGAATTTACAAATATAAATATAATACAATCATAAATACCCATTCGAATAACTACAATATAAAATCAAACAAATACTAATAAAAAAACAAATTATCGGAACTAAATTCAACAATTATGCATAATTTAACTTGAACTTAGACATTCAATAACCCAAAACGTTAACCTTTATCAACCGTGTTAATATCTTCTAATCATTTTAATTTAAATTATTTTAAATGTAAATTATTTGGGTGTTGAATAAAATTAAATTGTATATTAAATAGTATAACCCTTCCAATATTTCACTCTCCAATTTTATATCTCAAATAACTATTTTTTTAAAGTCTCATACTACAAATATCACACATATTTATCCTTTATATAGTGTAAATTACATAATACCTATAAATAAAAAATAAATTAATCATTATCATGAAAAATTAAGATCAGCATAACCAAACTCCATCTTTTAATGTTGAACCAATGTCAAATTAAAAAATTCAAATCCGTTTTCAACTTAATATTTTTATTCAGACATTTATAAATATAAAAAATTCATTGTTTCAAAAAATTGACCCAGACACACACAAGTTTAGTTGAAAACAAAGAGTAATAATAATACCTACAGTTGTAAACGAGCTGAATAGAGCTCAAGCTTGATCAAATACAATTATTTGAACTTAAGTTTGGCTCAAAATAAAATCAGACATTGAAGTTTGACTTCATTTAAGTTCATTTACATGATTTATAAATAAAATGTTCACAAATTGCTCAAATTGAGTATTCAAACACTCAAATTCAGCACACTTGATAGCTCAAGCTCGATTCGAGAGTGGCCAAGCTAAAATCAATCTTTGTTTTTAGCCAAACTCGAATAATTTTTAAGCACAAATATATTATTTACACAGAATAATACAAGCATTCCAGCATTTCAAACAAAAAGCAATTAAACTGAGGTTTATCATAATACAAATCTCAAACTTTGTGGACATAGCTTTTTTTAAAAACAAAAATAAACAATATACATAAGTCAAATTTGAGTATGCAGTATGCATGAGAATAAACTGGCGTCTTCACTTCAGTTTTTAAATCAATTTATAATAACAAAACTCTCACAATTTCTCTATGCAATCATTCATGGTTACCAATATAGAAATATGCATCTAATAGCAACACAGCAAATTATAAGTTAGCTTAATTATACCTGGTGCTGTTCCTCCTTCCCCAGAATTTCTTTTTCACCTTGTCAAGTGCACCGTCTTCGCTTCCTAGTTTATTCAATACCACTTTAGTTTCTCGTAATCTCGTCGCGTAATCCTTCTTCCAAGTTTCAAACATCTGCTTCAACCTTCTAAGCTCACGGTCTGGGTTCAGGCTTGCATCAACCTGACCTGATTTTACTTCCACCAAGAACTTTGCATCGTCACCAAAGACTTGACTCCTCTGCTCAAATTCCTCGGCCAACCGGCTTATAACGCTTAAACCTGCACTCATTGGTCTCAAGCCGTTGCTCTCGGGGACCTTAAGGTTATTACCCGTGTCCCAGCAATACTCTCTATCGTCACTTGTGTTAACCGATGCATCTGAACTCCTCTCTGACTCATCAACTGCTAGGCTCTTCTTTGCAATGGAGAGGCTGGATTGTAGCGACCTCATTTGTTTCTGCCACACTTCTTCCATGGACTTCATTTTTAGCTCGTATTCAGACCAACGGTTTTCATATTGTAGGAGCCGCTGGTGGAGGATATCGTTCTCCTCTTCTTTCTCCCGCAGAGCAGCCTCGGCTTTAAGAACTCGGCGCTGTAGTTCAGCAAGAAATGATGACTTGACCAGCACCTCGTCTGGTTCATCCGCCTGTATCAGAATAGCAAGTTTCTCAACTCTCAAATGCAAATAAGATGAGGATCAATACACATCTTTTAAGAAAAAGTCAAAATTAATTAAAAATTCAATCAATCCCACTTGTAGAGTCTGAATTACATAAAGATTACCATAATTCAAATTTATGAGTTAAACACAATAAGATGGACATAGTACCTTAGGGACCCCAGACTTGAATCCAATATCTCCAGAGCATCTTCTGACTGACCAGCCACGAATTGCTGCAGCATAGAGCACGTATAATTGTTAATTGTATATTATTCCTATAACTTTTCTAATTTTCTTACATGGTTAGATCTGTTTGCATATCTTTAACATAAACAAAACTAGTGGTCAAAATATAAAATCATCTCCATCCTCAAAATGACCTGACCATGGCATCCAGAAGCCTGGGCCATTTGCGGATCTTCTGAACTCCAGTTTGAAGAAATTTCAAAGAAACGGTATATTGCTTTGCATTTTATACTTAAATTCAAGTGAAGAATAAAAGCTAAATGCATACCTGATTGTATCACAATCGATGCATCTCTAATGTTCTTGAATGTTTTCTTAGCATTCATGCCTTTAATCTGCTTTTGTATAATAACAGCAGCTCTATGTCTCTGCAGTAAGACAGCATATTCTTTCCTGGTTTTCTCTCCTCTGACAACTGTAGTAAGAGATAATAAGAAAATCAAGTTTTTTTTACTGTTTCTTATTTTGCATAAACATAATTTAAAGTGATAAAAACAGAAAATAGGAATACATGATTGTAGGGTGGCAATTCCTCTTCGAAGCTCCTTGAAGTGACAGCAAGCTCGGTGTCCTCTAAAGCAGCTTTGAACACGTAAAATGCCATGCAGTGTACGATTTCGTGTATCCTCAAGAATCCCAATCTGTGTGGATAATGTTATGTCAGTTAATCAAGATATTGCAGAGCTTTTTAATATTCTTACCATCAAAGAGATATACCAACTAGTATTGATAGCAATTTTTACAGGCAAAATTCTTTTATTGTACCTGTCCAGTACGGAAAAACAATTTTGTGTAGCCAACTTGATACATCTCGGGCAAAATGTTAAATTGATGAAGAATCGCAACTGAAACGCTAAGTGGATCTTGCGAGGCAGCATTTTCCAGTAGAAGAAAACCATACCTGAGGAAAGGTACAAAACAAACCGGCACCAAAACAAAAGGTGGAAAAGTATCAGATAAACTCTAGATAGAAAGTCAAAACCGTCTAAAAATGGGGTAAAAAGGAAAAGCTAAATGGTTCTGCCTTTGACAAAGAGAAAACGATTTCCTCTTCTTTACCTTTTGGCAAACTTCTGGTGAGGCATTCTGGTGGGATAGCCAGACCGCGATATACGAACAACCTCTAGGACTCCACAACATCTCAATTGCTGAAACACAAGTCCTTGCTCATATGATCCAGGAGACTGAAAGTTGTTGGGCTTTATACAACGTACGAAATGTGGAGTGGTGCTCTCTAGACGTTGCATTAGTTGGAAGAGTTGACCCTATGTTATAGAAAGTAACATAAGAAGAGGAATAGAGAGGATAAACTAACCATTAACTGTAACGTTAAAACAGCAATAAACTTTACATTCACAAAGAGGTTCAATTCTTTTATATGCCAAAAATGTGATAAAGCTAAATCATTATTTCATCTAGGAGTACAGTAAGTTCACTGAAAATAATATGATAAACAGTTATCTGACAAGGATGACAACCTCCCCAATTATTAATCTTGTATGCCTCCCTAATCAGTGAGATTGTCATGCCTCCTGTCCATGGATGCAAGATATTTTCTCTTAAGGAACATAAAAGGGAAAAGATCCAATCGTAGAGAAAAAACTTTTAAAACAATTCATGACTTGCCTCCATTGAGAACAAGTGGACCTCATACATACATTAAACAATTATCATAGGCAAAAGCAAAAGAACATAAGCCAATAAGCAATGAGAAAAATGAGAATTAGGAGAGTCGTGTGTTAATTGAAAAGATTTTAAATGCAGCACAATAAAAGGGGTTTTATTATGGACTCGGCCATTGTACTCCTAGAACTTTTGAAATTTAAGCCTTCTACTTTTAATTCTAAGAATTTAGTCCCTCTACTTGCATGAACTGAAAATTGGAGTTCAATTGCTCAAATTGTTAATGAATTTCTGTTAAATTTGAATGCGCCATTTAATATTCAAATGTTTGATTTAAAATTAAATTTCAATTGATAACACATTTTCAAATTTAACAGAGGTCAATTGACAATTTTATCAATTGGACTTTAATTTTTAAATAAGACAAGTAGAGGGACTAAATTCATAGAATTAAAAGTAGATGAAATTAATTTCAAAAGTATGAAGAGTATAGAGACTGAGAGCAGAATTAGACCGATTTAAATCTAGACCAAATCAAAACAGAAGCAAGAATCACTTTGAAGACAATGGACCACCCACCCCAAATTGATCAAGGTTTCATTTCATGCAGCCTAAAAATTGACACAAGAAATATAAGACAATTCCAAGTATAAGATAAACAATGGCCAATTTTAGCTTAAGACGTATATGAACCTCATACCCAACAGCAAGAAGCAACAACTTTTGCAAAAGCATCAAAATGTCATAAAATGTTAAGCGATGGATTGTTATAGACACGGATAAGCAAAAACAAAACTATACGCTACCCTCGATTAAATAGGAAGAATGAAGAAATACAAATCATTAGCACATTAGTTAGGCCTGTAATTCAACAGAAACTTCTTTAACATATTCATGTCTATTACATTACATGATGAAGATTGTTCATACTGAAAGAAGGGAAGACTTGAAATTTGTTAGGAACTTCACCTTAAATTTAGTCGCAACACTTAACTTCTGAGAATCTGCACCACCAGCCTTATGTAAAGGACCAACTACAGGCTTTTCAGACTGGTTAAGCATATTTGATGCAAATGCTTTAGGAAGGTGGCATGAGCACGAGGACAGTAGTTGAATTGAATCCAGGTGCAGTAAGTCTCTGTTCTTCTCTAAAAATCCAGTTGTGTCATATGTGACCTGGGTTGGGACCAAGATGAATTGTTATATAATTGTCAGGTAGCAATAATAAATCAATATCTATCAGTAAACATATTTTCTATCATATATAAATGTACCAACTCCAGCATTGCAAATAATGACAGTTATAACCTGAATACTTTTTTTAAAATGAACTATTATATCCTTGATTAATATTTTCTAATAAATTAGAATATTAATCTATTTCTATTAGGCGTAAACATAAATTTGACCAATTTTATTATGTTAATTATTACAATTATGATAATCACTATGTTATAAATCATTTACCCGCAACACGCATGGAGGAAAATCTAGTAAAAACTAGAAGTGACGCATATTTCTTCCACCACCAATACTTTAAACAAATGAATAACAAGGAGACGCAAGCAAGCACCTTTGAAACACAAAAAAGGAATACTGCAATTGACACCAAAAAATAGTACCTCCCCTGCAAAATGAGAGACAGTGAAAGCCTTTTCTCGCTCTCCCTTAAAACAAGGATTAGAATTCAGATGTTGCTTGAGCTTGTTGGCAAAAGTGTAGTCCGTGCCATTAGGAAAAGTGGACTCCTCATTTAACAAAGACAACAATCCCAAAGGTTTCTGCATCAAACTTAAAAACATAAGATTTGAAAAAGCACGTTTAATAAATTGAAGCTGAAAAGATAAAAGCTATCAGTACTAGATGCAAGCATCAATATTTCAGACATTATGATGAACAAGATCGGACTAGCTCCAAAGCAGGCAACCTCCACAAGACCTTAGCCAAAGGCATTTTTACAAAAGCACATTATTTCCTAAACCAAGCTTGTACAAGAAAAGCATACCTTCAATCATTAAAGTGAACTCCTTACCTTTTCAAAAAGATGAAGACAATCTTGATTGTCATCAAAATCAACTTTTGCCCAATCAATGCCATCTTGAATATATTCCTAAAAGGGAAAAAGGATCGAGAATCATTGTAAAATTAACAGGTCTTTTTTGGACGAAATCACATTAGTTCCGAAATAAAACTCACTGATCAGAGAAAAAAACAAAGCAATTATTATTATCTTTCTATAAAAAAAAAAGATTTATTGAAGAATTTTTCTAAAGAGGTGATCTTTCAGCATCCTTCTCTGCATTAGTTCACGACGAAGGAAGTTTATGCATGCCTCACTTTGACTGCATACTTCAATCATCATCAATTATCCAAAAAAGTAGTTTCAATCATCATCACTGAAGATTCAACAACTCGCTCCTAGTTTACTACACAACTCTTCCCTGCCAATGAATGCGCACAGAAAACTGTAATATCTGTCTTTACTTCATACTAATTCGTAATTCTTTGTAGCCTCCGTTGCACATTTTAGCAGTGCAAAACATAATGAACCGAAAAGGTTGAAGAAATCTATTAAGTTTCGTGCAGGTTCTATAAATCCATAACAAACTCTGATCAATCAACTAAATCTTAATCCAATCATAATATAAAATAAAGTTACCTCCTGTTCCAACTTGAATAGATGGCGATTAAAATGCTGCTGCAATCTCTCATTTGCATAATTAATGCAGAACTGCTCAAAACTATTCCTCTGGAAAAAAAATGTTGATTAACAAAAGAAATTTTCAATTTGGATGTACAGGGAGCCATAGAGACAGAGTGAGAATAAAAGTATTATTAAAACATACATCAAACGATTCAAAGCCATAAATATCAAGAATGCTGATAGATCTTCCTGTTAGCCTCTTGCCAACAGCAAGTGATTTGTTTATTTGCTCTACCAGCCACTCAAACAAACCAGCATATATTGATTTTGCCAGGGCATCTCTTGTCTCAATCGCCTGAAAATGAAGGAACAACTTCATTATGAATCACGGCAAGTTCAATATAAGAATATAAATAAAATCGTTTCAACTTAAAATGTTAGATTCTAGGCCAGTCATCAGGCAGAGGTCTGCAAACAAAGGAGGACAGAATAATAAACAGCTTTAACTTCCGACACCTAATTAAGAAATAGAAGCAAGCGATTCAGAAACTTTGTGAAGCTAAAGTGGCATGCATGAAACACAGCTAAACAAAGTAACAAGATCATTTAACTCGGCCAGTAGAACGAAAGAAAGTGAGTAAATCCTGCAATTATAAATTTCATTCTCATTTAGATAAGCATAAGCAACACTACTGCAAACCCAAAGATGTAATGCATGCAAGTTCAGCCATATTTGGTTCTCTAATTTGATTCTTCAAAACATGGTAGAGCAGTCATATCCATATAATTTCGATAATCATACCATCAGTTTAGAGATTTCCTTCAAATGAAGAGTGATGTGGATATAAGGTAGAACGAGAACAATGTTTGGGATCAAAGCAATTCAAACATTCTTGCAGCCAGCAAATAAACAGGCCATGAGGGAGAAGAAGGATGTCACAGAAATTATATTGAAAATTTAAGAATGGAGACATTCTTGATCTGAAGAAACCATCTTTGCATGTTCTACCATAAAGTGAAATAAAATGCCTTTTTTTATGACCTATTAGACAAATTACAGTATAGTATTTTTATAGGGAAGGACTCTTAGTTTCTTACCTGTGATAGTGTTAGCTTTTGGACAATATTATCACTACCAACTCGCATTTTGCGAGTTGATAAAGCCAGATTAAGGTCTGCAGCATCACATCCAATCAACTTGGCAACATTGATTAAACCTGGGAAGTAATGTTGTATTCAGATATTAGTCAAAGCTCAATCAAAAGCAATATGAATAAAAAGACCACTTTATAAGCCAAAACATGTAACATTTAATACAAAGGAAATGGAAGAAGGCATATCAGCAGCATTAAAAAGGAAAGAGATAAGAAGCAAACACAACTGCCTAATATCGAGGGAAACAAATAAAAAAGAGAAATTAGATGAAGCTCAATCAAAAGCAATATGAATAAAATAATGAAGACCATTTTATAAGCCAAAACATGTGACATTTAATACAAAAGAAATGAAAGAAGGAATACCAGTAGCATTAAAAAGGAAACAGATAAGAGGCAAACACAACTGTAACTGCCTAATACCAAGGGAAACAAATAAAAAGGAGAAAATCTAGTACACGGGACATTATACCTTGACCCTGGTACAAAATACTGCCATCCAAAAGAAGATCTAAAATCACTAAGACAACAAACGAGTGCAACTGGAGTTTAAACAAGTCATCAATGTTTGGAAGGTACTCAGGTTCGCCTCAAAAAATATTCAAACTTGGCTCAGTCATGGTAGAGTCAAGCTTGAAACAGGCCAAAATCAAGTATCCTAATGCTTGACTTGAGTAGCTCATGAGTCTTATTAAATTTTTTAATTTAAAATCTCAATTCGAACTTGAACTCAAGCTCAAGCTCAAGCATAAATGATTAAGTTTGAAGTCGAGCATGAATCGAGCTTTCAATTTTTATACTGAAATTAAACTCGACTGTACTCAAGTTTTGCCTCAAATTTCTTCAAGCCAAGCTCAAGCTTGAGCATCTTATAGCCTGAGCTTCGCTTGGCTCAATTACACCCCTAGGTTTAACAGACAAATTAGACTCTACAACCATTGTCTAAGCATCCAACCTAAAACTATTGGCAATAAGAAAAGTTAAATAACTTAAATACAACACCAAAGCAAAGACTAAACTTAATCAATGACAAATAAAACCATTTAGTTTGGCTTCTCATGTGCCTCTATTTCATTTTTCCCCCTCCAATTAAAGTGGATTGTCAGAAAGAAGAGGAGATTGGCAGGGAAGGGCAGGGGAAAGGCTATATGGATAAACTTCTGAACATCTATTAAGGATCATGAGGTATAATAACAACAATAATAGAATCTAAAAACAGGAAGCCAATCCAGGTAGCAAGAGTCTTTTCTAACTTGTTTACGGAAATTTCTTACTTTCATCTTGCACAGCTTCTACATGGTTTTCATTATCAATCATGGTGAATGAGACATTTCCCAGCCACAGTACTGCAGCAAGCATTGCAAAGACACTCTCTTGGTCTTCTTTGCTAACATGGACAATATCCAAAGCTTCCTGAAATTATACACAAAACAGTTTATGCCAATTACTTTCTCAGGTGTAAAGTATGAATCATGAAATTTAAATTGATTAAAGAGATAATATTCATGATAAATAAGTACCTTAACTATGTGAAAATGTTCAGCATCATTAACCCCAGTAATAGAATAGCAATTACTCTGCTTCAAATATTTATACTCGTCCACGTCCTTCAAATTTAGCTTCTCTGTAGGCCAAAATTGAATGAACAAAGGCAAAGAACATAATTTAATGAGGCAAAAGATAGAAAATGATTACTCAAATAAAGAGATTATTCTAAAAAACTAACAGAATAAAAAGGAAGACAACAACTAAACTAGTTATCTCATGGATACTTTTCTGCCATCACATTAGGGGAGTCAAAAATGTAACATATATGTTTTCAAGCCTTCACAATGGAAAACTCTAATTTGCTACTAAACATCAAAAAGCATACAATGAGACAAGCTCAAAGATGAACAAACCATAAGCAATCTAGCAACAAACTTGAATTCCTAGTTGTTACCAGGGGGAAGTATATTAGACTAAAAAAAGATAAAGATAGCAAGAAACTTACCTCGGAGAGCACGAGGAGCACCAGCACAAAGCTGATAAAATATATGGTATGACCTTTCTCCCTCTGCACATTGGACCACTCTAGACTGTTCGTATAATAGATTAACTCAGCAACTTATATTTCAGAAAAATAATGGATCCAACAGCGCATAAGAAAAAGGTTGTGTAAAAATTACCTTCTCTAGTAGAACTGCCATGTGAAGAAGAACAAATTCAAACTTGATGTTAGTTACTCATTTCAGGAAGGAGAAATAAATAGGCTCAAATAAATATCATTTCGGGATCTAGTAGTAAATGCACTTACAGGTTTGAATCTTGGCTCCGGATATTTTTCCAGTTTCACTAAAATGGATTTCAATCAACTTTCCCTGACAATTATCAACCCAAATTATTAGTAACTGAAATCCCATCAAATTTCAGTAAATTTGAAAATTGGTAAAGTTAAAACCAAGGTACACTTTGATAGCCATGAAAGAACATGGAACTTACAAAACGGCTTGAGTTGTCATTTCTCAATGTTTTTGCATTACCAAAAGCTTCTAGGATAGGATTGGTCTTCAAGATTTCATACTCTATTCCACTCCCACCACCAAGAACTGCCAAATATTGCATTGCTATCTTTGCTGTCTCAGTTTTTCCTGCTCCACTCTCACCACTACCAGCAAATAGCAACATGACCATTACATGCGTATGCACATGTGATAAAAAACAAACAAAAGCTATAACAAATCCCTGAAATGTGTTCCATGATTATGATCAGATATTTTAATACAAATTATTAAAAATACAATTTACTCTTATAAAATTTAAGGCTTTACATTCCACATCACAAGTTTGACGAATTGTGTTAAACTAGCAAAGATACCAAAAAGGATGCTAATCAGAGAACAAAATATTATACATCCACAGACAAGAAAGAGTCTATACAGAGATAAACTAATCTGAAGTAGGAAAAATAAAGAGAACCTCCTTGAAACTTGATAAAGGGTGAAAAGGAGGAAGCATCCAAAATTTACCTAGCATGAATAAATGCGACAGTACAAAAGATACTTCACTAATTCATGTCCAAATTTAGACATCCTAAACACAGAATGATTCAAAACTCAGAGCACCAACTTTAATAGGAGCCAAAGAAGGTAATTCTTCAATAACTGTGCTCCTCCTTTTCATCTTAATTGTATCCTAACTCAATAGAAGTATTCAAGATCATGCATGTTTCAACAAGTTCTACAGTCTCTGCATCTGACAAGCAATTTACTTTTTAAGTATTTGATCCTTATTACCAAAGAAACAGAGCTACATAACAGAGCATCTTTATAGCCAAAGGAGAGACTGGTTGCTTTTATAGGTAAACTCTGATATTTTTATTCAACAATTGTCTGCAGAATGTGTTACTAGTTTTCCATTATCAAAATAACAAGTAAGAAGGACTCTGTATAGGATGCGCATAAAATAAAACTGGTTGAGAATCCATGTAAAATATATTAACAGAGAAAGGAAAAAAAGACAAAGAAGACCAACCTTATGATGATAGATTGATTTACTTCATCTGCCAAAAAAAAAAGAACCATACTAAAACCACAGATTCCTGATAATAACAAAATTGAGAAAAATAAAAATCAACCTAACAACTTTAAGAAACCGAAAATACCACGTGTCATCTCCCGGATGGCTGTGTCAGCAATTGCATAGACATGCGGGCTCTCAATGGATTTATTCTTGTATGCTTCAATGTAGTAATTTCCATATAAAGGAACTTTTTTAAAAGGATTGATGGCAACCAGAACTGGTCCTGCTTTCGTCTAGATTGAGTACAATCATCAGAATAACAGCATTAGAGGAACACTTACCTTTAGGAGCAGGTTAAAAAGTTATATAAAACAAGTTTGAGCTCTTACATATATCATATCTTGCTTGTATCTATATTGGAGATTGAACAACACTGATGGCTCATTTAAGTAACTAAGTTGCATGAGATCATCCACGCCATCAAGGATATCAGGATTTGCAGGTATCAAACTATCAGAGTTCACCTTTAAAACCTACAATTGGAATACAAGTAAATGCATATCTGCTAAATGTAAGAACCTATTCTCCAAGCTTGCTTAATATTTGCTTACTTTCGCATCAGGAAGTGATATAACAGACTCTGTTGCCGAAGTTGATATTACTCTCCCCAGCTCCCAATTCCCATTTGGATGTTGAAACCAACACTGAACCTTCTGAAACAGCGAGATTAAGTCATTCAGCATGAAATTTAGCATAACTATAGCAAAGAGTAGATCCTATCAAAACCAAAAGGGCTAACCTAATATAAAACCAAGAGCCATAAATTACCTTTTTGGTAGCGTAGGAAGTTATGTCACTCCATCTGTGTCCAATGTTAGATTTTGATACTGAAGGCAATGGTGCTGCTGCAGAGTCCAAGTCCTCATCACCCACAGAAGGCCTATTTTCAACCAACAAAACATTCCCGCTATATGGTGAATCCTCATTTGCCTGTTCAGTGTCAGCAACACCATTTTCAACTCTCTCAACAACCTTGTCCTTTGAATCACCATTTCTTTCAGGGGAACTCAAGTTGGTTATACCATTGTTCCCCAAATTTCCATCAGCATATCCAATGGGATCGCAAGTCGGAGAACCCATGAACCTAAAATCAACAGGCCAAGATTTAGTAAACCGGTGGGAAGGAAGAACCTCAGTTTTCTGAGACATCTTCTCCTTAGTGGTTCACAACTCTGAGGTTTGACCTTTAAGTATAAAGGTTTGAGATCATAAAGGTGAACTTTTTTCCAGTTCACCAAAAGTTCTATTTAGCTTTAAAATAAGACCCCACTGGAAGACTTATCCAAGCAATGCAAATGGCGGGGACCATTGTTTAAGACACAGACCCTAGTGCTCTTCAATCCTCAGTCACCATTAACATGCTCAAAGCTTAAAGATGGTTAAAGCTTCAACTATCACAGGTAGGCTTTATTATAATTAAACAGTTGGAAACATCTCAACTTCATAAAAGCCTACAGCAAACTTAAATCCTAACTAATATTAAATTCCTTCAAATCCTAAACCAAATCTCAAGCTTCATGTAGTTTCACTACTCCTTTTCGTAAACGGACCTATCATTTGGTTGCTTAGAAATATAAAAACATCAAAAACATATAAAATAAGGAAATAATTATTTAATGACTATAACTATTTCAAAGCAGTAATAAAGAATTATCAGCATTAATAACTTTTTCCTTCATTTCTCTATTTTCTCATGGAACATATGCCTAAACTAACCAGATCCAAGCAAGCAAGAAAATAGCAATAAATTAAAAGCAGAAATATCAGAGTTTTCTTCACTTACCGAACAATAAAAAATAGAAAAAAAATAAAATATTCACTTCAAAGCTTCGATCGATCTCAAAATCCTAGAACACCTTCGAGATTCCAAGTAATTAACATTACTAAGGAAGAAGCAGAGCAAAATGCCGGCAAAAACCAAGTCTTATCGTTTTAAATTAAAGCCTTAAAAGGAAGTTCAGTGTATATACTCTTTCAATAAAGTAGAATTGACAATGTAAAAGGTCTGTTTGGTTTCCGAGAAAATGCTGAGAAAAAATAAAAATCAAATAGAAAATTGGAAATTATGAGAAGGATGCAGCTTTTTTGCTTGCCTCTGTTTTATTTTTATTTTTTTCTCAGCTCCACACTTTAATGGTAAAATACAATTTTAAAAATATATATATGTCGAATTTTCGTTTTTTTTTAATTCACTTTTCCCTCAAATTTTTGAATTTTGGTGGTTTTTTAATTACTGAAGTTTTTAATGTTTTATGAATTTAAATGAAAAGACTATTTTACCACTTATTTTCAAAATATTGACGGCGGGGGCTTTTTGATATTTTAAAGTTTAATGTCACATTTGCCCCTGAATTTTTACGCGATATCCAATGGTACCTGTACAAGAAAAAATGTACAATTTAATACTTTTTACTATTCTTCGGTATATCAGTGCAGCTAAAAGCATTAACAGAATTAGTTTCATTTGTTAATTAAGCAATTACTAATAAATCTAAGCCACGTGATATTATATGATTAATTTTAGATTTTGTATGTACTTTTTACATTAAATGAGTTTTACTTTCTTTTTTATTTTATCACTTTTACTTAATTCTTTTTTATTCTTTTAACCTTTAATCTTTAAATTTTAGTTGATTCATTTTTTTAATAAAAAAATTATTTAACTGTTAAAATTTTTAATGATATTATGTGACAACTCATGTAACAGTTAATGTGTGTTTCATTGTGAACATGGATAATTTTTTAAAAAAAATATGAATTTTTTTTTTTAAAATTATAAAATACATATAAACTATCACGTAAAATATTTCATCAGTATCAATTAATTTTTCCTTTAAAAATAATTTGACTAAAATTTAAAAATTAATATCAAAATGATAAAAAATGTAAAATAATGATAAATATTAAAAACTAAATTTCTTATTAAGTGAAAATTAAAAAAAAGCTAAAGATAAGCCATCCATGAGAGCTAATCCAATATTAATAAATTAGAGTTACATTTAAATATATAAATATAAATGAAAAATAATTTAGAATATCTATAAATATAATAAAATGGTACACAAAATCATACTAATGCATATCCATAATGAAATAAAATGATATATTTATCATTTTGGTATTGATAGAAATGAATTTTGAAAAAGGGTAAATCAATATTTAACTCTTAAATTTGATAAATTTTTAATTTAGTTCTTGAATTTTATTTTTGCTCATATTAATCTTAGAATTTAACAATATTTACAATTTAGCCTTTGAACTTAGATGAAATTTTAAAAATACAAAAAAATTATAATTTTATAATTTTATTTTTAAAATATAAATTTTCTAGTAAAAACATGATATAATTTTAAAATATCACATCATCACATTTTAATAAAATTTAAATTTAAATATCAAATTGAAAAATATTATCAAATTTCAAAATTAATATGAACCCAAAAAATTTTAAAAAACAAGATAAAAAATTTATCAAGCTCGGAAACTAAATATCGATCTATCGAGAAATACGTAAATTCAAATGCAGAGACAAGTTTGTCAATAGAGACGTTTTGTGACAAAATGGTTGGAACCAAGAAATTTCGCACAGAAACGGTGGAGGGAATCAAAGGAATTACCGATATTTCAATTTAGACCGTCCAATTCAAGACGGACGGTTAGAGATGATGCAGGGCTAAACTGATATTTTGGGCTTAAATGAGATATTTTATTTTGAAGCTATTCACAGTTTAAATTTTTAGAAAAAATTATTAAATTAAGTTCCAACAGTTTGAGAGTTATTTAATAAGTTAAGTTCCAACATTTTAATATAGATTTGATCAACTCTTGGCATTAGCAAAAAAAATTATTTTTAATATATATTTTAAGTATATTATATTATTTAAATTACTTTTTTAACCTTTTATGTATAATTTTTATTTTTTTAAATGAAAATATATTTAAAGTTAATATTTGATACATTAATAATATATTATTTTTATTTCACAAATTATTTTAAAATTTATTATATATTTTTGTTTTAAATATTTATTTATTTTAATATTTTAAAACACTTATCAATCTCTGACCTGTACTAAATATTTTAATTATTTAAGAGTTTCTTTATTTAAAAATATTTAGATTTAATTAAAAGCTTAATCCGATTAATTGAGTTTAATTGAATAGATCAAAATAATTAAATTATATCTTGAAATCACTTCAAGCTTTAAAACAATATTTCATCCAATAAGAAAAAAATCAAATATTTAATAAATGGATCATATTTAAAAATAGATAATGTTATTTAATCAAATATTTTATCCAATAAATAAATAATGTTATTTAATAAAAATTTAGGTTAATTCTTAAAATTCAAGCAACTAATAAATCGATTATATTTTAAAATAGTCATAAAGACTCAAATTTATATATGTCGATTGAATCTTAACTCCAATGACATAGGTATTATTATTAATGCAAAAGTACGTGAGTTCGAGTGCGTTGAAGCGCATTATCTTCCTATATATGAATTAAGGAATGGTTATGGGTAATTATAAACATTGTATCACAAAGAGCAAATATAAG
The DNA here is from genome assembly GCA_005610355.1 of Gossypioides kirkii. Lineage (NCBI taxonomy): Eukaryota > Viridiplantae > Streptophyta > Magnoliopsida > Malvales > Malvaceae > Gossypioides > Gossypioides kirkii. The sequence goes on from CP032255.1 coordinate 4,575,439, forward strand.
CAAAACTTATAATGAGATTATTCAAAAAAAATTAAATATGATTAGAAGCAAACGGTGATGGGACACTCCCATAATTTGTAGAAATTTTTATTAAGTTCCTAAAATTTTAAAATTTCAATTAAATCCTCAAAATTTTTGAAAATTCTCATTAAACCCCCTTAAAGTATTTAGAATTTCTCAAATCAAACCTCCTAAAAATTATTAAAAATTTAAACAAACCCTAAAACTTGTCAGGATGTTTCCATGGATATAATATACATACACTCTCAATTTTCATTGGTAAAAAAGAAAGTAGATGTTTAAAAAAAAAAAAGATAAAAGAGAGGGTGATAGACAAACAACCTCAATTATTAAAGCTTTAAAGGGAGGGGGGGTGTTGTTGATTTACATAGTTAAAGTGGTATAAAGGAAAGAGACTTGCCAAATTGTCTTCCAGCCATGGAATGGAAATTTCAAGTTAAAAACTAATGTAGACATTAGATAGGAGCTATCATTCATGTACATGGTTTATGGCAAAAAAAGGGAATTGAAAGGTCCCACTCTACTGGGTTTTGGCCTTCAAAAAAGGTTGGTTCAGAATAAAGGTTTCTAGTAATGGTTATTGCCCCCTTCTTTATTGGCTTCTGTCCTTCAAAAAGTTATAAAAGCTTATCTATCAATTGCAACTAATGGGGCAGCTGAGCTTAGTTCCAATTTCATTCAACTTTCCCTGTTTATATTTATCAATTTTGATATGGTTGGGCAATTGGATTAATTTCACTATACATCTTCAAACTATGATCAAGATTTTAAATTTATTTCAAACTTTAAAAGATTTTAATTGAGTCCTTAAAGTATCAAAATACTGTATCAATCAACTACTTCAACAAGCCTAACCATTAGCTTGGACGGTAAATGTCAGCTCAAATCCAACACGAGACATACTTAAAACAATTGCACCAAAAAACATATGCGTCTACTATGTAAAAAAAAAAAAAAAAAACCCTACTAAATTTTATTGATGGGATGCTTTTTAACACATCAAATCTAAATTTTTCGATGCGGTAGATATATATACATCGACAATTTAATTAATATGTTCTAAAATCATATTTGAACTAACATTTAATGTCTAAATTGACAAACAATAATTAAACTGATAAAATATCATGATAGATATAATATTAGTCTCAATCTTTTTGTTTAGGTTAAGCAGCAAATGAAACATAATTTTCAAGCCAAGCCATTTTTTAATGTTAAAATTTGATCTTATTTGATTCATTGCAATAATATAAAAAGTAGATTGATTTCAACTAATTTGATCCAATCCTTATAATAGAGAGACTTGACAGATTATGTATTTATTTTGAATAAAATCAAAGACAGTGAGGTTTTTTTTTCTAATAAATGAATCAGCTCTTTCCTGTTATCATGATATGGCATATGCTACCAATAAAAGTTGGTGAATGATGGATCATAATATTTCATGTCACCCTCAAATATACACAGCATGTGAAACATTAATTAGATTGCACAAGGAATCAAATTGAAACATGCTTGTGGATGCATCTTATTTTATACTAGATGAACTAAATTTCGAATCTCAAATTTGTCAGATGCCACATTTCAAAGAGAATTATACAAATCAACTGGATTAAATCCGGTATCTAACCAACTATTCCTACTTTATATCTAATACAATGGCAGAACATTAACCCAGGATTTTGATGTGGATCTTTAAAGGACCCCCTACCCTAAAAACTAGCAAAAATCCCATTCTTTCTTATGTCGGATTCGTATCTAATACCTTGCAATTGGGCTCATATCAGGTTTGAAACCCCTAGCGCAAACGTGGGCTGCGGTTAATTTGCACGGTTCGAGTAACTTCGTGATGTAGCACAAGCAAGAAAACCTATGACCACTGTAACTCTCATAGTCAAAGTGGGAAGCTTACCGGTTGCATTTTAGTCAGGGGGTTAAAGCTTCTAGACGAGGTTATTTTCAAGCGATGGGAATTTTAGGCTCGCCTAAATTCACAAATGCCTCTGCTCGTGCGATGCGTATCGTTGCAGCGTTCCAAGACACAAGGTGGTTCATAAATGTGCTTACGTATTTCGCTTTGTCGTTCTGCATAGAAGAATGACAACATGACAATTTCAAGAATATATCTTGCATTGGACTAAAATAGACGATGTAGATCGAGTAGCATACCTTGTAGTCCAAATAATAAGCATGCTGCAATGGTGAAAAAAAAAGAATCAGTTAATCTCCCTCTCTTCATAATATGACTCCGCAAAACGGTCAGAGAAAGAGAAATAAAGAGATTACCTCCCACATATCCAAATTAAGGATAGGCTGCACCAAAGAAGATTCACAATTAAGTTATGGGACATAAATAAATACAGAAATGAATATGTAGGGTTGGCACTTGACATACAATGTCATCCCACACAATCGGATTGATTGAATTCGATGTTTTCACTACAGCAAGCCGTTTTTCTTGCCTCTTCACTGAAACAATCAAAATGAAAGAAATTATTTGCAGAGCCAACTTCTTAAGAAACAAATCATGCTCCAATTATATGCTATCACTGTCAAGTAGAAGCAATTGGGCCAATGGATTAATTATCACTTTTCACCAAACATTAAAGCTGCTATTTCATGTAATCCATGGTAGTCCAATAACAGATGCTGAATCATACCAACTTTAAAAAAGAGAAAGAAAATCATGCAAGAGAAGCAAGGAGAATATAATAATCATTAGGGAAAGCATGCGGACTAAGTGATATATTGACACATAGGCATCCTACTGGTAAAAATATACGGGCTAATGTAGGGAGAATACAAGCTATGGAGACGAGACAAAGGCACCTAGCAAAGGGTCGGTGGGAGGATGAAACAATATTTTTCTTTGTCATGAAAGATTGTCTATCAACACAAACAAGTTGTCAATTGATGTGGTAGAGACCATTCCCCTGTAGGGTTGAGAACACAAGTTTGAACCTTAGGTAACACACTTGTTAGGAAGGCTTGACTTTAATCGCTCCCGGCCTGATAGGGATTCGTCCCAAATCCAATGCAGCTTGGGATACCCCCAAGTTTACACCAAAAAAGAAAGCTAGTCCCATCAATAATCAAACAGAAATTAACTAGAGAAAAGACTTACAAACAAGCCAAACCCAGCCAGAGCCAAAAAGTGAAAGAGCTGCTTCCACAAATGTCTCTCTAAAGTTTGAGAATGACCCAAAATCCTTTTCAATCTGCTCAAGTAAACCAAGCTTGGGCATGTCCCCACCTCCAGGTTGCATCGACTCCCAAAAGAAGTCGTGGTTCCACACCTGCAATTGTAAGCTCAAGTGTTGATCCTACATTAGATATTTCTAACTTCAATGGACAACAAAGTTACTTTTTAACACTAAATGATTAAGGGTGTGCTTGGTTGACCAAGTAAGTGGAAGGATGGAAAGAGAGAATGAAAAAAGGGAAAAGAAAATAAATTTTGAATGTGCTTGGTACGAAGAAAAAATGAGAGAGATACCATTTTCCATCTTAATGCATAAAAATAAGTCATTCCAAATTGGAAAGATAAGAGGAAAGAAAATGATAGAGACATGTAAGTTGGTTCAAAATTATGCATTTTTCAAATGTTTTATTTTCTTTCCTATCATTTTTCAACTCTACCACGCCATAAACAGAAAAAAAGTTATTTTTTTCTTTCAATTTTTCCACCTTTACTACTAAGCACATCAAAAGAAAGAAAATTATATTTTCCATCTTTCTGTTTTTTCTACTCTTTCAATTTTCTATCTTTCCAATTGTGTGTCCATTCTACCAAACAAAGCCTACAAGTTTAACTTTGATACACAAATAATGGTTAATGATTCTAACACATTGGATGTTAGTAACATATCAAGCAGAAAAATTATATAAATTCACTCTTGGAATAAACTCCTAGGGCCAATGGTTCCTAAAATTTGTTCATCAATGAATGCAGAGACCCAAGTTTTTTCATTCAACCAAATAAGATTTGAATAAGAATGACTATCCAATACAACCAAACAATTTAAAGATGAACAGTTGGCATTTCCATACCTCTGCTGCATTGTTGAACTCAGGTAAGGGGTTCCCATTGTTGTATGTTGCTTTGACAAGTTCATCCATGGTGTAGCCATACAATATATCACTTTTTCCAAGCTGTTTATTCAGGTTGTCCACAAAATCACGATGATGCACACCCCAATGCACTTCCAATGCCCTCTTACTCATATATGGTTCTAAATCATCCTGCAAATGGTTTACAATCTCCAAAAATTAGTTGCAAATACTCATTAAAACAAGAGGAAAAGGGGAAAAAAGTGGGGCGGGGGTCACTGACAAGGTTATAAGGAGGGGTCTTTAGGCCATAGTAAGCAACAGATGTGGAAACTTTTTGTGAGCCAATGGACCTTCCTTTTAGCCGCTGACCCTGAAATACATCAATAAACAGTGCGCAAAACAAGTGTGGAAGAACGGGCATAAGTCATAACTCTACTGCCAGAAAGAACTGAAAAAATACAGATATATATAACCATAGATTGAAATTGAAAAACAATATAAACATGTAATTATGTAAATGGGAAAAAAAAAGGAAGACTAACCGAGTGGGAAAGCTTGAGGCTTTTGAGAGGGAGAGTGAAGTCGGTTAGCAGGAGCTGACAAGCCATTTCTTTTCTGTCTTTCTCTGTGGGTTTTCTTCCTCTAAGCGCTTAAAGGGCTGGATTGGATAATAAATTAGCAATATTAGTAAACCAAAAATTGAAAAATTAAAACAGAAATGCTGCCCCCATGCAGGATCGAACTACAGACCTTCAGTTTACAAGACTGACGCTCTACCACTGAGCTATGGGGGCCTTGGTGTAAGGTTTCAACTTTTTTATATAAATGTACTGATCTAATTGACAAAGAACTCAGCAATACAATAGATTTGACGAAGAAATCAGCCATTGAAGGATTTAAGTGCCCTCATGCAGGATCAAGGATTTATGTGCCCCCATGCAGGATCGAACTACAGACCTTCAGTTTACAAGACTGACGCTCTACCCCTGAGCTATAGGGCCTTTGCATTAAACGCCCATGTAAACCTATTCGACAAATAACATGGCTATTCCAACATCCACAGATTTAAATTTTAAAATTACAAATAGCTATTAGGGTATCTATTATCTAAATTCGAATTGTTTATTTGGGTAAAAACTATATATTCAAATTCGAATATTTGAATTCACTAATTATAAAATGCTCATAAATATAATTATATGCTAATTTGAATATATCAAAAATGATTGAAAATATATTAAAATTGATTTTTGTTGTTGATTTAGGTGTTTAATGGATAATAGTATTTAATTTGAATTTAGGCTTAAATAATGATATTTGAATAATTTGTGGGTAAATTTTTTAATTCGAATAATTAAAAAAATGGCATATAACCAAATTGTTAATATGCTTTACATATTAGGTCACTAAAGTTAATATTCATGTAGGTCACAAGGCTTTAATTTTATTAAAATTAAAGTCATTATAACTATTTTAATAAATTAAGTCATATTAATTTTGAGATATCATCTAAGTTGCGGATACATGATAAGTCAAAATTTTCTTTAGATTTACTTAGTGAAGTCAAATATAAGTTTCTTAATTTAAGTAATTATAATCATTTTAATAAATATGTATTAAATTTTTAATGGAGAATTATAATATAATTAAAATTGTATAAAAAATATTGTACAAATAAATACAATCTTTTGTCAACAATCTCTTAGTCTAGTGACAAAAACATTACATTATACGTATTAAAGTTTGAGTTCAATCTTAAACAATTTATTTCTCCTCTCTCCAAAAAATATAATCATTTCAAATGAATGTATCCGTTGTACATTGATGTAAACAGTTCAATCAAATATGTTATTTATTACATATGCATTACGCATAAAATAAAGAATAGTTATTACAATTTTAAACTTGAAATTAAAAAATTGACTAATAATTATTGTAAAAAAGTATGATTTCTTCAAAATAAATAAATAAATTTATTTTTCTTTGTTAAAAATAAGTCATGAGAGTTTTTGCTGTCGTTTGAACTGTTATATGCCTGTGGATGTTTCACCACGTGGCCTTCTTTTGGGTGTTTTGATTTTACTTGTTTTTGTTTTGACCATTTCATTAGGGACCAAAATGATTATTTAAAAAAAAATCATGAAAGTAATTAAATATTATCAATTGAATTAATTTATTATTAACTCATATACTAAAACATGCGTAAAATTAATATTCTTACCAAATGTAGTACTACTATTAAATTAATCTACTTATGTTCGTTAATTTACGACCAATTAACTTTTATAAAAGTTTGTACCTATTTGTATGGGTTGATATAATATCTATCACAAATGAATATTGATAGTGTGTATCAAAAATAGAATAAATTTTTAAAATAAAAATCATGTTTTTTCTTTTTGTGGATTATAAGGAGAGGGTTAAGCCCTCACAATTCGAAACTAGAACACACTTAGGACAATAAACACCTTTAACCATCAGGACAACACATAAGGTTCAAATCATGTTTTTTTATTTTGACCCAAATATTTTGTTCAACTTCATTTATTGAGGCTTAAATCAGCTTCTACGTTGCTACATTTAAGAACTTTATTGATAGCTTATTGGAAAATGCACGATTTTTGAGGTTGAACTATGAGATGTTTTGTATGACATGTTTATTCTACTTAGAAAAATATTTAATAGAGTTATGATTCATATTGATAATTTAGAGGTAGTTCGAGCCCTACAGGATAATGTGTTGGAGTAGAGCATTATAGTGCTTAGGAAGGCCCAACGGATCATGAGAACTGAAGGGTGATGGTTAATTCGACATGTTCCTAAAAAAGATAATTGAGTTGCTGATTGTTTGACTAAGTTGAGTTTAGATTGAAAAACAGGCTTACAAGTTTATGATAAATTTTATAGAATATAATTATTCTCTAACTGAAAAATGATGCATTATTCTTTTTATTATAATATTTTCTTTCTTTCCTAATACATGGTTTTATATAAGCATGGTTATATTTAGAAAATACATGCAACACAATTTGAAACAATTTTGATTCCAATAATAATTAAAATATTATAATTTGATATTTAATTAAAATATTTATTAATAATAAAGTTTATTATGAAATATTAAATATACGAATATTATATTGTATATGATAATTATATTTTTATAAATGATTCTAATGTGTTTAGTGAATCAAACATGATAATGAACTTTCTCAAGATCTTTATCAACATTATATAATGTATATCAAATATTGTAAAATAAATTTTCCAGAAATTATATTATTATCAAACACATTTTAAAGAATCACATTTCATTATAATAATAAAATAATAAGTGTCAAACACTCTCTTAAATGCATGGAACAATTCGCTCAGACTAAAAATGTAAGGATTCAATTGAGATCATTGTTGTAGTAATTACTTACCATGTATTCAATTCTGATTAAACTCAATTTGATTCGACAAGTAACATGAAATGATCTTACTCGAAAATCAACCATTCAACAATCTAAAAAAAACTAAAAATTAAAAATCCCAAATAAGCATAATCCATATCTGCTGTCCCCATATCTAACCGAACCGCATGGGCTTAGCAAGGCTTTAATGCATTTATATTGGTACAAACTTTAGGGCTGAGCTTAAACGAACAAATTTTTATTTGTGTTTGTTTATTTATTTTTTAAGTTGTTCATGTTTGATTCGTGTTAATTAAGAATTTCAAATGTTTCGTTTATATTCGTTTATTTAAAATTATGTGTGTCCATGTTCGTTTGTTTAAGTTCACAAACATGTTTATTTAACTTAATCGAACATGTTCACGAATATTAAACGAACATGTTCATGAACATATAATTGAACATGTTCACGAATAATGTTAATGAATAATAAACAAACAAAGAAAAAATAAATACATACACACGTATACTATTTTAATATTTTTATAAGAAAATATCATCAATAAATCAACGAATCAATACATGAGCTTATAAACGAACTAATAAACGAGCTTGTTTGTAAACATAAACTAACCTAACACACTTCTATTTGTATTCGTTCGTTTATTAAACGAACATAAAAAGTCTGTTCATATTCGTTTATTTAATGAACATAAACGAACGTTATACAAACAACTCATGAATAATTCATCGAACATTCTGTTCATTTACACCCTTAAATTCTTTATGCTTTTCTCCTAACTGTCCATTTAGGAAATTTTTATGAATTTCAAAACTTGATATTATTAGCACCTCTTATTTAACTCGGTTTATTATAAAATGCAACAATTCAAACTAAAAAGTAATTTAAATTTAAAATTACCTCAACCTAAAATAATCCATCATCATAACTCACAACTTAAAATATCTTGAAAAATTGACAAGTGAATCTAAAGTACTCTAACTTAAAACAAATTAAGTTCGTAATTACTTGATTGTAAATTTAAAAACTCAAATTATTCGGATTTGAATTGATTTAATTAGACCTGATAATGGATTTGATCATCCGCCCAAATCCGAAAAGTGAAAAAGTTTGGATAAAAATATAGACCCAAAAAATGGGTTTAAACAAAAAATAAAACCCATTTTCTTAACGGGTTGGGACTTAGGTAGGATTTTTTTGCCTAGGCCCCAACTCGAATAAATTGTTTTGCCGTTGTTTCATTGCTGTTTTGTTACCATTTCGCTGTTACATTGTTACTATTTTATTGTCATTATTTGGATATTGTATAACTCTTGTTTTATTGTTATTTTACTACTATTTTATAAACATTTGTTTACTAAGTTGTAACTATTTTTTAAGGCATTTTCAATATGTTGAGAAACATTTATTTTAATATTTTTAATGTATTTGATGGATTTAAATATAAAGACTTCGAATACGGGTAAATCGTGTCGGGCTCAAATTTAGCATTTTTAATCTGGGCTAAGCTTAAGCAGAATTTTAGGTCATTTTCATGCTGGGCCGGGCCTAGTAAACAGGCCTAAATTTTTGTATCAATCCGGCCTGACCCATGATCCCACCCATCTACGCTTTAGCTTTGACAAAAACGGCACCGTATGACCTTTGATTGAAAAGAGAAGGGTTTTTGGTTTTGGGGTTTTTGAATTTGGATCGTTATTGGCCTGGCCTGGCCTGGCGTTCGTTGAATTCTCCTTCTTCAAGCTTGCAAAAAAAGGATTGTTCACCAACATTAATCGATGTGGTATTTATGTGTGTTTTACCACAGGCTGCTCGATTACCGGAAACCCGAAGTCGAGTCCCTGGCTGACCTTTTCGGAGCTTTCGAAGACAAATGGCGCCCTGGTAACCGGGTTTTACAATGGCGGCTACCTCAGCACCATCACCCCGACTCTCCTTTCTATTTCGTCGACTTGCCTTCAGAGGACGTCGCCAAGAACGTCGCCAATCGAAGTAAGTACTGCCGCCACTTCCATTTTCTTTCACTTTTAAAAATGTTTTTTGGTCAAATTCTGGTTTTAGTCCCTCTACGATGCTTAAACTTGGAATTTAGTCTTGTACTTTAGTTTGGCATAGTCTGATAATTCTAATAATTAACAGCGATAATCCTCACAATTAAAATGCTGATTTAGATTTTTTTTCCCCATAAAATGATAAACACAACTGAAAATGAAAACTATTTGCATAACTTACATGATTTCATTGGTGAATGTAACTGGAATGTCCCTCTATTATAGAGACCAGATCAAATTAGTCTTTTCACTATTAAATGGATCAACATGTACTATTAAAAAGAATCGAATGATGCTAAATTTCAACGGAGTAATATTTTGAAAGTTTTTTATGATTTTGCGAACGGAATATTATGTTTGGAGTTAAACTGCAAATGAGGAAAAAAAATAATGTCATTTTTTAAATAGTAAATGTTAACTTGTTACAATTTGCTCTTATTTGATTTTTTTTAATAGTACAAGGATTAAATTGATCCATTTAATAGTAGAGGGACTAATTTGAACTAGTCCTTATAATAGATGGACTTCGTATGTACTTTAACCTTATTTCGTTTGTATTTTAATTGGAATAGTTAATGGTATTTAGTTATTTGGAATAAAATCATAATTAGAGCAATATAAAAGTATATTATGCTAAAAGTAGAGGAATGGTTAGCGGTGTTAGTTAATATTTAAAAGTAGAATAATGGATTATACTACAGGTTGTAGTGATCACGTCTGAGGGTGGGAACACAAGTTTGAATCTTGGAAGCATACTTGTTGGAATACTTTAACTCTCGGGTCGATAAGGATTAGTCTTAAGTTCAATATGACTTGAGGACACCCTGGGTTTACACACAAAGAAGGATTGAGTTATAATATGATCAATTCCAATTTTGAGCATAATAGAGTGACCAAAATCATAGTTTGAACTTTTTTTTTCATTCTTGAAATTTTGTGAATCCCTTTGTAGGTATACTTGTGAAGGGAATACATGAACTTTGGGGAGAAGGAGGTAGCTATGAGGAGCTTGAAGAGGCTGTTAAAAGCTACCCTGATGAACGAAAGTTGCCATATTTGGGGTCTGAAAGTACGTTTAAGATTACCGTGGATAGTTTTGGGAAGGTTATGAGCCTTCTGGATCAGAATGAACGGATTCGGGGGCTTTCATATATTCCTTTCAAGGTTTGGTTCTTAATATGATTTTCTTGATCCTGAAGTTTGCTTTGAATGACCGATTTCCTTTGGAACATTAAAGCCATACCTGGGGCATGTAGAGAACAAGGAAAAGTAAAATGTTATAATATGTTACTCGGACTCGTGAATGAGTGTTCCGATACAGGCATGTATTTGGAGGATCCTTGGAGGTTGTATCCTATATCAGGTACTTCAAGAAGAGTGAAGAATCCGAGCAACAAAGATGTTATATTTTCATATTTCGGTGCTTTTTCTTTAATTTTATTTTATGTTACTTGACTCATGGTGAATGTTGGATGGGTATGTATCTAGTACATGTATGCTTTGTTTTCTTTTAAGTTTTACCATATCTCCGAATATGTATAGAATGCATATTGAAATGAAGAGTCTGGAGTAGATAGATGTATTTGCTATGGTAACTTTAATCAACATGTTTGCAGGGTCGAGTTAATTTAAAGAACCCAGATCACAATTTCTGGCTCATGGAAACTGATGACACTGCAACTAATAATGGACTTCCACCGGTAGCACAAAGGAGAATATTCTTCTGTAGGGAAGTTGGTGGAGCAGATAGGAAGCTTCTACCCACGTATCAGTTGAAAAGCCGAAATTATCTTGGACCAACAGCAATGGATGCGGAAATGGCTTTCTTAATGGCCAATCAAGCGCAGGCTGCGCCTGGGAAACTTGTATATGACCCTTTTGTTGGCACGGGGAGCATTCTGGTTTCAGCAGCTCACTTTGGAGCAATGACAATGGTGTTTTATTTTCTTATTTTAGTCTGATTTATTCTTCACCCAATGCTTTTTTTTTTAGTTGGAAATCATACGGGAACTGTTTGAATTCATCCAGGGTGCTGATATTGACATCCGAGTGGTGCGTGATGGGCGCGGCCCTGACCGTAATGTTTGGAGCAACTTCAAACAGGTGAATCTGCAATATAACTAGCAATACCTTTTTCCTGAAACCCACCTGCAATTAGTTCTGCATGAGATTACATGCTTATTTTCCCTGCATCTTTTTAGTACGGATTGCCGATGCCAATTGCTTTGTTGAGGGCGGATAACAACCTTCCTCCTTGGCGTCCTGGATTAAAGGAGGTAATTTCTTGTAAAAATTGCTTGCTTTTGAATATGTTAGTGCCTTCTTTTTTCGTATTTGAATTTGATTAGTTCCATCTAGGCATTGTTTTGATTGAAATACAAAAACGCATAGTATGTGACTGGTACATTTGCTGAATTCGCTATTTCATCATAATCAGTCATTCATTAATGGCTAAACTACTAAAAGAGCCTTTGGACTAGTTTACTTTTGCTAAATAAGCCCCTTGTACTCATGTTGTACCCAAATAAGCCCTTATATATGCCTTATTCCTATACAAGTTTAAGATTATAGGCTTATTTGGGTGTAAAAAAAATGTATAAGGGCTTATCTAAATAAATTGCCAAAGTTCAAAGGTTTATTTTGGTTTATTAGCCTTGATTAATCTAATATAGTTTGAGGACGCATGTGCCTAAGTGAGGGAAAAGGCAATTTTTGCTGTCCATTTACTGTCATATATTCTGAATTTTACTTGTATGACGTTTTCCCTCTGCTTTGACCTAGGTGTTTGATGCAATAATTTGTGATCCTCCATATGGAGTTCGAGCCGGTGGACGTAAATCTGGAGGCCGGAAATTGCTCAAGGGGGTTATCTGCCCTTACACTGTTCCAGATGACAAAAGGGCAGACCATATACCTTCAACTGCGCCTTACAGCTTAACTGAGTGTGTGCATGACTTGCTTGACCTTGCTGCTAGGATGCTTGTAATTGGTGGCAGGCTCGTATTCTTTTATCCCATGTCGAGAGAGGAAGACTCGTGCAAATATCATTTCCCAGAGCATCCATGTTTCAAGTTGGTTGCCACTTCAGAACAGATACTCAGCTCACGATACAGTCGGGTTTTACTCACCATGGTAAAGACGTCCTCGTACACCGAGGAACACGCATTGGCAGCTAGGATGAAACATTTGGAGTTTAAGGAGAATCATGCCAAGTGGTTGGAAGAAGGTAACAATCTTCACTCTTCTGTTTTCAGTCCAGCAGATGTTGATCCCTCTGGTGATTCAAAACTGAGCAAAGAATCAAAGCCCAAATATAGAGGGAAATACGTGTAATATCTTTGCTAGTTGTTTTAGGGGGCTATATTTATATTCTAAAAGAAAATAAGGTAAACTTCTGATTTTCATCCCTCTTGTTTGTAACTCTATAAACCATAGATACAAAATTATTATGTCTCACTTTTTAATTAAAAGTGTTTATTTCTAAAGAATGGTGAAAAAAAAACCTTATTTGGCTACTTTAGGTCTAAAATAATATATATATGCATTTGCCTTATTTAATTGAAAAATACTCATCTACTTTTAAAAAAAAGCCCCTTTTTAGCTTTAAAAAAACCTTTGGTAATAACTAATCACATATTATGCATGTATTATTTTCTATAAAAGAATTGTTTTTTTTCTATACCATAATTAAAAGACATTTTCTTACAAAATAACTTTATCATATTTTCAATACAATTAATCCCAAATGAAATCTAAAGATAATTCCTCTTTCAAATGTCTTTCATTTTTTTCATAAAACATCTACTTACCTCAATTATTGTTAAAGGCATTAAATGCCCCTTAGTAGTCTTTATTCACTTTTCATGGGCCCTAAACTGAGAAGACCCACTAAAAAGTAAAGAATAATAATTATTTTTAGAAAATTTAATCGAGATCAAATGTGATTACCGAATTCGAAATAATCTTAGACCAAAAGAAAACAACCCATTCCCACAATATCACAAATATATACGAGTAAAATGCTCCCCTAAAAGGAGCAAAGAAAACATATAAAAAATTGGAACAATCACCAAAATCTGAAAATTGAGGCCCACCCATGATTTGCAAAAGCATTGCTGTTGCACTTGCATGTGCTCTGCTTCAATAGCCAAGGATCTGTCTCAACTACTATGGCCCAACCCCATGAATGAAAGGATATGGTGGCCCCATTTTTCAGTTTGGGACCAATTTTCCCGTCTGAAATCTAAATGGCTATTAAGATTTTTGAAGTAGGATAGGGATTTAGATGCTCCAATGACATCGTAAGACAATCCCCAATTTCCTTTTTTTTCAACAAGCCATTTAATCCCCCAAATGAAAGGGGGACCCCCCATCATCAATTATTGGGGACCTGCCTGCAATAATTTAATATTCAAACAAAGGTACAATGATGAATTATTTTTGTACTCAATATACCTTCACTAATATTTGCTTTGTTCATTGCTGCCTTCACTACTTGTTTGTTTCCTCACTTTTTTTTTTATATTTTCTACCCCCCAATTCAATAAAATATACTATCAATCTTCATGTCCCCCATTTCTTTTCCTGGAAAACACAGAATGCAGTCACCATCTTCCCTAGCTATTTTTTGATAGTCAAATCCATTTTCAAATCATGAGATGGCCAAGTTTTCAAGGAACTGAAAACTCAGTGCCTGTCATTGCTTCCATGAAAGTGCTTACTAGTCCCAGCAGTTCATGCTAATTCCTAGTAGTATATTTTTCTAGGGTCAGGACATGCCACCAGTCTCATAGAGGGTCCTAATACTTGCCAAATGGGGACTGCTATGTACTCAACCGACTGAACCAATCCATATTAGAATTGATACGCAAGTAAAAGTTCAAAGATCCACAAATAGTTCAATTCCCCACCAAGCAACACCTGCTGAAACAGTATGATTTGCACCATCACCATTGATCTTTGCATTAACTGCAACTTTTTTTTCCTGGCAGAGGGTCTGCGATGACAGCTGCATGTGCTTGTTACTGACCTCTCCGAGTGCTACGAAGAAGAGTCATGAAAGTATCATTTAAGCATATGCAAATAAATGTTCATAGGTCCGAGAAATAGCAGCAATAAATAGCATGAGAAAGTCATTAAAATCCAAGTTAGTGGCAACTAATTTCCAAGGACTAAATTGAGAATCGTAGCTAGTTTTAAAGTTCTAAGCTCTCTTATCATCAAGATCAAAGAAGCTAATTCTAGTGTCTAATGTTCACAAAGCTCGTAGTGAATATGTCAATGAAGCTACAGTGATCAAAGGTCATGCACATTATCGTACCACTAAACCAAACTATTAGATCAGCATATGGGATCTGTTGTTGGTTACTAGAGATATCAAAAGCAGACATCCACCATTGAAGGAACAAGAGTTAGCGAGCCAGAGGTAAAAGTATATAAAAAATAAACACGACCCAGACATTGAATTTGCACAAATAATCAGTAGCAAAACAAAAGTCATGAGTACAAGAGAAGATGATGGGGATAATAATGTGCAGAAGGAACTAAAATTGAGAAAAACATATGGGTTTTTTATTCACACAACAGGCACCCAAAACAATACATGAAGAACACATTATTTGCACACCGAAAAATCTAAGAAATGGCTAAAAGTACAGCTAAAGTTTTCCAAAATAAAGGTCTTACAGAAAGGAATGCAATCTTTCACACAGCAGTCTCCTTTGAGACCATGCGATCAAACACAAACACTGAAAGCAGAAGAGAGAGGGCCAGTTCAACCCACGTCCACAGCATACCATGAGCTATGCACTTAAGAACCATAATTTTCGATGCTAAACAACGGCAGGTAGCAGCAAAGAAACTAATAGTTCTCAAACAACCATAGCAATAGAAGGAATTCCAGAATATTTAGGGAGACCATATATCCACAGCATCAAGCTAAGTAGCCAAGCAAGCAAATCTCGGGCGTTCAGCATCCAGTCACCCAAATTTGGTTAACCGACTCAAACCCCAATAATATGGAAATCAAGTACAATCCAGAACTAAGATTAATCGCTTTGCTTGTTCGTCGTTCCTATGACAAGAACAATGGAAGAACTTGCCAATGAGGGAAAAGCCTGAATTCTCCAAATCCAGGTTTGAGACCTTTAATTCTTCAATGCAGCGAGAAATCGGCAAGTACTTGCTCAAAATAAAAGAGCAATAAGCAAACCCTAATTAATCACAAAAGAAACCCCCAAATATATATCACTCATGAAAGCTCTAATTCTTGAGCCCCTCTTCTTCTCCAACATAAACTCTCAAATTCCTAAACAATTGTAAAAGCTCTAAAACCCTAATTAATAATTAAATAGAAGTGCTAAGGAATAAACCCTAATTTGAATCCATTCATCATACTCCAAACTCACAAATCGTTTCCTCAAAAACCCTAACTCCCCTAACCCTAAAATTCCAACTAGAAATGATCTTCCACATCACACACACGAAAACAACATTGATACACAAATATTTATAGAATCTATGTATTCATATAAATATATATACTCCCAACAACAAGGGTAAAACGGTCCACCCAAATTCAACGATGGTCATCGTCTCTTTGACCCGAACCACCCGGAGCACCCGACAAGGAGGCTAACAAATTCAGATGACCGGGAAGATAATTGCCAACCCTCGCCGCCGACGCTTCACCCATCGCTTGCTGTTGCTGAACGAAAAACGCAGCTGCAGCTGGTTGCTGAGCCGCTGTTTGTACCACCATCTCGGGAGGAGGCGGGGGCGCGAAGCTCCATATTTGACCAAAGTCAGGCCTAGCTGGAACAGCCCAGAACGCACCCGTGTGCGTTCCAGCGGGCCCCACGATAGAACCCACGCCCGGTCCCACCGTGGCCCCTCCAGAATCGTCCTTCCCGGCGTTATCGTCGTCGGGCCGGACACGTTTTCCGAGTAAAAAAGGGGTGGAACCCAACAAAGGCTTATGATCCAACGACGAAGAAGTCGTCGACGGCAAAGAAGTGGAATTGGCTCCGCCGCGGACGGAAACTGACACGGTGGAGAAGCTGGCTGGAGTCGTCCCCGTACCTGTAGCGGCTATGATGGAAGGCTCGGCCTGGCGTAACAGCCACTCGATGGTCTGACCATCGGATTTATGACCCAACTCGCGAGTCAACTGGAAAACACGAGCGGCGCAAATGATGGGCATCCTTATCCTCCGTCCACGACCGTCTACTTTGCTGTGACGGTCTTTGGAGGGAGGTTTCTTGACGGCAAGGGCGCCGTTCCCCGGCGCTTGTTGTCTCTGGGTATCCATTGTTGCTCCGTTTTTAGCAGCAGCCTCTGAATTTGACATGCGGCACCAAACAAAACCCCAAAACTGTATACAACTTCAACTAGGCTCACTGAAAATGTTCACTTAGTTTTTTTTCTTTTTTTGTGGGGGGGGGGGGGGGGTTGGGGGAGAGGGGGGTAAGCTGAAAAGATTGGTTGCAGTGTATTGTAGGCGTTTGATGTGAAAAGAAAAGTAAAAAGGAAAAAAAAAAGAAATTAATGGAAATACAGAGAGGAGAGGGATGGATATTGGGGAGGGAGCAGAGTGCTAATCATTGAGCGGCAGCAGCTGGTGGAGACAGGAGGGAGGGCACATGGGTGGTGGTTCCCACTTCCTACGCCCCCTTTTGAATCACATTAAAATTACGCTTTTTTCAATTATTTCCCTCTCAACTATACTTCTTTTCATGTTTTCCTGCCCATACCTTAATTAACATTTACTTTTTTCAACTTCACCAATTTTGAATTTTACTAGGACTATTATTTTTTTATATTTTTTTAATAATTCAATTTAATTTAATCCTTAATATTTATTTATTTTCACAATTTTTTAACAAATAGAAATAAATTATATTAACTATTTTTTATTATAAGTAGTGGTGAAACATAATAGAGACTCATGAGGGTCATGATTCCTTTAAAATGATAAATTTTTAATTTAAGTTTTATAGTTTGTAAAATTTTAAATTAGTAATAGTAAAATTACATTTTGATTTTCTTAAAAATGATAAAAATTTGATTTAACCTTATAAAAATTATAAAAATAGTCCATTCAAATGATGAAATTACATTTTGACTATAGTAAAAATATACAATTTAATTCATTCCCTCAATTTTTTTTAGCTCCACCATTGATTATAGGTTTAATTATTATAATACATATGTAATAAAGAAGTTTTTTTTCTTCAATATTATTATACTAGAAACCAAACGAGATATTAATTTTTTATTTTTCATAATTTGATTTTTGAATTTGGATTTCGAATATGACAGTCTCTCAAAATGCAACATCATTATTCAAAATTTTTAAAAAGTTATATAAAATCTAAAAATTAAATAGTTATGAATTTACTAAAGAAATTTTAAATATATATATTTTTAAGTTCAGATAATGATATGGTATTAACTCAAACTAGCACAACATCACAAATAATATCTAAGATTAGTGATCAAATCAGGAAAAACAATCAAGTTTCAAGATTGACATGGACCCAAAAAAATGTTCAAGGGCCAAAATTAAAATTTTTGCCAAATACAAGGATTAAATGTTCTTTTATCCCTTTTAATGACTAAATTATCTTGTTTCGTCACCTAGACTATCATTTTTGTTTTGTTTCACCTTAAAAATTACTTGCATTCAATAAGAATGTATCACCTTTTTATTGGTAACTTTTTTAATAAATTATTGTGAAATAAATATTTTAAGTATTAAAGTGAAATAAAAAAACAAATTCGGAAACAAAAAAATTTATTTGGTTAGATAAGGAAATAAACCTTGAAATTAATGTTGAGTATTTATTAATATCATAATTGTAACACCCCAAAATTTTTTACTTTCTCCTTGTGAAGTATGTCATTGGAAATTGTTCTGTTACTGTGGTTTATGTGTTTTAATTGTTTATCTGAACATGAGGTTCAAGTTTTAGTTGTTGCAAAATTTGGTGATTTTCTTTTTTGATGAACTCGACACTTTGAATGCGTTATATAAGTTAGTTCCTGCGCGATTTAGTTTTAATGATGAGTCTAGTAGTTCAATGATTTGGTATTTGTTTGGTTATTCATGGGTTGCGTGTTCGAGTCTCATTGTAAGTGAGAGATATATATTTTTTATTTGCTTCCCCTCGTTAGATGGAAGTTATGTTAAGTTAATTTAAAAATTGAAGATCGTTTCGTCTTTTTCTTTTTCCATTTTCTTTATTTTTGCTTCCTTTCTTTTGGCATTTTAAAGTGACGCGGTGTCTACTACTTGAATTGGAGAAATTATTTTACTTGACTGATTGGGAGTACCGTCGGGGAGTTGTCTGTTCCCTATTGTTGCTAAATAAGGTTTTATTTTGTAAGTTAATTAGAATTTTGTAATACGTTACTGATTTTGGTTGAGGTTATTTGAATTGTAAAAATGGTTATTTATGAGTTAGAATGATTTCTTTTAGGCGAGGATCATTTCGTCGTTGACGACATTCCAATGTTTTAGATCGCAACCTTGGTGTTGTGCAAAGGTAAACACATTTTGGAAGTGAGTTACGTCTTGACTGATGTTGTTAGAATGGTTTTGAGCGAAATTGAGAAATGTTAAATGGTTGTTTAATGTGATTAAATGATTCCTTGTCTGGGCTTTGGTTAGTAGTAGGAACGCTTAAAGTAACGTCGTAACAGGTAGGGTATCAACCCATTTGCTATTTTCTGCATATTTTCCCCTGTTTCCTGCAAAAATACCCAGTTTTTGTCTCTGTTAAAGAGCACACGGGCTGGCACACAAGTGTGTGGCTAGACTGTGTGCCATATAAATGGATTACAGGGAACACACGGGCGTGTGCCAAACCATGTGAACATACTATTTTGAGAGTATATAAACAGTGAGTTACACGGCCTAGACTCATGGGCATGTGCTAGACCGTATGGATGTGTTGTTGGTGAAATAGAAACAGTGAGTTACACGGCCTGGACACACGGGCGTGTACCAGACCGTGTGTTCATGCTATACCATGGAATCAGAAACAGTGAGTTACATAGCCTGGACACATGGGCGTGAGTTTAGACCGTGTGACACCCACAAGCTAATACATGGTCGTGTGACAAGTTGTGTGCAATGTATTTTCGTGCTTATAATTGCGATCTACTAAAAGTTAGCAAACTACTGATTTGACAGTGATTTTGTAAACACTGCGATGCAATATTGAATTGATAGTAACACTATAAATACCGTAACGCAATGCTGAACTGACGGTAACACTGTAAATCTCGTAAAACAATACTGAACCGACGGTGACACTGTAAACACTGTGAAGCTAGGTAGTGAGACTGTAAGCACTACTAGCCGATAATGAGTTCCACTACTGTTGTATTCACAACTGAAAGTTGTGACGGTTAACAACTAAACGTTATTGTTATACGTGCCATTAATATAAAATCTCAAGAAACCTTGTTATAGCTTGTACTAACCCGTTAAATGGTGTACAAGGACTTCGCAGACATGAGGGTTGGCAGATGAGAAGTTCGGTCATCCTAGGACATGTAAGACTTTAGGCTTGTTGTTAGAATGCTTGTTAGAGACATAACAATGAACCCTTAAACCTACGTTGATACTATTAATTTACTGTTGAACTTACTGTTATTTTAATGTCAGTATGGTATGCTTGCTTCCATTGCGTTCTATTATTATTCTGTGATGCCTTGACTTAGTTGTTACTCTTAGGTCGAGTTTAGGGTGTCACAATAATAAGTTGAAAGGTTCAAATTTAATCGAAAGTCGTATTTTATTTGTTGAATAATATGTGTGTACTACTTTTAGTTTTTTACAAGATCGATGATACATCTCAACGTTTAATCAAAATAACCTATTCTCATCTAAACTTCATACGTCACAAAAACTAAACTTAGATGAATTATCTTATTGTAATATTTATGTATATTAATACAAATGAGTTTATATGTATCACTCTGAATTTTTTGATATTTTAAATTATATATATATATATTTATATTTTTATTTTTAAAATTTAATATCTATATATACATGTAAATATATCTCAATTGCATATGTATATAAATATGTTGATGTGCAAATATATATATATATATTTATAATTAGGTTAAAGTTAAATGAGTTAATGAATTTGTATTATTAAATATTGTTGTAAAAATAAAAAAAAATGTTTAAGATAAAAATATTAGAAAATATTAAATTAGTTTATAATTCAATCTTTGTGCTTTCTATCTTGAAAATAATATTTGCAAAATAAATCCAAATTATTTGTATACTGACTCTTTCAAAATGGTATAAAAGTTTTATTATTTCAAAAGGTTTGATTAGATAAATCAATTATATTAAAATACGTGCTAAAAATTTATAAATTAAAATGAAATTTTGAAATTTTTTTATTTCGTATTTAAAATTTAATAAAATATTACAGTTAAATATGACATGAAACCGTGCACTCAAACCAAATCTTTCTGCAGCGACAATAACGCATATGCCAATTGATATAATACTCAATCAGCTTTAAAATTGATTTCTAAATATATGTATTACGACTATTAATTTTGATTTGATGGTTTTAATAAAATATGCATTAAAATTGATTTATTATTAATGTCAAAAAAACTAAATTTTAATTATAATTTAAAAAACGATATTCACTTTAAATATAACTAAAACGGAAGTATTTTGGAACTTAAAAAACTATCCCAAAACTCAAAATTTTCATATATATATATATATATATATACTCTCGTAACTTATTTTATATAATATGTATGAGTAATTAACAAAGTTGGCATAAGTGGACTGATTTGTTAATAACAGAATTTCAGTGGTATAATTTGATAAAAATAAAAAGTTTATGACTTAAATAAAAGTTAATGCTAAGTTCAATGACTTAAAAATAAAAAGTTTTTAATCCTCCGTATATTGGAAATACGGGTAAGGATGACAGTAAAGTTTTTGTCTTTATTTATATGCAACTTATTTTTTATTTAATATTTTTATATGCTTCTTCAATCCCATCCTAACTTATCTTAAAATTTTAAATAATGTTTTACAATATACTATTTTTAACAAATATGTACCAAATATTATAAAAAAAGTTAAATTAAACTATATGTTATGAATTACTAAAAAAATTAACATGTTATAATTAGAAAATATATAAATAGGTATAAGTTTAAAAGAATGAAATTTCAACAAGCATTCTAAGTAAAATTTACCTAAAACCGAATAAAAAAAACTTCACAAGCAGATTTAGATTGATGCTTGTTTTTTTTTTTTTGAATATACTGATATGATTACATGGTAATATCTGTTCATACTTTCTTAAATTAACCCTTTGACAAGGCACACACACTTTACATATACTGATGCTCGAACCCGAGTCTCCTAAGATAAATAACATTCTCTTAACCATTGGAGCCACTCATTGGGTTCTGATGCTTGTTGTTTTTAAGGTGTATTGAAATAACAATACAATAATTAAAAAAGATACTTGGCATCTTCTTAATCTCGCTTGTGGTGTTTTTTTTTACTCCATTGGCAATTGATAGACCTAATCTTTTTAATTATCTAAATCTCACTAATTAAAATTATTGTTAATAAATTGTAGATTTTTAATTCGAAAATTGAAAAATTCAAATATAATCTAAATATCAAATATTGTTATTGATGTCTCAAATGTTGTTATAGAGGGTTAAAATGTTCATTTTAAACACGAGATTGAAAATCAAAACATAAATTAATTTAGATGATATTTAAATAATTTATACCTAAAATATATATTTTGAATACTTTTTAACTAATTAAAAATTTTTTAAAAAATTTTAAGATACATATAATATTTTAAAATTTTCAATATGTTGACGAATGGTATTTAAATAATTTAATATAATTATATTTTAAAATAATATAATATAATGATACATAAAATATTAATTAATTTAAAATTTTAAATACATTTTAAATAACTAATATAAATAAAGATAACAAGGCTATTTTAATAATTTTGTTTTAAAACACAAAAGTCAAAAGTAGTTAAATTTTAAATGCATCCCAATTAAAAAACACTTTGCAATTGGGGCGAAAAATGTCAAAACATGTTTATTTTCCAACTATATACAGTTCAGGTGTATAACAATCTTCCTTCTATAACATTTAGAATTTTAACAAACAAAAATTCAACTAATGATTTTAGTGAAAAAGAAGATAATGTTCATTCTAAAAGATCTGGATTCAAGTGTCTGTGTGTGCAAGGTATGTATGAATTGTCAAATGATTAAAAAAACACGAGCAAATATGATAATATAATCATATCAATATATTCAAAAAAAAATTAAATAACAAAAATAGATGTTATTGAAAGGATTAATTGTATTAAAAATATTTATATATTATATATTTGGTATGACACCATCATTTAATAATAACTAATGAAGAACTGTGTAAGATTCCTTATTTACCCTTTTCAAATAAAGATTACAGTTCACATGTTTTTTCTTAGTTATATTTTAGAATATTTGGCTTCATTCATAGTATGCATTGTTGAAATTAGAAAAAAATAAAATAAAAATGACTTAATATAATATTTGGTATTTAAATTTGATATTTTTTAATTTAGTATTTAAAATTTTTTGACTTAATTTGGTACATGAATTTGACACTTTTTTTTTATTTGGTACTTAAATTTTTTTGGATTCAATTTGCTACCTTAATTTGGTACTTTTTTTCCTAATTTAGTACTTAAGTTTTTTTAGATTTAATTTGGTACCAAAATTTATTAAATATTATTAAAATCACGCAAAACAATAATGGTGTTGAATTTTTTTATGCTATAAAAATATTGTCAGTTTTAGAGAAAATTCATGTTAAAAATTGGTATTGAGTTATGCTTAACGAATTAATATTAAAAAATATACCAAATTAGGAAAAAGAGTCAAGTTCAGGTACTAAATTGGATCCCAAAAAATTTAAGTATCAACTTAAAAAAGTGTCAAGTTTAGGTACCAAATTAAGAAAAAGTGTCAAATTGAAAACCAAATTAAACCAAAAAAATTTAAGTACCAAATTAAAAAAAAATATCAAGTTCATATATCAAATATTATATTAAGCGAATAAAAATTTGAGGGTGAAGATTGAATGGGGCTGCGTTGCATTAAAAAGAACATATCCCTACCTACTAGAATTCTAGATTGGTAGCTGAGACAAGCTTTTATTATACAGAAAATGACTAATCCCAAACACTAACTCACTCATATATAAATAAATAATAAATTATGAAATGTATTAAAATTTTACTTATAACTATCATATTTATATTAAACCTCTCATGTTAATTACACATATCATGAACTTAACGAGTGGTTCCAGTGATAAAGAGGATGATGTTCATTTTAGGAGATCCGGGTCTGAGCATCTGTGTATGTAAAGTGTGTGCTTTATCAAATGATTAAGTAAGTATGAACAGATACTATTATGTAATCACACCAATATATTCAAAAAATATACATATCATATCAATAAATATAATATTTATTTTGAATCTCATATGATGCCTAGATAGTAAGGATGTTTATCATCTTATATGTGATCTGAATTTGGATCTCACTAATTATATTTATTGTTTCAGGCTTTGCCCTATTTTTACATTTCATTAAAACAATATGATATTTATTCTATATACAATTTTATATTTATTAAACATGATATATAATTAGTAATTAGATATGTATATGGACTTAGCTTTTTAAAAAAAATATATATATATATTAATTTAATTTAGTTGGATTTGAATTTTAATTAAATAATTTAATTTAAATAACATATTGATATTAATATAAAATATATTTCTAACATTTTCCAAATATATGAACAATGAAACAGAAAGTTAAAGCAGACTGAATTTGAGTTTGTACATGATTTTTTGTAATAACATTAAAATATAATTAAAATATGATATAACAGCAATGCAAGAAGATGTGAGTTTGAATGTGTTGAAGCGCATTATCCTCTATTTATGGGTTGAGAAAGAGCTATGGATAGTTTTAGGCATTGTATTAAAAAGAACAAATATAAAAAGAACTTATAACCAGATTGTGCAAAAAAAAATCTAATAACTTTTTTCAATAATGTATTCCAAGTACGGGAAAAAAGCATTTAAAATTCAAATTTTTTTTATTTGGGTTAAAATGTAATGATTTTTTTAATGTGGTTCTTCGAGATTGTACTACACTACCACCTTATTATTTGATTTTTTTATAGTGTACTAATATTTTTCAAGTGATAATGTATCACAATCTCATAATGTCACACCATCACATTTTAATAAAATTTAAATTTGAAAATTTAATTAAAAAATTGGAAAATTTCAAATTTAAAATGAAAAGAATTAGGGAGAAAACAAAATCCAAAAATTAAATATTGATTATTGCTTTATCTTTTACACACTTTGTTAGCAGTAAAGACTCCTTCGATTACCTCATAAAATTACATGGGCCTGACGTGGGCCGCACTCAGAAAAAAAACAAAGTAGTTAATCTAAAGTCAAAAGGAACTTTTCAATTAACTATTTAAACTTTAGTTAATCAGCTCAACACTAATTAGTTATGTGCGTAAATGATGTCGTTTTTGACTGTTTTATACCAACAATTATCACTCATTTATTGGCTAATTTAATTAGATCAGACGCTCACAAATTAGGGTGAATATTTTAAATTCATCTCAATTTTCAAAATATTTTAATTCAGTTTTTACAATATTAGTATCGTATTAATTAAGTTGTTCTACAATCGCGAAGTTAGAAGTTTAGTATTGGGAGTTAATAAATTTTAAAATTATTAGGGGCTAAAAAGTAAAAATTAAGCTTAAAAAAAGCTTAAGTTTAATTCTTGATAAAACAATGGGACTGAAACCGAAAATATACCATTTAATCAATCGACGCAAAAGCTCTTATCGCACCCTACTTGTGTCGTGGGTATTAAATTATAGCCTACGTGTGTTTGATGTGGAATTTATTTAATGTAAATTAAATTTTAAATATATTTATACTTATTTTATGAATAATTTATATCCAACGAGATAAAAAGAAAAAGACAACGTCATGAAATTTAAAAGAATTATTTTTTAACAGGTCGGATTCAAGTTATTCACCTTATAGATAATTTTGCGCTTTCAATTTTGACTTACTCATTTTGAATATAATCAATATCATATTTGATTATCATTAAACGCCTTATTTTTTAAAATTTTAATTAAAATGTAATATCTTATTTTTAAATATTCATTTTAACATTACTATATTACACGACACTCGTTGTACGTGAATGCGAATATATATATATATATAATCAACGCCAATGCTTTAATTCACACGAAAAGGTTTTCAATTTCGTCGGTGTTTGATTTAATTTATGAAATCAATAGGAGGCGAATCTAAAAGAAGGGGTAGTGGCTTTGGCTTTCCTTAAATGATAACTTATTTTGAAAATTATGAATATATAAATTATTTTGGTACTTAATAATTTTTCTCAAATAGATCTCAAAATTTAGATTTCGTGAAAGTGTGATGATACGGCACTTTGAGATCGTTCGACACCATCTCATGAAAATTTAAAATTTTATATAACTTCTAAAAAAATAAAAAAAACTATATAATTAAAAAAAATAAATCAAACGATGACATGGCCACAGTCCTAGATGCTATGGAAAAAAAACTGCTCAAGTTCTAAGAATAATAATAATAATAAAAAGTTTAAGGAACAGAATAGAAAAATAATAAAAATCAGGGACTGGATGTCAATTTAACCCTTGTTATCGTTGTTAAGAGTGATAATCAGGGGAAAGGACAAAGGATAATGGAGCCAAAGATTTGCTGTACGTAATCATAATTGGATAACATCTATTATTATTATTATTTTGTATTTATTAATTATTTTTAACAGAACATTCCTTAGTGATCCCATTATATTAGTAGATCAGCATCTTAATTTTATATTTCTGCAATTCCCATTTATTTAATCCCACTAACCCCCCAAAATATTAGCCTACTTAGTTTATTATTACTGATTATTATTGTGCAATGTTTCACATTTTTTTTCTTTTTTTGTCTCCACTGAAATAGCTTTATTTGTTTTTTTTTCTTAATTTTGTCCCAATGGTTAATTCAGAAAAATTCATTGTGTAATTACTATTTTATTTTTATGTCAATGAAAAGTCCCATTCTATTAAAATGGCCGTACTTTTGTCAGTGGAAGGGCCCCCATTCTATTAAAAATCTTAACTTCTATTAAAATTTTAAATATAAACAAATTTGAATGTTCTGTATTTTAAATAAGTTTTTTTCATCTTATTTTTTGGATATTATATTTTATTCAAATCCTCACCCTTAAACAAATCATTTTTTAATGTTAAATATTGGAATAACAATTAGGTTATGTAGGATATTGGGGTGACTATGTTGGTTGTTTATACAGTAGATGGTGTAAAGATTCTCTAAGAATGGTAATTTACATTGTAGATTGTGCGAAGAGCCAGGAAAGGGTTATTTATTTCATCTCAAAAATTGTTTAAGCAGAGTGTAGAAATGTATACAGTCTTCTTTTGTTTCTCCTCGGAGAGGTTCATCCTTCAAATCATGATTGTATTTTTCGAAGATGTGATTATTTTTGGAAGTTAAAAACATTTATGAGATCGAGTTTGATGTTATGGTTATCATTATCGATTTTGCAACTATGTGATGTGAGGTACTCGAGCGTATAGTTGTAAAAAAATAAAAAAATTTAATTAAACCTCCTCTATTAATGATATCTATTTTAACTATATTAATTGTTAAAATATAAATAAAAAATCAATCAACATAATTTAATCTTTCACTTTTCAAATAGAAAATCATAAAAAATATTCAAAGATGGTAAAAAATTATAAAAATATTAAAATTTATATAAACTTATAAAAAAAATAATATAAAAAATGTTTCAAAATAAAATTAATCAAATTTAAATGAAAAAAGAAAAAAAAAAAAAAAAGAGAAAGGAAGGTTTAGTTGGGAACTAGGAAATGGGGGGAAACAGTTAGAGGTTGAAACGTAGTTTGTTGCCGACTCTGTGTCATAAGTGCACGAGTTGTACCAAAAGGACAGGCCCCACATGGGTGATTCTATCATTTCCATTAGGAGAAATAGTTGAAGCCACAAAATCATTAAGAACATGTCAAACAGCTGGACCCCATCTCTACCTGTTTTTGGAGCTATTTATGAAAATGACTAAATATTTCCTTTTTCTAAATTTATCTGATTGGTTGGATTTTATATTTAATTACAATTTAATATGATTGATAGATGTAAAGACATTTTAGACAACACATACTATTTTAATTGAAAAATGACTAGAAATATTATTATAAAATCAATAGGATTTCATATGTAGGGAAATATTTAATATATTATTAATGATCGATAAATATTCTATAAAAATATATTTAAATGTTAAAAAAATACATATAATAATTTTGTAAAATTATTTTAGTATACAAAATAGTAACCTTAAATAAAAAATATCTATATGTTATTCTTGGTGCTCAAGATACTGAGCTTATGTAAATTTGTAAAGCACCAATGGAAACTTGACACGTGACTTGAATGAACGATGGGCCATCATCATTTGCCAGTCCGTGGTGTTGTTTTGAGACGACCATATATTCTCAAACCTTTTTCCTTCATTTATTTATCTATAATTTATTATTGAAAAGCGTTACGTGTAAGTTGTAAAACGAGTGAATTTTTTGTCTAATTTGAAAATTTGGAATTGTGTTTGACTAATTTCTTTATTTAAGAAAATAAAAACGTGCGTGTTTATAACGGAATTAAAAAAAAGTAAAACAATTTTACTTGGGGTCAAATAAAATATTCAGAGCAAATATAATGTTCAGATCAATTCGGATTTGAATGTTTGACTTTAGAGTTACATATTCAGATTGTTTACTGTTAAGAATAATTCCTAGCTCGGAAAAATTCAAGTTTAAGTGATTGATTTTAATAATCAAATCGAGTTAGATCAAGCTTGAATCCGATTGAATGATTGAAGTATTGGTTCCGGATCAGAATCGACAACGAAAAGGGAAAAATAATAATATATTGGCAGCAACAATCACTTGGTAATTCCATTTACTAAGAAGCATGAAAACTGAACTATCAGCGAACTATTTTGGTTGCTTGAGCAACTTAGAATACGGCAGGTCTAAGACTCAAGACTCACTTGGAAGAACATTGAAAAAGTGATATACCTCATCTTCATCAATGACACCGACCTCCGTTGTGCAGACCGAACAGTGGACCGACTTCCATGTTTCCCCACTGGCAGCAGAAACTGCTTCATCCTCAACAGTTTCTCTTCTTCGCTTGCCTCTTTTTGGTTTTACCCTTTCTTGCCTGACTTTTCCGTCTTCAATCTTGCAGTTCACAACAAAAATCGCCCTGTATTGTGTCACGTATTTTTCATGCCTGCAAAACCCTGATTAAGCATAGCTTAATGGCAAGAAGAAATGCATGTTTGACCGCATCACAGATTTCTCGATAATGCTACGAAAAAGCATAGAATCTCTAAATCACAGTAAAAGGATATTATGTTACATCTAGCATTACATAAACAAAACTACATAAAAGCTGCAAAGCAATTATTCTCTCAAACCAAAAAGAACCATAACTTGATGCAAGGAAGAAATAGCTTGAGGTCGTATCTTATTGCCGGAAGTTAGATTTAGCGCCTGTTTGAGCTCAGTGTCACTTGACTTAGCTATACTTAGTAGAAAAGTACATAAAAACCAGACTAAAAAATAAACAACATATATTTATCAAGTTATATTAGAAATTTGATCTTTTTCATTTAAATAAGATTACTTTCCTCATATATCCACTCTTCTATTTTCACTCTTGGTATATTCAGTTATTTAACATTTTTCATTGTCTTCTACATTTTTTATTCGAAATATCTTATTTTCATATATAATTTTTCCACTCAGAGAGTGAGTGTACATATGACTGTGCGGTAAGATAACATTACACCATCAAGACAAGCCGAATATCAATTTGACTCGACATCTTTACAATACGTCCATTTCTTTTCCGATACTATCATACACAAATCACATTTGTTAAGAAAATGTTCGATTCAGACTTAAAAGAACTTGAAATAATGGAATAGTGACACATAATGATATGACGATGACATGAAAACCAACATGCTTGATGTACCTAGACAATATTCAAAGACTAATGTCTGATCCAATATGTATCTTGGTTTTCCCATGACTTGCATATTGCCAAAAATGGAGAGATCAAATGCACATACCGTTGGCACTCAAGGCAAAGGGTGGTAAAACAAGCAGGACAGCTTAGCACGGCATCGGAAACACGACCTTTCCTCTTACTTTGGACCCATAATTCATCTTTGTCATCAAGGTTCGGGTCATAGAATTCTGGTTTGATTGAATAGTCTATTTCATCATCGTCAGAAACTGAAAATGCACACAGCACAATCAACAATTCCAATTAGATTTTATGGAAGGACCAGACGTTAATATGCAGATGAAGGACAGTTCCACAACAACTCCAATTCATCAAGTTTGCTATAAAACAAAATTTATCTATTCTTTCTTCAATAACAAAACTGAAAGAATAGCTGCTTCATATTATTGCCACTTCTTACAAAACCAAGTATGTTGATGAATTTAGGTAAAAACACCTCTCCTACCCTTTTCAATTTTAATATTAAGCAAATTGACCCCTCTCAAAAAATCGAAGCAATCCAATCCTTGTCAAATTCGAAAGTGAGCAACCAAGGAAAACATTAATGTTTTTCATCAATTATATATAATTTTGATTGATATAATAACAAATAAGCCCTTAATATTTACATATTCTGTCAATCTGGTCTAGATTCTAAAAAGTTTTATCTGAAAGAAAGTATAAAAATTAAAAAAAGAATATATAGAACTTTAGCTTCAAAAAAAATATAAAAATAGACAGGATATGTAAACTTTGAAGCTAAATTTGTTGCTATACCAATCAAAATTATCTAGAATTGACGAAAAACATTAACATTAAATGGTTTTTTTTGAGAGGAACCGATTTACCCAATATCGAAACAGAGGGGGATTGGGGAGGTCTTTTTACCTAGAATGTATAATTGGCTAAAATATCTCAGAGGCCATTGTACTATATATTGAAAACTAAACTACTCTATATCCTATAAAAAAGCAATTATTGAACCTGACTAAATCTAGAGTCGAGTTGGGTTGAGCTCCTAAACGAAAGACAAAACACTATCAGCATTGTTTCCTCCTTTCACAAGATTCAAACTAGAGACTTCTTGATTAAGGGCACCAAGTACTCAGATCCAAAAAACGTTGGTTAGTACCCTTAAATGTTAAATAACACCAACTTGTCATGTTTCAAAATAGCATGGAAAAGACTAATGCTTGGCAAGGTCTCTAGTTTGAATCATGTAAACGGAAAACTGC
Organism: Gossypioides kirkii; assembly: GCA_005610355.1. NCBI lineage: Eukaryota > Viridiplantae > Streptophyta > Magnoliopsida > Malvales > Malvaceae > Gossypioides > Gossypioides kirkii. Next base: position 4,606,525 of record CP032255.1, read on the forward strand.
ATCGGGACAATTTGCCCCTGAAATAGCATCCGGCATAGCTCGAATTCAAATTTAGTCGAGATCCTTGAAGCCAAAGAAAAAAATAGCATGGAAAAGGGGGATAACCAAAATCAATATTTCTAAATACTGAAATTTCACTAATATATATAATTAGCCAACAAATCGCAACCAAACTACGAGAAATTCACTAAGAAGGCTAAATTCCATACTGGACTTTCAATTATATATGGTAGAGAAATCAGTAAAGATTGAAGGAGAATAATAGGACTGAGAGAAGAAAAAACTACTGGTTTTTTGAGAATTGGTGGGGGAATCCATTTTTGGCGTTGTGGTGTCTTCTTCCATCTCCGATACTTGATTGCTACTACAAGTGGTGGTTTTTGTCTTCTCCGTTTCCATTATTTCGTGGGTGCCCGCCCTTTTTTGTTTTGCCGGATACTAAAAAAAAAAAAAAAAAAACCGCTTACACCGCCAAGCTCACGACGAACGACGCCAGTGCTGAGGGTTTAATTTGTTGTTTAACAAGCTTAACTTGGACGGCCCATTTTTCACTAAGTTATCAATGCGCCAATACCATTGAGTCCAGTCCATGCCTGTACAAAGCATTCAATCTTTCTAGTCAAAATAAGGAGAAATTGTTTTATGATTTTTCCCTACCACATCATCTATAATCCCTATCCATTAAAAATAACATCATTTTTTTCTGCATTATATGTCCAGTTGAAAAGAAGAGATTATAGATGATGTGAAAAAAAATAATGTGTGTATTTTTAATTGATAGAAACCATAAATGATCTGATAAGATTCCTAAATAGCTCACTTCACATCATATACATTGACCGAAATCTCTCAATAATTCAATAATTATATTCAACATTCATTAAATTCGAAATTGAGCTAAATTAAATCTTTAAACAAAAAGTAAAATTCTTTTAATAAATTTTTTCTCAACAAAAAATTTTACTTAAAATTATCTAACTCCTTAACATTTAACTTAATAAAAGTTAATACCCACTTAAAATCTACATCGTTGGAAGATTATTATAGAAAAAGGGTTTTCAAACTTTCTCTCTGTGTCGTTCTATTTCTTTTTTTCGTTTTTGATTAGTTGGCGGCGACGTCAGCTTTAATGCTGACCGTCAACCACCGATATTCCTTCACCTTAATTTTTTATATTCAGTTCTTATTTTTTTATATTTTGATTTTCTTCTAGTTTTTATCTGCCTTTGTGACATGCTTTTCCTCTATCTTGTAGCACGCTTTTGCCGTATGGCACGTTTTCGTCTACCTTTGTGATAAATTTGAGTTAGGCTCGGCTCTGATTTACGATTATCGATGATCTTTCAGTAGTTTGATTCTCTTTTGTGGTTCGTTTATCGATGTAATCAGATCTGTTTTACGAAGCAGCCTGTAAGATTTATAGTTCACTGAATGTATTTTGCTAATCTGATATTTCATTTTTCAGTTTTTTTAATTTCTCTTTGTTTTGTTATTTTTTTGCTACATTTTAATTTTGCTTGAAATATTTTTTATTTTAATTTCTAATAAATTCAACCGACATATTATTTAAAATAAATCTACATCGTTAACCGTCATGAAAAACTTGATATTTCAAAGGGTTTAAGGTTTTAAAGTTTATGATTTAAGGTTAAATAGTAAATTTTGTACATATACTTTTTAGATTTATTTTAGTTTAACCATATCTAAATTTATATAATATAAATTATAATATATTTTAGTTGCTTAGAATTTCTCTTTTAGTTTGATTTTAGTGATTCAAATAGAATTTATAATTTTTTCCAAAAATAAATACGTTAGTTACATAAAAAATCAAACTGAAGATATAATAGTAATACAAATTAAGAATTTCAAAATTTCAAAAAAATAGTTTTTAGTATTTTTAATTTCAAAAGTAGTTAACTAAAAGACCATCTCACCTCAATTTTTTTAATATACAATAAAATTATATTTCGTCCCATAAATACAATTTGGAAGTATTGACTAAAACTTGGATTGCGTGTGAAGTTTGCTCATATTAAAGCTTCGACGATGGCCAAGTTTAATCAAATATAATAATTAAATTATAGGAAGTACTCAATAAATTTATACATGTTATAAACATAAACTTAGAAAATCAGATATATATCATATTGATAACAATATATCCCTTCAGTATATATTAAACATTTCCAAATATCTCAAACATCTCAATCAAAATATTACTTTTAAAAATATGTTTAATGATTGAAAATTATTATTCTCTACATTGAAACATATGCTACATGCATGTTGTCTTTCTACAATACTTTGGAACCTTTTGTTCATTTTCACATTCTGGTAGTTTCCAAATTTGAGCAAAAGGACCAAAGAATCTATACAACAAACAATGTATGGAAGTCTAATTGAATCCCACATACAACAAACAAAGCTGTGAATTGAATTCAGATATACATATATAATACCAGCAAATGGCAATAACTAATATTTTCTTAAAATGTAACCATTCTAATCTTAGTTCTCCATGTTCAGTTTAAAACATACCCTGCTTTCCAGACTTCCAAAGAGATTCATCTATCACCACGTCTCATGATAGAAATGCCAGATCTTTTGCTGCCAAAAATCAAATCCAAGTTAGGGTACATTCAAATTGACCATGAAAATGCATATAAAAGTAAATTTGAATGCAAGTACTACACCATGCGAACAAACGTGCTATAAGGGAGGAGGGCAGCTCTGATTTGTGTATATCACAATTTTACTTGATGAATCAAGAAACAGTAGGTTCTGTAAGTATAATTCCATTTCCAACTCAAACGCCTAAATAACAAAACCACACTTCTATATCACCTTTCCACCAAGCATAGCATCCATGAGCAACCCAAGCATGAAGGTCTTCATGGTTAACATTTGTCTTAATAGCAGAAAAAAATTACTTTCTCTATAAACTGAATCCGCTAAATACCCAAATTTTTTGACCAAGTACCATAGAAAACAAGTGTAGCCGGAAACAGTTCTGTTGATAGCAATATGGAATGATTGCAGCATAAATTCTTTATCGAAAAACAAATTTCAACATTTTAATCAATTTTAAAATGTGGCCTTTCACCTTTCTTGCTTGGTATAGAATGATTCTAAACCTACAAGAGATCCATTGCAGCCTAAAATTTTAATAACAATAACATTCAACCTCATTACAACGTTAGACTTAGCTACACTTAGGGATGATTGATGCACTGAGAGGTAAAATTATAATGCAAACATGGATTTAAAAAAGTCAACTCCACCATGTATATTTGTATATTACATCCAGATTGATTCATTTATCGATATTTCAACAGGATTTAAGATATGTTCAGTTTGAGTTGGCCAGTATGTTAATGCAAGAAAAGACACATGCAGAACTAAAAGTGAATAATCAAAGCTACTTGCCCTTCCAAGTATCAAGATGTCCACAACAATTCGCCAGATTTGCACAGAAGAAAAATATAAATCGCTTAAGAACCTAGGCTACTAGGACCACAAGTTCACTCAAACTGCCTTTTAAAGGAACAGGATTAAGATTGAAATATTGAACAACACCACATACACAACCTAGACATTACATGACCGTCAGAACTTGCCCGGAGATTCTTCCACAGAATATGATTTTAGTGTCACAAATTATATATTGGATGTACACAAATAACATACCTTTCAAGTTTTTTATTTCTCCCACTCAGCCACCACCCCTTTTCTCTTGCAAATTATTTACATACATTTCTAGTTATATATTGAATGTCACAACTTATTTACGTTAGAGTTAACTTCTTGTCTTATGTTGAACGGTTTCCTAAATAAGTAATAAGAATTCCATAAGAAAATAACATGGTCCTACAATTTTCTGTACTTCAAAATATTTCAGAAAACATGTCTTGATTCAGCTACCCCATCTTTCAATGCCCCCGTGAATTTCACTTTACCGAAAAATCCAGCTTAGTATTCAATCTTTATGTAACATTAGTTCCCACCACCTTAAGCCTGAAAGATTGACCACCAAGCTGGTCACAGTTAACACCAGTTAACTACATAGTTGCAAGCATTTAAGTTCAGAAAACCAACCACTTATAATACCTCCAAAATCAATATAGCAAGTATCCATGTAAAGATTAAAAAACAAACAGAAGTGTCAAACACAAAAAATGCACCCTCAACCAAACTTGGCAAAACCATTAGTGACCTTAAGTGGTAAACGTCATGCAGTGAAAAGTAAGTTAAAAGACCCTTCTGTTGTCACTGTAATTTATGGTTTTCATAATGGCAGCTAAGATACAGTTAATATTTAAAAAGAGCCTTGATCTCAAACTTCATAACAACTACACTCCTATTATAGAGATAATTACCGAGCTTTATGTATTAATGAGTGCATAAAATGAAATACTAATAATCTAAGTTCTTGCTCGTACTTAGTTACCCTAAAAGAATGCATATATTTGATTGCTTCGACTATTACTTTTCGATCAAATTCACATAAATGACACCTATGATTTGTTAACAAATGCTGCCAGGTCCTAAGACCTTCAAACCCTCAAAGGGCACAATCATATTGATGAAAATTTGGCAATCATGTTCATCATACATGGCACGCAAGAAACTAAACTAAAACCCAGAATTTCAACAACCGCAAATGGAAAGGCAACACATATAAAAGGGAATATACCATAGATATATTTGTTAAAGAAGGAAAATAAATGAAAAAGAACTTACAATTTTCAATCCAAATCTTCTTGCCTGGTCTGCGGATTATCACCTGATCCTGATCCTGAACCTGACCCACGAGCCCGAAACGGCCAGGGCAGCGATATCCTAAAGCTCCTCTCCGCCGTCCGATTATCCCCAGACCTCTGCTCATTATCACCGCCACTACTATCGCCGTCATTACCTCCACCAGTAGCCTGCGCCCCACGAACCCTCCTCTCATAATCAGGATCATCGGTAGGCAGCTCGTGACGACAAACAGGGCAGGAATTATGCAATTCCAGCCACGGAAGTATGCAGTCCTTGTGATAAAGATGCTTACAGGGCATTTGCTTCGCTTCAGCCCCTTCCTCGAACTCGTCCATACAAACCGCGCACTGGTTGAACTCCGAATTCAAATAGTTCTTCGCTATCTTCACCGAAGGTAGCGCGTCGATGGCCGATTTCGATGCCGGTGGGGTCCCATACCGGTTCGGATCGTTCTCGGCCAGTTGCTGGATCAGTTGTTCGAGGCCCGGTCCGATGAAATAATCCCCAATGTTCGCTGGAAGCCGAAAACCCGGCTCGGACGGATTATTCTGGATCACGAACTCGATTTGGGCACCTCTTGAACGGAGATCGTTGAGATGGTTTTGGATGAAGGTAAATGGATCGAAAGCGAATGGGTCACCCCGGCCTGACCGGGTCGACCCGAAAAAGTTAGGGTTATGAAGGTCAATTGAAGCAGGGGACGGCGAAGAACTCGTAGTTGGAGAAGAGGAAGGGAAAAGGAGCGGGAGCAAGGAAGAGAACGGATCCGATACCGAGAAAAAGGGGTCGGATAACGGGTTTGAGTTCGGATTCGGGTTTTCAAAGCTAGGATTTTCGTATTCTTCGAGGAACCCTTCGTTGCATAGCGGACAAGAAGGGTCAGCGGAAGGGGAAATTGTTACGGTGACGGTACGGTTACATTGGTAGCAAAAGAAAGGCTTATTGGTCGCGCCGTCGGTGTTAGCGTCGCCGCCGCCATCCTGGATGCTGGCGTCGAACGACATGTTTTCAGGTCTTAGATGGTTTCAACGGGACAGCCAGAGAAATGAATTTTGCTTTAGATGTTTTTAATATATATTATTCCATGTGGAAAAATAATGTACGGTAATATTAGAGGAGAATTTTATAATTTGTTTATTTTTAATTTGATAAAAAAGAATTAATATAAAAAAATGTTAATTGCAATTTTCCATTTTTTGTGGAGGCTTCTGGAAGGCTACCTACCAATCTTAATTAATAAATTAATTGAAGGATTTTCCAGGATCCGGGAGAAGGTGGAGACTGGGTTTATGTCTGCCTACAGTTTAACTCCATTTTTTAGTTTGATATATTAATTATGTAATCTTTTTATAATGAATTGATGTTGTTTTTGTTTAAATACAAATAAAAATGCTAAATTAATTTTAAAATGTTTTAATAAAAAATAAAAATAAAGGAGTATTAAGGAAATAGTTGCAATTAGAAAGATAAAAAAGGTGTTGATATTTCTAAAAGCATTGCATGAATTAAATGGGAAAGCTATGAAGAATTGAGGAGTCAGAGTTTTTCTCATGCCGGTGTTTGCCAACAACGCGTTTGATGATACATCGGAATATGGATTTCTTTTTCTTTTTTTTTTTGGAGTGTCCGAATTTGTGTGGAATGCATCCAGAAACGAAAACAAATACAAACTACAAACTCTATGTTCAAATCTTTTATTTAAAAGAAAAAATTGTGTTTAAAGATAATATATAATAAATAATAATAAATATGTATAATATTAAAATAAAAAAATTAAAATAAAGTTTTGATTTAATGGTAAAGTTTAAGGTTTTATTAAAGTGGGTTCAAATGTAATTTTTTATTGATTTTTTAAAAATAAAAAGTTTAAAATATCATTTAATAATATAATTTATTTTAATTACGAAAGATGTTTTTCGTAATTTCTTTAATTGAGTCGGTGCTCGGCTTACTTGTGATATCAACTCAGTCAATGACTTAAATAATAGTATATATAAATAAAACCAAATCAATATATAATTTACCTGAAAAAAATCGAAAATATTAATGATCGTCGAAATGAAATGAAAAAAAATTAATGTTGGAAAATAAGCTAATGCAAAATAAATCTATTGGCACTGATTGGAAAATAAATAACGAATTAAAAATAGAAATTTATTGTGTTGTGGTAAATCCATTGTCTTAAAAAAGAATTCGTCCTGATCGGTGTAATCGTGTAGTGAACGTCGTCCTCCAAGGCTAATACAGTGCTCTGATATTCGTACAACTAAATATGGAAAAGGGAACTCGATTGATGTTGCTTTTCTCAGGGAAATCACAAAAAGATCAATTCCCAATAAAGTTTGAAGGGGTTACAATCGGTTTCATTTAAAACCCAAACTCTTTGTGAGATTTTTTCTCTGAAGTTATTTAGGAGAAAATTGGCAGAACTTATAAGAAAATCGAAAGGGAAGGAAGAAGAGAAAAATATTTTTTAGAGTGTTGCATTTTCTGTTCTGTGTCAAAAATAAAAAAATTAACCTTCTATTTATATTAGAAATAGAAGGACAAAATAATAAATAGGCAAGGGCAAAAAAGTAAAAATGCAGGAATAGTTTGAAATTGCCCTATTATTTGCACGCCCAACAACCAAAAAATATATTAATTCTAAATTTTTTGGAACAGTACATCTGGCAAAAATAAAGCAGTTTAAAGATATTATTTTATGAAAAATAATAAACTTTTATCCAAAAAGATATACATGCAATATGTGTCGAAGACACATGTTAACACAAACATGGACCGAGCCGACAATTACGCGCATGTGTGATAGGCCTATGACCCAAACTCAATGAGAATAAGAAGTAAAGCTATATAAAAACTCTCTTGATAGCTTGTACTTAACCAATGTGGGATACACCCACTAATAACAACTATTTGCATTACCAACAATCCCCACTAATGTAAAGTAACTTGGAGATTCTGTAAACATGAGAAAAAGTATAGTTTTTCCAATTAGAACGTGAGAAGAGCAACATTGAAATTAGTTGCTTAAGCAATAATATATTGTGGATTTGAACTAGTATATAGTGAAATAAGTGATTCTTCTCTTTAACAATTGAACAATCTTGAACTTGTTAAGATAGGACTTAACTTATGACACACAATTAATCTCATATTCAATTGATGTTTTGCGATAACTCAACAAGTTTTAGCCAATGTACCTTGGGTTGTTAGAAAGTGCTCTAGAAAAACTACCCAAAATATTTTTCATATAAGATGACTAGTCCTTCACACTTACATAGGTGATTTCATCAAGTCTATCTCAATATAGACCACTCGAATCAGGGTTATGAAATCATTAAGAGCTTTCATTAAGCTCATCCTCTCAAATTCAAATTCGGTGAATTCATCAAGTCCATCTTAATAGGACCACCCAAACTCTGGGATATGAATTCATTGAGAGTAACAAACTCAATCTCTCAAATCAGTGAATTCATCAAGTCCGTCTCAATAGGACCATCCAAATTTTGGGCTATGAATTTATTAAGAGTAAAAACTCATCATTTTGCATGTACATCATTCGCCATAAGGATAGATAAAATGTACACTATGAGTCTTTTCATGGTTTCATTTATGAGTCTTTTCATGGTTTCATTTGACCACATTGAACTTAGAAACTAAGTTGGGTCTCCACTATGAATTTCTCAACCATTGGGCTTAAGAACCATCCCCCTTGACGAATCAAGAACCATTTTTCTACTTAGCCATTTGGTTAGTAGATCAGCTAGGTTCCTTACAGACCCCACGTACTCCAAAGAGAGTACTTAATTCTTTATTAAATGTCTTACATATTCATGTCTTATTTAAATATGTCTCTTCTTACCATTGTAAGTTTGACTCTTAGCAATACAAAATATGGCCTGCGAGTCACATAATAAAAATACAAGAGGTATTGGTTTTTCCCATAAAGGAATCTCTGCAAGTAGATTCCTAAGCCACTCGACCTCTTGCCTGGTTAAGTCAAGAGCTATAAACTATGATTTCATCGTGGAGAGAGCAATACAAATCTGTTTAGCAGACTTACATGAAATGACTGCTCCACCCAAAATAAAGATATGCCCACTTGTAGAGCTTACTTCATCATTATCAGTTACCCAATTTGTATCACAATAACCTTCAAGGACTGCAAGGTACCCGATAAATTCTAACTTCCAAGTTATAGCACCTTTAAGGTATTTAAGTAAATGATTTAAAGCTTTCTAATGCTCATTGCTTAGATTATGGGTATATTTACTTAGTCTACTAACCGCATAAGCAATGTTCGATCGAGTGTAGTTCATCAAGAACATAATACTTCTGATAATATTAGCATACTCTATTGAAGCCCAATTTTGACCGGGCCTATACCAAACCCATTTTAAATTTATCTTAAGATTAAATTTGTTCTAAAGTTTAAATTTATTTTTAAATTTATTTTTAAATTTAAATTTAATTTAAGTTTAAATTTGCTTTCAAATTTAAAATTATTATAAATTTAAATGTCCAATTACAAGTCAAGGGCCTAAATTGAGCTCAAATTTTAAAATAACCCAAATACCCAAACTACAATTAACCCAAATTACAATGGCCCATTTTTGACCCAATTTGCCCACTTGCACTGGCAGCCTCCAGCTCGGCCAATGGGAGTGCCCCACATCAGCAGCCACTTGCTCTGATCAGCCACCTTCTCCACCTGCTCCAAACCGCCACTGCACCAAGCCTGCAAAGAAGAGACAAGCATTTAAGCAATTAAGACAATTTGTAATGATGAAAGGTTTGGCTATAAAAGTCAAATTGATTTCGGTTGTAAAGGGTTACAAGCCCTATTCTTGAAATCAAAGAAGCAGCCCTTTTTACCAAATAATACTCAATCAAACAGCAAACAGGCAGCAAAGGCAAGACCCAATTGAATACCAGATTACTCAAACATTAAAGACGATCATGTATTAATGCATGTTTGCTACCATTCAATGTATGCTTAACTGTCATTTGTGTTTTCAATTCTTAAACCCATCAGTTTCAAGTAATATATCAATATATGCATTTAATACGACCTTTAATATTTAGCATTCCCTAAAAACGTTTTAAATGTGAATATTAATTATATTATTAATAATATTAATATTGATAATAATAATAATGATAATAATGGCAGTAATTAATATTAAATATTTAATTTAATTAATTTTAATAGTTTTTTAATAAAGTAAAAAGAAAACGAAGGGGCAAGAATACTCCCCTGCCTCGCACGGTCGTCGAACGATCCATCCCCGTCCATGCCATTGCCGGGGCACGCGCTAGAGCTCCGATCCACCGTCCGCCGTCGTGGGAGCGTCTGTTGAAGATCGGTCTACAAGGAACCAGTAACCAAACACAAAAGGAGTTTTAAAATGCCTAGTTTGAAACGAAAATGAAACAAATAAAGATTTGTTTAAAAACAGGATTTCTTTTTCGAATATCAAAGATAAAAAAAAAAGAGAAACCCTTCAACCTTCATTAAGATTTTATTAAAAAAGAGGATGAAAGGAAAAAGATTTTGAAAATTTTCAGATCTGGTTTGAAACCAGATCTGACTTTCGAATGAAAAACAAAAAGGAAATGAAAAAAAGGATTTTCAAAAGAAAAAAGAAATGTTTTTTTTTAAAAGAAAAAAGAAGAACAAAAGACGAACTTTTACCTTTGAACCACCACGAACGGCGGTCGAGTACTCACCGGCGATGGGCGCGTGGAAGACAAGGTGCTGTTGCGCGTCGGACGGTGATCGACGGAGCCTGCGCGTGTGGTCGGAGGCGCATGGAAGACTCTCGATGGTGGAGGAGTGACCGGCGTTGAAGCGCGTGGCCAGGAGCGTTGCCAATGCGCGACTTAGGCGGCTGCCGGAGCTTGGCCGAAGGGGGGGCCGGACTTGAAAGGGTGGGGATGAGTTGAGAGAGAAAGGGAGAGAAAATGATTGAAATTTTAAAGAAATGGAAAAAAAATGATTTTTAAAACTGGAAAATAATATATATACAACCCATTTGACCCGACCCGATCCGGCCCGACCCGTCTCAAGATCCGCGTGTTTTTGGAAAATGTGTTATTTATGCGTTTGGTCCTTCCGTATTTTTTATTTGCCTCAATTTAGTCCTTTTTTGCATTTTTAATTATTTGCAATTTTGCCCGGTAATTTTAATTAGTTTTCAATTTAATCTTTTGACTGTTTGACTGCACCAGAGGCTGCCATGTGTCACTTTTTGGCTTATTTATGCATTTAGTCCCTGACATTTTTAATTTATTTTAATTTAATCCCTAAATCAACTTTTATTTAATTACAAAATTGGCCCAAGAATTTTTCAAGGATTATAAATTAGTCCTTTGACTGTTTGACTGCACCAGGGGCTGCCACGTGTCACTTTTTGGGTTATTTATGCATTTAGTCCCTGACTTTTTTAATTTGTTTTAATTTAATCCCTAAATCAACTTTTACTTAATTACGAAATTGGCCCAAGAATTTTTCAAGATTTACAATTTAATCCCTTGACTGTTGGATGCCTGTGGGGTTGCCACGTGGCACCCACTCTTTGGTATTATTGTTTATAGGTTCCCAAATAGTCCAAAAATTACATTTTGACCCCAAAATTTTAGGAAATTACATTCTGACCTCGAAACTTCCAAAAATTACCATTTTACCCTTAAACTTTCCAAAATTCCATTTTTAACCCCGATTTCACCAAAAATTACCATTTTACCCCCAAACCTTCTAAAATTCCATTTTTAACCCCGGTTTCACAAAAAATTACCATTTACCCCCAAACATTTCAAATTTCATTTTTAACCTCGATTTCACCAAAAATTACCATTTTACCCCCAAACATTCTAAATTCCATTTTAAACCCCAATTCCACCAAAAATTACCATTTTACCCCCAAACTCTCAAAAATTCCATTTTTAACTCTGATTTCACCAAAATTACCATTTTACCCCCGGGTATCCAAAAGTCCCATTTTCACCCCCGATTTCATCGTTTCTTCTTCCTTATCAATATTTGCATTTATCTGCACCTGCATTTTATATTTTTGCATATTATTTATATGCTTATTATATTGCTTCGTATCTAATTTCTCTTATTAATCGCTGCTCGTGTCTTTAAACTTACGCATTCATTTACAAGTTATTTTAAAAAATCGAGGCAATATTCCGTTCGAGCGTAAACTTCGAAAAATCACGCCCTAACGTGTCGGGTGTGAATTCTTCGTAAAATTCGCGCGAACCGGATATTCTTTTCAAGTTTTTACGCCCGTTCACTTCGAGGCTCCGAGAATGTCGTGTCCTAACGTGTTGGTCGCGGCTTTAATTCTTCGTGAAAATCGAAGTAAACAGGTAACCCATTTCCAAAATTCTTCAAATCATATATTCGAGGATTGCATTTTAGCCTTGATACGAAATTTTCAAGTTCTCAAAATGTATATACGAATGATTTTCATGACAAAAACGAGGCAATATTATTTCGTGTGAAAACTTCAAAAATCGTGCTCTAACGTGCGGGGTGTGATTTTCGTAATTTGTGCGAAAGAAATATCCTCTTCAAAAGCTTTCAAACACACCCCTATCCATATCCAAAATTTTTAAGTAAACGAGACAATGTTCCTTCACATGAAAACCTAGAAAAAAAATCGTGCCCTAACATGCTGGGGATGATTTTTGTACAAATCACGCAATCGAATATTCTCTTCAAAAGTTCCCTAAACGTCCTTCAATTTTGAAACTCCGAGAATATAGTGCCCTAACGTGTTGGACACGTCTTCTAGTTTTCTTAAGAGGATCGAAATACGGGGACGAGTTTTCCAAAAAAAGGTCTACTTTAAAATCACACAAAGCCATTTAAAACGAACATCGTATTTTAAACTTCACTCGAATTTTTATTGTTTTCATAAAACAAGACCCGAAAATGATCACGTGGTACCAATTCTGGGCGTACGAGGATGCTAATCCTTCCTCGTGCGTAACGGACTCCCGAACCTATTATTTTTTGGATTTCGTAGACCGACGTTTTAACGTTTTAAACGTTTTGTGGTGATCCAATCACACCCAAATAAAAGATTGGTGGCGACTCCCTTTTTACTCCTTATTTCCCAAATTTCAAAATTAATTTTTCGAAGCCTCGTTTTTCAAGAAGTGGTTTCGACATACTCTAATTAAGAAACATTATTTCCTTTGTTCTTTAACAGATGTATGATAGAATCATGATGAGTTCTCACAAGGATTACATCAAAAGTATTAAATCTTTTTAACTTTTTATCTATATGGTGAGATTGGTTTAATGAACATCTCTTTTATGATTTTGTAAACTTAACTCCTAAAATTACATCTACCTCTCCCAAATCAGTCATGTCAAATTTGGTAGATAATAAATTCTTGGTTTTATTAATGACTTCTATATTGGAACTGAAAATCAACATGTCATTTACGTACAGATTTATGATGACACAATCAGAACTAGGCATTTTAGAATACACACATGCATATGCATTATTAGCTATAAAAACGAAATTGAGAATAGTCTTATGAAATTTCTCATACCGTTGTTTTGGAGTTTGTTTGAGACACTATAGAGATTTTTTGAGTCTGAAAACTTTATCTTCCATACCATGTGCCACAAATTTTGGAGGTTGCTCCATATAGATCTTTTCATCTAAATCACCATTCAAGAAAGTTGTCTTTACATCCATATGATGTACCAACAGATTATGAATGGTAGAAATTTTAAACACAAGAGTGTATGTATCAAAATAATCTACTCCAAATTTATGAGTAAACCCTTTAACCATTAGTCTTGCCTTATACTTTTGTATTGACCCATCTGGTTTAAGTTTTTTTTTAAAGATCCATTTATTACTAATAAGTTTAAAACCTTTAGGCAAGTGTACTAATTCCCAAGTGTGATTAAACATAATAATTTTTTTTTTGCTCAATCATTAAATTATAAAAATGAAATTGTTAAAAACAACCCATATCAGTTCTGTAAAGCTGCAAAAGCAGCATACCAACCTAACAAAAATAACACAATAACCAAATACCTCAACAACAATAACACTAGCCACGAACATGTCCATGATAAAATGAAAAACAACACAACAACAACAACTTACCACGATGTTTTATAAAGTAAATACCTTGACACACTTGCTTTCGTAGAGCTTTCGCCATTCCATTCTTACGATGATTTATGACTTCAACCTTTAGTTCAACTATATGTCTTCAGCCACCTTCACAATCCGCAAACAATTTCCTTAGCGACCATGGTCAGAGACTTCTATACTTAAATTGATTCGATACCGTAACCAAATCAAACTCAATAATCAAAGGAGACCGTGCCTTTTAAATCAAAATAGAAGACATCTGAATTGCGACTTCAATGGCCATAAGAACCGCCATTTCCAAAACCCTCGCTGCACAACTAAATAGCAATGACCAAACCAGAAACTAGCAATAGCTGTACAACTAAACAACAATGACCAAACCAGAAACCAACAATACACCAAGCTCTAAAAATAGAATTCCTTGACACATCAGTTTTCGTCAATGCTTTTGCCTTTCCATTCTTTCCTCGGCTCGTGACTCTAATTTGAAATTCAACCCTTCGCTTGAAGCTCCCATAAATGTCCGTAAATAGATTCCTGCATAAACTGAACCTCGCAACTGTATTCAATCGCATTGATGGAACCTGACAACTCCCCACATCATCATCTTTAACTGACCAAGCTCTTCCATTTTCGAACCGTTTAGATCTTTATGATTGCTGTAATCCTCCAACTCCAATTTAATTATTCTCTAACAATTCCACACCCATTACTCCACAATACCATCAGATTTTTCATTCCATTCATAGAGTGCCAATTTCGAACTCCTCCATTTACTCGACAATAAAAGGATATATCCTCATAACTCTCCCCTTACTTTATGCATAAGTCTCAATCATTCCTTTTTTTCCTTTGGCAAACACCACTCCACAACCATAGTACTACCAGTAAAATCTGATCCATAAACTCCTCTCAGTGTTTGACCAAACCACGTGAAATTCATTCCCATCAGATCTAACTCCATCAACTTGCAAACCACAATGAAACTATTAAACATCCTTCGTCCATTCACCCACACCACGCCACTTCTCCTTTTACTCCAATATCTTGCTGTTTAAATGTCACCTATCCAAATTCCTTCCACTACAATAAAACTCTTAGAGATGGGATAGTTACTTACATGAAAGAAAACCCCAATCCCATATTATAAATACACCACCAGACTCCCTACAACTACCTAAATTCAAAATAAAATCAGCACTCCATACATATCTAAAAACATCGACGGTAACCAAGTCAAACTATGACACCTGAATAAATCACAAATCCACTATAACTATACCCATACCTTTTCTAATACAATATTTCTTGACGATAAAAAACAATCCCCTTAAATTCCAAAACAAAGTCCTCATACCCACCACCACCAAAAAAAAACAAACCCAACAACAAGAAAAGAAAACCATGAATCACTCAAAAACTAACCTTCTTAGTTTAGACTCTTGTCCCTCAAGAACCTAGCACTACAGACCTTCTAATCTCATTAGATCATCAATAACTTTTCGCTCATCACCTTTAACACTAAGCCCCAACTTTTTTCCGACTTCCCACGCATTCCTTGCCTCCTTGAGAATCAATCTCTTTCTATTACTGAAATCTGAATTCGAAAGAGAAGCATTAACGATAATCTAATCTCTATTCGAAATTCCTTTTCCTTTTTGTCTCCTCAATGCCCGATCTCTCTTCTTCTTTTCCATAACAGTGAGAATCTTATCTTAAATATCAAACATCGAATGAATCTTACGACTTTGAGATTTTTGCTTCTTCCTATTAAAATTTGATGTCAATTTACCCCCTAAATTCCTTTCTTCACTATATTTTTCTCCCATCTCCATATTTTCCATCTACTCACTACCGTTTGTGTCACCTGGTCCCTCCATGCCCTTTTGAGTTGTCCAGTTGTTGGCTTGTTGCATCCTCCAAGCCCATCTCCATCTCCACCTCAACATCCTTTTCTTCATTCTAAACCCCAATATGCTTTTCCAATCCTAATTCAGCAACAGAAAAGCCCATATTGCTTACATCTTCCATGGCCCGAACATTGCAACAACTTTTATTCTTCTCTTCCAAACTGCTGCCGACCCTTACTGACTCAATTGTTCTTCTTCCAATCTTAAATTATATTCTAACGATCTCTGACATCCGTCATTATCATTTGTCTTTTCGAGGAAGATTACATTAATTGCTTAATCCTCCTTACTTTGTCTCTGCTTTGAAATCTTCCGGTCTTATTCTCATTGCCGATTCAAATTCAGACACAAAAGTTTCATCCCTCTCCTGTATAGATTCCCAATCTTCTTTTTCCTTTGCACCATAGCCCCTATTAGAATCGTTAAAAAATTCTGTCAATCCAATCTCAACAACTCTTATACGAAAATTCACCTTCCCCACCTCTAGATAAATTAGATCATCAATTCTTTCTGATTAATTGATGGATACCAACATCGACAATTTATCAAAGCTGTTCACCTTAGTCGAATTTTCGCCGAAAGAGATTAACTCTCCCCATACTCCAACTATTCTTTTGAATGATGTATAGTTCCAACAGTGCAAAGGAATATCTGACACTTCAATCCAAGACACTCTCTCATTCACTACCATTTTCTCTGACCAAGGCTCAATTTTGACAAAAAAAACTCCCTCAGATATGCCCAATCATTCTGCTTTAGCAGCTCGAGATTCAAGTTCATTATTAATAGCATCTCTCCAAAAACTAGCATCTATTGAATTTATGGTTCCATCATAAGTTTTTGGATCCTCATCTATAAAAAATGCATGAAAAATAGAATAATTTATTAAGTCTAGATCATTAACTTCAATCATAAAAGAAGTAAGAAAATCAGATCCAAAAATAGTGACAGTCCTTTGTCTTTTACTTCTTCTAGGTTCCACATCATAATTAAGAATATCTCTATTATGTGTACTAGAAGAAGAAACATACTCATTCAGTTATGTATCAAGATTTATACCAGATTTTTTTAGAGGGAAAATATTTTCAATCAAAATAACATCTCTAGATGCACATATAGAAGAATCATGCAAAGACAAATTTATATGTAACATTATTTGGAGCATAACCAACAAAAACAACATCAATAGTTTTGTTTAAAAACAGGTAAGCCTACTTTTGCTAGGCACCCCCATACTTTCAAGTATTTCATATTAGGGGCATAACCTTTCCTCAATTCGTATGGGATGCAATCTAATTTTCTATGAGACACTCTATAAGGATGTGCTTCGGAGAAGGTATGACCTCCCCCACATGTAATCAGGCAAACTAGAACTAAGTGGTAAAGCATTTATAATTTCTTTTAAAGTTTTGTTTTACCTTTCAGTTATTCCATTTTGTTGTGGAAAATAGGGAGCGAAAAATTCATGTATAATTTTGTCTTTCTAAAATATCTCTTTAAAGAAGTTAGTGCTATACTCACCCTCTCTTTTAAGGAAAATTCATGTGATTCACTATAGGTTATTTGTTTTATGATGCTAAAATGGTTAGACTTGTAATTTATTTCTGATCAATGACGACGTCACTAGAGTTTGCCCTAGATATCAAATGTAACGCTGTTTAATTAGGGTTATCTCTGACTCAGATTAAAAAGTGTTACAATTACCATAAAATAGTTTATTGAAAAGAATTTTGAGATGAAACATATAAAAAAAATTCATTAATAAGTTTTAATTATTGTATTTTTAAAAAAAATATCTATCTATAAATTCTATAATTGAATTGGTGTTATGAGTTAATTAAATAAATTTAATTTAAAAAAAACCAACTTCATAATTTCTTTTTAAATTAAATAGTTTAAACTATAATTTTAAAAGAAAATTTAAAATGCATACGAGTGGTTAATTTGAGGAATTTAAAATCTTTTGGGTGCAAGTTTAATACTTGGTGTTGATTTTATGTATTTTTAAGGGTTAAATTATGTTATTATTTCCTATACTTTTAATCAATTTTAGACCTTGAACTTTTCAAGTTGGTCAATAGTTTTTATACTTTTCAAATTTTGATATTTTAATCTTTACTTAATCAGTAACAATTAAATTTGTAAGGTTAAATTTTGTTTAGTAGTCTTATATTATGTGTAAAGATATAAATTTAGTCCATGTTCTTTAATTAAACTATTCTTAGTCTCTACATTTTTTGAAATTTGAAATTTGAAATTTGAAAGTTGACATGAACGATGACTGCAAAAGCTAAGTTGCATTACACATGTGATGATATATGTTTCTCGCACAAAATTTTGAAAATAATGAAACTTAATGAATTTAACTATTCGGGATTAAAATTTTAAAATTTAAAATATACAAAAATTAAAATTAATTAAATTAAAGTATAAAAATTAAATCCATAATTTACCCCATAATTTATTTTTTTTAAAATAACATTTTTCACCTATACATAATTAGTAATTCATATTTCTATCTACACCCAATAGCATAATACATTATAAAAAGGGAAAAAGAAATTCAGAAACACACAGAAAAAGGGTTATTAATCGAATGTTTGAACTTAAGAAACATGAAATCATAGCACACTTCCTAAACCAAATATGTCTCTTATGAATTCCCTAAACCCTTAAACCAAACATATTTAATCTTTAGGGTTTATATATAACACTAAACATTTGAATCTTGAAGGTTGGGTTGAGAAAGCTGAAGCTGATAGGAGAACTGTTGAGGAATGGTTGCAAGCTGAAGCACACTGCTTGGCTCTCCGTAGAAGGGGAATTCATCAAGAACTTGTTGATGATGCTCCACTGGCTTAGCTTCTAGCCCTCCCTGTTGTTGATACTCCATTGCCGCTCGGTGTTCTTGAATCTGTGAGGTCAGAGGCGAAAGCAGGAAATTTTTATTAGGAAGTCAAGATAAAAAATATTAATGGTTGAACACCAATTATCATGTAAGCTCGATCTGCGAGCTTGATAGATTCCGACCCAAACTCATTCGGATTTTAGGCCAATGATAGCAAGTATCATAACACTTACCCAGCGATACATGTTGTTGTTTTCTTCCTCTAGCATTCGTTCCTAAAAACATGCAGTAAACCCAGGATTGATATTAGCCTATCTGATAATTTATTAGATGTATCTGAGCGGTTTAATTTTGTCACCAGTCCTTGTAGTCTTTGTATCTTTGAAACTTAGTTTCTCTATTTATTTGATTTAAAACTTAAAGTGTAATTTATAACACTGGTAATGAACTGTGGCACACTCATATTCAAAGGTTTGATTTTAAAAACTGAATCTCAATTAATAGTACATATTCATATTTAATAGAAATCAATTAATAATTTTATCAATTGGACTTGATTTTTAAACCAAACAAGTAGGAGGGCTAAATTATCAGAAGTAAAAGCAAAGAGACAAAATTTCAAAAGTTCTAAGAGTACAAGGATTGAGAGCATAATTAAACCTATGTGAGCTCACATATGGTAAAATTTTGAAGGGCTTTATAATTGGCATATCACCTTTCTACGTAGATTATCAAGCTGTTGCTGCAAGAGCTCATTCTGCCAAATTTACAAGCCAATTTATATAGATCTCAAATTTTTTAAAGTGATTGCACGAAGCAAATGAATTAAACTTAGAATTTTCTGACTGTACCTTTCGCTCTCGGACCTTGTTGACGGAGCGTTCGAGTTCTTGTTCGAGTTGATCGAGCTCCTCGTAGGGTATAGAGCTCATGTCCTCACCGGTGTAGCGTCTCATGCTTAGTTGAAGACGACGGGTTTCTTTCCTCAACACTGCCAATTCATTGTACAAATGTTCCTACATACACACACATATAAAATCAAAGGCCAAGTAATGAATGTTAAATAATTGAGATTAAGTAACATTTAGTCCTTGAATTTGGTAACATTATTATTTTAGTCCATCAACTATTTTTTTCACATTAGGCCCGAAGCTTGACAGCTTTTCTCAATTTAGTCTGATGGGCACAATTAAACGTAATCCAAATTTAGGGATCAAATTGGGAAAGTTGTTAAGTTTAGGGACTAAATGTTGCATTAAACCTAAATAATTAATCCATTTGGTACCCACTAAAAAAAAAATCAATGAATCTTACCCGATTGTCATGCTCAGGAATGCGAGTCCCAGTGACCTTCTGGTACCTTTCAATGATTTGCTCCATTCTGCATATAATATATTTATATATATAAACCATAAAAGAAAAGGGTAAGAGCTTGAATCTTTATAAAACAAAAAAACAAAATTGACTTGGGAGTTATGGCCATAGAAGAAACCCTAGGTAGCTATGTCATCAGAATCATTGGGACATGGAGGAGTAAAACCAGAACCAACCCAATCTTGGTCTATCAACAACAACCAAATTTTCATGCATTTTGAGGCCATATGTATGAATGATCAAAGGAAGAGAGTGGGAGAGAGAGAGACCTATAAGGTTGAGTGCAATACTGGCACATCTTGCCGGTGCTAGAGAAGATGATGAGGCCAATTTGAGCATCGCAGAGAACGGAGAGCTCGTGAGTCTTCTTCAAAAGCCCAGCTCGGCGCTTCGAAAAGGTGACTTGCCGTGTCGTTTGGTTCTCGATCCTCTTGATGGCTATCTTTCCACGTCCCATATTAAGCAAAAACACCACCTTTAAAACAAAAATTTCTTTGTGTGTCTATGAATCTTCTCTAGTTAAGGAAAAGACAAAATCAGGGAACTATGTTCTCTTTTAATTCACTTCCAAAAAACCCACGGGAAAATGAAGAAGAAAGGAAAGGAGGTGAGGTGAGGTTAGGTTAATAAAGAAGTGAAATAAGGGAGAAAGTGGACACAGAAAGAAATGTGATAATAAAATGGAAATTAAAAACTCTCTGCAACCCTAAAATAACAAGTTTTGTAGTTCATAAAAACAGGAAGGGAAGAAAGGAAGAAAAAGATGACTGTGAGTTTACCTATTCCTTTGCTTCTAAAAACTCCTCTTTGCTCCTTTTTTTTGTCAAAGCGTATAGCAACGAGGAATTTATTCTATAACCCACCCACGTTCTCTCGAGCTATTTTTATTTTTTTATATTTTAATCTTATTATTTCAACTAAATTTTCTTTTTTCCTTTCATAATATATAAACTAAAACTTCGTTTGTTTAGGGTGATGTTAGTTTTAATGCTGGTTGTCGATCGTCAGTATTCCTTCCCCTTACCTTTTTTTTATATTTTAGTTTTTTTCTAGTTTTTTATCTGTCTTGATGGCATTTTTTTTCTGTCTTGTGGCATGCTTTTGTCTTATGGTACGTTTTCATCTACTTTTGTGGTAGATTTGTGTTCGTGAATAGTTTTTTCATAATGCTCGGCTCTAATTTGCGATTATCGGTGGTCTTTCAATAGTTTGATCCCCTTTTGTGGTTCGTTTGCTGATGCAATCAGATCTATTTTGCAAAGCAGCCTGTAAGATTGTTGGTTTTGCTCACCACTCCTCCTTCGATCCATAAACGTGTAGGTGGATAGAGACATTAAGTTTTGTTTCCTGCTTTCCTTCTCCAGTGTTTCATCTCATCCCTATCGTTGCAGCTCACTGGACGTATTTTGCTGGTCTAATGTTTCGTTTTCTAATTATTTTTTAGTTTCTTTTTGTTTTGTTATTTTCTGCTACATTTTAATTTTGTTTGGAATGTTTCTCTATTTTAATTTCTAATAAATTCAACCGACATATTATTCAAAAAAAAAACTTCATTTGAATTTAAAACTACCCATAACCCCTCCCGGACTCATAAATTAGAGAATAAAATGTTTCAGCGCATTCGAATCAACATCATCCTGAATTGACAATAATACTTATATCAATCGAATTAAAACTCAATCGACAAAATTTTATTTTCTTTTTATGTTAACTTTTAAATAAATATATTTATTTCATAATTTTTAACTTATATTATATGTGTTACAATCTAATTATATAAATGTTTTTAGATTTATGATTTGTGTTATATAAATTTTAATATGTTTGTCTATTGTGCCATTCTATAATTTCCTTGATTGCCTTCAGCAAGTGGCGGAGTTAAAATTTTCTTATTAGGGTAGGAATGAATTATAAATTTAGAATTAAAATGAAGTTTTATCATTTTATTAGTTAAAAATTTACAATTTTAGTGAAAATTAATTATAATTTTATCATTTTGGGTCGAGGTTTTTGTCTACCCCTAATGCTCCTGCCTTACATATTTTGAAATTAAACTTGCCAATTTTTATTTGAGTATAAAAAATTGATTCAACCAACTCGAATCCAAATTGGACTCAACTTGATTAGAGCATAAAAAGTCAACAATTTAAATATGTCTAATCTAAATTTGGATAAATTCAGAACTTAACTTAAAATAATTCGAATAAGTAATTCAAAATGATCTGAACTTGAAGTGACTAGAACTTGAAATAATTTGATTAGAAAAACACAAGCTTCAAATACAAATTACTCGAACAAAAAACCCAACCTAAACCCTAAACTCGACTCAACTGAATCCACCATAAAAAGCCAACAACTCTAACCCGTTCAATTTGAATCCGAATCCACTTAAACCTAAAATTTACTATAACCTAAGCAACTTGAACATGAAAAATCTAAGCCTCAAGACTCAAATAGTCCAAACTTGAAATTAATCCGATTCACAAAGTCTAATTGAAATCAATGTTAGGGATTAAAGGAGAGGAAGGGAGGGGGGTTTCATTAGTTTCAATGGATAATCACCACATCCATTAACAAAGGTTAAATTAATGGATTTTGGCCTGGCCAAGGAGGAGGAGTGGCACTATCAGCAATTCAATAGCAATAAGTATTCCTTTAATTGTCTTATGCGGAAACATAGGCAAAAGGGTGCTGTGACCCCTAACCACTCTTCTGATCTCTTCTGCCAAGCTACCTGAATTTTACCATTTCCAGTATTTCCTTTTTCTTTGCTACAATTTGCAAAACTCTGGCTATCTAGGAAAAGGAAAAGAATTATTTTCAACCCCCAAAAACCCTAATCACCCCCTATTCGGAAACGACAAACTGTAACAATCCCATGACTAAGACTTATATGTATAGTTCATGCTATGGTCATTCAGCATCACCACCACCTTGAAACCAAATTATTTGAGGTAAAAATGTAAATGTGAAAGTTGGTGATTCCTTTACGTTTAAACCTTGAGATGTCAGTAAAAGTAATTAAGTTACATCGAGTTTTGGTTAAATCTAGAGTCGAGTCGAGTTAGATACTTCTTTGACATTGTTGGTACTACCATCAAATTTTATCATCAATAAACTCATGCAGTAAATAATTTGGTTTTTATCATGAACTCAGTGAATATATATGATAATATTGTTAAACTTTGTCCAAATACAGAGACTGAAATCCTATTTTATTTTAATTTTTACAGCTAAAAAAGGTAATGCAGCAAATATCCAACACATGAAATCTGATCAAAAGCCAGTGTGGTGAAAAACCAAACTTTTGCTTTTTCATATGGAAGGTGCTTTAAAGCAATGAGGCCTCTTTTTAATTTTAATTCCCACCAAATATTTGATCTAGCACCAACTACATACACCCAAGTCATTACTTTGGAGTTGATCAGAAAGCCATTTCTTTTTTCTTTCTTTTTGGTAAAGATTTTTGAAAAAGGTGGGTTCAATTTGGTTGATTTTTTGGATTTTTTAAATTTTCTATCGTAATTCGATTCGGTTCTCGATTTTTTCATTGATTTTTTATTTTGAATTTTTGAATTTTATCCTAAATGAGATTATTAATATATACTATAATATTTGAATTTTAAACCTACTTAATTCCCTTTTTCTTCAAATAAAGTTTAATGAATCAATTTAATTAAACTTGGATTAATTATATATATTATTATCACCATAAAAATGAGGAAAAATATCAGTTTCCAAATGCAGATAGTCAAATTATGGTTTTGTTTCCTTCTACTTTTTTCCTACCTTAATTACTGATTGAGGGTTCGATCCTCGAATGGAGCAACTTTAAAACTTATGACCACCATTTACTTCCTTAATGGGCTTATAGAATGCGGATGATTAATTATTGAGCTCACTCCGATAAATAACTTGAGAAATACCTGTGTGTGCAAAGTGTGTGTACGTTGTCAAAGGGTTAAGAAAGTATATGAACAAATACTACATGCAATCACACTAGTATATTAAAAAAAACCCATAATTTAACCCTGGTTAAAGTGTAGTTATTTTTGTTTTTCCAAAATAAAATTCTGAGAATGCATGGACATGTATTTACCATGCATGTTGAATAAGTAAGGCAGTAATTTTAATATGTTATAGTTTAATAAATGAAGCAGTGTAGTTTTAGAAAGAAGCCGTAGACAGACCATACACATTAGGTTTACCAAAACTGGATGCTCCATGGCTATCCTTTTGGTCCCCCAACGTTTGTCTACCATTTTCATCCCCACTCAATCTCTCTCATTTCAATTACCATTACATATCCCATCTCCATTTATCCTAATTTCTAACCTAATAAATGTTTATATATCAATTTGATTACTATTTTGCTAAAAAAATATCAATCTGATTAATTCATATTTGTATCCATTCAAACAAGTTCAATCCGAAATGACTTGAACTTAAGATGACTTGACCCAGAAAATTTGATGGACAAACTCAAACCCCAAAATGATCTAGGTCAACAATGGCTCAAACATGAAATTAATCTGAACTCGAAATGATCTAGACCTGAAATAATTTGAAATTTTTAAAATTTTGAATTAATTTAACCTAAATTAACCTAAATCAAAACTAATTTGACTCAAATCGAAATGACTTGAGCCCAAAATGAGTTAAATCCACCATTATTCAAACCCACAATTAATGACCATAACTAGAAATAAACAACCCAAAATTGATTCGATGGATAAATGGTCCGAACCCTAAAATATCAAAAAAAATTTAAAATTATAATCAATTTAATTCAGATTAACTCCCTCTCTATATATAAAACCGTAACATATCTAGATAGGATCTTAACAATTTTCTTACGATGAATCTTAGCTCGATGAACGATGTTATTATTGTAACTACTTATATATATAAATTTGAAGAGCTTAGGCGCGTGACTACTCTCTCAAATTATGTTTCTCTTAGAATGAGTTGAAATGGTAATCGGCTGAGAGAGTTGAACTTTAATTATTTTAAAGCCGGGGGGGGGGTCATTGTCCTGGTTTTAAATGCATGCATGTATATATGTAATATTGAAAGGTAATAGTGGTAAAAGAGCGAAGACCATATGAGTGAAGGAAGGTCAGCATTGGAGAGTGAAGACGACCAGAAATGGGAAGGGCGATGGCAGAAGCGGTTTTAGCTCCACTATCTTTAGCAGCCCCTCATTTTAGGGGGTGCTCAGTTTCTCACATGCCCTTTTACCCTTACCCATCAAACTGCTCCCAAGTTTCATCATCACTACTAATAGTAACCTGCTTGGGTTGGAGCAGAATTTATTTGATTCGGTTTGAAATACGAGTTTTAAAATTTATTTTAATTTATTCATATTTATCAATGGTTTAATCTCATTTATACTATTATATTTAGTTTTTTTAATTTAATTATTGGTTTAATAATAATTCTAAAAAAGTGACTAATACCATTGAATAAATCAAAAAGGGGAAAGAGATCATTGTTATCATCCTTAAACCAAACTCGAGCTAAATTATAATATCAATTTTGATCCGAACTTAAAAATCTGATTACTCCAAATTCAAATCTAATGTAACCTAATTTGATTTAATTCGTTAACAACTTTAGTTTAGACAATTTAAATTTAAAATGATTTGAAGTTGTAATGATTTAATTTGAAAAATTTAAACATCAAACTTGAATAATGCAAACCTAAAATAATTCAAACCCAAAATTACTTGAGCCTAAAATTATGTCAAACTAAAATATCCAAAAATTTTGAAGCTTGAATCGACTTAATCTACATTAAACCGGTCTAAATCGAATTATCTTAGTTTATTTCTTTGTATTACAGAGAGGAGAGATATATTCAATAGTTGAATTCTTTTTCAAGTAAATAATAAGGTTGAATTAAATAAATATAAATAGCATAACAATATTATATACACATGATATTAAATTAATTTATACATTTTCCAATTTTTTTTCTTTTGTTTATTTATACAAAGTCAATTACTTCATACAGAAAAAAATAAAATTGATTCGTTTTAACTGTTGTATCAAAATATAAAATTGATTCGAATTTATTAGAACAATTAAAATTTGAAACGATTCAATCAAAATAATTTAATACTTAAAATATAAATTAATAAATCACTATTATTTGATTTTTAATAAATTCAAATATGCGTTTTTAAATAAATACTTTGAATGTTAAAATGCCGCATCCAAATTTATAAAAAAAATTCATTAATATTATTAACAATTGAACATAAAATTGTTCATTGACCAAATTGAAACCTTGAAACATTTTCCAAATTAGACCCGCTCCAAAGGCTCTTTCATTTTCTATAAATATATAATATTTTTTTGTAAAAAAAATAATACTAGACTATTACAATAAAAGAATCAAATTAAAATGCTCTAGCTCCATGATGATCTCTAGCTAACAAACCAATAACCGAGCTTGGCGGCTTTGCAAATAGGTGAAGCAATGAATCCCCTGTTATGGCACATTTTGCCATGTGATCAGCAACCCCATTTTGATCCCGCGAAATATTTCTGATATAAATCTCCCACTTTTACCGTAACAACTAATGCAATAAGCATAATTCAACTAAGCTGTTATGAACTCTTCCACCAAACAAAAACAAATCAGTCAATAACGCATTATCACATTCAACTTCGATCTTGCGGTACCTCTTATCCCAAGCTAGAAAGAGGCCTTCTAACATTGCTCTTGTCTCAACTTCAAAAATTGTTTCTTTGCCAAAGCTCATCGCATATCCCCACAACCAATTTGCGTTTGAGTCTCGTAGAATCAAATTATATTTTATATTTTATACCAATAAAATTTAGCTCAATGAAGATTAGAAAAGTATAAACTCAAATCTAGTTTAATCCAACTTAAGAGTTCTTTTGGATAAATAGTGCGTTTATCTATGATTAGTGTAAAAAAAAAACTAAACATTCATCTAAAATAGTATTAAATTGACCGGGCCAAACCAACCACCCAACTTATAAACACCTCTAATCTCTAAATGAAAAGTAAAAAAATTAAATTGCTAAAAGTAAAATCTAAATTTAAGTTGGAAGAGTACTGAACCATATTTAAACCTAGATAAAACTATGACAATTTTTAACCAGAGAGCAATACAAAATAACATAAACATTTTCTCATATTGGAGAGCCAACAAGTATGCAATTAACTCTTAGAAACAAAGCTGAATGCAATACGCGCAGTACGCTGAACAGCACTGTAATGGGCACGTATCTTTCATTTCAGCTCTCTCTTTTGATTTCTCAATGGTTCCAACTTGTCCGGAATAGTCATCGTAAGATGCTATCATGGTCCTAGCCTCTTCGATGAGATGCTCCAAACAATGAACACTGAACCCTACTGCCCTTGCGTCTTCGATACTGTACCATGCGTACTAGATCATCTTGAGATAGTGAGCTCCATGGTCTATCGGACAATACCAAAGCATCGCCGAACAGCCTCAGCAAGGATGCGATCCACTCTGGACGTTGGGTGATGCAGTTCTTCCAGAAAGAACCCTCGATGTTGTAGATGACTTCCAAGTATTGCTTGTGGTGTGCTGAGACCTCGAAACCATAGAAATCAACCGTGCTGCAATCTGTGTGATGCATGGTAGAAGTTGCTGGTGAACTGCATAAGTGTGCATGAACTGGAGAGGCAACGTGCTCCTTTGGATAAGATGGAGCAATGTTGTTTATGGGGTATGGATCTTCCATGTCATTGTCAGTATCCGTCACAACTACCTCAGTTTCAACTTCCTCCTCCATTGTGCCTTTGTCAGGCTCCCTAACAACTGCCTTGATATGGACTTCTGCTTCTTGATAGCAAGCAGCCTCATCTTCCTTGTCAATGTTAGCGTCTTCCATAGTGGGGTTAGAACAAAGGCCTAAAGAATTGTCCCTGACATTGTCGGTATTGATGGCATATACCACAATTTCAGCTTCCTTCTCCATTGTGTCTTCATCAGGGTCACTAATGACTGCCTCGGTCTAGGCTTCTGTTTCTCCATCATGAGCAACCTCAGCTTTCTCATCAATGTCAGAATCGCCACCATGATCACGCCAATCAGACTTTTCATCAGAAACAACCTCATAATCTTTACCCCTAGTGTCCCACTCTTCCGTATCAAATTCTTGTCCTTTAACTGGCTTCCTACTGGCAGATCCACGCTCAACACCATGCTTGCATGAAGCATTTGAACCAAAAGTACCCTTAGGTCTGGACAAAGTAGGGTCTAATTTAATGCTGAGAAACAAATAAAAATACAAGCCGTTAGTTCAAACTCATAAAATTAGTTCCATGTTTAGATGTGGGACAAAACAAGGCTTAACATGATGAGCATTGCTAGATCAGATTTCAGAAAAGCTCATCTAATACAAACTCAAAAACAAATATGGAATCATACAGTCTTTTCACAAATATCATGATAGCTATAAAACCACAGATCTCAGTAATATATATTTTTCTTTTGTCCTTGAGAAAAAACGTACATAAAATAACAGTAAGTAGTGAAAGGCAAGCAATAAACTAAAACTCATCACGCAACCAATGTGAAAATATACTGTATACTTCAGCCACAAGTAACAAGCTCTTCTAAACAAGAAACTCAACTACTCAATGAATTCAACGATATTAAAAGTTTAGGGAAAAGCAATATAGTTTGGAGACCAATTTTGTAGTTAAGCCATATAGATGTTATGTTACAGATGAGTTCATCAAATCATATGTCTGTTGTTTGCAAACATTGTCGCTGCATAAAAGCAAGGGAATCTAACTGTAATGCACCCTCAGGAATTCCCACTAGCATGCCAAGCCTTTCAAAATGATTCAAATAATCAATTGAGAAGAGTCACTAAGTTCTCCTTGCTTCTCTCTTTTCCGCTTCTTGTTGTAATTATCCAATTAAATACTACACCAAGACAACCTACAGAATTGCTATTCAAACATCTAGCAATTAATTAACAGGCTGTGTCTACTAACACTTAACGGATGTATGATAACATTACTCCGACAAAAACCCATAAAGAAATCCCAAACACATTCCCAGCATAAAGACCTCATTCTTTGGATATGCATTTTACAGCACAAGCAGTAAGAAGAATAGAATCTACGAAACAACTGACCGAAGGCCCAAAAAACAGCAGCATATCACATGAGGATTTTGCAGAAAAAAGAAGTTATCGCAGCTTTAATAAAGTAGCAATATACTAAAGAATTCACTACGAACATGCATTTGAAGTAACTCACCGTGCATTTGGATCCAAACAATTCACTGCCGAACACATTGCTTGTAGAGCCATGCTCCTCACCTGTTTCGGATGGCATTTACAGACAAACGACATAAAAAAGAATAAATCAATCAGGTTGTTATAACATGCTATAAGTTTTATATATACATCAGCAGAAACTGTATATTCAACAGTGCAACAATCTCAAAACTCAACCAACATATCAGAAGTTAATTAGTAATTAACCATCCACAGACCTCCAATTTGTCCACTTTAGCGCTATGGCCTTGGGGAAGTACACGATATTCTTCCGTCAAACGAATACGTTCACCAACACTTTCAGGTGAAACAAAATTAAGTGCAACATTTATGCAAGACTGTTAAAAAATGAGGAAATAGAGAATCAGAAAAATATAAGCCTAACCATATTGACTGTTCACCATAAGAAATCAAATCCATGCATGGAAATACCATGTCTTTATTATATGCCACCCTTGAATATCCTATTCCATGCCTTTTATATTAACCCCATAACAGAAATAAATATGATGGTGGACTCCATAAGAGGATTGATACAAAATCAGAAAATCATTTCAACTCAATTATTACTTTTCTTATATAAGTAAAGAATGGAAAAGGATTGCAATGAGAAAAATCAAGATACCTTAATGTTCCTGACTTGATAAGGACAGCCAGCAGGTATAAGAACAGCTTTCCCAAGTTTCTGAACAAATGTCCATGGTTCAATTCCTACATGCCAGCGTATTAATTATTTAACCATAAACAAAGACTGATGCTTTCTTTTATCATTTATCTGACGGTTTGAAAGTATTAATCTGTTTTACCATACCATATTCTGCCTTAAGCTTGGACTTATGGTCCAAAGTTAGGTAAAAAGATTTATCATGTATAGAGTCCACAACCTATCTCAAAGAAAATGAATTTTTGTTAAAGTATCAATGAGTCTCAGAAGACGGTAAACCTGAAGAAGAATTGGTTGCCAGAGCCTAATAAATTAAAGTTTATTATACAACATAAAATTAAAGTAACTACGCATTTTACCCGTGGTACTGGAGAACAATGTATATGCCTGAACTCCCTAAAGTGCTTGTTAAGATAACCCCTTAGCTTGGGAACATCTTCTCTCCCGAAAACATCCCAAATAGCACCTCCCTGAACATCTTCCACCGCACTGTCTTCTAGTGTTGACACCCTTGCAGAACTAGTGCCATTCTGTGTAAAGTAGCCAACAGGCTGAAGTCTGTCAACCTTGTTCTTCATCCCAAATATTTCCTTCAGATCTTGCACGTGGTGCCTTTCTTTTAACTTCATGATGCTTGCAAGCTGCTTACCTGTAAGCTTAACTTCAGCAGCATGCACCAAAACATTCACCTGAAACAGAAAGATTAACAAATAATTTTATTTTAAAAACTAATCCGAGACCTAATCATTATGAAAATTAAGCATAGAGTACTCCATTATCCTGCAGAAAACAGATTACTGAGAAATGCTACCTTTGTCTGATAAGAAAGACCACAAAAGCTAGTTATCCATAATATCTCACCGTATGAGAAAATATGGTTCAAGTAGTCACAATTCCAAAAATCTTTAACTGCTGATGACTTGCTAAAGATAATGCAGAAACTATCAAACTTAATGCACACAAAGTTGGAATCAATGTATAACTAAAGCTCTTTTTTAATTGTTTGGGGAAAGAGGATCTGAAAATATGACCTCCGTCATGGGGAGCAGTTGATACCAACTAATACATGCCTGAGCCACACATGTAAGAGATAGAACTAAAAACTGCATGAAAACTACCAACTGAAGGTTCAAATCAAACAACCTCATTCACCCAAACTAGTGTACTTGGTAAATGTTCTCTCTAGAAACACGGTTCTAATTATTCCTAGCATCTGGTCTGCACAATATACACCATAAACTCTATGAGCCTCCACACTAAATTACATCAATGCAGTCCAGTCCCAACTCACCCCCCACAGCATCCAAAAAGAAGAAATAGAGGAAAATAAGAAATCTAGGTATATAAACCCTTTAAACAGAAAAAAAATGAAAACATGTTTAGAGGAAGTTATGCAGCTTGTCCGATGCCTTTGAGGCAAGATTGATAAAATAATTGTAAAGCATTAAGCATAAACACATATGGATAGGAAACCCCAATAAATCTATATACTAAATAATATTTATAAAAGAATCCTAAACTGACAATACACTCCCATTCAAACTTGCATACTTTTGGAATTTCCCTCTTTTTTTTTTCATTTTACTTTGGACTAATAATCAAACAAAGATTTGACGATGGCCTTCTGATCTTAACTTGTCAAAGCTGCGGACGTAAAAAACTAGTTTACAACAACACAGCAAACAAAGGGAGTTTACCGAATATATCTCTTCCAATTTTTGTTGCATAAAATACATGACTATGAACAAATAAATTACCAACAGAAACTCATTAACATTCTCCCTAGTGTTCCAAAATGCATATTGAAAATATCTGCCAGCAATAAAGGAAAACTCAACAAACAGAAGCAGGTATACTGTCTAATATTCATTTCAATTTTTTGTTCCCACATACATGATATGCATATGTTAAATTTGGGATTTTACATGTCTGACATATGGTAACTGCTAACTAGTCCTTGGCCCCATCAGTATTTGCAGTCAGCAACATCAGGCAACAAAAGAACCATTCTTTTCCAGACATTATCAGATGACTTTCAGATCTTATAGATAAGGTTCATAACCCAAAGAAACATTTTTCAGTGCAACAAAAGATGTTGGCATAATAATGGAAGTTCCTCAAAGTCCTCTGATCTGACGTAAAATTTCTAATAATGCAACATTAAATATTTACATAAAGGAGGAAAAATTTTAGCCCATATACCACGTCAGACATGTCACAGTGAAGCTTGGTTACAGAGTCTCCTCGCACAAGCTCTTGAGCTACTCCATATGCAATATGCAACTCTGGCCCCTCCTCTGGCTTAGGAAGTATCTTTGACAATTTGGTAGCAAGGTTAAGAAGGCCACAATGAGAGTGCGTGTATTCCTTTAAGGGCAAACAACAAAGAAACTCAGCATGATGACGTGGAAGGTGCTCCTCAAATTTCTTGGATGCAGGCAAGGCTTTCAATTTCAAAATTTGTGGCCATAAACGGTAATCAAAACGACCATCCATGTAGCCTTTGAAGAACTGAAGAAGATTGATCTCTACCTGCATTTCATAGAGAGCTGATTCAAAACCAAACTCGTAGAACTGAAATGTTCACTGCAAAAGACATCTATAAACACCTTTAAAACTAACAATAAGATTGTCAGTTTATGACTGTCTATTTCATACTTTGAGGTAATTATATTTCTGAAGAAAATTAACAGCAATTGCTTTCACCAGACAATAATTTGACAAAAGTTAAGTCAAACAATTGCTGTTCCATGTAATAGAAGGCGACAGAAGGTCTTACAGAAAAATAGAAAAGAAAGAAGAATGCTGCTTTTAGAATAGAAACAATACAATGTATCATTTAACACAATAATCAATTATTTTACCATGTAGTATCATATTATAGTGCAGCCAATAACATATAATGTACAGTACCTAGAACAGGAAAGGAATATTAATTTTGACTATATCACTCAATAAACATTGGTGCAAGTGCACGCAGTCAAGTTTAGTAATGTATGTTCATAATTTTGAACCACGACATTTGAGAACAAAACTGACCTCCGTCCATTCTAAGCAATCAATAGCCATCACTATCAGATGTTCAAACTTGGAGCTTTTAATCCGACGTAAGACACGCCACAAAACCAGTGGATCCCAGCTCAAACCAGGTGTATTCTCAAGCACATTAGTAGCAATAACAGGCTCCCCTTTAGTCCAGTGCCTTTGGAAATGCTTCAAACTCCCGTTCTGAACATCTTTAGCTGTTGGACAATATAAATAGTTATCAGTGGAATCTTCTCGAGAAGCTGCTTTCCTTGGTTTCCTATTGGCAAACTCAATTTCATCAATTGAGGTGTAACAAAGGCACTGCTGTCTAGGAGACTTCAGCACGGTCTCAAGACTGAGATCCTTAGCTATTGCCTCTGCCTTTTCCACCAATTCAACAACAGCATTTTCTTTAAACATAGATCTCAACTCTAAAAGACCACTACCACAACCGCCCAAATCTTTTGGGGGGCGAGAAATGCTACCGTTTTCATTTGCTTTCCACCTAGCTGCTATACAGCTGTGTTTTGTAGAATCAGTTCCAGAAGACGAGTCAAGAGGCATCCCCTCTTCTGAAAGTTCACCATGCAAGTAACGTGTGCCCCTGTCAACAGATTGAATGTTTACTTCCTCTTCTCCCCCCTGCAAATGTCCCTCATGGATTTCCCGGCAACAAATAAGGCAGAGAACATATTTACAGATAGGACAACTTCGATGATAATCAGCAATTGAAGTTCTACAGTTGCCACTGCAGAAGAATACATAATGGCATCAGGAATCTGTTAAATACATTATATTTTAAGTTTTAATAACAAATCAAGCGATTCTTACTCTAGTGACAATATAGAAAATGATCATATATGACAATATTTAGAACATACCAAAATATACGGTTATGATAAGCAGGAACTGCCCGCTTCAGCTGTATTTCTGATGGGAACACGCCTACATATCCAAAAAATCAAAGTTCACAAAAATTACTTGAAGTGAAGGAAAATATTAAATGAAAATATTAACTAATAATGTTCTACTGTGTGCATACATATCACATACAAAAATCCTTTCCTAGCAACAATTCATTATGTTATTTTCTATTTTGACAAGGCATAACAAACCATGCCGTGAAGAAATGATGGTAGCATAAAAGAGTCTGGCTGTATGCCTGTACCAACCAGAGTATGATGTTGAGATAAAAGGAGTAATTTGATCCTTGAAAACAACATGCAAATCCATCATGAAATCCACAAGAGAAAGAGAACCAGTAGACCAATTTTTGAATCTATAAAAAGCCAAAATGTTTTAGAAATTTTGAATTCTAACAACAAACTTCAGCAGCATAGTGATTGGCATCTTCATTCCATAATCAAGCTACCTTTGTTCTTCCACATAAAGACACAGATTTTTAAAAGACAACGGATAAAAACAAGTCAACTTAAACAACATACTAAAATGGGTAATGTAATCTTAATTATTTAACATTTGGCACTAAGAAAAGGGTTTAAACTGTTCTTTTTCTATAATGCCAAGTTAGACTACATTAAAAGCCACAAGTAGCAAGAAAACGCTCTTGCATTACAAAAATAGCAGACATTTCCTCCCAGATCAAAGGGAAAAAAATACCTTGAATTTTAGCTTCTATTACCTTCTCTTTAATTTGTTCTTGACTAAACTGTTCAATGTGTGGGAGAAGCCACTGAAGCAAGTATTTGGAGTGCTGAAATTCATCACCACTGAACTCTAAACAGGTCTTCTCAGTTTTATTCAACAGAAGCATTGTTTCTGACCAGATACTTAATCACCGTCGAAGTTAAGATTTTAAATAACAATACTATAGCTCTCTGTCTCTAAGGTTAAATGATCATCTTGAAGCACTAATAGCATGTTATCACTACAAAACAAAATAATGGCTTTCAATTGAAATGTAGCATAGCCAACATTATCTAGTTCTGATCCAATTTATCTTTTGTGAAAAACCATCTCATGATAGCAGAAATACAAGTTAAATCTAGTATAAAAGTTTGGGGCAATGACAAAAATGAAAAGGAAAAATAAAGTAGGCAAACTTATGTAACTCATATAAAAACTGAAGAATTTTTAGGAATACTATATCAATTATAGGTGCTCATGGGTTAGGTCGGGTCTAAGTATGATATTAACATATTTTATATTTATTAAAGGTCGGCTCGAAATTTGAGCATAACATTTTGTTCAAACTCGTTCATATTTGTAAAAAAATTAACTTAAGCCCATTTTAGGTTCATATAATTTTTTAATTTTTTAAAAAATATTTATATTATATTATTTTAATATTTGATAATTTTATACATTTTTTTATTTATTGAAATTTTTTATAGTCATGTTAACATTATTTTAATGTTTAAATTATATATTTAGCATAAATTTATTTTTTTATATATTTTAAATTACATAATATATAAAAATAAAATTATATAAAGTATTATAAACTTAAAACGAGTCAAGTTGAGCTGGGCTCGGATTTGAACTCGGATCTTGAATGTTCAAATCCGAGCCCGACTCATATTTTTAAATGGGCTAAATTTTTTGTCCAATACTATTTTTGTGTCTAATATTTTTCCTAAATCTTTTCAAATTTTAGTCGCGTCTTTAAGCCTGAACATGTAATCTAACCCATGAAAACATAGGCTTTCATTACAGTAAAGCTCTAAAGGAGAACACGTGAACTCCAATATAATCCAGTATTGCAAAAGAATTCAAACATCAGCTCTCAGCCTCATACAATCTAAAGTGGCTGATGAGGAGCATCTACTATGAGTCAAAACCAAGTTACGGAGATGAACAATTGTAATAATAACCAATGCTATGAAGACATTAACACTACATTTGGTTGGAGGGAATGGAATAGCCATTCCCTCCTTATTCTTAGATAAACATTTAAGCCATAGTTTGGTTCACCGTTTTCTTCATTCGGCGAATGACTATTCCTCTCTTATTCGTCTGATTTACCGAATCATCATTCGGTGAAGGGGGTTAAGAATAGCCTATTCAACAACGAACGTAATAGTAAAATTTTCCTCCCAGACAATTTTACCTTGTATTTGTTCACTTATAGATTCCGTCAATTTCATCGTTGTTGAAGGTGCCTCCCTCAATTATGTCCTTGAGAACTGTCGATTCATCTCCGACCAGTACCCCGCCTCCGCAAAGCTTCCTCCTTTCCTTTGTGAGAACCTCTGTAAGTTCCCTTTTTTCTTCCCCTTCTTTGTTTATAATTTCAACTGTTTTATAATTTTTCTTCCCCTTTGTGAGAACCGTCTGATTCATCATTGTTGTAGGTACCTCCCTTAATTCTGTTATTGGTTTCGTTTTTCCTCTTTCCTTTCGAATTTTTTTTCAACTATCATTGTTATAAGAATGACCTAGAAGAATATTGAGAAACCTAGTTCACAAAATTATTTTTCCATTATATTTCCCTCAATACTATATCATGTTTGAAGTTTTGGAGGTGTAAAAATCATTGTTGATTTCTAAAAGTTTGGTGATTAGAGCCATGAAGATGTGAAAGTTCTATGATATTTTTGCTGTGAATTAGAATCTAACATGTAAGAGATAGTTTAAGTGTTATAGGACAAGTAAGTAAAGAGTAGATGCTTTGTGGTCTATCCAAAAATAATTTCTTTAAAGCTCATTGGTAATTTGGTTTTTGAGGTTTTCATTGAAAGGCGATTGCTGTATTTTTGCTTGGTTGTTTTGCTGGTTCTGTAGCTTGGCTGTCTAGTTTGGTACAGGGTGTAATTTTTATTCTTTAGGGATGTTTTTTTTTTGTTATTGTGAGCTTTGTTGGTTTAAAGAGGGTGCTGTTGCAGGCAACCCTATTTTTATTTCTGGTTTGGCAAGGTCTTCCTTTGCCTTTAACTCTGTTATATTATGATTGAGCAAAAAAGAAAAAAGAGTAGATGCTTTGTTATGAACTTATCACTTGGTAATATCAACATGTTTGTATGATCTTGTTCTTGTGCCTGAGTTAAGAAAATAGGTAGTTGTCTTAATTAAATTTAAAGATGTAGAAGAGAAAGCCTGAAATTCATTTTCGGTTTATCTTAATTAAATTTCCATTCAACTAGTGGTTGGTGATATGAATCTTTTTGCTCTTTGTAATCAAAATTTCTTATCTTGTTCTCTTTAGAGGTTTTGGCTATGCTTTGTTGTGTTGTGGTGTGGTAAATATTTTGTTTAACAAATAGCTCATGTTTAGATTGCAACACTCTTCTCTTTGTGCCGGTATTGTTTATCATGGTGGCTTGAAAAGTAAGATTATATTGTTTTTCATTCTTTTCTTGGATTTATTTGCAAAATAAAATAGAAGATGTGTGCCTTTTCCAGTGTTTGGCTATATAATCCCTTTGCTCTTCTTAATCAAAATTTCTTCTACTACACTTTCTGAAGGTTTTGGCTGTGCTTTGGTGTGTTAATATTTTGTATGTAATTTGTTTACAACTTATGGCTCATGTTTAGAACATTTCTCTTTTACAAGTGGGAGGTGAGTGGTGATGTAAATCATGGTTATATTGTGCTGACAACATCAGCTGGAATTATGGACCATGAAGAAGCCAGAAGAAAGAATGTTGGTGGGAAAGTATTGGGGTTCTTCTACTGAGAAATTCCCTTTTCATTTTGATATCGAATTGGTATTGTTAAGATGGCATCTTTTTGTATTTTAGCAATTATGTTGTAGTGTTTTGTTTAGGGCATTTTTGATTATGAATTGTTGGGTTGGAAAGAGATTTTGTCTATTTTAGGAGTTTCTTTTGGATAATCTTATATGATTGTTATGTTTCTAAAGCATTATATGCAGGCTTGGTGGGTCTTTTTAGTGTGCTTGATCATATTGGGGCATGAGGAGCATGAGCTGGTGCTCACTCGTCGCAGTAATTATGTCTGTGATGCATGCGACGAAAAGGGAGAAGTCTGGTCATTCTACTGTGAAGAATGTGACTTTGATCTACATCCTAAATGTGCCCTGGAGAAAGAAACAAAAGCTGATGCAAAAGAAAGTTGGGTCTGTGATGGGGAGGTCTGCACTAGAGCTTCATGAATTACGTCCATGTATACACCAACACACTAGTTGGTTGTCCTGTTGATGCAGCTTGAATCATGTGTGTGCTATGTAATAAAATCTTGAGATTTAGTGTTGAAAGATTTTGTTATCTGTATTGGCACAATCTTTTTTCTGGTTTAATTGAACCTTCATTTTGATCGTATTATTCACTTAACTATATAAAAAAAAGAATAAAATCGATTGTAATTATTTTAGGAATTAAAACATATTATATTTTCATAAAAAAATAAAAGAGAGGGAGGAAGAGAAATGTTTTCTAACTTTTTTATCTTATAAAATTTAATATATAGATTTTGTTTGAATGTAAAATATAATTCTCAAGTTATTTATACTTCTAATCTTTTATTTTTTAGATTAGAAGATAATTAAATTATTTATTTTTACTAATGATATTTAAGCACATTAAATATGCATTACAGTTTAAAATTAATAAAGTAAGTTATATATTACTTTTCTAATATTATATATTATGATTTTATTAATTCATATTTTAATAATAATTATATTAAGAATGTTATTAAATTATATAGTATTTTATTAAATTGTATTTAATAATAATCAAGTTAAAATATGATTAAAATATTTATTTTTATTAAATTATATTTAATAATATCTTATTAAAATTTAACAACAATAACAATAATCATCTACTTAAAAAAACTCTGGTAAGGATATTCTAGTTATTTAAACTTTTTTTCTTATACTATTACAACATCATTCCATTCAACCAAACATAAGAATACTATTATAGCTCTATTCCATTTCATTTAACCAAACAACTGAAATATTGATTACAGCACGCCCTATTTAATTTCAGCTCTATTACATTATAACTCTATTTCATTACAGATCTATTTCATTACAAAGAACCAAATGTGGTGTAATAGTTAAAAAGAAAGAAGACAAAGTTAGTGAAATAAAGTCCGTACAAATTCTTGGGTTTTGCTTGCATTTGTGTGGAGTTGGGTTAGCTCTCAGAATCCTACTATTTTCATGGTGTCTCATAGTTCTCGATCGCTTCCTCGTGATAGCTCCTTCAAGTTCATTATTTTGACGATCACATTCTCTGTTACCAGCCGCTCTCGTCGGCTTTAGCTCCTTCATCGGCATTGGCATCGTCAGCAAACTAAAGTAATGGATGGTGGAAATAAATACAAATAAGAGGAAGGGCGTGGCGGAGAAGATTTTTGCTTCCCGAACAAGTTTCGACACTGTCAGTGAGCTGAAAAAAATGAAGAAATTGAAAAAATTTTGAAACTCTAAAAATGGTTCCGTTTTTATTTTACTAAATTTGAATTAATATTAATTTTATTGTCATTAAGTTATTCGATTAGTTTTTTTTTTATTTTTTAAGTTAAAAAATTATATTATTTGTTATAAATATTATTAAGTGAATGTTAATTATAATTAACTTTTTATTTTTTTTAATTTTTCATTTTTTGTTGAAAAACTAATTCAGGCATACAACGGTTTTGTTTAAGTTACGCTCCTAAAGTATGTGATTTTTATGCATGCTTAAAAGATTTTTGAGATTTCAATATTCTTAATGAAAAAAAATTATAAATGATATATTTTTTTGCATCTAAGATTTTGAATAAGATTAAAGTATCAATAATTTGAATATTTTTGCTTAAAAATTTA
Source organism: Gossypioides kirkii (assembly GCA_005610355.1). Classification (NCBI taxonomy): domain Eukaryota; kingdom Viridiplantae; phylum Streptophyta; class Magnoliopsida; order Malvales; family Malvaceae; genus Gossypioides; species Gossypioides kirkii. The sequence continues at coordinate 4,646,288 of CP032255.1, forward strand.
TATATTTCATAACATATGTCATTGATATGATTAAAAAATAATAGTCATTTCTTAAAAATTTTATTTTTAATACAGTCAGACATGATTTGTGAGTATAAATGAACTTGGTTTTTTATATAGACAAAGCAAAAATCATTGTTTTTGTCCAACATCATCTACATGAAAGATTAAAAGTGAAATATCTAATTGCGAAAGATCTTCTTGACTCATGAATTGCATAATAATTTGAAATAATGATTTGACCATTAGAGAACAATAATATACTCTAAAGCTTGTTATGATTGAAATATCTTATGTGCTCCTGCAATAGCAATACTGTGAAAAAGGGCTTTAAAAAGCGTTTTGAATCGATCTTATACTTTCTAGTGAAAAATGTTTCATTCCCTGAAATGGATGTAACAATACATAACAATTATAAAAAATCTGAGGATGTGATTTGAGACGTACTAATAATTATTATCATGTTGGTTATAATAGTGATACTTCTATCCACTAGAAAAATAATAATAAGGAAAAACAAGAAAATGGTGGTTAAAATATTCGAGGGTTATTGAAAATTCATGTTACCAATGTGGTATGAAAATATATTGGTAATGTATATGTCGTATGTTTAAGCATCTAGTAAAATTTTATCAAAAAATCCATTAAAAAAAGGGGAAACAATATTGAGATAAATTTCGTTATCTCAAAAATGATGAAATAGAGGATAACTTTTCGGCAAAAGATGAAAATTTTTACTATGATGTTAAAGCTAACCATGCATACAAGAATGATTAATATGTTTTTAGTTTGTGTCAAAATTTTATTGGGATCCAAGTACTGAAATGATTTAAGAATCATTAGAATCAATGGTTACTTGATATTTGCTTGAGGATGATCTTTTTCTCTTATTTATAATCACTGCTTCTCATTCGTGATAACCTAAGTCAGTTTAATCAAATTTTTTTGAAATTTGATTTGATTTCTATTAAGAAGTTTAATTTATATAATTCTCTATCCGTAACTCTGAAATTTTAAAGCTCTTCATGCATTTAGTTATTGGGTTTTTTTATGTGGAGATAAATGTTTTTATTTTTTTATTGATTCATTTTTAATAAAATTGATTGGTTTAATTTTAATTTTGATTAGATATACAATTATTACATAATGGGAGTAAAAGTACTTACTTGCCATGAATTTTGGGATATTTATTCTGTCTAGATAGTTTCATGATTAAGATAGTTTCATGTTTGGTTAGAAAATGTTTATGTTTAAGCTTTTGTAGTTATAAAATTATTTTAATCTGGCCTTATAATATTTTGTATATTTTTGTGTTATGATATATGCAAAAAAAAATATATTATCTAACCATAGTGATTTGTTAGTAACATGAATTTATTATTAATTATGTTTAATATATGTTTTTATTTATGCCTATTCATTTTATTTTTATATGAATAAATAAAGTTTTTGAAAATAGACAATTTTTATCGTTCATGTTGAAAAAAGTGTATATTATTTAAAATAATTAAGCATTTATTAAGGTTATATAATAAAATAATTACATGCTTCTGAAGAGCTAATATTGTATCAAACTACAAATTCTTTAAGAGCAAATATTTTACCTCATTGTTATGCAAAATCTTATAAAACATAATATTATTTTTCAAATCAAGAAAATATATTGAAGAAAATATTTATGTGTTATACATTAAAGCCATAGATAAAAATAACTTGAGATACTCATGTATTTATATTATACATATTTCTCGAAAAATACATTACACTTATATGAATGGCATACTGTGTGTATTAAAAAATTATGTACTTTTTTTTTTCACCAGATTTTTATCCCACAGAATTTTTCTTAATAAAATTTTTAATGATGTATATCTTTTATTCAATGAACATTCAAAGGGAAATGTTATTAATACCATTAAGTGAATGTCCATTATAACTAATCTTTTTCACCTTTCATCTTTTTTAACTCTTTACCTTTTATTTGAAATGATCTAAATCAATAAAATACTATATAAGCTTAAATAATTATTTGTATTTGCTGATTAGCAAATAAATAAAAAAGTAAATGTATATTACTTTGTTAAATTTTAATGAGCAAAAATATATTATTATTAAAAATAAGACTATTTATTATGCTGTTTAAAAAAGCTCAAACATAACAAATATTTATATTATATATAAGAAAATGAATTATGAAAGACCAAATATCACCAAAAAGAAAATCAATGAATTCAGAAAATATAAAAATTAAAATTAACATAACAAAACTTTTTTTTCTTTTTCTTTTCTTTTGTTTTAATTAAATGAAGTTGATATAATAGAGTAGAGTTAAAAGTATAGCCCGTCTTGTTTATGCCAAATCTGGTTTCCTTAACTGAGGTACAAGATTTTCCCTCATTTTTCAGTATAAAAATATATTTGGACAACAATGGAAATATATGAAAGGTGTCCACCTGAAACTAATTCAGGAAAAAAGGTTTTCCTTTTTCTAGGAAAAAAAAGGGTGCTAATTCAGGAGACCTCTTTGCTTGAAAACATCATGCATTGCTACACCAATCTTTGCAGGTGATTCAACAACTGTCACTCCAGCTTCCCTTAGAGTCTTAATTTTGTCCTGTGCAGTACCCTTGCCCCCTGATACTATAGCTGTTTGTATAGACATCACAAGAATAAGGAGTAATTGAAAGAGCAAGAAGAAATGGCTATATTATTGGTTGTAAAAACCACACTACACCAGCCAATTCCAGCAGTTCAATCATAGAAGTTTACTTTAAAAATTAGAATACCGACCAGATCCGGGAAAAAAAGAAACCAAGAACCAAAAAACTGGAAAAACCCGGATTTTCAGAAGCCTAATAAACAAATATATATATATATAGTGCATGCAAGAGATATAAAGTCCTTGCAACTGCAATCAGAAGCCTAATAAACAAAACATTGAAGCAATGTATTACCTCCTGCATGACCCATACGCCGTCCCGGAGGAGCAGTAAGTCCAGCAATGAAGGCAACAATGGGCTTTTCAGTCCCACTTTCCTGTTTCATTTATACAACAAAACAAGATGTTAAATCCACAAGTGGTAAAGGAAGATGATTCTCTAGCCACTTGTAGTTTTATGGAGTACAGTGGATATGAGATAAAGAAGGTTCAATATTACAAACTATTATATTGCACTATGGAAAAAGGAAAATAAATTGAAGACATTTCCATTATATATATGGCAGTAAAATTAACAAAATGTAGCATAGAGCAAAACCAAGTAAGCATATGTTAGAGGGACTGACTAATGTCTTCATCATATAGGTATATATGAGGACAAACACATACTCATTTGTGGATCCAGGGTAAAGACCTATAAATTATAAACCAATTCTTGAAAAGTATATTTTAACATACTATGAACCAAGTGAGAATCTGCATGGAAGGCTACCAGTTTTTACCCATATATGTACCAAAGCAGTAACTAGTAAACATTAATATCATCTCTGGAACAAGAAGTCCTTAGTTCCTCTATAGTAAAATATTAACATTACCTTTATTAGTGCAGCAGCATCTTCTTCAGCTGTACCTCCTATCTCACCAATTAGAATGATACCTGAATGAAATTGCAATAATCAGATAGTACGCCTTCCTATTAAACATCAGCTTAAAGCATTTTCCACAATGGTAAGTTTCACCAAATACGTCAACTGAAAAGAGAAACTGTAAACGAGAGAAAACGAAAACAAGAAGAGAGCTAGCCACAATAGACAAGATAAAGCCACACAGTAATGAAGACCTTTTAATCCAATAACTAAAGTAGAATAAATGATAGTCAAATCATACTAAATTAGGAAAATGTTACCTTCAGTCTGAGGATCAGCAAGGAATTTGGTCACACAATCAACAAAGTTGGTCCCATTAAAAGGATCCCCACCAATTCCTACGCAAGTTGATTGCCCCAGACCAACTGCAGTTGTTTGAAAAACCTACAAGAAAAAATGACAAATATTATTATCGACAAATAACTCAATGGGAGTACACATGCCTCCAGCATATGAAAAACAACGTTAGTTTAGGGTCCGTTTGTTTGCATGTAAAACATTTTCCGTAAAATATTTTCATTGTTTTACGGTGTTTGTTTGGTGGAAAATGAATTACCAAAGGAAATCATTCTCCAAAAAAAAAAGGGTAAAATTAAGGCTTTTTAAAGGAAAATGTCTTACTTCCGTAAGATATTTTCCAAACTGATAAAGCTCTATTCACTGTCTTCACTGTCAAAGAAACAAAAAGGGGAAGCTCTCTTCACTGTCGAAGAAAACAGTCCCTTATATTCTAATTTTATATTTTTTTACGATTTAGTCCCTAAAATCCAAATTTTTACTAGTCTACAGTTTAATTCCTCAAAAACAGATTTTCTAATTCTACAGTTCAGTCCTAAACCTCGTTTTCTACAATTTTGTAAAACAGTCCATTTTCTAAAATTACCATATTTTATAATTTAGTCCTTAAAACTAAAATTGTCAAAATTTCAAAAAATTAGTCCTTGATTTTTGAACAGTTAAACTTTCATATTCTATTTTTCAAAATTATAAATTCTCAAATAATGTAAATTAGTCCTAAAACTCAAGTTTTTAAATCTTACAATTTAACTCTTATAGTTTCAAACTTTACTACTTTATGCTCAACTTTCCAAATATTCATATTTCATAATCATATAATTTAGTTACTACATCAATGTTTCAGATTTCACTACTCAAATCCTTAGAATTAGAAAAATACAAATTTTACAATTTGGTCCTTCAATTTTTATCAAATTAAATCATTTTTCAACTTACTCATTCAAATAATATTAAAAATAAATATTTACCACTTTCAACTTAAGTATCAAACAAAACTTCATAGGGTTAATTCTATTAATACTTTTCAAAAACTTCCATCAAATAAAATTTATCACTTGAAAACTTTCCACTTTGGACATTTGTTCTTTATTAAATAGCAAAACCGATATATGACAACCACTCCAAGTTGTCTGTTACATATATAGATATCTTAAAAGGACAAGACCATGTGGACAGAACAAAGATACTAAAAAGACAGAGACATGCAGTTTGGTCACAAGCTCTGCCAGAAGAGCAAAACTCCCTCTTCAAAATGTCTTGAGAGAGAAGTTGGGCGGTCTAGGAAAAAAACATGTGGTGATGTATCATCAGGCATATAGTTATTAAATGAGTGACTAATCCGCACAGATATGAAAGTAACCTAGGAAACATTTAAAAAAAAGTATAAAATAAAAGGACTTACTGCTTCATATGTTAAAGTGCCAGATCGAGAAACGATTCCTATGCGACCTGGTTTGTGAATATATCCAGGCATAATTCCAATCTTGCATTCCCCAGGTTTAATAATGCCAGGGCAGTTTGGACCAATCAGCCTGGTTTTTGATTGCTGATTAAGGGCAGCCTTCACACGGACCTGCAGCACAAAGATATCAGCTTTGATCACAAAATATCAATAAAACTCATTTCCAATCATAACTCCAAAGGTATAAACTGTAACTCAAGTCAAAGGCAGCCCCTAGGAGCATATTGCAGTAATGCTCTTGGAGGTAAACATGATGCAAATAAGCTGACTGAATAAAAAGTTTAGGCACTCAATTAAACGAACAGCTTTCGTTCTAAGGTTCCTCCAATTCATTTACCATGTCACGTTGAGGAATTCCTTCTGTGATACAAACAAGGTCATTTTCAATCATAACTCCAAAGGTATAAACTGTAACTCGAGTCAAAGGCAGCCCCTAGGAGCATATTGCAGTAATGCTCTTGAAGGTACACATGATGCAAATAAGCTGACTGAATAAAAAGTTTAGACACTCAATAAAATGATCAGCTTTCGTTCTAAGGTTCCTCCGATTCATTTACCATGTCATGTTGAGGAATTCCTTCTGTGATACAAACAACAAGGTCCAGCTCAGCTTCCATAGCCTCCATGATAGCCACCGCAGCAAAAGGGGGAGGAACATATATGACAGAAGCATTGGCCTTGGTTTCAGCTTTTGCTTCAGCAACTGAGTTGAAAACAGGAAGTCCTAAGTGTTCTGTGCCACCCTTCTTCGGTGTAACTCCACCAACCTATCAAAACAAAAAATTACATAAAACAAAGGACCAATAAGAACCCTCGGATCATTCCCACAATTCGTACAGTACATGATGAAAAAAAATTAACATTATGATATGCAGAATTTTACATAACATATTACAAAACTAACTTAAACCCTGTTCTCAGACATGTATAAACAAATAATATAAAGGTCTTTACTTTCCCATAATTTCTCAATACCCCAAGTATTTGCTGTGAAGAAAAAGATACTCATTTATCAGATTCATAAAAAAAAGGGATAAAAGTTGGATTCGAATTTGAAGTACCATCTTAGTGCCATATTCGATGGCTTGCTCGGTGTGGAAAGTGCCATTCTTTCCGGTTATGCCCTGGCAAATAACTCGGGTGTTCTTGTCTACGAAAACCGCCGGTTGAGGAGCCGGAGCAGCCGAGAACGACCGTGAATGGAGGGGACTGAGTGGGGATTTGTGATGAGAAAACTGGGATGACAAAGATCGGAGGAGTCGTGAGGCTTGTCTAGCCATTGATGTTGCTGGTGCTGGTTCAGTGATGGATCTCCTTTGCCTCTCGCGCTGTAGGAACTGAAAAAAGTATGCCCTCTTTGTATCGGTTAGCTTCCCTTTTTTTTATTTTTCTAATTTTTCATTTTATTTATTTTTAGGTTAAATTTACTATTAGTCCCTGTACTTTTATGAAATTTGTGTATTTAATCCTTGTATTTTAAATTTGTCATTTTTAGTCATTTTACTTTTCAATTTTTAAAATTTCAATCCTCACCAAATGATAATCGTTAAATTCATTAGGTTAAGTTCTGATATTTTTAAAAAGTGATGCAATAAACAAATTATTATATGTGAATATTATGTCAACTTGTTATTTCCACATATTACTCACTAAAAATCTAATTAATAATATAATGTAGGTTATTTGCATCAAGACAGGAATTTCAAATTCGAAAGGTATAGGGGCTAGAATAATCCAATTGGAGAATATAAACTAAATTTGCAATTGTATGCATGGTATATTTGAATTTAACTGCTAGGGTTTGGATCAAGATAAAATCCAAACTTTAAAAAGTACAAGGACAAAAATTACCAATTTGAAAAGTACAAGGGCTTAAGTTAATCAAATTAAAATACATGGACTAAATCTATAAATTTCACAAGGTATAAGGACTAATAATAAAATTGAACTTTTTTGTATTTTAGGTTCTTTTATAAAAAGATAAATAAATTAAAAAGAATTGCTTTTCGAGTTAATAGCACTAGACATGCCTAAACGATGACATTTATTTTAAATTCGCCTCAAAACTTTGAAACATTTTAATTATATCTTAAATTATCGATGTTGTATCAATCACGTCCTTCAATTATTAAAATTGTTAATTTAACCGTTAAATAACATGTCAAATTTTATTAAGCATAATTTAAAATAAAAAATTTAAAGAAAAGCAAAATGTTACCGTATAACTTTTAAAAGTAAACCCTAAAAAAAAGAATGAATGATAAAGTTTTTGTAAAAGCTTTTAAAACTTAAAAATCAATATTTTTATATCCATTTTTACAATATTCTTTTTTCTTTAAATTTTTTATTTTAAAATTTAAATTATGCCATATAAGATTTGACGTATCATTTATTGAATAAGTTACTGATTTTAGTAAGAGAATGATCTTATTAATATAACTTGGATAGTTTGGGTGTAATTAGAATGTTTTAAAGTTTAGAGACCAAATTAGAATAAAAGTTATAATTTGGTGAAGTGTGATGCAATCAAGGCCAATTATAAAGAAAGCATGGACAGGTTAATATAGTATTTGGTACTTGATTTTTACTTCAATATTTTTTTTCCCAATTTGATATAGGAGTTTGATTTCAATGTTCACTTTGATACTTAAGGTTTTTTTTTTCTTCAAATTGATACTTAAGTTTGTTTCCTAGTTAAGTGCGCCACATTATCAATCAAATGACAGCTTGATCGATGATTTGGCATGTTGATCGACATTAACCATAGTCGAACAACCGTTGATCAATAAAAAAATATATTAAATTTTATCTAAAAATTATAAAATATTTTAAAATGAAAAAACTTGCCAAATTAGTAAAATTTATTTAGAAAATTTTAAAATTTGTTTTTAAAAATATAAACATATATAAAAATTATTTAAAAATAGTAGAAAGTTGTAAAAATTCTTAAAAATATAAAAAATGTTAAAAAATATTTAAAATTGTAAAAATTACAATAATTAAAAAAACTATGAAAATACTTAAGAATTGTGAAAATTATTTTCACTTTTAAAAATTTACAATTTTATAAAATTTTTACAAAATTTTAACAATCATTTAACAATTATAAAAGCTTGTAAATTTTTAAAAATGTGAAGATAATTAAAATATTAAAAATTGCAAATATTATTTTAAAATTCTGAATATCATAAGAAATTTAAAAAAATATATAATTTTCACAATTTTTATTAAAACTATCTCATATATTTGAATTTAATGCTTGTTTTTTAATTCAAAGTTTAATTTATTTGTCAAAAATTTTCAAGCATTTATAAAATTTGACTTTAATGTTCAATTTGGTACATAGATTTTTTGGGTACGAAGTAAGTATCTATGTGACTTTATTAAAGCACATATGTTAAACATTCATTAGGTCACATGATATTGTTTGATATATGTATCAAATAACTCAAAAAAAAATAATGTAAATGGCTAATTGCGATGCATTTTCTTTTAAGCTTTCTGCACAAATTAGCCCCCTGATTTCTCAATCTGATACATAAACTTTTTATTATCCCATTTTGGTACACGAACTTTGCACCATTACCCGTTTTATGCTTAACAACTAACAACGTTTAAAAAACTAGTCAATCAAAATGTGTCACATCATCAATTAGATGACAGCTTGACCGATAATTTGGCATGTTGATCGGCATTAACCATCATCGATCATTTGTTGATCGATAAAAAAATCATTAAATTTTATCTAAAAATTATAAAATATTTTAAAATGAAAAAAGAACTTGCAAAAATTAGTAAAATTTATTTAGAAAGTTTTTAAATTTATTTTTAAAATATAAACATTATTTAAAAATAGTAGAAAGTTGTAAAATTTCTTAAAAATATAAAAAATTGTTAAAAGATATTTAAAATTATAAAAATTATAGTAATGCATGAAATGTGTGATTCTCAACTCATGGCCCATGGGGATAGTGATAAAACTTCAATCTCTTTATTTGAACAATATTATGCTCTTTATAATAATATTTAATATTTTTACAATTTTTAAATAATTATTCAACATCAATCTATGCATGGTCAGCATGCCATGTCATTGATCAAGATGCCATGTCATCATTAACTGATTTTTTTCTTAACGCCTTTAATTGTTAAGTATTAAAACAGTAACAGCCAAAGTTTAGATATGAAAAATGAGAAAATGAAAGTTTTGATTTTATTTAATTTTCACACACCTTATCAACATAACATTAATATATGTTAAATATAGTAATAATTATATTTTATCCAACATAAAAATAAAAATGTTATAATTGACATTACCAATTCTAACATCGATCTAAATATAACAGTGCTTGAACGTGTTTGCTTATAACATTGTCCTAATCACGGATTTACCAGCTGGAAACTTGCCAACTCCAACTTTCAGCTTCCTCGAAGTAGACACGTATTTTCTGTGTTGATTTTGTGGAAAAACACTATCACCTCTTTTTTTTCTTTCTCACTTTTCCATATGACTTTAGATTTTATAAATTAATAGTATATAATCTTATATTAAGTTTAATATATCTGAGTTTGATATTTTTTTTAAATATGATACATGTGTTTTTCTTTGTTTAATTTGGTACCTGTATTTGACAAAAGTTTTATATTTTGGTACCCAGAAATAACGGTGTTAATTTTTTAGTGTTTAATTCGAGTTTTAAAGTTGATTTGATAAAAATTTATAAATTAACTAATAATATTAGCAATTGATTTTCATCAAATCAATCCTACAACCCGAATTAAATACTAAAAAGTTAATATCATTATCTTTGGATATCAAAATATAAATACCAAATTCGATTAAAAAATAACACAAACACCACATTAAAAAAAATATCAAATTCGTATACCAAATAAGCATAAATATAATAATCACCGAACTTCCTTTATTTTACCGTGTTGGAACTGCCATGTTGACTACAATCTCCAACACGGTCTTTGCTTTCTTTATCTTTTATCTCTCATTCTAACAACCGAAACTTCAGTTTTATTGCAAAACGAGTATGAATTGGGTGAAGGGCTAGAAATGAAATTCCACTGTGAAAAAGATCATATATGGCTAAGCATAAGGTTGTGATGGTGGGGATTACCAGTTTCTGTAGGTGCTTCATTCTTATGCTTCTTTGGTTCGGAAGCCAAGGGTGCTTAGAAGAAGAAAGAGCAGCTCTTTTCCAAATCAAAGATTCCATGAACAGCTCCGAATCCTCAGCTTTCTCAAACTGGTACGAAGAAGAATGTTGCGATTGGGAGGGAGTTGAGTGTGACCCTTCTCACACTCGTATTCACAAGATTTTCTTTTACCACTTAAGAACTGATTCTGAACCTTGGTTCCCAAACCCTACATTATTTGCTCAGTTCAAAGATTTGCAAGAGCTTGAACTGCCAGGAAATCAGATCCGAGGATTTATCTCAATTCATGGTAAACATTTTAAACCCTCTCAATTTACATTTCTACTTTGTGTTTTGCTTTTTTGCAAACTTGTAAAAAGTTATGTACGAATTTTTCTATTTCTATTTAGTTGATACTTGAATTTTCAAATCACACATTTTGCTACCTTGGCACTAACACAGTTAGTTTGCACTAACGTGACACTAACAACCGTAACAAAGTCAAAATGTTTTTTAGGATTGGAATTAAATTGTATTTTTTTACGATAGTAAAAATATAATTTCACTATTTTAACGGTTTATATCTTTATAATCTTTAAAGGATTAAGTCAAAATTTTATTATTTTTGGGATTAAAATATGATTTTACCATTATTAATTTAAAATTTTATAGACTATAAAAGATTTAAAATAAAAAAAATTTAGTTTTAGGGAGTCGGGCTCTGCTTACCCCTTTGCTTCGTCACTGACTGACAACCAATCAGACAGTCACACATAACAACCTCTCAGTACACATGACAAAAAATAAAAATATTCTTTTATGTCACAATGAACTTAGACAAATGGTATTTAAATCTAAACAATCATTTGTATAAATTTATTAATTTTATATATTATTAATTTTCACATAAAATATGATTTTTTATATTATTATTTTCAAGTTAAAAATATATACAATTTAAATTTTTTTTTTATATATAGATTTATGAAATAACTATAAAAATCAAGACCATTAAATTAAAGATAAATTTCTTATTATCTAATATTATTTACCTTCCTAATGCAAAGGTTCTTAATTTAAATGAAATGATCTTTAATTAAAATTATCTTATTTTAATTTTCTTAATTTTTATATTTGACTATAATTTTGTGTATTTTTAAATTATAACTAATTAATTAATCTTATTTAAATTATCTTTTAACTTAAATGATGTTAATTTTAATGTGATATATATTTTTAATTTCAAAATAATAATATAAAATATAACATTTTATGAAAAATTAATAATATATAAAACCACTAAAAAAGCATGTTTGAAATAAATTGACACAACCGTTTATCTATGTTCATTCCAACATGAAATAGTATTTGTATTTTTTTTTTATAAATTCATGTATTTTTAATCATTTTAATTACTAAAATTATTATTTGAAAAATCGTTTACTCATATTCATTGCAAATGCGAAATTTTTTATAGACATTCTAGACTGTCTCAACTTGGTTAAACTAAGGCTGATGTGATAAATTTGAACCAAACCTACTTATTATGAAACAGCTTTTCTTGACATGTTTATCTGCTACTTAATATAAAAATCAAATAATGTCAAGATTTCTTTGATAAAATCTATGCAGCTTTCAGAAAATTAAAGCATCTTCGTTACAATTCCATAGAAAATGGCTCCAATCTCTGCTGGGGGAAATATCTTTCGCTTTATAACTTGGATTTGTATGGTAACAAGTTACAAGGCAAACTTCCGCACTGTTTGTGTGACAACCTGTTTCTGAAAGAATTGATTCTGTCTCATAACAATCACTTCGGAAGCATCAATTCATAAAACATGCCAAACACTATCATCTTTTTTTCTCATTTTCCATATCACTTACAGCTTCGGCAGTTCCTGCTACATAATTTAGTATCCCTAATATGATACCTGTGTTTCTTTTCTAATGTAATACTCATATTTAATAAAAGTTTTATATTTTGGTACCCAAAAATAATTGTGTTAAATTTTTTTAGTGTTTAATTCGAGTTTGAAAGTTGATTTGATAAAAATTCATAACTTAACTAATAATATTAGCAATTAATTTTCATCAAATTAACCCTAAAACTAAAAAATTGACACCATTATCTTTAAATATAAAAATAATTGTGTTGGAACTGCCATGTTGACTACAATCTTCAACAGTGTCTTTGCTTTCTGTATCTTCTACCTCCCATTCTAGAAACTGAAACTTCAGTTCTATTGCAAAACGACCCATGAATTAGGTGAAGGGCTAGAAATGAAATTCCACTCTGGAAAAAGCATCGAAAGGCAACTATAAATACCGATAAACTTTATACATTAATTGATGAAATAAAAAATAGATCATATATGGCTAAGCATAAGTTTGTGATGGGGATTGCTAGTTTCTGTAGGTCCTTACTTGTGCTTCTTTGGTTCGAAATCCAAGGGTGCTTAGAAGAAGAAAGAGCAGCTCTTCTCCAAATCAAAGATTCCATGAGCAGCTCCGAATCCTCAGCTTTCTCAAACTGGTATGTAGAAGAATGTTGCGATTGGGAGGGAGTTGAGTGTGACCCTTCTCATACTCGTATTCACAAGATTTTCTTTCCCCACTTGAGAACTAATTCCGAACCTTGGTTTCCAAACGTTACTTTATTTGCTCAGTTCAAAGATTTGCAAGAGCTTGAACTGCCAGGAATCATATCGGAAGATTTATCTCAATTTATGGTAAATATTCTAAACCCTCTCAATTTACATCTCTACTTTGTGTTTTATTTGTTGGAAACTTGTAAAAAGTTATATACCAATTTTTTATTTGAAGCAAATCAAATAACTATCTTTATTGGGGTGTGACAACCTGTTTCCTGAAAGAATTGATTTTGTCTCCTAACAATCTCTCTGGAAGCATCAATTCATGGTTGGGAAATATGATCTCACTCCGCCTCTTGGATATCTCTGACAATCAATTCAGTGGCTCTTTTCCTTCCTTGCTAAGTAGCAACCTAACAAATATTGAGTCACTTTTTCTGTCAAGCAATGAGCTTCAAGGCATGATTTCACTTTATGTTTTTGCTAATTTGTCGAGGCTGGGTGAACTTGATATATCTTTTAATCACTTGCAAGTTGAAACAGAGATGATGTCACCAAGTTGTTCTCCATCTTTCAGACTAATTACTCTGTCTCTAGGTGGTTGTAATGTCAAGAAAATTTCTCCTTGGATGCTTCACAATATTACTTCAGAATTATGGCTAAGTGGCAATAACTTGACTCGTCCTTTCATTAGCAATTTTCAGAATATAACCTCAAAGCTTAATCTTCTTGACATTTCTGACAATTTCTTACAAGGGACACTACCCGAAGATATCAACTTGAATTTTCCAGAGCTGCGCCATTTAGATCTTTCCAATAATAGCTTCAATGGCAACCTCCCCATGTCCTTCAGTGACCAACTTCAGATGCTGGACTTATCATACAATGAGTTCCAAGGAGGGATTCCCCATGTCATGACAAGTAATATGAGTTGTCTTGTATATTTGAGGTTATCCCGGAACAATTTGACAGGTTTGTTTCCGAAAAACTAGAGTTTGCCTAACCTAAGATGGCTTTATCTGAACAACAATCACTTGTCTGGAACATTTCCTTATGCATTGTCGAAGAGAATGGAGTTAGGAATTATTGACATTCGGAACAATGACTTGTCAGGTGAGCATTCATCATACATTCCTGTCCTCCCAAAGTTAAAGATTCTTCTTCTCGGCAGGAACCTGTTTGAAGGGCAAATACCAGGGCAAATTTTCCAAATGAGGGATTTGCATGCTTTAGATCTTTCAGAAAATGATCATTCTGGTGACATTCCCGACTGTGTCGACAATGTTACTTTTTGGTTGGATAGTTCTTATGGTGGTTATCTTCCAGATGACTCTTGGAACAGCATTGATCGCACGGACAAAGGTGTCAGACTCATTTTTAAGGGCAATAATTTGCCATATTTCAGGGTAATGGATGTCTCTTGCAATAGACTGACAGGTAAAACTCCCATCCAAATGACACGATTGAAGGGGATTTTTTTCTCTAAACGTGTCGAACAACCTTCTCACAGGTCGAATACTTTCTTCCTTGGGAAACATGACAGATCTAGAAAGCTTAGATCTTTCATATAACAAAATCTTCAGTGTATTACCCCTGGATTAGTTAATCTTGCGTTTCTCGCAGATTTTAACGTATCATTCAACAATCTTTCAGGCATGATACCAAGAGAGTACCAATTCGAGACATTTGTAAATGATAGTTATTTAGGCAATCCCCACCTTTGCGGACACCCACTTAAAATCAAATGCAATGGCAGTGAAGAGACACCACCAGTTTACGCTAGAGCAGAGAAGTCTCTTTCGATTATGTATTTTGCGATTTTGGTATGTCTTTTTTCCATTGTTATTTGTTTAGAATGAGAAACATGGAAGATGAACTTATGATGCCATTTTACACTGTCATAAGAGAATCTCCCAACGTTACGATTCCATTACAGCGGTATACAGAAAGCAAGCACTTCACCCATCTGAAAAACATTAATCAAATCAACTAATTTAATCACATAAAATGAGAAGATAGCAAGTCAATATGGAAATAGTCATTTTCAGATGATGATTGAGGAATACACATCACATAATTATTCTGTTCTCCTAACAAATTCCATTTTTTTCTACCTGTCTTTTCCCTCTATGTATTTCCATGTCTATATTCATGAAGAATTGAGCCAGCAAGAAAAGTAGCTAAGCCTCTGAAACACGTGCAAGCTTTTCATCCAAAGCTATAACCTGTCTAATAATTAATTTGTTGTATGCATAAGAGAAAGAAATATGGAGGTTATTCATTAGAGGTGCTTATGGATCGTGTCTAGTTCAGGTCGGATTTAAGTATGATATTAACATATTTTATATTTGTTTAAGTCCGGCCCGACATGAAATATGAGTCTAAAATTTTATTCAAACCTATTCATATTTGTAAAAGAATAAACCAAGTCCATTTTAAGCTCGCCCATATTATTTTTAGCTTTTTTATATTATTTTAATTTAATATTTAATAATTTAATATTTTTATTTATTGAATTTTTTTTATATCTTTAACATTATTTTAATGTTTACATTAGATTAGAACCCAACGAGTGGCTCCAGTAGAAAAGAAGATGATGTTCATCCTAAGAGACCCGGGTTCGAGCATTTGTGTGTGCACAATATGTGTGCGTAGTCAAAAGGTTAAGAAAATATGAATACATATTACCTTATAATTACACCGGTCCCTTAGAACTCCTCCTTCAGCTTATTCCAGACTTGTTTGGGAGTTTCAAAAGCCCTGATTCTTGTGAAAATAACATCTGACACACTATTTTGAAAGCAAAACAAAGCCTTATATTTCTTAGCAGCCTCATCACTGTGCTGTCTAATTTGAGCTATCATTGGATTAACTTACAACGGTGGTGGTTCTTTATCTGAATCAACAACTTCCCACAAGTCATATGCCTGAAAATATGCTTTCATCTTCACTACCCAAATACGGTAGTTTCCTCCAGCAAAGATAAGAGGTGGAGGTAGTGTAAAACTTTCAAATGACATTGCAATACAAACAATATACAATGAACACTCTTTTTTACAAGAAAAAACACTCAAAAAGGACCTCAAAGATTAAGCTCTTGATATCAATTGTTGGTGTTTTGAGAAGTTGAGAGGAAAGAACAAGAAAAAAAAGGAAAAAATACTTAACAGTTTTTGTTGAACTGCTATCAAATTCTCTCATCATCATTTTCATTTCACACGTATTACAATATATGTAGGTGCAGTGGTTACAAATGATCACAAATCCCACTAAATCACCTTGAAAATACAAAGATAAAACTTGTACATATACTGATTAGGTAAAGCCAGTACCTAAAAACATCAAATCAATACAAACTCATCTTGCTTCAACAAGTAATCTCAAGCAAGCAGACTAAACAAAACATCTATATCAGCATATGTGAACCCTACTAGCACCACAACCGAAGGTTCACCAAAAACTTTAACAGCTCACACTTTGATGTGCTCGCAACTAGGTTGAGCTCACAGCTTTGATGAGCTCGTGTATTTGGGTGAGCTTGCAGCTTCAAGTGAGCTTGCAGCTTTGTAGGAAGAGTTCGTTATTGCATGAACGGTCACTACGCAATAGAACGGTTCATGTTGATGTCATTGTTTTGTTGTTGTTATTGTTGTTATTTAGGAAAGAATACAAGTCGAAACTTCTCGTTTGTATAGGCAGGTTGGGGGTTAATCCTTTGGCAGGCTTATATCCTTTCAATTAATTATTATTTAGAATTCCGCTTATTTTTGCATTTTCCATCACCAATTTAGCCTTTTTGGAAGTTGGTTCTTTGCTTCCTCGGTATATAGTTTATTAAATTTAATGACAGTTGACTTGAACTTGAACTTAGGTGTTAGTATTAGAACAATGAAAAATGAAAAATGAATCGATCACACCAAAGTTTCTTATGCCATTCTTTCTCTATAGGCCCTTGCCCCTCTTCATTTTCTGGAGATTTTATGCTGTTAGCTTCGCTGGATGGTGGTTACCAATATCTTATATCTTGTTCGGGGGATCTGTAATGAGGAAGAATTGTATGAAACTATGATTCCATGCATCTTTATTCCTTTCTAAGATAAGAACGACAAATCAGATTTTTACTCCTGATTTCCAGCTTTTTATTCCTGAAAAAAAATTTGATTTGTCATCATCCTATTGAAAAGAGATAAGGATGAAAAAGAATCATAATTTCAAACAATCCCTTCTCATCTGTAATAACTTACGAGTTTGACTTCATCTGAATGTTTCGTTTACTTAATTGATCGAAGCTAGTTTGATAAACTTTCTAAACAGGAACTTGATTTAAAACTACACCGTAACCTTGGTTTTTATCTGACCATGCCTGTAAACAACATCCATTACATATTATCGTCATTATTCTCCTAGTTATAACTTATGCTTTATAGCAATAATTAAGAAGAGAAAAAAACATTCGTTTTGATTGCCGTCTGCAAATTTTCTGTAGCAATTCAGAGTTTAGGACTGCATAGTTGAGGAGTATTCTTTTATTCTATTCAATCTAAATTTTGAATTTGTTGAAAGTAGGCATGGTTTTAGACTTTACTTTATCTTTTCGTTCATGTTTTTGTGTTGAAAGGATGAATGACTTGGTAAATTCTAGGCTGAAATACTTCCAAATTCCAAGCCTTTCCTGGAAGTAGAGGTGTACTTTCTATTTTGATTTTGTGGGAAAACATGCCAAAGACTATTATCTTTTCATCAACTAATACAAATATTAGGTTTAATACATAATTTGGTAATGAGTTTGACATTTTTTTTAATATAGTATATGTGTTAGTTTTTTAGTGTTTGATTTGAGTTTTAAAGTTGATCTGATAAAAATTCATAACTAGCTAATAGTATTAACAATTAACTTTCATCAAATCAACTCTAAAACCCGAATTAAATACTAAAAACTTAACACCATTACTCTTAGATATCAAAAAATATATAACTTTTGTCAAATACAGGTACCAAATTAGATTAAACAATAACACAGGTACCATATTAGAAAAAAGTAACAAATTCGGGGACTAAAAAATATATTAAGCAGAAATATTATTTATATTTGCATGTTAATAATTATGTAAATATAAGCACTGAACTTCCTCTATTTTGCCGTGTTGACTACAATCTCCAACACAGTCTTTGCTTTCTTTATCTTCTACCTCTGATTCTGACAACTGAAACTTCAGGTCTATTGCAAAACGACCCATGAATTGGGTGAAGGGCTAGAAATGAAATTCCATTGTGGAAAAAGCATCCAAGGGCAACTATAAATACTGACAAACTTTATATGGCTAAGCATAAGGTTGTGATGGTGGGGATTACCAGTTTCTGTAGGTGCTTCATACTTGTGCTTCTTTGGTTCCAAAGCCAAGGGTGCTTAGAAGAAGAAAGAGCAGCTCTTCTCCAAATCAAAGATTCCATGAGCATCCCCGAATCCTCAGCTTTCTCAAACTGGTATGTAAAAGAATGTTGCGATTGGGAGGGAGTTGAGTGTGACCCTTCCAATACTCGTATTCACAAGATTTTCTTTCCTCACTTGAGAACTGATTCCGACAAAACTTGGTTCCCAAACGCTACATTATTTGCTCAGTTTAAGGATCTGCAAGAGCTTGAACTGCCAGGAAATCATATCGGAAGATTTATCTCAACTCGTGGTAAACATTCTAAACCTTCTCAATTTACATCTCTATTTTGTGTTTTATTTGTTGGAAACTTGTAAAAAATTATATACGAATTTTTCTATTTATATTTAGTTGATATTTGAACTTTCAATCACACATTTTGCTACCGCTCCACTAACATGCTTCATTTGCTCTAACATGACATAACAACTAATCACATCGCGAACTTCTCACAACACATGACAAAATATAAAAATATTCTTTTATGTTTCTATGAACTTGAATAAATGGTATTTGAATCTGAACAATTATTTGCTCAGATTTATTCAGTAGTTTTATATATTATCAATTTTTATATAACATATTATATTTTTATATTATTATTTTGAGGTTAAAAAGATATACAATTAAAAAAAAACTTTATATATAAATTTATAAAATAATTATAAAAATTAAAGATAAATTTCTTATTATCTAATATTATTTACCTTCTTAGTGCAAATATTTTTAATTTAAATGAAATTATCTTTAATTAAAATTATCTTATCTTAATTGTCTTATTTTTTTGTATTTGATTATAATTGTGTGTATTTTTAAATTATCTTTAATTAATTAATTTTATTTAAATTATTTTTTTGACGAATTACAACAACATGACAAAGCTCGAACTTATTTAAAGTATCTTTTAACTTAAACAGTTTTAATTCTTATATTTTTTAAACATTTAAAGGCAATATATATTTTTAATTTCAAAATAATAATATAAAATATAATATTTTATGAAAAACTAATAATATATAGAACCACTAAAAAAAGCATGTTTGAAATGAATCGTGAAATAGTATTTATATATATTTTTAATAAATTTATGTATTTATAGTTACTAAAATTATTATTTGTTTATGTAAAAAAAATTATTAATATTCTACACCCTTTCAATTTTGTTACACTAAGGTAGACGCGATAAATTTGAACCAAACCTACTTACTACGAAATAACTTTTCTTGACATATTTATCTGCTCGTTAATATAAAAATCGAATAACTGTCAAGATTTCTTTGATAAAATCTATGCAGCTTTCAAGAAACTGAAGCATCTTCGAAAATTGAATCTCCGTGACAATTCCATACAAAAAGGCTCCGATCTCTGTTGGGGGAAATATCTTTCGCTTTATAACTTGGATTTATCTGGTAACAAGTTACAAGGCAATTTTCCAGATTGTTTGTGTGACAACCTGTTTCTGAAAGAACTGATTTTGTCTCAAAACAATCTCTTTGGAAGCATCAATTCATGCTTGGGAAATATGATCTCACTCCGCCTCTTGGATCTCTCTCACAATCAATTCAATGGCTCTTTTCCTTCCTTGCTAATTAGCAACCTAACAAATATTGAGTCACTTTTTCTATCAAGCAATGAGCTCCAAGGCATGATTTCGCTCTGTGTTTTTGCCAATTTGTCGAGGCTAAGTGAACTTGATATTTCTTTTAATCACTTGGAAGTTGAAGCAGAGATGATGTCACCAAGTTGTTCTCCATCTTTCAGACTAAGTACTCTGTATTTAGGTGGTTGTAATGTCAAGAAAATTTCTCCTTGGATGCTTCACAATATCACTTCAGAATTGTGGCTAAGTGGCAATAACTTGACTGGTCCCTTCACTAGCAATTTTCATAACATAACCTCAAGGTTTACTCTTCTTGACATTTCTGACAATTTCTTACACGGGACACTACCCGAAGATATCAACTTGAATTTTCCAGAGCTGCGCCATTTAGATCTTTCCAATAATAGCTTCAATGGCAACCTCCCCATGTCCTTCAGTGACCAACTTCAGATGCTGGACTTATCAGACAATGAGTTCCAAGGAAGGATTCCCCATGGCATGACAAGTAATATGAGTTGTCTTGTATATTTGAGGTTATCCCGAAACAAATTGACAGGTGATTTGTTTCCGATAAACTCGAGTTTGCCTAACCTAAGATGGCTTTATCTCGACAACAATCACTTGTCTGGAGCATTTCCATATGCCTTGTCGAAGAGCATGGAGTTGGGAATTATTGACATCCAGAATAATGACTTGTCAGGTGAGCTTTCATCATACTTGCCTGTCCTTCCAAAGTTAAAGATTCTACTCCTCGGCGGGAACCGGTTTGAAGGGAAAATACCGGTGCAAATTTGCCAAATGAGGGATTTGCATGTTTTAGATCTTTCAGAAAGTGATCTTTCTGGTGACATTCCCCACTGTGTTGACAATGTTACTTCTTGGTTGGATAGTTCTTATGGTGGTTATCTTCCATATGACTCTTGGAACAGCATTGAAATCACTAACCTAGGTATCGTTTTGATTTATTCCCATTTGTCGACATATTTAAAGGGAATAGATGTCTCTTGCAATAGACTAACAGGTAAAATTCCCATCCAAATGACACGATTGAAGGGGATTCGTTTTCTAAATGTATCCAACAACCTTCTCACAGGTCAAATACCTTCTTCCTTGGGAAACATGGCAAATCTAGTAAGCCTAGATCTTTCACATAACAATTTCTTCGGTGTATTGCCCCCTAAATTAACAGATCATCTGTTTCTTGAAGTTTTTAACGTATCATTCAACAATCTATCAGGCATGATACCACAATGGTGGCAGTTCGAGACATTTGACGATTCCAGTTATTTAGGAAATCCCGGCCTTTGCGGACCCCCACTTTCAATCAAATGCAATGGCGGTGCAGAGACACCACCAGTTTACGCTAGAGCAGAGAAGTCTGTTTCAATTATGTATTTTGCAGTCTTGGTATGTCTTTTTTCCATTGTTATTTGTTTAGAATGAGAACCATGTATGGTGAACTTA
Organism: Gossypioides kirkii; assembly: GCA_005610355.1. Taxonomy (NCBI): domain Eukaryota; kingdom Viridiplantae; phylum Streptophyta; class Magnoliopsida; order Malvales; family Malvaceae; genus Gossypioides; species Gossypioides kirkii. The sequence goes on from CP032255.1 coordinate 4,667,870, forward strand.
TCACTCAAGAGGAAGAAAATGATGCCATTTTACACTGTCATAACAGAATCTCCCAGCTTTACGGTTCCGTTACAGCGGTATACATAAAACAAGCACTTCACCCATCTGAAAAACATTAATCAAATCAACCAATTTTACCACATAAAATGAGAAGATAGCAAGTAAATATGGAAATAGTCATTTTCTATTGAGTACAAACATTTCAGATGATGAGGAATACACATCACACAATTATTGTTGCGAGATGACCATTTTTGCAGCAAACATATTTGGCGAACTATCTAAGAATGGCGAACTAACAATGCAAGACGAACTCATATGGAGGACTGAACATGACGGACCTCTTATTTTTGGCGAACCTTTAAAAATTGGCTAACACATCAAGATCGGCGAACTTGCCAAGATTGGCGAACTCAACAAGATTGGTGAACCCTCTAGGATTGGCGAGCTCCTTACTTTGTCGAACAAGGTTCGCAACATTATGGCGAACATGATTCGTAGAAGACATGATGATTAAAGTGAACTGAGTTCGCAAGAAAGATACGAATCAAGGTTGTGGTAAAACATGCGAATTGTATCAAGATTAACCATGTAACTATATTTTAAGAACTTGCGTGCAAGTTTATGTTTATTAAATATATTTTCTTTCTAAAAGATTTAATATTTATTATTATTAATATAATATATTTAATATTTATTAGTATAAAACCTTAATTATTTTTTCATAATTAAGAGTTTTTTCTTGTTATAAATACTCCTATTTTATTGTTCAAAAATAGAGTGAAATATATAAAATTTTAGCAGACAATTTTGTTGTTAAATTTCTTATTTTTTCTATGCAATTCTTTCTTTCTTAGTGTTGAAATTCCAACAATTATTCTATTCTCCTGCCAAATTTTAATCTTTTTTTCTATCTCTCTTTTTCCTCTTTATTTTTGCTAAGGATCGACCTGATTAAGTAATGAACAAGTAAATAGCGGAAGTAAATGAGAAATCAAACACATAAATTTAATGTGAAAAAACTCATCCGAAAAGGATAAAAAATCACAAGCAAAGATATTTCACTATAATGATAAAAGAATAAAGATTACAAATGGAGAGAAATTAAATCCCGAAACCCGAAAAACAAGGAACCTACAAAATAAAAACACAAAATTCTCCAAGAGTATTATGAGTTCTGTCACTCAACGGTTCATCTTCTAAGGATGTAAAAGAGTCTATTTATAGACTAAATTTACAGGTCAAATAATAATAAAATAATTTACACTGATCAGAATTCAATCGTAATAAATAAACAGAGTTTAACCGGAAGAAGAAAATCGAGAAAGTGTTGAACACGTCACCACGTCGCGACGTCATCCCTGCTTTTCCACTTGTTTCGTTGTTGCATTATCGTGATGTTGTGATCCCCTCGTCGCGACGTCATAGCCTGATCGTGCCCAATTTGACAGAAATGCGAGACATTTTTCACAAATCTCTACATTGACTCGTATTTTCACAATGTCATCTTTACCAAAACTCGTCCCGAGCCTATTTTGAACTATGCAAGGAACTAGCTGAGTCGAATTTGTGCTTAGAAACTGGAAGACTTCTAGCCTTCAACTTCTGCACTGCCAAATCAAAACTGACTCGAGTCTGATTTTTACGAACACAGTATCATAATTTTCCAAAACATGCACCCAAAAGAGAATCTCTCTTCAACGAAACGATCATACATTTTTCTTTCCTATGACCAAGTTGTCTTCGCTTCAAATGAGTCGACTTCGACTCCGTAACGGATGAAGGACGTCCAGTTTCACCGGTAATTGTAGAACCTTCCAGAATATAAAGATTGTCAATCTTTTTACCTTATATCAAAACGATATCCCCACGAGATACCTTAATATCGCTTGAACCGATGTTGATCCTGCTACCTTTCGAATATAAAATATTTAATGAGATAAGATTTTTTCTTAAATCTGGTACATACCTGACATCTGACACTGTCTTGATCGTCTAATCATGCATCTTGATTTTAACAGTACCAATACAGAGTATTTTACTGGATGAATCGTTTCCCATGCAAACAACTACACATTCAATCAAACTGTATGTGAAAAATCATTCTTTGTTGGGACACATGTAGAAAAAATATCTCGAATCTAGGATCCATTTGAACGTAAGCTCAAAGCTTTTGCTCGTTGACACCAATAAAAAATCATCATCTCTTTCCTCGATCAAATTAGCACCAACTACATCTTTCTCGTTGCTCTCAGCAGCTTTTTTATTTCGCAGCTTATAACAATCTGTATTAACATGGCCTAACTTTTTACAATAATGACTCCTTTTGTATTTGCTTCATTAATGCTACCAAAACGTCGATTCGTCTATCTACCTTATTAAATATTTAGGTGGAATCACCAAAAATAAAAGCTATCTAACAAAGATATGCAGGCAATCAGGTAGTGCTTAAAGTTTGAATTTGAGTATTTATCTTTTATTGATTGGAATGGTTCATTTTGATGTCATTGTTTTCTTTTGTTGTTATTTAGGAAAGATACAACTCGAAAGTTCTCGCTTGAGTAGGCAAGTTGGGGGTTAATCCTTTGGCAAGTATATATCCTCTGGGGGTTAATCCTTTCAATCCCGTATCTGACACTCACAACAAAGAATAACATAGGATTCCTAGTAAAAAACGAGAAATAATGATGATGATGGTAGCAGGAACGGCATGCCGAAGCCAAAGAATTAGTCTCTCCATCATTTGAAGTGCCAATGCAAGATTTCTTGGCAAAATCAACATTACCAACTCTAACACCTAAATATAACAGTTTAAAGACGTACTTACAACATACCAAGAAACTTGCCAACTCCAACTTACAGCTTCGGCAGTTCTTGGAAGTAGAGATGTATTTTTTCTGTTGATTTTGTGGAAAAACATGCCAAACACTATCATCTTTTTTTCTCATTTTCCATATGACTTAAATAGTATATAATTTTACATGAAGGTAAGGTTTTCAAAAATAGAAATAAAAATGAAATTTGAAATTTGTAATCCTATATAGGGTTAGATCATATTGCAGAGTAATGGATCAAAAAGATCTAAGAAGTACTCGTAATTGGACCAATGTAATAGAGACCTAAAACCCCTCATGTAAAGAGGTGAGATGGCAAAATCCTAGTATCATTAACTAGAGTTTCTACCCTTTATATCCTAGATAAATTAAGATATCGTTTTTCTAGTGAAATAAACTTTTACAACTCTCAAAGGGTTTTACCTTCTCTTCCTATAAATAAATGACATCAATAGAGCTATATATATAACTTTTGAGAGATTGTTATTTTACCAAAAAATATAGAGAATTTATTGTCTTCCTATGGTAAGTGAGGTCCCAAATGCTTCCCTGTCGTTCAATCGAGACCAGTATTTCGAGTGCCAAAGTTGAAATCCAAGGCTAAAACCTATGAATGTTTTCTCATTGATAATTCCGAGAAATCATAATAAGAACTTTGTAACAAAGTGGTAAACCCATCGCACAACTATGTGGTTTGACTCTCAGCTTCCTCTTCCATTCCGACATGAATTGGAACAGATGTCGACCTCCGACCACCTTCATTTGTATCGACAAACTCTGCATATAACTCAAGTATAGGTGATCCAATAGCATTATGCATTTGGATCATCAACTCGATCACCATTGAGCCTCTATCCTCAAATACTTCATATTTGATGAGATCTTCTGACGCTAAATATCTATACTTCAAGGACAATACTCTTCTTCGGGTGGAACCGATGACTTTCCACCTAATTCTTACCCGGAGTTCCAACGATTGAATCTTTGAGTTTAAAGTCATGTTTGTCTAGGTTGATAAAAATACGATCCCAATGTCTGTCACGAATTTCACCATCGTATTAAATAACAACATAAACTCATCTACTTATTTTGAACCAAATAACTTGTTTCACATGTTTAAAACCAAAACATTATGTAGAAAAGTAAAGTACTAATTATCCATTAACAAAAACAAAACTTGATATAATTACATATTTTCGATCGATTTCTGAAATTCAATTTTGTCACCTAAACAACCTTATGATTCCAAGGGCAATTCTCCTTGCAAAAGTCTGCTCGAAATTCCCTTATGAAACGTCTCCAGCAGAATGGCCACTTGATTTATACAACTATCCCTAAATATCGAACATAACTTTAAATTGTTAGAAAAGTTTGGGACATGACAATTCCAAGTGATTTTTAAAAAACTCATCTAAGAAAAAGATAACAAAAACGTGCTTGGGGAATTCTGAAAATTTTATCCCGAAAATCTCGATATATCTAAAAAATAAGGATCGGATTCCCAGCTTGTGAAAACTTTCCAAGGGTTCAAAATGATAAAGGGAAAATGTTGTGGCTGAGGTGTGTTTTCAGTGATGTGGTAGAAAAATGTAATGAAAATGTGCCCTGGCCAGAGCGTTTTCACTCTACCATTTTCAAACCACGGTGAAAAATTTCACAAGTCGAGAATCTCAATCCTCATTTTTCAAATATCTCGAGATTCTTAGGACAATTTCTTCAGGATACTCCAAGCACGTTTTTTTTTTCCCTCATTGCTCTATCGAATGCCTATATAAAAGGGAGTTTTGCTCCTCCTCCATCAACTCTCTCGACCACCTTCTCAAACCCTTAAAAATTTCTCTACATTATTGTTTATATTTTACTTTCAAGTGTTTTAATTTTTTCTATGGAGAGATTTATTTCAACATTAAGGAAATAGAGTGTTAGTTTTAAGGTGTATTTAAGTTCACGATGATACAATGGTGCTCCGAGATCCACACATTTATGTTGTTATGTCGAGATAAAATCATTGTCTTTGAAGCTAATCCTATTACAACTCAGGCTCCGAGTTCGCGATGCTTATATGGTCATGGGTTCTACTGTAACTACGGGTCCTAGTTAACAGATGTTAGATGTGTGATCATGAGTTGGAGTATGACTCGATAGCCCACTTAACAATGGTTATGCAATCACAAGTTTGAGTTCTTCCTCATCAAAAGAGGATGGTTTATAAACCCGATACATATGTTTGAGATGACAACCTTAAGGAAAAACTCGATACAGTGGTTATGCAATCGAGATCATGAGCTCGAGTTCTTTTTTTGCATTTCCATAATGGCAGTTTCGTTAACCTTCCTCTTCTCCGAAATAGGTGACAAAGTTGGGGACAAATGCTATGTCAGGGGGCGAGCGACTATCGCATTGGAGAAAAGCTAGAGGTCATTTCAGGTCGACAATGATATGATTAAATCATTAATTAATAACTATAACTACTGTCGCCCTGACTCAACCTCCAGCTATCGATGTTGCCCCAACTCGACCTTCAACTTCTTTTCACAACCACCATCGCTCCCCCCTAAGAGTCCTTTTGTATCCAACTTCGTCATTGACTTCAAACAAGTGGGATGTCTACGATACTACCTTTGGTGGAAATGAAAAAAAATTGGTTATATTAGAAAATCTCTGAATTTTTGCTTACGATTATAATCTCAAACTTTTGTATTTGGTTTACAAATCATCCTCTTCTAATGATGAGGAACTCAAATCCGTGACCACATAACCACTGTCAAATGAGCTCCCAAGTGTACTCCAACCCGTCACCCCACATTAACATCTGTCAACTACGAGCCTTAATTATACTACAACCGGTGAATGGTGATCGTATAAACACAGCGAACTCGGAGCCTGAGTTGCAATAGGATGGGCTTCTAAGCCAATATTTCCATCCCGACACATAGTAGAAATGTATAAGTCTCCTAACGTATCGCATCACCATTAACTGAAATATACCTTTAAGCTTTCACAATGTCTACCTCAAACATGGACAATATTAAATCGACCTCCCCATATTTTCAGCCCTAAATCATAAAATACCATAAACCATAAAAAAATCTAACAAAAAATCCTAAAAAACCTTAAACTTGACCGAGAAGAGAGAAGTATCACAGAAATTGACCTAAACAGTTAAAAATTTAGTCGATTTAAAGAAACATAGAAAATGCACAAATGCTTATACTAGCATGCAACACAAGAGCAACGAACAATACATAATGTATAACACATTTTCAATCTAAGTTTGAAATTTCTTATTAGAACCACAAGTTCGAATTGAAAGGGAAAAAAGTATATACTAAGATAGTTGAAACTCCAAATCACTTACATGAAGATCTTCAATATCTTTCAATTGCCTATACATACATAACAATGAGTACTCAGTATCGGTATTTGGTGGAGTAATCTTTAGGAGCAATTACCAGACCACGACCCTTTCTAGCCCCACGGTACACAGTCTCAACAATGTCAATGAACTCCTGCTTGTCCTTGAGAGCCCAATTGATTTTGTTGTTGTTTCCAGTGCCAAGATCAATCATAATGTGCTTGTTTCTGAAGAAAAACATGACAGTTGATGGATCATACAACTCATACATTGTGTTGAAGTCGGGCACTTCTGTTATGTCCACCAGATATATCACGGCGAAGTTCTTTATGGTTTCAGCAACAGAAGCAAGCACTTCATCCATCTGGAAACATTAATCGAATTAAATAAGAACAGAGCAAGTCCATATGAAAATACTCATTTCATATACAATAAATAATGACAAAAGAATACATTTAAAAGAATGTGGCCCTAAATGTAAACCATTTCACAAAAGAAACATATCAATAGAAAATGCTTTCAGAATACCATTTGAGCCCCGAAAATCGATAGACATCTAAAGGTAACAGCATGAATATTAGCAAAATGAAGAACCCGTTTCTCAGTTATATCAGTAAGGTCAACCTAAAAGTCCATTTAAAACCATTCCGCGAATACAACTCTATATATAAGATGGCCGAATTGGGGCACCAACTTGTGTTCTTTTACCCTATACTCTATGTTAGCACCAGGACTCTTTATGTCTATAAGTATTCGAGCCCCGCATATATCTGGACATGAAAATGAGGGTATTATCCTCCAAATAAATGAAAAAAAATTTGAATATACCCGTATTAAAAAATACACTATATCAAACATTCACCTTCAAATCCAGCATAAACAAGACTAGGGCAATACTTACATGTGACTGAAAACTGAACTTTCTGGTTTCTAAGTGTTCTTCCGGTGCCATTTAATCTCAGCAAATAAAAGGAATTTTTTTTTCTCATTTGGAAGGGAATTATCATCGAATGATCACTTATCATCGAATGTCAATCAGCATTTATGCCAAAATTGAGGATAATTTTCATTTTTTTTAAAAAAAAAAGGTCTTTTGAAAGAGTTAATCATCGTCGAATGTCGATCACCATCTATGCCAAATTAGGCGAGAATTTTCAATTTTTTTTAAGTCTTTCGAAGGAGGCAATTATCATCAAATTCACTATCGATGCCAAAATTGACGATAAATTTCAAACGAATATAGGTTCGTTTTCGTTTGATATTATTCCCAAACCTACTGATGAAACTGAAATAACTAACGCCATTGTTGTGTGAAAATCTCCCCCGGCGGCAAAGGAAAGTTCCAATAAAAAGAGAAAAGTTGCAAAACGAAGAAAAAAAAAGAGAGTGAAAGGGAGATAGAAGAAGAACAAGTGGGGGCACCTGCATACATGTTTCATCCCAATCGTGACCGAATCGGATGACGACGAGACGCTCTTCCTCTGCCAGGATCGCCTGATCTACAGCCCACCCTGAATGCAAGTGTGGTAGCAGATACGACATCGTTTACAGCGTTACGTTGTTATCCACTCTTTCTCTCCGCCTGCTGCTACTTCAGTTTTTTTTTTTTTTTTCTTAATGCTATCTCGAAATTTCGGTCTCAAAACGCTATAAACCACGCGTTTTGAAAATGCGTTGACCACACGCTACAAACCGCCACTGGGGCTCCCTTTGGATATCATTGTATCTTCTGTGCGTTCAGGATTACAAAATTTGAAGTTCACACGTGAAATTTCAAAATATTGATTTTACATAATAAATAATTTTTTTGAAATATTTATTTTTTATTGGATAAATTTTATTGATAAAATTAATCGGCTTCAATCTAAATCATCAAACCAAAAACGGACAACTAAACTTAAAGGTAATAGACTTGTTCCATGCACCTGATCAAAAATCAAACCTATTTTTAGAGCAGATGGAGGAGCCGCCATTCAGTTCAACAAAATTTGTTGAACTTTGTCTAAACAGGCATGATATAATTTTATAAAATCAAAATTCATGAATTTAATACTTTTACCTATTCCTCATCAATTATAATTATTGATGTCACTAAATTCACCGACAATTCACCCAATAACTTTTACATTTCAATGTATTTGGAATTTTATATTTTTTTAAATTCTATTTTTCTGTTTTTTAAGACATAAAAGATCATCGTAATGTAATATATATAAGAAAGGTTAAATTAAAATATAGTAAAATGATATCACACTACATCAAATAGATCATTATGCAGATATTAAAGGATTTCATTCGGGAGTTGTATGAATATAAACTTGCCAAAGATCTTGAGAATGTCATTTTTGCTAAACCATCCGTTGCCTTGTTACCCTCTTTGAAAACATGTATTAAGTGAATTGTTCAATCACGTTGGAGTAGCTCCTTAATGTTACATATTACAGATGAATCATACTGCTTTTTTCTAGTTTCTTGAATTGCTTGAATAACTTCCTTATTGTCTATCTCAAGAATCACTTTCTTCAAGTCGAGACTCTACACTATTTGGAGACCATCAAGCATGTCCCGGAGTTCAGTCATGAGCACCAAATAACTCTCAATATTTCTTGTGAAGCCTGTAATCCATAATCTTAACATGATCACATATTACTCCACCTATAGTAACATTCCTTGAAAGTTGACACACAACACCATTAATATTCACCTTTTCCCATCCATCATCCAATGATTTCCATCTTTAATTTCTTACATCATGCATTATTGTTATTGCAGAAATGGAAGACTGTAATTCTAAACAAAGATAATATGGATTATCACCAAAAGCGCAAGATGAAATTGATAAAAATTAATTGAAGCTTAATAATTCATCAGATAAATTGAATATAGGTATAAATATATATATATATATTTATATAAAAATCACACATGTTAAAGTCGAATGAAATTATTTTTTTTTTCATATTTTGAAACCGTCGTGCTAAAGTTGAGTGAAATTGCATTTTCTTTCATATTTTGAAACCGTTGTGTGAAAGAATGCTTTTAAAATAAAAAATAGTTTTTTTATATAAAAAACGATACGTATCGAAACCAAGTGAAACTTTCATGTGACAAGGAGTTTTCACCCGATTTTGACATGTGTCATACTATCACAAAAAATATTTTTTTTTATTATGAAATTGTGAGACAATTTTAGAAAAAAAAAATTATGTGAGAGAAAACTATAATATTTTTTTAAATAATTTAAAACATATCATTTTTTTTAAATAATTTTATAATGAATTGAAATATTTACGAGTACAAAGTAGAAAAGTATCATAACAAATAATAAAAGTTAACAAAAATAGAAAAGAAAATTAAGGTTATATAGTGATGATTTTCGAAGTTAGAGAACTTGAAGAAGCTTTGATGCAATTGAACGAAGGATTTTTGTTAAAATATGATGGGTAACGATTTTAAGGTGAAATTTTGATTTTAAAAACAAAACAATGAAAAATAAAGATTTGAAAGAATTTGGGATGAAAATCTCAAAGAGAAAAGAGCGGTACAAATGAGGAAAATAAAGCAGGTTCCAATACTTGTCCAATTTCAATAACCACTTATGCCATTAAAAAAAAATAAGAAGTCCTTCAAAGGAGGTAACTAATATAGAATATCAATCATAGTTTGTGATATTCATTATTATCGATTCATTAATTTGCTAGTTCGTCGAGTTCTAACCCGCATACTGTATGAGTTTACACATGCATTGTGTGAGCAAATTTAAGATGGGAGGCGTAATATGGGTTCGTCTAAACATAGTGTGAATCTTACGTATGCAAATCCATTTTGAGTGTACACGTGTTAACCTTAAGATAAAGTATATATTATTAGGCATGAAAACCTACCTAGTCATGTAAACACACAAAATCTGAAAAGATAAATGAAATTACTCAACAATCATCAATGCAAAAATTGGCAATATTTTTCAAATCTAAAGAGAATAGGGATTACAGGGTTCGCTGGATACTATAATCGGATGACGACGAGACGCTCTTTTTCGTTCTGGAATTCTGTATATATAATATGCTTTTATGGTTTTCTTATTAAACAACTGAAAATGGCGCTTTTTTTTAAAAAAAAATGGCATTCCTATAATCCCAAGAAAGATGTCGGAAAAATAATAAAAACCAGGAGGATAAAGCTTTAATTCAATTCAAAATGTGTTTTCACTTTATGCAATGGATGAAACAATGCTGTACAAGTTTCATACCGAGTAAACCTTTAACTAAAACAGCTGATAAAAACAATGTTTCTTCTAATTCAACCCAAAATAATGCATGCAATAATGACCTAAGATGGCTTGTGTGGCAGTTTCTTATTGGCCAGGAAATGCTTAACCAGCTGAAGTGCCTGCTTTGGCTTGAAACTTGGAACTTGATGACCAGCTCCTCTAATGGTGACAAAGGTAAGCCCATCATACTCGATCGTCCATCCACCAACCTGTGACAATTAAAAAGAAGTATATTGAAAACCAGGAATCATTCTGATTCATTCATGTAATCATTTTTAAATTTAAACTATATATTGTCACATGAAATAGCATAGCAGTAGCACCTGTTTGTTGTAGGTGTACCAAGGTGTCCATTCTTTAATGGCTTTTAATCCAAGCTTTTTGAGGGTTAATCTAGTTGCAGTAACTGGAATTCTCCCATCAGTATCTCCACTGCAAATAGGGGGGAAAATAATAAACCAAAACCGAAGTTCTACCAAGAAAGTTAATTTGTTTTCACAATATGATTGAGAAAATTTTACCTGAAAACCCATATGCGAATGCCTCCTGCTATAAGCTTTCTAATTGTAGGAAGCATTGATGCTGGTGAATCGCTCCAAATTGAGATCACATCACTGCAGACAAATAAAAAAACTCCAATTTAATGTAATTGCCCCATGGTGGTTGATTAAAGTTGATATTTGGTAAATGGGAATGAATTTTGAGAATACCTGCAATGAGTCCATGCATAGGACATATTGGTAACATTGGCATGAAGTGCTTTTTGAACATCTGGCCTGTTGAAATAACTCTCTGTGTAGTCTGATGCACAAGGGTCGTATCCTGCTGGTCTTTTGTGCCATCCACCCTGCAGGAACCGGATTCGATATGAATTGGGGATATGTCACAAGCGGTTAATCCAGAGCTCAATTTAGAAGTTCGAAACTTACAAATCTGGACAGTATCTGAGGAGCAATGCCTTGAATTGTCCGGCGTTGTCTGCTACTTCTACTGTTGGAGTTGCTAACACAAATAGGAGTATACAAGCTGTACATGTCGATGATTTTGTACACGGCAAAGTAATCTTCGAGGGCTACGTTGCAATCCTGAGTTGAATTTTCACTACTGAAGTTGCATTTGGCCTTAATATTGTTGTAGACTTTATCAGAGATCACTGCATGATCCCATGCATAATCCACCATCCCTGTTTGATCCGTTTCATCGTCCAACAATGCGTTCCCAATCTGTATCAAAGTTCATTTCCATACATATATGTTATTAATTATTTTATCTACTCTTTGTTCTACAATCACACAGTTCATTTCCATTTGGACTTAAATCTATTTCAACCGCATTCTATGTATATTCTAAGATGCATACCCTCATTCGATACTCATCCGAGTTAATGACAGAAAAGAATGTTAGTGCAATTAAACCCTTACCATAATTCCCTTGAGATTTATGTGATCTGACTTGGGAACAAGCTTGTTTTTTTGAAAAATGACATCGGCTAGCTGTGGAACATAATGCCCTGAAAATTTCATTAAAAACAGTACAAACATGGTTAATGAATAAAGCTATGGAGCAACTGGATCAAATCAGAGGAAAATATGGTAGTATGTAAGAGAAACATTGCCATTCATACCAGCATAGCTTTCTCCAGAAATGTAGAAATCATGGGATTTGTATTGTGGGAATCTTTTGAACCAGTTCACAAGAAATGAATAGGAATCCTTAGCTAAACATTCAAGAAAACAACGAATAATCAGAAAAATGAGATTTATCTTTAGAAGTTTTGTTGCATTAAAAGGGTTCCTTTTTTGTACCTGTAATTTCATCACCAAGTTCTTTGATGTCTCTGCTAGTGTTGGTATATGAAAACCCAACACCAACAGGAGATTCAACAAACAGTAAGTTGGCAGCTGCATGGGAAAACTAAAAGAATTAAAAAAATTTGAAACAGTGCTCAAATTATTTAGTGATACACACACACACATATACCTTTGTTCCATCTATGAGGGTTGAGCTTTAGTGTTTGTTGGTCTTTCTTAGGGAAGAAAGGCCCCAGTTCCTCTGCTTGTCCATAACCAACTGATGAACACCCAGGACCTGCAATTTTAATTAATTTTAAGCTTTGGTAAAAGATGAATTGATTGTGGAAAGATAAAAGGAATTACTTACACCTACAATACATATTTTCCGATTATTATGTGGATTTTCTTGACCAGTACAGTATTTTTCTCAAAACTATCATATTAAATAAATTATGCATTGTAATGTATTTTAAATTATTTAGTTAATTATTCACTATGATATTTAATATAAATGTGTTACTATAAATTCAAAGTATTTATGTCTATTTGATAGAAATGGAGATAGTGATGAAACTTGGTAAGGTTATACTTTGCAAGTAACAATGTACCAAAATTTATTTGTATATAATTTTGTAAACATGTTTATAATAAAATAATATAAAATATTAGATGAATATGCATGAATTATTATATTTTTTTTAAGAAAAATGGCAAAAGATGACCATTTTAACCAATGTGAAGATTGCCAAAAATAAGAAGATAATTCATACATCATGGAGTAATGGTCCAAGAGAAAGAAAGTTATAAGTCAGGGCATGGCCAAATCCATAGGGACTTGAAAAGGAGATGTGATAAAATCAATCATAAATGTAAAAGCCAATCTCAACATGAGCCTCATCCTTGGGAATTGGATAGCTAAATTATTGTCAAATTATTAGTTTAGTCTTTCTACTTCACTAAAATTTGAAATTATAGTAAAACTCACTATATGAGTGAAATGTTTATAACAAAATTAAGAAAAATGGATATAAAAATTAAATGTTATTTTGGTAGAAAGGGTTTTGGTAATTTAGCATGATAAGGTCTTTAGTAGAGATCAGGGGGCTATGGCCTCCCAGTAAATTTTTAATTTTGATTCTTTATAATTTATAAAATTATATATTGATTCTAAAAATAAAATAAAGTTTGATTAACTCTTTAAAAATTATAAAAATATAAACTATTAACATGATAAAATTATATTTTACTATCATACAAATATACAATTTAATTCCGATCTCCCAAAAAAAAATTTCAAACTCCACTACTGACAGTCTCTCTAATTTTATAATGTTCTTACTATCAATACAAATAAGTAACACCATTAACCATTCCAATTAAAATGTTAATGTACTTTTTTTAAAAAAATATTGTCAATGATAAGTTGTAAGTTATAAGCTTTCCAGCATTTTAATTAGAATGGAAATTGAGACCAATTCTCGAATTTGGATATAATAGAGGGACTAAAACCATAATTTAACTGTTAATTAAAGATAAAACGATATTCATGGAAATTGAAAGGCAGCTCAACAGTCCCATCCCATGTTCTTGCACCCTCAAAGCAAAATAAAAAAGGATTTCAGTGTTGATTTTACCTCCGTTGAGCCAGAGAAGGAGAGGACGTTTCTCAGGTTCGCTCGTGGCTTCAAAAAACCAATAGAACAGTGCTCTTCCATGCTTCTCATTCACCGTAACGTACCCTGCGTATTGCTTGAAACCCACCGTCGGCTGACCCGGAAGCTTGGTCACCCGGTCAGCCTCTTGCCAATCCAAAACACCGCCTCTCAGCCCATCGTCGCCGTGTCGAAATCCTTTATTACCAACACTCACTCTCCCTATACCCACGCTTACACTAAGCGAGAGCAAAACAAAAGTCAAAGAAACAGCTGCATTGGAAGCCATTGAAGACCTACACTTGATTCCTTCCTCTCTTGGCCGGAAAACGGTACATACTTTTTGCCTCTGGCGTGCAGTGTCAATATATATATGGAAGATTCATATATTCAACGAGGTTAGTCAAAGATTTTATTAATGAATGATTTTATTTTGATTTGATTTGATTCTTTTTCCCTTTTTCAGAAACTGAAGTATATGATCTGTAAGTGAATAATTTGTTGCTTAGACGAAAATTTTGGAGATATTTTTGGAAAGCACCAAAATGGGTGGGAGTGAAAGACAGTGTCGAAATGCCCATTTCTTTTGGTCAATTGCTTTGCATTGAAACATTTGACAGCTCTTTAGTCTCTATATTAGGTCTAATTTGGTTTTAATCCCTCTATTATGTTGAAATTTGATATCTCATCCCTCTCTTTTCTTTTTCATCACATATCTATCATTTTAATACATACCAAATTATCTCACTCTCATTATATGGGTGAAAAAAGTTATATTATACTAAATACGTTTAAAAAATATAAAATGGAAATAAATATATATTATTTAGAAAAAAAACATATAAATTATAAAAATAAAATTTACAAAAAACGATAATTGAAAATTGAAATTAATAATATTATTACAAAAAATTTTAAAAAATTAAAAAAGTTTAAAAATATTTTTTTATAAAATTGTAAAATATATAATTCTAAAATTCTAAAAAAGTATTTGAATTTCAATTTTTTTTTTTGCAATTACATGAAATTTAAATACTTTTCTTTTAATTTTTATAAAATTGATCCATTTTTAAATATTATTTTGACTTTTTAAAATTTATAATTATATATTTTAAAATTTTATAAAAAATATTTTTTAAAATTTTTTATATATTATATATGTTTTTTTATATTTTTAATCAATATAATATATAATATTAAAAAAAACATGTGGTGTATTGTAATAGTTCCACATGCTCGATCAATCCTGATCAACGATCGATCAATCAAATCACTTTTACTTTGACCGATCATTGATCGGTGTTGATCGGAGCGTTGATTGGCCACGTGATACTGTTAGAATGCACCATGTGTATTTTTTATCTTTTTAATATTATATATATTATATTGATTAAAAATATAAAAAAATCATATATAATATATAAAAAATTTTAAAAATGGTAAAATTATAAAATATATAATTTTAAATTTTAAAAAGTAAAAATAATATAGAAAATTGAAAGATGTTACAAAAATTAAAAATATATTTTTAAATTTCAAGTAATTTAAAAAAAACTTGAAATCTAAACACCTTTTTTAGATTTTTATAATTTTATAAAAAAATATGTTTTTGAAAAAAAATACAACATTTTTTATAATTTTTTCAATTTTTTTAATATTTTTAATAATATTATTGATTTCAACTAATTTATTTCCAATTATCATATTTTTTATAATTCATATTTTTTTTGCACTTTATATATTTTCTGAATTTATTTATTTATTTCTATTTTTATATTTTTGTGTATATACATTTAATAAAAAATATTTTTTTACATAAAGACATGTGATTGGCTATAAGATTTTTCTAACTATGTCAAAAAATGAACTAAAAAATATAACAGACATTTAGAACAATTAGTTTCACGACAAGGACTAGCATGACCAAAATATAAACAACATAATTTTAGAGTAACTAAGAGATAATTTACCCTAAATTTTATACAATATCTCCCTTTAATAAAGATTTCAAATTATTTTAAAAAATATTAGTAAATAATATATAATTATATTTTTAAAAATAATATATATCTTAAAATCAAAATACAATTATTGTATAAAACTAATTTAAGTTTATCAAGCATCTTTGCTAAATCATAAAATAAATAAATAAATTTCTAATTTCACCCAATTCAATGGTTATCAAACATGTTACCGATATGCATTTATGCTCAAATTCACCTTCTCAAACGCATCTGTAGAAAATATTTTAAAATTCAAAACACTCTTTAGTTTATATGTCTACACCCTACACTGACTGCAATTTCCTTTTCAATACCTCATATCCCCGAATTTAGCTCCATCGCCGTCGATCCTCTTCTTCGTCGACGGGAGTATACCATGACGGTCTTCGTTTCGAGTTACTTAACCTGTAGTTCAACAACACTTCTTCATCACAAAGTGCTGTAGTAGCCACCAAAACAAGAGTCTTCAAAACCGGACCATTTGACTCGCTGTTTCTCGAACCCCATCTGAACCAAAAACTGCCGAATCTCCTCATGTTTACTTCTTCAGCGTTTCCAAATGATAAATTTGGAATGTAAGCTCTCATGTCTTTCTCAGAAAGTGGGAAGTCGTAAGGACAGACCATAACATTCGGCACCGTATCTTTAGCAGGGTGATTGGCGAAATGTGCAAAGGCTAAAGGGTTCCTATGCTCCAAAACTTCACCACTCCCCACTCGCGAGCTCTCCAGAGGCTTGCTAAGCATTTTCCAAAACCGATCCGAGCCTTTCTCTGCTGCATCTGTGTTGAGCTTTGCATTTAGCATTTTCGAGCCATACCATAATTCACGTGTTTCACCTCCATAACCCCAAGGTTGGGCATTGATGACGGTCCCATCGTATCTCGTTATCAGATACGTGTTTTGTGCATCGACTCTTGGGTATCCGGGAATGTATCGGTAATAAGCCGGGGAATATATAACACCAGGGTATATGGCAATTACAGATCCAACATTAGCTTCACCATTCAAAAATAAACCTTGTCCAGCTTCGCTGTGGGGTATTTGAGACTGTTTGACATCAAGAGTGTACCCAATGGAATCCTTCAACCTCTGCGAGAGTTCAGTGCGTTTTAATGGCCTTGTCTTAGGAACATCTGCACTGAAAAACCATCAATAGTTAGAACCAAGGACATCATTGACAGCAGGGTATTCCTTTAATCTCTACTATTATTAGTACTAAGTGGAAACTCAAGACCAATGACGGATAGATTAAAGTCAAACAACAGATATCCCGAAGGCATGTATGATAGAAGCCAAACAACTGATAAAAAGATTCATATTCGAAAAAACTTGTTGCTATTTCATTTCATCTATGACAAATCATCAATAGTAAGAACCGAATTGGGACATTTTTAATGGCCTCTGTGAGAGTCTGGTACATTTTAATGGCCTTATCTTAGGAACATCTGGACTGAAAAACCATCAATAGATAGAACCGAAAAGAACATCAGCAGCGGCAGGGCCTTCCTCTAATCTCTGTTATACAAAGTGGAAACTTAAGACCTGCGGCATATACAATGGAAGTCAAACAACAGATATCCCAAAGGTATATATGTTCGAAGCCAAACAATGGATAAAAAGATTAATATTCAAAAAACCTTGTTGCTATTTCATTTCATCTATGAGACTGACAAATTTAGCAACGATGATAAACTTCAGTTAAACTGTTTGTATTTCATATTTTACAACCGAAATAAATGAAAAATATACTCACCAGGATGGCTAGTAGTTGGGCTATTCCTCCCAATAGCAAAACTAAGACCACTTCGGGAAGGAGTAGCTTTGGACTGAGATTCTTCCGGCTCGTTGACATCGAGAAGGATTTCATCCATAGCAGTACAGAAGTTTTTAATTTGATTATGAATATTTTCCTGCACTTGCTTCTGTTGGTCAGCAAACGAGGCTTTAGTAGCCATGTCAATGATCTTCTCCGCATCAGCCTCATCCGCATTCTTTCCCAAACTATTGTAACTGAACATTGCACAAGCAACATTTTCAGGTAATCAAAATATTGAACTAAGAATAATGATAATGAATAGACCAGTCAATCAAGCAGGTTGAGTTGATTTTGAGTCGGGTCAACATGAGTTGGAACCAATTCAAAATTTAAAACTTTCAAATCATTTCAAGTGCATATCAGCTTCGGTTTGGTTCCTATTGTTTTAGGTTACAGTAAGTTTGCCAATCAGATTTCCAGGTCAAGTCATTTCAGGTTTTATCGAGTTTGACACTTGATTTGGGTCCTTTCAGGTTTCCGGTTCAAGTCATTCCAGCTTTGGGTTATTGACTTTTTATAATCAAATCAGATTGAGTAAGATTAATCAGGTTGGGTTTTCAGATAAAATTTGATAACTCTAATAGTGAATGAGAGCATGGGTATGGATATGGGAGACCACTAACCTGGTATACATAAAAAGGCGGTTAATGTCAACTTCAAACTGGAGTTTCCTTGGGTCCTTAGTAAAACTAGGGCTTCTTGCAAAGGTTCTCACAGCCTGGAACATCAATAGGAAAAAAAATTGACTGAGTTAAACCCCAGCATTGATTCATCAATACCCAATTTCACAAACAACATAAATCCGGTGTTTGATAGCATAATTGATTTGCAAAAAAAAAAAAAAAAGGTATAATCTGTTGAGCTACTTGAGTTCCTAAAATGAAGAAAAAAATGAAAACATGGATGAAATGGAGAGAGAAAAGGGTAGTTACATCTTGGAATTTGTTGAGAAAAGAAGCCATTGCCAAAGCAGCTGTTAACAAGAACCCTAGTGAAAGTCTGAGACTTTTAAGCTTTGCTCAGCTTAGAGACGCGAAGGTAGAAGAAAGTCCAATAAGGAAAGTCCCTATTTCCCAATTTTGGCGACCTTTAGGGTTGTGTTCTGTTTGGGCTTGATTATTGGTGCTCATCAGCCGGGCTTACTTTAGCTCAGGTTTAATCACGATATTAATATATTTTATATTTATTTAATTTTAAATCGATTTAAAATTTAAATTTAAAATTTTATCAAAATTAATTTATATTTGTAAATGATTAATTTAAGTTTATTTTAGTTCAATTATATTATTTTTTAATTTTTTAAAAATATTTATATTATTTTATTTTAACATTTAATAATTTTATATATTTTTTATTTATTGAAAATTTTTATATAGTCATTTCTGATATTTTTTTAATCTTTATATTAGAATAGTATTATATATTTAGTATAGGTTTATTTTTTTAATGTGTATTAAATTACATAATTATAAAAATGATATAATATAAAATATTACAAACTTAAAACCGGACGGATCGAGTTAATCTCGGGCCTTGAATGTTCAAGCTCGAACCCAACTCATATTTTAAACGAACTTAATTTTTTTACCCAAACTCTTTCGAATTTAAAACGAACTTTCGAACCTGAACAGATAACCCGATAAATTTGATTGAGTTTAAACTTAGGTTCCAATTTCATGGTTTTTCATCTCCATTAAGGAGTATCGCACTAGTCTGAGGCTAGTTATGGAAGTTAAATCACCAATTTTTGAATCTATTAGTTGGTCCGATTAAATTAAATATTTTTTTTAATTTAAAAAATTAAAATTAACAAAATTTAATTCAATAGATTTTTTAACTTGCTTCAATTAATTCATATCAATTCATATTTAATCTTTTTCTCTAAATCAATACATCAAATAATTTTTGATTTAACCAATCCAATCAATTAACCTAATTCAATTTCAACAATATTGTTTAAAAATTTCATTTTTAATCATTTTGATTAGAAATTACAAAGATAATCATTAAATATAATTAAATTAGAATAACTTTTGAATGATATTAAAAAAATACATAATTTAAACTCAAATAAATCTGAATAGAATAAGTTATTTACATAAAATTAGTTCATTGGTTTATCCTAATCTCCTTTGTAAATTATTTGTGAAATTATATGTTTAATAATTTAGTTAGTTGGTTTTGTTTATTTAAACTAATTTATTTTAAGATAAGTATTTAAAAATGAAAATAAATTAGTATTGATTAAGTGGAATTTTTCTATTAGTCATTTTATTATGTATAAGTGTGAATTTAGTTTCTATATTCCAATTTGATCAATTTTAGGTTTTACTCTCTTTTTTTTAATTTTGAAATTTTTGTGCTAGCTCGAATGGTAGCAGTTCAATTCGTTAGGTCAAAATTTTCTATAATCTTCCAAATACCAACAAAAAATTCATTCAAATGCATAACTTTTAACTTTAAGACTCCAAATCAACTATAGGAACATATTCAAACACAATTTCTAACATTTGCATAAGATCACAACATGTACAATTTAACCATTTGAAACATTTAGCTAAGTGTCCTCAGGTACATGTCACGTAACAAAAATGAACGAACTATTCAAACTTTATTGAGTCGAAAATGACGGTCTAAATGCTGGCTTCAATTCTCGAAGCTTCGAGGGGTACCTAAACTTGCGTGCAAAAAAAATAAATTATAGGTTGAGTAATAAGGCTCAGTAGTACATCTATGATTCAAGATATAAATATATAATCTAACATAAACAATATGTTTTAAGACAAATCATGTATTTATGTCCTCAATATCTAACCAAACCATATTCCAAATTGGCAATCATTCTTCATTAGCAATCTACATGTATAAGCATACTAACATGTTATCAACCAACCTATTCAACAATGCAAATATATGTTCAATTCCAATCTGTTCACGAATTATACAATACATTTAAGAATCAAACACACACATTTATGTAATTATACCATATGCTATTAACATCATACTATTCATGTTTCATGGGAATCATCTCTTTGCTTTGATTTCATACCATACAATCCATTTGAAGTTAGAATGAGATTATATAATTTGAGACCATTGGTGCAATAAAACCTCTATATTAATATTAAATATGTTGTAATTTAATTTTTTTTAATTATAAAATATCGACATTTAAACTTGTTAAGTAATTTAAAGAGTGTGTCATTTTTAGATGGGTTAAACTATATATTTATATGATATGGTTATTGTTCATAGATGTAATATTGTAGGTAGGTTCCCATGCATGTCGACACATACCTACTCTAGGGTTAACACGTGTTTGCACGATATAGGTTTGCCTATATGATAGTGCAAACACACATCATGTGGTCTCATTATAGAAGGGTGTGAGCATCTTACATGCAAACTCAAAGTACGAACCGCATAAAATATGGGTCAAGACTCAATCGAGTATTCGGGAAATGAATCGATAATAGTGATATAACTCTTAATTAATGACCAAAAAATTTAACTTTTAATTAATTACATACAATCATTTATAGTTATTGCAACATTATAAATATTTAAAAATGTTCAAACATAACTTACTAATATGGATTAGCTCGGGTTTTCCTAAGCTTGAATTGCTCCTTGCAAGGTCTAGTACAACTCATCACATGGTAAGTGCTTGTAATCCCATGTGCAATCCTTTCTTATATTAGAAACCAAAGTTTGAAACCACAAGCTCTTGGAAAAGTTGAAAGTTTGATTTAGATTTAATTAAAGGTTGAGCTATCCGCTCAAATTTAAACGTATATTTAATGTTTTTGAGAGTTTGGATAAAAATATTATGTTCAAGAAAATGATTTGAAAATCAAATCCATTTAAATATGTTGTGGGCTCTAATTCCAATATTCAAAGTTTGAGCTTGACCTATCAAAGCACGTTTGTTGATGTTATAATATATTATCTTATGTTGAAGTCGATTGAGTTTTAATACGATTAACATCAACATTGTTGCTAGTGCAAGAGGACGTGAATTCGAGTGCGTTAAAGCGTATTATCCTCCTATTTAAGGATTAAAAAGAGACTATAAGTAGTTTTAATCATTGTATAAAAAAAAGCATGAAATTAATATTCAAAAAAATAAAAATTAAAAAATTACAATTACCCAACTTAAAACGAATTTAAATTAATCATTTATAAATATATACAAATTTAATAAAAATTATAATTTATATTTCATTTTAAATCAAATTTAAATAAACATGCAATCTATTAATACCAAAAACTCAATCCCAACCGGAAGCTTCTACTTTCATTAATATTTTCCATTTAGCTTTAAAATTAGGATTTAAAACTAACAGTCCCATATGCGCATCCATCTACCACGTGTAGTATATGCGCATCCATCTACCACGTGTAGTACTGGTAAACCTACCTACATGCATTATCACAACGTAATGAATTTGGCAGACAAAATACAAAAATTAATATCAACAATACATATATATAAAGCATTCAAAAAATTGAGTTTTAACTTAATTGATATAAGCACTATTGTCAATACAAGAGGCGTAGATTCGAGTGCATTGAAGCACCTTATCTTTTTATTTATGAGCAGGCCCAGCTTTGAAGTCGTCTGGAGGTGCGACCGCTTAGAGCCCAAGATTGAAAAGGATTCAAAATATTGTTTTTAAAAGGCCTAATTTTTTTTTAAATTTTTAAAGGCCAAAATTTTTTTTTATCAATTTTTAAGGGATTTAAAAAAAAATTCTCCAACTTTTAAGGAACCTAAAACATCATTTTATTTTTTTGTCTAGGGCCCCAAAAATATAAAAAAACGAATCTGTTTATGGGTTGGAAAGATGCTATGGATAGTTTTAAACATTGTGTCAAAAATAATAGATATGATCAAAACTTATAAGAAAATTGTTAATATATATATATAATTATACTAATTTACCATATGTTATTTTTAAACACAATTTTATGTTTTAAATATATAATTTTAATTTTCACATGAATATGATAAAATTTTTAATAAATAAAAAATTTAAAAATTTAAACTCAAGAAAAACAAATAAAACAATGTGACAATGAAAAAGAGGGTTAAAACCTAAAAATGTAAGTCTTTAAATAAGATAAATCTTGCATACATATTGGCTGTTTGGGCTGAATTTTTAAGGATCTAACAAAATTACTGGGTTAAATTCCATAATTTGTGTCTTATTTTCTAATAAATTAATTAAAAGTTAATTATGCACGTCTAGAAATAAAAAATTTATTCATCTTATTTTCACTTTAAGGTGTTGTATGATAAAAAAATAAAAAGGTAAGTGCTAAAACATAAAGTATTAAAAAAATTTATATATTAAATCTAAGTTAAAAATTCGTTTTATATGTTATTTAAAATTAAACACAAAATATAATTAAATTATTTAATAAATTTAAATTATAAATTACAAAATCTTTATTCACATAAATAATATAAAAAAATTTATGTACTAAAATAAGATTGACTATCCATTATTTACAAATATAGATAGATGAAACAGTGATTTCTTGATGCCGCCTGAGCAATCGGCGGCACAACCCTCCCTTATCAATCAACGGTATTTCAATGCTTGGTATCTAAATAATAATGAATTTTTTTGGGTTCCACTTGAGCAATCAGCAACACCGATATGTATCTCTCTTGTATTTTCCTCTTTAATACTATATAGTTCGACCAAAAAAATATTTTTTAATGATGTCGTCGACGTGTTAAGCAGCACCGGAATATTTTAAAATATAATTTTTTATTAAACTGAAAAAAAAAAGATGAAAATTCGAGTTTCGAGACTTGGACCTGTGACTGACAGATTACATCAATGACAAGTCATCAAGCTGATGTCGCTTCACAGCTCGACGGCATCGACCTGACGGCCTGCCACCAATGTGACCCATCAACCACGGGTCTAACTCCCTATATATATATATATTGATTATCATAAAAGGGGTTGGTTTGGTCCCCAACTCTCAAAGTTGCCATTCATCCTTAAGTAAAAAATTAAAAAAAACTTAGGTCCTCCATTCGAAAACAAATATGTATTTTTTGCTTAATTACAAATTTGACCACTAATGTTTACACTTTTGTCAAAATGGCCCAAATTGTATTTTTAGTTTTTTTTTGCCATCAACTTTTGTTCTTTTTTTTAATTTTTTTTCAACAAATTTGATGAAAATACCGTTAAAAAAGTTAACGGATGATGTGGAATTTCATACATGGAATATTTTTAATTAGATGTAATTTATTACTTAGATAACCCAATAAAATAATTACATGTGAAAAATAATAAAATAAATAAAGTATTCATGAAGTTAAAAAAACAACTCTTAATTTAAAGAAAATAAACATAATTATTTAAAAAATGCTAAAAATCAAAAGAAAAAATTTGATTTCTCATTCTTTTATTGGAAAGGGATAGGGATGACATGTAATCACAATTTCATACAATCTCTTCTCTTGGGTTTAATGTATGTTTAAGGCTAAACTACAAAAATAGTCACTTTTGTTTGTCTCAGGTTACATTTGTAACACCCAAAACCCGAAAACCATCATCGGTTAGGGTCTTGGTGTTCTACTGTTCATTTATCAATGTTCGTCTTTTATTTTCATTTCAATCAATCTTATTTTAATAAATATGTGCACTTAACATCTCATAAATCATCAATCAATTAAAATCACAACTCAACAAGGGCAAAAGGGTCATTTTTATGATTTTTGGACACTTCTATCGATACCTGATGATCATGTACTGATAGTTGTCAAGTCAGAAAATAATTTAGAAATATTATGGAGTTCTACCGATACTCGAGATAATTTTACCGATACATGTGACACATCTACCGAAACAATTCATGCAACTATCGATACCAAAAACTCTAGAGAGCAAAAATCCTTATCCTGCAACTTCTACCGATACAACCCTTTCTTACTACCGATACATCAGTACCATAAACTACCAATACTTACATCTAAACTACCGATACAACCTTAGTCAGAGAACAACCTCTTTCCTACCCTGCACCTCTACTGATATATACATAAGTTCTACCGAAACAAGTATGTAGGATCTTAAGAGTAATGCCAAGATACAAGTTTAATATCTCAAACACAACTAGTATAAGTTATGCATTAAAACATCACATAACATACATAAATTCTAAGTCTTACAAGTATTATAAGCCTGAGCATCTAAGTCATACTTCATATCATTTACACAATCGAAATAAAAGGATTTCAACATCTTTTAGTTAAATCTCAAGTTAAGATCATCCTAGTACATGCCATTAGACCAAGTGATAAAGATCTATCATACAAGCTATGCAATAGTGTGATTTCCTCGAGATAATCCGATCTTCAAATAGCAAAACGTATCTATAAAACAATAACAGATTCACGAGTAAGCTTATTAAGCTTAGTAAGTTCGCGATTATCATTTTTCTCACAGAATAAACAGATCAGTTAAAAGATGATAACGAGTATGCATTCGAAATCATGTGTATAATAACGAAACTAAATCTCTTCAGTCCTCCTGACTTTAACTTATTACGAGCACAGACGACATTTAGCCAACACGAGCCTAGAATGATTAGCTCTTATGAGCCTAAAATGATTAGCTCTTACGAGCCCAGACAGAGTTTAACCAGTATAAGATGCTGCTCACATAAGTTGATGAGAACCCGCAACATATGCGAAGACTCAGCCATCGATACGGTCCAGAATTTCTCACTCTCGATGCTACTCACACAAGTCGATGAGAATCCACAACATATGCGAAGACTCAGCCATCGGAGGAATCCATAATTCATTATTCATTCAGAATCTGTTAACTTGCGATGCTGCTCACACAAGCTTTTAGGATACTGCAACTTATGCAGGATCCTAGCCATCGCTTCAATTCAGATAACCAGTCTAAAGCTTGACATTTCGTTTCTTTCTTTGCATTTCCATTATCACGAATGTTTAATCTTTCTCCATTTGCTGTAACAATAGTGAAACACAAGAAATAAACAATGTATATATAAATAACACTATGAACTTACCGGATGAAATTTGCAGTTTGGTTCAACTTCCAAGACTATTCTGCTAATTTCCTTTTTCCGCGATCCGTGACACGATTGTAATCTAAATCAATAATTCATCCAAATTTCACATTAAAACACAAAATTAAATCATTTAACATAATTTGGACCTTTTTAGGAAAATTATGATTTTACCCGTAATCCTTTCCTTTTATTCAATCTAGTCCTTTTAACACAAAACATGCAAAATACTCATTTCCTCCTCAACTCATACCATTCGAATATACCATGATCTCATACAAGTCCCTACAATCCCTTTATTTCACCTAAATTACACCTAATTTCATCTTTTAGCATTTTAGTCCTTAAATCTTAATTTCATCAAAAATCACTTTACAAAAAGATCCAACCTAATCATCAAGCATCCAAAGTTATCAAAAACTTTCAAAGACAAGCATATTCAAAAATGGTAAGATCCACAACATTTGACAGATTCGCAAATTAGTCCCTAGATTAGCTAGATCAAGCTAACAAAGACTCAAAAACATGAAAATTACTAAAAACGGTCAAGGTTTGCTTACCCAAATCAAAGCTCAAAGTTCATCAATGGATAACCCTAGGTTTTCTTGTCTTAGCCGTGAAGAAGAAGAAGAAATTAGAAGAAAAATGTGATTTTCTTCTTTAATTTCATTTTTATACCTAATGACAATTTTGTAAATATTTAGTCTTTCATGATTAGTTTAATTAATCACTTATTTAGCCTTAATTAATTATACTCATGATCAATTTAACTCATAATTATCCATCCACTAAAATACCGTAGGTTAATTTATCTATTTGATCCTTCATTTATAATTGAATTCTAATTAAACCCACTTATTTACAAATTAGCCTTAAACTAAAAAGGACTAAATAAATAAATAACCCAAAAGTTAGTGGAAGATAATCATATCCTCCACCGCTTGGACTTTTTGACCATGGTGTAATTATCACTTTGGTCTTTTTTATTTTATTCAATAGCAATTAACTTTTACCTCTTTTACAATTTACTCCTTTTTCTTTAATTAAACAATTAATCATCAAAATTACCCAGCCAAACTTCAATTCACGTATAATAAGAATCTATAAATATTTAATAAAAATATTTATGGCCCTTAAGATCAGAAACGAGGTCCTGATACCTCATTTTCTAAAGCCACTTAACCTTTGAACCAAACCACTTATACAAAATTTTAATTTAATAATTAAAATCCTTCAATTCAAAATTTCAAATAAAATTATTTTTTTTACTAATTTAATTTAATCACTCATTTATAAAAATTTATCGTCGGATTTGTGATCTCGTAATCACTGTTTCCGACACTACTGAAAAACGAGCTGTTACAACATTTTATTCACTTATGTTTGAAATATTACGTTTTAGTTACTTATGTTATTATTTTGTTACGAAGTGATCACTCTACCGTTAAGTTTTGTTATCTTTCTAACGGAACTTAACAGTAAAGTGATCACTTCGTAACAATATAATAACATAAGTGACAAAAAATAACATTTCAAACATAAGTGACTAAAATGTAATCTGAGGCAAACAAAAGTGACTATTTTTGTAGTTTACCCTATGTTTAAACATATTTATTAATTTTTTTTAAAAAGAGTGATATTAAATATAAACTAGCATTTTAAAACTAAAGTTGATATTAGACTGATGAAAGACTCTAATCAAGAACCTCATGTGTTGGCTTGATGATCAGAGTGTTCATTATTCTAGGTGTGATTTGAATTCAAGTTGCGCTAGTCGTGTTACTGTTACGACTTAGCCCTTCTCTTATAATTCAAAAAAAATTACCCCGATTAGAAAAAAGGAAAGAAAGACCCTGATTGGAACAATGGTTTAATTTGAGAATTTAGTTTGATCATTTTGAATTTTAGGATGAAATTAGAATTTTATCTATAATTAAAGGATACCTAATGGAATTAGCCTAGAACCAAAACAAACACAAACTCATGCTACTACGGTTGCACTTACGTTGGCTTCCGTCACCAGCCACTTTCCCCTCAACATCAAAATTGCATTACCGCCGGCAAAATAAACATGACCGTCCCAAAGGTTTTTTTTTCAATAATATATGTTAACAACTATAATTAAAATTAAAAAATATAAAGTATATTAGACTAAAATTTAGAATATATTCAAACAAACTTCACACGGTGAAATTAAACTTAAAATAAATCTTGCAAAAATTCACACATGAAAATGATGTATGATGAGTAGATTCATTTTTAATATTTTTGAGTCTTATGTTAAATAATAATTGAACTTTTTTAAAAAAAAATTAAAAAATATAATATAATAAAAAAATTGAGTCTAGAAGTTGAAACATTTATGGTGAAAATTTGAAAGCCTTAAATATTTAATTAATTTATTTTAATTTGAAATTTTTTTTCTCACATTAAAAGTTGAAAAAATATTTTTTGAGCTTCTCCCAATCTTGAGCTCTAAGCAACTGCACTCTCAAACAACCCCTAAGATTGAACTTAAAGATGAGATTGATATCAAATGATTTTTCTATTGTTTTTTTATAATTGTGATTAAACCCATACTATTTTTTTAGGAAGATTAACATTCCATCGATAAATTTCTTTAGATCAAATAATTATAAATTACATTTTAAAAAAGATTTTACAAGTATAATACAGTCTCTAATAGTACATATTCTATCAATTGTAAAAGTATCATGTTATGCACATAATAACTAAATCAATTCTCCTCTAATTATAAAAAAAATACAAATGCTTTTGGACAATCCCACATGCACGCCAATAGAAGGCATGCCTTATAAAAAAGGCAGTGTCTTTTGCCATGCAAAATCAGCTTAATAGTTATTCCATTTTCCTATCATCTGAAAACCATGACGATCAACACCAACCTAAATTCCTCCGACAACGATGATAATTTTGCCGGAAAATTTGTTTCCCGGTGGCTGTTTTTCTTACATCTTCATATCGTAGAGCTTATCCCTGCCCTTATCGTCTTCATTGCTATACATTACTTGAGGCAGAAACGACGTTATGGGCTCCCCGTATGGCCGGTTCTAGGCATGCTACCGACGTTGATATCCTGGCTTCGGTCCAATTTCTTTGAGATGCTTTCCCACATAGTTTGCCAGCAGAATGGAACTTTTTTGTTTATTGGTCCATGGTTTAGTAACCTAAGTTTTGTGGTCACTGCCGATCCTAGGAATCTTGAGCATCTTCTCAAGACCAAGTTCTCCGTTTACCCCAAAGGACCTTCTTTTCGCGAAAATGTTGGCGATCTCCTCGGCGACGGGATATTCAATGCCGACGACGAAACTTGGCGACGTCAGAGGAAAGCGGCGAGCATCGAGTTTCACTCGGCTAAGTTCCGGCGATTAACCACCGAGTCATTGGCGGAGCTCGTCCACGCTAGGCTGTTACCTGTCTTAGAAAATGCCATAAACAAATCGATCCCCATAGAACTCCAAGATATCCTATTGAGATTAACGTTCGATAACGTTTGCATTATAGCCCTTGGGGTCGACCCTGGGTGCTTAATCCCCGAGTTGCCCAACATACCATTCGCTAAAGCGTTCGAGGATGCGACGGAGGTGACGATGCTCCGGCTTCTGACCCCAACATGGGTGTGGAAAACCATGAGGTACCTTGATTTGGGGCGGGAAAAGGAGCTGA
The DNA here is from genome assembly GCA_005610355.1 of Gossypioides kirkii. Classification (NCBI taxonomy): domain Eukaryota; kingdom Viridiplantae; phylum Streptophyta; class Magnoliopsida; order Malvales; family Malvaceae; genus Gossypioides; species Gossypioides kirkii. Next base: position 4,697,355 of record CP032255.1, read on the forward strand.
AAAAGTTTATAGACGAGGTCGATGAATTCGCCAAGAAAGTTATCGAAACGAGGAAGCATGACCTGTCAGTGTCACTACAAACGAAATCGCATCGGCAACCATCTGATTTGTTGACGGTGTTTATGACGTCCAAAGACGAGGGAGGAAAGCCATTTTCCGACAAATTTTTGCGAGATATCTGCGTGAACTTCATACTGGCCGGCAGAGATACTTCGGCGGTGGCGTTGAGCTGGTTTTTTTGGTTGGTAGGAAAGAACCCGAGGGTGGAAGAAAAAATTGTATCAGAGATTAGCGGGATTGTTAAGGAAAGGGAAGAGATAAAAAATGGCGAATTGATATTTACACCGGAGGAGATAAAGAAGATGGATTACTTACAAGCTGCATTATCAGAGTCTCTCAGATTGTATCCTTCTGTACCTGTTGATCTCAAGGAGGTAAATGTTTTTTCATATTTGGGTGTTTTTTTTTTTTTTTTGAATTTGGTACTATCATGTCGAGAAAAAATGGCATGATATTGTGATTTCATGAGTTATGTTTTTCTAATAGAAAATGATAAACAAAATATTTTCTCTTTATTTTTAATATTTTAAGAAGAAAATATTGAAAATTATGAAGAAAAATTTTATTTATCATTCTCTTATTAAAAAAAAATATAAATGATGTGAAATCACAATTTCATAAATTACTTCTCATATGTTTGCTTCATAACAAGTTTTTCTAAAAAATTTTGATACTTGATCTTATTTTTTAATTAAGTATACCTCATTTTAGTTGAATTTCATATATTTTTATTAGAATATACCTATAAATATTTATTCAAAATATACCATATGATGTCATTTGATCTAAATACTATATTGAATATTAAAATTAAATTTAAGCATCGAAAAAAAAATTAAATATCAAATTAAATATTAAAATTATATTTAAATACTAAATATTATATTAATCATTTTCTTTTTAATCTTTGATGTATGATAAACTTTAAAATTTTTGAAATAATTTTAATTATAAATTTTTTTATTCTAATTATTTGATGTTTGAATCAATTTATGGTTTTCAAATTAGATTTTTTTTAAAGTAAGAACTATTTTGGATTTGAATTGCATTCATGTAGGAGTATATTTGTTAATGGATCGAGTTGGATTTTGATAAAATTTTAGATTCATTTAATAAGTTCGTATCCGATTTGAAAAATGGATCTAAAATTTTGTCCAAACCTAATCCAGATAAAAATGTTAAAATCCAAATCTTGCTTGGTCAACCATATTAAATTTTTATATTATTTTTTAAAAAATATAATACTTCAAAAACACTAAAAACATTAAAATAAATATTTTCCAATAAATTGAAACTAAATTAAAAATATTTATACTTAAATCGTGCAACTTAACAAACAAATATACCTCTAAAATAGTAGCAAAATTAACAATAAAATAAGAGTTATATAATATCCAAACAATAATAACAAAATAGTAGCATTGCTTTTGAAAAGTGCTGTGAAAAACTGCTTTTGAAAAGTTTGATTTAAAATTTAAGTGTTCAGTATTGCTGTCAAAAAGTGCTTTTAAAAAATAAAATGTACATGATATTATAAAGTAATAAATATGCACTTAAATAATGTTCAAAATAGTTAATATTGTGATATTTTTTGCAAGAATATAAAAAAACTTTATTATAACTTATTGTTAATATTTTAATATATGAAATATTAATTTTAAATATTTCTAAGTAATTAATATTAATTATTTATAAAATTTAATTAGAATATATAAACTATATTTTAAATATTTAAATATAATCATTAAATATTTGTAATTAGATATTAACATAATTGTATTATTTTAAATTAATGATTTTAATACATTTGTATTATTTTATTTTAAAATTTAATTTAAATATGTAACTCATATTAAATATTAACATAACATAAAAAAATATAAACCTAATAAATTAAAATTTGTATAAAATTTACATCATTTCGATCGACATGTTTTAGAATAAAATTGTGTATCGTCATAGTAGCAACAACAATCATCGTTTGCTTTGTTATTGCTAGTGTCTATGTTTTTTATAACAATAACTATTCAGAAACTAGATGTTGAAATACTACAAAGAAAGTATATTTCTGAACAAAAAAAAAAAAAAAAAACTAGTTGCATTGAATGTGCAACTAAAAAAAAATTAAAATGAACATAAAATTTATCAATGGATCGGGTCAGATCTTGATAAAATTTTAGATTCATTTAATAAGTTCGGGTTCAACTCAAAAAATAGATCTAAAATTTTATCCGAACCTGATCCGGATAAAAATGTTAAAATTCAGATATTGCTCGGTCGACCATGTTAAATTTTTATATTATTTTTAAAAATATATATAATACATCAAAAACACTAAAAGTATTAAAATAAATATTTTCCAACAAATTGAAAGTAAATTAAAAAAATCTTTATACTTAAATCGTGCAACTTAACAAACAAATGTCTCTAAAATAGTAGCAAAATTAACAATAAAATAAGAGTTATATAATATCCAAACAATAACAACAAAATAATAACAATATAATAATAAATAAAAACAAAACAATGAAATAATAATAATAATAATAATAATAATAATAATATAGCGAAAAAACAACAACTTTTTTTTTTTACAAATTCATATAAAGCTTGAAAATTTTGTTTACTTGAAGTCCAATCTATTTTCTAAACATATTTTATTTTTTTATTCAAATTCATTTTTTAATATTATATATTTATTTAAATCCTCTCCAACTAACATTCAATGGTTTCGTGATGAAGCAAATCTACGTAAGAATCATTCTGTAAATGTAGGAAATTGTTTTTGAATATACTGATGTAATTATATGGTAGTATCTATTCATACTTTCTTAACCGTTTGACAACACGCATTTTATACACATAAATGTTCAAACTCGAAATTTTTAAGATAAACAACATATTCTTTCCCAAGTAAGCTTCGGTTCACATTTTGGTGACATTTGTCTTTTTCTTTGATTTGAGCAATTAAATAAGGAATGATTGATAAAGGCCTAGATCCAACTAACTCATTGACTCGGTTGTATCAATATTAATTATTCGAAGTGATAGATGATAATAAATGCAGCAATTTATTGTGAATCAAGAAAAACAAGAAAACCTTTTTTAAAAAAAAAAAAAAACCTACAATTCAACTAGTTTTGATTTTTTGTATTTCATTATTTTTATTTAATCCAATTCAATCATATTTTTATTATTTATATTTAATTATATTTATATTCAAAAATATTTAATTATATTTAAATCTTATTATTAGATTTTTATAATATTCGCATGGTTATGGATAGAGCTTTTTATCACGTAAATGGTAAAATTTATATTTTTAATAAATATTTTGATTAAATTAGTGTCACGAATTAATAGACTATTAATTTAATTAAAAATATCAATTAGGTTAGAAATATAAAAATATTTTTTTAATTAAAATAAATTATATTATTTACAATTATTTTATTATTTTTATTTTAAGAAAAATTAATAAAAATATGAATATGATGAATTTTAAACTGCGTCAATTAGATTAGTAAATTTAAGAATTTACAGCTCAACAAAAGTTTCATTTTAATGCATTTTATACATTTTATTTTAATATGTATAATTTATTATCTCTATCACTTATATATATATATATATATATATAAATATTGCATTTGATTGAGTTTATAATTTTTTTTAAATTTTAATATCATGCATATTTTATGTGTTATTATTAATTAATTTTAAATTATTTATTTTATGTTATTTTAACCCTAAAAGAATTTATAATTCCAACTTTAGCGCCCTGTGATTTGATCAGTAAATTTTATCGTCATTTCAGGCAGTTGAAGACGACGTATTACCCGATGGAATGGTGCTAAAGACAGGAACGAAAGTAGTATACGCAATCTACGCAATGGGATGAATGGAATCCATTTGGGGAAAAGATTGCAGAGAATATAAACCAGAGAGATGGCTAAGAGATGGCAATTACATGAGCGAGTCAGCTTACAAGTTCTCCGCCTTCAACGGCGGTCCTCGCCTCTGTATAGGCAAAGATTTCGCTTTTTACCAGATGAAGTTCGCCGCCGCCTCCATCCTGTACCGCTACACCGTGAACGTGGTGAAAGGTCATCCTGTTGCACCTAAACTTGCTTTGACAATGTACATGAAGCATGGGCTTATGGTGAACCTCATCAAACGCCACGAATCGGGCCTCTACGAGTACCTGAAATGAAACAGATACGCTTCAACGGTGGATTTGATTTTTTTTATTGAAGGTTTATTTCCAAAATTAATCCCAAAACTAAGCTGCTTTTTTCACTTATGTTCTTAAAGATTATTATTATTTTGTTTAAAACAATATCTAAACTATCAATTTCTTAGTAATAACGTGTCGCATGCCACATTCTTATTTTGCAACTCGTTTTTTCTTATAAGATTATTTTGAATTATATCTATTTTAGGTTCTTTAAAGATTAATTTTTCGAAGTTCATGAATATCCCTTCTAATAATGTTATTTTCAAGGTTTAAACCTAAATTATCTGTTTTATCATTGCATCCCACACTTATTAATAGGCTTCAAGTTACTTTTAAATTACTTGTTCGAGTTGCTAGGAGTCTAAGTTGGATAGAATCAAGTTGTTGATGCTTGATTAGCAAGCAAGGCTGTACTCAAAGAGAACAATTCCGAATTATGTACTCGAGGATTGGTGGGTCGGGTCATGACAGTTAATGAAGCAAAATACATGGATTAGACTAATACATGCAGCGCTCCTGCAGGAAAACCTATCTATTTATCATCTACTGATATCAAGGCTTACAAAAAATGAACTAGTCAATGGTGCTGTAAACCAACTTAAATCTTAATCATAACAAAGCACAGTGCAGAGTTACCAGGCATATTCTATAGAAACATGAGACTTGTCATAATAGACATATTAACACAAATCTTAGTCCAGGTATAGATCGTAGAAAATACGGAAATAGTATGCAGAAGTAACTTATAGCCAACAACATGTCCTCAACGGTATCTTCGTTTGAAAATTGAAAATATTCCCAACAAAACATTATTTCATTATCAGAACCAGAGTTTGTGAGGTGATTGCTTTGTATATATCTAGGTGAAGGAAAATCACCTCATTTCAGGCCTTCCCATCCCACTCCGCGTAAAACTGTTTAAGGAATTCCTCCATGAACTTGTGCCTTTTCTCGGCCCTCATTAGCCCAGCCTGAAGGTTTCCATCAGTGCGCAAACTCAATAGCGTGGTCAAAGTTAACAATACCAGTGATACGCATACGTATGAATACCTAAAGTAATATAATACACCGGTTATAAGGAAATTTTCTTGCATATCGGGGTACCTTAGTTTTCATCAAATCCTTTAACTTAAGAAGCTTCTCATGGAAATGGTTCACGGTAGTCTGCTCCTCTTTCTTCATGTACTGTTCCTTGGATAAGTCCGATCGTGGCAGGATAGCAGGATCGTGAAGCACTCTGTTTCTGTTTCCACCAAATGTAAAGCAGCGAGCGATTCCTAAACCGAAGAACTCTGGTTCAGCTCAAGACATCTAGGTCTTTTTTGCATGTTGAGCAAAGGGGATAAAAAAAGGGTATAGATATCTTTATGTAATTGTAAGCAAGCATATTAGTAAGTACACCCTGCAGTCTCTTACATAAACCACCCTACAGGCAAAAGAAATCTGAATCGATAACTCAAGTCAGCCAAGAATAAACAATGAAACTGCCTTGAGCTTGAGTTTATAACGCGTTTCCTTCGGAAGCTAACATAGAGACTGAATAAATTAACGTGAAGAACACGCAAATTACCTATGGCACCAATTGCATCGAGACGATCAGCATCTTGCACAACCCCAAATTCAGGGGGAAATTCCGGGTTTCCCACACCAGCAAGTTCATCTTTAAAACCTGTAATAACCACAACGTCTATCATACTCGAATTTAAATATGAAGTGAAAAAAGCACATACAAAAAGGGTACTTAGAAGCCTACTTGACATTCAATGATTGAATAAGATTGACAATAAGATGTTTTAATGACTAAGAGACTAGGATAAACCTTAATAAAAACACAAATGGAAGAAATATTAGCCTGAGAAATAAACTCAAACTCACCCATTCCCTTTATGATGCTTAATATCTTTATCTTTTTGCTCTCAGCTATGCCTTCTTCCTCTAGAAAATTCTCGACTAGCTTCTCCTCAGATGGATCCCTGCATGCCAATGTAGAAGAACTCACACATTCGTAGCAAATCAAATGAAAAACCATCTTCGGGTAGCAACCTTAATAACTTAACTAAAAGAAATGCAACAATGGACCACTGTATTTGAGAAACACAACTCTTATGCCGAAGGCCAAATAGGAGTGTTAATACGCCTGTTACCAGAAATCACCATCTCCAAGCAATTTTTGTATTAGTATGCATGATTTCAATCCGAGAACAATGGCAATCCAATCCAATAACACTAACAATACGATTAGCATATAGTTTATTATAAAATTATTGAGACAACAAACAATTCACAAACTTTTGAAAATACTATATACAATCAAAGAAAACTACCCCTATCGAATTAGTACCAAGCAAATAGCTATTTACAATGTTTTCGTTCCTCTAACCGGACCATGAACACTGGTTAATACATGGTATTTGAACAAAAGCTAGAAATACAAACCTCAAGTACTTGTAATCACCTACATCATGAAGAAGTGCAGCTAGCTCCACCTGCCATGGAAACAAAACCAAAGGCAAAAGAAAAATTTAGCAGGCAAGAACTTGATATCTTAGCTTTTGGAATTAAACATTCGACCATGGAAACTTTCTAAGCTCCAATCATCAGTACAATATCAAATACTAATAATAATGAAAATAAAGAGCTGAATCTTCAATCAACTGCTCAGTTTTAAAGTCAGTAGTTTTAAGAGCTCGCATGCTTAAAGTAACGGGTCAACTTGAATTGATTCTTTTAAAGTACCCAAACACAGGGACAAGGGAAATAAATCAAATTTGTAATGATTTACGATTTCCATGGAGTCAGGGTTGGAGGAGAGGCCTTCCTCTCGTGCGAGGGAGAGAGCAAGGTCTCTGACCCTCCACACGTGCGAGGCATCATGGGAGGCGTCGTTCCCTTTCATCGACGTCTCCACCAGCTGTTCCGCCCTTTTCACGGTGTCTCTGCTGGCCATTGGCGTCGATTTTCCCCAACTAGCCTGTCTAAACTCTAAAGTGTTCGAAATGAAGTGAATATCAGCCTCTTCTTGGTTCTTGTTACTCCACAGCCGAGATACATAAAGAGAGAAACTTGATTTTGACTGATAGAGTCGTACACCTCGGATGGACGGACATTTGGGGTAAATTCATTGTGACGTTGATGTGGGCCTCGCCGCCATGGTTATACGCTGTGAAGAGTCAAAAAGTGCTGGAATTTTAATCATTTGGGGTAAGACATCAGCGGTGATGAAAATTGAAAGATTAAATTATGTTCTAAGTCCCTGTATTCCTCATATATTTAAATTTTAGTCCCTTTACTTATATTTCCAAAAATTTAATCATTTATCTTTCAGATGTAAAAATTCAAGTCTAATTGTTAATACCGTTAAAATATTTTCACTAAATTCAAGTTCATTACAATATCATTCTTTTTATTACATAGTTACCAAGTAATATTTTTTTATTTAAAAATATCACAATATTGAATTTATATAAAAAAAAACTTTAATGTTATTAATAATTGGATTTGATTTTTTAAAACATGAAAAATAAGAAAATTATATTTCAAATACATAAAATGTACAAAGATTGAAGTATATTTTAACTAAATTGTGCATCGACGAAATATAAGTAAAAAAACTAAATTCGTAAAATATTTAAAATTTTCAAGAATACAATTTTATGTGTATGTTTAAAATTTTCAATTTATATCATTCATAATGATTCGTTTTACCCAATTCTAGACATACGGATTACAACATTGTGTATCAACGTGTATAAAAAATATAATTATAATATAAAAAAACACTATAAAGTTATTTTTTTACCTTATAATATTAAATAATAAAAAGTTTAACTATTAAAAAAAATTAGCAACCTTAACTTTAAAATTTAAAGTAGAATTTTTTTTTTGTATAAGAATAAATTAGCATAAGGTTAAATAATCAAGTTTAAAGGCGTTATTTATCCCCAAAGATTGTTGCATAGATATCCTCCTTCAGTAGATAGAATTGAAGTAAGTGGGTCTTCAACGATCTCCAAACTATTAATTCTGTTACCACCCGATTTGACTAGCCGATTTGCAATTTTATTATTATCTCGTGGGATATGATGAAGTTTAATTTGTCAATCTTTTTTGTACCATTCATGAATCAATCGAACTTCATCAATACTGCTTACTGCTGCTAGGTCATTGCGCAAACCATCAATTAGCACTGTGTTATCGCATTCAATTTTCGTCTATCGAAAGCCTCTATCCCAAACAAGTTTCAGTCTAAAATAGCCTTAGCTTCGATAATGAAGATATCGGATATACCTGTTAGCATTATGAACCCAACAAGGCAACCACCATTTGAACCAATCAGCACATCACCTATCGCAGTCCTCAATCCATCTCTTGAGATTGACCCGTCAACATTTATCTTAACTCAACCAGTTGCTGGAGCCTGCCATCCTTTCATTAACATTGACGAGCACGTCATCTGTTGTAGAGCTCCATTTATTTTCAAGGATTTTGTCCAAGCCATTGCCGACTTCATGAGTTCACTACCATTACGGCCAGAATTGTTAAAGATGAAGCCATTTCGGCCCTTCCAAATGAACCAACAAGTGATCGAGAAAAGGGTAGGTCATTCACCATCAAGCAATTGAAAATTACCTTTATTTATGGTATTCCACCGCAACCATTCTTTCATGTTTAGGCTGAAAAACTCCCCCAACCACGATTAGGAACAACTGGCTTCCACACTGCTTTGGCAAACCCACAATCCCTTACCGCATGCAAAGTTGTTTCCACAGCACAGCCACAAGATTCACAGCAGGCCGCCTGACCCGTATCGCGTCACATTCTCTCTTCGTAGGTTAGGATTCGCGCTTTGCACAGCAACCATAGGAAAACACAGACTCGTTAGGGAGCAATCACTTTCCACAACATTCGGTGTCCCTCATCAACAGCTAAACCGATGGTCCTCGAAATACGCTTATACGATTCTGACAAAGAGAACTTTCCACCAGACATCCATTTCCATTTGAGTTGATCTTGTCCCATCTCACTGAATGGCACATCATAAGCTAATATATGGTTCACAACATCTTGTGGAAGGACCGTTGACAGCCAACGTGAATTCCAAACACCTTTCGGTAGGACAACATCGCACACCCGAACCGTTTCATCCACCTCTCCTTGACCAATATATTTCTGCTTTAAAGGACCCACTTCTCTGACCCATACATCATTCCAGAAATTAACCAGCCTTCCAACAGAATAATCCATATGAGTCCATCCTTAACCTCATCCCAAACCTTTGTTAATGCTTGCCATAGATGTGAACTATTGCTTCGAATAATCACCTCCAGGATCAGCCAATGTATACTATATTTGTTCCTCGGCATCCGAACCCATAAGGCGTCAAAATTCACAAAAATATTATATCCAATCTTCAAAGAGAAAAAGCTTGCTTTGGTCTTGATTTTTCCTGATTCCCAATCCCCCATTCAACACGGCTTTGCAACAATCATTCCACTTTACGAGAGCTGGTTTCCTCTCTGTTCTAGAACTCCCCCACAGAAATCTCCTAGCCATTTTTTCTATTTCCTTGCAAATTAAGATGGGAATACTTGCCGTAGCCATAAAATAATTGGAGATCGCTAGAAGGACTGGCTTAACTAGCGTAAGCCTCCATGCCAAGGAAAGTTTTCGAACATCCCATCCACTAAGTTGATTTCGCACTTTATCAAGAATAAATTGAAAAGTGTTGACTCCTACTTTATTGTGGAACAAAGGGACACCCAGATACATTCCCAAATCAGAAACTCTAGTAAATCCAAGTTTAGTACAAATAGTCGTAGCAACGTCCTCGTTAACGTTCTTTGAGAAAAAAATCTGTCTTCTGTTGGCTAACACGATGTCTAGAGAAATGGCAGAAGGTACCCAGAACGTTTTTAACACAAGATGCACCCTTATCATCCGGTTTACAAAAGAGAAGCAGGTCGTCTGCGAAGAACAAATGCGACAAGCCAGCTAAAAAACTTCAAGAATACGGCTTTATATGTATGTGTACTGTATAAGATTTTTTTTCTATTTGTTGAAAGATTTTTGTTTGTGAAATTTATATCTGGTTAATATTTAATATTTAAATTTATTTATTTGAAATTTATAAATATTTTTATATGTATATGTTAAATATTTTTTAAAATGATTGATAATTCAAAATGGCACGTCGAAATAAATCGATATGAATACATATCAATTTCAAGAGAACATTCAATTGAATTGAATAAAATAAATTTTAATCAAGTCGAAGAATCTTATTTTATTAATCAAATTCAATTTTCAAATTTTGTGAATTGAGTTAAGTGAAATAAAATTTAAATTAAGTCAAGTAGCATATATTTGTTCGAGCTAAAAAAATAACTTTAACAAGTCAAATTAAACCATTATGGACAATCTGACTAAATTTTTAAATGAGCTCAAATTTGAATAACTCGAACTACTTTTTATAGTTAATCTGATGACTTGAATAACTAAATTAACTTGAACGAATTAATTTAAATCTGTTTTTTTTAAATTGAATTGAGTTTTACTTACACTTGTGCCTAAATTTTAAATTGTATTCTCCAACTCGAAAAATCTTGATCAATTTGAACTAAAAAGTTAATGTTATACAATTTAATCATAAAAATTCAATATTCGAAGCTCATCTAATCCAAAACCTAGAGTTGACATAAATCCAAAGCAATTTGAACTCAAAAGGAATATAACTTGCAATCACAAAAACTTAATCAATCTGAACTCGAAGTAAATTAAACCTGAAATGATTTGAATTAATATTTGAAATAAATTAAACTTCAAGTAATCAAAATATATAATGATTCAACTTAAAAGATTCGAGAATAAAATAATCCAAATCAAAAATTAACTAAACTCAAAATTATTCAATCTCAAAAACTAATCCAAACTAAAATAATTAACTTTTTTAAAATCATAATTAACTAAACCCTAAAACAAATCCGACTCGCCTAATTCAAAGCTATAATTCACATTGTTTTTTTAAGCCCAAAACCGAACCCTAAAAAGGGAGCCATTTAAAAACCCTAGTCACGTTAAAATCTTCAATTGGCTGCTTCCTACTTCACCATTTGCACCGAAACAGAGCTGGGGTCATCTCTCACCAGCCGCAACCATGGTACTCTCTCTTTCTCTGCCTAATTATTCCTCTTCTTTGATTGGTCTCATTTATCTTTTGAGCTTATTTTGAATCTGATTTTAATTCTCCCTTACAAAATGTTTTAATCGAATATGTTGTTCCTGCTCATGGTTATTATTGTATAAGAACATCTGTGTAGTGGGATGTAGAACTTGGGATTTTTTCCCTTTATTTTTCTATTTTCCAGGAATCTATGCTGTTTTTTTTCGCCTATCTGTTTTGATTTAATCTATTCCACAACTTTTAGAGTTTGCTACTTCAGTTTTTAATTTTATACGTTTAATGGTACTTATATTCAAGAAATCACCAGTGAAGATGCATAATTTGTTCTATTTTGATGAATTAGTGAATGTAGCCTAGGGTTTGATGAGGTTACAAAGGGTGAATTTTGGTCATGGCGGTGCTGTTTTCTTCGTTCTGTCAATGAAGTGTAATCTAGGTTTACATTTGAGGGAATGGTTGCTAAATTTATAACATTTTTCTTTTGTTTTGAGCTTAGTTGTGAATCGGTACTGCAGGTGAACGTACCTAAGACGAAGAAGACTTATTGCAAGAGCAAGGAGTGCAGGAAGCACACTTTGCACAAGGTTACACAGTATAAGAAGGGTAAGGATAGTTTGGCTGCTCAAGGGAAGCGACGTTACGATCGCAAACAATCAGGTTATGGTGGTCAGACCAAACCAGTCTTCCACAAGAAGGTAAATTTTTTGTGTCAGTTGTCTTTTATCCCTTGAATGGATGTTAGACATACTTGTGAAAAAGATCAAGAGTCTCATGCGACATATTCCGGAGATGTTTAGTCATCCATTTTGTCAATTTGATTATTGCCATTTTCTTGAGAGTCCAAGCCTTTGCATATATATATATATATGACCATGTATCCATTGAACAGGCAAAGACCACCAAGAAGATTGTGCTAAGGCTGCAATGCCAGGGTTGCAAGCATGTCTCACAGCATCCGATCAAGGTTGGTGCAGTGAGAACCCCCTTTACTGTTTATTTTTGTGGCTGTCCATGTTGTTCCGTGAGCTAATTTTTTGGGTTTTTTTTTTTTTTGGCAGAGGTGCAAGCACTTTGAAATTGGTGGAGACAAGAAGGGGAAGGGAACATCTCTTTTCTAGATGTGATGATATTCATGTCAAATTTTATGTTATGGGTTTTTACTTGGAACTTAAGGCAGAATGGAGTTTTGTTAAGTTTGGTATTAGTTTTCTAATGCTGTTTTTTAAGGTTAATGGCATCAGTCACACTCATCGTTAGCAATTGTCTAATTGGTTCTTGCATCACTTCCTTGAGATCTTGTATGTCAAAGCCTTTTACTAAGAAAAATCACCTCGTGAGCTGAAGGAACTTATGAACTCAATATCTCGCGGATCATGCATTTGACATGGATCAAGTTATCCGTCACTTGCATGTTACATTATTCATTTTTGGGTTAAATCCTAAAAGCTTACAGGCATTACGATAAAAGGTCAAAACACACTTCTTAGTTCTCCGGTACTCTTTTAACTCTCTCTTGCCCCTCCCTTCGAACCAATCTTTTTTGGGTACTCAGATTCCGATAACTCTAATCTCGTTACTGCTCTCGCGTACCTAAATCCATTTGAATTTGTGTTTTTAAAGAGTTTTAATGATATACGTGTGAATTTAGGTAGACTTGTATTTTAGAAGGGATTGAATTGATGTCAAACGAATTTAGATGATTTTGTCGAAGTTAATTTGGATTCGATCAATAGGTTTTTTAAATTTTTACTAGATTCGGATTACTTTGGATTTGAGTCATTTAGGTTTTTATTTTCTCAAATCTATTATATTTTTAAATTATTTTTGAGTTTTAATCATTTTAAGTGATTTGGAAGTATTTATTCAGATTATTTCAGAGTCAGGTCTTATTTGTGTCGAGTTTAGTTGGAGTTTACATTATAGAGGTTTCAATCCATTGAAATGGTTTGAAGTAGTTGCCTGTCGAAGCATTAAGAAATTATATATATTTGTGTTTTAAAGTAGGTGCTTGTGGATAAAGTATTAAGAATTTATATATTTTTGTTATATTATTATGAATTTAATTATTGGTTATGATTAGATAAAGAAAGATATGGCCATAATAATATTATAGTTTTAGGATTGGATGCACTTGAAAGATCTCTCATCTCAAGTTTTGATATAGTTGGATGCTTGTAAGTTTTTAAAATTGTGAGTTTAATTTTATAATATTTAAAATGAGTTTTCAATTAAAATTACGCGGAAAAAAATATTACTAGTGAGAACTTGCAAAAGAAAATTTATTCAGCTTTTTATGTTTCAAATGTGCTTTTATTGTAGTAATATTGGGAAAAAAAATTTCATGAGTTAATATCATGTTTACTTATGATTGAACAAAAATTTTTAATCACGAAACTTAACTATTCATTGAAGAGAATATAATAATATGTAATAAATTCGAAAGACATAATCTTAGTAAGTTGAACTATAATAATAATCAAAGAGGATGGTCGTAATACATATTTTCATCACTAAAGGTGGAAAAATGAAGACAACAAAAAGATAACAATAATTCTCAAGAACTCAAGGAGTGGAGATAATTTATGTTATCAATATGGTATGGAAAGCCATTAGTTGTGTACATGTACGACCTAAACATTTAGTTTTAGTTGAACTCTATCAAATTTATATCAAACAAAAAGGAGTCAATGCGAAAATGAATAATAAGAATGATGTTGAATCAAATTTGGCATACCAATTAATGATTGTGACAAGTCTAAACAATAAAGAGATACTGATATTATCATTATCATGGTGATCATTTTAAATATTAGCATGTCAATTTTAGGATTTGTATAATTCATATTGAGGAATTTGTTGCTAGAATTTATTGGTATTGATATTCATTACTAAAGTTTAAGTGAATGATTTGATTTTATATTCATATGCAAGCTTATGGTCAATTTTTTTTTTTAAGATTATATGTATTTGTTGAAGACGGAATCTCTAGTAAGAGTTGCATCCTTTTTGTGAATTGTGACACTCATTATTTGATTATTGGATATTTTATTAGTAATATTTCTTTTCGCTACTAGAAGTTAAAAGATAGAGATAAATAAGAGAACAACAAGAGTTCTCGAATCTCGATCTAAACTTTCAAAGAAGAAAGACAATTTATGTATGAAAAGTAATCGGTTATTTACCTGTTGTACACTTGAAAAATAAGATTCACTCTTAATGTTTGTTATTAATAAAATTTGATTGGATTCAAAGTCTATTACTGGAGTTTAATTTGTTTACTTCTTGATAAAATCGTCAAGATTCAATGTAGAAAAAAATGATACATCAAATCGACTTGATATATAATTTAAATATTTGATATGATTTTTTTAAAGTTTTAGTTACATGGATTACATATTATTTAAGCAACTTATTTGATCATAAAAATAAATATTAATTTATTTATTTATGTTGCTATAGTAGGTTTTATAATTAAATAATAGATTTGACTGAAACATATCTAGTATGCAAAATTGTGTTAATAAACCAATAAATTTTATGATTATTCAGATTTGATTTAGTTCAAAGAATTGTTAAAGGTAGTAGCTCATACATTTTATATTATTCTATTTGTTAATTATTTAGAGAAATAACATGAACAATTGTAAATGAAAAGTTCTATGAGCATGAAAGATTAGATTTTGAATTAAAATTCATGCATGTTTATGATGATGATTATGAAAAAAAAATTGCTAATTTTTCATTATATCACATTTTTATGTTTAAGATGTGACTTTTATTCATATATTTAATTTAGGTTTGTTTCTATATATGACTTAGATAGTTATTCTTGGTAGTTAACTAATTATGCAAAACTTTTGTTAAAAATGCTTTAAAAGTATTTTGAATTGATATCATATCTTCTTATGACTAAACAAAATAACGAGTTATTCGATCCACCAATTCTGCTTCATTCCCCGAAGTGAATGTCATTATTGACAAACAGATAAGAAGAAGATGAATGATTCAAAATGTTGTCAAATGTTTATTTTTAGTACAGAATGCTCAATGATTTATGCTAATTTATCATTCCTTAAAGCATATGATATCTATATAATCTTATTTGTAAGAAATATGATATATGCTTACATTATTGTTTGAATTGTTTTTTGCACATTTTTTAAAGTGAATGTCTGCAATAAATATAATAAATTTTATAATTATTTTTTATCATTAAAGTCAATTTGGGCATTTGATGATTTTGACATATTCTTTAAAGTGAATATTACATATAATTGTTTGGAAATTATATTTATTTTGTTGACTTAGTGGCATTATAGTAAAAGAGATCTAAGACATAACTAACAATTAAAACTCCAGAAGAGATTCAAGTACCTGAAACTGAAGATTAAAATAATAAAAATAAAAATATCTCGATAAATTATGTCAATTTGAGAAAATGTGGAACCGAATAATAAAAGTGATCGACGATGATTTTGCATACAAAATTATTGTTGAAATAATGAAATAAAAGGAGAATCTTGAATAAATATATTGAGAATATATATATATATATAAATAGATTGGTCAAAATAAAAAGACACAACTCAAGTATAATTAAATTTGTGGAATTTTTGGACCAGTAGTTTAAATATATAAGGTATAAAGCCAATGAGGGTAAAAATAAAGTAGTTTTGCAAAAATGAAATAAAAATATGTAGTTTTTCGTTAAGTCCTGGCATTGATTATGAAAAGATATAATATTTTTTATGATGGATGTAATAATATTTAGATATATTATTAAACTGACAGTTTATAAAAGATTTAACTTGCTCTAATGGTTGTTGTTACAACCTTCTATGAATCACTATATAGTAAATTTTATATTAAAATCCTTAAAAGATTTAAAATGCTAGAAACATATAGAAATTCTTAAGAAATTATTCATTTATATGAATTGAAATAATTTAAACATATGTGGTAAATTTGACTTAACGAATAGTAGTTGAAGGAAGATGATAAAATGATCTAAAATACTTATTTGTATTTTTATAAAAAAATCATAATTAAAATTTGTTATGATTATTGTTGAAACTCTTAAAGAGATCAAAATATATTTTTTCAAAATTTTTGTCACTCATGACTTTCAAAAAAATAATGATATAAATGATTAGTAAATACGTTAAAATAGTCATTTGAAAGGCTAGTATTCAAAGGTGAATACGTAGAATATGAAATTTTATGTGATGTTTTCACAAGAGAAGTTAACACGTGTTGTACTCTATAATTCTTAATCGAAGTTTTGTCCAATTGAATTTTTTTTAATAAGGTTTTTAATAGGACAACATGTCTCACTCTCTCATTTTCTTTGTTTTTCACTCTCGTCTTTTTATTTTATAAAAAAAAAAAGGGATGGATTTAAATTTGTTTAAATATCTAATTTTGTTATTATATAATTTGTAAAAGAAACTATTATGTTTATTATTTTTCTTAATTTTTGAATTTTTTTTATTTTATATCTACCAAACCGAAAATCGGTTGTCTGGATGACGGAGCAGGATCTTACAAAGTTACCTTGAAGTATAGTCCAGAAAGAAGGATCCTTTGTCGAGTCTTGCTCACAAAAGAAGTTTGCTAATAACTCCTCCAATTCCAAGATTCTATCCAATCTTCCCTCCTTCTCCGAAACCCTTCCCCAGAGATCTGCAACCATGAGGGCCCTTATTTCGAGCACCAAACGCCTCATTTCTTCCGCTACCATGGCCTCCTTATCGCCTTCCGTCCACCGGAAATACAGCCTAATACCTATGGTGATCGAGCACTCTTCGCGTGGCGAGAGAGCTTACGACATATTCTCTCGTCTCCTCAAGGAAAGGATCGTCTGCATAAATGGAACCATCAACGACGACACTGCCAATGTCGTAGTTGCCCAGCTCCTCTTCCTCGAATCCGAAAACCCTTCCAAGCCCATCCATATGTACCTTAACTCTCCCGGCGGCCATGTCACTGCAGGTACTTCACATTTTTTTTCCAGAGTTTTCAATTTCGAAAAAACCCAATTCTGCGCTGTTCTCGATAATCATAGTGACACTGTTTTGGTATAATTGTAGTTTTAGTCCCTTTACTGTGCTGACATTTAGATTTAAATCTTTTTCTTTAATTTTCTATAATTTTGATCCTTAGTGAGTTCAAATTGACAACACTTTAATTGCCATTTTTTTTAAAAATGGTTTCAGCTGAATATAAATATTAATTGTGTAATTCTAATTTCAACTTTCTACTTTAGTTTGGCATATTTTGATGCTAAATATTATTAGTATGTACAAATTGATAACACGGTTGTTACTTTCAAAGTGATTGTCATGAGTTTCTTTAAAAAATAGCTTTAAGCATTCGGGCGGACTTGTAAACTTATTATTTGTTAAATATAGGTAATTGGATTTTCACCTGGCCCAAATTTCAGTAGAGGGACTTACATCATAATTGTACCTATTCATTTTTATACAGGCCTTGCAATTTATGATACCATGCAATACATAAAGTCTCCTATCAACACAATCTGTTTGGGGCAAGCTGCATCCATGGCTTCTCTCCTTTTAGCTGCTGGTGCCAAGGGTGAAAGGCGGTCCCTCCCCAATGCCACCATCATGATTCATCAGCCTTCTGGTGGATACAGTGGGCAGGCTAAAGACTTGAGCATTCACACTAAGCAGATCGTTCGTGTTTGGGATGCATTGAACGCTTTGTATTCCAAGCACACGGGGCAATCGGTCGATGTGATTCAGAAGAATATGGATAGGGATTATTTCATGACCCCCGAAGAGGCTAAAGAGTTTGGCTTAATCGATGAAGTTATTGATCGAAGGCCGATGGCTCTGGTCACTGATGCTGTTGCTAATGAAACCAAAGATAACCAAGATGACAAAGACAGCAAAGACAAAGGTTCCAATTAGGATCGGAGCTGGTAAGCTCTTTCATCTGATTTCATTGTTTTAACTGTTCTTTTCCTAGCAGTTTTTCAGCTGTTGGTTGATGTTATGCTTCTGCAATTGATTTCTGAGAATTTAGGGAGCTAATCAGTTACTATTTCAATCGGTACTTTGACAAGATCAGATGAGATGCATATATAAAGTTTTGCTTGCAAAGGTTTTGGTTTCAGAACCATGTGCACTTAAGTGGAAAAGTGTACATGAATGAATGTATATTCATTAGATGGATGGGCTTGACATGCTTTTTGCCATGAAAAGGGGTTTTATCTTGGGTGAAAAAATAAGATTCATTCCACCGGATTAAAACATTTGTTGGGCTCAGTTCTGAAAATAAATTCAGTCATAAATGCTAACAAGATTCTCGTTGTTGTATTGTTGTTTTGATTTTCTTTGTTCCTATTTAGGCTCTATACAAAAGAAATATGAAGCTTCATGATGATTTCATATTTCTTTTTCCTCAGGTTTCATATAGTTTTATAGCTAAAGCCTAAATGTCTGTTCTTGTGCTGTCTATTTCTATCTGGACCTTTGCCTTGGAACCATTATCTGCCAACTTTAGACATTCATTGAATTTCAAAAGGCTCTTCTTTTGAAAGAATACTAAATATTTAAATTTAGGGTTGTTGATGAGAAGGTGGAGGTTCTTACTGTGGTGGTGAGAGCCTTTAAGCTTTTAGTGGCTAAACAGTGGTCGGATAATTTTGGAGGTTCTTGTACTTGTTTAGGGTTCCCCACATGGATCCCAATGTGATGGGCAAAAATCCAATTTTTTTTAAATTTAATTATAAAAATAAATATTTTGATATTTTAAATAATAATTAAGGTTTTTTTATTTGAGGCAATCCGAGCTCAGTGGGTAATGAAGTAAAGATCCCCACAGCTGAGATTGGGAGGTTCATATATGATCTCTCCATTGAGTGGCCTCCCTTGAATGAAAAAATTGCTAGCAAGTCCTTTTGAAAATTACAAAATCATAAATAAGTATAATGATAAAATTGTTTTTTCATTTCCCAAAATTTATGATTTAATTGAAGCCTCTTAAAACTTTTTTCTGCCTTCACCTGCTGAACAAAGACTCCCATCATAAAATACCGAATTGAACTAAACGAATTAGAAGAAAATACTGAATTGAAAACAATAAAAATAAATAAATTATTATTTAAATTTCAATTCATGAACTGTTTTTTTACCTTTTTGCCGTTCTTTATAAGGCCTTTCTTTTCCTGTCCTTAGTTCTTTCTATAATATGTACTTCTCAAAAGGCTAGCATGTAGCAGTTGGTCGAAGGTTGTAGTAAAGAAAAAAATGGCAGTTAAGTTTTAAACGCTACGCTAATCAAGTGCCGCTTTGTTTTTACGAGCGGGCATGGGTTTCGTAAACCCATCAAGAATAGGTCTCTTGATGCCTGCAGTTGAAAGTGCTTGCAAATCAGGCATCAAGCACCATTTCGACGCTGCCGGCCACAGCGATGACAAACTACTATTACCAATATTGCTGCTGTTTTCCTGATGATCATGTAAACATGATGTACTCGATGATTTCCTCACTTCCCCATATCCATTGACCATGCATTCTTCTCCTAAAATCGTTGTTGCAACGTTGATTCCTGCTTTTGATCTCAGTGCCAGCTGTTTCGTGGTTATCGCTGGAAACCCCACATTGCCAGTGTTATCTTCCTTCAATAGGCAGGCAGTAAAGTCGGCCTCGGATTTCTGCCGTCTTCTAATAAGTTTCTCATTGGATTTATTATCAGGTTCGCCTTCTTTGCCCTCTCCTGCAGATATGATATCTACCAGGATTTCACCGTTCTCATCGTAAAATCCATTAGCTACACTTCTAGACTTCCGTTTAAGCCTCAAAAGAGGATTGGAAGAGGAGGGTTTAAGAAACAGACCATCTTCCAAATAATCAGCTTCACCCTTCCTGTGTAGTGCCATATCAAAACCTTCAGGCATGGTCTTTTCTTCTGTTGGTTTAAGGCCGTAGTACCCTTGCAATGAGCTCATCGCCGGGGAGACCCTTCGAGTACTCTTCAATCTCAAAGACTGGAATGAGTCGAGCCAGTCGACTGGCAAATTTTTTGCTGGGGTTTCATTGGCACTGCTTTGCCTGCTGAGAGTTAAACCAATCATGAGCTCAATTGAAACAATTGATTAAAACAAGGGAATACAGAAATCAGACAAGCATCCCGCGGGATTTTAAAGGCAGGAGAAATCGTTTATCCAGTGCAAAGCTCTTAAACTACTGCTGTGAGTCATCGGCAGACTAAAACGACATGACAGACCAGAAAACCCTGTGTAACAATTGCTGAGGCTCATAGGCAAAAAGTAATGCCTTTTCATGCCATTTCTACAGTACCACTTCTATTAGCAAAACCTTTCATTAGTCATGGATGGTACCAATAGAACCACCCAACACCGAAGATAATGCTAAGCAAGGCGTGAAAAAAGAATTTTAGGCTAACCATGATCCTCATGTAAATACTATATTTCGAATTCGAATGAGCATCAACATACATATAGTAATTTTTACATGCAAATTGCAGTTTGTTTGAGTGAGCAAATATTGTTGGATGAGGAAGCATTTCCCATCAATCCACATATGAAGGTAAAATACCTTCAAAAACTACAGAACTATTATGAACAACAATGATAGTTGGAAAGAAAAAGATTTAAATCCTTAAATGTTGTTTACACAAATAGTTAGGCAATATTGTGATAATGTGTTTAATAGAAGTTTTCTAAGATGAGAATACATCATAAAATGAGAATTACTAAGATGTAATAAGCAAGAATACACTCAAGAGTCAAGACTCTCACTACATTACAACATAAGTAACAAATAACAGGTGCGACAATAGGTTAAGTTACCGAAAACCCGAAAAAGACCATTCAAGTCATAATCAAAAGAGGGCATGACTATAAAGCAGGATTTACCGACTCTTAAAACAAACTCATCTTCCCCCTCAAGTTGACAAAAACTTTCCAAATTGCAAGCTAAATGTGGGTTTGGATGGGTAGTACGGTATGTGTACTTTACTTTTTGTCTCACTTTACAGTATTTAATCACACCGCCATTGCTGTTTTTACACTAATTGCAGGTAAACGCACCGTTTATCCAAACCCAACCTAAGGTAGGTTGGCAGAAAATACCAAAAAGACATGTTGTATGCAACCATCTTAATGGAGTAAAGAGAGTTAAAAGTGAAGTTCATAACTTAAGAGGTATTTAGCAAGAATGCACCTAATTATTTTATTATCAAAATGAACTAGCTTAAGATTCTTACTACATTACAACATAAGAAACAAGTGCATCAATAGGTTAAGTTATCCCCAAACCCCAAAATAACAATTCAAGTCATAACTCATAATCTTGAGAACACATGATTTACTGACTGTTAAAACAAACCCATAATCCCCCTCGAGTATTTTCGATTTCTTGACAAGACCATTCAGAATTGCGGGCAAAAAATACGAAAAAAAAACATATAATATTGTTTGCAACCATCTTAATGCAGGGAGCAAAGACAGTTAAAAATTTAAAGCAAAGTTCATAAACAAGTACTAAGGAAAAAACATAATACCCTGGTGTGGTGGAACCATTTGACAAGCAAGGTGATGGTGGATGCCGCCCTGGTAAAGGGATCTGGAGTGTCTTAAGAGCAAACATTTGAAGATCTGTAACCAGTCCATTCATCTTTTTTATGTCAGCTACCTGAATTATTTCAACAACAATAATTTTGTCATTTACCAATGATGACATAAATTAGATTTAATTCCTAATAAAACGCGGTCCCCAAAAAAAAATTGTTTGAGAATCCTAAATTTAGCATGCAAGAAAAAAAAATGAAAGGACGAACATGGTTACCTCAACGCCGTACTTGATGGCGACGCCGGCGAGGGTATCGAACCGTGAAACGGGATGTTCAATGAAACCGGCGGACGGTACCGTTAAAGAGGGTAAATTTTGAATCTTATCTTTTTCTAATAGACTATAATCATTGCAAAAATGACTGTAATGGCCATTCGTATCATAACTGTACTGTTCAATTGTATTGATGCCATTCCGCCTCTCCCTTTCCATCAGCATTTTCCCCCGTTTTCCCTTTTTTTTTTTAAAACCAAAAAAATCCCAATTTTCTTTCACCCTAATCTAATCAGTCTCCTCCCTTTGACCTCTGAATTCTTGGGTTTTCTTCGGGGGTTGAATTGAAAATTTAAAAAATCTGGAGCATTGAAACTAAGAAAACAAATTGAATCGAAATTATTTGAAAAGAAATGGAATATACAATTTTTTTTAGGTGAAAATGAAAAAGAAAAAAAAAATGTAGATATATGGTGGGGGGAAATCGTGAGTAAGATTAGCAGTTAAACGGAAGGGGGCATTGGTTCCAGTATTTCCGGGAAAATGGATGATGGATCCTCTACTCTGTTTTCATGAAAAATAATAATAAATCAAATAAAATAAAATAAATAAAAAAGTTCTGGGGGGAAGCAGGGAAGGTAATGGAAAGGAAGGTTAACTAAATATTTTATTATTTCAACAAATTATTTCTGACAAATAATTATAATAATAAGGTTTAATTTTTCTCTCAATCCCTATACTTTTTACACATTTGAAATCTCATTTCTTTACTTTTTAATATAAAGAATTAATTCTTCAATTGAAGTTCAAACACGACTTCGGTTAAATTGGATTACTAGACTAAATAAGTAAATCAAATATTAAAATTATGAAGTTATTATTTTCAGTAACTTTTTTTAAATGTCAAATAATTCAACTTAACGATTGGACATCAAAATAGTAGAGGATTAAATTGTTGGAATTAAAAGGAAAGAGATTAAATTAAAATATGAAGAAAAGTATAGGGACTGATAATAAATTAGACCTAGTAATAATAACAACAAATATAAAAAATAAAAACAACGTGCATTTGGTACGTTAGTTTTTTGTTCAAGGAACGAGTAACAGGTGGCGTTATACGTGTTACAGTAGGGATGTCCCCACCGAAACCTCGGCTCTTTTTGCCTACCCCGTTTTGTCGGTCGGCTCACTCGGCGGCTGTCTCTTTGTTTCTTTTTTGGTCTAATTTTGATTTTAATCCCTCTATCTCCTTGCTCTAATTTGACCTAACTTGGTAAATTAATTATGTCCTTGTTATTTCTTCTCTTCAAACTTCTGAAATTCAGTCTTTTTTGTTTTTTTTTTATAGTTCTGATTTGAATGTTAAAGTTTTGATGATATTATTAATAAATTTTGGTTTAACTTTTTATAGGTATAATATTTGTAGAGAGAGATAAGGATGACAAGATCTGAATTTATGTTATTTAGGGATTAAAAAAGAACTCTAATTGAATTTCATATGATGGCCTGATGGGTAAGGTGTTCACCGTTTCAAGTGTGGTTTGAGTTCGAGTCACACTAATCGTATTTGTTGTTCGAGCTTTACTCTATTCTTGTATTTAAAAAAAAAACTCTAATTCCAATCTCGAACAAGTCTTAGCACTTTTTGTTAATTTTGAATATGCAGCATGTTAATATTCAAATTTAAAAGAAGTCAAATTAACAATATTATCAATTAGATTTTGATTTTTAAATCAGCCAAACAGAGAAACTAAACTCTTGAAATTAAAAATAAAGTATTTTGAATAGTTTAGGGACTATGAGCAGAATTAGACCTAAATTTTGGTCTTTGACCTTTTCTTTTTATTAACAAGACCTCTGCTTTTATAATATTGTTGAAAACATTTAAAAGTTTTACGTCATTGCTTTAATGAAAGATTTACTAATAAATTCACCAAAAAAAAAAATTTACGAATAACATTATGTGTAGAAAACTGATTAAATTCAAATTTGCAGCATAATAGGAGGATTAAAATCAAGATTAGACCTTTATTTTTCATTCCTTTCGTACAAAACAAAATTTTATTTATTTTATTCTTTCGTTTCGTTTCACGAAAACGAAACGTCTCTCTAATTGATTTTTTATTCACCCATTAACTGAATTTTATATACATTTTTTCTATTTCTATTTTCACTCTCGTTTTCCATATTAAGGAAATTATTTTTTATTGTGAATTTAATTGTATTTTTCTTTCTGATAAAGCGTTAGGACTCACGTATTTACGGTACGGTGATACTCACACCATACACGCACACATTACGTCTAAAGGAAGTTATCCCAATAAAAGCTTACAACTACTCCCCAAAAGTTCGAACCTAAGTGAATTTTATGGGTGAACGGTCTTTAACCATCAAACCAATCAAGTGAGTGAACGGTCTTTAACCATCAAACCAATCAAGTGAGTTTGAATTTAATAGTGTTTAATTCAAGGGTAAACAATTAAAATAGTCACTTTTGTTTGTCTTAGGTTACATTTTAATCATTTATATTTGAAATGTTACGTGTTAATCACTTACGTTATCGTATTGTAACATTTAGTAATTGAGCCGTTAATTATTGTTAACAGTGTAATGGTAAGTTGACATGACACGTTAAACCATCATTTCAAACAAAAGTTTTAGGTTAATTTATACAATCGGTACCCATATTTTTCGTATTGAGCAATTTAATTTTTTTTATGTTATTTTATCTTTTTTTTCATTTTTTTCATTCTCTTCTACTTCTTCCCCTGTTTTCCTCCCTTATTCATTTTTTTAATGTAGTTTTTCTATGTTTTTCGTTTATTAAAAATAGTCCCTATACTTTTATTTTTTTTGAATAATTTATTTTTTTTCTAGCGATTCGAGCTTGTGGACTAATTTTAACAAATGAAAAAATAAAAAAAAACTACATTAAAAAAATGAAGAAGGAAAGAAAACAGAAAGAGAAGCAGAAGATAATTGAGAAAAAAAAATTAAAAGATCAAAAAAGAAAAAATTTAAATTGCTTAAAATGAATAAATATAGGGAACACTTGTAGAATTTAACCTAAATTTTCGTTTGGAATGATGATTGAACATGCCACATTAGCATACCGTTACACCATTAACGACAATTAACAGCTCAGTGACTAAAATGTTACAACACAGTAACGTAAGTGATTAAAACGTAACATTTCAAACATAAGTGACTTAAATATAACCTAAGACAAACAAAAGTGATTATTTTGATAATTAACCCTTAATTCAATTTTTTTTTACAGTGATGTCTCATGTTTTTAGGGATAAACCAATTTAAAATATAAAAAAATGTAGACAAATTCTAACCTTTTTTTATTTATTTACATGAGTAAAATGATTAATATTTTTTTTGTCGATTAAGTTTTAATTTGATTGGTATAGGTATTATTGTCAAAACAAAAAGACGTGATTTCGAGTGTGCTGAAATATATTATTTTTTTATTTATGAATTGTATCAAAAATAATGAATATAATTAGAATATATAATCACAATAGCATGATAATCAACTAACTCAACTAAAGATAGCAATGGGTAAGGTACTCTTTTTTCTTTTTTTTTGAAATATTTAAAATAAAATTCGATTATTTTTATATTATCCTAACTTTTATTTTGAATTTTATATGTTGAACTCCACCAACTGCATATCCATTTAGTATTCCAACATGTTTAAATACCATAATATTTTCAAATTTAATTTTAACACATTTATTTTATTTTTATAGATATATTGGATTTAAATTCATGTAAGGAATAAATTTAATTTAAATCTAGATTACAATTTGAAAAGTTTTAAAAAAAAAGGACAGTTAAGTTTATTTCAATGAACTTTAAATTATATAATAATAAAAATTTGACGCATAATTACATAAATTAAACCTAAAACTGTAGCCATAACCAAGTCAATTAAACCACCCGCCCCCATATAATTTTATTTTGGTTAAAATCTGATCTTAGTCCTTATATTGTAACGAAGTTTAAGATTTACTCCATATACCAAAAAATTCTTCTTGGTAATTTCATCAAAACTTATTAATGATATGTTAGAGCAATCCAATCAACATGTCAAGTTGAAAATTTTAAATGGAAAATTACCGACTATGCTAATGATTAAACTAAAATTTTTAGGGTAAACTTCTCATTAACTATTAGTAAATTTATGTTTTGATCATTCAACTTTAAAAAGTTATAAAATGGTCACTGAATTATTTGAAAGTTTTCATTTAAGTTAGGTTCATTACAATGTCATTTTTTTAGTTACACTACTACAAAGTGAGTATTTTTTTTTTGTTTCAAAATATCACACCAACAAATCTAAAAATACTAATAATTGAACCTAAATTTTGAAATATAAAAAGTAGAAGACTAAATTTTAAATTTGTGAAGTGTACAGTGACCTATGACTTTTTTAACCTATAATGAAGGTCAAATTCTATTATTAACTATTATACGATGCGTAAATTGCTGATTTAATTTTTATACTCTAATTTAATTAATTTTAGTCTATATATTTTTCGATTTTTAAAATTTCAATCCTGACTCAAATGATGATAGTTAAATTTATTAGGTCAAATTCTCCCATTAATCTCATTATATGCTTAAATTGTGTTTTTTTTTTCTCCAATTTGATATTTTATTTATTTATTTTTTAATTTTTAAGTTCTAGTGCTAACTCAAATAAGGGCAATGAAGAAGGGCAGAGGTAGATGTTACCAAATCACCATTGCTCCATGGTTGGTACACTCTACTCTACCATTCACTCCGCTCCATTATAAATATATAATTTTGAAAATTACTACCACCTCCATGATGTATCCATCCCTCGACTCACCCCACACTACTCCACTTCAAATTAATTTAATTTTTGCTAATTATTTGTAATATTTTCAATCTTTTTAAAGACAAATGAATATTTATAAATAATTATTCAAAAAAATAAACATAAAATATGAGTTATTCTATAACACATACTTATAAATTTACCCTTTGTAATAGTTACATATACAAGAGTAAAATGGTAGTTTCATATAGCGAGGTGGGTGGAGCGGGGCAAGCAATTATCATTATTACTCTATAACTATTTTCTAATAAAAATATCCACCTCGCCCCCACATTCACTTCTCGAAAAAAAAATCTATTCCAATCGAAACGGGTCAATTTAAAATCTATCGGACGGTTTTCTAAACTCAAATGATAACAATTGAATCCATTATCCAAAATGATAAAGATTTATTGTAAGAAGTATGTAGAAATAATGAGAAACATAATATTACTGTGATAATATATTTATAGTATAAGATTTTAAAAATAACATAATTATTAAAAAATTATGAAAAACTAAAATAACGTAGAAACTAAATCCACATGTTATCATATACAAAACTTCAAAATAGCAATTCCATGTGGATGCACATTGAATTGTGGGTTAGTTAAGACACAACATCTGTTACTATTGAAGGAAAACAAGTTTAAGCAAAAGGTGAGCTATCAACACCCAATGCTCCCTACTACTTTAATCAACAATGTGTTCAAGGGAAAACAAAAAAGAGCAAAATTATCTTAGCCAATTTTAATTTTCTTTTATAATATTTAATAAGGTCTTTTTGACTTTTTAACCTTATTCGTTTTAAAATTCTTTACTTTATTTCTAATAAAAGATCGTAGAAGTCAAACTAAATAAACGTGCAAAGATTAAAAAGTAAAATTTAATATTATATCTCATATATAAACATCAAAACAAACATTTCACGGTGCAATCTTAATAAAAAGATTGTTTTACTCATTTATCTGACGTACAAATATTAATTTATTTATTTTCTCAATAAAAAGTCAAAATGCAAACCAAAGCATAATAAAAAAGTTTTGTGGTACTTTTACCCTCTAAATCAGGGGCATGTTTTCACACCATAAATTGAAGACCAAATTATTTGTTTATTATAAAAGTCTGCTAACTTTCTTGATCATATGATTTTCAAGCAGACAAGTCAATCTTAAACTATAAGAATCAAACTTAGAAGTGCTGAGTCGTAGTGTTCTACAATGAGTTTGAAATCAAAACCAAAAATTCAACCATTTTAAAGCACCATAATGATAAATTTCCATTGTCGTTAAAATTTCACTTATTCAATTTCAGAATTAAATGAATAATATCCAAATCACTCGAATTTTGTAATTAATAAACTTCTTTTTTTTTTCTAATTAATGTATAGACATTTATTTTTGTATTATAAAATTAATAACTAATAAAATAAAGTTCAATTTTTTTCGCATGATGGCAACTTCTTATGTTGTTCACAACTTAAACATATTTCAATTTAAGAAAAACAAGATTTAAAATCAAACCAAATTAGGTTTTTATTAGAAGTGTTTAGTTCTTTGTATTTAAAAGGTAGTTAGCAGTGGTTATTAGTTAGTCTTTTAACAGTTAGTTTGTTAGCAGGTAGTTTAGTCTATTAGTATAAGAGTCTGTTTATTGTACAGCATGAATAAGATGAATTTTTCACAGACTTTTAACATGGTGTCAGTTGTATCCAGGTTCTCTTAAATTTTTCTTTTCTTTTCTAATTTGTTTCAATGGCAGAAAATTTAGTTGAGTTTAATCATCCTCTGGTTCTTCATCCTTCTGATACACCTGGAGGGATCCTTGTTTCTCAGCGTCTTGTTGGGATTGATAACTACAATGTTTGGAGTCGTTCAATGAAGATTGCTTTGCTTGCTAAGAATAAGCTAGGCTTTGTTGATGGAAGCTGCAAGAAGGAGAAGTATGATGAGTCTTTGCATTCACAATGGGAATGATGCAATGCCTTTGTGCTTTCATGGATCCTTAATACAGTTTCTAGTGATCTTTCGGCAGGAATAGTGTTTGCCTCTAGTGCTGCTCATGTTTGGTAAGATCTGCAGGAGAGGTTTAATAAGATGGATGGCTCAAGAATTTTTTTCCTTCATTGTGAAATCGCGACTGCTAATCAAGGTGATTCCACGATTTCGATCTACTTTACACGTTTGAAACTTTTATGGGATGAATATGCTGCTTTGGTTCCACTTTCCATTTGTGCTTGTGAAGGGTCAGATCAAAATACCAAGCATATTGCTCAGCAAAAGTTATTTCAATTTCTTATGGGACTTAATGAGACTTACACAGTAATTAGAAGCCAGATCTTATTGATGCAGCCATTACCAACGGTTAATTAGGCTTATTATATGCTTGTTCAAGAGGAGTCTCAACGTTTGCAACTGTTTGGGGTTTCTCCGATTGCAGATGTCACAGTGATGTATTCGAATGCTGGTTCTGGTGATCGCCGGAGGTTCAATGGAATGTGTGATCATTGCAATATTCATGGTCACAAGAAAGAAAATTGTTACAGGTTGCATGGTTTTCCACTTGATTTTAAGTTTACAAAGAAGAAGGTTTCACATGGTCCTGTGGCTGCTAATGCTCAAGTTGAAACTACTGATGGAGGATCTAAAACTGTTCAGCAAGCACCTGTTTTTACTCGGGAACAGTATGATTAGCTCCTTGCTCTCTTGAATAAATCTTCTCCTTCTATGGATTCTGCTGTGAATCTTGCAGGTACTTCTACTTCACTTAATTGGATATTGGATAGAGGGGCTACTGACCATATGTTATCTGATTTTCAGAGGTTAGAATTTCCTGTTTCATGTGCTCATGAATCACATATTGTTCATCTTCCTAATGGCAAAACAGATTCCATTACTCACATTGGCTCTTTTTCTTTTAATCCTACCAATGTGATTCTAATGTCCTTTATGTCCCTCATTTCACATATAATTTGCTTTCAATTTTTAAACTCACTCGTGAACTAAACTGTAGCATCACTTTTTACCCTGATATTTGTGTTTTACAGGATCTTTGCAATGGAAGGATGAAGGGGATTGGTAAAGAATCACGAGGCCTGTATTTGTTTGATTCTACAAGTCTAGTTCCTGGGATGTCTTTTACTAGTTCATTGATTTCTCCTACCTTGAATTCTGTTTTTTCAGTTTCTGCTTCTACACAATGTCTATCTACTTCTTTAGTCAATAATACTTCTATTTGGCGTGCTCGTTCAGGACATGCCTCTTTAAATGCTCTTTCCAAAATTCCTTCATTGAAATCTGGTCGTATGTACTCTGATAGTATACACAAGTGCTCTATTTATCCATTAGCTAAACAAACCAGATTACCTTTTTCATTAAGCACATCTCGAGCTACTAAACCTTTTCAGCTTGTCCATATTGATCTTTGGGGGCCTTATCGTGTATCAACTCATGGTGGACATAAATTTTTTTCTAACAATTGTGGATGATTGTACTAGGATGTCTTGGATCTACTTGTTGAAGCTCAAGAGTGATACTGTTCTTTATCTCAAACATTTTTGTTCTTTTGTTCAAAATCAGTATTCCACTACTATTCAAACTATAAGGAGTGATAATGGTTTAGAGTTTTTCAATTCTAACTGTTTTGAGTTTTTTCTTTCTTTGGGAATTATTCATCAGAGTTCTTGTGTATATACTCCTCAACAAAATGGAGTAGCAAAGAGGAAGCATAGACACTTGTTAGAGGTTGATAGGGCTCTTAAGTTTCAGTCCAATGTTCCTTTGAAATTCTGGGAAGAATGTGTGCACACTGCTTGTTATATTATTAACAGACTTCCTTCTTTTGTTTTAGATTGGAAAAGTCCTTTTGAGTTGTTTTATCACAAGTTACCTGTTTTGTCTCATCTAAAAGTGTTTGGTTGTCTTTGTTATGCTTCCACTGTTCTTCATGTTGATAAATTTTCTCCTAGAGCTGTTCCATCTGTTTTTATGAGGTATTCCACTACACAAAAAGGTTATATTTTGTTTAATCTTGACACTAAAGTCTTTTTTGTTAATAGGGATGTGGTGTTCCATGAGGATGTTTTTCCTTTTCACTCTAACCTTGCAGATTCTTCTCTATTTTTTCCACAATCTTCTGCTTATGCTTTTTCTGATTTCTTAAATCTTCAACATCCTTCTCCCTCCAATTCCTCATCCTCTCCAATTTCAACAAGTGATCCTTCAGTTGAGTCACCCTTAGTTGAGTCTCCTGTTGTTGAGTTTCAGTTGTTCAAAGAAAGTCAACTAGGACTATTAAACCACCACTTTGGCTCAATGATTGTCTTCACCTTTGCCAATCTTCTTCACTTCTAAGTAAGTATCTATTTCTTCTAGTGTTTCCTATTCCCATTTGCCATTACATACTCAGGTTTGTTTGTCCTCCACTTCTCAATTACTTGAACCAAAAACTTATAAAGATGTCATTCATGATACACTTTGGATTCAAGCCATGAAGGAAGAAATCTCAGCTTTGGAATCAAATAACACTTGGAAAGTGGTTGATTTGCCTCCAGGAAAAACTCAAATTGGGTGTAAGTGGGTGTATAAAATCAAGTATCATGCTAATGGTGCTGTAGAGAGATATAAGGCTCGTTTGGTGGCCAAAGGGTACACTCAACAGGAGGGGGTGGATTATGTTGATACTTTTTCTCCTGTTGCTAAATTGGTTACTGTTCGTGCAATTTTGGCTTTAGCATCTATCTTTGGTTGGTTTTTGTATCAAATGGATGTCTACAATGCTTTTCTACAGGGTGATCTGTTTGAAGAGGTCTTTATGACATTACCAGAAGGTTTTTGCAACCAGGGGGAGTCTAAGGTATTTAGGCTGCAAAAGTCACTCTATGGGCTTAAGCAAGCCTCAAGGCAATGGAATTTAAAGCTGACAGAAGCTTTGTTAAAAGTTGGTTATCAACAGAGTAAATATGATTACTCATTGTTTACCAAACACCAAAGGAGGAAGATTGTCATTGTGTTAATCTATGTTGATGATCTTTTGATTGCTGGGAATGATGAGCAGATAATTGAAGAGCTCAAACTATTCTAAACAGGAACTTCAAGATGAAAGATCTTGGAGAATTGAAGTACTTTTTAGGCTTGGAAGTGCTAAGATCGAAAGAAGGGATTGTTTTGAATCAGAGAAAGTATGCCTTGGAGTTGGTTGAGGATGCAGGAGTAGGAGGAGCTAAACCAGCTTTGACTCCTTTGGAACAAAACAAAAGGTTAACTACAGTAGAGTTTGATGAAGGCATGAATAAGAGTTGTCAGCAAAAGGATGAGCTATTGACTGATAAGTCAAGCTTCCAGAGACTAATAGGAAGACTGATTTATTTGACACACACAAGACCAGATATCACCTTTGCAGTACATTCCTTGAGTCAGTTTATGCAGCATCCAAAAAGATCACATCTTGATGCTACTTTAAGGGTGGTGAGATACATTAAGAAAAATCCAGGCCAAGGGATCTTTCTAAGTTCTTCAAGTGCATGTCAGCTAACAGCTTTTTGTGACTCAGATTGGGCAGCATGTCCAGTTACAAGAAGATCAGTTACAAGCTTTTGCATACTGTTAAAAAGTTCGTTGATTTCTTGGAAGTCGAAAAAGCAAAATACAGTTGCAAGGTCCTCAGCTAAAGCAGAGTATAGAAGCATGGCAGTCACTGCAACTGAGATAGTATGGTTAAAAGGGCTGCTAACAGAACTTGGTATGAAAGATGGAAGTTCAGTTAGATTGATGTGTGATAGTAAAGCAGCATTACAAATTGCAGTCAACCCGGTTTACCATGAAAGAACAAAACATATAGAAATTGATTGTCATTTTGTTAGGGAAAAAATCAATGAGGGCTTATACAAGCTGAACATGTTCGATCAGACGAACAACTTGCTGACATAATGACCAAGGCTCTGGGGGTACAACAACATGAGTATTTGATTTCCAAGTTAGGGTTCAAAGATATTTTTAAACCACCAACTTGAGGAGGAGTGTTAGAAGTGTTTAGTTCTTTGTATTTAAAAGTTAGTTAGCAATGGTTATTAGTTAGTCTTTTAACACTTAGTTTGTTAGCAAGTAGTTTAGTCTATTAGTATAAGAGTCTGTTTATTATACAGCATGAATAAGATGAATTTTTCACATACTTTTAACAGTTTTCAATTTTCTTGGTCAGCCCCGTTTTTACATGATGAAATCCTTATTTAATTGGTCTTGAATGATTTGTTTCAATCATTTATGGGCCTTTTTACCTAAACAATTATCCGCTTTATATTTCTATAACACAGCAATCAAATATTGACAATCTCAACTGTCAAAAATAAACTAGATAGCCACAGCTCCTGAGATTTCAACAAATTCCACAAAAATTAAGATAATAACAAAAAATTGGTGGCTGCCCAAAACGATAATAATAATATAATCTAGCACAAAAATAATTAATCGTCATAAGCAAGCAGGCAGGTGAAAAGGCCTTTCAATTAATCGTCATCATTGAAGGTAGTCTTCTTTCCTGCATTGGAAATAAACTTAATTAAATTAAAAAAAAAAAAAGAGAAAAAGCATGAGATGATGCTAATCTATCTTCAAGCAAAACCAGCTGCGATATTAATTAATGCAAGAAAATTAAGTGGTAATAATAAAGATACCTGTACCAGCAGCAGCAAGGTTTGGTTTGTTAGGTGTTCCACGTCCTCCACCAAATCGACCACCCCCACGTCTACCACCACGACCCCCACGGCCACCACCATCTCTTCCCCCGCTCCATCCACCACTCCTGCCACCTCCGTCCCTTCCCCCACTCCTGCCACCACCTCTTCCACTGCCAGGACCATCGCGGAATTCACCTCTCGGCTTTGCCTCATCCACGGTCAAGGAATAGTTATTAAGTTCAGATCCATTAAGTTCTAAAGCTTTGTTGAAACTATCACCATCGTTGAAATCCAAATAAGCATAGCTGCAATTCATTGTTATAATAATCAGATATTTTGTACAACTAAACGAGCTAAAAGCTGCAGCAGAGGCTTAAGCTTCTTATCTACAATCTCATATATATTATATATATCACTAAACAGGAGGATTTTTTAGATACAAACCCTCTCACATAACCAGTTTCCCGGTCCACAGGTATCGCAACCCGAGAAATCTCGCCACAAGAACCAAAGTGCTCCTCCAATGATTGCTTAGCCTGCAAATGTTTTGGACACATAAGATAAAAGTGGAGAATGATTAGGGAGCAATAAAAGCTAATATTAAAAACAAAAACACCCTACCTCATCCTGACTAAGAGATTGATCGAATCCTCTGACATATATTGTTCGAGCCTGACCTCTTCCACCTTTCTGGAATGAATTGTTACCATTGCTGTGACAAAAAGGTGCCAGAAAAAGGTTGAATGAATTGATCCGATAAATGGCAATGTAACATTGAGGTTTCAAAAGTTAAATACGGAGTCAAGGGTTCAGGTAGTGTAAAATTACCCACTGTTTGGTGTATATACACCCCTTTCACGGGCCAAATCAAGTCTAAGGGAACGATTCATCAAATATTCACCATTCAACTCTAAAGCCTGCAATGCACGATGATGTTAGCTGATAGCTTTTACAATTAATGACTTCAAGATAATTCTGTAATGTGTAAAAAAATTTTAACGATCTTTGGTTACGAATTTCATAGAACCATTAATAGAATATTTTCTCTGAATTACCATTTTACAAAAATCTAAATCTATTTGTTATTTAGTTTTCATTGGTTAAATTTTTTTTACAGAAGGAATGCAACGCTTATAGACTTCAATTCTAAATTCAGCAGTTTTTCATAATTGAAATTTGCAGCTCATTAAACAAGACCTTATACTAATAGACTGACATGCTGCCTAGAATTATTCCACATATCACACTCTAAGCACATGCTTGACAAATCTATTTTTGTACTCAGTTGACACAAGGACTGATTGATTAATTACAAAAAATATATAAATTGAGCTTAGTTTATGGATCAGACATCCATGTCCAAATCCAAAACTCAGACAAAGATATTTACCTTCTGTGCAGCATCTGCAGTAGCAAATTCAACATGTCCATACCCCTTAAAGTTCCCTTCAAAATCTGTGGATAAACGTATATCCACAACCTCACCAGCATCTTTAAAGAAATTCTTTCTGCAGAATAAAATTGATAAAAAGAAAGTAAAAAAAGAAAAAACAATACAAATTAAAAGGGCTAGAGAACCTAAACCTACATATCAGCTTGTTCTACTTGGAAAGGTAAGTTTCCAACGAACAGTGTCTTTGATCCTGTAGATTGAACTTGAACAGTTGTGGGAGTTTGGGGCTGCAAAAAGAATCTCATTAGATTCCCACCTGATTGACAAAATGACACAAAGAAGCAATTGAGTCAAGATTTGAAAGAAATTGGAGTTGAAATGGGCACTTACAGCTTTCTTCCCAGACTTCAAATCCTCCTGCTTGGCAATTTTCTGCGGTGTTGTAGCATCTACCATTTCTACATCAGTGTCCTGATTCCAATATCCAACATTTCATTAGTCAATCATCATATCAACATTCAAAAAGTACAAAGAAGAATACAGATACCAAAGACCCAACCTTTTTCTTAGGAGTTTGTTCATCACTTTCCTCATCATCAGATGATGATTCTTCAGATTCCTCCTCTTCACTACTACTTACTTTCTTAACAGCCTTGGCATCTTTTCCAGCATCTGAAACAACCTTAGACTGCAGCTTATAGAATTTGACAACTCAGTAAATCAATGCTATGTAATAACATCTAAACATGGATGATCGAGAAAATTAGACCTTTTTGGCGGCTGCAGGTTGTTCATCCTCACTCTCATCAGAGTTATCATCTTCACTATCATCACTCTCCTGCAATGAGCGAAGGAAGGTTGGTGAGGAAAATAATCATATTTTGGTCATAGTTAAAACGATATCGAAAGGATTACAAATAATTTTTATATATTTAAATCCCTGAATCAATTAATCCGTTAGATAAATTAGAGTTGCTAAATCTCAGAAAATCATCACTGGCAAAAGAAAAACACATGACAAAATAAAAAAGACCAACCCAAAAATTCAAGCAAAGCATAGACAAATTATCCTCCCCTTATCAATACTTAGCAAATACCAAAACAGACAGTCTGATTAATGCACAAGAGAATACAAGCCCATTAAATTAAGATAAAAATTCATTAGAAAAAAAACAGTAACATATCCAAGCATGTATACATAATATTAGGAGTTGCACAAATGCAGGAGAGCAACTACAAGCACAAGATTGTAAGAGAAGTAACCTGTTCAGATTTTCTCCCAGCTGTGGGGGCTGGTCTTTTTGAACCAACAGGAACATTGTTTGTAGGAGCCTACAGTATGATATTAATACAGACGCAAATTAGTACAAGTTCAACATCAACACAAACACCATAATAGGAAAAACCTCCTCGGA
This sequence comes from Gossypioides kirkii, assembly GCA_005610355.1. Taxonomy (NCBI): domain Eukaryota; kingdom Viridiplantae; phylum Streptophyta; class Magnoliopsida; order Malvales; family Malvaceae; genus Gossypioides; species Gossypioides kirkii. The sequence continues at coordinate 4,734,000 of CP032255.1, forward strand.
GAAATTGTTAATTCCTTCTACTCAGGATCTTGTTAGAAAGAAATTTGCCACCAGACTAAAGACCACAGGATTACCAATTACCTCATCCTCGGAGGAATCAGTGTCTTCAGAACTTTCAGAAGAATCTTCTTTCTTTCCAGTTTTCCCAGTAACAGGTTTCTTACCACCCTTTGCTTCATCTTTCTGCTAAAATTTATTCATTAACAATAAGAATAACAGAAAGTAAGAACCATAAACAATTTGATATACTAACAAATCACACACCTCTTCTTCCTCAGAATCACTGTCATCAAAGGAGCTACTACTGGATTCCTCCATTTTCTTGGGCGTGGGAGCAGAAGCTTTCTTCACAACAGCGGCTTTCTTTACATCCTAGTCCAAGCAACAAAAGTAATAAAAAATGCTGTCTGGAAACCCAAAAAACTGGAAAAGGAACCTTTAAGAATGACAAATCACACCTCTTCATCAGAATCCTCCTCAGAGCTGCTATCACTGGATGCAGTTTTACCCTTTGCAACTGCTGAAGGTACATTCCTCGCAGCAGAAGCAGGTAAAGTAGCCTTCTGAGGAGGTTCCTGTACAAACATCAAGGAATTCAATAATAATTAAAAAGGTCGACATATTTATCGTGACATTGCAGACAATGCAACACTCACATCCTCTTCATCCGAAGATATATCACTTTCTGAACTTTCACTTGTCCCTTTTTTTGGAACAGTGGTAGGTCCTTTCTTAGAGGAAGGTTTTGATTTTTCCTGTATATGCAAAAGGCAAATGCTTATATTAACAAACTATAATACAAGTTATCCAATTGAAATAAAAGGCAAATATCATTCAACAATCCAGCACTTACTTCATTTTCACCTGAGCTGCTATCTTCATCCGAAGAATCTGAGCTGCTGGAGGACTCAACTTTCTTAGCAGGTGCAGAGTCATTTTTAACAGCTGCTGCTACCTTTGTTTTTGCAACACGCTCCTAAACCAAGATTTGACAACAAAGATAAAAATTAAGACCGTATTTAGGAATTCTTGCATTCTGAACAGCATTAGCCTCAATACTCACATTATTATCACTGGAATCATCGGAGGAGTCTGAACTGCTTTCAGATTTTATTGTCTTAGAAGTTGGAACAGAACCATTTTTAGCAACAACAGGTTTTTTATTCTGAACAGGAGCTTCCTGGATTGATTTTTTTTTTATGAACATTGACAATCATACAAAAGAATAAGCTAATATAACATGAACATAATACTTACTTCATCGGAGGATGAATCTTCCTCACTACTAGACTCTGAACTACTATCAGCTTTCACTGTCTTAGCAGCTGGTATAGAGCCACTTTTAGCAACTACAGGTTTTTTCTTCTGAGCAGGAGCTTCCTAGAATAAAACAAACAATTGAACATTAACAATCATGCAAAAGAATATTCCCAACCATGCTAATATTATAAGCATGAGTATAATACTCACTTCGTCGGAGGATGAATCCTCCTCGCTACTAGACTCAGAACTACTATCAGCTTTCACAGTCTTAGCAACTGGAACAGAGTCACTTTTAGTGACTACAGATTTTTTATTCTGTGCAGGAGCTTCCTGGGATAAGACAATAAAATTGAACATCAACAATGATGCAAAGGAATACTCCCAACCATACTAAAAATAAAAGTATGAATATTACTCACTTCGTCAGAGGATGAGTCTTCCTCACTACTAGACTCAGAACTACTATCAGCTTTAACAGTCTTAGCAGCCGGAATAGAGCCAGTTTTTGCAGCTACAGGTTTTTTATTCTGAGTAGGAGCTTCCTGAAAAAAAACCTTGAACATTAACAATTATACAAAAGAATGTCCAATTATGCTAATGTTTTAACTAAGCAAGAGCATAATGCTTACTTCATCAGAGGATGAATCTTCCTCACTACTTGAAGAACTGCTATCAGCTTTCACTGTCTTGGCAGCTGGAACAGAGCCCTCTTTACCAACTACAGGGTTTTTCTTCTGAGCAGGAGCTTCCTGAATAAAACAAAAAATTGAACATCAAATATCATAGAAAAGAATATAACCAGCCATGCTATATTACAAGCATGAGGATGATACTCACTTCGTCAGAGGATGAATCTTCCTCACTGCTAGACTCAGAACTACTATCACCTTTCACTGTCTTGACAGCCAGAACAGGGCCACTTTTAGAAACTACAGGTTTTTTATTCTGAGAAGGAGCTTCCTGGAATATTAAAAAAAATTATTTGAATATTAACAATCATACAAAGAATACGTCCTGACCATGCTAATATTATGATGCACCTAGAAATCAATGATCAGGCAATAAGGTGTTACAGTTTTAACCCACCCACCCACCAATGGGCGTGTCATATTATAAGCATGAGCAGAATACTCACTTCGTCAGAAGATGAATCTTCCTTGCTGCTAGACTCGGAAGAATCAGAACTGCTAGCTTGCTTTGCTTTCTTTGCAGGTACGGAGCCATTCTTGGCAGTAGCTGCCTGTTTTTTCAGAGGCACCGGTTCCTGAACCACAATATAAAGTGACATTAAACACGCAAAGTAGATTCAGATATGCCTTCTTATGCTTAATTTTTATTATCCTAAAAACGTTTTACTCATAAAATTAAGAGAATTAAGAGCTAACCGTCAAACATAATGCAAGGAAACAACACAAAACAGAGCATGATGTGAAAAGTGAACAATCAGCATAAATCAACAACACTAACAAATGTAAAATCATATAAGTAAATGGGACTAGCTCGTATTGGTCATACATCCTCGGAATCAGAAAAATCGTCTGAAGAACTACTGGTTTCGTCTTTCCTCTTCTTTTGGGTCTTTGCTTCAACCTTCTTCTTTACAACAGCCTGTGCGACCCCATCGTTTTTCTTCTGTTTTTTCACAGTCACTTGTTTCTCAAGAGTTTCTTGAGCTTCTCTCTTTCCTATATGATCAAAATAAGAAAAATTAAAACCATAAATAAGCAGCTATCGATCCATGCAAAATAATCTAAATGCTTATCACATATGCTAAAAAATAAGAAATTAGAAAATATACATACCTTTTTTCCCGGACTTGGGAGAAGCTACAGCAGGTGCTGCTTCAACCTATTGGAGAGAGAAGAAAAACACAAAAAGTTAAACCAAAATCAAAATTAGTTTTTTTTAACGACGAAACAAACTGGAGAAAACTATCGAAGAGTGAAAGATGAAGACTACTTTAGAGGTCGATTTGTTGCTTGATTTTCCCATGGCTAATGGAAAGAGATCGTAAAATCGGAGATTTGATCGTTTTGTTTTTGATATTGTTAGAGAAAAATTAGCGGGCTCTGAAAAAGTAGAAAAACCTACTTTAGATATTTTTTTTCGGGGTTTAGGGTTTTGTTGAAGCAGCGAATTATATATCTTATTTTAGTTGTGCGCGCCGTGGAACTGAAGGACTAATTTACCCCCATAAGAACCGAATCGGCACTAGAGATGAGTTTGGTTTAATTTCGTACCTCATTAAATTTTAGCATTAACAACCCGCCCCTCTATTGGCCTATTGATTAGGGTAATATAGTTTAGATTCGAATCACGTTAATCGTATTATTGTTGAAATTTTATTTTTTTATGTGATTTACCAGAAAAAATTCAGCATTAATAATTGGGTTAGTTTTTTTCTACAAAAATTCTATCTATTTTTACCATTAAAAATTAATATGGTTGATAAAATAATCAGATAATAACATGTGAAGTGTCACATGTACATTATGCAAACATACATGGACTACTTTTTAACAATAAAAATATATGAATTTTTTAAGAGAATGATCAACTTACTTTTTGATAGTACATAGATTAAATTATTTATTTTTTAAACAAAAAAAATAAAATATAATTCAATTCCTAATATAAAGGGCTTCATGATCCTCTTACATTTCGTCAAATTTTTTTTTTTTTTTGAATTTGAAATATCAATGGTAACTAATTTTTTTATTAATACAATACTTGGATTCATCATGTGTTTATTATATATTATTTATATATATTTCTGAAGTATATATTATTTATCATGTATCATATCATATAATAAGGTACCCATTAAAATCGCAACAAGTGGTGATTTCTCTTTATATATTTTTAATTATTTATTAATTTTTTTATAGATAAATTATCAATTATATAAAATATTTCTTTTTAATATGGTTTAATATTGTTTAACTTTAAAATATAATGGGTTTATTTAATAGGTGAGTATTTGGTACACTAACAATATTTTTTTTATTTCACAAATAACCTAAAAAAGTTATCATGTGTCTCTTTTTAAAATATTATACTATCCCTCTATAGGATACTTGTTAACCCCTTGATCCTATTTGTGGTGTAACACTCCTAATTTGTTTTAAAAAAAGATTCGAACAAAAGATATTACACATAAGCACATAATCATCTGTTGAAATTACATCCATGCACTTGCTTTATAACAATTTAATTATACATTTATAGTTCATAATTACACTATCAAAACTTAAGTACATGTCATCTCTAAAATCTAGAATTTATATATATATATTGTAGCTTGGACTAGTGATTTGATCGAAGTTAATATAACAATCTTCGTAAAGAAGTTATTTGAATAACTTAATAAAAATTCAACCAATTTTAATATTACCATTTATATATATGTTGTACAAATTAAATAAAATTTTAATAACATTTATTCACAGAATTTCTTTCACTTATATACTTAAACCTTTAATTCATTTTCAAAACATAAAATCATTTAAATTAACTTTATAAGTTATAGTTTTTACTTTCACACAAATAGTCACTAGTCATCTTTCACATTCACATATCAAAACAAATTTCTCATATGACAAACATAACATAAACACTTAGTTCACATATTTTATTTAACACTTAATTCACATATAACGCTTTTACTTTATCATATCACTTTTGTAATCCTTAGTGAGTCTCAGAGGAGTTTCAATCAACCAAAACATATGGTATTAAATTGATAGATTTTTAGCTTGGATACGAAGAAGGACTAGTTTGTAAAATTTAGTTTTTAATTTTTAAACATAGGGATTAAAGTGTAATTATTTTGAAATTAGTGTTAAATTTCTATAATTATGGATAATAAATTGTTGTAGAAGGATGAAATGGAGATCAATTTTGAAATCGAAGCTCAAATTTGAAATTTATAGTAATTTCGATTTTAGAGACTAAATTGAATAAAATGCAAATTTTAGGGAACATTCGAAAAAATGAAGTTGAACTGTAATATGAATGAAATAGAATATTATAAAGTATTTGGAATTGATAAATTAAAATTAATTATCATATAGATCGAGAATTAAACCAATTGAAAGATAATCGAGGAAAAAGAAAAATTACAGATTAGTCTCTAACATGTTGTTTTTGCAAATTTTTCTAGGTAAGCTCATATGGTGTAGTTATATGTAATAGTAATGAAAATATGTTTGGATTATGAATTTTTTTATGTTTAATTGTAATTTTGAATTGATTATGATTTGGTACAAAAAGGTGAGACGTTGACTAAATAAAGAAATGGTAATATGTGTTATATGTAGTTGAATGAATATGAAATGTTTTATAATGGGATGATATGTATATTATGACACAATAATGATTTAAATGTTACGAATAGATTATTAATGCCCGCGTGAACTTAGTAACGATTAGGATATGATTGGTATGCGAATAGGGTTATTTGTGCGCTTGTACGGGTTTAGCACTTTAGTGATCTCTACTTAGCACTTCGGTGCTCTTTGATCAGCATTTCGATGCTCTCTACTTAGCACTTCAGTGCTCTCTGTTTAGCACTATAGTGTTCTCTTGTGTGGTGTAGGTATCCATGTATCCGAGTTTATTTACTGGATTTTATCGGGCTAAATGATTAACCAAAAGGAGAAATGAAAATGAAATGTTACAAGTTTGATGTTAAAAAATTTGATGTTTTGATATCGTAAATGGAATTGAATTGTGAATTGTACTAAATTAAACAGTGTATTAAATGTTGAACTGTATACAACTCGATTATGTGACAACTCACCTGATCATTGTGAAATGTTATGTCAGGAAAGTTATATAAAGTTAATTAAATTGTTATGTTTTATTATAAATAAGGGAAATTGTTCGTTATAATACTTATGAACTTACTAAACAGTTGAAATGCTTACCTAGTTGTTTTTCCCTTTTCTATAGATTGTTGGTTTGCGGAACTATTCAATCAGATCACCTCGAAGCTCACACTATCCTGCAATTGATTCAGTAGATTTTTTTGTTCATTTTAAACTCGGTTATGTGGCATGTACATAGATGTTTTATTTATATAATTTTTCTTTGGCTAGATAGTTGTTTGAACCTAGTTGATGTTTGATTTTGGAAAGTTAATGTCCATATATGCAATAGTGCATGTTTTGGTAATATGATAAAGATTTAAATGTAACATTTGAAAGCCAATTTTGTTGATGAAATGCTATGATTAATGATGACATTGAAAGGCTATATGGAATGGTTAATTAGACTAAACTTGATTTAGTTGAATTATTTGATTTTAATGTCAAATTGTTGATCATTGGAATAAATGTTTAAATTTGATTGAACGGTATATATTTGGCATGTGATTGAATTTGATTTTGTGCAGGTTATAAAATATTTTAATTTAAATTTTTACGAGATTACTATACCGGTAATCTTTAGTATGATAATGATGTGGTTATAAAATATTTGGCATGTGACGTGGAAGATAGTGCACCCAACAAATAATAACAATGTTGTTAGTGTGCAAAACATGACTACAAATTGACGATTTCTTCAATGCCTTGAACAACAAAGGCCTACATACCCACCCAAACAAACAATGTAAATCGCGAATTGCAATGCCCATATGTACGGACGTTAGTGACTCATCATTACGATGTGCATTGTGAGTAGAGTTGTAAAGTCATCAACATTCCCTATTTTATTTTATTTTTATCAAATTAAATATTTTATTTATTTTATATAATCAAAACTTAGATTATAATTTAAAAAATATGATGTTAGTCGATTGAGTTTTAACTCGATTAATATCGGTATTATAGCTAATGCAAGAATATGTGAATTTGAGTGCGCTGAAATACATTATCCTCTTATTTAAGAATTAGGGAGAGACTATGGATAGTAAGAGGTGAATCTAAGAGGGATTGGCAGGGGCTCCGACCCCTAAAATGAAATTTTTTTCATTTAAGTCATTTAAATTTTTAAAATTTTAAATTAGTAAAAATAAAATTACACTTTGACCCCCTAAAAATAAAAAAAATTGATTTAATCTTTGAAAATTTTCATTTTTACTATCGTAAAAATTATAATTTAATTTCAATCCCCTATAAAAAATTTTGATTTCAACCTCGTGAATAGTTTTAGACATTATATAAAAAATAATTATGATAAAAATCTATAATAAAATTAATGTTAGAAAAAACATGTTAAACACTTAAACTCAGAACATTAAATTTTGGCGTATCAATGCAGGGCTCTTAATTACATAGTCCTTCAAGCTGTTCACTAATTTATTAAACGAAATTAAACAAGATTTTTTTTTTTTTGGGAAATAAAGACTTTTAAAGAAGAAAATAATAATTTTTTTTTCTCATTCAATCACAATAATATTTTTCTTAGGTCAATAAAAATCTAACAAAACTTCGGGTGATCTTCATGTGAAAAAAGAGAAGAATTGGGATCACTTATATTTTTTTTCACAGTAATCTAAACAAAAACAAACCCAAATTTTTTACAGTTTACTTTAATTAAATTAAAATTCAAATCATTCCTTCGTATAAATTTGAAACCAAACCTAAAAGATTTCCGAATTTTAGCATCAATGGCCACCACCGGTCACCATGCTCCACCGTCGACCATGCTCACCGGTAGTCATTTTAGTCCGAATTTCATCATTCTATTGTTTTCGACCTTTTCTTTTCGTTATTAGTGTTTATTTTTTTTAAAGAAAATTTAACACTAAATTTGATTTTTTTTCACCGTTGAATTATCTTCAAATTTTAGTATATTCTTCCTTCTTCACAAGCTTCTCTTCTATCATTTAGATCGATTAAACAATACCCTAAAAAATCCAATATTGCTTTATTCGAAAATTGGATTGATGCCTTTTGATGCCTTTCCTTTTTTGTGTGTGTCTGTAGAGTTGATAGCTATGATGTGAATATCACTATGGTAATGGAGAGGAAAATTTTAGTCATGGTTAATTGTGTTGGGAATAAAGATAAAAATAAAAAGAGCGAGGTGGTAAGAGAGAATGTGAGAAGCAAATGAATTAAAACATATGTATTTTTGATAGTTAAATTTAATTTTAATAAACATATTTTTAAGAACAGTCATTCTTTAATTGGTTGATTTTTTTCAAACTTCAAGTAATTTTTAAAACTAAAACCCATATTAGAGAGATACATTAGATATTAAATTAGGACAACAAAAAATTAAATACCAAAATGAAAAATGAATATATTTTAAAGTTTAAATTGCGAATTAAGTTTTTTTTTTATTTTTGCTCATCTAACTATAAAAAATTACGTTATGATTATTCTCATGTTATTGTATTGTTACATCCCGATAACTCCACCATCCGATCAAATGATGATATGGTAAGTTAGCTCAATAGTTAATAACTAATTTGAACATTGAATTATAGTTACAATTTTAGTTTAATACATTTAAAATTTATTTAATGATAATTCGAAACATTATTATGTAACTTTTGAAAGTAGTATTTCAACGAATTTACCCTTTCCATAATCCTTTAGGTGTTTTCCAACAATGTTGGAAAGAGAAAAAAGGAAAAATAAGAAGATTAAATGGCATGGAATTGGTGGGCACAACTGGCACACACCTTGATTCTCTCATTTTTTACATTGAAGATTCCGTAGCCAATAAAAGTATCTTTTTTATTTCCATATATTTTTCTTAGAACTTTCCATCTTCCTCTATTTAAACCTACTAACCAATCAAAATTCTCCATCGTTTTTCTCTTTCAACTTTCTTTCTCTCCAAACATACTCTGCACTAGCCATGTCTCTCATCAACAATCTCATCAAACTCAACCTCGACGAAACCACCAGAAAGTCTATAGCTGAATATATATGGTTGTTTAATCTGATCTCTTCCTTTTATGTTATAATCTCAGAATAATATAATATGATTTCCAGTATTTTTTTTGAAACGATTTTTCTAATTCTTTTTCAGGATCGGGGGATCCGGTATGGATATGAGGAGCAAAGCTAGAGTGCGTTTTTAGTGTTCGAACTTTTGAATTTTGTTGAATATTTTTCAAATGGTTTTACTATATAAAGAACTGCTTTTACAGACTTTGCCTGAATCAGTGACTGATCCTGCTAAACTTCCCTTATGGAATTTTGATGGTTCGAGCACCGGTCAGGCTCCCGGTGACGATAGCGAAGTCGTTCTTCGGTAAGTTTTTTTAAAAAAAAATTCTTTTTCTTAGATTTTTTACATTAGATCATAGATATCATTAAGATTCAGTGAATATCCTTTGATTATAATAAAAATAATAATGATTATTATGTTTTGGTGTGAATTGATGAAATACTCAGCCCACAAGCCGTATTCAGGGATCCCTTTAGAGGAGGAAGCAACATCTTGGTAATTAATTCTTTCCATTTCTCTCGTGATTTTTTGTCTTGTTTGCATTAATTAGTATGAAGGAAAAGGAAACGCGGTGACTTTTTATATCATATGTCAATGAATTGGCCTTACGCCCTCAAAATCTCATGGTTCATATTCAATTTGAGGGATCTTCAAGAATAAAAAAGTTTGATGTTTTGAAGGAAAAAGATTAGTTAATGATATTATAAAAATAAAGTTGATATCAAATTAAAATATAGACCATAATACTTTTAGCAAAAGTTTTGCATATAAATTGACTACTAAAAATATCATAGCAGATTTCTATTACTATTGCATTCAAATGGATTTTTTTATTAGAGAAGGGGGATCACTATTAGTTTGGTATTTATGTAAAAAGAGAGTTGCCGATTGAATTTTAACTCAACTGGTATGTTGTCAATGTAAAAATGGATTTCACATTATTCTCTTATTTATGAGTTGAAAAGTAACTATGAATAATTCTATACTTTATGTGAAAAAATAACAGATATGATTAATTGTTAAAAAAAGCTAAAATATTTTATGAAAGGAATTTTTTTTTAAAATTTGGATAAATTTTAAACTAGTCTTTTTTCACGAAATTAAATTATTGGACTTCACCATTTAGTAATATCTTATTTGGACTCAATTTACTTTTATTAAAAAATTATCTAATTATCAAAAAAAATTTGCCCATAGTAGGTATAATATAATAATATTTTGTTTAATAATGTGCAAAATGTAATATAGGTTATGTGCGATACTTACACACAATCCGGCGATCCCATTCCCACAAACAAGAGATTCAATGCAGCCAAAATCTTTAACCACCCTGACGTTGCTGCCGAAGAACCTTGGTAAATTTATTTATTATATTTTCTTTAATTGTTTTTAAAAGAAGGGTTTCTAAAAATTCCATTTCCAAATCCATGGAATCTCTTGACTTTCAAAAGTCAAAGTAAAGTTGACAATAAAAACCAGTGAATAAGACCATCATCTGCTGGTCACAAGTGGTTAAGTCGTGTGTTGATTTCAGCAAACCAAAAAGGTCAGAATTAGAAATGAGTCGTCACCTCACTTACAAAAATTTCATATTCAAATCAATAGAATATAATTGTTGTACGTACAATAAACATTTTTCTTTGTGTAATTTAAATAACTATCCTCCATTATCTTATGTACGTATTTTATATATTTTTCAAACCCAATTTTTTTATTTAATCTAATTTAATATGAACATTATTACGATATCTAGTGGCAGGCCATTGATTAAAAGTGAGCCTTTCATTTTCATCTCCCCTTAAAAGTCTTTGCTTGTTGGACCATGCCTTAACACAAAGCAACAAGGGCTTTCTTTGCAGTTGCTTTGTGTGACTTTGACAATTTTATCAAATCTTTATTTCATTTCCTTTTATATTCTTAAGTTAATTCTTTTTCTATCATTTATTGAGTTCAATGACATACTTTGTTGAGAGTTAAAGACCATAGTGCCTTACTCTCTATAATATATTTCACATTGCTAATATTTGGAAAAGTCAATGTTACTACATTTCGTTCCCTTTTCTTTGTATTGTATCTTATTGGCTGAAATCAGGTTCGGGATCGAGCAAGAATACACTCTCCTTCAAAAAGAGGCCAAGTGGCCTCTGGGCTGGCCTGTTGGAGGGTTTCCCGGCCCACAGGTACATATATCACACTGCCAATGTTTTTACTATATTCTTGGTCTAAGATGGCGTTTGTTAAAGTAGATTATGCTGTGCATTGTAATCCTTAAATTCAGATTCACCCTATGTCATCAGCTAAACCGAGTATTGTATCAATGCATTCAGGGTCCATACTACTGCGGAGTAGGGGCTGACAAATCCTTTGGTAGGGACATTGTGGACGCCCATTATAAAGCTTGTCTTTATGCTGGCATAAACATAAGTGGTATCAACGGTGAGGTTATGCCTGGTCAGGTGAGTTTTAAACTTCGTTAAAAAATTAAGCTAGGCTGTTTTTATTTTTATTTTTATGGACCTTCATTTTCCATGAATGATCTAATGGTTTAAACAGTGGGAGTTCCAAGTTGGTCCAGCCACTGGAATATCAGCAGGGGATCAATTATGGGTTGCTAGATACATACTCGAGGTATATATGATCCATATACTAATGAAATTTCCCTTTTAATGTATGTACATTAACATCCGTGGTATTATTTTTCGAACAGCGAATCACAGAAATCGCCGGCGTTGTTCTTTCCTTCGATCCCAAACCAATTCCAGTTTGTTTTATTCACAACCTTTTCCATTAAATTCATCAAATTTTCTTTTCCTTTTATGTTCTTTTAGTTATTTTTCTTGGTCTGCATTTCACTTCTATCATCAGGGTGATTGGAATGGTGCTGGGGCTCATACTAACTATAGGTAGATACTAAATCAATGAGCACTAAACTTTTTAAGTACATAGATTCATTCTTTTCTATTGATGAGGAGTTGATTGATTGAATTAAACTATTGGTTTCAGCACCAAGTCGATGAGAAATAATGGCGGCATTGATGTGATTAAGAAGGCAATCGAGAAGCTGGGTTTGCGCCACAAGCAGCACATTGCTGCCTACGGAGAGGGTAATGACAGACGCCTCACTGGTCGCCATGAAACTGCAGATATAAATACATTCTCTTGGGTAAGTTAACAATATATATATGTTTCCACAAATGTGCTGCTGCTGCTACATGCTTATGTGTATGTAATATATATTAATATATATTCTCTTGTTGTTTACAGTATCTTAATACCAATAAAATACATCTCCATTTTCTCATTATTAAGACTAATTTTGCTTGTAATATCCGAACTCCAGGGCGTTGCAAACAGAGGAGCCTCTATCCGGGTTGGCCGTGACACCGAGAAGGCAGGAAAAGGTAAACATCTTCTATGTTACTCTTGATGCTTCGTTTTCTTTGAAATACTCGTGTTTGACACATGAATATGAGAACATAACTTCCGGGAATTATCCAAATATACACATATTTGTTACTCACGGATATCCAAGTAAACGGTAAGCAATTTTCTTTTTAAAAGTTGAATTTCTGTCTATTAACAGTTCGTGTAATGTATGTAATTTACACTGACAGGCTACTTCGAAGATAGAAGGCCGGCGTCTAACATGGATCCCTATGTTGTGACATCAATGATTGCTGAAACTACCATTCTGTGGAAGCCATAGATGTGGGAATTGGAAAGAAAACTTGCATCAGAATTAGGTCTTTTTATATAATAACCTCCAGTTGGTTAGAACTTGTGTTCTATTTATGGCTTTCGAAACCTAGGTTGCCATTTAAAAACTTATTTTGTTTTCATTTTTCATTTACTCACATAGTCTTTTGCTTGTAGATTTTGTTACAACAATCGAACTTTTGGCATGTTAAATAAAAAAGGCAAGTCTCTATTATACATTGGGACATGATTATGCTATGGCATCACCCATGAGCATTATATGATTCGACCACTTTAATAAATTATAATTGTTGATATTTTACATTATTAGTTTGGAGTCTTGAGATGTTTCAAGTTTAACAGTTTAGAATAGAGTCAGTTTTTGTTAAATAACACCTAACATAATATTTATAATTATTTATCAAATTCATTCGTGAATAAGAAATTCCTAAGAAATTCAAAAAATTCAAACACCATCTAATATAATATAGTGTAAATTACAAAATAATTTCTTTTGTTTATTTCAGATTATATTTTAGTCATTTATGTTTGAAATGTTACATTTTAATTACTTACGTTATTGTTTTGTTGCAAAATGATAATTTTATCGTTAAGCTCCGTCACCTCCTTAACGACAATCTTACGTAGCAGTTCAAATGAGTTTTAAATGTCAACTTAAATGCCACATAAGATTTTCGTAAAGAGACAACGGAACTTAACGGTAAAATGATTACTTCGTAACAAAACGATAACACAAGTGACTAAAAAGTAACATTTCAAACATAAATGACTAAAATATAATCTGAGACAAATAGAAGTAACTATTTTTGTAATTTACCCCATATTTATAATATATGCATTTCATTTGTAAATTCATATAACAGATCAAATCCAAATCTAAGATTTCAAAGTCATGTTCTTAAATGGAGCATAGAGGAGTAGAAAAAGTTGAGAAACAAATATGAACAAATTCAAACTCCAAAACCATATAAATAAATGGTGAAGAAGAGAGATGAGACTCCAAAACCCTTTAAAATCCCTAACAAACTCTTGTAATAATAAATAAAACTACAGAAGTTTGAGCAATCCAACTACACATACATACAACAGTGAAGAAAAGCACGGAAAATCACTGTGTTTTTATAGTTAATGCTTAATCTGTTACGAAAAACATTCAGTTAATCGACGTCCGCGTAGCATACAAACCCAACCACACACAAACATGCAACTAGATAGTTGATTCGATTACACCAACACCATGGAAAATGTTCAACCGTACCCTTCAGGTTCCAATCCAAGCACTTATGAAAGCATTTCTTATATCAGATCCGCGACATTCATCGGCATTTCGTCGATCTGGGTACTGTAGTACTGCTCTATGTCTCTAAGAATCTTGATGTCGTCGCTTTTCACGAAATTAATAGCAACACCCTGCGAAGCAACAATACAATCAGAACATACGGTAACCATTTCCACTTGAAAGTGGGAATAGGATCTTAAATAGCAAAAGAAAATACCTTTCGTCCGAATCGACCAGATCGTCCAATCCTATGGATGTAAAGCTCTCGATTGTTTGGCAGGTCATAATTGATCACCAGAGACACCTGAGACAAGAAGGTAAATTCAGTAAAATTTCAATCATAGAAGAATAAGCACATCTTAAGCATTTATATCTTTTGTAACCTTAATCTCAAGGGCAGTTTATGCATGCCCTACACAGGATGTAGACACATGCATTCCGGTTCCATTACCATTACTAAAAATCAAACTATATGTTCATGTCTAAAAATATTAAACAACTCAACTAGAAGCAAAAGTACATCCGAAAAGGGGACATCGAAAGCACTGCTAAAGACTTGCCTGCTGAACATCGAGTCCCCTGGCCCAAACATCTGTAGTGATAAGAACACGGGTTGCGCCATCCCGAAACTCAGCCATGATCGCATCTCTTTCCTTCTGAGGCATATCTCCATGCATTGAGGATACTGTAAAGTTATTGCTACGCATCTTCTCAGTTAGCCAATCGACCTATTTCAAATGCAGAAATCACAAAGACAAGTGTCAAGATCAAAGCATGAAATCCAAAAACTTGAATAAAAGAATTACTTCAGAACACAGTTAAAGAAGCTTTTTATTTTATTCCTATGTCGAAAAGCAAATCTGAAAATACATGCTTAGAGACTCCAGAAGGGACCTTTCGTTTTGTATTGCAGAAAATAACAGCTTGAGTGATTGTCAACGTGTCGTAAAGATCACATAGTGTATCGAACTTCCACTCTTCCCTTTCAACTGCTACAAAAAACTGCTTAATTCCCTGTAATAACGAAAAACAGAAGAAACATTTGCATCAAATTCTCTAAGTAGAAGTGGTGAAAATCTCATTAGCGTAGCATTTGATTACCTCCAGAGTCAATTCATCACGCTTCACGAGGATCCTTATAGGATCAGTCATAAATTTGCTCGTCATTTCCAATATTTCATGAGGGAGGGTAGCAGATATCAAACAAACCTACAAGAATTCATTAATAGAAAAATCAAGTTCAACAATATAAACAAAAATAAGGTAAGGGTAAAGAAAGAGAACAGAAAAAAGCTTGTAGATATGCTGTAATAGCCCCTTTTCCAGTGGTGTCGGAAACAATAGTTTCGGGATCAAAATTCCGACTAGTGGGTCAATAAATATTATTTATTTTATATTTACAAGGTTATTATAGTGTCGTATTCAAATTTGGTCTGGTAATTTTAACGTTTAGTTAGTTAATTAAGGAAAAAGAACTAAATCGTAAAAGTTGCAGAATTCAATCGCTATTAGTTTATATATGCTAAATAAATTATAAATCATAATTAGAAGGTTTTAAAAGGCAATTAGACCATAATGTAATAGGGTGGACACGTAAAGCATGATTATGGTTTTAATTTTGTTGAAAATGATAAATAAATAAATAATGAAAATAATAGTAATTAAAAATGAATTAAGGTGGAAAGAAAGAGAAATGGTTGCCATCTTCATCTTTCCACTGCTCGAAAGCCATAGGAGGGGATTAGGAAAGCTTCAAACTTCTCCAAACAATCGATCTATGCATGTGAGTGAATCTAAAGCCCGTTTTTTAAATTGTTGCAGCTTAATCTAGCTAACTCAGGGACTATTTTGTAAAATTGTCAAAGGTTTTGAAATTTGCCATTGATGATTTTTGATATTTTTGAAGTTAAATGATAGGTTTATAAGTTTGTTGTTAAATAGGATTATTTTGTAAAGTAAATTTAGTTAGTTTAAAGTTTAGGGACTAAAATGATAAAATAAAAAAATTAAGGTGAAATTCTTGTGAAAATATCATTAATTGAGAGCTATAGGAGTGTTAAGGAGAATTTGGCTAGCATATATTGGGCTCGATTGTAATAAATGTGTAAGTTTTAGATTTAGAGATTAAATTGAATAAAAGTTAAAAGTTTAGGGTAATAATGTAAAATGTTGTTAAAAGGTCAAATACATGAATTTAGATATTTTAAGGTATTTGAATTGGTTAATTGAGTTAAACTATTACATAGATGAAAAAATGGATCAACCGGTCAATAACCGCGAAAAAAAAAAGTCGAGTAGTCCTCAGTGTAGTGCCTGTTGCTGTTTTGTTTAAGTAAGTTCGTATTAGGTTTATTTCGGTTATTGATTGTTTGAATTTGAATTACATATGAGTATATATATATATATATTTGACATGATGTATTGAGGTAAGTAATGGAAATGGAAATGAAAGATAGATTTGTAAAGTATGACAAACGTATATGTATGAATGGAATTGTATAATCATAAGAAATGTATATGATCAAGTTGAACAAGGTATAATGTTATAAAGATGAAAAGATTATGGGATATGAGTTAAGGCCCGTGTGAGCTTAGTGAATGATTAGGATACAAATGACTTTCATTAGGGTTTATCAAGCACTATGTGTCAATGATTACATTTATCAAGTACTTTGTATTGGTGTTACAATTATCAAGCACTTTGTGCCGGTGCTATATTTATCAGGTACTATGTACCGGTGGTGGATACCTACCGATGGCTAGAATCTAGCATTTGTTACAAATTCTAGATAGCTTGTGTGAGCATCATAGAGTAATGGTTAATGTCCCGATAGTCAGCTTGTGTAAGCATTATTTCTCGAGTATCCAAAGTTAATTTACTATAGTTCTCCGGGCAAAACAAATTAATGAATTGAAAGGAAATGGATTCTTATGGTATGAAATGTAATTCATAGGTTGAATGTGAATGGTATATACATTATGATATCTATAAGTTAATGATGCTATATGTTCATAGCTAACCATTTGGTATGGTAGGGAAAATGAAACATGGCAAGAAATATTAAGTTGTATGTTAGTTTCAATTACTATGTTTTAAATGACAGGTATGTGATGTTTAGTTATATGAACTAAACTTTAAGTAAACTTACCTTGTTTCGTTTTCTTTTTTGTAGATTGTCGGATTTGAGCTATCGATTTGATTGTCTTTGGAGATCACACTATCCGTCAACTTTTTTGGTAGTTATTTACTTATTTTGGCCCGATTATAAGTGACATATAAATAGGTTATTTTGTGCTTTTTCGAATGAATGATGCAAGCAGATGGATGTTTTGGTTGATTTTTGTATGGTAATTGTAAAAGCTTAAGTTGGTAACTATGGTATGTCTTACTTGATGAAATAGGCATTTATGTCTCAGGCCATTTGATGAACTTTGCTTATCGATAAGCTAGCTAAAGAAATGGTTTTGTGCAAATGTATAAACATGAAATGTAAGTATGTTAACACATGAATGGTTGATGATTAATGCTTGATTTGATGTGCCAATTGTGACATATTGGTTAGAAACTTAAGTTGGATATTTCATGTTGTGTTTTTGCACGTTCTTAATGCATTTGAATAGGTTAAATGGTTGGTGTATTGCATGATTTGCGGCATAAGTGATTCTACGTGTGGTTGCTTGGTTTAGAAGGCATGTTTAGGTCTGCCACACGATCGTGTGCCATACACGGGCATAGGACACGGCTATGTGGTTTGTTTAATTTTGGTGCACGTTAATTCACACGGTCACAATCTGTTACACAACCTGGAGACAAGGCCGTGTGAACCTAACTTACACCGCATAAATCTATTACAGGATTTGGAGACACGGCTATGTGATAGCACCACACGTCGTCAGCCCTGTCACACGACCTGGCCACACATCTGCGTGATCCCTATTTTCACTTTTTACCTATATTTTCATAAATGTTTCAAATTAGTCCTGATTTGTTTTCGGGTTAGTTTAAGAGCTTTGCAAGCTCAATTAAAACTAAGTTTTGATTGAAAATCATTGGATACTTGTATTTATAATGCATTATGGATTGGATGATTATTTATGTTGAATTTGTGAATGTCATTGATGGCTAACTATTGTAATACGTTATAGCTCGAGACCGGCAATTGGACCAAGTAGAGGGTGCTCCATATACTACAGCTAGACCAGTCCATTCTAAACCGAACCCAAAGCCACAACCTAACTAATCCAAATCCAAACTCAACCCAACTTGATTTGACCATTAAAAGTAAAAGAACCCGGCCCTATCCAACCCGAACTGGAATGTCAAATCCGAATGGAAACCTGAACTGAAAAACCAATTAGCAAGCTCGAATTACTCAAACTCAACATGATTTGAATTTGAAATAAACCAAAATCTGAAACTGACTTAAACCCAGAATAACATGAAATTTTTAAAACCCAAATTGGTCAGACTCAAATTCACCTGACTGGAAACCAACCCAACCCACCTAATTGATAGGTCTAACTACAGCAACAAGAATGTTACAAGATAACAGCAGCAAGACAAATCAAAAGCAACACAACAACTGAGTTTATATTCTAAAATTGTAAAATCAAGCAAGAAAACAGTAAGCAATTTTCTAGCTTTCTTAAGAAATTGGGGGAGGTACCTGAAGTTCTGGTGGAAGATGTCGGTAAACATCATAAATTTGATCTTTGAACCCTCGGCTCAACATCTCATCAGATTCATCAAGAATCAATAGTTTAATAGCCCTTGTACGTAGGGTTCTTCGTTTGATCATATCACAAACTCTACCAGGAGTTCCCGACACTACATGAACTCCATTTTCTAGCTTTCTTATATCTTCACCCACACTTTTGCCTCCAATACATGCATGCGCTTGTATGTTCATGAAATCACCAATTGTCCGTATCACTTTCTCCGTTTGTGAAGCCAGTTCCCTTGTGGGTGACAAGATCAATGCTTGAACCCTGGAATAAAACCAGTACGCAATATAATGAAAACTGAAGATGCAAGGACAATTCATGCTTCAAACTATAGAAAATAAATTTCAATTAAATCTACGGAATCAGTCACGAGATTTGTAGCGTCAACTCAAGGCTGTAAGCCTGTTACAGAATTTCACCATTTCCAAAAGTATCACATTTTCATATCTTTATTGAATGTGTTTCAAAATTATGGTTTTAGCATTCTGGTATCTAAGAATTAGAGCTTTCACAAAAAAGTGTACGATATCGATATCACAACACATTTAATTCAACAGAAAACGACTAACTTTTCTCGAATGTGTTTCAAATTCAGGATTTAGCCATTAAGTTCGCGAATAATTATTAAGGCTTTCAACACAGTTAAAGCAACAGAAATCGACTAATTTTTCTCGAATGTGTTTCAAATTCAGGATTTAGCCATTATGTACGCGAAGAACTATTAAGGCATTCAACGCATTTAAATAAACAGAAACCGACTAATTTTTCTCGAATCTATTTCAAATTTAGGGTTTAGCAATCAGGTATCTAAGATTTAAAGCTTTCACAAAATAACGCACGAAATCGACATCACAACACATTTAAATAAACAGAAAAACGACTATCTTTTTTTATTTTGTAAACGATTTAAAATTAAAACGTACTCTCTGCTAGCTGTGTCAACCACTTGGCAAACGGTGAGGGCAATCATGGAAGTTTTACCGGTACCAGACTGAGCTTGAGCAATGACGTCGCGGCCATTGATTATCGGCATGACGGCTCTCTGCTGGATAGCCGATGGCTTTTCGAAGCCGTAATTGTAGATTCCACGGAGGAGATCGTCTTTTAGTCCCATCTGATCGAAACTCAATATCGGCTCGATTCCTTCCGTCGTTTCGAACACTAGCTTCTCATCCTCGGCTCCCATCCGCCGAGTCGCTCGGCTCGTCGCCGCCGCCGCCGCCGACATCTCTCTAACCTCTGCTATGCCTAAGTTTCGTGGGGGCCTAACGGGAACGAGAAGAAAATTTATTGACAGTTCGGATAATTATCCAAAACACGAAATCCTTAAATAACCTAAAGTCATATTAATGCTAATTTTTGAAATTACAGCCAAACATTACTTACAATAATTTTTTATTCTATAAAAATATAATTAATATAATATAAATAAATAATGTGGCGTACAGTTTTTTTTCTAAAAACTTTAAATCTTAGTTATGAATTTTATAGTTTTAATATAAATTTTCATAATATAAATAAAAAATAAAGTGAATTTTTTATTTTTTAAATAGAGTAAATTATGTTAATAATTACTTAATTATTAATAATTTTTTATCCAATTATAAAAAGTTACAAAATAATATACATTTGATCACTTATCGTTAAATAGCAAATAAAGATATAATAAGATAATTTTATTTTTTTTTTACATAAAAATATAACTCAATACATGATGTATAAATTAAAAATAAAAAATAAAAATATTTTATTAAAGAATTCTATTTATAATTAAACTAGATAACCTAAATACATTGCTTTTCTTATATTTCAAATGATTAAAAACTTGATATTTTTCCATAACAATTAACTTTTTTTTTTTGAATCAATTAACTCTTTTTTAACAACATAATGCATAAACTAGAATTGAAATTTGGTTGAATTAATGAAATGAATACTTTTTATTTTCGGGGAATTTAATTGTTATTTTCAAAATTTGAATGGTTTAGTTTCTTGTTTTCATTCTTATTTTTTTAATTGAGACAAATATAGAAACGATGTTGCAAATGGATAAAGTAATAACAATTTAAAAATTTTATTGATCAACGATGTTCGTTACTTCTAGCAAAAGCCAGCTCATTCATGATTCTATTTGAACTCTTGAATCTCCAAGCTATTCGGCTTATTCACTCTCCAAACTCGACCAATCTTATTATGGTTATGACTCAATATTTATATATTGTATTAATTTAATCCTTTTTAAATCATTAATATTTACACATTATCTAATTTTATCTTGCTTTTTTTTTTTTACAAAAGTATAATTCAATACACAATGTGTAAATTAGAAAAAAAACAAAAACATATCTTTTAAAAAAATTGTTTTGTAATTAAATTATGTAACCCCAAATACATTGCTTTTCTTGTGCTTCAAATGATTAACAACTTCATATCCCTCAATGGCAATTAACCCTTTTTTTTTTGTTAGCTTCACCTGGTTGCCATTAATGAATCATGTTAAAACCTTTTTTCTTAAAAAAAAAAAATTGAAGTTGCTAGACTTAATGTAAATTATTTTCAAAATTTGAGTCGTTTTGTTGTTGGACTATCAAGCTCCTGGCCTATTAAGTTTTATATTAGAATTTTATAAATTCTAATACTTTAAGTTCAACTATATTATTTTTTACCAATGTTTAAAAACTATATAATATATTTACTATCGTTATAATTTTTCCTTGGCCAAAATTTCTACTAGATCAATATATGGATTAAATTAAATTAAATTTTTTTATTTTAAATGAATTTAATTGGTTTTTGTATTATCAAAAAATTAAATAAGATTAAATTTTAATAGAGTTAATATTTAATTTTAAAAAATGATGTAAAAATTATTTTATTTATTTTTTCAATTTCAAACAAAATATTTTTGACAATAATAGGGTAATTCTTTTCCATCTTATTGATAGATCTCAGGAGTATACACAATATTTATACGACAGTGGTCATGTAGGAATAAGAAACATATAATATATTCCTAAATATATGTCTAAAAGATATACAATAATATACAATATATTACCCCTCAAGTTGGAAGGGGTAAACCATAAATGCCCAACTTGCGGAGAAGATATTCAAATTGCGATTTACCAAGTGCCTTTATAAAAATGTCAGCTACTTGAATGGAGGTCAGAACATAAGGTGCAATCAACCCATCCAAGATTGCATCCCTAACAAAGTGATAATCCACTTCAATTGCAATATGCAATGCAAATTGACTATTACATCCCGAACAAAGTAATTATCCATTTCAATTGCAATATGCAACGAAGATTAACTATGGCCTCGAGAGCATCGTTCCTCTCTATCAGCTTATTCCTAGTGGAATTGAGTGTCCCTTGCATCTTTTTCCACATTGGTCTTGTGAGATTTCAACACAAATCCTTGAGCCGACCCCTCATTCAACCTCTTCGAGCGTCTCACTCACGTCCCCTATAGATTCCTCGAGATTGACTACTCGTTTTCTAAAGCCATCATTATGTCCCTTGATAGACTTGTGGTGGTGGTGGAGAAGTATAATTGCTGCCAACTATTAAGAATGATGAAAAAAATTATGTTAAAGGCAGGCGATAGCATCTTGGAGGCTGACATTGATACACCGCCGAGTAAAACAAAAGATAAAAAACAAATGACTCGAAAAAGAAAAAAAATAAAAGGAAAACCTAAGCTCTTGATACCATGACAAAAATAGAGTAATCTTTCTGAATCTTATTGATAGACTTAAAAGAGTATACATAATATTTATATTCCATTGGTCACTTAAGAATAAGAAAAGTTTATAATATATTCCTAAATATATGCCTAAAAAATATACAATAATATAAAATATATTTAGATATTCTAAAAAGATAATATCCTATAATAATATCCTAACAATTTTACTTGCAAAACCATAAAAAAATATTAATTCTGTTAAATAGTGTATGACATTTTTAATCAATAAATATTAATTCAATTGACAAATCTCAGTATATGTATATTTTAACAATTTTTTATTAAAATAAAAAGACTAAAATACATTCAAATAATGTAAGTTATTTTAATTACAAAAAGACATATCTGTACTTTCTTAATTAAGTTGATGATTTGGTTGGATGTGATGCAAATTCAATAAAACACTTAAATAATAGTATAAATAGTACAAAGTAAAAATAATTAAAATTATTTTAATAAAACGATATATAATTTGTTTTCTTTTTCTTTTGGTGAATTACAATAATAGAGCAATGTCCAAACAACAAACGTAATTAGCATGACTTGAACCCAAGTCACATATGAGACAATGAACACCGTTAAGCTATCACATGATGTTGATACATAATTTGTTTCCAAAACTCTAGATTAATTTTGATAGAATCATATATTTTTAATAAAAAATGAGTGCTTGTATTTTTATATATTAATGCAATTAATATATTAAATGTTTCTTTTAGGTTTCCATAGATTAAAAAGAAAAAGAAAAGGTTTCGATAAAAGGTAAATTTAATTTATTAGAGTGCATTAAAGGAAAATAACATAATTAATAGAATTTGGATATTTGACTCAATATAGTATATCAATTAAGCAGTGAATTTTTTTTTAAAAAAAAGTTAAAATTATTCTCCCAATCAATTTCTTGAAATACTCGAATTTGACATTTTATTTAATGCAGTATTTATGTTTTTTTATTTAATTTGGTGTTTGTATTTGACAAAAATATATATTTTGGTATTAAAAGTAAAAATGTTAACTTTTTAGTGTTTAGTTTGAATTTTAAATTTGATTTGATGAAAGTTAATTGTTAATATTATTAAATTTAAATTTATCATGATTTTATTAATAGAATAAACTTGTGTTAATTGTGAGTTAATTTAATTTTGCGTTTAATTTGTCAAATATAGTATGATAAATATGATTTAATTCTGTTTTTGAGTTGATTTAAAAAAAATTAATAGCTGACATTATTAGCTAATTATGAATTTTCAATATTAACATTGTTATCTTCAAGTGCCAAATTTTTTGTCAATTACATGTACCAATTAGACCAAAAATACACAATACCATATTAGGAAGTCAAACCAAGGTACCAAATTATGCATTAAACCAAAATTTTTAAACTTGATTACAATTATTTTAAATATTTTAATTTTAAAATAATTTCCTTAAAAGTTTTTAAAATAGGTTGTTAAGTATTCAAAAATCTTAATCCAATCATTATTGTGTCATTGGTAGCTTTCATCAAAAAAAAAAATTCAACTTAAGATACATTTGAGAATACATTTTTGGGTAAATACTTTTCCACCCGAAAAGCAATACCAAACCTTGGCTTTTGGAATTGAAAGTGAAGTGAAAAAATGATTTTCCAACATCATGTCTAAAATGAACATTTAACTTCTCTTAATTTTTTATAGCAATGTCAAACACCTTAAATTAAAAAACCCACTTTTTCACCCATACTTCTTTTTTATAATATTTTCACACCGTACTTTCCACAAATACTTTTAAATCTTGCTTTTCAAAAATACTTTTCAACCGCAACAACAATATCAAATCGGCCCTTAACATGTTTATTTTCTTAAATCATATGTTACATTATAAAAGATAGTTTAATGAACATGTTAAATTGATAAATTTTAATAAAAATATTAATAATTTTGAATTGAGATTTTTAAATAAAAAATTGAATAAAAAATTAAGTTAGACAAATTTAATGAAACCTAGAGAATATTTATTGAATATGCATAAATAATTAAATAAAAAATCTTACGGTTTCAATAAAAAATGAGAAATATACAATGACACATTATTGATATAACTTTTAAGATTGCAAGAAAAAAAAACTTCAGCAAGCAGAAGAAGAAGAAGAAGAAGATAAACCATATATTAATTCCATATGCTTAAAATAATAAACACAAGCTATAAATCCCCAACCAAAAAAAAAAACAACATGCCCACAGCCTCAAAATCTAAATATTCAAAGTCTATGTTTTACGAACCTTATGATAAAATCCTAAAAAATCCTAACCTGCTAGAATATAGCTACTGCCAAATGTACAGTACATTAATTTGTGTGGATCATAGCAATATATTTGAAAATATGGGAACTTAGTTTCCTTCCAAGAAGCTGTCGACCTTGGCATTGACGGCGGCCGAGAGAAACTTCATGCAAATAGGAGGGCTGACGTTAAGAAGGGAAAGAACAGCAGCCGGAACACCCCACAACGAGTCACCGCAGATGAGTCCCGATGCCACGGCTGGAGCAAAGTCAGTGGCCTGCTGCTTGTTCCTCCTCTCCCACAAGAAGAGTATCAAACTCCCTACACACATGTCAATGCCAAAGAAGCCACCTAGGTAAAATGGGATGGCCATGCACATTGGACTAGGGACGAACTGATGAAGCCCAAACTTCGTCTCGTATCGCTGCAACAGCTCTTTAATCAAGTTTATGGCGAATGCAATGAGGAAGAACACGATGACAAGTTTGAGGCAGTTTTTGGGGAGTGAAGAGATGCCTTCAACGCCGAGAAGTGCGATTCCGCGGTATAAGAGACCGTAGGGTGCAGGGTATGTGCCATTGGGATCACCTATAGGGTAAGCCTTGAAGAAGAACCAAAAGACCAATGGTGACATGATGCAGCCAATGGCGGTCCCTATTACTTGGGCGAAAAACATGGAGCGGGGAGATGACAGAGTGAGGTATCCCGTTTTGAAGTCCTGCATGAGATCAGAGGCTGTGGAAACGATGCTCATCATCACACCGCAAGATGCTAGACCAGCGACGACACCACCGTTATTGAGTCCAACCCACGAGCTGAAAATGATGATGGCTAATTTCCCGTAGTTGGAGGCTAGAGACCAGTCGGTGAGACCGCAACCGTAGGCGTTGCAAAAGGCCAATACGGGTGCAATGGCATAAGCGACGAGAATGTGGTACCACTTTAGTTGGTGGAAGATGAAAGGAACAACAATGATGGATATGATCGCCAGGATAACATAGCCCGACAAGGCTACCTTATTCGGAATCTGATCTTTCATGAAGAACTCAGTTCGTCTAATTTCATCGTAATCAGCAGTCTCTGAATCCAGATCAGAAGCACCGGGGGCAACAACGGACGAGTCCTTCTTACCGGAGTTTTTAGCTATGAGGCTAAGTATGGTCTTGGTTAGCATGAAGAGAACATGATATAGCCCATCACCAAGCATCATGGAAATAGCAATAAAAACCTGTCAAAGTTATTAAATAGGCACAATTAATTAATAACAATGGGGGTATTGTCATAGATCCAAAAGAAAAACGAAGCAAATAAATATACTTTGTATCCTTGCAAGCCATGGAGACTGGTTGGACTAAGCTCAGCACTATACCATACGCCTTTCTTGCCCTCAATAATTGGCCACAAGAATCCCCATGAAATGATGGCTCCCAAAAGCAAAGACACATTCACCATGTAAGGGCAAATCATCCCCACACCAATATATGTCGATGAGAAATCGAAGTAGAACCTTTAAAACAATCAAATTATTATGTAAGACAATCAAATTATCATGTAATAAATCCACTTAGTAGTCATCAAATATCATATGTTTTTCCCGCTTCAGTCATTAACCAACAACAAATCGAAATGTTTTGTTGACACGAATCTAGAGTTTCAAAGAAAGACGTATACTTCTTGTCGTATGCTTGGAGACCGAAAGTGGGGAAGTTCGAAAACCCGCAGCCATCAACAGCAGTGAAAAACCATTGGAAAAACGCCCATACAAAGCTGACGCAAAAGCTTTTGAAGAGAACAGCAACTTGTTTCCTACAAAAGCCAATAAATAATCAAAGAGAAACAATGAAACAAGATTTGGGACAAAAAGCAACAAGCAATTTGCATGCAATGATAAAACTAAGCATCTCAAGCCTAAGTAAATAGTGTAAATTTATAGAGGTGTGACCAAATTCTACTCACTTGGCCAACTTGGCACCTTTGGGTGTGTGGAAACTGTTGATGAGGTATGCAGTAGCTGTCCCACTAGGATATGTTAACTTGTATTTCAAGATCATTATCTGGAAACGGTTTAGCAGTGTTTAGTTATAATGATCAAATTGAATTGGAATTGAGATTAATCTGATCATGTTTGCAAATTCATAACAAAATTTTAAGGCCTAAAAGAAAGTGAAGAAAATAACCTTTCTGAGGGTCACAATAGAAAACAAGCCAACAAAGCTGACGACAAATAGAAACCCCATCATCCACCCAATTGATAGTCTCTTTACATTTTCTGGCGTATTCCCACTGTCTCCTTGACCTGCTACAATCGGGCTCATCCCCAACAAGTAACTTGAAGTGCCACCTATAAAATTTGTCAAACACAAACAAATAATATACACAAATTACTCTTTCGAGAGACATTTATAAATTGTTTCGTGGAGAATCAATGGATGCATCTCATAAGGCAAACCATGTGTATTACGAATGATTAGACTTGAGCCCGTGCCCTATAGCATATAGGTAGAGGGCATGAAAATACCGACGAAGGACAATACTACTTGGCAGACTATCTCCGAATCCAACTCCCCTCGAAAATTTATAAATATATATATAAAACAGCAAACAGAAAAAAGGGTGGTCTGGGTTTGAATACGTACTGCTGAAGGCAATGCCAGATGAGGCGACGACACATGTTTGGATGACGGTATTCTCTTGCCTCGTGAAAGGTTGTTTCAAGAGTCCAAGCTTCCCGAGAACGGTGGTCCACGTTTTGACAACTGCGAAACCCAACAAACCAGCGGCGACGTTGAGAGACGGTATAACACCGGTGGTTAGATTAAGCTTGCAGACAATGAAGTTGAATACCAAGCTCAAAACAAGGCTAGTCACCACAGCCCTCACTGTTATCTGCTTGTTCCATGGCGGAACCGGCGTCCCTATGAAAGCTGCCTCCACGAATACTTTATCCGTCGATTGCTGCTGATCGCCGTTATCAAGGGCTGGTGTTTCCCACCCTTCTTGATGATCATCATTGAGGTTATCTATTGATCTCACCATCTCTCACTCGCAGTCTTGGTACCTCCCCCTCTGAATCCTCGATTTTTATGAAGAGAAAATGGAATCAGAGGAGATCCCAAGGCTTTAAATACCCTATGGAATATTTGGAAAATACAGCTAATGTGCGAGTGGAATTACAGATATAAATCCAAGGGCTGAGAGGTTTTATAGTGGCTACAGTTACAGGGTGGCATAAACTACGACTGATTGGAATGAATCTCAAAGAATCGGGATTCAATCAGGACTTTAATGACGTTTATGCGTGCAAAGTTGATTGGTCAATTTACTTTTTAGTCCTTTTACTATCCTAAAATTTAGGATTTAATTCATATATTTTTCTATAATGAGATTAGCTAGTTAACCAAATTATTGATTATTAAAGGATTCACATGAATTTAAAAAAAAAAATTAAACTTTTCGGTTGGATCTATGGGTGTAATAGTAAAAATGCAATAAATATATAATTTAGTCCATAAGAATCCTAGGTCAATGGAATCAGTCGTGAAATAAATTATTTTATTTGTAGTAAACATCTACAATAGATATATAATATTTTACTATAAGATTTATACGCTTTTCCATTATCGAGTATTATATATATTAATGAAAAGTTTGAGTTAATATGAAACTCAAAATGGGATGTATATAAATTGATTGGAATGTGCTGTATTTATCTGTGATTATGGCACTTAATCCTCAGTAAGTCCGCGAGTTTTATTTTGGATTTTCGTTAGCTGTTGCTTATTAGGTCATTCTCCTAGTAGAATTTCAATATTCCTTGAAATATTTTTTTTTAATATAAATCCATATATGTCAGGAAATAAATGTGAATAATAATTATTATCATTTAAAAATTGAGTTTTGAGCTGATTGAGTCTTAGTTCAATTGACATTGATATTGTTCTAAGTGTAGGAAGACGTAAGGGCGAAGTCAGAATATCTTTGAGAGGGGCGAAATTAAATTGTATTTTTTTATGATAGTAAAAATGCAATTTTACCATTTTAATAACCTATATATTTATAAATTTTAAAGGATTAAATCAATTTTTTTTATCATTTTTGAGGGCTAAAGTGTAATTTTATCATTATAAATTTAAAATTTTAAGGACCCTAAAAGGAAAATTTCCACCCATTCCCCTAGATTCGTCACTGAGAATACGTGAGTTCAAATATTTTGAAGCGCGTTTGTCCTTTTATTTAAAGATTAAGATGGGTTATGAGTAATTTTAAGCATTCTATAAACTTAAAAAATTGAATTTTGAGGCTCATGAATCCAATTAAAAATATTTTTTCATTTTTAGAAATTTCAAATTTAAAAAATTAATTGAAAAAGACGTTATATAAATATGAATATAAATGTATTTTCAATAACCAAAACATATTTTGGTAATTATTTTTTTTATAATAAAAAGATGAGAAATAAAATAAAAACTGAAGATATTTGTCTCATACACTATAGGGATGGTTATGATAGAATCGTAACCATAAAATACAACCGTAATCGAAATGCATATATTTGTCTCATACACTATAGGGATGGTGAGAAAAGATATATTTTACATTCGAGAGAGGCTAAACTGAAGATACCATTTTTTCTTATATAGAAGTTTCTATAAAAATGGGAAGGCCAACTCATTTAAAGTTTTTGACCAACTCATTTAAAGTTAAAAACACTGTTTTCTATCATTTTTTTCACTTTTACAATCTAACGAGTGGTTCTAGTTGAAAAGAGGATGATGTTCATCCTAAGAGACTCGGGTTCGAGCACCTGTGTGTGCAAGATGTGTTGCTAAAATATTAAGAAAATATAAACAAATATCACCATGTAATCACACCAGTATGTTAAAAAAATATTATTTTCTATATTTTTCACTTTTACAAAAGCATTTTTAGTGAAATAATGATAATAACTTTTTTATTGTTTTCTAATTTTCACATTTTTTTCATTTTACAAAAAAATATTTTTAAAAATTTCAACCAAACATATTTTTTATTGTTTTCTATTTTTCACAAAAATAAAATGAAAATGGAATACTTATTACTTAAACTAAAACTTAATTTGATGGCTACATAAACTTTTAGTAAATACTAGTTTCTAATTAAGGAGGACATCTGAGCGAGGTAGAAGCTAATATGTCTAAATTTATCACCGTTCTATAATTGGCACGATTTACTCTACCAACTACCCCACTCTACTATTGAATGTATAATCTTGAAAATTAATACTACTTCCATGAATGTTGGATACATCTTTCTTACCCCATCTCGCTCCGCTCCGCTTCAATTTAAATTTTGCTATTTATATTTTAATATTATCAATCTTTTTTAAAGTCAATTAAATATTTATACATAATTTTTCAAAATACATTTAAACATAAAATATATGGATTTTTTTATATTGCATTATTATATTTTTACCCTTTTAATAGTTTGTATATACAAGGATAAAATGAAAATTTCACATGGGGTGAGCCAAGCAATTACCATAACCTCTCTATACTCATTATCCAAAAGAAAAAATTCACCGCGCCCCATCTGACATCCACTTTTCAAAAGAAAAAATCCATTTCATTTGAAGCGAATCAATTAAGAATCCATCGGATGATTCGGATTTTATCACCCCTATTTCTAATATCACTTGTGTTGTATGTAATTTTACACATTTAATTTTTAATTAGTTATTCAAATAATATAGTTATTGTAATTATTATTTTTTAATTTTGTATTCGAATTGTTTAACATAAATAGTATATATCAACTTATTTAACAATTCAAACATAGTAAAAGAATTTTTCAAATCATAATCGAAAGATTTATATCATATTAAAAATTGGATATATTGTAGATGAATAGTTTTTAGTTATA
The DNA here is from genome assembly GCA_005610355.1 of Gossypioides kirkii. Classification (NCBI taxonomy): domain Eukaryota; kingdom Viridiplantae; phylum Streptophyta; class Magnoliopsida; order Malvales; family Malvaceae; genus Gossypioides; species Gossypioides kirkii. The sequence goes on from CP032255.1 coordinate 4,764,807, forward strand.
TGAAAAACTCGAATTATAATTAAAACAATTTTAGCATATTCATGTTGAATATAGTTTTACTTAATGTAATTAATTCAATGTAACACTAGTTAAAATAATAAATAAGAAATATAATTAAAATATATAAATTATTTGGATGAGAAATGATAATTTGTTGAGCACTTATCAAATCATGTGTGGGCACTGTTTAAAAAGTTGTTTTTGCAACTTTTCATGCATCTATCGTTCTAAGTGAAAACGTGAATATCTTCAAAATTTTAATTATCTTAACAAGGGAAAAAAATTTAGCTCATTCATCTCTTGAGGAGTCAGAGGCATGGGGAAGAGAATTGAGTGAATTATATTTTAGTATAGGTGATAAGGTAAAAATGCAACCTTTTACTCAATTCATTTTTCAAATTATGCCTCGTATTAAAATTGATATGTTAAACTAGATTTGTTAAAAATGCAACCTTTTTACTGACGTTATGAGTGAATTATATCTACTATTTAAAATACGTAAAATTATTTTTAGTCCCTCCTAGTCTTTAAATAAAGGATAATGTGCTTAAACGCATTCAAATTCATATTTTTTTACACTGGTAATAATATCGATATCAATTGAGCTAGGACTTAATCGACTATTAAACCCGTTAATTTGATGAATCAAAGTGGTTTCTGGTCTAATTAATTTGAGTTTTAGCATTTTTTTATTCATTTTAATTTAAAGGTATTTAGGTTTGGATCAATTTAGAGTTTGAGTAATTTTGAGACTAGATTATTTTGTGTTTGGGTCATTTAGATTCACATTCAATGTTTTCCATATCAAATCGTTACTAGATCGAATCATTCGGATAATTTGAATTTAGGTGATTTCGAGTCATTTCGAATTAAAATTATTTCTAGTTTAAATAAATTTTGAGTCAAGTTGAATTGATTCTATTAGAGTTTTAAAATTTTTTATAATATAATTAAATTAGTTTGTGATAATGTTAATCAAATTCGAAGTTGAGATAAGAATTAAGCTAGATATGCTTAACCCACTGACAATGAAAATCTTAAATCACGATTAGACCCTGAACTATAACTATTCTTTCATTTAGTACTCAACATTTTTTTCGATAAACCCTACCCAGTCCGATCCAATTAACTTTTGAAATAGATGTTGGGTTCCAAATCCATGCACATATTTGACCCAAAACACTGTCGGGTCTTCATTGATTGAGAAAAGCAGCGCTGTCTGCGTGAGTAATCGCGACGGCCATGAAGTACTTGTTGTTGATCCCGATTTCGATAATTTCACTCGCGCTCTTATCAGCCGTTGACTGCGCTTCAACCGGCGTAGGGGAATGGCAGATCCTCACCAAACTGAACTACTCTTCTCAGATCCGTCTCCACCCTCACACCCTCCTCCTCGTCACCGTCCCATGTAACCTAGACATTCATTTCATTTCAATTCAATCAAAATTATTTTCCTTTTACAGTTCAATTTATGGCTACGAAAATGAATGTGATTCAAATTGTAATCAGCGATCACGTTTTTCCTCATTTCTTCTCTTTTTTCAGGGTGCGGCGAGTCCCGGTCCCTCATGAGGGAAGTGTCCCGATTGGTTGCAGATAAGTCAACGGAGTTCGACTCTTTGAAATTTATGTTAATTCATAGGAACATGGAGAAAACGTTGGCCGATTCCATTGGTGCTTCGGATGGGATAACGGTTCTTTATTATGATCACTCCGTATCGTATAAGTACCAAGGGAAGCTTCGAGCTCGAAATATATTAAACTCTATTCATCCTTATTTGTCAGTTGCTTCACCTGAAGTACTTCCTTTAAAGCCCCTTAATTCTCAGGAGGAACTGGAAATGTTTCTAAACTCAACTGACAAAGCTTTGATTTTAGCTGAATTTTGCGGGTGGTCTCCCAAGTTAGTGGATAAGGTGAAAAACAATGGGACTGGAACTGATTTGACGCCTAAGGTTGCTGGTAGTTTCTGATTACATTTCATTTCCATATTTAATTTAGTTTATTTAATGAAAAGAAAATTTTGGGTTTGGGTTGGAGATAATGTTGCCTAAACTTTTTTTTTTTTTTTTTGGTTTTATTATTTTGAAATTCAGGAAGTGGGAAGTGGGATGCTGAAATGTGATGTGGAAAATGGGATTGGTGGGATTCCTTTGATTACTGGGTTTAGCATGGTAGATGACCGAGTTTCTTTAACGGAGAGTGAAAATATGGAACTTGGTCTTGGGTTGAATTGTACCTTAAAAGAGTATAAGCAATTTGATTCATTTTTCTCGAAGTTGATTGCTGTTAGAAGAGAGTTCTTAGTTTCTCAAGAAAGGCTTAGATTTGGGTTGATTTCTAATACATCATTGGTGTCGTCTCTTGGCGTTGAAGATTCTGGTACATGGATGGCAGTGCTGTACTTCAAAGGATGCCCTGGCTGTTCAAAGGTTATTAAAGATGAGGAAGAGCTCAAGAATGCCCTCATGACAGACAATTCAGTTGTTCGTGAGGTATGAAGTTTTCTACTTCTTAGTGCCCCCAAAGCTTGTGGTCAAAGTGTACTAGGTTTATGGCTTCTTTTTTTATGGTGTTGTAGACGTAATGGGAAAGAATAATCTTAGGTTGATTGCATGCCACTAAATACATAAAACCGGTGCATCTGTACTAGCTTTTTTTTTCCTTTGGGTAGGACACCTGAATAGTATGCATCTTAGCCCGCCAATTTTGTTACACCTAGCTCTACTCCAAATGCTCTAACCTGAAGTTGAAAGTATCCTTTTTGCCTGTTACTGTAGCTACTTTTAATTGGATTGAAGGAACTTGTTCACTTAGTATGATCTAATTGTGTTGAGGGCTTCATAACAATTGTTTGTTAACTATGAGCAAGATCAATATAATTTGTATGCATGTGGCACTGGCACTGGCACAACGGATTTTCACGCACAAAGGAGGCAATCCAACTGCTATTTTTTGCCTATTTCATGTGAATATATATATATAAGTTCCTATTTTAATGTACAATGTGGTTTGTCTTTTTCATATTGATTTTAATATCTTGTGTCTTTTTCATATATATATAACTTCCCACGCAATGTAGCTAGAATTTGTTGGCCAAGATCTTCCGCTTGCTTTACCTGGAAATAGGCCATCAGTAATCCTTTTTGTGGATAGATCATCTCAGACATCAGAAACTAGAAGAAAAAGTAGGGAAGCTCTTGATGCGTTTAGAGAAGTAGCACTTCACTACCAGATATCAGATTGGATGAGTTCACAAAATACTGATCATCGAGAAAGGTCATCACTCCTAGCTTATATGGGTACAATGGGACATCCAAGCCTACAGCTTTCTGAAACTGCTCAGAAGATTAAGTTGAAGGATAAGATGTCATTCATGATTATCAATGAGGGTAAGCATGTTGCTCTGGATAATTTAGCTTCAGATTTGCAAGGCAAATCTTTGCAAGAGATCTTAACTTATCTTCTTCAGAGAAAGAAGGAATCAAAATTGAGTTCACTTGCAAAGGAATTAGGCTTTCGTCTTTTATCAGAGGATCTTGACATCAAAACAGCCCAGGAAGTACCATCACAAATAGAAGGCCAATCTAATGATGTCTCGCCGCCACCACCCCAGAAAGTTCCTTTAATTGATATTGTTGATCCACACAGTATACAAATGGAAAGTGACTCTGGATTGGTGAGTGAGGAAAAACCAAAATCAATTGGTGTTGAAGTTGAAGCTTCTTCTCAATACAAGGAGGATGAGGAAATTTCTTCCCATAAAAGTAAACGTTTCATTTCTATAGAAACTGACAAACTTTTGGAAGGTCTTCAGCTTGATATAGCTGGGGATTTCAAGGCAAAAGAGAAACTTTCTTCAGAGATAGACAAGTCTGGGGAACACGAACCTCATGTTCTAGAGTTTTCTTTTTTCTTATGTGATGATAACTCTCGGCTACTTGAATCTTTGACTGGTGGGTTAACAATTCCGTCGTTGGTTTTAGTTGATCCTGGGTCTCAGCATCATTATGTCTACTCTGAAGAGGCAATTTTCAGTTATTTTTCAATTTCTAAATTTATTCATGAATATCTTAATGGAAGTCTTGTTCCATATCAACGCTCTGTGCCCCCTGTCCACAGCCCCAGGGAGTCTACTTCTCCTCCATTTGTTAATCTCAATTTTCGAGAAATGGATTCCATCCCTCAAGTTACGATGCATACTTTGTCCAAGCTTGTTTTCGGGTCTAACGGATCTAACAGTGGAACTTCCACCCATGCTCGCAGTGAGGATGTTGTGGTACTTTTTAGTAGTAACTGGTGTGGCTTTTGCCTGAGAATGGAGTTGGTTGTTCGTGAAGTATATCGGGCCATAATGCGTTACATGAAAATGATGAAGAGTGCCTCTGGGAAAGAGCAAACAGTGTTTGATGCTGGTAAGTGCTTTTTGCATTTATAATTACTTTAATATTAGATCCTTTATTATTCTTGTCATATTTAGACCTATAACTTCTTGTGTATTCCTTATTGAAATAGTCATATGACCTGATATACATTAATAAATAAGAATATTATATGATATCTTGAATAAAAATTTGATAACTTGTAAAATGGGCACATAAAGCTGGGAGCTACATTTGGCTATGTTTTTCAAGCTACATTTGGCTATGTTTTTCAATAGGAATTGTCTTGGAGTTGTATTATGTTTTGAGCAGCAGTCCTGTAATCCTGTTCAGAAATTATCGTAACCAGTTATAGTATTTCTCAAATGGCCTAATCTGTAGGTTCTCTTCTTGTCAACTTGACAAATAAAATTGAGTAAATCAGTGATCTATTCCATTTACTTTCTGCTTTGAAATACTATTTTGTGTTTTAGACTTAAGAGAATCACTTATTTGTGCTATTTTTTTTCCTGAATAATTTTTTTTGCCCCCTTGTTTGTCTGGTAGAATGTCTTAAAATGGGAAAAATGTTCATTATATATATATTTTGGTTTAAACCCCCTAATATCTGGTAGCTACATTGAGCCACAAATAATTTGGAAGTCGAGCCAGGCAGACCCCTAATTGGGGGGCAAGCTTTCCCAATGCTATTTTCTCTATCCTCAGACTCAAGCTTTTTAACATTTGACCCAACTGGTATTGTTCCTTGACATTTACGTATTGACAAGTGTTATATTTGTGGCAGACAACTCGATGAATAATATGAAACTTCCAGTCATCTACCTGATGGATTGCACATTGAACGACTGCAGTTTAATCCTAAGATCAGTAAACCAGGTTAGTTTATATTCATATCTGATTCGTTGTGAAATATGGTACTTTTGGCCCAATCAACCTATAACTTACTATGTTGAGATTGTATGACTCCATTTTTGCAAAATGAAAAAGATATATATATATATTTCTAAACTTTCAATAAACCTGAGCTTTGCAGAGGGAAGTTTATCCTGCTCTGATGTTATTCCCAGCTGAAACTGAAGCAGTTATCTCTTACAATGGAGATGTGTCAGTAGCTAATATAATGAAGTTTATAGCTCATCATGGAAGTAATTCCCATCATCTCTATGGTGAGAAAGGTAACTTCTGAATCATCATTCATATGTGCATCTTTTAATCTTTGAAGGAAACTGATAAACTTCGATGTTTTCACCCTTCTTTTAACCGTTGTTCACGCACACTCTTTCCCTTCTTCCGTTTTTAAAATTTCCCGTTAGTATAGAGTCTATAGAGTGCATTTCTTTGGTGTACTAATTTCCTTTATCTGACCTACATGGTTCAAGTGTCCGCATTTTGAGTTCCATTTCTTCTTAGTTAGATTGTCTCAGCCTCAACATGATTATTCTTTTTAAATTGATAAACCATCAGTTGGCACTTACTGTGCTTATTATTATTATTATTATTCTATATATTATTGGGGGTAAGGGGTGGGGTTGCTAGGAGTTGAACTCAAGCTCTCATGCCAGACAGCACAATAATCTTACCACTAGGTCTAGAGGTTATTGGTGCTGTGCATTCAAAAGAGGGAACAATAGCAGTAAAGGCACTCTAAGAACCCTGGTATAATTTTTCTCAGAATGAAGTTTAATTTTGTCCTTGAGAATGAAGAAAGGACTCTTCTAGCAGTTATTCTTAATGCTTTTTTTGGTAGGCAAATGCTCCTCTGGCTTGATGGTGGAAATCATGTTCTGTTTTCAATTTAAGCTTTAAAGGATTTGAATTCTAAGTTCCATTTTAGTCCCTGTGCAATGAACTGAATCGTTTGAGTTTGTATTGCTGGTAGTGCTCATTTATGTTTGTTCCGTTTTGTCCAAACCTATGCATAATAAATGGTGAATGTATCTACAAAGTCCTTCTATTGTAGGGACCAGATAAAATTTGTCCCTTTACTATTAAATGGATCAATTTAGTCCCTGTAGTACAGGGACCTGCTAAGTACACTCATCCATAGTACACGATTATAAGTAAGGTTGAGGTTCTAAATCAAAACTCTAGTCACTGTATGAGGGCGGCATTGAACAGCTGTTGTTTGTTTTTACAGTTTCTATTTTTTTTCTTTCCTTTCCTGTTTAAGAGAAAACCGTATACTTTGTTCTCCCTGGTTTTGGTAGGGATTTTATTGACGACCGCTGAAGCTGTGAAGAATCAGGCTATACTCAAGGATTCTTCTGGAGTTTCAGCTAATGAAGAAGGTCAATTTGCCAAGGACAAATTTCATGAAGTTATATTGAAAAACCAGAACCCAAAACGAGTTGCCTATTCAAAATACAACGGGGGCAAGTCGAGGTCGCCCATTTCAGTTGGCTCGCATAAAGCCACATTCAAGGTGGTTGTCGGTTCAATCCTTACTGCCACCGATAAACTTCTCGAGGTCATCCCATTCGATAACTCAAAGATTATCATTGTGAAGGCGGATGAAGAAACTGGATTTCAGGGTTTGATATTTAACAAGCAAATCAGATGGGACGCTCTAGATGAACTTGAAGAAGGGTTAGAGTTCCTAAAAGAGGCTCCTGTGTCTTTCGGAGGCCCGGTTTTAAGACGTGGGATGCCCTTCGTTACTTTAACTAGGAGAGTTAGTGAAGTTCAGTACGTTGAAGTACTTCCAGGTATCTACTTCCTTGACCAATTTGCCACGGTTGCTAATATCGAAAAGCTAAAGGCCGGAAATCAGTCAATGAGCGACTACTGGTTTTTCTTTGGTTACACGGGTTGGGGCTGGCACCAACTGTTTCAGGAGATTAGGGAAGGTGCTTGGACTGTAGGCAATGATAATGAGAGCTTAGATTGGCCGTTGAGCTGAGAGTATTTGGAATACCAAATGTAGTTGGACTTGTTGGGACAGAAGGGAAATGGATAAAAAGGGGAAACATTTCTTGGCTAAGCTTTGTAAATGTGAGATTTTTGTACTTCACTTTCTCTTGTAACAAAATTTGATGGGATTGTATTTTTGAAATTTTGGATTTCATTTTTCTACAAGGGTTTTCTAAATGATGCTCATCAATAGTAATATAATTATATAATTAATATTGTATAATTCTATTCCCTATGAACGTATATTGAAAATATTTCATTGAAAATTAAATCACTCGGATGTATATTACTATTTAGGCTGTTCTTTGATGATAAGTGTCCATTGTTCTTTTACATTCTTACCAAAATGATTAAATTTCTATTTTAATTTTTATATTAGACTTAAATTTGAAATTTAATCTTTATATTTTAATTTTTTACAAAAGTTAGTACCTCAATGTTTATATTATCATTAGTTTAAATATTTTATTTTAATTAAAATGTTTACATAAATTTTAAAAATTGATATTATCAAAATTCTCCATTGAAATTAAGTCCATTACAATATCATTATTATCAAGTGAAGATACATATATTTTTTTAATTTCAGAATGTGTATAGCCCATAAATAATTAACCAAGTAAAAAATCATACTAATTTATTTTAAAAGCAAAGGATTAATTTAAACATAATAGTTGAATTCATGTCTCTCACCTCTCTTTCGACCTCATTTTTCAATCAATACAAATTGGAATTCACACAAGACATTTCAATTTATTAAAAGAATGGAAGGTTTCAACCGTTATGAGCAATATCGATGGGTAATTGATCTCTATGCGTTTATTTCTAAATTTCAATTGTTAAAATATAAAAATATCATCTCGTAATTAAAATAAGTTATAGTATTTGAGGTACTTTAGTTTTTTTCATTTAAAATAAACAATAAAAATTTACCGATGGTGAGATTGAAACTCACATCAATTGCATCAATAAAACCTATAATTTATCACTCAATTAAAACACAATTTTAATATTTTTATAAATTTCTATTATATTATGCACACTCTATTAACTCCATAACTTATATATCTATACTTCTATATTATTATTTAAGTGTTTTACAAAGTTGAACCTAACAAGTTGTTCCAATGAAAAAGATGTTCATCTTAGAGATCTCGAGTTCAAGCACCTGTATATGCGTACAGTAATATATTAAAAAAAAGTGTTTTAGTTGGTATCACCTTCTCAATTGTTAAATTACGAAAAAAATTTTCCCTAATTAAAATAAATTATATGATACAAGAGTATTTTAGCTTTTTCATTTAAAAATTCAAATAAAAATATGCATATGGTGAAATTTGAATCCACATCAACATTTAATTTACCAATCAACTAAAACATTATTTTTATTAATATTGTAATTAATTGAATTGATGTCACAAATCAACTCAACATTAACTCACAATTAATAACAACTATTATAAATCATTGTAATCCATTCTTTTTTGAAATTAAAAATAAAGAGTGCATAAACTGCACCGCATAAATGTAATCCATTTAATATTGTTTATCTAATATATTTATATTTTTAAATTTCATTTTACTCATACTTTAATTTATTTTTTTATTTTAATATTATACATATTTCATATATTATTATGATCAATTAACTTCAAATCATAAGTTTTATTGTTTATTGTATGTCATTTTTAAACATACATTTATATTCTAAATCCGTGATTTTTATATGTATACGCGTGTGATAAAATTTCTAATTTAATTTTTAAGAGAATTCAGACAAAAATATAGATTAAGCTTTGAAAAATACTTAATAACAAATAGTATTAAAATATAGAAGAGTAGAAAGAATAAATGAAGACTAAAAACGAAATTTATGAATATAAACATGGATACAAAATAATAAAATTGCCTTGAAATTTTATATCTATGCCGAAAAAACCATGTATAGAGCACCTGTTTTTCGATGGGTCCCAATTTTAGTTGTGAAAGAAACTGATTATAGGGCTTATGGCAGGATTTTTCACAAAAATTCTAGTTTTGCTCAATCAATATTGTTATTAGTGGATTATTTCTTGCCTGCAAGATAGATGCCTGATGCGATAGCCACACCGGCAGCCGCAATGCCCAGCGATACCAGAATTTTGCCGGTTGAAACTGTCGGTTTCTTTGAAGGAACTGTCATGAGATCATCTATCAAAACAGGCTGCTTCCAATATTTCTTAATTCCTTGCAAGTGGCCTTTACCGACAACCGCAACGACTGAACTATGCTCACGCGCTGTTCTCAGTAACGTGGATGACATGAACCTGAATGTTAATGCAAAATTTGGAAGATTCAACTCAATATTTAACAAAAAGTATAAAATGTGTACTTCAGATAACATAAAAAGAAATGGCTTCATAATTACTTAACACCAGCAGACTTAAATCTTGAATGGTTATAACTTTTGACGACAAAAAAGAAGAAAACGTACGATTTAGATTTGCAGTCAAGAAAGTCCCCGAAAGAGTAATATTAATGTTACCCAAAGTCGACGTGTCAGACATAGGGATGTGTACAAAGAAGGTATGCTCATTTTCTCTAAGTTCTTTTTTATATATACTCGGCTAGTCAGGCGCTTTTATCCATGTCCTAATATGTGATGGACACAGGTACTTGAGAAAAAATAAAAGCTCGAGTAACAAAATCTAATACAAATAAATTGAAAAGCATCTAAGGGAGCAAACGAATACTAACTGGTCTCGTTCATGTACAAGAGTTTCCATTAGAGTAGGGAATTCCTTGCTCATTTCTTGAATCACAAGGGTCAGCATGTCAACATCATCCATGTCCTTCAGCTGAATGTAAAAAAAAATAAAATATATATATATATATATATAGCATCATAAGGATTTTTGTTTTCATGTCTCCAAATGTAAAGAAAGCAAATAGACTGATGACAAGCTAAGAGAATAAGAAAGTTCACCATTTTGTTAAGCTCTTCAGGGCTTGGCAAGAAGACAGCTTGAAAAAGTAAGGAATACAGTAACTTAATCTTATGCCAAAGTGGCATTTTCCCCCAGGTTCTGCGCAACGTAACCTGTTTCATCCAATCAAATCTTTGAAAATGCTTGCAGGTCAAGATTAGAAATAAATGTACATAAAGTGTGACCATAGCATGAAATGTTGAGAAAACGGTAGCATTGCCACATATAGCACCACTGCAACACCATATTTAGCATGATGGAAGACTTATGCGCATTATCATGCAACCAACATTAGGTGTTTATGGTTTCATAAAGCAATTTAGTTGAGAACTGCTGGTCCAACTTCATTTATCGAAGAACATAATATAAAAAACATCAACACCTTCTCAACAAATTTCCCCTGAACAAAGCTAGATTGTTGTATATACAATTGAGTTTTTCCAACATCTTTAGACAATAATGTTGTTTTCATGAAGCAATCACACACATCAACTGGTGAAATATCTTACCTGCACAGGACGATCACCAAGAATCACCTTGCCACCATACTTCATTGCTTCTTCAAATGCCATACGAAATTCAGACCCAGGGAAAACCTCAAGCCTGCTGGCAACCTATCAGTATTAAGTAATAATTTAGGATACATAATTTTGCTTTACTCGATTAGGGAACAACAATGCCCAAGGAACTATAGAGACAAAAAGTACAATCAAGAGACAAGCACCTTAGCAAGAAACCAGCTATAAAGGATACCGAACATGTTATGCTTTTTCTTCCACATATCTACCATTTCTGCCATGGTTGGTACCTGGTAGATTCAAGTTAGAAGAAGAAAGCGTTAGCAGTGGATTATTAAAGCCTACACCAGCCGAACAGTTTTGCAACCAAAACAAAAGCCCAGTGTCAGAACTATGTTATTCAAAGATAATTAGAGCATTCACAAGGATATCAAAAGAGTGCAGCAAGCTCGAAAACATGGTAGCAAAAATTATCTCTTCAATAACCAACCTCCAATATATCTACACCATCATGTTAGCCTTCCCTTCAAGCAAGGAATTTAGTAAAGAAAGAACAACGTCAAAGAACAAACCTTTAAATTTTGTGGAGTAAGCACTGCAACTCGACTTGAGCATAACTCCAAGAAAACAACCTATGGGAAACCAATTTTAAAAAGAAAATGCATGTGAGTTTTGATGTTCAAGTTAATTGTTAGGTGAATTTCAAGTCACCTTACAAAACAAACGCAGGCAGCTAACCTGCTAAATGATCCATCCATGAATCAAGAGATAGATAGTTTCAGAAGAGAAGCACCTGTGGTTTCAAATAACTGATTACAGCTTCAACTTCTCTGCATGATTCCTGCAAAACCACAAGAAGTAAAATATCAATCTCCTCCTACAATACTCATCGCACATCCTAGAAATCACCGATGATCTTCAGTTAATTTAAAGGATATGTTTTTTTTAAAATTCTATCAATTTCCAACATTTTCTCGTTAACCAAACAGAAACCATGACGAGCACGTGCCAGGGAGACATGCGCAGTCCCAACCAAGTACACATCGCAATTGCCGCCCTCAGCTGAGGAATCGCACGAGAGAACCATCACGCTCCTCGCAATCTCCTCCGGGAGCTCCACATTCCTTCTCTCCGAGGAATCAGATCTTTCGTTCCTAGAAACATCGCCATCGTTTCTGTCGTAATTATCCTCGTCTCGGATCTCTTCTGCTGCTGCTACTGCTGATGCTTCTTCTTCCTCCTCCTCCTTTTCAACGTTCACGATGCTATCGCTCAATGCGTCCACGAAATTAGGGTTAGGGTTGTCGATGTGCACAAAATCCTCACCGCTCGGGTGATCCGATTCCGTCGGTATCGGCTCCATTGCCGGCAGTGGGGGCTCGTAATCGAGACAGTTGACGACGGTGGCGGAGAGAATAGTAAAACCTAGGGGTTTGAGGACCGTGAATTGTTTTTAGTGAAAGAGGGATGGCATAAGAACGAGCAGAGTGACTCGGGCGAGATGACTGGGTTGAGTGGACGAGTCAAAGAGTATCATATAAACCGTTCCGGTTATGTGATTTAGGACCGGGAGAATTGGAGTTTGTAAATCCTTTTGAATTATTTATTTTAAAATCATGAAAGTGTAGAATCAAGTGTTACAAATTTTGATGCAGATCTAGCATTTCTGTCTTGTGGATAGAATCATGATTTTGGAATTTTTTTTAAAGAAATTATACTTATAATTTTAAGAGAAAAAATACGCAACAATAAATTATAAATAATCAATACATAGATATGACCTATAATGCATATGAGTCATGTATACATGCTATTGTCTGCGTTGGTAAAGCAAAGAAATTGAAAAAAATATTTTTAAATAGTTACGATTTGATAGATCTAGAATTTGATTATTGAGGTTTTTTAGGAAATTGATTCTGTAAATTTACCGTTTTGCTCATTTAAAAAACAATATAAATAAAATATCATTTTCCTCATTTTTTTATAGAACATAACAAGAAAAAAAATAACTCTCTCATTCTTTCGTTTTCTAAATTCTGGTGTTCTATGAAATTACACGAGAGAAAAATTTTGTTTACGAGATTGAGTTTTAAGTGGGACCATCTATGATCCCTCCAAACTTTCCTGGGAATTGAACTTAGTGTGGTTTCATCGATTTTCTTCTAATTTATTTTTTGATCAAATTTTCGACCAATTGCTTTTGTTTCTTTGGTTTCAATTCCTTTCGAGAAAAGAAATCCTAATTGTGTTCCATCTTCTTTATTCGGGTGTACGAATATTAAAGTACTGTGTTAACCTTGAGGGTGATGTCTACTAAACGATTTCATCGATCAGGGCGAATTTGCTTCTAAGACAATGGTTCTTCCATGACACAGTGATTGCTTTATTTATATGCACTCAGATTGGTTTCCTGTTAGCGCTAATGATTTTGTTTTGTAGTAGTATATTTCCAACTATTTAGAAGTAAATTATACTACTGTTTAAACATGAGAATCGTTTTTGTTTCCCGTTGCTGGAACCAATGAATGCTCTTACAAGTAACGAGCAAGAGTAAACTTGAGGATCATTGGAGCAAGTGAAGTATCCTATTGAGGCAACCAGTTTGAGGGCACCTGAGTAGTGCAAGAGTATGCCTAAGTAGCATTGGAGCGATTGCAAGCTTCATCTGTGTTGGCAAGTGGGTCATTGCGATCAAGATGGGCTTAGAAGGCCTAGCAAGATTAAGCCGAGATGGGTCAGAGATCCCTTAAATTTGAGTGGGTTTGAGGACCCTTGAGTTTGAGTTGGTCGGAGGATCATGAGCGGATTGCTAGATCTTTGTGTTTGGGATAGGGCTTACGATGCCCTTATCCATGATAAGCTATTAATACATTAGATTTGTGGAACTAGTCCAAGCGTCATTGAGTTTTTAACTAAAGTAAACTGGAGGATTATGGAGTTTGAGAGCTTGAACAATAGAACTAATGGGGGATGTCTTGTTCAGGCAACCTATGAGATTGTGCGGAGAAAAGGAGCGACGTGCTAGAGTTTGCGTGAATGAATATTGAAGTTTGAAATTAAGATTGAAATTGACCTAATTTGGCGGTGTCATATGTGTTGCGGTTGGCCAAGATGGCCACACCTAATAGGGTGCCCATGAAGAGGTTGAGAGGGCCTAAGTTGAGGATGGCCAATGTGTCTGAATTTCTTATGTTGAGAACTTTTATGATGGTACCGCAAGGGATGATTGACATAAACCACGTCCAAAGGGACATATCTAATGGGATGTCACAAAAGTGCGGTTAGTGCCACATCTAGAGGGATTTTTTTTAGTAGCAAAGACATGGTAATATTCAGTCGACAAAGGGTCATACCATTAAAAGTTCCTCAAGGTTGTAACCTGATGATTATGTGTTGTGTCATTGAATCTGAGTGTTCGATGGAGGAATGGGCATAAACAAGACTACACCTACGATTGAGATGAAACCAAGTTCAAGTTTATGTCCAATGCGCATTGAATGGATCATAACTTTATGCCTTGAAGGCCCAAGGTGGACTTGAGACTGAAATGTCAACTCGATGCAACAAGGTTACTAAAAGTGTGGCTTTATGTCATTGAGAGCATCAACATAGTAAGTGAGGAAGTGTCATGATCCGCAATTTACTATGCTAGTTATCAAGGTTGAGCTTTCCCCAAATGGTCTTGAGTGAAACTAAAGTACAATAACTTGAAAGTTAAAATTTGTCGGATACCCTATAGTCTTGAAGGGATGTTGGGATACAAATTGGGTAACTATAAAGCTATCTTTACAAGTGGGTATGTCTTTACTTTGTGTGGAGCAATTATTTCTTGAAAGCCTGCTAAACAGACGTGTATTGCTCACTCAATGATGAAGTCAGAGTTATTAACTCTTGATTGAGTCAGGTAAGAGGCCGAGTGGCTTAGGAATCTATTTGCAAAGATTTTTTCATGGGAGAATAGAGTAATTGCTTTGGAGTACGTGAGGTCTGAAAGGAACCTAACTGATCCACTAACCAAAAGGTTATGTAGGAAAATGGTTCTTGATTCGTCGAGGGGGATAGGCCTTAAAGCACAATGGTTGAGGAATTGAATTGGGGCATTTTATATCTATTTGGAAGGACTATTGGCTACCAGAGGGCCGAAATGAAAGGATCAGCACAACCCTAGTGGAAGACTTGAATTGGGCTAATGATTTACGACTTTTTGATTCGAATGCATGGAATAGTAAGTAAATCTTTAAACTTTTAAAGAAGATGAAGCACAACAAATTGTCAATATTCATGTTCCCTTAAACGAGCAACCTGACAAGTTAGTGTGGTTTCATTAAAAGTCAAGCATTTATTCGGTTAAGAGTGGTTACAAGGCTTTGAGCGAATCCTAGAATATATATGCGATAGAGAAAAAACTTTATAATCAGATTTGGAGTTTAAAATGCCTAGCGAAAATCAATATTTTATTATGGAAATTTTTTCGAAACTTCGTTCCTACTTTTCAGAATATGCATTTTCAAAGAATCATTCCATATAATCATTGTCTACGTTATCATGACCATAGCTAGTCTAACACTCACATAGCCCGTGACTGCAGTTTTGCAAAACAAGTATGGTTGAAACTGAATTGTGAGTGGTCGATTTTAGTTGATGGTCTTAGTTTTAACGAATGGTTAAATTGGCTTTTTGAAAATACAGCCAGCAAAAAAGCAACAGAAATTGCAATAACAATTTGGGTTATCTGGTTCTATCGGAATAAGCTCTTACATGAGAATATAATGTAGAGTGTGGAGGAAATTGTTACCTTCATCAAGGGATTTGGAATAGAATACCGGGAATTGCCAACTACTCTCCAACACCCTCGACCCAAAAGCATGATAAGATGGAATCCACCTCCGTCGACCTGGGTAAAGTCAATGTGGATGCTAAATTTTCGACTACAAAACAGAAAACATTATCGGGTTTATAATAAAAAATGAGAAAGGCAACATCATTAGATCGGGGACTCGAGTTCATAACCTTGTACGATCCACGGTACTGGTAGAGGCTACAACACTATTACATGGGCCCCAGTTTGCATTGGACATGGGCTTCAAGAAGGTCATCCTAGAAAGTGACTCAAAACTGGTTATCAATAAGGTAAACTTACTGGAGGAAGATTACTCCGAAGTTAGACCGAGTACTTGGGATGTGAAGGCCTGTGCAAGGAATTTCTTGGCGTGTCGGTTTTAATTCATTCTATGAGAAGGGAACTCCATGGCACAAGCAAAGGCGGAGGAAGGCATGCAACAACTTGAGGATGTTTTCTGGGTTGAGGATGCGCCATCGGAAGCCATCGAACTTGCAGATTTCGATCACCGTTTCCATTGGCCGCCATAGATATCAAGCTTTGTTTCTAGTTTTGATTGAGGGATTTTTTTGATTTTATTGAGTAAGCAAACTTCAATCTTCCTTCTCAAGTGTTTTCTCCAATCGGGAAGGTCATTTGTCGTCTTGCTTGTGTTTTGGTGATTGAAGAGGGTTTCAGATAAGCTTTTGAATTGTGTGTTTTATTTGTTTTTGGTGTGTTTTATTTTCTTAGATTTTTTTCAAGTGTTTCTTTGTTACTTTTTCTTTCTTTGGCTTTCTTCGGTTTTTAGCTGGGTCAATCCTACTTATGGGTTAGCTCTTTGGGTTTGTTTTATGTTTTATATTTAAAAAGGTATCTATATGTTAAATTGAGGTTTAGGAGTGTAAAAATCCCTCAATTTTTTAAAAAGAAAACAATTAAGTGTTTGTTTTTTACGCTCAATTGGACACTTAAACTTTTAAAATGCATAAAAAAAGGACCTTAATTTTTTTCAAAAAAAAAGCAATTATGCCCCTATTTTATTTCACTCAATTGGTTACTTGAACAGTCAATGTAACATCCACGTTTTTGAACCGAAGTTGAATAGTATTAGGATTGAGTTAAGGACTAAATAAAATTTAGCCAAAATAAATTATGAGTCATCATAGGAAATTATGGTGATTAGGAGGGGCAAAAGAGTAATTACTGTGGAAGATATTCTTGGAGACAATGATTTTCGGCCAAAGTGTAATGTTGGATGACCTAGGGACTAAAAGAGCAATTTTACCATTTTTATTAAGAGAGATATTTTAATGGAGAATTCTAGAGAAATTGAGAGAAAAGAAAAAGAAATAAAAGATGAAAATATCATATTTTCTTCAAAGGTCCAACCGTCCATTTCTAACTCTCTTCCACCCAACTTTTGCTTTTATTCCAATTAAGTCCTTCCACCATTGTTAAGCCCTCCAAGCTTCAAAATTCTCTATCTTCTTTGAAATTTCTTTTCAGAAAGGCATAGAAGGAAGCTAGTAGTCACTTTAATTTTCTTGTAGAGTTCACTTTGGAGTATTAAAGAGCATAAAGTTTGAATTAGAATTTTGGGATTTCAATAATTAAGGTAAGAGATGATTCAATTTTCATGACATACATGTATATTTACATAATCTAGCATGAAAAAGTATTGAATTTTAGTCTTAAGCTTATATGTGTTTGTATGAAATTGAAGAAAGACGAAAGAAGGAGAAGGACCAAATTGAAGAAATAGGAAAGGAGAAAGCTAATGTGTGAGAAGAAATTATCTACAAGTGAGGTAAGTACTACAAGTATTATGAGACTTAGAAACATTTAAGTTAAAGTGTTTATAATTTTAATATATGATTAATCATGTTAAAAATGATATGTTTAATTATAAGTGAAGGAGAAGGACCAAATTGAAGAAATAGGAAAGGAGAAAGCTAAGGTGTGAGAAGAAATTATCTACAAGTGAGGTAAGTACTACAAGTATTATGAGACTTAGAAACATTTAAGTTAAAGTGTTTATAATTTTAATATATGATTAATCATGTTAAAAATGATATGTTTAATTATAAGTATTGTTTATATGTGACAAAATGACGATATATGTGAAATATTATGTATTTAATTATAAATATTGATACATGATGAAATGGTGATATATGTGAAATATACATGATGATATGTTTGTGTTTAGTGAAGGAGTGAAATATGTCAACTATGAGAAATATTGTTATATGAGATTTTATGTCCATGTAGACAAGTTAGAACCATTATGATATTAGTGGCATGCCATTAAGGTACATTAGCGCGTTCTCTGATTAGCACAGTGTGTGCTCTCCGATTAGCACTGTATGTGCTCTCCGTTTAGAACTTTGTGTGCTCTCTGTTTAGCACGTCTCGTGCTTTCTGTTATTAGCACTTCGTTTGCTCTCTGATTAGCACTTTGTGTGCTCAATACTTTGTGTACTCTCAGTTTAGCACTGTGTGTGCTCTCTGTTGCCCAGCACTTATGTGCTCTCTGTTTAGTACTTCGGTACTCTCCATTTGTTCCGTATATCTGATAGGTTCTATAGAAGTCTACTATGGGCCAAGTGGATAAATAAGCTAAGTGAGCTATGGTTAAGAAAGCTATGATGGCTAAATTGTGAAAGGTGAAAGAATGTGCAAATTGTGACATTGAGGTAAGTTAAACGATGAACACATGAAAGGTAAGTACTATATGTGTATAAATAATCAAATGATAATAAAACAAAGTAAGCTAAAGAGGCTAAAATAGCTAAGTTGTGAAAAGTGGATGAATGTGTATAGTGTGACAACAAGATAAGTTAAATGATATATATATATATATGTGTGTGTGAAAGGTTGTATTTTACATGAATGAATATTCACATGTATGCTGAAATGAGTTAATAAGAAGTTTAGAGTTGATTAATTATTCTTATAGTACTTACTAAGCGTTCAACGGCTTAACGCGTTTATTTCAACGCGTAGGTATAAAATCTCTGAGAAGCTAAGGTTGGATTAAGTGTCTCTTATCAAATCACATCAACATCGAAAAATTACAAAACAAGGTATATTTATTTTGTGTGAAATGGCATGTACAATGGGGTATTTTTGTGTATTTGAAGAAGTATTTGAATAATTGTGATTGAGCTCTATTGAGAGCCTTTTTAATGTGCATTTTTATGTGTTATAATTGTTTCTAAAAATTGGTTTGAGTTAGAATTTATACAAGTGATTTTAACAAAGTTTGAAAGTGATTTTTCTGTAGATTTTTGAGAAATTATCGATACCTCTGAAAAGGTATCGATACCAGAATTCCAGAGACTCTCTTTGGTCTCGATTTTACAGAACAGTATCGATATTTTTGGAAAAATATCGATACTTTATAAAAGGTATCGATACCAATTTGATGGAATGACTTGTTTGTCTCGATTTTTACTTTTGGTACCGATATTTTATAAAAAGTATCGATACCAATTATTTGGTATCGATAATTTACCCCATTTTGAACCTAAAATCATATTTTATTATTTTTAAATGGGTTTCCAGTCTCGGTTTTAAGTATACTCGATTAAATTATGAAATTTTGAATAAATTGATTTAAATATATACCATTTGAAAGAAAAATTTTATTCTACTCGATTTTTGCTTCTCAAACTTCGCCTGTAATACTCCTGTACCAAGTTCATACGTGTAGGCCGAGTATAGGGGTGTTACAGTCAAAATGCTTCAAAAAAGTCATTTGACTGTTAAAGTTAATTGCCCTTAATTTTTTCACTTAAAACCACTTCGTGTCACAATCACGGCGTGACATGTGACAAAAAATTATAAAAAATAAAAAATATTAATAATAATATATTAAAATATTAAAATTTTATTAAAAATTTAAAACATTATAAAATCATAAAATTTTTATAAAAATAGTAAAAATTTATAAAAAATCATAAAAAAATTATAAAAAGCACCAAAAAAGACCATTTAACCATTAATTTTAATTGTTGACCATTAAAGTTAACGACCTCCAATTTTTTCGTTTAAAGTCATTAAGTGTCGCAACATAACCCAACAAGTGGTAAAAAATGATAAAAAAATAAAAAAAATAAAAGTTATAGAAAAATTATAAAATGCTTCTTTTGATACGATAATATTTTTTTATGAATTTTATATTTATTTACATTTTTATATTTTTCTTATGATTTTATAAAATTTTATATTTTTCTATATATATCTTATAAATTTTTTACAATTTTTATAAAATTTTATTTTTTTTCTAATTTTAATAAATTTTAAATAAATTTTTATATTTTTATTAAAATTTAATAATTTATTATTTTTATTTTTAACCACATATCACGTTGTTGTCGTGATACGAGGTAACTTTAACTGAAAAAAATTATTGGCAGTTAACTTTAACTATCAACCGTGAAAGTTAATGGTAAAAAGACCTTTTTGATTCATTTTTGTAGTTCAAGTATTCAATTGAGTACAAAAAAAAAGGAGGGACTTAATTGCTTTTTTTGAATTTGAGGGTCTTTTTTATACATTTTGAAAGTTCAAGTACTCAATTGAATAAAAAAAAGGCTTATTTACTTTTTTTTTGAAAAATGTGAAGACTTTTTACACCATTAAATCTTAAATTAAATAATTTCCCCTTCAAAATTAAAAATCATACATTAATAAAAAAATCTATTAAGTTAACTTGTTACATTAAAATATATAAATACTAACAAATGTTGAATGTAATAATATGATATAGAGAATATTAGTTCAAACTTTGAATATGATATTATTGAGAAGAGTAGTTTCCAATCCAAAAAAGAATTTTATAAATCGTAAAACAGTTATAATATGATAAATCAATCGGCTCCATTAACACCTCCAACCATTAGTCACTCAACTATGTAATGTGTTTATGTTTTGGTCACTAAACTACAAAAACTTTCAGTTTTGTCACATAAGTAATCTTTAGTCACTCAACTATTTAATGTCTTTATGTTTTGGTCACTAAACTACCAGAAGTTTCCATTTTTTCACTTAAGTTTGTTATCATTTATATTTTGGTCACTCTCTATTAAATCGTTAGAGAAAATGATAATGTGATATTTTCAATTCCTATAATAACACATTTAATCATCAATATTTACACATTTTATCAATTTCATCATATTTTTAAATGATATATATAAATATATAAATTCAAAAAAATATTTTCAAAATTAATTTAATTATGTTTACCTTAATAAAACATAATTTGACCAACAATAATAATAATATGAAATAGAATCGAAAAGTTTTTAATTTTATATTTCAAAATCTACAGGATTTTTTGGCTCATTTTAAGTTATCAAAACTCTATACTCTTTAAAAAAAATTTGTGGTTTTAATAATATTAGTTTAGAGTTGAAATTTAACTCTTAAATGAGAATTTTTGTTTGATAAAAAAGAGTATCCAAAAGCTTAAGATTTTGGGCTCAAAATATTGAAAATTTTCACTAACTTGCCAAGAATTTCAATGTTTTAAAGGCCTTTCAATTGTTCGATAATCTCTAGATTAACTAAACAAGTATGATAATTCTATAAGTTTGTAATATATATATATATATATATATATATATATATATATATATATAAATTCAATAAAATATTTTCAAAATTAATTTAATACAATTTTTATTCTAGCAATTATAAATTATGGAATATATTTTTTTCCAAACCTATCAAGAAAAAAAAGAGTCTGTTATATGAAAATTAAAAAAAGACAAACCTTTTATGTGATCTAAGACTAAAAATTATAAAAAATTTAAAATTTGAAATTAATCAAATTTCAAAAGTGTATTTACCTAAACAATGAGATAAATTAATTTTAGAAACAGATGCCTCACAAAATCATTGGGATGTATTTTAGCAGCAATAATAATAAATAATGAAGAATTAATATGTGGATATAATTCATAAAAATTTAAACCAAAAGAAGTTAATTATGTCATATTTGAAAAAGAATTGTTAACTATAAAGAAAGGAACAAAAAAATTTCTTATATATTTAGTATCTAAAAATTTTATCATAAAAACTGATAATTAGGTAATTAAAAATTTCCTTACTAATAAAAGTTCGAAAACTATAACTAAAAAAATTAGATGGTATACTAAATTATATACTTTTAATTTTGAAATTTTACATGTCAAAGGCATTGATAATATTATTGCTGATTATCTTAGCAAATCTTATGGATAAAAGTAAACAACCTTTAGAAAACGCCAATGAATAGACTACCATTTATCAAAAGTCTAATAAAGAGAACACCTTCAAACCAAAAAAATCCTAATCAAGGATGTGTGACAATAACTTATCAAGTACCATTTTATCATAATCATGAATATTATGTTTCATATCCAATGGTAAGATAACCAATTAGAATTTCAACTCAATTATCATTTACACCACCATCAGTAAGCCAACTACCTTGCTCACAAGATCCAAATTCAACATACCAAACTAATTATGCTGAAATTATTCAAGGAGCAAAAAATTGTGCGACAAAAAATTATTGAAACCACAAGAAATAATTTTTTTTTATAATTCAAGCTTACTTTTAAAATTATATAATTTTATTAATGAAATATAAAAATTCCATATTACTGAGTAAAAATTAAACTTTAAAAGAGCTCTTCCTAAGCTTTCATAATTTTTGGTTGAAAAAACAACTAAAAAATAAGAAATTCATGATTTATTATTAAAATCTATTTTAAATCGTGATTGGAAAAGATTAAAAATTATTTTTTAAAATATTAAAGAGATAAAAATTTTCTTGATATATCTTAATATTTTATTAACAAGGGACAAATAATCTAGTTATAAATAAAATATTTAAATTATGTTTATATAATAATGATAGATTTTTGCTAACTAAAAAAAAACTTCATCTGATTTTAAACTTTATATCAATGAGAGGTAATTTACATTTACTATCACTGGAATTAATATCAACCTTTATACAAGTCAGAAAATTTTAATTTCATCAAATTATATCATTGTCACAAAGTTTTAATTTCATCAAATTATATCATTAAATTCTGAACAAATTAAATCACTTGCCCTTGTACTAATTCGGTTAAATTATTTTAATATAAAAATTGCCTTAACATGCATATTTAACCCAATAATTAATTTCAGTGAAAAAAAATATGATATTCATCCTAAGAAACCCAAGTTCGAGCATCTATATGTGCAATGTGTGTGTGCCTTATCAAAGGGTTAAAAAAATATGAACAAATACTACCATATAATCACACCAATATATTAAAAAAAAACTACCCATACTAGTAAATGAAATTAACATAGGTGACGTAATTACTAATAAAAATTCAAAAGTGTAATTTCATGAAATTAAAAGTCCATAATCTATAAAAAAAATTAATCCTAAATTCAATGATTTAAAATGTAAACTACCCATACTAGAAAAGATGCATTGTAAAAGTTGCAAATTTGATTTGAATAATGAAAATCATTTGCAAAAATGTAAACAATAATCCTGGATCATCACTGCCCTGATTAACATTTCGACCCGAACAAGATTAGATTGAAACTGCATTCAATCGTTAACACAGTTGATATTTTGACAAGGATTAGATTCAGACCATATTCAATCCTTAACACAATGATGATATTTTATGTCAAAATTTGCTTACCGAAAACATTAACAATGCTAATGATTGTGGATTTAGATTTTAAAAGATAACAAAGAAAAGAATTTAATTTTTAAATTTTTAAGTAAGTTTAAAACATATTTGCATAATTTTACCACTTTGTTAAACGCAGCAAAAGAAGTGTTCGAAGGACGAAGCACTGAAGACATTAGCTGCTGTTTGTTCAGGTTTGACGGCAGAAACATGGAGCTGATATTTGATGAACCTCTGCAAACAGAAAAAGAAAATCTTAAAATCAGAGGCATTGGGACGAGATTATGGCTTAGAATCTAATATCTGAAGAACATAGGCATTGTGACAACATACGACTTTAGAATCTAATATCAGAACGTTTTTAAGTGCTGTTGTGATAGAACTATCTAAAGATTATGGCAAGTAGTGAAGTTTTACAGTTAGCTGAGAAAGTATTTCCGGATTTGTGTCAATATGCCAATCTGGTTCTAGTTGCCGAACAAATGATGCCCGTCCATTCTCTGTGCTACAAAACAGAACCTGCACATTCATTTTAGGTAAAGTAAGTGGGAAACATATGAACAAAATAAGAGGATAGAATATCAATATTCTGACATTAGAAATGAAAGGATAACCGAACCAATTTACGTTCTAATAGTTTATAGAAGGCATCATACTTCACAGTCCAGATATAATGCTCCTGACTGGAGTATCATTTCAGTTTGAGATATGTAGGAAAAATTGCGAACAATCACACAATTTCAGAATTAGTTACCTTGTCCTTTACCAAACCACCTGAGGTGAAAATCCCCGCATTTTCCAAGGCCAGAAGAACATTTTTCTTCAGGCAAATACTTAATAATGTCAATCACAAGGGAAAAATACATGATAAAGTAGTACTTTACATGCAATAAGGAAAAACTATAGGATTTGAAAGATAAGAATGTATTAGTACTATAGAACGAGGTTTAAACTCACTTTGCTTTGATCATCAATAACCTTCTCCATGAGATAAAGATCGCAATATTTGGTAATCTCCAATAGCACATCTAACACAAATGACCTAACAGTAGCTTGTTTCTATCCAGAATGAAACAAGTTAAATTAATTATTTGCAGATGATAGTTACAAATATAAAGCCCACATAGAAGAGATTCCCTACTTGCAGCTCCTCCGGACTGCTTTCCTCTAGGATCACTCCAAGCAATCGACATGTTACCTAGATTAAGTCAACAAAGCTCTAGTGTTAGGAATTCCAGAAAAAAAAAGGCACCAATGCCACATTAAGAAACAGCACGCAGTCCTCTTCCAAAGAATCCCATTTACAAGTAAACTTAACCCCTTATCAGCATCAAGTTAATAACCATTACAAAAGGTGCATGATTAGTACATATATGAATCATACTTCCGAAAAAAAAGGAAAACCAGACACAAATAAACACCAAAAATTTAGATTACCGCATTCAAATTCTGTAAGAGTTACCTTTCTACCTTCATTAAATTTCTGCCTGACAATTTGCCCCAGGGTTGGCTGCAAAAGGAGATTATGAGATATGTGAGACAATTATAACATATCAAAATCTTGGAGAGAGAGGCAAATACATACCTTCACTGCCTGGAAAAACTCATCAACAACTTTGTGCGCTCTTAAATCCTCTGAAGATGAACAAATTCTAGAAGGCATCACAATTGGATTTGACAGGGTATTGATAGCAGTACTACTAGTTGTTTGAGCTTGACATTTCGGCTGTCTTCTTGGAGGTTTTGCAGATGATCTCATCAACCTACAGGTAAAATAATTGCAACAGCAAGCCCAGCAATAGCCCCAACAGACCGTGGATCCTAATGCCAGTTGGGACGTGGTAAGAATCATACACATCGTTGTTGAAAACATTGCACATCTCACTTACACGCCAAAACAAAATAATAGCTTCATATGAGTTGAAAAGAAAATGAAGGATGAAAGAATCATCAGCATATATCATACCACAACAACGGATTTTGGATAGTTTTGGCCTCAATATAGCATTTTCACACTTCAGTTCAAAAATCAAATAAGCAAGCAGTCGAGGCGATTTAACACCATTTTCAGTTCATAGCAGTTTATCATGCAATATATCAGTAGGAGGATTATCATTAATCCGAGAAATTTAAAGTTAGAAATAAGATTAATTTGTCACTGAAACATTAGTGTGACCGAATTAACATCAATTACCAAATCAAAATCCAGCTATAGTATAATCCTCAAAAATAATTCCTAAATCATGTAAGTAAATAATAAAAACTTCGTATTTCAGCAACGGAAATGCGCTCCAGATTCGCCGAAAAGGAAAGAAAACAGGAGAAGTTATGAGAGAAAGAAAAGAACCAGTTTTTGGAGGGAGATGGAGAAGAGATTGGACATCTTGAGAGCGAAATAAGTTCCCAGCCGCTTGATCAGCTGAGTCAGCTCGTCCTCGGATGATGATAGAGAGGACGACGGGTCGGCCATAACCGCTTGATCAAAAAACGACGCTGCTGTTTAAATCGTGTAAAGCGTCCCCTGTCGTTGCTGCGAATCAAAGGAAGCTGTGAGATTCTCAGCTCCTGGGCTGGCCACTCAATTAAAAACTCGTCAAGAAATACGCTTTTTCTCACTGTGTCTGTGAAGCCTTATTCTTTCGCGTCAACGTAAGCTAAGCTAAGCTGAGCAAGAATTTCGATTTTCCACTTTCCTGTTTGTTTGTGCTAAAGAAAAAAAAAAAAAAAAACTTTGTCCTGTTTTGATCGTATATTCTGATTTAATTTTTGAGTAAACTACAAAAATGTCACTAAAATTTGATTATTTATTTTTCTCATTTAATTATTAAAAAATATTAAATTATAACGTTTTGATTATTCATCTATTAAAATCTGTTACACTTCTAACGAAAAAATAAGGTGACATATTAATTGAAAGATTAATGTTTAATTTAACTTTAAATTATAGTTCAAATATTTAATTTGATACTTTTGAGAGAGTTCTAAATTTTTTAAAAAAATTTAAAAATTATTTATTTTTTGAAACTATAAAAATAATTTTTAAATTATAATTATATAAAAAATTTAAAATTCACCCATTCCTCCTCTTTCTTCCCATTCTTTCCCCTATTCACCCATCACTCTCTCTTCCCCATCACATTCAAAAATTTTGGTGAGTACTTTTTTCTCTTTTTAAGTTTAATATTGGTGAAAATTATTTAAATACTGTTTAATTATGATTTTAGTTACTTTATTGTTGAAATGTGAGATTTAATTTTTTGTTTTCCTATTTTAATTTGTTATATTTTTTATGATATTATTAATAAATTTAAATAGATAACGTTATGATATTAAAGTGATGATATGAATTATCAATAAAGCTTTGATAATAGTAAAGATTGATACTCTAAAATTTTAAATGTTCAATTTCGAGCTTCGTTATATGCATTTATGTGTGTCAATTTTTAATCCAAATTTTATTTTGGTTTAAGTCTCATTATATATATAGGTTTTTTTAAATTTATTTTAGTTTAAATCATAATATATTATGGTTATCAACCTATTTGGTTGTGCATGTAATAGCTTGATTCTAGCCGTAGTTATATGAATAAGTTAATTGTAACTATAATTATATTCGTGTATTATTCGAATATAAAATTTATTATTAATTGATAGAATTTTCTCATAATCTTAATTTTTTTATCAATAAATTTCAGGTGATCACTTTAAAAAGAACATTTAACATTGTTGTCAATTTAGACATTTTAATGCTAACAACATAATAAAAATAAAGAAACCAAATTAAATTAAAATAAATTTTAAATTTTAAATTTTAATATTCTAACATTAACTTTTGACATATAACCATACCATACATAGTTATAATTAAAATAATACAAAAATATTTTTAGACTATTGAAAAAAGATAATATTTTTATTGAAAAGGATTATATTTTTATTTTATATAGTTTTTTTTTCTTGTGAGAAAATGTTGATATGACATTAAATTATGCCAATATATTTTTTTAATTTTTGGAGCAAATTTTGTTATTGTACTTAACAACAAACTTAGCCAAGATATAGGAGTTTGAAATATTTTGAAATATGGACACTACTTTGTACCTAAAAGAATATGTTAGAAAATAAAATGACGCAGAAAAATTATTAAAAGAAAAAAATAGTATTATATTTAATAGAAAAATAATATCATGGAAGAAAAAAAAATATAAAACCAAAAATGTGATATTTATTACGTTTAGTTAGTAAATGTTAATATAAAAATAAATAAACTTGCGTTTTCGTTTTATGATTCTTATTTTTTTAAATTGAAAAAAAAGGGGAAAACTATCAACATAATTATTTTATTACGTAAAAAAATAAATATGATGTTAAATTTAATCTAAAAATAAATTAAAGATAAAATTGACCACTAAATAACTGGGTATAAAATTAACAATTCATCCCAATTTAAAAGCCATTCAGACAAGTTAGCATAGCTAAGGGGCCACATCAGCAATGTCTCACACCACAAATCAGAAGCTGTTCAGACACATAAGCCACGTGTCCATCTGTGATCTCTCGAGATGCGGGGCTAAATTTTCGTCTCGAAAGTCAAAATGAGAAACCCGCACATAATCTCGGGTGATGACGTGCTGATCAATTTGTGACCAATCGTTCTATCAAACCGCCCTCAATCTTTCCACTTATTTACCATCCTCGCCATCGTCCGACCAAAACGGATGACCGCAATAAAATCACATGTCCACGTCATCCTAGAGTGTCCCATCCACAAAGCTAACATCGCACCACGTGGCACGCAACCAACAAACCTCGGACAAATGTGAATAAATAAACCAGTTTTTGCTCACTGAAAAAAAAAAACTTCCAGTTACCAACGCTGACAGCTCTTCACTGTTCCCCCTATTATGTATTTTTAGCTCAAAAAAATGTTTGCTTTTTTGTTATCAATGTTGATGCGTATTTGCTTCGATTAATGCATTATGTGTTCTTCGACATTGGCTGATTTCAGAAGCCGGGATTGGGTTCTTTTCATTGAAGAGGTAAAGCTAATTTCAATTTACTCTTTTTCTATGATTTTAAATTTTAATAATTCAAATGATTCAATTCCTTGTTCTTTGTACATGATCTGGGTATAATTTTAATGGGTTTTTGTTAATTTTGATTATTGAAGGGTAGTTTTTGTTAGGATTGAGGAATCAATAGAGCCGAATTACCGCCCAACTGCAGTGGTTTACTGTAAAGTTAGGAGGAATAACGGGATGGAACCTGTATGCGATTTTTGTCGAGGGGAAAGAGCAGTGGTTTACTGTAAATCGGATTCGGCTCGGCTTTGCTTGAGCTGTGATGGGTGCGTTCACTCTGCAAATTTGTTGTCACGTAGACACGTCCGTTCACTTTTGTGTGAGAAATGCAATTCTCAATCTGCAGTTGTTAGGTGTTTGGATGAGAAATTGTCTCTTTGTCAGTATTGTGATGGTAATGGCAATGGTTGCTCGAGTTTGGGGCATTGGCGAGAGGCCCTCAATTCTTATACGGATTGTCCTTCTTTGGCTGAGTTTAGAAGAATCTGGTCTTCGGTTCTTGGTGCTTCGTCTCCTGCTGTTTTTGATGTTGATTGGCCAGTCGGTGCTTCAACTGCTAACGACAATTGTTTCACTAACTGTTTGAATCAAATAGATCAAGGGGGCTCATTTGAACTGGCCGGTACAAAGTTAAATGAACTAGATTCATGTCCTAAGCTAAAGCCTTGTATGGTTTCATCTTCTCTGATATCATCAAATGCAAATTACATCCCTTACTGTAAAGATGGAGAACCTGTTTTCTCAGAGGAGCCGAATATGCCAAAGGTATGGCTTTTGCTGCTATATTTATTTGAACTGGTGATGGAAAGTATTGAATTTGAGGTAATAGCTTGACTCTTGAATCATTCTTTGTTTAGCTGCATTTGGACTGATCCGTCTTGAATGTTTGATTTTGGCTCCTTTTGTTCCAGGGTTATTCTGACCTCAGAGATTTCAAAGTTCCTGATGGTGATGACCTTTGTGAAGGCCTGAACATCAATGATGTTCACTTCAGCTTTGAAACTGCCAATGAGATATTTGGTGGTTCACAAGGCCAAACTAGGTACCAGTTTGAGAAGGTTGGGACAGACTGCCTAATTATGGACAAAACTTTACCAGTAATCGAATCTAATGGTCCTAGCAAGAACATGATAGAGGTTTTCTTTTCTTTCTCTCTAATTTCAATTGCAAAATATATCTTATAAATACATCTATGGTTATATATATATATATTCTATTTCTTCCTTTCCACATTTTCTAATCTAATTTGTAGTATTGTATGAGCATCTGAGTTGTTTTTCGTAGAAAACTTAAAAAATTATCAGCTGATGCTGAGTTTTATATCCTAACTTTTTGGTACATCATCAACTGTGATGTGAGAGTGTAATAGGTATTAGGCCAAAAATCCATCTACTATATAGCTATTGTTTCTATTCAGTAATATGCATCTGATAAAGTAAAATCTGAAACTTGAAGGCCTTGTGCAATAGAACACCATTTTTTTATGTCCTAAGTGGCCTCCATTAGCAGCATTTGTTTGAAATAATCAATTCATTTCATTGCATTAGTTTCAACTGATGACTTGTGCAAATCGTACTTTGTAATACTACTACCTTCTGCTCTACAAATCAAACAATAATAAACATATTGTAAGGAATAATCAAGTTAATAACTAATAGGATCAAGACTCTGCTCCATGGTACTCGTGTTATTGTGTTTTTAAGACATTTTACCATGTTACATGTTTATTTCTCGAGCATAGCTATTGTTGCTGATGTTCTGGAGTAATTATAAACCTGAAAAACTACATAACTGTGTTCTTGTTTTATCTATGTTTCTTAATTGAAGTTGAGAAGTGATTTTAAGTCACTTCATGGTTGACAAGCCACTGTTGTGTATCTTAACAGGCATTACCATCGGGACAAAAAGAGTGCCTGCCTTTTCCATCCTCTCAAGTTGGTTGTTCAGCTAGTATGATGGCTACCATGATTGGCACTTCTAATTGCATGCTTATGAATCCGGGTTGTAACCGTAACATCAATCTAGGATATCCTGTTGGCCAAGTTCCTTCAAACTTAGCTCCTTCACCATCCAACATTACAGTGAAAAATAGCCCTGGTGATTTTCAAGACTCTGGATTATCACCAGCTTTTCTAACCAGTGACTCCCGATTCCCAAATTTGGAAGCTAGTTGCCCACAAGCTAGGGATAAAGCGAAGATAAGATACAATGAAAAAAAGAAAACACGAATGTACGTTTTTCATCCCTGTTACATTGAAATTGATGTTTATCTTCTGTTTTAATGTTAATATGATACTGAGATAACTCATTTTCTGGTTAAAAATGTTTGGAGGACTCTGTCCCGAAATCAAAATTGTTCTGTTTTAATAACTGATAATCTATAGATTAACTTCTTTTGGGATGACATTAACTGTTATCTTCAATAGATTGCCTCTTCAACATATGAAATCATCAGTTGTAATTTGTTGGCATGATTTTTGTTTTACTTTTCCTGGAACAAAACAATCAGTGTGACAATAAAAACAGAATACATCTCTGCATAATGAACATTACTTATGTTCCCAATTTAAGATGGAGGAGGCTGTTTTGCATTTTATTTTTCAAAATTCGGTTTAAATAGCTATTAATTCACATGGTCAGGATGATGCAGGACAAGTTCTTCTTCAGTTGTTTTTTCATTTTCCTATTTACAGATTTGGTAAGCAAATAAGATATGCCTCCCGTAAGGCTAGGGCTGACACTAGGAAACGTGTGAAAGGCAGATTTGTGAAAGCAGGCGAAGAATATGATTATGATCCTCTTGTTGGACGGAACTTCTAAGGCGAATTATGGAATCATGCCCCTGATCATGAAGTTAAAAGATTTAATAAGACAACAATTAGTCCATCTAAAAATGTTTGTAAATAATGTTATTCATAATGGCATGATAAGCATTGAACATATAAAATGCAGTCATTTAGAATTACATATACATCCAAACTCAGTGGAGTCAAAATGATAATTACTTGCCTCAGTTAGTGAATGGAACTTTGAGTGATTCAGCTTTATTTGAGGTCTTGTCCTTCATAAGTCTGTTAGCAAAACGACACCGAGTCTCTGGCCTACTTTCAGTAAAGAAAGAAAAGGTCTACAATGGATCAATTGCTAAAATAAAGAGCTTATTGTAGAATACTAGATTGAAGAAATTGAGAAATCAGTAACATTAGAGTGAAGAAAATATAAAGAAACACTGAAAATTTAGTCATCTTCAGATTAGCCTGCTTTTATTTGGTTTATAGGGAAAGCCAAACAGGTATTCAGATAAGGACAGCTGTAGGAAACAAGTTTTCTGCTAGAAGTGATCTTATACATAGGTTTTTTTTTTTTTCCTCTCTTTTTGGAAAATTTCCATTGTTGACTAGTACTAATATGGCACATAGAGGTTAATCACAGTATTGACAGCATATCGCATGCACTTTCAAAGTTCAGGTCTTAACCCTTTAATTACATTGCTTAGGACTCAATAGCTAACAACATTATCATTTCTCTTGTTCGATATTAGGCTGCAATACAACTTCTATAAATTTCCTCCCTTGGTGCACTTTTTAGCATGTCATTTCCTTGTACACATACTCGACTTAGGCCTTCTCAATTGTACTTACTATTGCTGATTTACTTGGTCGTTCTTGATAATGGAGAATTGGCAGTAAACCTCCCTTAGTGTATAAATGTGCTTTTATTTGCATTTGTTATGAGAATTATTTGGCTTCATTTCAGACGCCTGTTTCTTATGCACAAGTCTATTTTACTGTAGGCACCTTAAATTATTTGAGGTGTGAACACTTGAGTTATAACCGAGTTCATCCCTGGCAATCTATGAACTGTCTCAATTATGCTCGTGCTATAGCTCCACATGATTTGCTACTCTTAACAATAAATTATGCATGTAAAATTACTGCTTACATGACATGCTACTTTCGTATGCTTCAGTAACCGCATACACTCAACTGAGGATGTTATTCTATTGGTATATGTGTAGGAAAAATTATGAAGGTACACACATCAAGAAGTCCCAGCTGGCTTTGAAGAACCTTGAAGCAAAAAACCATTGGTGCATATTTTTTTCTTAGACCCTTTCCTTTAGCTTTTTCCTAATCATCTATGTCGCCACTGCACCAGGCAAAACCCTTGTTGCAAGTTAATTTTGGTTAATGATTTTGTTATTGTTGCACAACACAAGCACCATTCCATGTAATAAGAACATTGATCCTTGGTCATCAAATATGAAATAAGGAGTAGAATTTTGGTCACAATTTGTCCTTTTGATTTCTTTCATATTTTAAAGTACTGTATATTCTTATTCTGCCTGTTTTCTTTAGTTGTAGATGAAATGAACTATGAAGAATGGTAAAAGGGAAATTGCTTGAAGTAGCAGAGTCAGTAGCAGAAGCAAGTTGTTCCCCTCTTTAAGGCCTCTGAAGGAGAGAAAGTTTTTTTAAAAAAGGGAAGAGGATAGTGTACCATGTACATGCAGGAAGTAGATAATGTCCCAATATAAAACACTGTGAAGTTGTGAGGAAAAATGAAAATTAAATGTAATCTCCCTAAATTTTGTACTTTGAATCAGTACATATGCTATACAATTACTTTTTTTTTTTTTTGCTTTTATCCTCCCCTTCCCAATTGTCCAATTCTTGTCTTAGAATAGAAAAGGTCTGATGAAGGATTTTCAACTCCTCAACACATCTAGTATTGTTTTCGTCTTCGAAATATTATTTACTTCTGAATAAATTGCACAAATTAAAGAGTTTGTGACTAGAAATAGGGATATTCAAATTTCGGTTAAAACCAAATTAACTGAATTAATTTGATTGGAGGTCGATTAATGAATTTTTGAAAGTTTAATTATCGATTAATTCAGTTAGAAATCGAGTAATTAACCGAATTTAATAATTAATATAGGAAAGAGTTATCTCAAGTTGTGAGTTGAACCAGAAGTCAACAATCCAATACACTATTATTTTTATTTTCAAAGTGTTTTATTTTTTAAAATAGTTAATTCAAAATCATATTATTTTGATTTTCTTAATAATATTATTATTGAAATGTTACAAATTTTGTAACAAATTTTTAACAAATAATTATAAATATTAAAATTGATAACTCTGTCATATAAATTTTGTACTTAATTAATTTTTAATAATTTATCCTATTTTTTATCCCTAATTAATAATTGAATATATTTTAATGATATATACCATAATTAATAATTTTTATCCTTAATCAATATTTTATTATATTTTTTTAATTATATATGCATGATATAATATATATCATATATCTTATATAATACAAATGAAATACATGAGTATTTTTGGATCAATCACTAGCTGACACATCTGCATACTAATAGAATTAAATTATAAATATGGATTACACACTTAAAATGGATTTAATATCAATATTTTCTTTTTATTTTATATGAAATAAAAGTGCGACAACCTTTATAGTTGCATCTTTTCATTATAATTTTTTTTAAATTTGTTAATATGACATTTTGAAATTAAAAAAAGACACTATAATGAACATGAATTTAATAGAAATTTTTAATGGTGATCACAATCCTTAAAAAATCATATAATTATTTTAATCAGAATAAAGTATTTAAACTAACTAATGACATTATATGAATCGAAGTATCAAATTATGTCAAAATTAAAGTATAGAGATTCAGTTTCAAATTTGAGTGAAATATAGAGATTAAAATTGAAATTTAACCATTTTTATATATTTTTAAAAAAGCAAAAGGACTAAAGATTAAATTTGACCATAATATTTTCATATAAAAAAAAGGAAAAAAGGATTGATGTCTTGCATGGAAGGCTTTAGGACCTTCCTTACACATTCAAGATTATAATTTCAAAAAAAAAAGTGATTTGAAATTTAACCCTCAACTTAGGTTATTCTTTTTAAAGGATGTCATTTTTTTTTAATTCTTACATAATTATAATTTTTATAATTTCAAAAAAAAAAATTATGTTTTAAAGAATGTTTTTCATATTTTATAAATTATTTATAATTAATGTGACTTATCATTAAGTCTATAACAACTGATAATGAACAAGACCAAAATGTTAGTAACCAAAATATAACTTTTCAGTAACAAAAAAATTAACCAAAGTTGAGTGATTTTTTTTAGGTTATCTTAATTAATTTCATCTTTCATGTTAAACAAAACTCTAAAATTTTTTCATTACTTTTTTTACTCTCATTAAGTAATTAATTTAATTAATTAATTACAAAAAAAAAATTTCTTTACTTTTAGTTTAGCATGGAAAATTCAAAATTATATAATCAAAAGAAATTTAAATTTCATAGAAAATTATTAAATCTGAGTTACTTGACTTGATTTTATTAAGGATAGTTTGGAAAAATAAAACAAAATTTTTGAAATTTAGGAGATTAAATTAATTAATTTAATTAACTTCAAGATTGTAGTAACAAATCGGTTGACATTATAGAGTGATAAAAATAATTCAGCAATTTATATAATTGATTTTGATGTTACAAAATTTAAAATTTCAATATTGAAACAAGAAATTTAGAATTTTTGGCAATGAGATAAACACATGCAATTTGATAATTTTTTAGTTTATCACTTTTTCACTTTAATTCTTAATATTTTTTATCCCAATAAATACTTAATTTTTTGAGTGATCAAAATGAAAGCGGCCTAAAAATTGAGTGACTAAAATGAAAGTGTAAATATGACATGACGTGTAACAATCAAAATTTAACAATTGAATGACTAAAATGAAATAATTCAAAAAGATGGATGATGAAATTGCAAAGATTTCATATTGGGTAATCAAAATGAAAGTTTCCTTAAAATTGGGTGACCACCAAGTGTGTAAGTTTCCTTAAATTTGATGAATTACGTAAGCCATTATCTAAGGCCCCGTTCTTCAAGAACTAGCCCATAATAGGAATGTTCAAACGATTAATGAATCGATTAATCGAATCGAATTAGTATTAATCGAATTAAATAAATTTTTTAATTCTTTAACTATTAATAGAATCAATTTTTTTTAAAAAAATTAACCGAATCAAAATATTTCGATTAATTCGGTCGGTTAATCGAATTAACCAAAATTTATATGTTTTATTTTTTTGTTAAAACAAGTATAAAATATATATATAAAAATAAATTAATAATATTTATTTGATCAAATTAACCAAATTAATCAAATTAATAATATCCTAATACATATATAATATATAATATTATTTATTAAGTACGATTAATTATCTGATTTTGAACTGAATTAATTATTAACCGAAATTAAAAAAAGTAATCAATCTTCGACTGAACTAAATCAATTAACTAAATGGTTAATCAAATTAAATCAATTCGATCAATTAATTTAATTTTAACTTAACTTTGAAAAATCTTAACTCATAAGTCTAGTTAAAGACCATAACTGCGCCCCATTTAATGAGAAAAGCAAATTTCGCTGACTGACAATAATTGTAATACTATTTTTGAGACTAATAATTGTATTACTTTTGTTGTTTTTTGAAGAAATATAATTGCACTAATTGGACTAAAATAAAAGTGACAATTATTTCGAATCTCGAATATTAATATGATAATTAAAGATATTTTTTGATTTAAATATAAGTTGGATCGCGTTAGTCATAAAAAAATTACAATTATTTCAATATAGAGAAAGTTAATTTTTTTTTAAAAATCGTAATTAAATTATATATTTTTATGATAATAAAAATATAATTTTATTATTTAAATAATTTATATTTTTATAATTTTAAAAAAAATTAAATTAAATTTTTATCATTTTAAAAGATAAAAATGTAATTTTATTATTATTAATTTAAAATTTTATAAACTATAAAAAAATTTAAATATTTCATTTTAAGTAAGATCGGATCCTGCCGGTCTTGGATTCACCACTATGAATGTGAGGAAAAATAAAAAATGTCTACTCACTATGCTTATAATGAACATCCTTTTTTAAAAAAAAGAATTATTATCTTGACAAAAATCATTTAGAATATTCCAATCCTTCAAAACATTTTACAATATTGAAAATCCTTCTTATAAATCATATTTTCATTTTTAATACAAAATTTAGTTATTTTTTTTAGTTATGTCAAATTTTACTATTTGTTCATCTTAAAGTTTTTTTTAAGTTACAGAAATAGTTATTTTTGAACTCTTATTTATTAATTTTAAAATTTTGAATTGTGAATTAAATTGTAGCGATTAAATCTGGTAAGTTTAACTTTATTATTAGATTTTATTTTTTAATTTCATCATGCTTTAAGTTTTTTTTGTATTTTTCAAATTTTAAAATTTTAATGATGATTCAAATGATAATGTTAACAATATGATATTATAAAAAAAAAGTAATTTTGACAATTCTAATGACTATTGTTTGGATGAAGATTGAAATTTTAAAATTAAAAAATGCGAAGACTAAAATTACCTAATTAAAGTAATTTAAATGTTTTACTAAACGAATTTTAGCAAATATAAAAAAGCTTGTTGATTAACATAAATGAACCAAATTTATCTTGTTCATGTTTGATTCGTTTATAAACGAGCATAAAAATTTATCTTTCTAAATAAATGAATAGAAACAAATAGAAACCGATCTGTATGGTTATGTTATTGGATTGAGAAAATAACAATAATTTTGGATAAACTATAAAAATGGTCATTTTTATTTGCTTTAGATTATAATTTAATCATTTATATTTGAAATTTTACGTTTTAGTCATTTATGTTAGAGTTTTGTTACGAAATGATCATTTTACCATTAAGCTCAATTACTTTTCTAATGATAATTTTACATGAAAATTCAAATAAATTTTAAATACAGCTGCATTTATCTTGCGTTGGAATGAGCATAGCAATCACCAAAACCAAAATCGCCCTTTCCATGGTTCTGCAACGCTACACTTTCAACCTTTCCCCTGCCTATGTTGACACAACTTTACCAAATCTTTCACTCAAGCCACAACATGGCCTTCACTTACTGTTTCATTCATTACATTGAAATTGGTAAAATACTGTTCATCGATTTACTCTATTTTGCAACCATATGATGATATATGGTTTGGGGATTTCATGTTTTGGCAATAAGATTATATATGCTCTAATGCTTTTTAATTCTAATTTGCTTTAGTAATATATTATATTATATTTATTATTATGTAATTTGTATCAATAAACAATAAAAGTTTAAGGGTAAATTATTAAAATAGTCATTTTTGTTTATCTATATTTTAGTCACTTATGTTTGAAATGTTACGTTTTAATCATTTACATTAATATTTTGTAATGTTTTAGTCATTGAGCCGTTAATTATCGTTAACGGTGTAACAGTAAGCTGACGTAACATGTTAAATCATCATTTCAAACAAAAAATTTAAGTTAAATTATACAATTAGTCTCTATATTTTTTCATTTTGAACAATTTAATTTTTTTTATGTTGTTTTAATTTTTCTTTTTTTTTCTTTAATTCTCATTCTCTTCTGCTTCTCCCTCTATTTTCCTTCCTTCTTTATCTCTTTCAACATAGTTTTTTTTATGTTTTTCATTTCTTAAATTTTTTTTATGTTTATGAAAAAAAAATATGAAAGTTTAAACCAAAATAAAACTTGTTTCGCATATTCTCACCCCACAATTACAAACCCTCATCGTCCATCATCGCTTTAATGAATAAATTTAGATCTCTCAAATACCTAGTCCACAAGCTCGCCTCACTCGAAGACCTCGCCAGTGTATGAGTTAAAATGAAAACGTCTTAAAAGTTAGGTGACAAAATTACAAAGATTTCATTTTGGGTAGTCAAAATGAAAGCTTCCTAAAAGTTGGGTGACTAAGTGTATAAGTTACCCTAAATTTGATGAATGACGTAAGCCATGATCTAAGGCCCCGTTCTTCGGGAACTAGCCATTAAGTGTAGTTAAAAACGATAACTTTGACTTTTGTGATTTGGTTTGGCCCAACAACGTCATTCTAATTATTTGAATGTAAGTAAAAATATCTACTCAAGCTTAGTTTAGAAATATTTCTAAAACGTGTTTACATTTTTGGGGAGAAGTTAAAATTTTTAGCTTATGAAAAAACTGCTTTTGAACCCATTTTTGACTTGGAAAAAACATTTTTTCTATGTAGGAATGCTCTTATCTCAAAAAATATTTTTTAGAAACAATACTATACATATAATTAAAATCCTTGTACATTTTTAAAATAAGAATTATTATCTTCACAAATATCATTTACAATCCTTCAAAGCATTTTACAATACCCAAAATCCTTCTTATAATTCAGATTTTCAGTTTTAATACAAAATTTAATTATTTTTTAATTATGTCAAATTTTACTAGTTCTTCATCTACTATTCTACTATATATA
This sequence comes from Gossypioides kirkii, assembly GCA_005610355.1. NCBI lineage: Eukaryota > Viridiplantae > Streptophyta > Magnoliopsida > Malvales > Malvaceae > Gossypioides > Gossypioides kirkii. The sequence continues at coordinate 4,803,607 of CP032255.1, forward strand.
ACAAAAATAATCCCATAATTTTAACTTTTAAATATATATTTTAAATTTTCAATATTAACTTAAACTATAGCAATTAAATGTGTTAAGTTTAATTTTATTATTAGTTTTTGTTCACTAAGTTCATCATCTTTTTATTTTTTTATACTTTATCAAATCTTAAAATTTTAGTCATGATTCAAACAACAATTGTTAAAATTTATTAACTAAATTTACACGATATTGCACGTGATAATATGTTACCAACATAATATTATAAAAAATAGTAGAGTTTTGACAATTCTAATGGTTATTGTTTGGGTTAAGATTGAAATTTTAAAATTTAAAAGTGTGAAGACTAAAAATTACCTAATTAAAGTATAAGTACTAAATTAGCAACTTAAACATATTGTATGGACTAATAACAAAATTTGACCTTCTAATTAAATATTACTAAGATGTTTGTTATTCCCTAGTATATGTTTGTAAATGAACTGAGCTTGAATGAGTGAATCTCTGATCATTTTCGTTTATTTATTTTTAAAATTGTTCATGTTTGTTTAGAGTTTTGAAATTTTATTTGTGTATGCTTTTTTAAAATTATGTATATTCATATTCATTTATTTAAATTTAATGAACTTGTTCATAAACATCTGATTAAACATATTGACAAACAATTAAAAATGTATTTATGATATAGTAATTGAATTGCAAATAGGTCCTAAATGGCTTATAAACGGTTGAAAGAGCTAATGAAACCTCAATAAAAACTTGTAATGAAAACGAAAATTTTGTATTAACTATAAATTGTTCTGTTAACTTAACTTGAAAGAGTATTTGAATTAAATTTCTCTGAAATTGCTTCAGCAACAAATGTAGCATATCTATATAGTGACCCAAGAATCTGATCGGGTATGAGGGTGTTACATCGTATATTTAAAATTTAATCTTCATACTTTTATTTTCAAAAATTCAGTCCATCTACTTTTTTAATTTAAAAATTTATGTCTATTTGTTAACACTTTTATAATTCTTTTATTAAATTTGCTAGCGTGACATTTTGAAATTAAAAAGATATCACTTGGTATCCATGTAACAAAAAATAACATTGCAATGGACCTGAATTTAATAGAAATTTTTAACAGTGATAACAATCCTTAAAAATTCATATAAGTATTTTACTCAAAATAAAGTATTTAGACTAACTAATGACTTTATAAGAATAAATGTATTAAATTATGTCAAAATTAAAGGATAGAGATTCGATTTCAAATTTGAGTGAAATATAGAGATCAAAATTGAAATTTAACCATTCTTATAGAATCTCAAAAAAGTAAAAGGATTAAAAATGAAATTTAACCATAATCTTTTCATATGGAGAAAGGAAAAAGACCGTTGTCATGAAAGGAAGGCCTTAGCGCGTTTCTTTTTATATATAGTTTGTATAGTTAAAGTACAGAAAATCGGTTTCGAATTTGAGTGAAATACAAAGATTAAAATTGAAATGTAACCATTCTTATTAATTTCAAAACAATAAAGGGATTAAAGATGAAATTTGACCGTAATCTTTTCATATAAAAAAAAGGACTAGCTGTCTTGAATGAAGGCTTTATGACCTTCCTTTGACATAAACTTGTATAGATTATAATTTTTTAAACAAAATAGTGAAATTTCAGAATTTTTAAATTTTTATTTTTTTATAAAATTTAACCCTCAACTTAGGTTATTTTTTAAAGGATTTCATGGTTTTTTTTTAAATTTTTGCATAATTATAATTTTTATAATATAAAAAATTAATAATTTTTTATTTTAAAGAATTTTTTTGATATTTTTATAATTTATTTAGAATTATCGTTAAAAAAGTGACGAAAATGAATACTTATTTTTTTACTTTAATTCTTAATTTCTTTTACCTAATAAATACTTATTTTTTGTTTTGAGTGTGAACAAATATACTAGGAAATGAAAACAACAGTTTAAAGAAAATATTTACTCATTAACAACTGAGTAATAAACCCAAATCATACGATACAAGAGCTCAAGGCTCTTATTTATACAGAAACTTACTAACTGTCTCAACTAATACTAACTGCCTTAACAAATACTAACTATCTAATAGACTTTCCTTAACATTCCTCCATCAACACCGTTTCTCCACTCTTTGACTTTCTCAACATCATACTTATTAACAACTTTGAGCAAAGTACGAAACTTGTTAAAGATTGGAGCAGAAAGAGGTTTTGTCAACACATCAGCAACCTGTTCCTGTGCAGGTATGTGTCCAACAAACATCTTCCCAGCTGCAACCTTTTCTCTCACAAAATACAAATCCAACTTAACATGTTTGAATTTGGAATGCATCACTGGATTAGCAGAGACTGCTCCTGCTCCCGAACTATCACACCACAGAGCAGGTGATCCTGAGGACGAGACATGCAACTCATCTAATAAGGATTGCAACTAGGAAATTTCAGCAGTTGCATGAGCAAGACTCCGATACTCAGCTTCAGCTGTTGACCTGGAAACAACAGGTTGCTTCCTTGACCTCCAAGACACAGGATTACCTCCAAGAAAAACACAAAACCCTGAAGTAGAACGCTTGTCATCCAAGTCAGTTCCCCAGTTTGCATCAGCATAGCCCACCAAGGAAAGTTTGGAAGCTGGTTTAAACAATAGACCAAAATCAATTGTGCCTTGTAAATACCGTAATATTCTTTTAACAGCTTTAAAGTGATGATCCAAAGGGCGATGCATATACTGGCACACCTTGTTTACTGCAAAACTAATATCTGGCCGAGTAATTACCACATATTGAAGAGCCCCAACTATGCTTCGGTACTCAGATTCATTTGAAATAGGGCTGCCAACTTGAGCAGATAACTGACATGAGCTTACCATAGGTGTAGGAGAGCTATTTGAGCTATCCATCTTAGACTTTCTTAACAATTCCATCACATATTTCCTTTGGCTTAGAAATAACCCAGCAGCAGTATGTGTCACTTCTATGCCCAAGAAAAATTTAATCTCCCTAAATCTTTGAGAGAAAACTTCAAGTTGAGATCCTTAACAAAAACATCCACCTCAGCACTCATACTTCCAGTGACAATAATGTCATCAACATATACTAAAACATAAAGCACCTGTTGCCCCATCTTCTTAACAAAAAGAGAAGCATCTGATTTTGGCAAAACAAAACCTGCAGAGACCAGAAACTCCTTCAGTTTGTGGAACCAAGCTCGAGGAGCTTGTTTTAGACCATATAAAGCTTTTTTTAGTCTGCATACAAGTGGAGCATTGCCATCCCCAGAAACCTCAGAAATTGGAGGTTGATGCATATAGATTTCTTCTGCCAAATCACCATTTAAAAACACATTGTTGATATCTACCTGTCAAATTTGCCACCCATATGTCAAAGCTAAAGTTAACACAACTCTGATGGTTGTTGGTTTAACAACAGGGCTGAAGGTCTCCTGAAAATCAATTTCAGCCTCCTGCAAATATTCTTTGACAACAAGCCTTCCTTTATATCGAGCTATTGACCCATCAACATGCCTTTTGAGCTTGAAAACCCACTTACAACCTACTGCCCTTCTGTTTGGAGGCAAAGATACCAACTCCCATGTTTGATTCTTTAGGAGTGCATCATACTCCTCTTGGGCAGCTTTAGTCCATTCTGGACTTAAAAATGCTTCTGCAATTGTCAAAGGCTCATGATCCACCAAGGTGGTAGTGTAAACTTTTGGTTTGAACACTCCATTCTTAGACCTTGTCACCATGGAATGAATATTAGTAGAAACAACAGGAGCAGCAACCTGTTCTGGTATTATATCAGCAGTAGTAGAAACTTCCTCAAATTCTTCCGATTCAGCAATAGGAGATGAAGTAAGAGAAGGACTATTAGCAACCTCTTCAGAAGGACCATGTACCATAGGAGAAATTTGTCCTGCATGCTCTACCAAACCCTTAGATAAAAGAGGAATAAAGGAACACTGATAACTTGTGTCTGATTTGGTGAACCACTTGAAGCACTCTTGACAGCAAAAGGAAATTTACTTTCATCAAAAATAACATGTCTGGAGACAACAATTCTTCCAGTAACATCCAGACACTTATAGCCTTTGTGTAATAGGCTATAACCAACAAAAGTACACTCTGCAGAACGAAATTGTAACTTATGACTATTATAAGGCTTGAGACAAGGGTAACAAGCACATCCAAAAACCCTTAAATGTTGATATCCAGGAGACTTTTAAAAAAGGACTTCAAATGGTGACTTATCCTTTAGAACAGGAGTAGGAAGTCTATTAATAAGATGCACAACACTTACAAATGCATGTGTCAAAAACTTATAGGTAGAGATGTCTGAGCCAACAAAGTAAGACCTGTTTCAACAATATGCCTTTGCTTTCTCTCAGCAAGGCCATTCTGTTCAGAGGTGTATGGACAAGACACTCTATGTTGAATACCTGATCGAACAAGAATAGACAACAAAGGCCTGTATTCTCCCCCCAGTCACTTTGAAAAGCTTTAATTTTAGAATTAAACTGCACTTCAACCAGCTTCTGAAATTCCATAAACTTTGAAACCACTTCAGATTTATTTTTACCAGATACATCCAAGTAAACCTACTGTACACATCTACAAATGAGACATAGTACAAGCAGCCTTCAGAAGAAACAGTAGCTGGTCCCCAAACATCAGACACAACTAACTCAAAAGGAGAAGAATACAGAGTCTGAGAATCTAAAAATTGCAGCTTATGTGACTTGCCAAGTTGACAAGCTTTACACACTACAGGCATTTTGCTTTGTTGAACAGAAAGATTACAACTTCGAAGAACATATTGAAGAACCTTAGGACCAGGATGGCCAAGCCTCCTATGCCACAAACCAACAACATCAAAATAACCAAACTCAACACTATTCAGAAAATGACTATTCTGCAAATCAACATTCCTTCCACCAGGTTCAGCAGCCGTAGCAACAAATCTATACAAACCCTCATGAATGTGCCCCATTAGTAAAACCTCCTTGGTCTAAACATCCTTCACAAAATAATAAAAGGATGAAATTCAAAGAAAACACTGTTACCTTTGGCAAACTAAGCAATTGATAAGAGATTTTTGCAAACATTAGAAACATGAAGAACATAATTAAGATGAAGAATTCTTTTTCCTGTCACAAGAGCCGAAGATCCTACATGATCAACAGGTAAACTAGCACCATTTCCCATAACCAACTTACCCATACTTGTATATAAGGCAGCATCAGTTAGGTTAGATACATCATTAGTAACATGATGAGTGGCACCAGAATCAGGATACCACACTTGACCATTACTAGCACCACTTCTGCTATAGCAACATTACACTCGGATTGCCTAGAAGACTGAGCACAACATTGCCCTTGAAGTTGAGCACAACACTGAACAAACTAAGACTGAGCACATCCCTTCCAAGATGATGACATATGCCTATCCCCAGTAAACTGATGACAATTAGCAGCCATGTTGTTCAATGAAGTAGAACCTGTTTCCCCTGAAAAATTCTCATCAAAACGATAAAAGCACTTTTGTACAACATGACCAATACGACCACATAATTGACATTGAGGTCTATTATTAGTAAACCGGCCTCTTGAAGCACCTCTTGCTCCCCTAAAATAACCTCTTGTTCCTCGAAAACCACCTCTATTAAAACCAGAAGCCATTTCTTTGAACTGACCAGTCTCATTGTCCCTTTTTTGAACCATATTCACTTGCATATGAATATTACTCACAAACTCACTTTGTCTAGACTCACAATCAACCAACAACTCAGCAAGAAACTCAAGAGAAAGATTTGTAGTAGAAGCAACTGCTCTAACTGAATCATACTCAACAGGTAAACCAGAAAGAATAATTCCCACCTGTTCTTGATCAGAAACCTCAGTACCAACAACAGTCAAAGTATCACACATCTGCTTTATCTTGAACATATAATCTTTAATGGACATTTGACCCTTCTTTTGAGAATACAGCATATGCTTTAAACTAAACATTTTAATATTGGATTTAGTGGCAAACCTTCTCTACTGCTGACCAAACATCCATGCTTGTAGTGACTTTTGTCAAATGAACAAGAACACCATCACTAATAGTACATAACAACCATGAAGCCAAGAGTTTATCTTGTTGTTTATGAAACAAGAACTCTAGATTATCTGTACAAATCCCATCTTCACCAGTCAAAGTTTAAGGAACATCAAATTGAGGACCTAACACATACCTTTGCAACCCGTAGCCTTCAAGTATCAACATAATCTGAAGCTTCCACAACAAAAAATTATTATCATTAAGTTTAACAGTATCATGCTTTGGTATAAACTGAACACGATGATTTCCTCCACTTCCTGCTGACACGTTCGACCTCTCTTATACTTCAGCATCTGAGGAAGAACGATCGTTCCCAAACATTACCTCCACTTCAGGATCCATGCTTCTTGATTTCCAATCACACCAAGAACGAACCAGCTCTTGATACCATGAACAGATATACTAGGAAATGAAAACAAAAGTTTAAAGAAAATATTTACTCATTAACAACTGAGTAATAAACCCAAATCATACAATACAAGAGCTCAAGGCTCTTATTTATACAGAAACTTACTAACTGTCTCAACTAATACTAACTGCCTTAACAAATACTAACTACCTAATAGACTTTCCTTAACAGAGTGATCAAAATGAAAGCGATCTAAAATGAAAGTGTAAACATAATATAACGTGTAGCAATTAAGATTTAACGTTTAGATGATTAAAATGAAAGCGTGTTAAAAGTTAGGTGATGAAATTGCAAGGATTTCATCTTGAGTAACCAAAATAAAAACTTTCTAAAAATTGGGTGACCAAGTTACCCTAAATTTGATGAATGACGTAAGCCATGATCTAAAGCCCTGTTCTTCTAGAACTAGCCATTAAGATCCTTGGCAGTCATTTAAATAAGGCCACAAAAGTAACAATCACAGCAACGTAAGCAAAAATGTCTACTCACTATGCATATAATTCATATCCTTTTACTATTTTTAAAATAAGAATTATTATCTTCACAAGTATCATTTACAATCCTTCAAAACATTTTACAATTCCCAAAATCCTTCTTAAATTATAGCAATTAAAGTTTAATTCTTTAACTTCGCAAAAAGCGACATGATTTTAATTCAAGAAATCCTTGTCCAAGCTTTATCAGAATACTTTTTCAAACACCATTTTATCCTAACCAAGGATATTATATTCCATACCCAGTTCAAACTCAAACATATACACCACAGGTAAACTACTTACCTTGGTCCCAAGATCCCAACACTGCATATCAGAATACTTTTTCAAACACCATTTTATCCTAACAAAGGATATTATATTCCATACCCAGTTCAAACTCAAACATATACACCACAGGTAAACTACTTACCTTGGTCCCAAGATCCCAACACTGCATATCAAACCAATTATGCAGAAGTAATTAAAAATGCAGAAAAATTTGTGTGAAAGAAAATTTGTTGAAAACACAACAAATGAATGAGGTTAAAGATTTTTATAATCCTGGTTTACCACCAAAGATATATAATATTATTAATGAAATATGGAAAACCCATATTACAGAACAAAGAGTAAATTTTAGAAGAGCTCTTACTAAACTTTCTCAATTTTTAGTTGAAAAAACAATTAAAGAACAAAATTGTCATGATTTACTACTAAAATCTATTTTATATAGAGAATGGGATGATTTTGATATAGGATATTTAGACCTAAAGGAGATAAACAATCTTTTTGATACGGTTTAATATTTTAAAGACATAAAACAAATAATTCGGTTCTTAATAAATTATTTAGGTTATGTCTTTATAATAAATCTTAATTTATTTTACCAATAGAAATATTTACAAAAATAAAAAGGATTATCTGCAAACAGCAGGATCTATTTCGGAAATCTTTTTCTGAATATTTTTTCCAATCTTTTGTTTTTACAAATATTCTGGGAAAAAATTTTCCTGCTATTAAATTCAGACTTGATCATGAACCATTTGATATAACAAGTATTGAATGGGGTTTTGTAAAAGAACTTACGATACAAAATTTTTCTTTTTATTTAACAAAAGATTTTTCAGCCTTTATAAAAACAATGTTAATTAAGCAGACTCAAGATCAAGATTATATAAAATATTTTCATATCAATATCCACAGCCTCATTGGTATTGCTGAAAAAGAAAAATTTTATAAGCCATATCAAATATGAGACTTTAAAATTGTGCTTGGAGGACCCCTACTCTCAACGACAAACGAAGATAAAGAGTACTTGACAAAATCCATTGACAAGTGCCAGAATAATTTTCTTTATTATCAAGTCCAAGCAGGAATTGATTTTATGGTCAAAGCCAATGACATCTTAACAAAAACAACATATCGCTTCTGGACAGACGGAAGACCAATATTTGCATACGATTATTGTTATGGCAATCGTAACCGGAGCGATGAGCCAGATGAACATACTCTTCAGTTATTAAAAAAGATAGCTGATATGGAAATTGATGACTACCCACCAGAAATTATTGAAAGCATCAAGAGTACATGGGAAAATTGGAATTCACCCCGAAATTCCAATCAGTCATTAAACCTGGATGAATTTAAAAAAATGAATCTTGATAATATCCAGGAGGGCTAGAAGACAAACACGTGGAAGCCACCAAAGATTGAAAATGTGCTAGAAGAAAAATTAAGGCACTATGAAAAGACAAGACATTAAAAAGATGTCAGAAGAAGAACTACGGCACCACTTGGTAAAAAACTACCATATGCCAACAAAATACCATCTACAGGTGTCAATTTCAAAAAGATGAAATGACTTCATACTTATCCCTATTAGTACGTGTCAGCTCCAAAGAAAGGAAGCGATGACATACTTATCTTGACACTATTCGGACTTCAAAATTTTATGTAAAGAAGTTATTAAAATTTCCCTATAAAAGAGACGGTCTGAGCTTAAACAAGGCATTCGAAATTGATTCGAAAATCATTCAAATCTTTCTCAGTTTATCTTTCTCTGTAAAGATAAGAAAACAAAGACCATGGGAAATCTTCTAATCCTTTTTACAGCCTCTTTATGCCTTTGCCTCTTCCTAGCTTTGCTCTATGTTTTGTACAATTATTGGTGGGTACCTCATCGTCTACAGTTCATCTTGAATTCACAGGGGATCGGAGGACTTCCTTATGAATTTATCCATGGAAACAACAAAAAAGTTTTCCAAATGCAGAAGGAAGCATCTGGCAAACCTATGGCCTTGGTTACGATATATTTCCCAGAGTGATGCCTCATGTTTACTCCTGGATCAAGAAATACGGTGAGAATATGTTGTTTTGGTAGTATTTCTGATTTCCATGAACAGATTTTAATTAAATCATTTGTTTAGGGAAGAATTATCTTAGTTGGGATGGAGTTCGAGCTCAACTGAATATAACAGACCGAGAACTGGTGAGAGAGGTGATGAAAAACAGTGAAAAAACTTTTTGAAAGCCAAAGGCTTCATATTGGTTTAGGAAGCTACTAGGTGACAGCATTCCTTCAATCGAAGGCGAGAAATGGGCAAGGCATAGGAAATTGGCCAATCATGCCTTCAATGGGGAGAGCTTAAAAGTAAATCTCTACTTTCTAATCTAATTATTGTAGTGGAACATTGATAATGGATGATGGCTGGTTTTTGCAGAATATGATTCCAGCAATGATTGCTAGCGTTGGAACGATGCTTGAGAAATGGAAAGGTAAGGAAGGAAAAGAGATGGAAGTGTTCCAAGAGTTCAGATTCTTGACTTCAGAAGTGATATCCAGAACAGACTTTGGTAGCAGTTACTTGGAAGGAGAGAAGATTTTTGACATGTTAATGGAGTTGACCCGAATTATAGGCAGAAATTCTTATAAAGCAAAGATTCCTATCATCGGGTAACTTCATCTAATCCTCCACTATTTCTTTATTGCTGTTACACACTTTTAACTGTGATTTTAATCTGCTTTGCCTTTTCAGCAGGTTTTGGAAATCTGCTGATGAAATTGAATTAGATAAACTTGCGAAAATGATACATGATTCTGTGATGAAGATTGTTAAGAAAAGGGAAGAGGAAGTAATGACCGGAGAAGCTGACAACTTCGGCAGTGATTTTCTGGGATTACTCGTAAATGCCTATCATGATCCGGATGGGATAAACAGGCTTTCCATACAAGATATAGTACATGAGTGTAGAACTTTCTATTTTGTTGGGCAAGAAACAACTAATTCCTTGCTCACATGGACAACCCTACTTTTAGCAATAAATACAAATTGGCAAGACAAAGCAAGAGCAGAGGTGATTGAGGTCTTTGGTAATCAAAACCCAACTTCTGAAGGGATCGCCAAATTAAAGACTCTAAGCAAACTAACATTCACCATTTATATTAAACTTGAAATTCCTATAGTTTGATTTTTTATTTTCTCCAACAGATTACCATGATTATTAATGAAACTTTACGGCTCTATCCTCCTTTAAATGGCGTGGTAAGAAAGGTAGGAAGAGAAGTCCAATTAGGAGAACTTGTCCTACCTACTGACTTAGATCTCGACAACCGATTCATAGCACTCCACCATGACCCTGACTTATGGGGAGATGATGTTCATCTTTTCAAACCAGAGAGGTTTGCTGAAGGGATTGCCAAAGCTACTAACAACAATGCAGCTGCATTTATGCCCTTTGGATTGGGACCTCGATCTTGTGTTGGAATGAGCTTTGCAATCGCTGAAACCAAGATCGCCCTTTCCATGATTCTGCAACGCTACACTTTCACCCCTTCCCCTACCTATGTTCACGCACCTTTACCAAATCTTTTACTCAAGCCACAACATGGCCTTCACTTGTTGTTTCATTCACTACATTAAAGTTGGTAAACTATAATAAAATGTGGATGCGCAACAATTCCTTGTAATGTTCATCGATTTACTATATTTTACAACCATATGATGATATATGGTTTGGGGATTTCATGTTTTGGCAACAAGATTACATATGCTCTAATGCTTTTTTATTCTAACTTACTTTAGTAATATGGAGAGTAGCATGAAGCAATAATAACTATATGAGGGTCAAATTATTCATCGAGGTCAAGTTTGGGGCTCGATATTTAAGAGAATTTAGATAAAATGATTATGCTCAAAAATAGATTTGAGTAAAGAAACCCATTTAAAAAATAGTTTGGGCTTGGACTCTTAATACTCTAATTTGACTTGTTATTAATTCTATAACATATTTTTATTTGTCATATAATTTATGTCACAAAACTTAAATCTATTTTAATATATAATATTATACCTAAAAATGGGCTTGAGCAATAAAATCCATTTAAAATATGGGTTAAATTTGGATTTTAGTACTTAAGACTTGAATTTATCTCGATCTATTTTAAATATTGTAATATATTATATTATTTTTGTTTATAATGTAATTTATATCACATAAATAATAAATCTAAATATTAAAAGTTTAATTGTCTATATTTAAAATTTTAATGAATATATAATATTTTTAAATGTTAAATTTAAAATAGCTCAATTTTTTAAAAAATACGGATAAATTGCAGTAATTAAATCTCAAATCAAAATATAATATATGGTCACAAGCTATAAGTTGATTTATATATTATAAAAGTTATTTATCAATAAGTTTATGATGTTAAGATATAATTCGCTTTTAAGAAAAAGAAAAAAAGAGAGCTTAAATTCGAATATTAACAAAATATTATTGAAATTGACAATATTAACCCCGAAAAGAATAAACAGATGTAATACGGCAATATTCGTTTACTTTATTTTGTTGAATGAAATAAATGGTAATTGAAAAATTCGACATTTTCTTTCTTTAATTGAAATAAATCTTAAATGCAAACTGCCAAACAATATTTTCTTTTAACATTTGAATATTATATGATAGAAAGGATTTTATCAAATAGAAGCCACACCCTCATTTTATATATTTTTTAAATTATTTAATGTCATTTTAATATATATTTTTATATTATTAACACATCATTTTGTTAATTTTTTTAATCTAAAATCCTAAACCATGTCATTGATACATTTTAGCAATTTTATCAAGGTTTAAGATGTAACAGTCTGTTTTTCAATGGTGTCGAAAACGGTGGTTTTAGTACCCTATTCCGATGTTCGAGTCTGTAAAGATTAAGGTTAGTATGAAGCCTAATTAGAGTTTGGTTTTTTAATTTTGTTAATCAGATTGGTAATTTTGTCGAATTAGTGATTAATTGTAAAAGTGATAAAAGTTAATGGCTATAGAATTTTAATTAATTGAAAAACCAAATGGATAATTAATGTAACACCCCCACTCAACCCGATCGTTGAGCTCAAGTTACAGGATGCTATTTCTGTTACAAAAACAATTCACATTCAAAAACTCTAACATAAATTCACTCAATCCTCATTTCTTAATATAAATACATGCATCATACGTTAATAAAGTAAAATCGAACTCAGTCAAGCTTACGAAAGCTCTAACTTTGATTTGAGCATGAAAAAAGACCAAAATGTAAAATTTTCAAACTTTGAGCATAGGTATCGATACCCAAATCAGGTACCGATAATGTCTTTAACTTCGAAGTTCCAAAAATCAAGTTAAAATACCCAAATATTGATACAAAATTAAGCATCGATACCGTTTTGACATTCTATCATTTTCAAAATTTTAGACATAAGTCAATTCGTATCGATATCTTTATAAATTATCAATACTATATACTGGTATCGATATCAAATTGACATTCTGACGATTTTAAATACTGTTCATTTGGTAAAATACAAATATTTTTATATATAATATTCATACTTTTTGATAAGAAAAAATCAAGTAAATCACATTTTGATGCCAAAACAAAACTTAATATCATAAAGCACTTTAGAGCACGTTATTACCTGAACAACACCAATTCAAAACATACCAATACACCACAATTCATCCATTCTTAACATATTATACTTAACATTCAAACCATCACCTATTCATATACAACCATACCCAATAAACCATACCTTTTATCATCTCATTCCATCATATTTCATGCATATCGTACTCAAATACCATTTCGATATTTTTTACATATCCCACAATATTATCAACATAAATAGTACATATTTGAACCTTGAACTTTTACGATTTGAACATTTAACGAGGGCTAATTCAACAATCATCAAAGTGAAAACAACAACACCTATATACATGCCATATAACTGAGTCCAGAACGTTTAAAAGACTATCAATCGAAGGCTTGATAGTATGAGGTCTGAAGTGATCCGATCGTCTCGTTCCGCAAAAGGTAACTACAAACAGAGAAAACAAAATAGAGTAAGCATTACGAATGCTTAGTAAATTCATAGGTTTTAAAATTGTAGACTCACCTCAATTCACAATTAACATATCAAATTAGCTACATGAATATTGTTTCCTGTTACCACATTTCACAATAACAAGATGAGTACGTCAAATAACCGAGCTTGATTGCTCGTTCGAGCGATAACTCAAATACACACTTGAGTATTGAAGTGCTAAGCCCGTAAGCATCATATGTCATACGATATTACATCCCTCCAGAATCCACAACAAATGCTGGAGTGATGCTTGACCATTGGGTTGCTGCCCATTCTTGGCCATTTTCTACCACATTTAATACCTATACTAGCTTAGTTTTGTTCTTTAGTTGCTAAAAAATAATAGAGAAAAAAACAAAAAGAGTGGGACTTGAACCTTGATTCTCTAATCAACATACTAAGTTCTCTACCACCTAGACTAAGGCTTCTTTTTTAATAACTTTATTAATTCTAACCATATGAGTTTTGGGCAGTCATATATTTAAATGAACTTGATCTTTATGCTATGCCTATTTTCGGGCATTTGAGGCGTGTATCTCAACCATGGAACAAGTGTAATCTCTAGATTTTTTTTTAATATCTAGATTCCATCTCTAGATTTTATTTTAGTGTCGATATATTTCACATATTAATACATTAGTTGTGTATTATATAGTAGTTATAAGGATGTATTAATTATAATTATATAAATGTATTAATAGTAGTTACAAATTATGAATTATTCCTAAAAGAATTCCTTTCACCTATTCCATCTTCTTAATTAATATTCCCCTACAAGAAAGTTGATCTTAGGCAGGTGCAACCACTAAAATTCTTCACATTCGTATTAAAATTAGATAATAAAGCAAAGTCGTAAACCAACCCACATGAATCTCTTATGAAACAAATTCTGTAAAAAAAAAAAAAAAAGGAATTTGGTATCTTTAAAAACGAAGCTGGGTTTTGCTAGTGTTCATGTTCATTAAACCAAATCCAAATGGTAAAACTATTAATAAACTAATCAGTGTTCTCTCTATATATAATGCAATTCCTAATTCAAACCCAAATCAATTCTATCATATTCCATCTCTGTTCCATAATCGATTTTAATCACGATAGCAATGGCGAGGACATTAGTATGTTTGGCTGCCATAGCCATGCTGGTCCAGTTAGCCATGGCAGCAAATTACACAGTTGGAGGTGCTAATGGAGGCTGGGATTCAAGCACTGACCTGCAAACTTGGGCTGCATCACAAAAATTCGCAGTAGGTGATAATCTGAGTAAGTCACATGGAACTATCTGTGTATTACATGCTGTTATGGTGCTTTAAAAGTGAGCTTCGAGTTGATATACCGGTTTTTTATCTGCAGTTTTTCAGTATGCTCCGAACCACGACTTGGTTGAAGTTACAAAGACGGACTACGATTCGTGCCAGACGAGTAGCCCGATTCGAACTTATACGGACGGTAACACGGTTGTACCTCTCACTTTCCCAGGGAAACGGTACTTCATATGTGGAACGCCTGGACATTGTAGCCAAGGGATGCAAATTGAGATAGACACATTAGCAACATCTCCTACATACCCACCCTTGGCCTCTCCAGCTCTGGAAACTTCTCCCTCACCAGCCGAAACCCCGGAATTGGCTCCGGAAACTTCTCCTTCTTTCCCACCATCAGTGTATCCAGCTCCCGAAACTTCTCCCATGCCAGCGGAAACCCCAGAATTGGCTCCAGAAACCTCGCCTTCGCTCCCACCATCAGTGTATCTGGCCCCCGAAACTTCTCCTTTGCCAACAGAAACTCCGGAAGCAGCTCCTGGCAGTCTATCTTCCGCTGTCATTCCTTCAATCGAATCGCCTGGAACCTCGTCTTCTCGCAGCGATCTTTCACAACAACCACTTCCTTCATCAGCTAACACGAACAGCTTCCGGATATGCCTCGGATTCGGGTTTGGCGTTATGCTGGTGGTGCTTTTGGCACTCTAAGCCTCAGAAGATTACTTTCTTTGGAAGTAACCTTCAAGTAATGTCATGTTTGTGCATTTCTTTTCTGTTCTATTCTGTGTAATGCTCCATTGTATGGCTCATTTCAGAAATGGAGTCGAATTTCTGTGTAATGCTCCATTGTATGGCTCATTTCAGAAATGGATTCTTAATTCGACTCGACTGGACTCGATAAAATTATTGTATTTCAGATTTGAAGAAGCAGAAACCGATAGAAATTGCTTGCTTGTAGACAGAATGTGTAGCGCATAAACAATGTGACCTTCACAGGCATAACATAAGGAACCATAAAGAGAGTGGTAATGCAAGAACAATCAATTGCAGCACTGGAAGCCAAATAGCAGTGGCATGTCAAAGAGATAAACACTGTCAACAATCAAGCTTGAATTAAAGAAAATTACCAATGCCAGCCATTAATGGCCCTAAATTTTTATATAAGTAAAGGAATTAAATTCCCAAAAATAAAAAACGCAAAAACTAAATTATAACTTTGTGAATAGTATAAAGATCTATGACATAATTTAACTCAAAATTAAAATACAAAACAATAAAATGTCAAAAGAAAAATTAAATTTATCTTACACACTATTTTGTTTGTGACAAATTTTTTAATTAAAAGGTCTGAGAAAGCAGACTAATGGAAATGCGGGGTATCGATCCCCGTACCTCTCGCATGCTAAGCGAGCGCTCTACCATCTGAGCTACATCCCCACCGGTGATACCTCGGCATTGGTAAACCATTATGACCCAATTACTTCCTGGGCAAAAATCGTAAACTCAAGGAATCTGGAAATGGGGTGTCCGACTTTAAAGTTGTATTGATGTTTGGAGTTTTGTGGATCCCACCTCTGTTTTTTTCTTCTTCTTTTCTCCCTCGATTCCTGGTATGGTGAGTTTTAACGCTCCTTTTTTACAAAATGACAATGTGTAACGCTTGTTTTGATATTTGCAGTTACAGAGAATATTCCCTTTTTCTGGTGTTTATCTTCTGTATTTTTTTAAATTATAATTTCTGTTCCTTGTTTCAACAATTTCCGTTTAATTTTTCTGATTTATGGTTTTTTTTATATGTGCAATGGGGTTAAACATCTGTCTCATCCAATGAAAAAGATGGATGATTGTGTTTGATGGAGATGGTCATAATTAGAATTTCATGTTCAAAAAATGAATATCTTAGTCATTGGAATAATGGGTCTTCTCCAGTTTGCTGCTTGTCCATTTCACTAAGATAGGATGGTCAAAGCACAAACTATTATACCAATGAAATACCTGTGCATTAAATTCTATGGTTTGTTTTGATGTAGATTAAGGTCCTTAATAATGGAGCTAATTTTGGAAACACATGGTTTTTATTTAGTGGTCTCAAGTCTCAACTCGATTAGGGGGTTACATAATTGGATTCTCTTAATGCTATTAAACGCTATGTAACTGTTACTAGTCAAATGTTGTAAAGAGGAAGTCCAATCTTTAGGTGAAGGTTGTATCTGAGTTGATGAGATATGTGAAATGACATTCTAGAACAATGGAAAGTCGAAACCGAAGTGGTCATAGAGGTTCTTGTTGAAAATTGGAGACCAAACACAATAGAGTTCAAATTATGACTTTGCCTGCCTTTAATCATTGATACCGAACACGGATTCCTTCGAACTGCCGTATCGTACTTGTTTCATTAAGAATGAATCTTCTTTTACGATTTCTACTGTTTCATTACGGAAATGCCACGCAGAGCATGTCAATCCGTTGGTTTCAGTTGGCAAACGTGATTGCTGCTTTTTTGGACAACTCCCATCAAAGTGTGGATTTTGATGGGCGGTGCGGTGCGGTATGTTTAGTTTACTTTTTGTATCAGTAAATGTACCGCTCATCCAAACCCACTCTCTGTTTGCTTATAGTTGGCATAGGTAAGTTCAAGAATATGTACAATTTTCTCCAGAGTTTTTACAGTGCCTAAGAAAACCCCTTAGAGATTATGATTGAGGGACTTTTCACCATGCCTGCTTTACTTTCTTCAGTGGCCCCAAAATTTAATGCATATGCTTCCCTTCTCATCTTTATAAACTCCATTTCTCTTAGTAAACTACAACAAAATTTCTTCCTGTTCCATTTTATTACTCAATTTCCTTCCACAATGGCTCAAAATATTAAGAGAAGTGGCAGTTCTAGGTCTCGTCGGATTACTTATGTAAAACGTAGGGAAAGCGTTCTCAAGCAGGCCGCTGAATTATCTATGTTATACAATATAGATGTTGGACTTATGATGTTTTCTCCTACAGGTCAATTTACCAGTTTTGCTCACAAAGGAAGGTTGATGAAGAATCTCTAATAGATAACAATGTTATTTTTTTCTATGTTCTTGTGTTTTTAAGCTTTAAATGCATCTTGTGATAACATTTTTCTTATGCCTACTATAGGGTCGAGGATATCTTCCTTCGTTACTTGGACTATACTGATGAACATAAAGAGTGTGTCCTTTTGATCTTTGCTATTTTTGTTTCATAAGAAATTTTCACAAACAGCTAAGCTGAGGGTTTACTAATATGTTTGCATTGTCCTTGTCTGTGTGTTCGGCCTCTGGTTATCCCCAAATTGATGTCTGTATACCAGACCTCTTGAAAATGAAGCGGTAGTTTCTCTCTCTCTCTCTCTTTTTCTCTTTTCCCCAGTTTTCAAGATTGTTTTTATCTTCCTACTTTGCCTTCTATCACTTGTGCTTACAGTTCTTGTACGAAAGCTTGAAGCATTTGAAGTTCGAAGCAGAAATACTGGATAAATTAGGAAGGTATCTTGTCTTTTGCTCCAAACATGCACATTCTTTTTCATGTTTTAATTTGTTTCTATCTCACAATCGTTCTTTCTATTTTATCACATGATTTCTCGGCTGTTAACGCAATGCATGTGCAGCATAGAGGTAAGACAAACCCTGACCTACTTGCTGATCTTTTGCTCCCTAACGATGATAGTTCCCATAACTTTTCGGTTTTGCTCTTTCTGTTTTCTTAGACTCTTGAGAGAAAACTCGCTGATCTCAACCGGAAAAAACATGAAGCCGAGATCAAGATAAGGTCATCGGTTTTTTAAATATTTTGTTGTAGCTGGGAATCTTGACTATTGCTTGTGACAACTTGGTATAGTTTCGTATATATTTCTCTTTAACAGGTCTTATAATCCAGATATGACAAAGATCCTCACAGTTTCTGAAGCTGATCTCCACCAGCAATTTGTTATGGACGCAATTCTACGAATTGAAAAGTTAAAAGTGAGTATATTTCGGCTGGTCATTTTTCCCCTGGTCTAATGAAGGCTAATCTCAGCAATCTTATTATTATTCTTCTTTTTAACCTGTAGAACAAAAAGCTGCTTGAGCAAGAGGTTTCACCTGCAAAGCCGAATGATGTTGAGGTAACTTAAAGAAAATGGGGATAAGACAGAGAGGACTGTTTATCTAAATCAATTTCAAGCATTTTCTGTTTATTATAAACAGCCAATTATTGTTGCATGTAATAATTCCATCCATGTTTGATTTGTAGATGTCAGGTTCGACAGCTGAAGGAACTGCAAGCTCGGGAACACAGAGGTATGGAATTTTGTCTTTTCCATATGGTTCCATGAAAATGTAAATTGTCAACTCAAATTTATGAACGCTGAAATGAGTTTTACCGTTGTATTATAGGACTCAGCTTGCAGATGATCACAATGTTTACAGCATCGAACAACCAGAACCTTCAGCAAGCGGTCACTTGTCTTAGAGGTGCAAGTTTCAAAAAAAAGACAGCAATGTTGCGGATAACAACTTAAGTTTCTCTAAGTTTATATGGTTTTCATAAAAGCAAACTGTCGTTAATTACTTCGGTCTAGTCAAGCAGTTGTTCCCTTTATCAACAGTGCCGAGGGTTTAAGGTTTAAATCCCTCTTCTTCTTCCTTAGGCTTCTTTAAATGTATGGCAGTAAAAAGAAACTCGGTAGGGTTGCTAGCAGTTCTTGTAATATTGTACTCCTCGTCTGAAGTCTGAGACTTTGAAAATAGTAAGTTTTTATGGTTATTTTGAATATGGTTTACTGTATAAATTCTGTTGAATATGGCCATTAATTCCCCTGCATCAGTCGATCCTTGTCCTCAAGGATGAAAAGAAGGAAACTTCATCTGAAGATCATGAAATTTCTCCCAAGTAGCATCCTCAGAAAAAGCATTAGTCCAATCAACCAATAATTTTGTAACCACACAATTCCCTCACTTCACAATCCTCCTGTCTGAAATTCACCATAGATCCATCAGATGCAACTATAGGCAACTCAACTAGATGCACACCTTCTCTCACATGGCTCTTGAGTTGGGAAACATGAAAAGTGGGGTGCACTTTGGACCCTTGAGGTAACTGCAACCTGTAAGCTACCTTGCCCACATTGGCGACCATTGCCTCTTCTTTTCACTGAATGTTGCTTGTAAGGCTACAACTTTTGTCAGTGCGAAACTTCTGAATTATTCGTGAGGAAAATCTCAAACACACAAACCAAATACAAATAATTACTTGAACAGAAAAGTAATCAAGAGAAGGCATATATTAAGTTACTGTTTTTAAGGTTCTATTCGCTCCTTATACTTAATGTGCAAATGAGTTTCAAGCAGATGAATTTCGATGATACAATAAAATCGAATGACTATTTATTTTTTGTATTGATGAACATAACTCATTAAGTACTGAGCAAAAGTATGATAAGAAAATCAATTTCTATAAAAAAATTTGACAATAATTCTTTATAGAACAATGAGAGAAATAATAGAAATAACTTTTTATATCATGCAAATGAATAAAATCTCATTCCCATTTATAATAAAAAATTTAAACTTTTTAATAAGTGTTTTTAATACGTGTTTTTTGAATAATCACATATATAACTACTCAAGTAATATATAAAAGGCTTTTGGTGAGGCTAAGAGTGAGCAAAACTCCATTCAATTCGAAAAAAATCAAATTTCGAGTTAATTGAATCGAGTTATTTGAATTATTTGAGTCAACTCGAATAACTCGATTCGAGTTGAATTTAATAATTCGAATAACATATTGGTGTAAATACCCTTTTGGTCCCTATAAACTTTGAAAATAAGCAAATTGATCTCTCTTAATAAAAATTTCAAAATTTATATTTTAAAAAATTCTAAAAATTTAAAAAAAATTAAAATTTAATATTTTGTAAAATAATAATTTTGAGACCTAATTAATTATTCAAATTTATCATACTCAAGTATCTTATTTTCTTTTATTATTTTGCTTTGAAAAAAAAATTCCCAATATATATGCTTTCAAATTTATGTTCTCTAACATGGAATTAATTATATTGTAATAATATTTTTATTTGACATATTTAATTTTTTTAATTTAACTCAAATAATTTCACTCAATTCTATTTGACTCAACTCAATTCGAAAAAGTTTTAAATTGAGTTAAGATGATAAAATAGGACTCGTGAACTCGATTAACCCGAAATTTTTTCACCCGATTCAATCGAACGTTCACCCCTAGGTGAGGCTGTATATAAACAAGAAAAAAGTTGTATAAAACTGTGATTCCACATCATCCCTATTCATTTCTAATAAAAGAATGACAAATCAAATTTTTTCTCCGTTAAAAATTAAAATAAAAATCTGATTTTTTACTCTCTTATTTAAAAAAATAAAGATAATATAAAATCACAATATTACACAGTTGAGGTAAACAAGGGGCTTCCAGATCCAGCCAAATGTTAGCAGCCTTGCTGCCCGAGTATAGGTGGACTAGTGTGAAACTGTTTACTAGTTGGATGTGGTAATTGGCATACAGTGAAGAAAGGGTTGAAATATGGGGTACAGCTGAGCTCCACCGATTTTGAGCTCAAACTCACTATCATATTTTACCTATTTCTTCCTCAAGGGTCCCACATATACCACTTTTTTCCTTTAACTGAAACATATGAGTTTTATTGTAGTAAAACACCACAAGTTCTTCATCAGCTAATGTGTTTATATTTATTATATATCTAACATTGATGGGTCACGTTCAATTATTCTAACCATCTCACCTTTTCCCTCCCAAACGTGCCACACTGCAACCACCATGTTGATGCTTTAAGTACTTGAAAAGCTCCCCAGGAGACATTATCTTGGGAAGTGGCAAATCCCATATCAGTTCTGTATTAAAACTTGGTTTTGTAATATGTGAGAGGTTCTTTTAGTGGACAAAACACTGAGCTTTAATGGGTAAAAGCCGACGCAATACTCTGCAGGTGAGAATGAATCGTGACATAATTAGTTGCAGTGTACCACTGAAGATAATAAGTCTTTGTTTGATGTAAAGGCTCGTGCCTTTGATTTTTATTACAAAATTAGCATCATAAACAAGGAACATTGTTTCTCCCCATTATCATATCATTTCCCTTTTTTTTCTGACAGGATGAACAAGATCTTTGAAAAATGTCAAAGAACACATTAAGGGGCCGGGGGGGGGGGGGGATTGATAGATGCCCAAGGCACTGTCCTGTATGAGCTGGTTTATACCCTACTTTTCTTTCTTCCCCCCCATCAAAGGAATCCAAGACACAAGTAAGAAATTTAAAAGAAGACAAAGCAAAAAGGCAACACTAAAAAGCATAGCACTGTATTTGACAAAAGAAGCTTTTTTTGGCTTTCATATACCATTACCAGCTAATCCCCATTTTTACGTGCTTTTAGATAACTTTACCACTCTTTATATCTCTGCTTAACCCTTTCTCCCCCACCTTCGAATCAACCAAACTTGCCATTTGGCTATCTTCAAGTGCTCTCTCATAATAAAATAAAGAACCAAAAAAACAATGGTTAAAGTTGCAGGTGTTTTGGTTTGTCTTTTGATTGTGGGCATGGATGTTGGAGCAGGGATACTTGGCATCCAAGCTGAAGCTGCACAAAACAAGGTGGCTTGAAAGTAACTGCTGCATTTTGATTCCATGGGCAATATTTTAGCGGGTTTTTTACAGTGTTTTTTGGTTGGTTTGTGATTTTGACAGGTTAAGCACCTGCGGCTGTGGATATTTGAGTGCAGAGACCCAAGCCATGATGCTTTCAAGCTAGCGTTGGGTGCAGCAGCGTTGCTGACACTAGCTCACGTACTTGCTAACCTGCTTGGAGGGTGCATGTGTGTTTGTTCTCAAGAAGAGTTTCAGAGCTCTTCCACTAACAGGCAACTCTCTGTCGCATGTCTCATTTTCACTTGGTATGTCTACGCTTTTATGTTTTTCCATTCTCATCCTCTCCATTAACTCAGCCAAACAAGTAAACAAAGCTTGAGTGACCCTACTTAAAATATTCGGCAATAACCCTACAAAAAATGAAGCAGTAGAAGCAGCTTTGGGTTTGATTAAGATTAACAGTAGCTGTAGTTTTGTTTCTAATGTGGATATTTTGGGGGTTAATCAGGATAATATTAGCCGTTGGAATGTCGGCGCTGGTAATTGGGATATTATCAAACAACAAATCCAATGGTTCGTGTGGGTTGACGCACCACCATTTCCTTTCGATCGGAGGAATATTGTGTTTCGTACATGGGCTGTTTTCTGTAGCTTATTATGTTTCAGCCACTGCTGCTAGTGATGAAGGAAAGTAGGCAATATATAATCTTTAAAGTAGCTTTGTTTGTTTAATTTTTAAAACCCAAAAAGCTTTAATGATCATTGATCAACAATCACTTTCGTCCTACATGTAAAATCATTTTGTAAACATCTTTTGATGCCATTATCAATCTTGTAGGACAGCTGATGATCATACCTCATCTTCTTCATCTTTTCATGCCATTATCATTAATTCAATTATTTCAAATTAGTTCCCCCATTGTTGTTTTCTTGAATTAAATTTGATCCCTTAACTTTTCAAAAAAGAGTCAAATTGTTGTTTTAATAGAAATGATTACTAAAATATCAATTTATTTAAAAATATTGACGTGACAATCTGCGTAACAATTCATATATACTTTATGCTGACATGTCATTATTTGTTTTATATGTCATGTCACGAATAAATTTAAAAAAATAAAAATAAAAAATTAGCATGAAGTACACATTAATATAACATATAATACAAATAACAAATATAACACTACAAATAGTTGTGCATCCTGCTATCTAAAATGAAATTAATAGAGAAGAGCAATAAACTTATAGTAATTGCAATATTAGAATGATTCAGAAACAAATTAGAGTTGTATGATATTGATTAATTGTAGATAATTGCATCCTTATTTAATTATTATCAATTTAACTCGACAAGTTATTGTCAGCCAATGAACCATTGTCAATAGTTTCAGGAGTGGAGCCAGGAGATTGGCAAGAAACTCAATCCCTTTAAAATGGTATATAATCAAAAAAATAGAGTTAAAATATGAAAAAAAAAAAAAAGGAAAAGAGAGATGTGGGCCACATAGTTGAAAAATTGGAAACTTGAGATCCAAATTTGTCAAAAGGTTATCAGTTCAGTGTGGACTTTTTGATTCAGCAGAGCACATCCCCTGATCTTAGGGCTGTTTATCATCGGAATTCTGAAATACCAGCTAGAGTAGAGCACGCCAAGCCTTTTTACATTGATTTTCACTACTTTTTTTGTAAGCTCAACGCACGTTGTTGATGGGTTTCGTGTGTAGAGGAGAAATTTAAGCAAATTTCAGTGTGAACTGACTTGATAATCAAGAATATTTATCACCTCAAGTGTGATTTGAGTTCAAATCGTATTTTTTATTTTATTATTGTAATTCAGTAACATGTTTTAATGAGGTATTTTTTATTTTTTTTAATATACTGGTGTGATTATATGTTAGTATTTATCCATACTTTCTTAATCCTTTAACCAGGCATACAATCTTTGCACACACAAATATTCGAACCCAAGTTTCCTAAAATGAATAATATCTTCTTTACCACTGGAACACTCGTTGAGTTTTACTTTTTATTTTCCCAAAAGTGAATGCAAAATATACTTATGATCATTGCTTTGTTCATTGTTGGCCTCATTTTATATAAATTATTATTTTATATAATTACTATAAGGGTAAAGTTATAAAAATATGTTATATACATAATTATTAAAAGAATAAAAGCATTTTATGTTTTGCTAAATTAATGAAAAAATTATGTAACAAATATATTTATTAAAAATTTATATAAAAATTAATCGAACCTTTGGTTACAATAGTAAAGTGAATTGTTTATCCTTCATGTTGTTCCAGGTTCAAAATGCTTATTGATTTATGATATAAAAACAAAGAATAAAAATAGTCTCATAAAAATATAATTTAATTTGTATATGAAAAAGTAATTTTATAATTGAGTTAATGTTTGGTTGACCATGTTATCAACTCAATAAAATATTTAAAATAAATATAGATGTTTAAATACTTTTTTTTTAAATTTATATTTAAATTGAAATGGAATGAAATGAATCGAGTAGAAACAACTGTAGAACAATGATTGATTTGATAATATTCACTTCTATCCATTTTATTATATTCCTTAAATTGATATATATATATATACACACATATACCCAATTATTCCGGATAAAACTTGCATCTTTTGTATTAACGCGATTGCTAGCACAAAGTTAGCTTATGCTTATTCCTTAGATACTGTCATTGCTTTTACCTCTTCAAGACATTGCTCCAAAAAGCTTTTGCCCATTGTAGAAAATTTCTCGTTGGAGTTTGGGTCGTGTCTTAGTCCCAGTGTGACTAATCATCCTCTCGAACCAACTATTGATTATCATCTTGATAAACTATTATCTCACCAACTAACTAATCAGATGTAAGCCCCTTTTTGAGCAGATTTCTCCTTTTTACTCCTCAACCTACAGGGTATTAGCACATATTCACATATCTCTTCCTTTGGGTTCAATTTTTTCCTACATTTTCGTCTCAAATCAACTCCTTGAAAAATAAATAAACACAAGGCATTTATTTTTTTAAAAAAAATTGTTAAATAAAAGTTAAAAAATTAAAATGAAGTGAAATAAAAGGCAACCATCCCAATTTTGATCTCAAGGCCCAAAAGTAGAAAAAAGAAGTTTAAAGGGGAAAAAAAATCAAAATCTAAAAAGATAACATGTGGCCCAAAACTACTTTAAAGGCCGAAAAAAGAATTTAGACGCTCAAAGCATTTAATCTACTTTTGAATTAAAAAATGCATTTAATAATCCCATTTTCTTTATTAAAAATTTGATATAGAAAATGTTGTGCAGCTGATATCGTTGATTTCTAAATAATTTTTTTAGTAAATTATAAATGAAGAGTAAAATCTTCAATAATATTATTAATGCGATTCGAATTTAAATACAAACCACCTTAAAATAAAATTGATATGGAAAATATAGTTTGTAAACCTTTTAAATATTTCGAAAAAAAAATGTTTATAATATTTCTTATTTATTACATATTCTTTAATGTAATGAATTAGTATATAATAAATACGCTAAAATAAATACTTAAATATTATAAATTATACTTAATGGTTTTGAACATAACCCGCTAACATGACATATAAAGTTAATTAACTATGTAAAACCAAAATATATTATAGGTTAAACTGTAAAAATAATCATTTTTGTTTGTCTCATGTTATATTTTAGTCACTTATGTTTGAAATGTTACGTTTTAGTCACTTAAATATTATAAATTATACTTAATAGAGTGTTTTGAAAGTCTCATCTACTAAGGATTCCACTATATCGATGCGGTTTACGTTCAAGACTTCACTAGGGTGACTGATGGCGTCATAAACATTGAACTTTACGATCTCCCCATCAAACTCCATTGTGAGGGTTCCACTTCGCACATCGATCTTAGTATTTGCGGTACTAAAGAAAGGTTGTCCTAACAAAATATCGGAAGGCCTAAGAGTTTTATCTTCTTCCATTTTTACAACGTAAAAATCTGCAGGAAAAATTAGTTCGTTGACTTTCACTAACATGTCTTCAAGGGCTCTTTCGGGATGCACAATGGACCTGTCTGCCAACTGGATTATAACACTTGTTTCCTTTAAAAAACCCACGTTAAGTGATTCATAAATAGAAAAAAACATTACATTTATAGAAGCCCCTAAATCACACATAGCTTTCTTAATTTCAAAGTGACCTATTTTGCATGGTATTGCAACCATGCCTCTATCTTTAAATTTTGTTGGCATCCTTCGTTGCAAAATTGCAGACACATTCTCATCAACATTTACCTTTTCGTTTCCAGTTAATTTTCGTTTATTAGTGCAAAGTTCCTTCAAAATTTTAACATACCGTAGAATCTATTTAATAGCATCTAACAACGATATATTTACCTCGACTTTTCTGAATGTTTCGAGGACTTCTTTTTCCTCATTACCTTTCTGGGTTTGCCTCAGTCATTCAGGAAATGGAGGTTGAATTCTGGGTAATGAAGGTTTCGACTGAACCTGTTCGTCGTCTTTCTGATTTTCCTGGGCAGATTCTAGGGCATGATTTTTACCAGGAAGTGGTTCTAGTACTTTCCCACTTCATAACGTCACTGCATTTGCATTTTGTCTTGGGTTAGGTTCTTTTTGTGATGGCAGCCTACCCTGTGCGTTTATTTTCTCTATTTGTGTGGTCAACTCTTTAATAGATGCCTTTGTTTTGAAAATATGCAGTTTGCTTTTGAAAATCTATAGATTGCTGCTAAAATTCAAGAACATTAGCTGCTAATTTATTTATCATGGCTTTTAGGTAAATACCTGAATTTTTCGCTTGTTGTGGGACCCGATTTTGAAATGGCTAGTTATAACGTAGATTTCCCTCATATCGCAAGTTAGGATGGTCCTTCCACCCGGGATTGTATGTATTTGCATAAGGATCATATCGCCTTTGGGGTGGTCCAAGGAAGTTTCCCACAGCATCCAGTTGGGCCACAGAGTCATCATATAAACTAGGGCACGCATCAGTTGTGTGCTCGAATTCACCACAAATTCCACATTGACGGGTTGGCCCTATTTTTCCTGTAATAAGAGAACTCATAATATTAGTAAGTTTTTCAACTTTATCTTTTAAGGAGGAATTACTTAGCTGGTGAACGCTTCGAGTAGGTTCAGGGTTGACTCGGAATTGTTGAGTATTTGCTGCCATTGTGGAAATCAAGTCCATTGCTCGTTGAGGAGTCATATTAACTAACACTCCTCCACTGGCGGCATCTATCATATTCATCTTCATATGTTTCAAGCCTTCATAGAAGTATTGGAGAAGAGACTGTTCAGTTATACCATGTTGTGGACAACTTGCACACAACTTGTTGAATCGTTCCCAATAGTCGTAAAGAGACTCCACATCTTTTTGCCTAATGCCCACAATTTCTCTTCTTAATTCAGCGGCACTCAATGCTAGAAAAAACCTATTAAGAAACAAACGAGAAAGATTAGCCCAAGTTGTAATAGATCCAAGAGGTAGATAGAATAACCATTCCCTAACAGAGTCTGTTAAAGAAAAAGAGAAAGCGCGTAATTTAATTTGATCCCCAGTTACCCCCTGAGGTTTCATACTCAAACAAACCATATGGAATCCTTTCAAATGTTTATATGGGTTCTCATTTTGCAGCCCACGGAAAATTGGCAATAACTAGATTAAACTTGATTCAAGCTCAAAGTTAGCATCCATAGTAGGATACACAATGCACAACGATGGTTGATCATCAGGGGCCTCGATTAATTGCCGAATTGTTTGATCCATAGGTGGTGGTGACGGATCTCGATTTTCGTCAACCCTAACAATTAGCACTTCCGCTAGTGGATTAACTCTTTGATTTTTTCAGTGTTGGATTAGGGTTTTCATTTACCTTAGATTCACTTTTGTCGTCTTTTTCTACTTTTGAAGGTGGGTTGTGCTTAAGTCCTACAACTTCTGACTGCCTCTTTCGTAACTTTGTTTCCTTGCGATTAGCTTTTTAGTCTTTTCATTCTCGGGATCGTACGGGTATGCAAGATTTCCTGGGGAGCAGATCTAGTCATAAGCAGAAAAAAACAAGATTAGTACGTTACCAATCCTTGGCAACAGCACCAAAATTTGATGTGTCGTTAAGAACATCAAATATAACTTATTCCGAAAATGAATAAAAATAACAGTAAAGGGAAGTAAGGTCTGATCCTTAGGGACTGGAGTGTAAAGAATCTTATTTGTCGAGATCGTGGACAAAATCGTGCTCAAGAAAAGCAGCGTGATCTGGGGAAAAATTAAAAGAAAACAAAATTAAAAGAAATAAAAAATAGAGGAGTTGAAATAAAAATAAATAGCGTAAAATAACAAAGTCGAAGGAAGAAGAGTTTTATTAATATTCAGAGATCCAACCTCCGGTTATCTTTTATTCTTCCTCGATTCAATCATAGACTTTGGATTGTTCTTTTCGTCCTCAAATAAGCCAGTTATAGAGGAAGAGGACGCCTACGACAACCAGCTCCAGATATAGTTTTTAGAGGAACCTAACTCTAGCTAACTGTCGCTTAAATGGGACTGTCTTACACCAGATCACCTTTTCCCAACGATGAATGCCACGCCGTTTTGTCTCTTTGGCTCGACAACCTCTGACAAAGTAAGTTAGCGAATCGTGTGCAACCTTCTCAAAACACACAAAGCGGCCGTCTTTGCACAAGATGAAATGATTACTTTTGTAGGGATTTTGGATGAAAGCGTCGATCCCGTAATTTAGAGAATTGATGAATACTCTGGTGAGAAGAATTAAATACAGATTCTAAGCCTCATGAACTTTGGACGAATATTTGATAATCTTCAGCTAGAAGAGTTTTTAGTTACTCATGTTTTGGGGAAAAAACACAAGATAATAAAATAGAATTTTTATTGAACTAGGGATTTAGGGAGATGGTAGATATTTTCAATGAATGGGAAGTGAATAATTCAATCACTTCACCCTCTTTTTATAACATATAATATTCCTAGTTAAATCCAATCTAAATTGTGAAGATAATTAAAATTATATCTAACATTTAATTCCCCTAATTTGATCCAATTTAACTCTAAAAGATAAATACAAAGAGATAAACATGAATTAAATACAAGTTTAAATATAAATAATATCCTAATAAGTTTTAAAATAAATAAAATTAAATCAAGTCTTTTTGTCCTATAAACTCTCTCTTTAAGTATTTTGCCTTCACACAACTTTACTTTTCCTTATAAAATAAAAAGATCACAAATAGCCCAAATTAATAGGATCATACTCACAAAATATATATAATTAATATCCAAAAGTATGTCATATTTAAGCATTATCATTAAACTAACCTCTAATCTCCATTTTTCAATTTGATGAGTTGAATGGTACGATTTTTTTTTCTATCTTTTTCAATGTTGTGTACAGCTTTGAAGTATTGTCAGTTGAATAGTTGATCAAACTCTCAAAAATAATCAATATTATTTCTTAATCGAGTAGGGATTTTGTCTTTTAATTTTATCGAAAGTTTGTATTTGAGGCGAGATAACACTACATTTATAACATATAAATCATATTGTGGGGAGGGGTGATATCATTTGAACCAGGAAGAAGAAGGAATTCTTTAAAAGTGATAAACACTTGGTTTTTAAAAAATTTCCTTATTAGTAGCTGTGTAAAATAAGATGGAAAAGATAGGGTTTGGAGTGATATGAAGTTTGGGTGAGTATCACAATGGTGAGATTATGAATAATTCTGATTGCCTAGCTGGGGTTGGCACCGCCTCTGTCCCTATCCAACCTCAAAGTTAAAAATGGAAGGCATGCATACATAAAATAAAACAACAGCAAGTATATGTTTTTTAAAAAACAAAAGAGAGTTGCAAGGTAGTTTCAAGTCTTGTTCTTTTCGTGGTTCCCATCTATTTGGAAGAGTGCGAGAGGTTGGCTTTTCATCCTCTCCTATGGATGACATGACTACTGTGTTTTATCCTTACTTTTTCCAGTATCGAGTATGGCCTCTAACTACTTGTATGTTTTGGATCAAAATTAATTATTAAACTTAGCTTTCATGGTATAAATATATGCCATAATCTACTGATTTTTTTATTCAGAAACCATAATTAATCTTTTTTAAAATAGAAAGATATTTGATTTTTCTTTTAAATTTTGTTTGTGAACTTAAAAATTTCTGTCGTAAAAATTTTATATGTTGATCTGATAATTAGATGTTCACCGCTTCAGATGTAGCATGGATTCGATCTGCGCTAATCATATTGTTGTTAAGATTTTATCTTCTTCCTATAATTCAAAAAAAAATTATCGGATTATAATTTTATCCACAACAAATGGAAAAAAAAGACTCCAAAACCCTATTTAGGGTACTTCCAAATGTTTTCTTCTTAAATATTGGAAGAACGCCTGTAAAAATTATGGTGAAATATACTAACTTATTAAGTTAAGAAAATAAAATAAAAATTTTAAGATGTAAGAATAGTGAATTTCGATGAATCTATTTTCTAAAAATAAAAGTAGATTTAAATAATGGATATTCAAATCGAAAATTAATAAAAGTTAAATGGATTTGGGTAATAGACTATTGAAATCCAAGTTTGTAATCAACAAAAATAAAATGAAAAAAAATTATTATAAGAAAATTATGAAATTTTTTTATCTAAATAAATAATAGAACATAAATTTAAATCAGCGTATGTAATATATTAATTTAAAAAATTGTTTGATAATACAATTATAATAAATTTAACAAGAAAAATAGAGATATTATATAATCATATCTAATTACTCTAATATTTTATATTTATTCGGTTATTTCTTTTTTAACATAAACTATATATTTTTTGTCATCATTAATTGGTCATTGGTCTTATATAAATAAATAATAAGTACTATGTAATTTAATTAAATATTTTTAATGGAAATAACTTAATTAGTTAAATACTTAGTAGGTTAAAGTGTATGAAAAATTATCTTTAGTTAATAATTTGTTTAGAGTATTTTAAAAATTAATAAAATAACATATAATTATTTTTTGAGCCAAACATATAATTATATTTTAAAAAAAATAAAATATGTCTTAAAATTGAAATACTATTATTACGGTATAAAAATAACTTTTGAAAGTGTGTTTGTAATTGAATTTTAGTGTAATGTTTTAGTTATCAGCAAAAATACTCAAATTCTCATACTGTCTCTAAAAATATCAAGTTCAGTTACGCTCAATTCAATAGAATCCACTAATTACAATGATTATTTAAACATGTCACAACATATAATTACAAGTAATTATTACGTAACTTTTCAAATATAATTATAATGATTGTAAGAGAATTTGTACACGTAATTATATGATATTTAAAATTCAAATGATTTCTAAAAAATTATAACCTAAATTTAAAATCTACCCAAATCTAAAATAATGAAGAAATTTTTACAATCTTTAAGTAATGCAATCCAAAATCAGGTGGAGTAGTCCAATTCACTTGAGCTTTTAAACTTACACATAATCAAAATCTTAAGTAATAGAAACAATATGAATGATGGAGGGAACTGGAAACCAGAAAAAAACTTGTTTATTTTCCTATAAAGGAAGTGGTAGTGTCGAGATCACAAGATTTTCCGCAGGATTTTCTCGGGAAAAACTGACAAAAAAACACGTCTCTATGTGCAGCACTGTTCTCACAGCTCTGCATTCACACAAATAATTTACATATAGATGTTTCACAATTTCATGAAGTTTCAAATCAGAACAACATCACCACATGATTTTTTCTGTTTGCATTTTCTTTTCCTAAATATTTTTCCCGAAATTTGTATTTAAAGTGCAAAGAATTAACTAGAAGGTATGTATGTAGTTTGGTTAAAATCGAATCAAATTGTTCAGTTAATCAATTGGTTATAAAAATTAATTCGATCAGATATGAGTTAAAAGATTTTTAAAATTTTGATTATCTTTTAATTTAGTTTAAAATTTATTAATAAACTGATTAAGTGAAATTAGTAGTAAATATTATAATTATAATTAATAGTAAATCTTGTTTAAATGATTTAGGATATAAATATTTACTATCTACCTATATATATTCAGATAATTATTAAGATTTGCATATGTGTGATTATCCCATATCGATTAAAAATATTAAGATAAAAAGGTATATATTGATTAATTTTAACATGTATGCAAAGAATGACCAAAAAGCATATGTCACAAATATTTATAATGTTTTATCATTAAGGCTCAGTTTGTTTTACGTAAAATATTTTTCAATCAATGTAAAATTATCTTATTATTCTCGTAAAATGTCTTACCAATTTTTTTCGGTAAGATATTTTCCAAATTGATAAGATTCTGTTTATCAAAATGTCTTTGGACATTTTCCAGTCGGCATTAGCTATGGATTAACATAAGACATATATCACTATCAATAATTAACCAATTCACATTCAATTATCAATTTATATAATTTTTAAAAAATATTCAATTTAGTCCCTAAAATCGAGACTAACATAACTTTCAATTTAAAGCTTCAAATTGAATCTAAATTTCAATATTATACATTAGCGACCTTTTATTTCTTATTTTTATAGTCAATTTCACATTTTATTCAATTTAGTCCCTAATATACGAAACTATCAATTAAACTTTATAATTTAGTCTTCTTTCATATCTAAGCCTAAAATCTATCAATTTAACACCTAAACCTTCATGAAATCAACTATGACAACTTTCTAAAACTTTAACAGTTTTACAAATTAATACATGAGCTAGCTAAATCAAGCTTTTATGACCTCAAATCTATAAAAATTAAAAAGAAAATAACGAAGGACTTGAATTTTGAAGTTAAAAGGTTGGAATCAGTTTATAGATATAAATAAACTCAATTAAACAATATAACCTCAAATGTATGCTTCATTGAAAATAGCTTCAATGAAATATTTTTAGGAAATCTACCAAATAATAGAAAATATTTTACACAAATTCATCCAAACAATAAAAGATATTAACTTTTCTAGAAAAGTAAATCATTTTCCAAAAATCATTTTTCGTAAGTCATTTTCACTGAAACAAGCGGAGCCTACAGTTGGCATACCTTTTTGGCAGTGGCCGAGCGAGAAAATTATTTTGGAGGGGAGGGTGGGCGGAATTAAATTATATATTTTTATGATAGTAAAAATGCAATTTCACTATTTTAATAATTTATATATTTATAATTTTAAAGGATTAAATCAAACTTTTATAATTTTGGGGCGTCAAATTACAATTTTACCATTACTAATTTAAAATTTTATAAATTATAAAGGGTCTAAATAGAAATTTTCTCATTTTAAGGGGGGAGAGCCCCCTACCAACCCCTACTACTTTTTGGATTAGATTTTTATTAAATTTGAAGTTAAATCGAATTTTTAAATGAAGGATAAAAACCCTAAATTTTAATTATAATATCGGAATCCGAAATTTTACTTAAAAATACTGAAATTCTTTTTGCACCATTTGTAATCTCTTAGCATGAACGATTTCTATGTTTTTTGGTTGACGAAAAGTACAGGTCTTAAAGTAGTAAAGTTTGCCAAAAAAGAAAAAAGAAGGCTAGTAAATTGCTGACCATATTTTCACTTAAATAGAAAAGCAAAGGTTAAAACTTCGTATATGAACCTGGGAAACTAACATTAAATCCCAATACTTCATTCAAATGGAATAAAAATCAAAACAATTAAATCACTTTACACTATTTTCTTTCATCTTTGGCCCCTCTTAAATTTTATCTCGGCTCCAATACATAGTTCCTAGCTTTATCCCTGTTTAGAACAACCTAAACCCAAAATGACATGACCTAAAAAATTCGACCGATAAATTCAGATGATATAAACTCAAAACGACCCATGAAATAACTAGAACCTTAAGTAATCTAAATATTTTAAAATTCAAATTGACTCAACCAAACCGAGAAACCAATTCCCCAAATTGGAAAAGCATAAGTAAGAACGGGATGACGAGTGACATTGGAGGGAAATAGTCATAAGTTAAGTTTGTCCCTGTGGGATGTGGGGAACTGGTCTACTTTGTCTTTACTTATGGCATCACGAGGCAGCACACTAGCAATCAAATTTTCATCACATTTACACAACCTGTTTTGTTGAAGGATGGGAATGAAAGGTAGCCATCAATCGCTAAACTCTATGAAAAAAGTTATTAAAAAAAGAGAGAAGGAAATTTAAATTCCAAATTAACTAAAAATAATAATTCTTGGGTTCGTCTTAATAATGGCATTTCAATGAGTACAAATTCGACAAAAAGAATGGCCGGCTAAGACAGCTTCCTTAACCTATTCTTTACCCTCTTTTATATATACAGCCACTATGGTTAGTAGACATGGGAAAGTGAAGACTGAGAGAGGAGAGGAATAATTAGCAATTGCACAAATTTGCTTATGAAAGCCTTGTCAACGCCAAATTTCATTATTTTAATTCGACAACTCAAGATTCGTGTAATAAAATTTTTCAATAATCATATTGAATCCTGAATAAATTTAGTGTTGAGTTTTATTCAAACCCTAAATCCGAAATAAATCTCGAACCTACAACATTATTTAAGAGACAGAGAATTTTTTAGTATATTTTGGCTGCATGAATGTCTCATGAATAATCATTCAATATGGTCCTTCCCTTGCTATATATATAGGGTTTGCAAGTTCATCTTAACGCATTAAAAACACAAAGGGAATTTAGTGTAGATTTCCTTTCTCCCAAGTTGAACACCCCATATCTGAAACCAGATAAAACCCTAGCTCTTCAATTTCCAACACCAGCCATACAAGTGTCAAACACACACAGATCGATTTCTTCCATGCATGTTGGTTCATGTTCAACAAAACCCTAATTAATTAATACCCTTTTTTATTTTATTTAGCTGGTTACTTTTTTTTTCATAAAAAAAAAAACCCATGAAAACTGAGGTAAGAGGAAACGGTGGATCGATTTCCCTTCAAAACCCTAGTCTTTTCAACACCCCACTGGATCCCATAACCGGAGCACTCAAAGGGTGCCTTGGTAGCCTCGATGGAGCATGCATAGAGAAGCTTCTACTTCACTGCGCCAGTGCCCTCGAGAACAACGACGTGACTTTGGCTCAGCAAGTCATGTGGGTGCTCAACAACGTCGCTTCCACCGTCGGCGACACCAACCAGAGGCTCACCGCTTGGTTCTTAAGAGCCCTCATCTCTAGAGCGTCTAGGGTTTGTCCCACGAGCATGAATTTCAACGGCGGGAGCATGTTCCAGAGGAGGCTAATAACTGTTACCGAGCTAGTCGGGTACGTTGATTTAATCCCTTGGCACCGTTTTGGGTTTTGTGCATCCAACGGTGCCATTTTTAAGGCGGTCGAAGGGTACGGTAAAGTTCATATATTGGATTTTAGCGTCACTCATTGTATGCAGTGGCCGACCCTAATCGACGCCTTGGCTAAGAGGCCTGAAGGCCCACCGTCGCTCCGTATCACGGTGCCCTCTTGCAGGCCACAAGTTCCCCCTTTGCTCAACGTGTCGAAAGAGGAAGTGGGTCACCGTTTGGCCAATTTTGCTAAGTTTAGGGACATGCCTTTTGAATTCCATGTCAAAGATGATGACCCTCGTTTGTCCAATGAAACGTTTGCTACTCAGTTGGAATCACTGTTGACTCAGTTGACTCGTTCCGAGCTAGACCTTAGGGATGATGAGGCTTTGGTGATAAACTGTCAAAATTGGCTACGGTATTTATCTGACGAAACAAAAGGGAATAGCACCACCGTGCGAGATGCTTTCCTCGACGTGATTAAAGGCCTTAATCCTCGTATTATAGTAGTGGTCGATGAGGATTGTGATTTAAGCGCATCGAGCCTTAGTTCGAGGATCACAACATGCTTCAATTACCTTTGGATACCCTTTGATGCATTGGAGACTTTCTTGCCCAAAGATAGTCGCCAAAGGCTAGAATACGAATCCGATATAGGTCACAAGATTGAGAACATCGTGGGTTTCGAAGGGTTTCAAAGGACGGAGAGGCTAGAATCCGGTGTGAAATTGTCGCAGAGGATGAACGATGCCGGATTCGTTAGCCTCCCGTTCTGCGAAGACACCATTAACGAAGTTAAGTCCCTGCTTGATGAACATGCTAGTGGATGGGGTATGAAAAGAGAGGAAGATATGTTGGTCCTCACATGGAAAGGTCACAACTCGGTTTTCGCCACGGCATGGACCGAGTTGGAGGATTGAAAACATGTGTGGACTGCATTTGTCTTGAAGCTGCTGCATTATTAAGTAAAGCTTATTTGGGGGCTACAATGTAACCGGGATTGAGTGAGGGATTGTCAGTGGTCCAAGTTGAACCAACAGAGACAAAACAGGGTGCTGTTTCACTTATTGTCGAAAGGCTGCAAATGGGGCGTAAGACAAAGGAGGAAAAAAAAGAGAGAGAGAGAGAGAACAGAATTTTAAGGATAAAAATCATGTTTTCATACCATTATTACAATCCCATCTTTAGAATTTAAGGCGACTTTAGATTGCTTTTTGTATTTTGGTTCAGCATGAGATCAAAGAGCAAGGAGAGAAAATGTACATATATAAATTTGTCTTTGTTTAATATAAGATCTCATTTGCTGATGCATCACAGTAGCAGCACCCAACTACTGGTTTCCAATTTATTCAGTTATGAAATAATATATGAGGGAGGGGAAGGCTTAAATCAAACAGTCACACCCCGTTATTTATATTCTTTTTAATAATTTAATGTCACATCAATATTTTTATTATAAATTTTAACATTTTCATCCATAAATAACAATAAGACCTCATTTTTTTTAAATCTTTATTTCATCTGTATATGAATTTTATATAATAATAATAATAATAATATAATTCGAAATCACATCCTTATATGCATTTTTTTTTATTGAAAGATTTTGCTGAAAAACAACCCTGAATAAGGGCCAACCAAACATTGAATCAAGCTTTCAACTTGTAATAGCACATGCTTATTCAATATTATATATAGTAAATATAAATTAGCATGGGATCATCTTGCAGACTGAAAAAAATTAGAAAAATGTTGTTTAAATTGGATTAAATTCATCGGTTGAATTGAAAATCAGTTGAGATATTGATTTGAAAAGTGATTTTAAATTGGTTAGATCAAGAATTGGTACAGATAGATTAAACTAGTTAGATCAGGAACTGGTTCAGAAAGAAGGCTCCAACTTGATTAGGAAAATTAGTAAAATATAAATTTGTATTAAAAATAAGTTATATTATTCGAAAGTACTTCACTTCTTTAATTTTAAAAAACAACAAAATATACATATGATGAAATTTGAATATATGCTAATTGCATTAATAAAACCTTAAATTTACCATTCAACCAAAACTTTATCTTAATATTTTTGTATATATTTTATTTTTATTATACACACTTTATTACCTCCATTAATTGTATATATATGTTAATAACGTTGTTGATTGAGTTGGTGTCACAAATTAACTCGACACCAACTTAGAATTGATGACAACACCATGATAAACAATTGTATTCATTTAGTATTTTTAATCTCATGTATTTATATGTTTAAATTTCGTTTTACTCACAATTTAATCTTTTTATTTCATTTTAATATTGTACGTATTTCATATGTTATTATTAATCAGTTTCAAACCACACATTTCATTATTTATTATATATTATTATTAAACACACTTTTCTATATTTTAAATATATGATTTTTAGAAACATGTGTGAATGATAAAATTTCACGCATATAATTGTGTATCCATAATGAAATTTAATATACATACATCATATGATACTTGGACCGTGTTTCAGTGTAACTTCAGGTTGACCCAATAGTTAAAACCCAATGCAATTCAAAAACCAGCATGGAAATTTGAAGTCCAACAATCAATTTACACACATTGTGGGTTTG
Organism: Gossypioides kirkii; assembly: GCA_005610355.1. Lineage (NCBI taxonomy): Eukaryota > Viridiplantae > Streptophyta > Magnoliopsida > Malvales > Malvaceae > Gossypioides > Gossypioides kirkii. Next base: position 4,841,893 of record CP032255.1, read on the forward strand.
AATTTGAAAGTTTAGGATTTAGGATTTAATGTGATTATTAGATATGAAAAGATGTGAAAGAAAATAAGATAATGAGTAGTGGTGTTAATGGATTGGATCGTGTTGGGTTTAGCTCAGGCTTAAGTATGATATTAATATACTTTATGTTTGTTCAAGTTTGGTCCAGTCTAAAATCTGGGCTTAAAATTTATCCAAACTCGCTCATATTTGCAAAAGATTAATCCAAACTCATTTTAGGCTCGTCGATATTATTTTTTAAAAATTATTTATATTATATTATTTTAATATTTAATAATTTTATAAATTTTTTATATAAACATCTTAACATTATTTCAATGTTTATATTAGAGTAGTATTAGGTTTATTTTTTTAATGATTTCTAAATTATATATATATAAACTTAAAACGGATCGGTTCGAGTCAGGTTTGAACTTGAATATTCAAGCTTAAGCTCAACTCATATTTTAAACAGATTTAATATTCTTATCCAAATTCATTTTTAAACTTAATATTTTTATTCAAATCCTCTCAAATTTCGAATAAACCTTCGGATATTGGGAAATGCAGAAGAGTCACGTGTGGGCCGTAAAATACTTACCATTTCGGCATTCTCTGCCTACACTTATAGACCTCACCCCCAACTAACCTCGCACCTTCTCCAACCCATTTCACGTGTGCCAAACACTTATCTAAGCTCACCTCCTTATCTTATTTTATTTTTTTATTAGATTTATGTTTATATTTTCCAATCTCGAATCATGTTTTTATGGTTTAAAAATAGTAACAAGTATAAAAAATAATATTAATTAAATTTAAATAAAATATTTTTAATTAATTTTTAAACAATAAAACAACGCTATTTGAGTATGTTAAACCTAATTTTTTTTGGGAGTCGTCAAGTTCCCATCTTCAAATCAATATTATCGATTTCATTCTGGTCATTAGAATTATATATATAAACAGCCCATTAGTGGAATCTTAAATCAATTTTGGAGTGATTCGTTTAAAATCAAGTTGAATCAGGAATTTTGAATCGATAAAAAATGGAATTCAATTTTTTAATGTTTTTAGTCCAAATTAATTAAATTTTTTGTATATCTTTTTACTTATCTTATTTTCTCCTATTTTACTTATCTTTCACATATATTTGAAATAATCAAATAGATTGAAGGAAAAGGATTGAATGAAACAGTGACACCACGTCATTTGTGTTCCTTTTCTAATAGTTTTATGTCACATCAGTATTTTCATTCTTAATTTCAACATTTTCATTCTGAAAAAAATCAAATTACAATTAAAATCCTGAAATTTAGGATGAAATTGTTGATGTGTCATAAAACTATTGAAAAGGGATAATATCCCTATTTCATATAATTTTTTCTCATAGATTGAATTAATCAAATTAAAAATTAACAACTTCATTATCAGTTCAATTTTAAAAAGATTGGTAGTGAGATGGAAAACAAAAATTAAAGTGACAATTTTGGAAGCCGCCAACTCATTTCACCTATAATTGGATTTAAAAGAAGCCTTAGATGGTGTATTTAACTTAATTTTTGGCACTTGGCAAATGGTGGCTAACATGATAGCCAAAAACGCTCTGTGGGAAAGCGATTTTAACTTCCTTCCCAATAGTAGAAATAAAACTAAATTTATAATAATAGAAATATTTAAGAAAAAACATATATATGCAAGTATTGTTTGGGAGGTCAACTCCTTCGAAAAGATTCTTTGAGCTGTTGCTCATCAAAAATTGGTGAAATTTTATATGATTTAGGAGATAAAATCTCAACGAAAAATAATATAGATATGTTGAATGATTTATTAATTCTGGACAAATGACATTTTGAAATTTTTTTTTGAAAGAGTTGAAAATCCTTTTTTTTTTGTTAGAGAGACATCAACTCTTTTAATAAAGTATTTAAAGTGCTATCTATCAAAAATTGACGAAGCCTTCAAAAGATTAAAATTGTTCTTGATGGAGTATTGTCTCAGACTCTTACAATAATTTGAATATTTATGTCGATAGATTTAACAAAGTGAGAGTCTCTCGCCAAATTGATGCACCACCTACTAATGAAATGTGAACATTTATGGTGGGTAGGATTCAAACCGAAGTCATTATATATGGCATTGTTGGGCAGTAGCTGCAGCAGAGTGGAGGCAATAGACATGTGGGAGAAAACGCCGAATGTGTGCTCTGGGTTTTGGATATTGAATTCATTGCAGTGATTCGTACGGGCAGTACATGGTCGCTTTGTTGGTCTTATCCCTAATCTTAAATTGAGAAATAAAAGATTGAGAACTGCAGCTCAACCGATACGACAAGCGTGCACTCCACCGCCATATTATTGCCTGTGACCGTCAATAATATTTATCTGACAAATTCAATACCCTTTCTTTTTTCTCCTATGGAGCAGAGATTGTACAAATAGATCCCCTACCCCCCAATTATTACTCTTAACCAAACTTCATTGCTACGCTTCAATTTTTTATCATTTTGTTTTCAAATTAAATTTAAAATCATTTTAAGCAGCAGTACGAGAAGCCGTTTAGAAGGCACTCCTGGATCATCCTTTGATTTTATTAAGTATTATTTTCCAAAAGTATTTAAGAGATAAAAAATATTCAGTTTTTTAAAAATATTTTTGACACAAAAAACATTTAAAAAAATATTTTTTATTAAAAAGAGATGAAAAGAATTTTAATTTTTTGTTAAAATATTTTTTTACTCAAAAATAATTTTGAAAAAACATTACTAAACTAACCTTTCGTCTTGTCCATCAACAATGACAAGCTAAGTCACTCGCTTTTAATCTCCAATAGATCATCCGGTACATAATATCCATGAGAATCACTCGAAATTCACTGAAATATTACATTATACGATACTATGCTTAACAATAAGTAACATACATCGGAGTTACCACTTTTTCAATCACATGAATCACCATCTATATGCTGATGACATGGTACTACAAAATAAGAGACCTTTACTTATATATATCCCAATGTACAAAAGATCTGTCTCCTCCTCACTTAAGCCTTTCACTTGCTTACTTAGTCTTATTCACTCTTTTCCTCAATTCTACCTGCTTTTTGCCTGTCATAGATAAATTGGTCTAATAGTCATCATCATTTCTTCTTGTTGAGCACTAATTATCAACAAAAAAAAAATTTGAATTAAGATTTTTTATTCAAATCAAAATTGACAAAATTATTAGGATAAATAAGTTGAATTTTTTTAATAATTTTATTATAAATTTTGGTTATATTTAATTTTTTTTAATACGATATTTAAAATTATTTATAATTCTTTTTTTACTCATAAATAAAAACATAACACATTTCAATATATTCAGACCTCATATCTTTTTATATTAATAATAATAATTATACCAATCAAATTAAAATTTAAACAACATGTTGAACATTTTTTAAAAAACAAACATATAATACAAAAATGAAACGAAACAAAATGTAGCAGAAGAGGCGGACACGGAGCTAAACATCTGCGCTTACTGCACACATGAGAAAAAAGAGGAAGACTGTACGTACCACTAGCGCATCATCATTGCAGCTCCATCTCCATACATTATCTGCCTATCATAATCACCAATTGCCATCAATGCCTTCTCTACTCATCTAATCTAAACCCTAATCCTAATAACTCCCAAATCAGCAATCGCCAATTTTTGTGCAATAGAGGTTGCCCATCTCTTATCTTTCTTTCCTACAGACTCACAGCATGTACAAGGACCCCCTCCCTCTCCCAAGTATACACAGTATCCCAAAATATCTCTTGCCACGCGGCTGTCTTTAATTGGAGTACATTTGTTTGCCGTACCATTATGGGGTTGCGTGGGCGTGGCCATCCCAAATATCTGCCAACATTTACTTACCCACTCCAGTTTTTTCTATATCATCCAATCTATCTATCAGCGCTATCTTTTATTTCATTAATTAATGCCTATTGGTCGAAATGGTCGACGTCTTGAACAACATTTGGCACACACATCAAGGCTCAAAATATGATATTTTCTTAGAATTAAATTGCCCCTACATCACAACTTTTAATTTTTTTTAAAAATATGGAAATGTAATACGGTGTTGTACTGTCCAGCTGGCAGTAAAAAAAATGCAAAAAGGGAAATGATTAATTGCAACCTATCACTTTAAAAATACGACCCTACTTTTTAAATTAGTCAAAAAAATTTAAATATTTAAATTAAATATCGTAATATTTAAATACAATTTTATTAAATTTTAAATATTGGAATTTGCTAATACATGTTTTTTTTTTTTGTCTAAAATCTTGTTATGCTATAGTTACATTGGGTTGGATTAGATTTATTGCAAAAGGTGAGGGATGGGCCCTGGAAAATCGAATAGTTGGGAACAGAGAGGGAAGCTTTTTCTTAACTCATACTGCCAGTGACAACTGGACAGCTAAGACAAACAGCTGTACTTGTCGTCGTGGCTTCCTTTTATTGCATCAAAATCTGCAAACCGTCGCTTTCGAAACAGAGACATGTCCTACCACAGTGCCTAGCATTGGTCCCAACTTTAAACCTTTGCCAATAGTAATGGTTACATTTTTCAAAAATGTTTGGGTTAATTCAATGACAGGTCCTCAAATTGCAGGCTTTTTTTGCACAACTATGTTTTTGATTTTTTTTTGGGAATCGAGTTAAATTACAAATTAAAGAATGAGAAAGGATTTTAATTATTGCTTTTTTATACTGTTGGCTGATGAAATTTAAATTAATCCCTAAAATTTAAAGACATTTCTAGTTGAATCTTTAAATTGTTAAAATTATATCAATAGGATTTTCTATTAGCCTAACTAGTAGGTTAAGTCTGAATCATTAGTTCAAATTTGACTTGCAACATATTTAAAATACATAAATCAAATTATAATTATATGTAATTATTGTATCAACAACTTTTGATTTCAAGTGTTTTAAAAAATAGGCTTTTTTAATTTTATAAATGTTGATATACAGTATCAACAGAAGTCAATAAGAAGGAAGAATGGTCTTTTGATCAAGAAACAGAGAAAAAAAAGTAGAAAACCCTTGAAAATGGAGTCCCCTCCCCCTCCCCCATTGTTGATATAAGGAGAGAGAATGATCTCTTGATCAAGGAGGAGAGAAGAAGCAAAAACTAGGAGTATCCTATCCCAAAAGAGTCATTGCAATTGTATTTTAGGGAGATTTTTTGGGTTGGATATCTCGGGTTGAGCTCTTTTTATTATCATTGTATAACAATAGACAATACCTATGTTTTTAAATATATTGCACTTGCATATTTACAATTTAATTAATGTACTTTAAATATATTTTATGTTAGTTATGAGCTGGAATTCAACACTTGAATTGATAACTTGATTGGTGTAAAAATCCGATTAATACAAGATTGATACCTTAAATACTCAATTAGGTGCTTTTGAAACTTGCTATAAAAAATGTTTCCAAAATTAAATACTAAATTAGAATTTAAAGGATAGTTCGGGGAGGTTTATTGAAATTAACCCGATATTTATTTTGGGAATATCTCGCGTGGCTAAAAATAAAGTAGGGTGACGTGGCCATTGAAATGGGGGGATAGTGCCCCTCCCCCCATATCCGATCCCTCTCGTGACATGGAACCAATGGAATTTTTTTGGCTATAAAAATGAGAACCCACTCTCTGCTTCTACAGACTATTATTCGAAGCAAAAGCTTCACTGAGCTCCATCCCTCAGTCCTTGTCTCTCTCCCATTTCCCTACATGGCTGTCCCTTTTAAAATGTGTGTGAGTTTCGGTCTATTTGTGGGACTTATGATGCTGGGTGTGGTAAGCTCAGCTAAGTTCGATGAGCTTTTCCAACCTGGTTGGGCTACGGATCACTTCATCTATGAAGGAGAGCTCCTTAAGCTCAAACTCGACAATTATTCGGGTAATTTTCGCCCTTTCTTGCTCTCGAAATACCCACCTACATGGGTTCATTGACTCCCCGTTTTTCATTATATTATGGTACTTCGAACTTTATTCTTCGTTGTATACATGTCAGCTTATTGATTAATGAAAATGGTGGGTTTTGGTGATATCAGGTGCTGGCTTTGCATCAAAAAGCAAGTATCTATTTGGCAAAGTGACCATGCAGATTAAGCTTGTAGAAGGCGACTCTGCTGGGACTGTAACTGCTTACTATGTGAGTATTATTACACTACTAATCTACGTTTTTATTTTAATTAAAACATGTCTGAAAATGATAATAAAAAAATGTTCCGAGCTTGTACAAATGGTGGACAACAGCTCAGCTGTGTACTTTATGGACTCATGACAGGGGACCCCTTGCTATGAACAATTTTTTGGTCTTCTTATTTTCTTTAATGTCTATCAATAACGATTTTGAAAGGAGCTTTTTTTTCCTCCTGTCATTTGATTAAAATTAGTGTTTTAACTCACATCCCATCATTAATTTACCTTTTACTCAATTTTAGGTGCTTGATAATAATGTGTTATTTGGTTTGATGGTGTTTTTTGGGGACATAGATGTCGTCGGAAGGTCCAAATCACAACGAGTTCGATTTCGAGTTCCTAGGCAACACCACAGGTGAACCTTACCTCGTGCAGACCAATGTGTACGTCAATGGTGTAGGCAACAGAGAGCAAAGGATGAACCTTTGGTTCGACCCTACCAAAGACTTTCACTCTTATTCCATCCTCTGGAACCAGCGCCAAGTTGTGTGAGTATTGTTTGTAGGATGTAATGAAGAGTTGTAATTAGTGTTAAAAGGCTACATTCTTTTAGAAAAGTGCAAAAGATGATTATTTTATGGTTTAGGAGATGAAATTAAAATGTGGGTGGGTATTTATTGATTTTTGTGCTTATTGGATTTTTACGTTCTTGGTGCTGGGAATTATTTTGACGTATATATTTGGTTTTTTGTTTCTTTTTGCAAATATCAGATTTTTAGTGGATGAGACTCCAATAAGAGTGCACACCAACATGGAACACAAAGGGATTCCTTTTCCCAAAGACCAAGCCATGGGCGTATATAGCTCAATATGGAATGCCGATGATTGGGCCACACAGGGTGGCCTAGTGAAGACCGATTGGAGCCATGCACCATTCATTGCCTCCTACAAAGGGTTTGAAATCGACGCGTGCGAGTGCCCGGTTTCGGTTGCCTCCAATGAAATTGCCGAGAAATGTAGGAGCAGCGGTGAGAAGAGGTTCTGGTGGGACGAACCGACAATGTCAGAGCTAAGCGTGCACCAGAGCCACCAGCTGGTGTGGGTGAGGGCCAACCACTTGGTGTATGACTATTGTAACGACACTGCTAGGTTCCCTGTCATGCCTGTGGAGTGTGAGCATCACCGCCACTAGTGGTGGCGGCCTACGAGGGTTTGTTGGGGTACATTGTAAAGTATGTCGGGGGGATGATGATGATGAATCGTAGTCATATATAACATGTACTCGCATGTTTTGGTTCTGGCTTTGTTTCTACTTTGTATGATATAATTGGTATATAAATCTCTTTTGTTTTGTGTTGCGTAAACTTGTTCAGACATTAGTTGCTCTAATGGGACATGCATTCTGACTTTTTATTTATACATGTGTTGAGACTGTGTACAATACTCACGGGATGTCACGCGGGACCAAGAAGTGGATGATGATGAAGGCTGGCGTTATGGACCCCAGAGCATAGTAAAATATGTGGGTTGTTTTCAATCCTACATAGAAAATAGAGACAAAAGAGGGCCGAAAGCCGGCGTTGAATCAGATCTTTTGGAAGGGGTAAATGGAGAAAATCAGAGCACAGAGTGAATGAAATAGGGTTGGCGATAGTAGAACATGTTTTTGGAATCATTTCGCGAAGTAAGTTCAACTGCTGTTTCTTACTGCCTCTTTCACCCACCAATTTCAACGGGCTCCATTGATGCTCTTAAACTCATTGCATTTATTAAAATGATAATACAAATTGTGATGTAGGCTGCACATACAGGAATCACGCAAGGCATAAGCCGAGCAAACGTGTGCGCACAATCACGGCATAGGACGTGTATCCCGAGAGCTATTATGGTAGACCTTCCCCATGATTAAGCATGATGAAAATGATTATAATTGTCAATAAGTTGCATGATTAGCTCGTTAAGAAGAAGATTTGCTGTAATGGGTGCCTAAAGTGGGAGAAACAGAGCTTCAATATAGGGGGTCAGAGACTTCATCTTTGATTATATTGACTAAGAATCACCTTTACATTATGCTTTTAATCTCAATAATTCAAAGCACTGATCCCGTAGAAGGAAAAAAGAGGTAGGGCATAGGACAATCTGATGGCTATCTACATCTGGGCCATTGTTAATGATTGATGGGTAAAACTTTTTTTAATTTAAAATTGTTAATGATTGTTAATGGCCATCTTCAGTGCATGAAACCAAAATTTCAAACCTTTATTCGTAGGAATAGGATAGGTTTGATGCGGCTCTATTGGAAAGAATCAAATGATTCAATAGGGGGACCCTTATTGGTAATAGAAGCGAAATGATGGTCTGGTATGTTACTGAATATTGGGCAATAGTAAATGTTCAAGTACATAGCCATAGCAACCCACCTAAAGGTAGCGATCGAGAATCATTGCACTATCAAATCTAGTGAGGGTTGCTGTCAATCCCAGTGATGAACCTTCAATCTGCATTTTACCCACTAGGAAATTATGCCCACATTTCCAAACTGTATTTTTTACTACTTTACTGCCATTTCTGGTCCATTTAAATTGAACTGGTATTGCCAAATTATTCTGATATTTCCTTTCTTTTTATATCAATTAAAGACAGTTTAATTCACGATTTGGTTTTTAAAAGTATATCTGTTTTCTTTTTTAGTACTTAAATTTTTTTTTATCTCAAATGGGTATTTAAAGAATACTCAAATTTCTAAATTGATATCTAAAATATGTCTACCTTATATTTTCTTAGTCCATTTTTTGACGAACATTAACAATTTTTTATAACCAATCACAAAATGCTATGCGACGTTATTTCCTTTTATAAAATGTATATACACATGAAAAAAAATATATAAAATTCAGAATATATAAATATAAGATCTAGAAAAAACATATAATTTATAAAAATAAAATTTACAAAAAATACGATAGTTGAAAATAAGTTAGTTGAAATTAATAATATTATTACAAAAATAAGAAAATTGTAAAAAATAAAAAAGGTTTAAATATTTTCATTTTTTATATATTATTTTGACTTTTTAAAATTTAAAATTATATTTTTAAAATGTTATAATTTTTTTAAACATTTTAAAATTCTTTTACACATTATATATGATTTTTAAAAGTTTTAATCAGTATAATGTATAATCTTAAAATTCTTTAAAAAAAGTCCATGGTGTGTTCTAATACGTCTCTAGTTGGTGACATTTTTTATTGGTCAAAATATGTCACATGACGCTTTTTCATTAGCCAAAGTTGTCTAATAGTTATTTTTAACGCCTGTTACTAAATGGACCAAAAACAAAGAAAATTGATAGTAGGTACCAAATTGAAAAAATGAGTATACTTTAGGGGTAAAACATGAATTAAGCCGTTAAAAAAGGGTTAGTATATCATTCAAGGGCCCAAAGCTCAGAAGATACGACAATTCAAGACCGAAGGTCGAGCCCAAAGGCATAACAACCCAACCCTACAAAAAACCTTAACTTTTAATAGGGCCACTGCCGCCATGCATGGAGGAGGGAAGCAAACACCGGGAGACTGTCAAGAGGTTGCCAAACTGGCCTTGATAGGATGCTCGCCTCCGTAAGGAGGCCAAGCCAACGTGAAGCCATGGAAAGTAAAAAATCGAATTTTTGAATCCTTATCTGCCCCTTCTAAAATTGGATTAAAGCCTAATTAAATTAATTTAATTAACTTAATTCATCATTAATCAATCTTAGTGGCTTTTTCCATCATCATCCATTATCTCTTATTTAAAAATAGTTTAATAATCATTTTGGCCCTTTGATTAATTATTATTTAAGTTCTCAAGCTTTTGGTCATTTAAAATTCTATAGCAATTGAACTTTTACAATTTAATCTTTAGATCTTAATTAATGATTAATTCGATAAAATTATTCGACCAATCTTCAATATATTTTTATATTATCCTTGTAAATATTACTCAATTTATAATAATGAGGTTTCAAAACTGCATTTTTCAGTATCACTGAATATTGAGCCGCTATACTCTTGTCTACTATAAGATTGGTAAAAAAATTGCGTTTAAGTTTTTAATTGACACCAATCTTGATTAAAATCTTTGGACAACTTCTACCTATACCGTTATTCCAAAAAATAATTCAGTGAATTATCTACCATGTTTATTTTACGGTTTATGTTTAGGGTTCGTAACTATTCCTCTCAATAATGTTATCTTTAAGATTTGGAGCTTAATTTCTCTTTAAGAATGCAATGTGTTGGCGAGAGGATGTGTCACGTCTGTTGGTGGAAATATAAGTAAAAATATATCCAAACAAAAAATGATTATGAAATTAGACTTTTTTTTATATAAGCACGCTCAAACCGATGTCTTCTTGCACTAATAACAATACCGTTGTCAACTCAGTTAAGACTCAAACATTATATGAAATTAAACATCTAGTTCAAGGTAATATGTAATTTTAGGATTAAACGAACTTCAGCATGCTTGAACTCACATATTTCTGCATTGGCAATAATACTAACGTCAACCGAATTAAAGCTCAATCGATAAGATAATGTGTAATTTTAATATTTATTAGTCAATTGCATATTTTTTAAAATTAATTATTAATTGTATTAGGATATGTATTTAACATTAAACTTACTAATATTTAAATAAAAATATTGTATTAAATGGATTGAATGAAAACTAAAAAAATTCTTATGTTTTAAAAAAATTACCTTAATACCGTTTAAAACAAACGGTAGCACTAACATGTAGCTAAAAATTTAAATTTTTTTATTTGACTTGTTTTTAATAAAAAAAAAAACAGATTCAAACGCCATTCTCGTCTCTCGTCACTACACTCTTTTGAAAAATTCAAACCCTAACCTCTGCAATTTCGACAGATTTTCAGTGATTAGAAACAAAAATATTATCATAATTTTCATGGAAACCAGATCCGCAAAACGAAAGAAGTATTGGTTGGAAGGCGAGAATGGAACCGATAGAATTAGTGATCTCCCAGACGTTGTTCTTCATCAAATTCTTTTTCATTTACCTATCAAATCCATAGCGCAAACCAGCGTGTTATCGAAAAGATGGCGATCGTTGTGGATTTCATTCCCTGATCTTGACTTCACCTCTATTAATCCAATCGGTGTTGCTTCAACGGATGCTCCAAATACGAAGCCGAGTATAAAAAATAAAAGATTATTATTATGTCCGCATTCATTTTCCGTTAAACGACTGGACTTCATTAGCCAGGTATTAGCTCTCCGCGACAAGCAATCCGATCTAAGGATCCTTCGTTTCCGTGCTCCTTTGAGTTTTTCACGTCTAAATGGCTTGATCCGTCTTGCCGTAAGGCAAAATGTGCAGGAATTAGACGTTGAAGTCGCCACCGACGATTACTTTAATTTCCCACGAAGTGTTCTCACCAGTGAATCATTGCGTGTCTTCAAGTTGCGATCTCGATACCCCGGGTTCCGTTTACCACCTCCGTCGGTCATGAAAGGTGGTTTCCAATCCCTGCACACCTTATCTTTATCCCTCGTTATTTTATACGACCAGCCCACACTTTCCGATTTGTTTACGGATTCATCGTTTCCTCGGCTCAAGAAATTGAACCTCGATGCTTGTTTTGGGTTGAAACAGCTTAAGGTGAGTTGCTTGGCACTCGAGGAATTCACGCTTGAAAATTGTTTCCAATTACATGGATTGGATGTTTCGGGGGCTAAATTGAAGACATTGCAAGTTGCGAGCTGTTTCGATGCGTATTGTGACAAGAGTTGGGTGAGGATTAATGCCCCGAGCTTGAGAGTGATGGTATGGGAATATAATGCCATCACCGAGAACAGCTCGTTGGAGAATTTGGCATCGGCTCATGAGGCTTCCATTGGTTTCTTTGTGCTTAATGAAGATTTCAGTGTGACGAAGCTTCGGAGTGTGTCCAATCTTTTATCAGCTCTCTCCACACTCCACACCTTAACCCTTGAAGGCCAATGCGTTGAGGTACTTTCTTTTTACTTCTCAATTCATGCATTGCTTTACTGCCCTTGCTGTCTGTAAATCTCATCTAAAGTCTCAAATTCGAGTCTTGTAATCTTCAAAAAAAAAATTTACTCTTCATTTTAAAATTCGAATTGCATTCGACTCTAAATTTAATCAAGATTCAACCCGACTATAAAGACATTAAAAATCTCGGATAAAAAAAATTTTCATACATGTTAATCATAATGATATTTGTATTAACAAATATTTAATCACAAAATATAGCAGGTGTTGTCAAGCAGGAATTATATTGCAAATCTAATGCCTTCATTCGACCAACTAAAATCCCTAGAGCTACAAACTGGCTTCAACAAACATAATCTCCCCGGATTAGCTTATCTCTTCAAGTGCTCTCCTTCATTACACACTCTAATTCTCAAGATCCTCAATGATTATAAGATTGAACGAAGAGTATGTGCCCATAATTCTTTTTTATATTATAAACAAAGAGAATGTGCCCGCAATTCTTTTTGCATTATATAAGTTGTCATGTTTAAATTTAATTTACTTGCTTTATTTGAACTTATTTTCAGAAATGGAACAAGGACTTGTGGGACATGCCTAGCTCGGAAGAACAATTCTGGGAATCTCAAAGCCAGGCATTGAAACCATTGCTTAACAACCTTAGTGTAGTGAAAATCCATGGATTCTTAGAATGTGAGAATGAAGTTAGCCTAGCAAAGTTCTTGTTGAAGCATGGGAAAGCATTGCAAGAGATGACACTTTTCTCCGGGCACTGCCACTATAGAGATTCCCTACGACGACAAAAGATTAGGTCACAAATGATGGGTTTTTCTAGGGCATCTTCTAATGCAAAGATTGAATTTCTCTAAACTATTTGCAGAATATTTTTTAATGTAAATTTGCAACATCAATGGTGGCAACCTTTATGGTGACTTTCTCTAGATACCAGGTTTTTTCCGCAATTATATTTGGTATTAAGTAATTGGCATGACAAATTTCTCAGCTTTGGTAAGCTAAAGGGTATATAAGTCTTAAACTTTATGAAAAAAATTAAATTAAAAAAAACACATTTAATTAAGTTTTTTATGAATATTTAATTAAGTCTTTAAACTCTCTAATTGCAATAATTAAGCTCTTTGATCAACTTCTCTCAAGTTACATTAATTACTATGTTGTTGACGTGGTCATTAACGATGTTAACATGACTTACGTCCAAAATTAAAAAATGAACCCGGACAATAAGTTGCCTAGATTAATTCGAGCCTGGACAATCATTTGTCTAGGACCATTCCAGATTTAAATTTTTTAAAATTATAAAAAAATATAATTTTTAAAAAATTATACAATTTTAAAATATTATTAAAATTTATAAAAATTTTAATTAAAATTCAAAAAATTCAAAAACTAAAAAAAATAAACGTTTAAAAGTTTTAATCTAAAATGAATCTGGACTTTCATATGTCTAGATTTATTCAAGATGACTTTTCTAAATTATATAAAGCTTAAAAATTATTAAAAATATAAGATGTGTTGATACAAGTGTTAACAAAGGAGGAGGTGAGGAGGAGGTGATAAAAGTGTTAACTCGATTGCTTGTATGTCTAATGTCGAAACCACATTGGGAACGGGGCTTCGAAAAAAATCATTTTAAGTATTTTTGGAATAAAAGGAAAGTGGGAGTCGCTACCAATCTTTTATTAGGTGTGATTGGATCACCATAAAACGTTTAAAACATTTTTTAAAAAAAGGTGGGTCTTCGAAATCCAAAGAAACAGGTTCGGGAGTCGGTAACGCACGAGGAAGGATTAGCATCCTCATACACCCAAAAATTGGTACCACATGATTATTTTCGGGTCTTATTTTATGAAAACAATGAAAACTCGAGTAAAATTTAAAATACGATGTTTATTTTAGACGGCTTCGTATAATTTCAAAGGAAAACTTTTAAGGAGAATTCGTCCTCGCGTTTCGATTCTCTATGAGAATTAGAAGTCGTGTCCAACACATTAGGGCACTAAATTCTCGGAGTTTCAAAACTGCGGGATGTTTCGAGACATTTTAAAGAGACTGTTCTATCATATGAACTATACGAAAATCACACCCAACACGTTAGGACACGATATTTCGAGATCTTCACATGAAAGAACATTGTTTCTTCTTTTGGTTATAAAGCCACTTTGTATATAGTTATTAGATTGAAGAGTATTTTGAAAATTTTTGAAAAGGATATCCGATTCGCATGAATTACGAAAATCACACTTAACACGTTAAAGTGCGATTCTTCGAAGTTCTCACACGAAAGGACATTGCCTCGTTTTTAAAATTATTTGTGATATAGATATATTTTTTGAGAATTTGAAAATTTTGTATTGAATTTAAAATGTAATCCTCGGACACATAGTTTAAAAGATTCAAATATAGAATACCTGTTTACTTCGACTTTCGCGGAGAATTAAAATCTTGACCAACACGTTAGGACACGATATTCTAGGAATCTCGGGGTTAACGGGTATAAAAATCTTAAAAAGGATATTCGACGCGTGTGTGTTATGCGAAAAATCACACCCGACACGTTAGGGCATGATTTCTCGAAGCTTTTACACGAGAGGAATATTGCCTCGTCTTTGAAGATACTTTAAAAGTGAGCGTATAAGTTTAAAACATCGAATAACAATTAATAAGAGAAATTAAATACGAAGCAAGTTAATAAGCAGATAAATAGAATGCAAAAATGTAAAATGCAAATGCATAATGATTAAAATAAATGCAAGTATTTAGTGAAGAAGAAAAACGATGCGATCGGGATCAAAAACGGGACTTTTGGATACTAGGGGGTAAAATGGTAATTTTGACTCTCGAGGGGCAAAAATGTAATTTTGGGAAATTTGGGGTTAAAAATGGGATTTTAGAAGGTTTGGGGGTAAAATGGTAATTTTTAGTGAAATTGAGGTTAAAAATGGGGTTTTGAAAAGTTTGGGGGTAAAATAGTAATTTTGGTGAAATCGGGGTCAAAAATGGAATTTTGGAAGATTCAAGGGTAAAACGATAATTTTGGTGAAATCGAGGTCAAAAATGGATTTTTGGAAGATTCGGGGGTAAAATGGTAATTTTGGTGAAATCGAGGTCAAAAATGGAATTTTGAAAGATTTGGGGGTAAAATGGTAATTTTGGGCAAAATTGAGGTTAAAATGGAATTTAGGAAAGTTCGGGGGTAAAATGGTAATTTTTGGTAAAATCGGGGTTAAAAATGGAAATTTGAAGTTTCGAGGTCAAAATATAATTTTTGGACAATTCAGGGACCTACAAAACAATAAAACCAAAGAATGGGTGACACGTGGCAACCCCACAAGCATCCAAAAATCAAAGGACTAATTTATGAATCTTGAAAAATTCCTGGGCCAATTGTGCAATTAAACAGAAGTTGATTTAAGGACCAAATTAAAACAAATTAAAAATAAAAAGGATCAAATGAAGAAATAAGCCAAAACAATGACACGTGGCGGCCTTTGGTGAATTCAAAATGTCAATGGATTAAATTGAAAAGTAATAAAAATTATTGGGGTAATTTATAAATAATTAAAAGTACAAAAAGGTCGAAATAATAAATTAAGAAAAACGTTGAGGGACCAAAGGGGATATTTTCCAATTGATAAAAAAAATTTTGATTTCTCCATCCCAAAACGACACAGCACAAAGGGGTGGGTTCTTAAGTCCAATTTCTAAAAAAAACCTTATTTTTATTCATTTGTTTTTTTTTTTTTTTAAAAAGCTTTATTTTCTTCCTTCTTTCTCTCTTCTTCTCAAAAGACACCCCTTTTTCTCTCTTCCATCCATGGCCGACCACCACAACCTCGTCACCGGCCGGTCCCTCCACCATCACTACCGTCGTGTGCTTCCGTCACCTCCGTCCTCGCGCCGTCATAGGTAAGTGAAAAGCTTCGTTCTTTTTCTTTTTTATTTATTCTTTGAAAACCCATCTTTCATTTTTATTACCTTCTTTCCCTTTTTTGAAAACAACAAACCTCAAATCTGACTTTGAATCCAAGATATGAGACTTTTAATCCCTTTCCTTCCTTATTTAAAGCCATTATTTTGAAAAACAAAGGAATTGATTTGTGCTCCTCGAATACCCGATTATGCTTCACATTCGTGTACTCCTAATTTTTTTTAAAACGTTTTCCATCTCATTTTGTTCAAGTCAGTTTTGATGTTATTACAGGTGTTTGAATGACGACGACGGTGGTGGCTCCGACGGCGGCAACGGCGATCAAGAGAAGTGCCTTTTCACTTTCTTTTTTTTATTAGACTTTTTTTAATATTAATTATTAATTATCAATTAATGCTGCCATTATCACCATGTTTATTAAAAAGTAGCAATTAATATTATTAGTGTTATCTATCAAAAAAGTTAATATTATGATTAATATTAATATTGACATTGCTCATTAATGCAGTAAATGAGAATGAATATTGACAGAGATGTTAAAAAAGGTATTAATGTATTTAGAAATCGATGGGTTTGAACATGTAATCATAAATGCTGAGAATGAGAGATTTTTATCACTCAAATGATTTGTGTCTCATCAGGAAGCTGGATTCGAAGATTTGCTTGCGTTGATCGTTGAGTTGGTATTCTTCTCTATATCTCATCAGGAAGCTAACCTTTTTATTACTTCGACCTGCTTCTCAATGTCTCATCAGGAAGCTGGACTCGAAGATTTGCTCACATTGAGCGATGAGTTGGTATTCTTCTCTGAATCTCATCAGGAAGATGACCGCCTCGATGTTTATGTATAATCGCAAACTACTCCGTGATTGGAGTAAGATTGATTGATGGTGATCTGCCCCAACCTGGGGTAAAGGATCAAATGATTGTAATCTGCCCCTGGCTCGGGGTAAGAGATTGATTAATGATGATCTGCCCCAACTTGGGGTAAGAGATCAAATGGCTCCAATCTGTCCCTCGTTCGGGGCAAGAGACCAGAATCTTCATTTTGCCCTTCTTGTAATTTGAATTCATCTTCACTGCATCTTCGTGAAGATAGGATTTGATGTCGAAACTTCATCTTGCCCTTTCATAGAGATAAATGCTTGTTTTCTTGTTCAAGGTAGAAGTCTTCACCGTCATGGATTCGACCTTTCTCATCATGTTTCTAAGGTACCGGGTTTGCCATTACGATTTAAACCTTTCCCTTCAAATCTTTGCGGTACGGGATCTGCCATCGCAGCTTAGATCTTTTCCCTTTATGTCTGTATGATACTGAATAGATCTTTCTCTTCTTGTCTTCATGGTACTGGATCTGCCATTGCGGTCTTAGATCTTTCCCTGTCAAAACTACAGAATATGCTTCCGTGGACCTCTATGTAGGCCAAGTTGTTAGGATGCCATGACCAAGATGAATCAAATGCTCCTAAGCAGGTAAGCATGATGAATGCAAAATGTCATCTTTGAGAGATGATTTTATTTTAGTCCTTAGGTTGACATTGTTCGTCGTTTGTCTAAGCCCTATCGCTGATGTGCTACCATGTTTTTTTTGGTATGAAACCTAAAGAGGTGGTTGTATTTTGAACTATTTGTTTTGAGACCGTTCTAACCATCGGGTTATTTCCAACTGGTGGCCCTGCTTCAAGTCTCTGTAATATTTAGGAATTTTCCAGAATGATATGCAAAAATCCTTCTATTCCTTATCTTGTTGACCACTAACCATTATTTCAATGCAAAAATGCTTGCTTGGGGTTATAAGGTGGATGAATTCGAATTTGATTGAAAACAAAAGTCGTATAAATGAAAAGATCATTTGATTCATTAATCGCTATTTCAATGCGAAATTTGCTTGAGCATGATCGCAAGGTGAATGAAATTTAGTGGAGGCAAAGCTCTCATAAATGGAAAGATTAAAAATGACCCATATTGGTCAAAGGATGCCAAATATAAAGTGGGCAAATAATAGAGTTAGGTGGATGGATTATATTGGAGGCAAAGCTCGCATGAAATCATTAATCCACCGGATGTCATGCAAACGTGATTGAACATGGTTACGAAATGGATGCAATTGAATTTGATTGAAGGTTAAAGCTTGCGTGAATGAAAATGTCATAGGTTCATTGCAGAAGTGCTTGGATGAGATCACAAGGCAAATGAATTTCATGGAGGCAAAGCTCAAAAAAGGATTAAAAATGACGAGTATTGACAAAGAATGGAGTTAGGTGCCCGGATATCAAGGTTTGAGCTTCAATGAGCAACTTGACGAAGGCCATTCTGAGCTTGACATGTGTTCATAAAACTTAGAGTACTTTGTCAATGCCTCAAGGTGTAAAGTTTCTCCACCTTGCTACTTTTGAGAGAGAGGATCACTTCATGCCCCTTTTCTGTTATTCGAATTTGAGCCGCCTTTTCAGGCTTTCAACTCAAATCTCCTTAGGTTTCGAGATGCCCTTTACGAGTTTTCACCTCGACCTCTCCTTTTCTTTCTTCTCTTTTTTTTTTCACTGAATTCGAGCTCATAAAGTTGGGCATGTCTTTGCCATTCACTTTGCTCAAAATTAAAGCTTATCCAAAAACTTTCTTCATCTCATGGGGCCTTCACAATTTGACATCCATTTTCCTTGGAAGTCTTTTATAATCAAGGTCCTTTTCAAAACTAGAGCTCTCTCGTGAAGTTCTATATGATGGATCCTTCCTTGTCGTAAATCCTTGTCATTTTCAATTGACAGGACAACTTTCATTCTAGTGAGAAAAATTTTGCCCGGTGGATGTTTTGATAGAAACCCTGATGGTAAGTTTTTGTGTCTAGCCATTGTAGGTCTCTGCTATGAATTCAATCGATCCTTTGTTGTCTTTACCGGTTCCCTGCCAATGCCCCATTTTTGGCTGAGTAGTACTGAGTCGTGATATTTGTTCATGCTGTTGCTCAAATTCAAGTCATCATCGAGTATGATCTTTTCTTGGCATTCTATACCAGCATATAATCTCTCATTTTCAATAATTTGCTCGACCGCCAATTGGCTTGGGAAGTAGTAATCAATGATCATGAGGATGAATTGATAATCATTAGAAACTCTTTTGTAATCGTTAGCTCGATGGTGTCCGTGCTTCACATGGAAAGATGATGGACAATAAATTTTCGAAATGCCCTTTGCGGGTTTTCATCTTGACTCTTTTTTTTTCACGTCGAGCCTCAATATTTCAAGTTTTTGTCGAATTGGATTACATTCTTCCTTTATGAGAGTCTATATGTCATGACATCGGTTTGTTGAATCTGGCATGCCTTGATAGGATCATGCAAAGACTTTTGAATTCCCGAGGTAGCTTGCCTTGTTTTTATAAAGACTCATGTCTCGATTCTCACTTAAAATCATGACTCTTCAAGATGATGTCTATTTCGTGTCTTGCTCAAACATCCATAGCAGATCGGGAGTCAAGTTACATTCTTGATCATTTTCAAAGCCTTAGAGTTTTTCTAGACACATGTCTCACTCAAAAGGGTTTAAGTTAGCAGCGATGTTGCTCATATCTTTGATATCAAGGGCCACAGCACAAAGACAAAAAGGGGGTCCAAAAAATAATTGAACTAAAGACTGATAGAATGGTGAGGTATTTACCAAATTGGACAAGAACAATGCATCATTTTTATTTAAATAAAAGATAGTGGTCATTTGCCCTTTATAAAAGGATCCCTATTACTCTCGAGCTTAGAGTGATAAGTGTATTCTGAATATTTTTCTGGAAAAAAAATCCTAAAAACTACAGGAAGCTCCTC
The DNA here is from genome assembly GCA_005610355.1 of Gossypioides kirkii. NCBI lineage: Eukaryota > Viridiplantae > Streptophyta > Magnoliopsida > Malvales > Malvaceae > Gossypioides > Gossypioides kirkii. The sequence continues at coordinate 4,861,857 of CP032255.1, forward strand.
CACAGTCTAGTTGTCCAAAACACTTCCGAGGGTATAAGGGCAAACTCTCAACAGATTTCATTCTCCACATGGCTTTTCTCAAATTTTATCATCCCTTATCTTGATTTATCATGTTTTCTCTCGGCTTTCATTTTGGGGTAAATGACCCTCTATCACACGAGTGTTTCAAAAATGTGGAATCTTCTTTAAAAAATTAATGCATGAAATGCAAATGCACATGAAATGATAAAATGCGTGCAACAAGGCGTTGATTCTTGGTTCCATTCCATTAAACAACTTTACAAGAAAGCAAATTCCTTTACATTAGGCGGAAGCATGTATGGTTGTGCTTTAATGCTCAAAATTCTAAATTTTGCTCTGGTTTGCCCCTGATTTCAAGTTCAAAACATCAATCTTGAATGGCTAAAGTCTACAAGCATTTAGTCGTTTCCCGCATTTGGGTCAAATCTTTGCTTACAACATAGCCTCTATCTCAAACTTGCCCCTAAGCGTGTTGAAATCATTTCTCGTTTATTCCCATTGTCTTTGGCAATGACGCCTTGTCTTTGAGTAGTCAAAAATCTCGTCAACAGAGAGTAGTCTTCAGAGAATTCTTGATAAGACTTTTTCGATTTTTCAAACAACCATGGGTCCCTACAAAAGTCGTGAATCATTAAACCTTCTTTTGCCTCTTCTTCAACAGGTGTTTAGTGGTTAAGGTTGCTAGGATGTGAGTCATTCTTTTGTCAAGCGGATGAGTTTGCAATCGTGTCCACCACGTGCCTCGATACTTTAAGGAAAACGACTAACTCGATCGTGTTTGAGATGAGGACGCCATTATTCTCTCTTTCACCTAAGTGCAGGCTTTCCAAAGCAATGTACTTGTTCTTTTCTATCTCCTTAATCAGGTTTGCAACCCAATGCTTGCTTGTCTAGAGTAGACCTTATCGACTTGAGTTCTCAGGCAATGGAGCAATGTAATGTATTCTTCTACAGTATGTCCATATTTTTTAAAGTGAAGCGACTAAGTTGAATCCCAATACTATGTTAAGACTCAGAAGAGGTGCATCTCTACTTTAATCCTTTTCAAAGCAGGCTTTATTATTTTGAATCCTCAAGCAAAAGATAAAGCGATTTACCCTTCTATCGTGGGCTTCACATCCTCCTCTCTAAATGTGAACCCATTAGGATTTGGATTCCAATATTGAGTGAGAGCTTGGGTCCAATGCCTATTCCTTTTACCATCGAGCAAGTCCACATATTCGTGATTGGACATCTGCCTAATTTTGTCCTTCATGTTTCTTTCAGCTCTAGCCAACTGCTATGGCTTTTATATACTTGGGTGTAACCTTGAATCCCTGACATGCACCCCTTTGACAGGTCATCACCTTTATCTTTGACCATATATGCACGACCACGTTGACTTTTACCTTATCAAGGAATCCGTTTTCTTATGACCAATTCTCCATTTGGTAATAGAACATGAATCAACACCTTGTTTATGAAAATGTAATGCAAACAGTTTCAAAATATATTGCAATTAAAAGCAAAAATAAAATCGTCTCTCTTACCTTGCTCGAGTATCCTCTAGGGAATTGGCACAACCTTACTTGAGGTAGGCTCTCAAGGAATTATGTACAACCTAATAAAGTGTGCCTTATGAATGCATGTATGCATAAGAAAAGGCATTGATTCTAAAATCCACTTTCCATTAGAGCAACTTCTCTAAGGGACAAAATTCTCCACATAAAACGGATTACATACGGCTTTGCCATATGGCCTAGAGCTTTGGTCTTTCAATTTTGTCCCTGCTCTGATCTTGATTCATAAGCTTTGGTGACTAATGCTCACTTGTGATCAGCCGCTTTTTCATCCTTCGTATAATCTTTATCTCGAACATGTCTCTGAGCTTGTCAGAAGTGCCCTTAACTTGTTTCTTGATTCCTTTCAAGGATCTTGATCTGAATTTGCATAATCTTCCTTCAAGTCTTCTAAATCTTCTTCGACTTTGTGCTTTCCTTCGACCATAAGCACAAATCCATGTTATTTTCCACTTCATTAAGAAATCTGTCCCCCATGATGAAACTGCCTAGTCGGTAAAACGGATTTATATCAACACCTTTTCATTTATGATGATGCAAATGCAAGTGAGAGAGGCAAAACAAACACGGTTAGTAGCAGATGATAAATATAAAAAATCAGCATACAAATATATAACACAGAACCTAAAAAATTTCGGGTATACTAACAGGGCTCGGCCTAACTCTATTTAGGGTAAGTGCTCACGGCTCACTATATGTAGTTTAGGCTCTAAAGTAAAGGGTACCCAAACTAGCAGATTCTTCTATCCTTACCCATTACAGGCTCATGCGGATGAGTTCGATTTAGGGGGATGCATTTCCCGCATGTTTGCACGGAAGTGAAAACTTCACGAAAATAAGGGTACTTTGTAATCTCGAAAGCGATCTACCATCCTACACGGAGGTGAAGACCTCACGAAGGAGTAGTTTCCCGCTTCCACTTAAAAGGGTAGTAACACAATGCACATGAATGCAAAATTACACTAGCAATACAGTAAAATACCACACAAAAATGCCGAGGATCGCATGTTAAATAAAATCGAAGTTAAAAAGTTCTCAAAAAAAGACCCGAAAATTATCAATTTTAGCTTGACTCTTGTTTATTTTGAAAAAGTCCCCAGTGGAGTCGCCAGCTGTCGAAACCACCTCGAGAACGGGGCTTCGAAAAAAATCATTTTAAGTATTTTTGGAATAAAAGGGAAGTGGGAGTCGCCACCAATCTTTTATTAGGTGTGATTAAATCATCATAAAACGTTTAAAACGTTTTTTAAAAAAAAGGTGGGTCTTCGAAATCCAAAGAAACAGGTTCGAGAGTCGATTACGCACGAGGAAGGATTAGCACCCTCATACGCCCAAAAATTGGTACCACATGATTATTTTCGGGTCTTATTTTATGAAAACAATGAAAACTCGAGTAAAATTTAAAATACGATGTTTATTTTAGACGGCTTCGTATAATTTCAAAGGAAAACTTTTAAGGAGAATTCGTCCTTGTGTTTCGATTCTCTATGAGAATTAGAAGTCGTGTCCAACACATTAGGGCACTAAATTCTCGGAGTTTCAAAACTACGGGATGTTTCGAGACATTTTAAAGAGAGTGTTGTATCATATGAACTATACGAAAATCACACCCAACACATTAGGGCACGATATTTCGAGATCTTCACATGAAAGAACATTGTTTCTTCTTTTGGTTATAAAGTCACTTTGTATATAATTATTAGATTGAAGAGTATTTTGAAAACTTTTGAAAAGGATATCCGATTCGCATGAATTACGAAAATCACACTGAACACGTTAAAGTGCGATTCTTCGAAGTTCTCACACGAAAGGACATTGCCTCGTTTTTAAAATTATTTGTGATATGGATATATTTTTTGAGAATTTGAAAATTTTGTATTGAATTTAAAATGTAATCCTCGGACACATAGTTTAAAAGATTCAAATATAGAATACCCGTTTACTTCGACTTTCGCGGAGAATTAAAATCTTGACCAACACGTTAGGACACAATATTCTTGGAATCTCGGGGTTAACGGGTATAAAAATCTTAAAAGGATATTCGACGCGTGTGAGTTATGCGAAAAATCACACCCGACACGTTAGGGCATGATTTCTCGAAGCTTTTACACGAGAGGAATATTGCCTCGTCTTTGAAGATACTTTAAAAATGAGCATGTAAGTTTAAAACATCGAATAGCAATTAATAAGAGAAATTAAATATGAAGCAAGATAATAAGCAGATAAATAGAATGCAAAAATGTAAAATGCAAATGCATAATGATTAAAATAAATGCAAGTATTTAGTGAAGAAGAAAAACGATGCAATCGGGATAAAAAATGGGACTTTTGGATACCCGGGCGTAAAATGGTAATTTTGACTCTCGAAGGGCAAAAATGTAATTTTGGGAAAATTTGGAGTTAAAAATGGGATTTAGAAGGTTCGGGGGTAAAATGGTAATTTTTAGTGAAATTGAGGTTAAAAATAGGGTTTTGGAAAGTTTGAGGGTAAAATAGTAATTTTGGTGAAATCGGGGTCAAAAATGGAATTTTGAAAGATTCGGGGGTAAAATTGTAATTTTGGGCAAAATTAGGGTTAAAATGGAATTTAGGAAAGTTTAGGGGTAAAATGGTAATTTTTGGTGAAATCGGGGTTAAAAATGGAATTTTGAAGTTTTGGGGTCAAAATATAATTTTTGGACAATTCAGGGACCTACAAAATAATAAAGCCAATGAATGGGTGACACGTGGCAACCCCACAGGCATCTAGAAGTCAAAGGACTACTTTGTGAATCTTGAAAAATTCCTGGGCCAATTGTGTAATTAAACAGAAGTTGATTTAAGGACCAAATTGAAACAAATTAAAAATAAAAAGGATCAAATGTATAAATAAGCCAAAACAGTGACACGTGGCGGCCTTTGGTGAATTTAAAATGTCAATGGATTAAATTGAAAAGTAATAAAAATTATTGGGGTAATTTATAAATAATTAAAAATACAAAAAGGTCGAAATAATAAATTAAGAAAAACGTTGAGGGACCAAAGGGGATATTTTCCCATTGATAAAAAAATCTGATTTCTCCATGCTAAAACGACACAGCAGAAAGGGGTGGGTTCTTAAGTCCAATTTCTAAAAAAAACCTTTTTTTTATTCATTTGTTTTTTTTTTAAAAAAAAGCTTTCTTTTCTTCCTTCTTTCTCTCTTCTTCTCAAAAGACGCCCCTTTTTCTCTCTTCCATCCATGGCTGGCCACCACAACCTCGTCGTCGACCGGTCCCTCCACCATCACTACCGTCGTGTGCTTCCGTCACCTCCGTCCTCGCGCCGTCATAGGTAAGTGATAAGCTTCGTTCTTTTTCTTTTTTATTTGTTCTTTGAAAACCAATCTTTCATTTTTTATTACCTTCTTTCCCTTTTTTGAAAACAACAAACCTCAAATCTGACTTTGAATCCAAGATCTGAGACTTTTAATCCCTTTCCTTCCTTATTTAAAGCCATTATTTTAAAAAACAAAGGAACTGATTTGTACTCCTCGAATACTCGATTATGCTTCACAGTCATGTACTCCTGATTTTTTTTAAAATGTTTTCCATCTCATTTTGTTCAAGTCAGTTTCGATGTTATTAGAGGTGTTTGAATGACGACGACGGTGGTGGCTCCGACGGCGGCAACGGCAAGAGAAGTGCGTTTTCACTTTCTTTCTTTTTATTAGACTTTTTTTTAATATAATTATTAATTATCAATTAATGTTGCCATTATCACCATGTTTATTAAAAAGTAGCAATTAATATTATTAGTGTTATCTATCAAAAAAGTTAATATTATGATTAATATTAATATTAATATTGCTCATTAATGCAGTAAATGAGAATGAATATTGACAGAGATGTTAAAAAAGGTATTAATGTATTTAGAAATCGATGGGTTTGAACATGTAATCATAAATGCTGAGAATAGTGCATTGAAGGATACCTGAATAACTTAGTGTTTGGGCATTGTGAACCTGACTTGTATCCTTTTCTTGTGTTTGGAAGCCGTTCGAATACCTCTGTTTGATGTTAACTACTTCTTTTTTTGTCAAATGTTTTGAAAGTCTTGTTTTGTATTAATTGGTAAATTTTGAAGAACAAAAGAAATCTGAATCTGGGATTCGTAACCCCCTGCCTTTACAATTGTTTGAAATTTGGTTTTTATAACCAAGTTACAATCATTGCAATTTGTCCTTTTCCACTAAAAATCAAGTCTCCTTTCTTCTTTGCAGGTCTCAACTTGCCGTGGCAGGTTGCTGGTGATGGTGATTGAAAATGGTGGTGAAATTTACTGACGTGGCAGCCTTTGATTGGCTATGAAAGGTGGCAGCAGCACAAGTGGAATTCTGGATTTTGGGCCCTTTTGGGTCATTTGTAATTGGGCTTTGGGATTGTATTTATGCTTGGCCCCAATTTGGGCTTGTAGCTTTGGACCCCTTTTGGACATATAACTTGGACATTATAATTTTGATTTTAAGATTAAAACTATTCTAAATGTATTTAAATTTAAAACAAGTTTAAATTTAAAAAAATTTAAAATCAATTCAAACTTAATTTAAAATTAAAATTTTGATCCAAGTTGGACCCGGTCAAAATTGGGCTTCAACATCTAAGTAAGCCTTCAAGTGAGCACCTTGTTCGTTGAGCATGGTTGTTCTTAAGAAACTTGGCAAATAGAATAAGAGAGCAAGAAAACTTAAAGAGAATGAGAGATTTTTATTACTCAAATGATTTGTGTACAATCGAGGGGTGGGGTGTCCCTTTATTTGTAGGTCTGACCCTAATACATTAACGATTGATATTAAATTACAAAGTCCATGATGGACGGTGGAGATCTAATATAAATTCTCTATTACGCCAATAAATGCTATACAAGGGATTATTATCAAGTGTGGGCAAGTCTATCTACATCTTTATGGAATGTTCAAAGGCTCCATGGACTCATGTAGGTCACAAAACCCTATAGAATATGGTTGGGCCTTTTTTATGGTGCTTTGTGCTCTTTGGTGGCCCGTATGGATGTTGAATGCTATTAAGGCATGGCACAAGGAGGGTCAATTCACCTAAACAAGCGAAGATTTAAAGAAGGGAGGGGGGGGGGTAAGGTAAGAAGTAAAGGGAGGTTGAATACTGAAACTACTTGAGGTTGCTGAAAGGCTAAAGGTTCGATACCTCTTTCAACGTGGTATATGATATTTATAAAGGAAGATGTCTCATGCTTAGTGGGGCAACGTCATCGACAAATCCAGGACATGGTGATAATGCGGTCGGCCAGGTGGCAAGGTCATTGTGTGTGGGTTGTCCTCATGTATGATACTTCTTTGACATTCCCTTGGCTAAATTAGTACGAGATTGTTGTGCTTGGTGGTCCCTTAGTGGTCTCATCATTGGAGGTGAGTGCATACCCTCTAAATGTAGGTGGCTAGTCACCCGATGACCAACCAAATGGTAGAGGACTACCCAGGTACTTAGGTGGAGAATATGACAAGTGTTATAGACAAGGAGGTAAGTAAAGGGTCGTTCACGGGTGTCTCTTTGATGTCTTCTCATGGTGCCACATGTCCCTTCCTGGTAGGCGGTATGCAAGATGTGTATCAATATTTTAATTTTACTGGCACCTTTTAGGCTATAAAAAATAAAAAATATTTTTTTAAAAAAATATTTTTTTAATTTTATTACCGGTACTTGTAAAATTTATAAAAATGTGAATAAATAAATAAATGGAGTTGCGGATGCCTTGGTGAAATGTATTGTTGCAGGTGATTCATTGATCTGTATTCTTAAAGTTCCTCCGGATTCGGTTTTACGATTGCTAAATGAGGAAAGCTATGGTGCCAGTACTAGTTTGTAAATGTATTATTTTAAATGTAATTCTTTTTTACTTTTTTTGAAGATTTTCTTTTTAAAAATTCGAGTTTCACTCATCATTTCAATTTGAAATGAAAATTTGAATTTATTAATATTTAAGTTATAACAAACTATTTTAATATTTATATAATAAATTTTTATATTAGTACATTAAATAACAAAACGAGACATAGAAATATTGCATTTACAATTATAGATGATGATGTTAGAATTGAAAATTTTAATATTAAATTTAATAAATTAATATTTATCATGTCAAATCATCAAAAATAAAAGATAAATGCGGAAATGTACTTAAATTCATCGATATGTTAAAATTTTGAAGTCTTGTAGTTTTGAAGTTTCAAATTAATACATAGAATATTTTAGATTGAGGACCATTATATATATTTCGGTCATATTTTTTTTTAATAATTAAAACATGATAATTTTTTTTTAGTCAATTACAAGAGGAGGACAAAACTTTAACAGTAACGTTATTAGCGTGACTCAAATCCAAGTCACATTTGGGATAGTGAACACTTTGATCATTAAGCTAACACACGAGGTTCAAATCATGATAAATTTTAATCATTTTAGATCACTTTTAATTTAGATCACCATTTTATTTTAATAAATAATATGTAATTATTTTATTTTATATATATATATATATATATGTGTGTGTGTGTGTGATGTCCATACTATTTAACATACGAGACTTCTATAAAAAAAAATGAAAACGAGTCAAATTTAATGGAAAAACCTGATTTTTTTTAGAAAATTCAAAACTTATATATAAATATGGTTTTATGGGTGTTGGATTTCTCATTTCATATAATGTTCAAAAGAATAATTCAAATAATTTATTCTTACTAATATTTATGATTTTTATTGTTGGTATCACCCTTCAATTAAAATCTAATTTATTGGAGAATTTATTAATTTTTTTATTTTTATTATTATCTCGAGAGTAATTTTGTCTTTTTATGTAATATCTCATTACTCAATTCAATCGTCGGATTTGAGCAACGGGATATCACATTCATTATCGGAGCAATTACGATTTGTTCACAATTAAATTATACAATTAAAGAGACTAAAATCAATAGAATATATGCAACTAATAACATACAACCGATCAACAATATATATTTATACATATTTATTAGTCCTAGACTATAAAGACAAAGTTTATTTGTAATATTATTTAAGCAGAATCTAGTCTACTAGGTACATACCGATTAACTACGAATGGATTAACCAAACATTATTGAGACCGAGATTGTGGATGGATGTCGAGGTTGATGCTTGGAAAATCTCAAAGTACATCTAACCTGTGCATGGAGAAACAAACAACACACTGAGAAAAAGTATTTAGAGGTATTTCAATAACTTAAGCATATAATATTAGTGAGGTCAATTCTATCCTGAGCAAAAGATGTAAACATACATATATTGTTGATCGGTTGTATATATTTATCTACCAAGTGCTTAACAACTTGAACATGTTAAGTGCCCAAGACTATTTTTTTTGAATATACTGGTGTGATTACATGGTAGTATCTGTTCATACTTTCTTAATCCTTTGACAATGCACACACACCTTGCATACACAGGCGCTCAAACCTGAGACTCATAAGATGAACAACATCCTCTTTTCACTGGAACCACTTATTGGGTTCAGAATGAATACACATTTAAAACCATTAGTTAATGCAAACATTAAATACATTTCTAACATAGTTAATGCACCTTGGCATAAAACACAATTGTTGAAAAATTATTATACAATAGCATCTGTTCCAAGCAATTTTCCCCATTTGAACTCCTTTAATATAATTTAATTAGACAATATTTAATTCTTGATCATGACGGTCTTATTTTCATATTATTCTAACAACTCGGTTAGTTTAAACGGGTTACAATTGAACAATATTTATCCTTGAAAATGAAAACTGTATGATGGTGCACCGAACATCAAATTATGTAACTTAAATATTCTCCATTCGAACAACGTTTATTCACACAAATAGGATAACCTTATGACTCATTAAGATATCCAAATAGACAGCTTGAATAACCTTAATTTGGATAGTATTTTGACTCAGTTAAACATCAATATAAACAGTTTGAATAACCTTATTTTGGACTGCTATATGACTCAATTTATCATCAATACGGACAGTTTGATTAACCTTGATTCGGACAACATTTTAAGTCACTTAAGCATTAATATAAACAGCTTGAATAACCTTCTTTTGGACAGCTTTATGACTCAATTTAACATCAATACGGACAACTTGATTAATCTTGATTAGGACAACATTTTAACTCACTTAAGCATTAATATAAACAGCTTAAATAACCTTATTTTTAACAGCTTTATTACTGAATTTAACATCAATACGGACAGCTTGATTAACCTTAATTCAGACAACATTTTAATCCGAATTTTTTTTAGCCATACACTTCAAAATCCCGAACAGCCATAGACAATTTAAAGAACAGTACAATCAATCAATTGAATTAAGGACTTAGCTCAAAGTACTTCACCGTCGTAAATAGCATGTTAGTTCAATGAATAATAGAGCATAAAATCCCCAAACAAAACCTCAAGGACTTACCCTAAACCACTCCCAACCGTACCTGTCTTCAAGCAAGCTCCTTTCCTTTCTTGCTAGTGCTTTCTCCTACCTCTTTTGCTACACATGCAAACTCAATATGTTACCAAACAAGAATGCCCACATGCACATCACCATTCTCTTTGCATGAACGGGAAAATCCTACATAAACAACCACATGCCTTGCATGTTGCAAGAACATAAGTATTCCCTTCACACATCACACATTCGGATTAACTCAATAAAACTCAATAAAATGCAAATTTTTATTATAAATTATATATTTTTACGATAATAAAAATGTAATTTCACTATTTTAATAGTCTATATTTTTATAATTTTTAGATGATTAAATCTAATTTTTATTATTTTTAGGGGACAAAGTACAATTTTACCATTACTAATTCAAAATTTTATAAATTACAAAAAGTCTAAATAAAAATTTTTCTATTTTAAAAGAAGTTGAGGCTCCTACCTGTCCCTTGATTCCGCCACTGCTTGATTTAATGTAACTTAAACATATAATTACAAGTAATTAATTAAAATTCAATTACAGAAGACATATCAATTTCGTGGGATTAAAAAAAGCAGACCGAAAGCTACTGGCTTTGGCATTACATTCCTTATATTTTATGAGAGACAAATATATTTTATTAATTTTCCAGAACACATGTTCAGCAAAATGGAATAAAAATAAACTAGTGGTCTAGTAGTCCACACACGCTTTTAACAAACCCCGACCCATCCCCTTTATTTTTATTTGAAGATCACTATATTCCTCAATATTTAATTTATTTTAGGGTAAATTATAAAAATAGTCACTTTTATTTGTCTCAGATTATGTTTTAGTTATTTATATTTGAAATGTTATGTTTTAGTCGTTGTGTTGTAACATTTTAGTCATTGAGCGTTAATTATCGTTAATAGTGTAATGGTAAACTGACGTGGCACGTTAAATCATTATTTCAAATGAAAATTTTAGGTTCAATTATATAATTGGCCCCCATATTTTTTTTTCGTTTTGAGCAATTTAATTTTTTTTTATGTTCATTTAACTTACTTTTTTTCTTTATTTTCCATTCTCTTCTGCTTCTCCTTTTATTTTCTCCCCTTCTCCATCTTTGTTTTCCACATAATTAATTCAAAGAAATAGGATTTCAAACATGAGGCATCTGCAAAGTTGTTTCGGTTGAATGATCTAATAATTAATTCAAAGAATAGAGATTTTAAACATGAGGCATCTGCAAATTATGTCAAACAGTCAACTACAGGATACTTGTTAATGGGTAGCATTTAACCATATGATGGATTTAAGGGCCTGGTTGCACGAAAATCATTTGAGGCAACTCTTGAAACCGCGATTAGAATAGGGGAAGAGAGAAGGGAACATAAAAAAAAAAAGGAAAATTAAAAGATTATAAAAGAGATGGAGAAGAGAGAAAAACGAAGGGAGAAGCAGAAGAGAATGTAAAATAAAGACAAAAAATGAAAGTTAAAATATTATAATAAAAAAAAATTGCTCAAAACGAGAAAATATGGGGACCAATTGTATAATTTAACCTAGAATATTTTGTTTAAAATGATGATTTAATGTGCCACGTCAGCTTATCGTTACACCGTTAACGACAATTAACGGCTCAGTGGCTAAAATGTTACAATACGATAACGTAAGTGACTAAAACGGAACATTTCAAACATAAGTGACTAAAATATAACCCAAGACAAACAAAAATGACTATTTTGATGGTTTACTCATTATTTAATAAATTTGATTTTTTAAATTATTACATATTCTGAACCGATGTAAATCTTCATAAGATGTGCTCATCATACTTTTAACAACAAATCATAAAACAAAAAAATATGGGGATCAATTCTATAATTTAACCTAAAAATTTTTGTTTGAAATGATGTTTTAACGTGTCACGTCAGCTTATCATTACACCATTAACGACAATTAACAGCTCGGTGGCTAAAATGTTACAATACGATAACGTAAGTGACTAAAATATAATATTTCAAACATAAGTGACTAAAATATAACCCGAGACAAACAAAAGTGACTATTTTGATAGTTTACTCATTATTTTAATAAATTTGATTTTTTAAATTATTACATATTTTGAACCGATGTAAATATTCATAGGATGTGTTTGCCATGTTTTTAACAACAAATCATAAAACAAAAAAATATGAGGACCAATTGTATAACTTAACCTAAAATTTTTTATTTGAAATGATAATTTAACGTGTCATGTCAGCTTATCATTATACCGTTAACGATAATTAATGGCTCAGTGGCTAAAATGTTACAACATGATAACGTAAGTGACTAAAACGTAACATTTCAAACGTAAGTGACTAAAATATAATCCGAGAAAAATAAAAGTGACTATTTTAATAGTTTACTCATTATTTAAATAAATTCGATTTTTTAAATTATTACATATTCTAAACCGATGTAAATATTCATAGGATGTGTTTGCCATACTTTTAACAACAAATCATAAATTTGAAAGGTATAAGATATTGTATTTTGCATAAATTACTTTTTGAATTTTGATTTTGTTTTTGAATTATAAGAGGGGAGAAAAGTCCTAATGGCAACATGATTAACTCGACTCGAACCCAAGTTACACCTGGAGTGGTGAATACCTTAGTCATCAAGTCAACACGAGGTTCGAATTTTGAAGTTTTAATCCTAATCCAATGGTAGCAGATAAATTTGTTTGGTTAAATTATGTCATTAGTCTTGTATTATGCGTGAAGTTGTAAATTTAGTCCATATTCACCAATTGGATCATTCTTAGTAACTAATTTTTTGAATTTTAAAATTATCTATTGTTAAATCTATTAAATGGTTTTTTATGAGTAATGTGTGAAAATGACAAAACAAACATACAACATTACACAAGCGACAATATGTTTGACACATCAAATTTGAAAAATAACAGAATTTAATTTAATGAGTTTAATAGCTATCATTTGGTTTCGACTAAAAAATTTCAAATTCTAAAAATACAAGGACCAAAAATAACGAAATTAAAGTACATGTATTAAATTTACAACTTACGCAAAATACAAGATCTAATCGTAGAATTTGACAAATTTGAAATTATGTATAAAGAAGGCCGGCCGGTGGCGTTCCATTTTATATAAAAACCCGAGGATACAGTATTACCATCGGATCGATCCCGTTGAGCTTATAATATACAATAGTACGTCGGTTCTAGTCTTTCTTTATCATTGTGGCCTGTGGGGAGTCAAGCGTATAAAATAACCACGCACACTCTTTGCAAAGTCAATCATCATTTGATTCCAAACATAAAATAAAAAATTATTATTACTATTTTTTGTTTCCTTTAATGCTCACAGCTGTAAAGCTGTTGACATATTTTCCATAAAGAAGGAAGTTTAATCTGTTTGGAGAAAATTTGTGTTGAAGAGAAGATGAGAACAAGTTGTAGGTGGTCAGTTCTTAAAACCCTTTCTTCCATCTTATCTTGCTACAGAATTTTGATACCGTTTCCTGCTCTTCAGGGCTGCTTTGCTAGGGATAATATTACTGTTAATAGCGGGCTTGCAGATGGACAAACTCTTGTTTCAGCTGGAAATAGATTTGAATTGGGGTTCTTTGGTCCATCAAGAGGCTCTAATGTGAAGAGATATGTGGGGATATGGTATGCTTCCAATCCAAAAATAGTGGTTTGGGTTGCTAATAGAGACAATCCAGTTTTTAATAGGACTGGAGTTTTATCTATTGCATATGACCAACTGAGGTTATCCGATGAGAAAGGGAGAATGTACTGGCGGGCACAGACTGGAGCTAAGCGTTCGAATCTTGTGGCGAAGCTTAACGATACCGGTAACTTCATTCTACGCGATGAACGGTTGAGGATAAATCTATGGCAAAGCTTTAATGAACCAACGGATACGTTTCTTTTTGGTATGAAGATGGATGCGAAGTTTTTATTAACTTCATGGAGCAGTGAAAAAGATCCATCACCAGGGAACTTCACATTCAAGCAAGATCAAGAAGGAGGGGAGCAGCTTGTTGTAATGGAAAAGAGTACCGTTTACTGGAAATCAAGCAGGCCAGATTCAGGTAAAATCATTAAATCGGAGGAACTGCCTTCTACAATAGTCAACTTCTTGAATTTTACAGAGAGTAAAAACACACGAGTTTACCAAGATAAAAGAATGGTAATGACTTTCACTGGGCAATTACAGTATTGGGAGTTCGATGCAGACATGAAAAGTTGGTCCTTGATATGGATGGAGCCCCTCAATAATTGTAGTGTGTTCAATTTTTGTGGCAACTTTGGCATCTGTAATACCAACAGTAGGCTGCCATGCAAGTGCTTACCGGGTTTCAAACCTAAATTCTTGGACAAATGGAAAGCTGGAGATTTTTCGGATGGTTGCTTCAGAAACTATACTTCATCATGTGGCAATGACTTCTTGGGCTTGAAAAGAATGAAAGTAGAAAATTCAGACTCATCGTTCAATGCCAAGGATGAAACAGAGTGCAGAGGGGAGTGCCTCAAGAAGTGTCAGTGCCAGGCTTATTCATTTGTAGGCCAGAGAGACTACACAACTTCTTGCTTGATTTGGTCAGAGGATCTCAAAAATCTTCAGGAGGATGAAGAAGATGGCTTAGATCTCAACATACGGGTAGCGTTGTCCGATTTAGGTACTTTACTCTGCACAAATGAGCATGAAAAAAACACAAAAACTGTTGCTAGCTATTTATCTCTAGCCTGATGTTGCAAATAGTAGCATTCAAAGAGTACTCTAAAGATTTCATAAGGCAATTTGCAGAAATATGGAGCAAAAGCTTGATTTAACTATATCTATTCTACTTTGCAGAAGCAACAACTAGAAATTGTGAGACTTGCGGCACAAACTCAGTCCCTTATCCCCTAAGCACAGGACCAAAATGTGGTGATCCAATGTACTTAAGTTTCCATTGTAATAACGATACCGGCGAACTAAGCTTCATGGCACCTAATGGCCGATATAGTGTTGTTACAGTCAATCCAGATGCGAGAACATTTGTCATCCAAATGAAAGCCGAAGAGGCAGATAATTGCGCTGCTCTGCATGCTTCAGCAAGCAGAATTTTGCAGTTCAATCAATCATCACCATTCAATGTGACCAGCAGCTGCAGTGGTGAACTTGGCAACGTAACTTCGGATTCTACACTAGAAGGTACGGTTGAAGTAGAAATCAGTTGGAAGCCACCGCTAGAGCCAATGTGTTCTTCATCTGCGGACTGCAAAGATTGGCCACATTCGGCTTGCAATGAAAACCAAAATGGACAAAGAAGGTGCCTTTGCAATGCCCCCTATCATTGGGATGGCTCGGCTTTAAACTGTACTCGAGGTCAGTACTAAATTTGATGTATAAAACTATGGTATCTATAGAAATTACCATCTAACCTGTTCTTGCAGAAGCTGGACAGTTGGGAGAGTCTTTGGATAAAAGCAAGTCACTCCCTTTGATTCTTGGAATATCTTTGCCAATTGGGACAGCCTTTTTGTGTGCTGCAGTTTCGATTTATGTGTGGAGAGAAAAGGTGGTAAAGAGGCGAGGTAAGTGTTTAACTTTAACGCAAAACAAACGATGCTTTTGGGATTTAAAACCGCTGTTAGCTTTTAACAAAGATTGCCCAAATGTATGTTTCTTTTGAATTCAGAAAAACAAAGACAAGCTGTTCGTCATATGTATGACACTGAGAAAGGGGTTAAAGAGTTAATAGACTTGACCCAATTCGAGGAAAAAGATCATGGGACGGGCATAGACGTACCTTTCTTTGATTTTGAAAGCATAGTAGCTGCAACAAACAATTTCTCAGAAGAAAACAAACTTGGAAAAGGAGGGTTTGGGCCTGTTTACATGGTATTGACACTTCATTTATTCTTTACTGTTATGTTGCTCGGACTCCTATTTTTCATGAAGTATCCATATGATTTACTTAGCTTTGATGGTTTTATCATCTTAAAAAGGATATGAAATGATGACAGGGTAAATTTCCAGGAGGTGAAGAAGTTGCTGTAAAGAGGCTCTCCAGTGTTTCAGGACAGGGCTTGGAGGAATTTAAGAATGAGGTGGTTTTGATTGCTAAACTTCAACATAGGAACCTTGTGAGACTATTGGGATATTGCATTAGAGGAGAGGAAAAGATTCTTCTCTATGAATATATGCCCAACAAAAGCTTAGACTCTTTGTTATTTGGTAATTAGCCACCCAAACCTCAACTGTTATCTTATTTAGTTTATAGGGTGAATGATGTGTGTTGTGGTGTTTGATGAAAAACTTTCAAAGGTGAATCATCAAGTCAGCAATTGGACTGGGCTACACGCTTCAACATCATTTTGGGAATTGCTAGAGGATTGCTTTATCTTCACCAAGATTCCAGGTTGAGAATCATTCACAGGGATTTGAAAACTAGTAATATACTGCTGGATGCAGAGATGAATCCGAAAATATCCGATTTCGGCCTTGCGAGGATGATCCAAGGAAAACAAACCGAAGCAAACACGCTTAGAGTAATTGGCACATAGTGAGTTAGCTACAGAATTTCATGTTTAGAGCAACCAAGATATGTATACATTTCTAATCATAATAATGAGTGTTGTAAAATGCAGTGGATATATGGCGCCGGAATATGCATTAGAAGGACTTTTCTCAGTAAAATCCGATGTTTTTAGCTTCGGTATAGTGATGCTTGAGATCATTAGTGGAAAAAGGAACATGAGATTCTATCAAGTGGAAGATGCCCCAAGCCTAGTAGGTTATGTAAGTAGAGATAATTTTAAGACTAGTTTCCTTCTCCATATGGCATTGCCAAGTATTGCAATTTTGAATATTTGGTTCCAGGGATGGAGACTGTGGCAAGAAGGCAAGGCATTGGATTTAATGGACGAGAGAGTAGGGTCAAATTGCAATGAAAGTGAGTTCATGAGATGCATACATGTTGGACTGTTATGCGTGCAGGAAGATCCCAGTGAGCGACCCACAATGGGTGATGTTGTTTTAATGCTTGGTGGTACCCAAAGTTCAAGGCTTCCCATACCTAAACAGCCAGCCTTCATTACTAGGAGACCCCTTTCTGCCGCAGCTTCTTCGTATGGTAATGCAGAAACTAATACCGAAATCACTTTTTCTACTGAAGAAGGTCGATAGTTTGTGAAGGCACTCGTCATCGTCTTTCTTTTTTTTTTTCTCATAGGCCGCTTCAAGGGGCAGACATAGGCCTCCCCCAAATCTCAAAATTGTTTCATAATCTCTTTGAAAATTGTATTTTATCTTAGAAAATTTTGTAATACATTTGTGCCCTTTCAAAAAGTTTTCTACCTTCATCCCTCCCTTTATTGTGCAAAAAATTGAGATTTTGTACATTTACGTATTTAAATAATTTGTTATTAGTTCTTGCAAGGGTGAGCTAACTCCAAAAATCCGTCTTTAATTCAGATTGCAGGCTGCAACTCACCTGCATGAATTTGGAACCGTTAGTAATCGTCGGTCAACAATACGACGATAAATTCATTCCCGAGCCTTGTACACATTGCCCGTCACACTATAAGAGCTGACCATGCTCGAAGTTGTTACCTTAACCGCAAAAAAGGGTCAAATTGTTAGCTATTTTCATTAAAATACTAATCTAAAATTCTTTTAAAAACACCCTTAAGCATTCCACTAATTTATAAACTTGTAAGCCTTTGGCTATTTGTATTATCAATTTAAATTAATTAATAACAATATAAAATAAAGCAAGGGAACTGTTACCTAAACGAAATTGAAGGCTTCAACAACAGGAGCCAAGAAAGAAAGGATGGGCTTCAGCCACTCATACCAGTGCAATGGTTCGACCGAAAGCCAAGCCCAAACATTGGAGCCAGAACAACTTTTGCTCGGACACGGACAAAGCTGTGAATCTCCCTAGCTTGCCAAGGAGCACAAGTGATACCTGAAAAAAAAAAAAAACAAAGAAACAAGAAAACCACGCTATCATCGATTGAGTATTAATTCAATTGATATGAATATGATTATTAATATAGAAAGACGTGAATTTAAATGTGTTGAAGCACAAAAAATTTTACAAAGATTTTGGAGATTATCTTAATAATGAAGTATTCACAAGTACTTTGTCAAGCTTCTTAACCAAAAAACTCTTCTGCTAATGATTTGACCATGTGAACAATGATACACTATAAGCATGATCATTAAGCTCCAGTTTCACTAAGCAACATTGAAAATCCCTTAACACGAGAAGTGCAATAATGAACTCTAGATAAATTTGAACTCTTTTGTGAACTAACAATAACACGGAAGTCCCCAGCTACCAACCATGGGAGCTTTTATAGCTTAGTATCCCCCAAATGAGCCCATAGCCTTCTCATTTCTCTTTCATCATTGCTCCCATACGTTATTGTTGGAAAAATCAATTTAAAAAATAGTGATGGATGTACAATTAAAATTTAATTTTTTTTCAATCTGAACCTTGTGGTATTTATAATAGTAAATTTGTAGATTAAATTAGCACACGTAATTTGAGCGAGGTGATTTAGATTGTTTTTGAGTTTTTTATCAAATGACCTTTTTTACCATCTTTGAACCGTAACTTGCTTAGGGTGTGAGCTTTAATTTTACGAACTGATAGCATAAAATGAAAACTTTAATTATTTTTCAGTATTGAAAATTAATTTTCTATATGAAAAACCAAAAACTCGAGTGCTCAAAAAAAAGATATTCTCTAAATAAATTGTCACTATTTTCTGAGAGAGTAAAAATGCTCAAAACATAAATAACTTGTATGAATTTGATTCAACCCACAATTTTTATTTGTAGGAAAAAGTTACAAGATCTTTACTTCAACAAGTGGTAATTAAATAACAATATTTTAATAATAAATACAAGATTCTCTTATTTGGAATAAGGGAGGGAGCGCACCCTAATAAGGTCTAGGGTTTGTTGCCCCTCACACCAGGGGATGGGCTCTCGGGTTCATTTTGTATATTGAGTATAATTATATATGTTATCTGAACTTTTAATCGATTCATATAATTTAATAAATTTAATAACCATTTAATTGAACTTGATAGACGACATAGTAGTTCTTTAATCGATTTATTCAATTTTGATTACTCAAACTATGGACTATTTAAATTATCTACTAATATAAATTATCCTCTCACATCACAATTCAATCAAATAATTCAATTTATTATTAATTAAACATTAGATAATTAATGATTCAATATTTACTTATATTTTACTTTGCGTGTACAAATCATCAATGATAAATACATACAACATTAAAACGATAAAATTTTATTAAATAAATCCATTCGAAAAATTAAAAGTACCAATGACAAATAAACCACGCTTAGATCATTATATGTTAACAACTACAATTACATAGCAATTCCGATTAGAATTCTTGATAAGACAAATGATACTCTGATAAAGTTTTGCAACCTCTGCAATCACCAAACTCTCCTTCCACATGATCCCACAATCCCCTTGTATTCCAGAAAAGAGTAGTTTCGTGAAGCTAAGCTAGAGGCCATACCTCCATTAATGGTTAACCCCACTGGATTGTCCTCCTCCTTCCTTCCATCAATTTGAGGCTTCTTCTTGTTTTCCATTCCCAACATTAATTTCTTATCCCCAAAATAGTCGCCCTTGGAATAATGAACATTCATAACTATCAGACCAACACACGAGTTCTTTGCCATTAGCTTTTCCTTCAAGCTTTAATAAAAAATTGAATGTTATTATGTCTTCACATAAGCTTCGATATTACTTCCTCGAGTATGGGAAATGTGAAAGCATTGGATTCCGACTTCAATATTTAAATATTTGGGAATTATTATGTTACTTACATGGCAAGTTATGAGTGTGTTTATACCTGGACAGCGCTCAAATACATGGACTACCAAATTTTGATTCAAACGTAGTGGCGTAGTTCCTTCTCGGGAAAGAATATAGAATAAGGAAAGGAATATGAAGGGATGCCCAAAGGAAAGTTCGGTATGGATAAGGAAAGACAACCTCTCCATAACCTTTATATTTTATGTTCCAATTTTAAATTACTATTTTTTTATATTAAATTGTTCACATGCATTCTTGATGTGCTAAGGAATTGGATATTTTTAAGTATACTATAGAAACGGTCACTCAATTATGTTTATGTTCTTGTTTTAGTTATTCAATTTTGAAAAATTCCAGTTTAGGTTTTGAAAGCTTTGTATTCATTTTTATTTTAGTTACCCGTTGTTAAATTGATTTTAACTGGTATAATAACATATTTAGTCCGTAATACTTGTATGTTCTATCAATTTGATCTTGATTCTAATAATTCAATAAATTTAACTTTTCATATTTATAAATTCTATCAATTTGATCCTCAAACTTCTTTTAAATTTGAGGCATTTCACATCTATAAATTTGTAAATCCCCCCAAAAAAAACTTTGTCCAATTGTGCAGATATAACATGTAATAAATAACACGTGTAAATATATTATTGCTTAGAAACCAAATAATCGAATCATCACTGGATATCCAAATCCAAACAACCAAGCTTAAGAAACATAAAATCTAGCAATAGATACTAATTAATTGAATAAAACCTAGAATAATTAACATCAAAGTTGCAGTTTTTCTTTATGAATGATTTAGCTGACAAAATAAAATCAATTAGCAACAAAAAATTCTATTTTTTTTTCAGTTTTTCAAGCAGCAAAGAACCTATCTTTGAGCTAAGGATTAAATTGGGTAACCATTAAATACAAGAAAAAATAGAAATTTAAATGACCCATAAACTAAAATCCTTGTATAGACTCTCAAGAAACCTCGTAAAGTATGTTATATTTGCATAATTGGAGAAGTTCTTTTTTATTTTTGGGGTTTTGGAATGCTTTTGTTGCCAAAGCTTTTTGAAAGCTTTGATTAGAAAGTGTAATAATCAAATTGATAGAATTTGTAAATGTGAAGGGTTAAATTTATTAATTATTCATAATTAGGATCAAATTGCTAGAATATGTAAGTATTAATAACTAAATGTATTGTTATACCAATTAGAAAAATGTCATGTCATTATTTACGTTATCAATTTAACGGCGTGTGACCAAAACAAGAACGAATACAAAGTTTAATGCTTAAATTGAAAATTTTTAAAGTTAAATGACCGAAACAAAAACACAAAAATAATTGGATGACCATTTTTATAACTGACCCTATTTTTACAATGGCAATTTGCAACCAAATTTCCAAGGAAAAAAGGAAGATTCTCAGGATTTTTGATACATTGTCAATATTTTCCAAAAGAAAGATCTTGCAAATTATTCTCAAGAAGGAAGTCCTTGAGTGTAAGCAATAAAAAATGTGAACAAAGTTAATTGTGTGTCCAAGTCAAAAGTAGAGAAGGCAAACATTAATAAATAAAAGAAAAAGCGGGGCGGGGGGAAGAGCTTCTCCGAAGCAGGGGCTGTATTTTCCAGCTCTACAAGAGTCAGCTGATCCGCAATAAAGATTTCGTGTTCCTTTGCTGTCATACATAGGGAAAACATGACCCCCTCCTTTCCAAGAAAAAACCTCCTTACCTCATCCATCTTCTCCCTCCTCTCTTATTTATAAATTCCACACTGCATCTCAACATTCATACCAACTTTTCAATTTCATTTGAAAAACATCCTATATTGTCAATAGGATTCAATGGAAGGGATGGGTAAAACCGCTCCAGATTTCGAGGACTTATTGCCGGCGATGGCGGAGAAGCTGGGGGGAGACGGTTTGATGAGGGAGTTGTGTAATGGGTTCAAGCTGTTGATGGACGAGGAGAAAGGGGTGATAACTGCGGCAAGCTTGAAGAGGAACGCTGCCGTGCTGGGGTTGCAAGATTTGAGAGACGATGAGCTGGCAAGCATGGTAAGGGAAGGTGATCTCGACGGCGATGGGGCTCTCAGTGAAATGGAATTTTGTGTGTTGATGTTCAGATTAAGCCCTGGGTTGATGGAAGAGTCCTGGTTATTGCTGGAAGAGATGCTTGAAGAGCAGCTCAAAACTGCTGGTTTCTAACATCATCTTATGTTGTTTCCACCCCCATACATGACAATAGGGTACTACTAAACTCGATTCATATTTTGTTACAGTGTTTTTTCTCCTTTATTGTAAAACAATAATACAATTTTTTTTTAATACCACCATACATCCTCAAAACTTGGCTCAAAATTTTAAATTTTTTATGAATTTTATTTTTAAAACGCATAGATTAAATTATAAAAATATATATATATATTGACATTAGATTCAAACTAACATTTATCCCAAAATTAATTGTTTTAATATCGATACTTTAAAATTTTAATAATAATTTATTTATTATATACTATATATATAATATAAAAATATTAATTTTTTAATATATTAATGTGATTACATTGTGGTATCTGTTCATACTTTTTTAACCCTTTGACAAGGCGCACACATCTTGTACACACAAATATTAGAATCCGAATCTCCTAAAATAAACATCATCATCTTATCTACTGGATTCACTTTATGTGCTAAAAAAAAGAATACCTACTTTTTAACATTGTAAATAGTGAAAAACATATAATTTTTATAATTAAATATTCAAATCGTAATATGCTACTGGTAATTTTTAAATATTCAAACCTTAATTAATTCTATTTTTGTTAAATTGAAATATCAATTTATTTTATTTATTTTATTAAAATTCTTATTAATATAAAATTCTTTTATTTAATATTTTATTCTTCCATTTAATATTTTTTATTATATTTTCCCTTTTCAACATACATTTGATTTAATTAGATTTTTTACTTCAAAATTTCAAACTGTAATTATACTATTGATAGTTTTTAAATATATAAACCTTAATTATTTTTGTTTTTATTAAATTAAAATATGAATTAATTTTATTGATTTTATTAAAATTCTTATTAATGTAAAATTATTTTATTAATATTTTTATTATACTTTCCCTTTTCGACGTACATATGATTTAATTAGATTTTTTTTACTTCAAATTTTTTGGACTTAATAATTTTAAAATTTATATCAAAATAATATTTAAAATTAAATATTCGATAGTAAATTATTTTATTTTATTTTATTAAATTATTAATTGATTTTATTGGTGGTATTATTTCATTAAATTTTTTATTAAAGTGAAATTCTTATAATTAATATTTTTAATTTAACTTTTTTGTTTAAATATTGAAGAAAGACATAATGATAAATTTGATCATTAACGTTTACATTTTTTATCAATTTGATCTTAATTCTTTTTCGAGCTAAAATTGACCCTCAACTTTTTAAAAATAGTAAGTTTGACAATCAACTTTTCAAAAACCGTTGAATTGCAATTTTTTTAACAGAAATATTGACTAAAATTTTAAAATTTTAAACATCGTATTCTGCATGGCAATTCACATATACTTCATGTTATTTTTTTACTTTTAAGTTATTTTATTTTATTTTTTAATATTTTTATAATTTTTAAAATATTATTGACGTGACATAGAAGATAAATAGTATCATGTCAGCATGAAAAAATATATACATGCTTTGGTCTCTCTAAACATGAAATTCTGCAGTTAACCCATTATGCTTCAATTACTCGTATTTGCTTTGGTTTGTTTTCCTTGGTGTTTAAACATTTTCAAAATATATATAGTATTTCAATAGGTGCAAATAAAAAAAACTAAAAGTAACTAAAAGCCATGTCACATGGTTATTAACCAAAAGTTATCACTATTCATTGTGATAAATTATGTCTCTTAAATTCAAAAATTATATCACTTAATTATTAATAAATAGCCATAATTATTTAAAAGTTATAAGTAACTATGTGAGTCGAAGTGTGATTGCTTTTAAGAGCTCAAGGGCTTAGCTTTGACGGAACTCATGAAAAGAGTTTACAAACACATGGCCATAATAATATCTCTGAATATTGAACATTGATTGGTTTTGAAATCATTATGTGAGACGTGTTCGATTAATCAAATAGAATAGTTGGTTCAAACCATAATCTACTATGTAATTTAGATTAACTTTAACATGTTTTCACTAAATGAATGTTCAATCATAAGACACCTTCATTTATGCAATTGATTTTCGAGAATATCAAAATCTAGAATATTTTGAAAATGAAGAGAGATTGTTGGAATATTTTCAAATATACATAATATTCTAATAATTGCAAATGAAAAATCATAAATAACCAAAACTTATATCACTTAGTTATTAACCAAGAGTAATCACATTTAATAGTGATGAATTATGTCTCTTAAATTAAAAAATTGTCACTTTATTATTAACAATAAATCATGATTATACATGGATAAATCTATTGAAAAATTATGTTTACTGTTAAAAGATGTGACTATCCATTTAGATAGTTGTGTTCCTATCAAGAGACAGGAGAACTCTTATAAATAGGAATCAAATTCCATTTATCTGACACACCAAAAAAAAATATATCAAAAGTTTTTTTTCCATTCTCCCACTATATTTTATATTCTTAGATTGTTTTATAAGGAAATTTTGCAGTAATTCTTTATAAAAATTTATATGCTTATTTTTCTCCACTCAGCGCTCAGTAGATTGTTTCCATCAGTGCAAAACGTAGATAGTTATTAGGCTTTATTGTCTTCTAGAGATTCATTTGCCAGTAACTCTTTTATACACCATAATATAAGTAGGGCGAATAAAATCTTAAAAAATTAGCATTGATAAACGCCTTAAAGCTTTAATTAATTTCTCATAAATTCATTTTTATTCTCACACACTAACACTTAATTCATCCTCGCAAGTCCGAAATTGGATATTTTGAGGTTGATCTCTGCTTCCGATAGTACGTTACTAGTTTTCAAATCCATGTGAATGATTCTTAACCTCGAATCTTGGTGAATATAAAGCACTCCTCTAGCGATTCCCAAAATGATGTAAAAGCGTGTCGCCAAATCCAATTTCCGACTTGATGATTCACCTTTAAAAGTTTTTCATCAAACACCATAACACAGATCATTCACCCTATAATCTAAATAAGATAACAATCAAGGTTTCAGCAGCTAATTACCAAATAGCAAAGAGTCTTAAACTTTTGTTGGGCATATATTAATAGAGAAGAATCTTTTCCTCTCCTCTAATGCAATATCCCAGTAGTCTCACAGGGTTCCTATGTTGAAGTTTAGCGATCAACACCTTTGTCCTGAAACACTCGAGAGTCTCTCTACAGCGACCTCTTCACCACCTGGAAATTTACCCTGGGATCATTTCATAGCCTTTATAAGATAATAGAACCATCAAAGCTAAGTTACTCATGCTCAAATGCAAGTGTTAGATATGGGTATGTGTTTGACCCATTTATGATTAGATTTTTCTATGTTTTTTCATGGTATCCTCATATTGATGTGTCAGACTTGAATACTTGAAGAAAAATAAGAGTTCGAGCAACATAACATTAAAGAATAAATGAAATGTTAGTACCAAGTAAACAGGCCCAAACCCTTCTTTTCCAAGTTTGTTTTCTTCTGAGAAATTGTTTGTTGCAGCTACTATGATTTCGAAATCAAAGAAAGGTATGTCTATGCCCGTTCCATGATCTTCCTCCATGAATTCGTTAAGGAGTGGGTTGCTTTTATAAAAAGACTCTACCATCCCAATGATAGGTGGTATTGCAAAGGCACCTTCTTTGTCCATTTCCAATTTCATTTCAAGTCGAATGTGAAGTTATGTTTCCAAGTTCACCAGTGAAGCTGCTGGTCACATTGAATGGAGATGATTGATTGAACTGCAGAATTTTGCTCGTTGATGAATGCAGAGCAGCACAATTATCTTTCTTTTCTGCTTTCGTTTGGATGGCGAATGTTCAAGCCTCTGGACTGACTTTAACGACACTATAGCTGCCATTAGTTGTCACGAAGCTTACTTCAGCTATATCAATATCACAATTGAAACTGAAGAACATTGAATCACCACATTTTGGTCCAGTGCCATAAGTCTCACAATTTACACTTGGTTTCCAGTAAACGGTACACTTTCGCATTACAACAAGCTGCCCCCTCCTCCTTGATCTTGCTTTAACATGAAGTTCCCTGGTGATGGATCTTCTTCACAGCTCCATGAAGTTAATGAAAATATTGCATCCATCTTCATACAAAAAAGAAACGTATCCGTTGGTTCATCGAGTAGAATGAAGTACCAGTTTCGTTAAGCTTCGCCACGAGATTCGAACGCTGTACCGAGCAGTAAAGTTTCCCTTTCTCATCGGATAACTTCAATTGGCCATCTGCAATAGATAAAACTCCAGTCCTATCTGAACCGGAGTTTCTCTATAAGCAACCCAAAAAACTATTTGTGGATTGGAAGCATACAACATCCCCACATATCTCCTCACATTAGAGCCTCTTGATGGTCATTCAAACCTATTTCCAGCTGAAACAAGAGTTTGTCCATCTGTAAGGCAGCTTTTTATTGTAATATTATCTCTAGCAAACCACGTAATACAATGCAAGTTGCATCTGGTATTTGTTGTTTCTTAAGCTCAGGGAAACTGATATTTTGAATGCTCGATATATACAATGCAAGTCTTTGATTCGTTGGAATTGCTGCACATAGCCCAGCTCCATGATGAATTGTTTCTGGTTTCTTTGCTGCCACAACCTCAAGCAAATGGTCCCAAACAAAGATAGCCCACTTTATTTAATTTGTTTAAAATTAGTATTTTTGGGTTTTTTTAGATTGATATTATAAATTTGGGTTTCATTACAAATTTTAATTTATTTTTATAATTTCTTTAAAATTGGATCAAGATATATAGCACACATGCCATATAATCAACTGATGTATTTTTTATTTGTAATAACTTAGATTAGCCTGCATCATTTAATTTTAACGAAATTACAAAAGATATTAAAATATGTCATAGAAACTAAATTCAGACAATTTGAAAAATTAATTATATAATTTTTTTTTTAAAAATACACACGTTTGATATTTGAGCCTAAAATATCATTAACAAAAGAAAAAAATATTTTAATTCCATCATTTCATGTAAATCCTCATTATTTAGTATTAATTAATATTATAGATGGTAGATGATGGGCGAGTGGAGTGCAAAATGTTAAAATCACATCCACTTATTTATCAACAGCGGTTATCAAGATTAAGAGAGTCCACCAATGTAATAAATACGAAGCAGCAAATCAGGAGAAGAAATCGGCAAAACAGCGGGAGACCAGCCGTACAGTACACGCCAAGGATCCTAATCATCACCATGCCACGTGGCTTACTCTCCACCCTGCAACCCTTAAAGGACAGGGAAGAAGAATCTGAATCTCGGCGCTCCACTCATGCCACGTGGCCTCACGTCACGGTCTAACCCAAGTAAACCAAAGAACAGTCCTACACTACTGCTACTTCAAAATATTATTTTGTTTTTTAAATAAATGAAAAAAAATCTTCATTTCTCCAAACAAATGCAACAAACCGTGGAAACGGAGCCAAAGGCCGAAGCAGAAGGGAAGGGGTTAATTTATATGCCACAAAAGCTGTTGTTCTCCCACGTGGCATATGTTACACCACAGCTTTTATCGTTTTCTGCTCCCACACCTCACTACAGTTTTTCTCTTTCCGTACTATTCCCTAATTGACATGTTTGCCCCCCCTTTTATTTTAATTAATATTAAACATTGTTTACTATATTTCTTTTTTCCTTTTATGTTCTCAAATATGTATGTCACAAAGGAAAATAAAATTAAAATAGGAAAAATATATTTTTATTTTGTTGCAATTTCTATTTAAATTTTTGAGTTAATTATAGACTTTTATGTATTGTATATTAATATGAAATTCGAATAGGAATCGTAAAATAAATTTAAGAAATATAAAAATAATCTTAATTTTAGATAATTATGGCTTGAAAAATATCTAGATAATTAGAAGATTGAAAATTATACACCACCACTACTTTATTTATAGAATTAAATTACAAAGATCTATGAGGTATAAGAAAAAATAGTAAAAATAATAAAGGTCAAAGGTGAAAAAAGTAATTTTGTGTTGTAATTTTGTACATTGATACATGTATAAAAAGTAAAAGAAAACTTAATATTATGTAAGTGGTGGTGCCACAGCCAGCATGGTTGGTAAACTGGGAGTATTATTCTAAAAGGCAACTTTGTAATTTGAAGGCAAAAGGAAGGCTGTTACTATAAGCCACAGCAGGGTTGATGGTTCTTTTCTCTTCCTTCTTTTCAATCGCTCCAAGAAAGAGAAAATTCTTGAAAGAAATCGAAGGAGAAAAATTCTCTAAGAAAACGAAAGGTGAAGAAAGAGCGGAAGCATCTCTCTCTGTTTCGGTAGATGAAATGAAGAGCTGTGAGCTCTGTGATTTGGCGGCAAGGACGTATTGTGAATCGGACCAAGCAAGTTTGTGCTGGGACTGCGATGCTAAAGTGCACGGGGCCAACTTCCTGGTGGCGAGACACGTGAGGTGCCTTCTCTGTCACGCGTGCCAGTCTCTCACTCCGTGGAGAGCCGCTGGTTCAAAGCTTGGTCACACGGTCTCCGTCTGCGAGAGGTGCGTCGACGGTGGCGATCGAGAAGACACCGAAGCAGAAAACGATGATGAAGACGGGGAAAGCAACGATGGAGGAGCTGTTTCCGACGATGATGTGGAGGAGGATGAAGATAATCAGGTGGTGCCGTGGTCTGCAGTTGCAAATACACCTCCACCCGCTTCAAGTTCATCTAGTAGCGAAGAATCCTCTGATGGCGAAAGAGAGATCTATAAATCGACAAATTTGTTTCCGTTGAAAAGGTTGAGAGAAAATGGTTCAGATCTTTGTTCTCAGGTTTGTTTCCTCGTTTTCTCTTTGTTATTTCATTTTAAATTCTTTCCTTTTTGGATTTGTTAATCATTTTTCATTTATTATTTGCAGGACGATCTGGATCGTTCACCTTCTAAACGGAGGTACGGTTACCGTACCGTCTTGGCGACTCGGAGCAGAGCAGAGGAGGAGGAGGAGGCGGTTTCTGTTGACTCTATGAGGGTGCTGAAAGATCAACCGATCATCAAACCGGAGGATACGGTTCAGTTTCAATCCGATTCGAGAGGCGCGGAGAGTACGCAGTCATTAGGTAAAAATTAGAGCTCTGATAAAATCCCGTAAAAAATATCCTAAATTCTGTTAGTAATAGTCCGATTTGAGATTTGAGTTGGTTAGGCCTGATATTTCTGATGATCTAACCTATTCTAACGATAGTCCATGATTGATGGGATTGTTGACCCTTGTAGCAGTTAGTTTGTGCTCATCATCTAAGAATTTTACTAGTTTAATCTCTCTCTCTCTCTCTGACAGATTTTGTAATTCATTTGTGCTTATCATCTAAGATTTTTACTAGTTTGATATCTTTCGAGGTTTTGTAATTCTGAAATTTACCAGTGGTGAATTAGTGCATTATCATCTTAAACAGACGTCGTTCCCAGCGTTTTTCTTCTTCTTTTCCCTTCATTTGTAGATTTTATTTGACATTCTCGTAAAGGATCTGTTTCGGTTCTACTCACTGGATATCAGTTTTCGAAGTATCATCAGTCGACTAGATCTTTAACAATCGAAGGTATTGTCCAAGGTTTGAGATGGTCCGTGTTTCGTCTCTCGATTCTGCTAAGAGCCCTGAAGATTCACAAGGTGGAAGCGCCTAAGTTGGTGAAGGGATTGCGTTCCTAGACGACAAGTAGATAATTAATCGATGAAATCACGCGCGATGTGGATCGAACCACCAAGAGTACCCTTTTCAAGAAGACATGGTATCACTTGGGCTAGTTATGCCTTGGTTGGTGGAGCTTACCTAGAGGACAAGTAGATAATTAATCGATGAAATCACGTGTGATGTGAATCGAATCATCAACCAAGCATAGCCTTTTCAAGGAGACATGGTATCACTTGAACTAGTTATGCCTTGATTGGTAGTTCGATTCACATCACACGCAACTCCATCAATTATCGAGGTGTTTTCATTCCTTAAACCCTTAGGGCTTTGCAGAGTTGTGAGACAAAACTCGAACTATCCCGAACCTAAAGCAATACCCTTGATTATTGAAAACCTAATCAATTACTTGACAAATGATATTTCGAAAACTTTTCTTAACAATTCGATTTTCTCAACAGCATCTAAATTAAATGTATAATATGTTAACATGTTATGCATAATATTAATTTTAACTAAATTAATATTCAGTGGATCCTATCTAACGTCAACATTTTAGAGTACTTCCAATTCCAACCGAAAAGAATCAAAATCCCTCGACTCATTTTTAATTATCAACAAGCAAGCAATAAGATTAGTGCCACGTGGTTGGAAGTTCATTTCATGTGCCCACACTGATAACTATTGCAACTTGAGCTATAGTGACTAGTGTGGGGCATACCGTGAGCAAATTTGGTGAAAATTGTAGGATGGCAGATAGAATGAGGCGAGAAATAAAACCATTGTTTTAGTTGGTGAAATGGACTTGTGAGTCATATGGACTTCGTTTGTGTTTATATTGTAAGTTTAGATGTACAGTACGGTGTATTTAATTTATTTTTTATTTTATGTTATCGTTTTTAATTTTATTGTCACCATTATTTATATATTAATAGTAAATAAATATATCGTCCATTTAAACTTAATCTAATTACTCTAATTGATATGCATGTTTAAATTAATACATTTATACACTGATTTTAGATAAATATATCGTCTATTTAAATATAATTTAATTGCTATAGTTGGTATGCGTGATTAAGTTGATACATTCAACATGAGGTAGAAGGAAGATATTTTGTGTTTGTTAAATAATGATCTGGGACCTCCTTATGGTATGTATGACTTGCAGGCTTCCAGAATCAAGAATTTTGAATTCAATAATAATTTAAGAAAAAAGGAGGATGGCCTGGCCCGCCAGCCTTCACATCAGGTGGGTGGGGAAACAAGAATGTTAGAAACTAACAAAAGTCTGTAATTTCCATTTACAAAAGAAAAGATAAAATGAAAAATCAAGCCTTTTCATTAGCGGTGGAGAATTGATGGGGGGAAGTGGTGGTGGGCATATGCGTAAGAAAACGTTGTCAACAACAACTGTGCAGATATTTATTTATAGGGTGATGGAGTCATGATTTCATCTTAGGATTCTGCAGCTGACCTTGACCTTCTCTACACCACCCATGTCATCATCTTTAAGACAATGACTGAGGAAAAGAATATGTTTTCATTTCTTTTTTGTTTTCTGTTTCATATACAAAATTCAGGGTAATTTATTTAAATAATTCAAAAAAATTTATTATTTACGAAAATAATTAAGTTCAAAAATATACATTAAAATAATTTAAAATAAACAATAAAAGTTGATAGTGGTCATCTAATGGCCCACCCCATTTATCCAATAATTGGTGGTGTCAGACATAAAAATTTGTATTTTTGACCATACAATGGTCGACGTCTATGTATTTTTTTAATATGATATTTTATTAATATACGAAAATATGAGAATTTAAAAAAAAATTGGTGTTGATCATTGCATAGTCGACACCCCTTTTTAATTTGATAAAAAAATCAAACCTTTTTTGTCAGATAAAAAATTTAATTTTTTGGTGTTGGTCATGCAATGGCCGACACCCTATTTTTGCAGATAAAAAAATTTCAACTTTTTTTTGTGTTGGCCATATCATGGTCGACATCTCCTTTTTACAAATAAAAAAATTTCAAAGTTTTTTGGTGTTAGTCATGCAATGGTCGACACCCCCTTTTTGCAGATAAAAAAATTTCAAAATTTTTTGATGTTGGCCATGCAATGGTCGACACCCCTTTTTTCAGATAAAAAAATTTCAAATTTTTTTTATATTGGTCATGTCATGGCTGACACCCCCTTTTTATTTGGTAAAAAATTAAATTTTTTGGTGTTGGCCATGTAATGGCCGACACCAACTTCCCCTCGTTCTCTATAAATAGGGTTTAGTTTTTTTTATTTTGAAATTATAAGCAAGAAATATTTCTCTTGAAATAATAAGAAAATGAGAGTGTTTTATTATTTATCATTAGATGAGTGTTTTGTTTTGGGGGATAGTTGTGAAGTGTACAATCAAATTTCGGGGTTGAACTATATACTATCATGTATTACCGGAGTTGAATTATATACTGTCATTTGAAGTGGCAAAGATATGTCTTCAGTGGTAAGACGATTTTCTGCCCCATTGAAGACTATCCGAAATGCCCAACGCAGATAGACATTACCTACGTTGGAATAATTTGTTATCACAAAAAATAGTGTCGAATAGGTATTTCAACGTAGATATATTGTTGCTCTATATAGGCATTGTGGTAAGACCGTAAAGGTTATGCTGTCAAAGGTCGAATGACTTTCTCCGTCATTTAATATATAACCGAGACCGACTGCATTATGTCTTACGAACTGAAAAAGGTTATGTTTAACGGTAACCCGAGCAAGTTTCTCGGTACTAACGTTTGCAGCTCGATATTCAAGCAGATGGATATTATCTATGTTTGTATTTTGTTATATCTATAAATTTTTTTTTTAAATTTCGTGTATTAATATTAACAAATAATTGTAATTTATTGTATCTATAAATTTAATTTGCTGATTATTAATATTCAATAATATTTTTATTTTCTTATATTAAAATAATTTCAAATTATATATAAAAATATTAAATATGTTGTCAAAATGTGGGGAAATAAATATTATTGAAAAAATGATATAAATTTAAAAAAATAAAAATAAAAATATACAAGAAATTAGAAAATAAAATTAAAATACATAGGAAATTAGAAATTAAATTTAAAATAAAAACGAAATTAAAAATTAAATTTAAAAAGTAAACGGAAAAAAATCAAAATTGAGTAGATCCCGACGACGTCCTCGGCCCTGGTGTGTAACAGTTCGACTTCCTCCGGGCTCGGTGAGGTCGAGGCCGTAGTACAGTTTGTTCAGGAGGCATTACATTGGTATTCGTCGACTCATCCTCGGTGGTGTCAACGTTGGATGTCCTGATTGGCGTATGTAGAAATGTGGTAAAATCGTGCGTATCATCAACGTAATCGGGAGTAGGTTGAGTGACTTGAGGTGCCGAGCCAAAAATATCCTCCATTGTCGGTGTACGTTCTTCCGGATGGATCTCCGGTTGATATGAGAAAGAACCGGAGTAACATGTACGTTGAAAGGCGTAATTTCGTCTAAAATATAAGGTTGCCACACGAACTGCACTGTATAAAAACACGAATTTAATTAAAAAAATTTCGAAAATCTAAAAAATTTCAGATTTTTTTTGTAAAAAAAATATTTTGAAAATGTATTTTTTATATTTCAAAAATGTAAAAAAAATATTTGTAAAAAATATCAGATATTTATTTTTTTAAAAATTCAAAAATATAAAAACATTTTGAAAATAGAAAAAAAATATTATAAAAAATTGAAAATATATCTTACATCATCTCCTCCATGTTTGTCTAACCAGCGACGTAAATGAGGACGTTTTTCGTGTCACCCAAGTCCCGAAACTAAATGTCATCTGAAAAATTGAAAAATAATTAGAATAAAAATAATAATTAATAAAATTAAAAATATATATAAAATCGAGACATTGAGTCACCTATTAACTAGTGGCATCGAATATGGCATGTGTTTGAGGTTGGCGATGGAAGACAGTCGGTATAATATCCATGATTGGAGCAGATACGTGCAGCCGCCCATGGTAGATGATGCTTATTCTATTTTGGCTAG
Source organism: Gossypioides kirkii (assembly GCA_005610355.1). Lineage (NCBI taxonomy): Eukaryota > Viridiplantae > Streptophyta > Magnoliopsida > Malvales > Malvaceae > Gossypioides > Gossypioides kirkii. Next base: position 4,895,735 of record CP032255.1, read on the forward strand.
TATCCAGAATAAGGATACCGCCTAGTAATTGTAAAAGAAAAGCGCAAGCATGGTAGATAATGTCTAGCTGCGTTGGATTTAAAGGGAGATGTCTAAAATTATCGTATAGCTACGTAAACTTTAAAAACGGTAATTTTTCGTTTTCAATGTCCGGGGGCACCTTGCCAAGTAACCGGTAGCAAGTGCCACAAGGATCGTCTACTATACCCGGACCCGTTATCGCATCACCTTCAACGGGTAGCCTGAGCTGGATTGCAATGTCTTCTAATGTAATTGTTACCTCCCCACACGGGAGGTGAAACGTGTGAGTCTCGGGACGTTATCTTTTGGCTAAGGCCGTTATTAAATCGGCCCGAATATTCATGTTTTTAATACGGGCAGCAATCCCGAACCCCGCATCTTCTATATATTGTTGAGCCAATCTATGGGGCTTATAACCCGAATAATGATGCCGGGATCTAACCATCCTATAGAATTCCGGATTTGCTCGAATCGCGCCCACACGGTGGTTGTCATGACTACGAAGAATGACGTTCGGATCCATAATGTGATGGACGATACTCGGTCAAAGGCAGACAAAGTCGATCAATGGCGGTAAACGGTGAAATTGAGGTGTTGGTGAGTTGGAATTTCGGTTTTGCTGAGTTGGAATTTAGGTGGTCCAATGCTATTTATAGTAGGGGACCATTGATGGTATTTTTGTAATTTTAATGTCAATTAAGGTTATTTTGGTTAATAAATTTAAAATTTGATAAAAATTATAATATAATAATAATTTTTATTTAAATATTTAAAATTAGTAAATAATGCATTATCAAATCAATATATTATTTGACAAAAATTGTAATATAATAATAATTTTTTATTTAAATATTTAAAATTAGTAAAAAATATATTGTCAAATCAACACATTATTTGATAAAAATTGTAATAAAATAATTAATTTTTATTTAAATATTTAAAATTAGTAAATAATGTATTATCAAATCAACACATTATTTGATAAAAATTGTAATATAATAATAATTTTTTTATTTAAATATTTAAATTTAGTAAATAATGTATTATCAAATCAACACATTATTTGATAAAAATTATAATATAATAATAATATTTTTTATTTAAATATGAAAATTTGATAAATAATGTATTGTCAAATCAACACATTATTTGATAAAAATTGTAATATAATAATAATTTTTTATTTAAATATTTAAATTTAGTAAATAATGTATTCTGAAATCAATACATTATTTGATAAAAATTGTAATAAATAATAATTTTTTATTCAAATATGAAAATTTGATAAATAATGTATTGTTAAATCAACACATTATTTGATAAAAATTATAATATAATAATAATTTTTATTTAAATATTTAAATTTAGTAAATAATGTATTCTCAAATTAACACATTATTTGATAAAAATTGTAATATAATAATAATTTGTAATTTAAATATAAAAATTTGATAAATAATGTATTGTCAAATGAACACAATATTTGATATAAATTGCAATATAATAATAATCATTTTTATTTAAATAATTTTAAATGTAATTTAAATTTTAACTTCAAATTTAAAGTAGAATTTTAAATTTAAACTTATATAATTATGAAGTTTAAATTATTTAAATTTAAACATGTTCATCAATTTTCAAATTAATTTCAACTTAAATTAATTTTCAAATTAATTTTTACACAAATATTTTTCATGTATACTAGTGGATATGCGCTTATTTTTCGTCGGACAATCCGGCATTACGAGAAGATTGATCAAAAATATAGACTCGATATGGGCAAGTGGATCAGTTATGGCCAGGCCTTCGGCAAACACTGCACAATTTTGATTCCCCCATCTCCCTAATGTCCATATTAGAGCGAATCCTCGTCGAAGGTGGTCGACCATAGGGTTTCTACGGAGACTATGGTCCAGCAACATCTCAAAAGCAACCGGTGGAACTTCCCAGTTTAATACATCGGGCATTACGGGAAATTCATTCTCCCATATATGCAATGTGCGTTGCAGCGTATACACCTCGTCTATAAATTGTTCGACATTTAAATTTGCAGTTGCACACGCTGCATGAACATCACACGGATATCGGAGAGCCTGAAATCTAAAGCACTCGCATCGCTGGTTTGCCAGATCAACTATGTACGAACTCGATGGAACACCTGAGCGACGATCGGTGTACTCTGAAACCCGAAAAATCTCTAACTCCCGCGAATAAATTTCTGCATTCATCGTTCAAGCTCTCTGACTGTTTGCCGCCATTACCCTTCGAATGTCCTCAACGTACATGTTTCCGGCCTCCATCTGCGCCACTTGTCGCTGCCCCATCTTAGGCATCAATGTGGTCAACCTATAGAAGGTTGTCGAGAAAACAGCAACAATTTCGCCTCAAGACAAAGTTAACCGACTCAACCAGGTTGGTCGTCATCTAGCCATACTGAGCCCCCTCATCGTAACTTTGTGTCCATTGGTAAATGTTTCATCTTAGCTTCAAGCTTTGCGAACTTTTGTCTGAATCTCCGCGGTTCAAATTGATGAGTTGCATATGCATATGGAATTTCGAATAAGTATTTGTATATTTTACAAACTGATAAAATTTAAAATTAAATTCAATAAAAAATACAAATAAAAATTATTACCCATTTCCACGAGTTCTGCTTTCCATCCTTTATTTTTATAATCACTATGAAACTTTGTTGACATGTGCTGGATGCAATAAACGGACCTCCACGGAACCTCCGATCACCTTATTGCAGCAAATAGTCCCTTCGATCTGTCCGATATAAGGCAAACGTTATCTTGCCTAACAACGTGCCTCCTCAGATTTTCTAAGAAAAATTCCCACGACTCGAAGCACTCTTTCTCAACTATGGCGAATGCGATTGGAAGTACATTTCGGTTGTCGTCTTGTGCAACAGCAATCAATAGTATTTGCGTGTATTTACCGTACAGTCGGGTTCCATCAACTTGCACCATCGGTTTGTAGTGAGGGAAGACCTTAACACACAGGTTAAACGTCCAAAACAATCGATGAAAACGTCATTTTCCCGGATCAATCACCCCGTCTGAACCTTTATACGGTAGTATTTGTAAATCATTTACTGTTCCTAGCACATACTCTCGTATCGCGGCTATCCACCCTTAGAGCTCGTTGTATGACGCATCCTAATCACCATACAACTCCCGCATCGCCATTTGCTTCGGCCATCGTGCCTTTCGGTACGAAACCTTATAATTGAACCGAGCTTGCATGGCCGAAATATAGGCCGATACCTTATTCAATGGGGACGCTTTCATCATAAGCATGATGCAGTTGCATATGGTCTTTGCATCTAACTTCCAATGATCTTGCGTCACACAAGCCATGGTGCATGTGTGCGAACCTTCCATTTTCTTTATTGTCCACAGTTGAGTCCGCTGCATTAATGCGGCTCGGATATGCCACTTACACCCACTCTCAGCTTTCCAACATTCTCCTATGTACAAAGACTGTGACGATTTTGTTACTTTATAATCTACAGCTAACTTTAAGCTGTATTGTTTTATTGCATTTAAGCAGTCCTTATTCTCAAATTGTTGTCCTACGAACAACTCTTTTTCGTCGATTTGTTCATCGAGTAGGTGAGCCGGAACTATATTTTTATATTCCGGAAACTCACGAGCTCAACCCACATCTGGATCTACGTCGCTCATGAAAGCCCCCGAATTATTCCTAATAACTATACTCGGGCTCGTATTTCCTCCTGAATGGGTGTTAACATCATCACTCTCTACCAACCCCTCCTCATCTAAGTATTTAAGGATGTCATCCAAATCAAGGTCTTTCAAAGCTTCATTTTCGTCATCATCTTCTATTGGGGCCAACACTTCCGGATGAAATTGTAGACGATGACACGTGTTTTGGATGTTATACGAACATCCACCGGTGTTTGGATTTTCTGGAGTGGACCCTCTATAACCCGATTGATCTTTCCAGTATACATTAAGATCAATATCCATTTCAGAACGCTGGCTTACTAGATTTAAGACTTGAATTGGTTCGGGGTGTGATATCTCCGCGAACAACTTAATGGGGAATGGATTTTCGATCTTAGATGGGCAATAAATTTCAATCATTGTCACTAGATCATCATTATCAACAAGCTCCATTTTGGAGAACTTTATCGGATCTGATGAAACCGAAAATTTGTAAAACAGTCTCAACATTTACTTCCCGTAACTAGTAGCTATCTTTGTATTTATCTTCCGTTTCAATTCCTCCAGCGAAACACGCTTATTCGGTCTCATTCTGATTTTTTCTCGGCTTTCAAATACACAACCTTCATCATCTGTATTGGTAATTTTTCCATCAAAATGAACATAAACAAATGTTGGAACTCATTTTGAAAAAACTTGGGATCATAAAAAAATGAACATAAACAAAAAAATTGTTATACTATTAATGAAAACAAAAAACTCAAATTTTTAGTACTGACGGTTATATATATATATATATGGTGCTGGAGTTAAAAGTCGGTCTCGGCCATTAACTATACTAGTGTTCTTTTCTTTTGATTATTTTCGTTTATTTCTTAAAATTAATTTTAATTAATATTTTTAATATATTTTTAATTTGTCGATAATATTTATTCCTTAACATTTTCACAACAAAATATTTAATATTTTTTTAATAAATTAAAATTATATTAATACGATAAAATATAAATCTTGTTGAATATTACAACAATACAAATTAAATTTACAGATAAAATAAATTATAAATAATTGTTAATATTAATGCACGAAATTTTAAAATTTGAACAATAATACAAAATAACCTACAATACCCTAAACTTGCGCAACTCGTCTCGGTTAGATAATGTCCATCTGCGATCTGCCTGGATACCTGACCAATTTCAATAAATTCTTCTAACCCTCAAGTAATACGGGTCCATATTGACTGAATACCCGGCCAAGTCATCTCGGTCGACTGTTCGATGACAGAATTCCGTTAACCGCCCTATGATAGCATAACTTTTACGGTTATACCACATAGTTACATTTAGCGGCAATTATATCATCTACATATAGGATTTTCTTCAATGGCGCAGAAAATCATCTGACCACTGAAGACATATATTTGCCGCTTCACATGACAGTATATAATTCAACTCCGATAATACATGACAATATATAGCTCAACCTCGAAATTCGATTGTAAACTTCACAATTATCCCCAAAACAAAACACTCATCTAATGATAAATAATAAAACACTCTCATTTTCTTGTTATTTTAAGAAAAATATTTCTTACTTGCAATTTCAAAATAAAAAAACTAAACTCTATTTATAGAGAATGAGAGAAAGTTGGTGTCGTGGCGGCCATTACATAGCCAACACCAAAAAAAATTTAATTTTTTACCAAATAAAAAAGGATGTCGGCCATGGCATGGCCAACACAAAAAAATTTGAATTTTTTATCTGACAAAAAGGGGGTATCGACCATGGAATGACTAACAACAAAAAAGTTTGAAATTTTTTTATCTGGAAAAAAGAGGTGTCGGCCATTGCATAACCAATGCCAAAAAATTTTGAAATTTTTTTATCTACAAAAAGATGGTGTCGGCCATGGCATGGCCAACATAAAAAAATTTTAAAATTTTTTTATCTGAAAAAAGGGGATGTCGGCCATTGCATGGCCAACACTAAAAAATTTTGAAATTTTTTATCTGAAAAAAGGGAGTGTCGACCATTGCATGGCTAACACCCAAAAATTTAATTTTTTATCAGATAAATAGGAGTGTCGGCCATTGCATGGCTAACACCAAAAAATTAAATTTTTTATCCGACAAAAAGGGGGTGTCGACTATTGCAAATTTTTTTTCAAATTCTCCTATTTTCGTATATCAATAAAATACCGTATTAAAAAAATACATAGGTGTCGACCATTGCATGGCCAACACCAAAAAACATAAATTTTTATGTCTGACACCAATCATTGGACAGGTGATGTAGATCATTAGATGGCCAATATCAATTTTTACTGTTTATTTTAAGTCATTTTAGTGTATATTTTTAAACTTGAATCATTTTCGTAAATAATTTTTTTTGAATTACTTGGATAAATTACCCAAAATTCAACTATACTTGTTGACTTGAAAGATGAGCGTTTCGTCTTGTGTTTTAAGTTTCAATTTTAGACCATTCACTTGGGTGAGAGCAGCAGCTGCAAAATCATATTCTGATCAAAAGAAAAAAAAAAGTAAAACTAAAAACAATACTGTCCCATCAACCTTATGTTAAATTGAAGCTACTATATGTCCTTTCTCCATCCAAATTTGGCAGGAGTCTTTATGTTTAAAAAAAAAAAAAACTCTTTATATTTTTAAAAAATTAAAAAAAATTATAAAAAATCATTTTGAAAATTTTAAATTAAAAATATAAAAATTTCAAATTAAAAAAAAGTTATTTATTCCTTAAATGGTAATAAGAGGTGTAAATAACCATGTAATCTAATCAACTCGATCGGCTCAAGTCATTTTAATACTATATGTTTAACCTTGGGTTAACTTGACTTAACTCGTTTTACTATTTAGAACAATAGAACTGAAAAAAATATATTAATACTAATTTTATAATTAAAATTAAATATGAATTAATCTGTTATTTATTTTAAATAGATAAATGGTTTATTTGGGTGAGATGAACTCGAAGTTGAGAAACCTTTTAAAATTGTGCCTCAATATGATGTTGTTCCGTTTATGTTAAATAATTTTATTCAAATTATTTAATTAAATTTAAATATAAAGTATATGAAATATTAGTGTAAAATAAATTTTAAATAATGATAAAACTCTAAATCAATTCAATTTAAATTTAAATATATCATGTAAAGTTTTTATATACTTTATAAATGACATAAAAATATTTTTTACATATAATCCGTTTTGACTTAAAATAAAATAAAAAAACATGTTTAAATATGATTTTATATGGGCTGAACGAAAAGGTCAAAGTTTGAAGAGACCGAATTATCATTTATGGAGTGTGTACACACAAATTTCAAATCTATTGACTTGAAAAATTTGGAATCGATTTATTTATGGTCTTGAAAAGAGTATTACCTTTGAAATTTCTTTAATAGATTTGATGGAGCTTCAATCCAAAATTTCGTCTAGACTTGATTTTGGAAGGATGTGATTTGTTTCAATGGTCATCGAGACTTGAAGCCGAATTTAGTGAAATGTTTGTTTGAGAATTTGATTTGATTTGGTTCAAAAAAATTTTAGACTTAATCTTGAATCGATGATGTCTATTTCAATAGTCCTCAAAACTTTATCTTGAAAATGGGTTTGAAGAGAGTTTGGATCTAAGAGTCATCTAAACTTGATCTTCGGTGGTTCAGTTCGCTTCAAGTGTCGTGGTGACTTGCTCTTGAAACGGGTTTTAATCTCATTTCTTCAGTTGAAGATTATCAAAAAGCGATTTTCTTTAGAAATAAATTTCGACTTCTTTTCCTTGATTAAACTGGAACGGAAGGCGACTTTCTTCAAAACTGATATAGAGTTAGTTAGAATCTCTTCAAGTTCTTCAATTCCTTCATAGATTTCTGCAAAGAATTTCTAGATTTCTTGAACTTGTGAGTATGTGGAATGGTTGTTGAACAGTCAAGTAAAAGAGAGTTCTTATAATTTAACTTCCTCATTAGAATGTTCTACTTTATCTAATATTATTTTTAATTAATTGGAGATAAAATAATCCTTAAAGAATATGATTTCTTTATAAAAGAGTTTTAAAAGATTTAATTTTTTAATTTATCTCTTTATTAATTTAATTAATTTAATTAGAGATAAACAATAATAATCGATAATGAATTCTTATTGATCCAAAATTTCTCCTTCTTTAGAGTGAATAATACATTTTTTGAATTTTGGATTTTTATATTTTTCATATTTCTAAAAAAACATTTATTTTATTCACAAAAAATATTTATTTTTTTAATTTTTTTATTTTTAAAATTTTAAAGAGTTTTAACTTTGACACAAAGTTTTTAAATTTTTTTTATCGATAGAATGAAAAATCTTTGAATTTTTAAAACATTTTTGTAATTGTTTTTGTATTTTTAAATAGTAAAGACCAAATGAATAAAACAATGGTAAATGTTGAAGGCTAAAAAGTAATTTTACCTTTTCCATAACAGCCACATCAATAATTCTAATAGCAAAATTGATAGAAGGACCAAGAGTTTTAAACTAGAAAAGGTATAGGGACTCAAATGTCTCAAAATTAAAATACATGGATCTTTGACATATTTGAACCTAAAAATTAACTTGAATCAAGCCTAATATTACTATATTAATAAATTATTAATATAATTTTTATTTTAATAAATTATTTAACATTACAATTTTATTTTAATTATACATTTTAAATATTTATATTAATATTTTAATAACAAATATGTATTTCAATTTATAAATATTTAACAATAAATGTTTTACAGTATAAAATATAAATATTTGTTGTGACTTGAATGGAGCTATAATTAAAACTCTTATCAGACCTCCGTTTGACACAGATTCAAATCATGTTACCCACATCCCCACCCTTAATATTGTATAAAAAAATATGAATATTTAATAATATAAATATGTTTAATTTATGCATAGCTTCATATATCTCTTCTAACTCCAATATGTCACTATCTTACTCTCATATATGTGGGTCAGCAATCAATCTGCTTAAGTGGTTTGTTTCAAAAAAATCCGAAAACCAATGAAACTTACTTTTTTATTTGGGTAAATTATACCAACAGTCACTTAACTTTGATATGGGGAAATAAATAGTCCTCTGGTTTACATTTCAGTCACTCAATTTTGAAAATGTGACAAAACAATTATTTTTTCATGTTTTCCGTCACAAAAATCACGGAACAGTGACATGGCAGTTGGCGGCGACGGTGGAGTGTGGAAAACGTCCAGCTGGTCGGTTACATTTAACACAACAGTCATCAACTTTGAAAATGTGACAAAACAATCTTTTTTTCACGTTTTTCGTCACAGAAGTCACGGAACAGTGACGTGACTGTTGATGGCATCGGTGGAGTGTGGAAAACATCCAACTGGTCGGTTAGGTTTAACACAACAGTCACTCAACTTTGAAAATGTGACAAAATAGTCACTAACGTTATCGAAAAGTAACAAAACAGTCATTGATTAACAATTTCTATTAGGGGCTTAACGGGAACGATGACGTTAACCAAAATAACCCTAAACCAAAATATGTTAACTAAAATATGTGAATAAAAAATCAAACAAAAATTTAAATAACCTGAAATCCCAAACAATAGTAATCAAAATCAAAATAACCCTAAATAGAAAATGAAAATTGGAATCCAAATTAAAATCGAATAAGCCCTAAATCAAAAATTACAATCAATATCGATATCAAATTCGAATAAACACAAAATAACCCTAAATACAAATATCCCATAACCCAAAAAAACAATAGAAACATACCTGTTACATCTATTGTATCAACATTGCCATCTTCTAGTCTATTCACCATCGTCGCTGTAAATAGTTTACCTTTAATCCCCAAACAGTCACTGATTTCAATCGATTTCTAACTTAGATCGATTTCAATATCTATTTTCTAACCCTAAATCGAAATGAAATCAATGAGAGAACCAGACGTTTCTCCCTATTCCTTAATCAGATTTTAAACAATCTGATTTTAGGGTTAAACAACATAACTCATCCGATTTCAGTGACTATTTTGTCACTTTTCAATAACGCTAGTGACTATTTTGTCACATTTTCAAAGTTGAGTGACTGTTGTGTTAAATATAACCGGCCAACTGGATGTTTCCACACTCCACCGATGCTATCAACTGCCATGTCACTGTTTCATGACATCTATGACGAAAAACGTGAAAAAGGATTGTTTTTTCACATTTTCAAAGTTGAGTGACTGAAATATAAACCAGGTGACTGTTTGTTTCCCCATATCAAAATTGAGTGGCTGTTGGTGTAATTTAACCTTCTTATTTTTACAAATCAAAACTGAATCAACTTATTTTTTGTTAGTTCGATCGAGAAACTGCCTAAATCAACTTTATTTTCCTTTTTTTTAAAAAAAACTAAAGGAATAATACTTCGTACACTATTAGTGAAATTTTTAGACTTAACAAGTAGGATTAAGGGTTAACGAAAATCTTATAAAAGTACAGTAAAATATTAAAAAATATATTTTTAAAAAACAGAGGCACGTAAAAAATATATTATTTATGTTGTGCTATTCAAGTAATTTAATATTAAGATAAATTATTTGTGAAATTTGAAAAATATTGATTCTAATGCTATTTAAGTAATTTAATATTGAGATAAAATATTTGTGAAATTAATCTATGAAATTCATATTTATTTTTCTTCAACTATAATTTAGTCGAAATCAATTTCAAGAGGATACGTTGTTATATCCAAAGAGAACCCAACATTTGGCTTATTGATGGTCATCACGAAACACAAATAATAGATTCGAATAGTAAAAATTGTATGCTTGTGAGATGCGTAGCGGTGATTTTGTTCCACCAATGATGTGTGAGTTGTACGTTTTATTTTATAAAAAAACTTACATCCAAAAATGGGGTTTAAGAAGAATGTAGAAAGATATTTGGTTGAAGAAATAATGGTGAAAAATGCTTCCAACATCAACATCAAAAAGTAGGGAAACTATCATTGGAACCGCTGCATAGAAAAAAACCATTTTCTTTAAGATTGCGAAATTGCCCAAGCAGTGTTGTCAGCTACAGTCAAAACATAACAACGAAAGAACAATGTTCAGCAAAAGCAGGTATTCGATGCCGCTGCTAATACATTGTGTTTTCAGAAGAAGGAGATGGCAACTTGATATTACAAATGCAGAGAGAGAGAGAGGATGCCAACACTCTACGGGTTTTAGGGTATTGTAAATGTTGAGCTAATACCTAATAAAGGGCCTAAACAGAGGGGCAGTAGTATCAATTATTCAAGCTCTAGCTGTACATCTGATTATTTACACAAATAAATAGCAATCAATGATCTATGACCCAAACACACATGAAAAGTTTCAACTCATAATTACAAGAAAAAACCTACCTTTCCCTCTATACATCTAAAAAGTCTTGGGAGGAGAAGGTTGGTGTTGGTCAAGACGAATAAAATCTCCTGTCTACCAACCTTAAGTAAATTCCAATGTAAACAGAACATCATCTCCAATCCCAAAGAACACAAGGCCAAATCAGTAATTGGGAAACAATCATACCAAGTTTGTCCATCAGGGATCTGTTTATTCAACACATAGGTGACCAAATCCCCAAGTTTTAGTGTCAATTCTTCATTCTAACAATTGCAAGGCAATGTGTTAAACCTCACCAAATGTAGCCCAAAATCAGCAAATCTTACTTGCCTCTAGTTTTTTTCTTCAAGGTCATGGATTATGGAATTAGCTAATTTGTGAAATTCATCCTCCTGCACAACCCAACTGTTTCCACATTACAATTTAGAGGGGAAAAGAGTTCATATTCATCATACAGAGTTTGTATTACATGTACTGATTATAACTTCAGACATTGTCCGTCAACTATTTTAAAATACATCATTACTAAATTAATAAATATTTTTGTGATATGTATTGATAGTGAATGATGTTCTACACATTATTTGATCCCACAAATCAAAAAAAATATCAATTATATATATATATATATATATAGAACCCGAGTTCAAGCGACTTAAATGAGTCCAACCCAAATTGAGTTATTATTATTTGAGCATAAAAATCATGTGAATGAGCTAAATCAAGTTGAGATCATACTGTCTGAGTAGTGTTGAGCTTAATCTTAAAAAGTTATACTTCATCATGCTCTTCCCAAATAGTGATCTACGAATTTCAAATTGAACTTAAGCTTATCACCATTCAAACTCAACTAAACTTATTACAACTAGAGGTGTTTATGAGCCAAACTTAAGTATGATATTAATATATTTTATGCGTATCCAAACTCAACCCAATCCATAATATGACCTATCCATATTTACAAAAAACTAACCCAAACCCATTTTAAATTCATCCATATTATTTTTAATTTTTTTTAAATTATATTATTTTAATATTTAATAATTTTATATAATTTTTATTTATTAAATTTTTTTATATAATTATCTTAACATTATTTTAATGTTTAAGTTAAAGTAATATTACATATTTAATATAATTTTTTTAGTGTGTTCTAGATTAAATAATATTTAAAAACAACATAATATAAATTATTATAAATTTAAAAACAGACCAAGCTAGATTGAGCTTAGGCTTTAAATGTTTACGTTCAAGCCCGACTTATATTTTAAATGGATCTACCCAAACCCATTTTTTGAGCCTAATCTTTTTACCCAAATTCTCCGAAATTTCAATTTAAACCTGAATGAATAACCCGACCCATGAACAAGTTTAATTACAACCCAATACAAAGAATTGGTAATCCTCGAAAAGGCTTATAACAAGGTGACAAGGAAACTGGATTACATACACGAGAAATGAGCAGTAAATTGTGGTAAGCAGGCAACTAAAAGGAAAAGTACTCTGAAAAGTGAAGAGAGAGAAAAAGAAAAGTAACTGCCCTACGCCTATTCCTATCCATCTATACAAAGCATTCCACACAAACACTAGATTCTCAACGCTTCTTTGCTACCACATTTCACATTTGTATTAGCTTTCATCACCCTTGGCTGCAATCTGAGCACCAATCAACCCTATCCAACAAATCGAAGTTTAAAACTTATTTTTCACAGGACTTCATATAAAGGATTGTGTACATTACAAGTGTAAAGCCTGCAAATCATGCATTTAAAATCACACAACTTCATATACATGTTTTACTACAATCAGACCCATCAATGAGTTCTCTGCTCCCATGAAAACTAAGAACATATCTGGATATGGGTATGAATACTAAGAACATAAAAGAACATTGAAGTAATAGATTTAAATTACCTGAATCAGTAGGCACTTCTCATTGTGATTCATATCAAGTATCTGCTAACAAAAAATACGAACGAGTGAGAGACATAATTTGAATATTAATACCATACTGCTTAACCTCAGGATGAAACCTATTATGGAGTACATCCTACATATCTTACATATTTCTATACCTCTACTTTGGTTTAGACCAGAAGCAAGAACAGAGCAATGATTCAACCTTTAATTCACATCAAGCAATGAATTCAGCACAAATAATTGATCCAAGTTGCACGATAGACAAACATTTCATATCTCCAAGATCATTCTCAAGACCCCATATGTATGCTTTCTTGGCTGTTACAACTATGCACCAGGTTCATGGGTTTAATAGTTGTCAGCATTTCCATAGTATCTTCCAAGCCGATACCCAAGAAACTAAGCAAAAACCTAAATTTCTCCTGCAACTTACTACTTCTCAAAGCTATTCTTTAACTTTTAACAACAACTAGGGGTGTAAATCAAACTCTTGTGCTCCTAAGCTATTCAAGTTCGACTTGAGAAAAGTTCAAACTTGATTGGGTCAGTCTCAAGCAGCTTGAGCTATCAAGCGAACCTAGGTTGAGTATCTTAATTCAAGCAATTCACAAGCGTAATAAAGCTTTTAATTTATGAATGGAGCTTGAGTTGGAGAGTATGAATGGTATAAACAAACTTAATTAAGCCAAGCTCAAGTAGTTCAAATTTACTATGGCCGATCTTGGGTTTAATCACCTAGTTCAATTTTATTTCGAGATCAAATCGACCTTCGAGCAGTGAGTTTCGAATCAAGCTTCTCAACCTTGGCTCAGCTCAATTAGAGCCCTAAGAAGAACTTCATCATGTATATAAAGCAAAGAAACAAAATGTCCAGAAATTACTGTAGAAAGCTATATAAATTATAAGACCCAATTAAAGCTGCTGATTACCATAAAATTAAATATAAAATCAACTCAAACCTCTGTGCTCCTCCTCCGCATCATAATACTCAAGTTCCTCTTCCGGTACCGGCTGCAGCTCCGCATCTTCTCCGGCAATCTTCTTTTTTCCGGTATCGTCCTCATCGGGGTACCGGACCACCACCACCGGACAAATACAGTGGTGGACGCAATAATCACTAACACTTCCAAGCCTTCCTTTGTTGGTCCTCCTAGCGGCTCCAAACCCTCTGCTGCCCATGATCACCGCACTCAGCCCTAACCTCTCCACTTCCAAACACAATCTCTCTTTCAGGTCATGGTCTTTCACTATGTGAATCTTAAACGGAATATGAGCATCCACTAACGGCTGCGCCAGCGTGTTCGCTTTCGTCGTCGTGAAAAGGTCGAACTCGTTCTCGAGCTTGTGCTGCGACTCTTCGTCGGCTGTGGCATTTTCGTGATTAGTTGTGGAATTAGGGGTGGTTTGGACTTGTACTGACCCCCAGTCGGCTCCGTAAAGGACGGAAGTCGGACGGACATGGAGGAGTATCACGGCGTCTCCGGGACGAAGGTAGTTCTGAACAGACCATCGGACGGCGTAAGCGCTCTCGTCGCTCAAGTCGACGGCGATGGCGATGCGACGTTGGGCACCAGCGGTTGGAGTCGCGGTCAACGGGACACGTGGCGACGAGGGTTGGATCCGGAGAGAAGCGAGGGGTGGAACCGGAAGGTCCGGCTCCGATTGAGGGTGGTGTTCAGGATTCATTGCAAGGAAAGTAGTAGTTTTGGGGGGAAAACAGAAAAGATTGCGATGAGAGCTCTATGAAACAGCTGATACGTTACCACCTTCTAACCTGCGCCACTAAACAACACGATATCGATACGCCAACCTTTTACTTTACTCCTTTAACTAGTTTTTTTTAAGGCTTAATTTCCCCAAACACCCTCAAACTATTGTTTAAATTTTAAATCAGTCTTTAAACTTCAAAACATTTTAATTAAATTCTTAAAGTATCAATATTATAATAAAATTAAGTTCTCCCATCAACCTACCATTAATGTAAGTATTAAATGTCATTTTACATATGACGCAAAGCATATTTAGAACACAAATGAAAATTATAAATACATGTATGCCTACTATATGAACAATTTGAATTTAGCATGTTATAAATTCTTTTTTACATTTTGATCTATAAGTCTTAAATTTTTTCTATGTTATATTTGAACCGGCGATGAAATGATTTGATTAATCAATGCTGATACTTTAAGGACTTAGATTAGAAAATTTTAAAATTTAAAGTGTTTTTGCTACAATTAACCCTTTTTCAATGTATTTGGAGTTTGTTTGACTTTTTGGACTGGCCCAAACGGCCAAGCCCTTAGTAAAATATCTTCTCCTTAAAGTAACTTTCTTTTCTTTCGTTCTGACTCGAAGTAATTTTCAAATACTTATCCATTATAAATGATAAATTTTACCACTAATTACATGTTTTGTGAAAATGGGTTGGCAGCTTTGGAGAGAAAATGAGATGAAGAGAGAGGGACCAAGAATCAAGTCCGCAAGGAGACAAGAACCATAATAACAATGAAATGAAGTTTTTAAGAAGGGGACATGACATGAACAGCTTTTTGTTGGAAATTTGTGCCAGATGGAGGCTTTTCAATCATAAGTTCATAACCTGGAATTAGCTGTTTAAGTTATGCTGTCCCTTTCAATGGACACTCAACTTTTCAGACTCCCTTTGTTTTCACCTTGCCATCGAGAGGAACCTCAAAGCTCTGATTGAACCAAGATGAAGACTTGAAACTGAAAAGCTATTGCATGTACCATCATTTGGTTACTCCACTATTGCTTCAGATGAAGGGCAAATGAAGGCAGACTGTCACCAAAACAAATTCCACTCCTTGATAGCTGATTATTAGGGTGGGTTTGGACTATCATTGGGATAATTTATTTTGTCTCACGTTATATATTTAATATCATCGTCACTGTTATTTTTATACTAATCGTAAAAAAATACATCGATCATCCAAATTCACCTTAAACATATTAATTTGAGATATGGTAAACCAAACCCAACTCTAGTCTGACATTGGTTGAATAGAAAAGAATGATGAAAATTTTTCATCAAATTGATAAGAACTAAAATTCTTTAGTTATCAATTCATTTATTCCACAAAGAGAGAGTTTGTTCAGGAATCGGGTTTTCTTTAGAGAATTTGATTCAATATTTGTGTTTTTTTATGAAACAATGTCGTACATCATATGACCCATGCATTAAAGAATAGTGATGTAGATCCGATCAGTTGAAAATAAAGATTGAATTTACGTGAGAATCCAAAAACAATCTCGTAAGAATCTGTATGGGCAACTTTGATTAGACTTTCAGGATGCTCCAACCAGCTTTTGGGGTGATTCTTGTGCTTAAATCATATATCTTCGATTTCTCTTCGTAATAATTTTTAAATCATCTTATTTCGAGTTTTATAGCTCAAGATATAATCGTTCTTGTAAAGCAATATAGTTCACAATAGGAAATTCGACATTTATCGCTTACTTTCATAATGATAACTTTGACTTGAATTTACAAGACCTTGTGACCACCTTTTTAGGAGATTTTAGTGCCCAAATTGTAGATGTACGAGTTCTCTTTGAATTGATTTTTGGAGTCACATGATTTCAAGGTTTGTAGTTCGAAATATGGTTGTTTTTGCAAAAAGAGTCCAGTTACCTATGGACAATTTGAGTTCAATAGCAAATCAACTTCTCCAACTTGTCAATGTGGATGAAAACACAACCAGGTACTAGATTATTGATGTTGTATTGTTCTAATAGCAATTTGGTTTGTGACTGGCCTTGATTCATCTTCATTCTCAGTGTCATCATTAGAGACAGGCTCGACCGCCCAACGCTTAAGGCTAAAAAGGGCTCAAAATTTTATTTTTTTAATTTTTAAGTGGTCCAAAAATATTTTTTTTTAACTTTTAAATGCCAAAATTTTTTTACTAACTTTTAAGGAGCCCCTAATTTTTTTTTTATAGCTTTTAAGAGCTCCAAAAAATTTTTCTATCAACTTTTAAGAGATTTAAAAATTTTTTTCTCCAACTTCTAAGAAACTTAAAATCTCATTTTATTATTTTACTTAACGCTTTAAAAATATCAAGAACGGACCTGATCAGAGACACCTCCATAAATGCCTGCCGCAACATTCTTCCATTTAATAGAACACTTCAATTCAAGCAACATTGGCTCAAAGACCTCATCATTGTCAACAATCTCGGGCTTTTGCTTGACAAGGATTTGGAAGATAAGGGAGGGGAAAGGTCGAGTAACCCTCGTATGCTTGGTTTCTACATGTTTAGTAATTTCATTCAATACTATTTAACAAAAATCAAAGGGGCAAAAGAGAAAACCTTACGAAGAAACACATACATCTTGGTGACCACATCCCACTAATTGTTTGGTGAGCATCAAGATCATCATAGTCTGCAACCACCGATTTAATTCGATCGGAGGCCGGTTAATAATTTTTTAAAAGTTTAGCTATCGATTAATTCGATTCGAAATCGAGTAATTAATCAAACTTAATAATTAATAATACAAATTATATGTAATTTTAATTCGATTAAATGAACATTATAAATTTTTTTATATGTTTTATATTTGTTTTAAAAAAAATAAAAATACATAAATTTTAGTTGATTCGACAATACCAATATCAATATCAATCAAGATAAAATTCATGGATTAGAATATGAATCATTATCACATTAATATTAAAAGTTGATAATAGACGTTGGTATATAGGTAGGTGTAAAGCAATGATAGGAGAGTAAAAAGTCATATTTTGCATGCTATCAACTATCTTCTTCATAATGAATGAACAAAAAAGACAAATGAAAGCTTTGATTTCAGAATATATACATTCTTTATTTTCAAAATACTTTTCAACCTTTTGTGTTTTCTATTTCCACAGCTGCAACAATTTTCGCCTTTTCTAGTATTATTTATGATCCTCACAGAGTAGAATCCAACAGCTTTCGGCCAAAACGAAACGCAAGTAGTGTTTATATAATTCCTTGATCATGGAAACCAACGAAACTTCCCAAAAAAGACAAAATTATCCAACTATGAATGATTGATGAATCTGGTTTTATGATACATATCGAGTGACGCTAGGAAAGGAGACGTACGCAGCTGACACAACCTGCTGCTCATATAACCTTAAAATATTTCCTTTCCTTTCCTTTTCAAAGTGAGATTCATTGAACCATGTCCAGTGTGAGGCATGGGGCTGATACCGATGTGGTGGGTTGTGTATCGCTTTCGCTTCTACTCACCCATTTGCGCCATTTTAGAATAGCGCTTGGTAAAAATTTTGACTTCTACTAGTTATATCCATTCTTTCTGTCTAAAAAAATTATATAAAATCATTTACTTTTTGCCAACTTTAAGTTGTTTTAAGGTAAAATTACAAAATATATATATATATATATATATATATATATATTTTTTTTTTTTTTTGAATTTTTTGACTAGTCATTAAAATTTCTGAAATCAGATTAATTACTCTTTCGATAGTTGTCATTAGATGGGTGACGAAAAGTTAATGTGTGTCTTTTTTATTAGTTTAATAATAAATTTAATCTTTCAATGTTTATAAATTTTATCAATTTGATCCTAAAGATAAATATTTAACAAATTTAGCCTCAATGTTTGCAAAATTTATCATTTAGTTTTAATTTAGCCATTAACAGTTACAGAATTTTTCAGTTTAACTTTGTTGAGAAGCAACACCGAATCTACAGAGACAAATACCACAAAATTTCCACAAATATTGAGGGTTAAATTTATTCATAAAGTGATGCTTAACATAGTTCTAATTATTTATGCATAAAATTTGTTTTTCATTAGAACGATGTTGAACATCACTTTTCCGCTGCATTATTACATAAGTAGGCTTTGAAAAACATTTAAATTGACTAACACTTTTATAAATTAATTGTTAAAAACAATTAGTTTTGAAACTAAATTGCAATCTTTTTTAAATTCGTTAACTTTTCTTCAGAAAATAAATTAGATGTTTTAAACTCTGCTAGTTCTGCTAGGCCATTTCGGTGGTCAATGTTATCTTTTGAATTTAGGCTTAACGTCTAGGTCGGGTTGAGTGAGTTTGCATGCATGCTGTAAAAAGGAGTATTTTGGAAAAAATTCATGTCACAAGTTATTACTGAAATCCTTAACTACCCTATTTTTTTTCTTGAATCTACTAATGTAGAGAGATTAGAAAACTTACCAACATTCAAGATTTCCAGCTTCTAAGACTAAATACTTAGTCTCTCCCCCTTCATGCACGAACATTCCTCAATCTTTCTCTCTTCCATGGCAAACCAAAGAAAAGAAGAACATAAAAACAAAAGAATTATCCTCGGAGAAGAATGTTTATCCTACATATATATAGTTCTTTTGATCCCTATCGCCAAGATCAATTCATAGCCACTTGAAAATACCTTAATCATCATGTCTCCCAATAACTTATTTCTAGTTCATAATCAACCGGACTATGGTTGAAATCCAACTTTGCCTCAACCAACCCGCTACTTATTCTTATTTGCAAAAAGAACCCGTCAAATTAGAGAACCTTTCAATTTAGTACGCCATACTCTTTTCTTACTTAAGACCTTACAAATCCGGGTGCGACAGGTAAATTCATAAATTATTGTTACATTCCTAGAAAAGTACTTAGTGAACCAAACGTGATAATGTAACTTCCCTAATATTTTAATCAATACAATCTGATATATACCAAATGTTGTAAAATAACATTTTTGATAATCACACTTCCAACAATGTCATTTTAAAAAATCACATTTCATTATAATCATAAGAAACCATCAAACGCTACCTTAAAATAAATGCTACAAAAACATTATCAGCATTCATAATTGTAAAAATCATCCTTACATTTGAGAGTTTTTTAACTTCACCCTTATTTATTTTATTTCAATTGCACTTTTATTGTTGTAGTTTTCTTTAAAAAAGTAAAATAGTTATCTCATGTCAGGTTTAAAATATTTAAAAAAATAAATTATAGTAATAGTCTTAATTGATATAATATTACATAATAAAGTTGGATATTTTACATTTAATTAATAGAATCGTTGTCAAGTTGACTGATGATACCACCTCAAAGCTGCAGTGTAGATGTTCATTGAATCGAATTGGAAGACGCATGTTCCATTAATTATTGAATTATGCTCGGTTATTGTCTCAGAATAGTTGATAAATAGGAGACTTCGTCCGTGGTCGTTAAGGAATTACTTGGGGATATTGACTATGATACTAGGCAGATGGCTCAATTTCAGGTTGTGGTTACTCATCATCAAAATAATGTTATGGTGGATGCATTGATGAAAGCAGGTATATCGAGATCTTTTTTTTAAAGCCTAATGGTACGTTAGATTGATGCTTTCTTGTACTTGCTGGGCGGTGGTTTTTGTTTTTGGGTGTTAGTTGTAATTTTGTTGTACCCTATTGATCTTGAAAGAGTTGGTGGTTCTAATTCGACTGAGCAAAAAAATATATATATATTAATAACTAGATTATGATACACTCAAGTAAAAAATATATTTATTAAATTTTTATATAAAAACTAAATGGTGCTTTGTTAAAACAGTAAAGTTGAGGGTTTTACGTCCTTAGTGCCTTTCTACTTCAAATCCTATTTTGTGCAAATTTTTATTATTATATAGAAATATGAAAAGATAAAAATATTTTTATAATAATATAATTTATATTTGTAAAAAAGAATGGTTTTTGATAAATTCATAATTGAGTTGGCACTCGGTTAATGGGTGACACCAATTCAAATGACATTTTAATATTAACTAGATTATGACACACTCACGATGTGAGTAAAAATATTTATGTGACAAATTTATATATATATATATATATCACGAATAATTTTTTTTAAATATACTGGTATGATTATATGGTAATATCTGTTTATATATTTTTAACCCTTTGACAAAGCATACATACCTTGCACAGCTCAAATCTTAATCTCTTAGGATGAACAACATCCTCTTAATTACTGGAACCACTCGTTGAGTTCATATCTAAAAAATAAATTATTTTGGTATATAATAAACAAATTAAAATATTACTCCAGAGTGTTATAAACATATTACTCCACAATAGAAATATTTTTTTGATATTAAATCAATTAGAAAATCGTATACATAAAACATATTAAATATCAATAAAAATCTTATTTCATAATAATAATTATTATGATTTGCAATAAATTATCCAAAATCGAAAAAATCTGCATTTTTTAACCCAAAGTGCTTACTAACATATTCGTAATTTTTAGCTTATTTTTTATCTTACACTACAGTATTAATATAGTAATTAATTTTATCATTGTCGTTGTTTTTACACTAATCGCAGATAAAACACTGTGAATTCCGTGCTAGCATTTAAAAAAAAAAACTGGAAAACCGACTTTATATCCATCCTTGCGTCAATTCGTAGAGCAAATATGCGGAATCATCATGATACATGTCGTCATATTCCAAAAGCATCTCAAATCCACCCTTTTCCAGGGATGATGTATTGTCTGCAACAAAGGGTTGACTCCAGAAATCTCCACTGCTTTCAGCTTCATGTGTTCCCGAACAAGGAAGGCAATTATCCTCTAAGCCGCCAACAACATTGAAGCTTAACATAGATCCACTGCCGGAGCTGGAGGACTGTTCAGTACATGTAGATGTTGCCGGAGACAAAGGTGAACTCTCTAAGATCATGTTGTTGGGAGTATCAACAAGGATGCTATTGCTTTCAGCTTCACAAATATTCTCATTCCGGGTGGCTTCACTTTCCCAACCATCGGACTTTTCTTTCGCATCACGCTTTGTACGCTTCTTTAGATGAGCGTGCCAGTGGTTTTTTATTTCATTGTCTGTTCTTCCTGGAAAACTTTTAGCCATGGTGGACCATCTGTAATATATACACACATAAGGTTAAACAATATTCTTAATTAAATCCACAATATTATGATGATGATGATGATGATAATGATGATGATTAAATTGGATATTCTAACCTGTTTCCCATTTCATCATGTAATTTGATGATCAATACATCTTCTTCTTCAGTGAAGTTGCCGCGCTTTAGTTCAGGCCGGAGGTAATTCATCCATCTTAACCTGCAACTCTTTCCGCACCTTTTAAGCCCTATACACAATTTAGACAACCAAAACAACATGATTGAGGCCTAGAAATGAATTTATTCTGGAAAAAAAAAAAAAACCTATAGTTTTCTCCATAAAATCATACCAGCATACTTGGGGAGTTCACGCCAGTTCCAACGGCCATATCTTTGTATATAAGATCTTAGTTTGTGATCTTCTTCGGCACTCCATTCACCCTTCTTCATCCCATTTTTATCATAGAAGGGAGCTCTCACCATCTTCCACCACCTCTTCCTATAACTTCTTTCTATTATAGAAATGTTGTCCGTTCAAGGTTAACTCCCCTAGCACAGATAGCTGGATATCTAGGGTTTCATTTATATACTCATAGCCCAGATTGGGCAATGAAACGTGTTTACATGGTGATATGGAGGTTGGGAAAATGACAAAGCATTCGGGGTTACATAATAATTGTTAAAAGAGTGAAGGAGGAAACATCATAGAAGTGTCACATGGGATAAGATGGACATCCACTTGTTAAAATAAAAAAAATACATAGAGAGGGAAATTTCTAGCATGGTGAAGAGAATCCTCCAATGAACTTCATTGCAGCATCTTATCCACCCACGTGATGGACAGAGACATGTTACGAGGTTAATGGTGAAGGTCATACATATATGATATGGCTCTTTGAATTAACCATGACTCTTCCCTTTGGTTCCTACCCTTTATACTCTACTCAACGTGCAATTAAACATGTTTATACGTAAATAATTATCTTATATTTAGGCTATAAAATAGGATGTTATTTGTATAAATATGTAGACTACAATTACTTGAAAAATACACAAAATTATTTTCAAAAATAACTTACAAATATTTACTTCATTTTCTCTTTGATTTATTTGATGTAGCTGCTAGGGCTGACTGCCACTTCTGCTTAAACTATTGTTTATGTTAATCCATTGTCGGCATTTGTATTTAAAGATATATTAGTTGACCTAATATAAAATGACTTGACCCCATCTTCTTCTTCTTCTAATAATAATAAATTAATAATTTTTAAATTTATTAAAGATAGATATTATTGTTGTTGTTGAAGAGTCATGATAAACAGACAGATGAGCAATTCAGCACCGTAATTATTTTTAGCCTTTTAGGAGTAATTAGTTAATTTAATCCAACCAAGATAAACTAACTCGATTTCATTTTCCCTCCAATGGATAAGTAAAAATAACGGAAGAAAATGAGAAATTGAACATACAAATTTAACGTGAAAAAATCTTTTCGAAGAGGATAAAAAACCACGAGTAAAGATAATTTTATTATAACAGCAAAATGAATGAAGAATACAAAAGATAGAGATAAAAAAAAATAAATCCCGAAAACCTGAAAACACAAACCCTCTAAACGTAAACACTAAATTCTCCAAAAGTGTTACGAGTTCTAAACTCTAATGGGTGTGTTTCTAAGTTATAAAAGAACCTATTTATAAGTTAAATTCCTAAGTCAAATAATAATAAAATAATCTAGACTAATAAAAGTTTGACTCAAACAAATAAACAGAGTGTGATTGAAACAAATAAATAAAATTTAAATGAAAGATTATTTCTCAAATACATCTTACACTTTAATTCAATTAATTTTATACATTCTGTTTTTTTAGTTTTAAAATTTCAATCATAATTCAAGTAGTCGTAATTAAAACTATTAGGTCAAGTTCTGTTATTTATCTTATATTATGCATGATTTGTAGATTTAACTCATATTTTTTAATTTGATATTTTTAGTCCAAGTAGTTGAAAGAAGTGAAAGTAAAAATTATTGGGAGGACTTTACTTAAATACCACCCTAACTTGAATAAGATTAAGTTCAGATTGTAAAACAAATGAAGACACCCATAATTTACATAAAATTTTAAAAACAAAAGAATTTAATTTTACGGATTTAACGATTATTGTTTAGATCATAACTTTGACAATGGAACAACTTTCCACACAACAATGTCAATATTCTCTGCCATTGTAGTGCATGTCGAGTTCTATCTTCATCTTCACACAATTATAGTTAAACTACTTGTGGCATGCCATACTAGAGAAGAGAGTTAAAAAAGAATTATCCGGTGACACCCAGGGTTATTTATTAAACGACAGAAGGATGATTTTTTTTTTATTTAAAAAAAAATATGGGAGGAATTATTTAAACCGAAGACCTTAGAATATAAAATAATTGTTATCTGTTCCATTGGCTCTTTAATATTCCAAAATTATACTTTGAATAATAGGCTGACGCCAGAGAATGAAACGTGTATGACTTAAGCAGCTGACGTCAGCCACTTCTTATTTATAAGATAGCTTTGACAAATTATAATATTTACTTTAATAGTAAGACCATTTGGAATATTGTATTACTAACATTTAATTTGACCGTTAAAGATAGTTCTATTTTATTATGCAAAAATTAAAATAACAGTTCTAGTTTTTTTTTTAATTATAGATTTATTTTTTATTTTTTTATTAATTAATTTCATGTTGAATTTTTTTTATTTTGATTTAAGGGTGAAAATAGCTTTTATTAGAAAATAAAAATTCAATCAATTTGAGCAATTTAATAATATATATATACATCTAGAATCTATTTAGACAATCATTTATCTAGAGTTATTTTAAATGAGCAAAATTATAAAAATAATAAAATATTTAATCATGTAAAAATTCAAAAAAAAATAAAAATAGTAATAATTTATAAAAAATAATAAAATGTACATCTAGAATGAACTTCGATAAATGTTTGTTCAGATTATTTTTTTTAAGGTAAACTACACATTAGTCACTAAATTTTAGATAAATTTTTTAGTTTCACCACTTAACTAAAATATGATACAATTTGGTTACTGAATTATTCGAAAGTTTTCATTTAAGTCACTTAACTATTCAAAAATTTTTATTTAAGTCATTGGGTTGTTATGCTTTTTTTTAAGTTTTATCAACGAGCTCCAAGCGATGATTCGACAATCGGAACGGTGCATCAATGCCCATCAACGAGTAGAATAATATGCATTATATCCAAGTCAATCTGACAATAAATGCTGAAAATGAACTTTTAGCAATCTTTTGAATTCCTATAAGTCTGTTCCACAAAAGATGGGATATAAAGCTTTGGAGTTGGTATTTTGCAAAGCTTTTCTTTTTTAGTGGTCCATTGCATCTTTGGCTTAGGTAGTCTCCCATTCTTAGAATCCGTATATCCAAGTCAATCTGACAATAAATGCTGGAAATGAACTTTTAGCAATCTTTTGAATTCCTATAAGTCTGTTCCACAAAAGATGGCATATAAAGCTTTGGAGTTGGTATTTTGCAAAGCTTTTCTTTTTTAGTGGTCCATTGCATCTTTGGCTTAGGTAGTCTCCCATTCTTAGAATCCGTCATTGGTAACTCCCATCAAGTGGGAACAACTCACCAGGTATTCTCCTCAACGGATTTTTATATAAGCCTTCATGTATGTTTTCCAATAGGTATAATGGACAATCTCTAACATTGGGGGCATGAGGTAGATGATCCTTTCATAGCTTATTTTCAACAACATCAAGAATATCCACTAGCTACATTAAGTAGGAGACTCTGATACCAAATGTTAACTTGAAAGAAGTTGCTAAGTAACAAGCTAAGTGATGGTAGAAGTGATTGGAGAAGTTCGCACTTCTCCAAGCACTACGATACATAATAAAAACAGGGGACACAAAGATTGTTTGCGAAGTTCAGTTTTCCTACATCTGTGGAGCTTAGCTCATTGAGAAATATTCACTATTTTCAACACTTACAACAAGTGAATCTAAATCTATCACACCCACTGACAATTTCCTCACTTTTGTATCTTTGAATATTAGTATCGTCACCACTAAATTCATCCTGTGAACTTATCTTGTAAAAACCCAACACAAAGGTTTTACAATCAAAACACATTTTCACAAATAATATTCCTCACATGAACAAATTAAGTGCTCTCAAAATTAGTACATCAACCTATACAAGTCTCTCAATTATGTAGAATTTTTTGAGACTCGCTAATATAATGAAGATTTATTACAATCCCTATTAAATAGCAACAAAATTAGTTCAATACAATATAATAATAACAAACAAGGTAACCAACGAATGTTAGCAGCTAAGTCTTCAATATTCCAATCCAATCCAACTTCCTTGATCCAAGAGATTAGATAGACATAATCCGATCCTTCAAACATGTTTTCCAAAACGATATGATTTTCATTGATGAGCTAATTACAATAATATTAGCATTGCCCAAAAATATGATTTAATATATTGCCAATCACCTAAATAAGGAAACAAGCCCATCTATCACAGTTGGTCAGGAAGTGAACACTTCCTCAAGCACACCTAAATAATTCCATTTTTTTTTTGTGAAATAAAACATTACAATACTAAATTACATAGAAAGAACATGAGAAATACGAGTATTTCTTTCCTTGTTGCTTCAAGAAATTTTAGTGCTTCCCTTGGAGGGGTCTTAAGCAATTATAAATCCTCTTTTTTTGCAAAGGTCAATTTGACTGAATAATCCGCGCTTTGATTGTGTTTTCTAGAAATATATTGTAATATTCATTGACCTTTTTGAGACAATATAATAATAAAATTTATGTAGTTTTTCCACTATATTGAGGCAAAATGATAATCAATCTTTACTAATTAAATTAAAAGTAAATGAAATCAAAATTTATATAAATAAAGTTGAAATAGCAAAATTTCACAAAAGAAACAATTTTTTTAATAATTATAATTTTTTTTTTATAGTTTTGTACTAATCCAAAATGAGTTTGGACATTTATATATCTTCGATTCATTTAAATCTGAAAAATCATTTGTCCAGATTTATTTGAGTTGCATTTCATTAATTTTGTAAGTTATTAATATTTTTTATTTTTTATTTGAATTTTTATATACTTGATTTTTCAATATTATTTTCTTAATAATTTTTAGTAATTTTTAATAACTTTAGATTTTTTTATAGTTTTTCCCTCATCTAGAATGAATATGGATAGATGGCTGTCCATATTTAAATGAATCTGGACAATCATTTGTTCGAGTTCATTTTAGGTGTATGTGTATTATTAATTTTAAAATATTTTTTATACTTTTATTTTTTAAATTTTTTCCACATTAGTGTCGTTTGCCATGTCATCGTCATTAATGATCAAACCAATAAGTTAATAATTTTACTGTATTTAAAAACTACTTGAATTCATGACACCCACTTTTTATGATAAAAACAATATTTTCTAAAATAATAATTTTATATTTCTAAAAATAAAGTAATTATCTTTTAAAAACTAAAAAATAAATTATAAACAAAAAGAGTATAAAAATAATAAAATAATATCAAAATAATATTTCACTTCCATTCTTTACGAAAATGGTATGGTTTGGGTGGTGGAGGATGGTGGAGAGATGACACCACTCTTGATTTTTACCTCAATCATTAATTTGTTATGCAAAAAAATAATAATAATTTTTTAAGGGCGGAGAGGACCTGATAGGCGGCATCGGTGGAGGCACCTTGACAGGCGACACCGCTTTGTGCCGGAGACACGATCTGACGGCCTGAACTGGAAAAAAAAACAGCAGTTAAGGAGAAGAAAGGGAAGAGGCCGCAGATAAGAGAATAAGAATTTTGAAAGGTTAAGTGTTATTTTTGTAATTTTATTTTGGTTAGGTTGAATTTTAAAGGAAAAGAAGGCGAAGAGGCAACAATAGACAATAGACTTAATTGTTGTTTTAATATTTATATGTTTGGTTTAGGGTAAAAGGAGGCAACAATCAATTTTTTGAAAGGTAAATTTGTTTTTTATAATTATAATTTATTTTTTAATATTTTTTAATACTTATTATTTGTTTGATTTTATAAGTATAAAAAATAAATTTAAAAAATAAATGAATAAATATGGGTACTAAAAAATCAAACAAATAAATAAAAAAATAATTTTATTTGTTTGGTTAAAATACGGGTACTTAAAAAAATAAATTAATTGTAATTATAAATCAATTTTAATTAACTAAACAATAATTTTATGTTGATATTATATGAAAGTTTATCAAGTACATATGGTTATACCATTTTCTAGGATCCTTTAAAATAAGTTATTGGTGATAATAGTTTTCCTCTTGATTTTTTATTGTATTTATAATTTAATTTAATTTTTTATTTTAATATCGTATATATTTTATATATTATTATTAATTAATTTTAAATTATTTTTTAATTATTTATTATAGAATATTCTTTTATATATATATTTTAAATTTGTGATTTTTAAATGTATATACATATGTGATATGATTTATAGTAAAATTAATACAATTATAAATATATATTCGAGTAACTATAAAGTAGATACAACTTAATTCAAAACATAAATAAATAAGCTTATTATTATTTGTTTGATTTTTTAAAAACTATATTTTAACCAAACAAATAAATTATAATTATAAAAAAACAAATTATACGTATAATGTTTGCTCCCATATTTGTTTAATGTTTGATTTTTTAGTACTCGTATTTGTTTATTTTTTTGTAAATTTATTTTTTATAATTATAAAACCAAACAAATAATAAATATTAAAAACATTAAACAAATAAATTATAATTATAAAAAACAAATTTACCTTTAAAAAATTTGTTGTCGCCTCCTTTCACCCCAAACCAAACATATAATAAAATATTAAAACAACATTAAAATCATTAACAAAAAAAAAAACATTAAAGTCTTTGTCTCCTCCATTTAAAATCCAATCTAACCAAAATTAAATTACAAAAATAACACTTTACCTTTCAAAACTCATATTCTCTTCTCTTTTCTGTTGCCTCTTCCCCTTCTTCTTCTCCTTACTTATTGCTTTTTTTTCAGTTCAGACCATCAAACCGTGTCTCTGATGCAAAACGGTGCTGCTTGTCACGGTGCCTCCACTGTTGCCATCTATCAGGTCCCCTTCGCCCTTAAAAAATTATTATTATTATTTTTGCATAACAAACTAATAATTGGGGTAAAAAAAATGGTATTGCCTCTCCATCACCCATACCATACCATTTTCGTAAGTAATAAGAGTAAGATATCATTTTGATAATTTTTTATTATTTTTATATTATACAAGTTAAAAACCCCAAAAAAGACACCCACTCATGTTTACTAAATAATTATTTATAAAAAATTTATATAGATAGAAGAAACACTTGTCATATTTTTAGTGTATCAAATAATATTACATTTTTATTACTTTATTGATAAGCATAGTTTTTTAAAAAAATATTAAAATTTTGTTTATATTATTTTTATTTTTCACATGTTGAAAATTTTAAATATAATTTATAATATAATATTTATATATTGAACATTTTAACGAAAGCATTATGTTATAGAGTGAGAGCTTAAATTAAACTCTTTTGAATTGACTGTGGAAATTGCTTACCAATTGAACGGGTTTTTGTTTTCTTCTGTATTGATATTTGAAGAATAGATCATATAGTCAACCCTTTCACACTTGTGAGAAGTATAATTCGGGAGAAATTTCTACAGAAGCCCCCAAATTTTCAAGTATTTATATATTTGGGCCTTTGATTCCCTTATCTATTTTTAATTGTGATGAACCATTTATTAGAGAAATTGATTTATTTATTTCAGGTTGAATTATTTGGGTGAAAATAAAGTTTACTTAAATAATTAATGACCTTTGGCTTTTTTTACTTGTATCTTTTGAAAGGAAAATCATATAATTAATTATGTTTTGCACAACGATAGTGTCAGCTTTCGAATTGGTTATCGTCTGTCTTTTTTTCTTTCCATCAATCAGTTTTTCTTTTCTTTTCATTCATTACATATGTCTTTTTTTTTTAATTTGCAGATCTATTTTGTGAGTATCTTTATTGTCTTTACAAGTTGTGATGGATAGATGACACTAAAAAGTCGGTGGCTCTACATTGACTTTTTAATCTGTTTGAGAGTATTTCAAAGTAATAAATGATTTCACGAGTCGATTTGGACCAGTGTTGTCTAAGTTTTACATGTTTTTTTGTTTGTTTTTCCAGTGTTTAATAAGTTTTCAATTTTAGAAGTTTTTGTCTGCTCTTGTAGTACATTTTTTAGTCTTGCTTATGCATGTAATCTTAGTTTTACAATCGATTTTAGGGATGATTTTGTTGTCATACTCTCTAGTTTGGTGAATACTCGATTCTTTTGTTGATTTTTGCTCGCCACATTGGACTATCCGAGGTTGTTTTTCTTATCATATT
Source organism: Gossypioides kirkii (assembly GCA_005610355.1). Lineage (NCBI taxonomy): Eukaryota > Viridiplantae > Streptophyta > Magnoliopsida > Malvales > Malvaceae > Gossypioides > Gossypioides kirkii. Next base: position 4,926,191 of record CP032255.1, read on the forward strand.
AAATGCTTGCAATCATTCTAAATATATCATACTTGAGTTGTGACAAAATCAATTGTCGATGTGTCAAAATATTTTATTAAAACTTTTGTTATGTTGATAAAGCTTGTCCTTCATAATCTACAACGAATAATTGTTATTTTTTTTAAATTACATGATTCCATTCATTGAATAAATTTATTCATTGAATAAATAGAAGACGTGACCAATTTAATGAGTAATTGAAAATGGTTATTTCGAATTGCATTCAAATGGTATTTATATCTAATAAAATAATAATTAAATATGCTATTTTTAATTCATAAAAAAGTAATAATTAAATAATTAAAAAAATACTTGGTATTTAAATTTTTTTTCTTGCAATGGATAAAATAATTATATTATAAATAATAGAAAAAAATTGGCATTGAAGTTCTTAAACTCTATAAGTAAGGTTAGCAGGGTCGAAATTAGGGGTTGTAGGGTCCTGACTTCTCTAAAATAATTTTTTTTATTTAAACTCTTTAAAATTTTTGAAATTGTAAATTAGTTAAGATAAAATTATACTTTGCCCCCTTAAAATATAAAATTTGATTTAATCATTTAAAAATTATAAAAATATAGAATATTAAAATGATGAAATTGTATTTTTACTATCGTAAAAATTATAATTTAATTTTGACTAACCCTAAAAAAAAATATTTGATTTCACCCCTGAAGATTAAGAATGATAAGTGTTTTCTAAGTTATAGTAAAATATTAAAATATGTCAGATAAATTATCCAAATAGTCACTCTAAAATTATTATATTCCTGTTTTAGTCGTTGTAAAACTTTTTTTTTGTCAATTTTAATACTATTATTAAAAAATATTTCTATTTTAATCACTCTTCCGATAAAAATTAAAGGAAATGTTGATCCTAGATAAATTATTTTATAGTATTTAGGGGTAAGTCAATGTAAGAAAAAAAACAAAAGAAAAGAAGAAGATGCCAATTAAGGAGGCATTAGGTATTTAACGAGAGGCTTGCTTGAAACAGATTTGAACATGTGGATGAATTAATTATTTAACCAATTTAGTCTACTCTTTTTCTTTCATCCATGAGTTTATTATAAACATTGACGTATATTTTCTCATTTAAAGTTATTTAAATTATTAAAAAATAAATAATTGGTACTTGGGAGAGGGAAGAATTTGTGGAGAAATGAGTTTAATTATTTATTTTTAAATAATATAATATAATTTAAACAGAATATTATATATGAAGGTGTATATAATATATCTTTAAAAATGAATAATAAGGTTTAGGGCGGTAAATGAACCGAGTTTAAACGAATAAATTTTTGTCGTTAATTTAATTTTGCAGTTGTTCATGTTTGGTTCGTGTTCGTTAAGAATTTTATGTTCGTTTATTTAAAATTATGTGTGTTCATATTCGGTTGTTTAATGTTCACAAATATATTCATTTAATTTAATCGAATATATTCATGAACATAATTGAACATATATATTCATGAACAATGTTAATGAATAATAAACAAACAACAAATAATTTAATACATACACAAAAATATTATTTTAATATTTCTATAATAAAATATCATTAATAAATAAACGAATCAATAAACGAGCTTGTTCGTGAACATAAACGAATCGAGCACACCTTTATTTGTATTCGTTTATTACACAAACCTAAAAAAATTTATTTATACTAGTTTAATTAGCTAAATAAACGAACATAAAAAAACATTATATGAACGCTTCATGAACAGTTTATTAAATTTTTGTTAATTTACACCCTAATAAGGTTTTAACATCTTAATCCTTGTATTTTAATATATTTTGGCGTCTTTAAAGTTACTTCTCCGGATATCCCTTCCCATTTGATTATGGCTTTGGATATTTAATGATTTAATTATTAAATTAATGTTGGCTATCAATAAAAAGACTAATGTAATTAAATATCAATAAAAAAAGACTTCTTCAATTTTTTTTCAATTCTAGTAAATTTATGGCCTCAAAAAAATTGGAGTAATTTTATTTTTGAAAAATTAAGGAAAATAAAGAAAATAATAAGCATACATCTAGAAGTCTTCATGGATCGGATCGGTTTGTGTCAGGTCTAAGCATATATTAACATATTTTATATTTGTCTAAACAGACACAATTTTACCCAAATCTTTTCATATTTGTAAAAAACTAACCCAAACTCATTTTAAGTCAGTCCATGTTATTTGTTTATTTTTTTAAAAAATATTGTATTCTTTTAATTTAATTTTTAATAATCTTATATAATTGTTTTATTTATTAAATTTTTTATATATTTTAACATTATTTTAATATTTACATTAGAATAATATTATATATCTATTATAGGCTTATTTTTTGTGTTATAAATTACATAATATATAAAAATATTATAAAATTAAAAATGGGTCGGGTTAGGATGGACTCAGGCCTTGAATATTCATGCTCGAATCCAATCTATATTTTAAACAAACTTAAATTTTTTGTCCAAACCTATTTTTGAAGCATAATATTTTTGTCCAACTCTTTTCAAATTTCATGCGAACCTTCAAATTTGGATAAATTACCCAATCCATGAACAGGTGTGCGTACATCTTGGTACTTTGTCGAAGATTTTTCCATTCTCCAACCTCTCCTTGGGCAGCTGTTCTTAAAGCGAAATATATTCAAAGTCATGGTCGCAACTCTCGTTCTTCCTCCATTTGGAATGGCCTCAAGAGTATCCAACCACTCCTCGAAAAAAAAGTTTTAGTTGGTTTCTTTCCTCTAGCTCAATTTTTCTCTTTTGGTCCAATAATTGGACGGGTATGGGGTCCCTTGGAACTCTCATTTATGGACCTCTTTCTCTTTTCGAGGTCAATCTTATTGTTCGTGATTATCTTTTGCCTTGTTAGAGTATGAAAATAGTAGCAGTTATAGGTTGTTAGGATTAGTTGGCTGTTAATAATTTGTTATGTGTATTCAGATGAGAAAAGCAGTAGAAGAAGGCTGATGAGGGTAGTGTAAATACTAGATACATTGTACACAGGAGGTGTGATTATATTGCAATCAAGAAATTCAATTCTGTTAATTCTTATTCTGTTTAGTGTTAAATCTCTAGATCTGAGATCCTTTCATGGTATCAGTTTCCAAAGGTCTTGGGCGTGTGTGGTTGTGTTAAGATGTCAAGTTTACCTGTTAATGCTACTCCGGTCACTCTGATGGCGTCTACTGCAACTTCGGCAAGGTCGTCCAATGAGGAGAATTTTTACAAAATGATGCAGTCTTTTCCAAAACATGACACGGTGCAGCTTCGCTCAAATAATTTTGTATAATGGCAGTACCAATTGTGGCTGCTCTTGGATGTCTATGACTTAGCCGAGTTTGTTGACGGCACAGTGGTTGCTCCACCACAGTTCGTTACTAATTCTAAGGAAGGTCCACTTTTAATCTTGCTTATTTGTCTTTTGTTAAACAGAGCAAATTACTTGTTTTTTGGTTGATATCCACAATAAGTGGAGATTTGTTGCCAAAATTTGTTGGATCTACAACGGTGTGTCAGATCTGGACTACAGCATCCAAATTATTTGTGGCGACATCAAACGTCAAGGTGGCTCGTCTTGAACACGAGCTTCATTCTGTCACGAAGGGAGATCGCTTGGTGGAGGAATATTTGACTCAAGTGAAGAGTCTCCGTGATGTGTTGATGGCTTCCGATCATCCACTCACTGAGAAGAAATAGATTCAGGTGGTTTTGACTGGGATGTCGATTGAGTTCGAGTCTGTTGTAACCACGGTGACTTTCTCGCTGGTTTCGTAGACCATGGAGCAGGTTGTTAAAGCTCTTTTGGAGTGTGAGTCGAGGTAGAGGCGGTTCGTGTCTGACACACCGCGTATGGCTAATCTGGTGCAGCAATCGGGTGAATCGTGTCCAAAGGAGCAACGGCCATCGTAAATCGGTGGATGATTTTCTAGTCGCTGGTGTAGTCGGAGTTCGTGGGGTCAGATGCAGTGCTAGATCTGCAATCGGATTGGGCACACTGCCCAACGATGCTATTATCAGTATGATCGCTCAGACGATGTGCTCCCGGCGTTGCCTCCTATTCGACCGATGGCTGCTTCAGTTCCAATGGATGCACAGGCGCCTAAAATAAATATTAGTCAAAGGTATATTGCACAGACACCTTTGCTAAAGTCTAATTTTAATTCTAATGTACATGTGCGTGAGAATCCAAGGTGGGCTCCTCCAAGTGGTCCGCATACTAGGAGTTAGAATGTTGACCCATGTGTCAACAATGTTGATTTTCAATGAGTGACCATAGAATGGCCGGCGGATCATGATGGTTTGGTTTATCGTGGGTAGCATGATGGGCTTGGTTACTGTGATAGTAATGGGCTCGAGTATTATGGTAATGATAGTCGTTTGATGCATGAGACTTATGTAGAACCCGGTGGTCGTCGTATGTGGTATACAAAACCATGAGCTCATGTGTTCCAGGGACCCAATCCTGATACGGGTGTTGGGCCATCTATTCCCGGGTCGATTATGGAGTGGGTCTAATGTTTGCGTGTTATAAATGTCATGAGCTTAGAGTACTCTACGGACAGTGCGTCGAATACGACTTCTCTAGTATGTGGTGATGATTTTGAGTTCGGTTCTAACATGGTGAATACTGTTGAGCCTTATGTTCCTGAGTCTGTACCGGGTCGTGAGAATGTCGCATGGTATCCAGACTCGGGTATGACGCACCATGTGTTCAAGGAAACTACTGGGTTGCATGCTTCTACTCCTTATTCAGGTATGACTCCTTTACTGATGGGTGATGGTATGTTTGCTAAGATTGCATGTATGGTAATTCTTCTTTAACGGGGTCTAATAGGGTTTTGCACTTGACTAACGTGTTGCATTTTCCAACAATTCGTAAGAATCTGATGTCGGTATCTCAGTTTGCTTGCGATAACAATGTGTTTTTTGAATTTCATCCTTTTCATTGCGTAATTAAGGACGAGAAGACTCAGGAGGTGCTTTTGAGGGGCCACACTCATAGAGGCTTATATCAGTTTACACCAGTTCCAGATGCTGATGGTTGTCGTGCAAGAGTGAATTTGACTGCTGAGCTGGGTACTGCGAGGTCAAGTGATTCGGTGTCTGATTTGTGGCATCAGATTAGGTCATCCATCGCTGCCCATTTTACATTCTGTATTAAAGAAATGTAATGTTGTTGTCACTAATAAAAATTCTGAGACTATTTGTTCTGCATGTCAACAAGGCAAAGCCCACAAATTTCCATTTCCTGTGTCTAAAACTGTTTATAAAATTCCATTTGAGTTGGTGGTATCTGATTTGTGGGGTTTTGCTGCGGTTGAACATGGAAGCAATTGGTACTACGTGTCCTTTGTAGATATGTTCTGCAGGTTTACGTGAATATTTCTTATTCGTCGTAAGTCCCAAGCTCTTGACTGTTTTATGCAGTTTCAGCAGATGGTAAAAATGCAGTTTGGCAGGGATGTTAAACAGGTTCAAAGTGACTGGGGTGATGAGCAGGGGCAAAACCAGGGAGCTGGCAGGGGCCCTGGCCCCCCTAAAATGAAAAAATTTTCATTTAGGCCCTTAAAATTTTTTAAAATTTTAAATTAGTAAAGGTAAAATTACACTTTGGCTCCTCTTAAAAATGATAAAATTTTATTTTAATCCTTTAAAAATTGCACTTTTACTGTTGTAAAAATTATAATTTAACTTCAGCCCCTCCTAAAAATATTTTTTGGTTTCGCCCCTGGTGGTGAGTATAGGTCACTTTCGTCTGTGTTAGCCAAACAAGAGATTATTCATCGGATTTCGTGCCCACACACCTCCAAACAAAATGGTGTTGATGAACGGAAACATAAGCACATTGTAGAGGTTGGTTTCACGTTGCTTGCTCAAGCGAAGTTGTCTATGAAGTTTTGGGGTATGCGTTTGCGTGTGTGGTGCACTTAATAAATCGGTTGCCAACGCCTGTTTTGGACGGTCAGTCTCCTTTTTTTGTTTTGTTTTCTAAAGCCCGGATTATAGTTATTTACGAGTATTTGGTTGTTGTTGCTATCCTTACCTTCGACCATTTTATAGTCATAAGTTGGAATTTCGGTCTGAGTCGTGTACATTTTTAGGTTATAGCTCTCAGAACAAGGGCTATCAATGCCTTCTAAAGAATGGGAAAGTCATAGTTTCTAGGCATGTTGTTTTTGATGAGTCTAGATTCCTCTTCTCTAAGTAGCCAGGTACCTCTAGTTTGGTGTCTGATCATGTTACTACGCATGTCTCGGTAATGCGATCGGTGCCTGGTGATGCTCCAGTTCCAATTGTTTCTTCTGACTCGCAGGTGCTTGAGACACCGGCGGCTGTTCAAACTCAATATTCGAGTACAACCATTAGTATACAAGAACCTGCTTCACCTGACATTGTTGTTAGACAAGGGTCTGATACTGCGGTTTTAGCGCAAGGAGTGGGGTCTGCAAAGTCTGTCTCTTATCCAATGCTTGTGCTGACTACTGTAGTGGCTGATCCACCATGTCCTGTGGGCAACACTCATTCCATGGTGACTCGTGCTAAGGCAGGTATTTTTAAGCCTAGAATATTTTCTTCTAAAATGCAGGATCGTGAGCCTCGAACCATTAAAGAGGCGTTTGCTTCTCCAAAATGGGAACAGGTCGCGCAGGATGAGTTTGATGCTTTAGTTCGGAATCGTACTTGGGAATTAGTTCCATTACCGTTTGGAAGGAAGGCAGTTGGGCATTAGTTCCACAATCCATCTCTTTTGCTCTTCCTCTAAGTAATGGAAGCATCATTTTGGCTACTCCTGCTTCTTGCTCAAATGAATCCTCTGATACATTGGGATGGAACATTTCCCCCCTGGACTCTTCTCCATTAAATCAGCTTATAATGTTGACTGTAACATTTGCAGGTTCATCCTAGCATAATGGAGCACAATGGAAATGGTTACGGTAGCTCAATCTCATTCCCAAGCAATCCTTTTTTTTCTTTGGGAAATTGCTCACTATGCTCACCCAACAGCTCCTTTTCTTAACAAGGGAGGTATGAACTTTCCAACAAGCTGTCCATTCTGCAATTCTGGCTTGGACGACATTGAACATATTTTTAGGAATTGTTCTATCATTTTTAACCTTCGGCGCAAACTCTCCCCTCCAGCTAGCCTTCTGAGCTCCTTCTGTTCTCCTTTCGAAGAATGGAAATCAAACTTAACTTGTAAATGCTTTTACAACTAGCCTTCTCTACCTTGGTTCTTGGTTTTCATATACTTTCTCAGAAATGTTTGGCTTGCCCGAAATGCTGCAGTTTTTCATTCCGCCTTAACTCGATCATTCACTTGTCACTGGCCAATGCTGCTGAGTGCTTTGCGTTATCCAACAAGCTTAAAACTCTTTGTAGTATGTTTGATAAATAAACACAACTTTTCATCAACTTTTAAAATAGTTAAATATCATATTTGGTCCCTCTAATATGTCTAATTTTGAGATTTAATCTATACACTTTAGTTTTTATATTTTTATTATGTTTTTAATTAGTCCAAATTATTATATATAACTTGAATATCCTAAGAGTCTTAGAGACTAACATGGGACTTTTCATTTCCTTTTAGGTTTGTGCGGTTTATTTTTTATTTATAAGACAATGGTCAAATTTTACTTTTAGCCTTTAGACTATGCTAAAATTTGAAATTTAATCTAAATACTTTAATTTTTGACATAATTTATTCCATCTATTTTTATAGTGTCATTAGTTAATATTGTTAACTATCTCAATAAAAATGTTGAGGTCAATTTTTCTCATGAACATTATTTCAACAAAAAAAATTATTTAAAAAATTTAGTAGAAGAATTTTAAAGGTAATAACAACTACACTTGAATTTTTAAATTCGAAAAGTAGAGTATTATATTCCAAAATATAAAAGTAGAGATACTAAATTTCGAATGTATATAGCGTATAGAGATTTAAAGCATATTTTAATTTTCAAAATTTTATTTTATAACTTGAAACAAACAAATATTCAATTAAGAATCAATGACACTTATATTAATTATGAAATAATTTTCTTTTAAATGGTTGAATAAAATAAATTTAATTTAAAGAAGTATACCAACAAGATTTTGAGAGAGTCAACAATCTCATGATTTAGTGAGAAGAGTATTATGATCCTAACCAACGAAGTTATTCACCCTCAATTATAAAAAATCTGAGAGAAAAAGAAAATGTAAGTTGAAAACCCAAGCTTCTAATTCGCAACAGCTACTGGTCCAAAATTGATGGGCTTTCGGCTCTCTGGGACTGCTAAAAGGGAACCTTTAAGAATAACCTGACAAATTGGGTGGACGTGGGCAGAGTAAGGATGGATCAAAATCGATGCAGATGGGGGGCGATTAAAAGGAACTGGGGACGTGCATCTGCAGGTGGTTCACTTCGAGATTCAAATGGCTTTAGTAGAAACTTGGGAGTTGGTAGGTGTACTCAAGCTGAGTTACGGGCACGCTATGATGGACTCAATCTTGCTTGGGACAAGGTTGTCCTCAAATTTGATAATAACCATGCTGTCCACATGCTTAATGGTAGGGAAGAGGAGGCATCCAATTTTTTCAAAGCAAGGAGTCTACATGACCTTAAAAAGCGGCAATAGAATGTTATCATCAGACATATATAGCCAACTGACCTAGTTCTAGCTTACCAGGTTTTTTCATTTTCCATCAGTCACCTATGGGGTTAAGCCCTTTTTGTTTACAAAAAAAAAAGAAAAACTCCATTTAGATGATAGTTTGCTTTTTTATTATAGATATAATTGTTATGATTGATTATATAGGTTATCAACAAGGGAGGAGGATAGGCGTAGGTGTGATGTCAGTTCACCTTTGTAGGCGAAAAGCCATAAAGGTGGAGGATGGTGAGACAAAGTGGAGAGTGAGAAAGGGAGAGAGGTAAATCAAATGAGAGAGCGTTTTCTTTCGAAAGAAGCATTCAAAATGTCGTTGTTAGGTAGTCCCTCAACAATCAAAAATAATGTCCTTTAATTGAGGCTTTCCCTCCCATGCTCTATCGAGTGTCAAAATGTTGGGAACACATCTGATTTACGTGCGATCCACTTTGTCATTATTGTCAATACCTTCAATTGTCAAGGCAACTATCATCTATCAATAACTCAACTTATAATATTAGATCATTGTCCTATGTGGTTAAGTCACCACCTTCACCAACAAATCACAAGGTGGCCCACCTACCAACAAGACGCTTCCGTGTGGCACCTCGATTCCCTATAAAAAAGCTTATTAGAGACAGATACTCGAACACAAAACACTCTCTCATTCCATCTATTTCCCTCTCCCTCTAACTTTTCATCTCATCGTCCTTCTCTACAACTTTCCGCTCACAAGAGTGAAACAACGTCACACCTCCACCTATCCTCTTCCATTGCTGATAACTTATACAACAACGATATATTGGTATATTCTTATTTATTTATCTGGATAAAAAAATATCTAATTTAATTTTTAAAGAATTATGTTGTAAAACTGTGTCTAACTTAATGAATTAAAGACACTCATACAATAATTTCCTAACATATATTTGTTTGAGATTTTTTTATATCTGAAAATTCTATTAAATCTTAACTAAATTTAAAGTTGAGTTGACTCCGACTTCTAAATTAAGGAAACTCTTTTACATTAATGGAATGACTTTTAGCTGGTAGATGAACATTTTTAAAGTTGCTTTTAGTAAAATTCAAGCCCAACACCTATTTTGATTGGAGAGGATTTACCCAAAAATACTAAGTTGAAAAAACAATTTAGCAGAACATGAAACCAAATAAAAGAATTGCATGACAATCTATAATTCATAAAAATGTATATCATGAATGTGGGCACATGGTGTTTTAAGGCAAAGTCACTGTGAGAAATAGACAAAACAAAGAAAAGGAAAAAAGAATAATTATGCATCTCTATCCAATCAAAGCCAGAAAGGAATGATTATTTAAAACATAATTAATATTTATGCTTAAACACGTGAATCTAATTCCAAATTAATTATTTTATAATTTAACATATCAACATTTATTTTAATATTTTTTTGTTGTTGATAGTCAAAATTTATAGGTAAAAATTTTTATTTGATAATATTTTTTTCATAAAATTTAATTTTAAGCTCGATTTAAAGTATGAGTTGAATATGATCTCATTAGAATTTAGTGAGCTAGGAGAGCAAGTCGACTGTAGTCTTTTTGAAATTAATAAATTGAGAAATTAAAATCTTTAAATGAGATAAATTCGATATGATAGCTATTTTTGATGATATTGGGGCATTGTCCTCGAGGGCATGAGTGGTTTCCGGATGTAGAGATATAACAATAATGAAAAAGTTAAAAACTTCATTAATCTAAGCAATAGATAAACTGTTAGTTATACTTAATATATTATCAAATCTATGTATGATTAACGAATTTTATATGATATAATAGAGACGAAGTCAAAAAATATTTTTAGGAGGATCGAAATTACATTGTAATTTTTAATTTTTACGATGGTAAAAATATAATTTCATCATTTTAATAATCTATAGTTTTATAATTTTTAAAAAATTAAATCAAATTTTTATATTTTTAAGAGAGTCAAAATGTAATTTTATATTTATCTATCGTATAATAACAAAAGAAAATGTGTGCATATATATATTTTTTATAAAAAAAAGCTGAGATTACTATTAATAGAATAATATTATGTTATTCACTAGAGAAAGAATTGTATGAAATAGGGATATTATCCCTTTTCAATAGTTTTATGACACAAATAAAACAAATGTGACAGTATTATTAAATGCAAACATATCGGTGTTCGAAATGAAATCTTAAAATATGACAAAAATGGATTCAATGTAAAAAAAAAAAATGAAAGAGACAAAAACCTGTTTTAATTATATGTGACAGTATTATTCAATGTAATAAATTATATGTGATTAGTGAATTAAACCGCCTTGTTTTGATTTCAATCTTTTATACATTAATATAAATCAAAACGTAAATCAAACGTTGAACATATATTCCATCCACCTATCATACAGATAGAATTTTAGTCTGGCAAATCAAACGGTTTTAGGTTTTTTTTACATTAAATTCGTCATATAAAACAGAAGCAAACTCAAAAGTGTTTGAGTAAATACTCTCAAATATATTCAATTATTATGAATGAAATGATTATAAATGAAGAGAGAGGTCTCTATTTATAGTTGAGCTCCCAAGATCTAAAGGTACAAATTGAGTTACATCAATTGCTAAGATTAGTACATATCTACAAGATGAGACTTCTAAGATATTTAAATTCTATACAATCTTATCCTTTAGGATTTACAATATTCATCATGCTAATTTTAGTTTTACTCAAGTGTTCCATTAGGCCACCAAAGCTTCAAGTAGATGGGCTTCTCCATGTGTTTTATGAATCGGGTCAATTCAAGTGGGTTAAATGAGTCTCATTTAATCAGTTGACCTCCATAGGACGTTCTATATGCATTCGTCACGGGCTTTAAATCATGGCCTGTGACATTCTCCCCCACCCCTTTTTGTGACGTCCTCATCCCGCCCTTAGAATGACACTGGTTCAACTTGTCTCGAAACTACCACGACGCCTAAGTTGATTCCCAACCATTCTCTTTGCTAGGTAGTTTCGCCCCTATAAACATTTGTCTCGACTTGTGTCTCTATCGTCATCTAACTCAATTTGTTTCTCTCATTTGGACATCTTGATCATAAGAGGCCTCCGTGCTTCTTACCCCCATTGTGACTTCCCTGGATCGAGAACCTCTTGATCTTCACAAAAAAGCTTTGACACACTCACATTAATCACTGGGTTAACCTTGAGTATTGTTGCTTACTTTGGTTTGTAAGACCATAAGCTTTTGTTTACTAACCTTTTGATTAGTTTAGACCATTATAGATTTATTTAATAATATTTTATTTTGGCTGAGAAAAAAAAATACTATTAAAATATTAATATTTAATTAAAAGTATTTATTTCACATTTTTATCATGTGTTATTATAAAATATTCATAATCATGTTCTACCATACTCATATCCTAATATTTAGAAAACAAAAACAAAAAACTATATTATACATGTTACCAATGATAAACAAGTGAGAAATCAATTTACCAAATTAGAAATTTTTATCTGATCTTTCTTTGTCTGTATCTGAATTTCATACAAAATATAGCTCCACTCTTGTCTCATGTGACACTTCCAAGAAGCCTCCTCGTTACTCTTAAAAAAAGTAACAAAAATGAAAAGTTGGGTTATGGGTAGTATATAAACGAAACCCTGTTTGCCTAGGTAGTACTCCAGATCCAGCTTGGAAGTTGGAAGAGGGGTAGAAGAGGTGGAAGTTGGAAGATGGTGAGAGCTGCCTTCTATGATAAGAATGGAATAAAGAAGGGTGAATGGGATGCTGAAGAAGATGATAAACTAAGAAGTTATGTCCAGAAATATGGCCATTGGAGCTGGCATCAACTTCCTAAGCTTGCTGGTATACTTTTATTCTTTATCTTACTATAATAGAAGTTTAGTATGTGGCACTTAGTGTACACTTGTGATTTTATGGAGTGATTTCTTCTTTTGGTTTAGGTCTTAAAAGGAGCGGAAAGAGTTGCGGGTGGAGATGGATGAATTACATCCCGCCTGGATTAAAACACGGCAACTTCACTGAAGAAGAAGATGCATTGATCATCAAGTTACATGAACATTTCGGAAACAGGTTAAGCATACATATCCAATTATATCATCATCGTATTGCGGATTTAATAATAAAGAACCACTGGCACTCTCATCTAAAGAAGCGTACAAAGGGAGAGGAGGATATTTCTGAAGGTGAAGCTGAAAGCAGTAGCATCGGCAACATGACGTTAGGGAGTTCACCACCCTCGTCTCCATCACCATCTTCAAGTAGCGGATCTATGTGTAGCATAAATGCTGTTGGCCGCGTGGAAGATACTGGTCTTCCTTATTTGGAAATATATGAAAGTGAAAGCAGTGGAGATTTCTGGAGTCAGCCCTTTGTTACAGACGATACATCATCCATGGAAAAGGGTGGCTTTGAGTTGCCATTGCCTTACGATAACATGTATTATGACGATTTTGCTGATTTGCTTTATGGATTGTGGACATAAAATTGCTTTTCGTCCTTTTGATGCTTACACAATGTGTTCGTTCCATTTGTTCGGTTTCAATTCAATGATCGCCTATACTTTGATCTGTCTACTGTTTATTATGATAATCTATTTGCTTGATTCGAGAATGCCCTATTTTTATTCAGGGCTACGTGATTTAGAAGTAACAATAATAAAGAATACTTGAAGCTAGCCTCCGGATTGATTACCGTTCGCCTTTTTCTTTTGTCCATCAATTTTTTTTCTGTCATTCACTTCATTTGTCTTTTTTCTTTTTTTCAGTTTGAAGATTTATTTTATAAATTTTTTTTGTTATCTTTACAAATTGTGATGGATAGATGATGGTGCCTATCATGTTGAAACACCACCGACCACCAACAGTTTTTTTTAGAAAGTGGATAGATCTTCGTTGACTTCTTAATTTAATTCTATTTTGAGAGTATTTAAAAATAATAAATAATTTCATGAGTCGGTTTGGACTCGTGTTGTTTAAGTTTTATATGTTTTTTGTTTGTGTTTTCATTATTTAATAAGTCTCACTTTTAGAAATTTTTGTCACTTTTATAGTACGTTTTTGTTAATCTTGCTTATGCATATAGTTTTAATTTTGCGAGTGATTTTAGAGTTGATTTTGTCGTCGTCCTCTCTAGTTTGGTAGATGCTCGATTCTTTAGCCGATTTATGCCCGATGCTTTGGATCATCCAGAGCTTATTTTTTTATTGTATTAAGTGCTTGCAATCACTCCTGATATGTTGTGCTTGAATTGCAACAGAACCAATTGTTAACATATCACAATATTCTAATGATGTTGAAGCTAAAACTTTTGTTGTGTTGATGGAGCTTGTCTTTCAACACGTACAACGGATGTTTACTATCTCTGAATTATATAATCTCATTCATTAAATGAATTAACAAATTTTTTTTAAAAAAAATACTTGGAAATTAACATAATACCGCTTTTATGCTTTCGATAAATAGAAAATTGAAAAGTGGTTTTGTACCCAGCTAAAATAAATATTATTCAAAAGAGGAAACCCAACCCAATCGAATGCACCGACAGCTGACCGAAAACAGTGAAGGCCTGGCAAGAGATTCTGCAAATTCAAGGATTCTGAAGAAATAAATATTTGTATCAAATGACACTGAGGAGCAAATTTAGGGTTGACAGACAAAACATACAAGATTGATCCCCCAAATAATTTAATGTTGGGTGGATAAGTTAATAAAATTCCATCTTTATTTAATTTCTAATTATAAATACCAAATTATTCCCTTACTGACTTTTTTGTTGTAACAATAAAGGAAGAGATTGGGGAACGTAGCAATTTTTCTTCTTGTGAATTAGGGATGGGAATGGAATAGGTTATTATTAAAATCTATTATATGATTAAGTCTCATGTGTCAAAGTTTAGTTGAATCGGAATCTGTAAAGAAAGAATCACGTCGCGATGTCAGGTTGGTTCTCGTCGTGACGTGGCGACGATTTCGGCTCTTCTTCGGTAACTCGATAACTGTAACCGCGCCAGTAACCATGGACCCTTACAAAACGTATAGACTGTCTTTTTTCTATCCTTTCATTACAACAAGAGCTTCACGATAAACTTTTAATTCATTTGACTCAATTACTATCCTGCAACCATTAGAATCCAAAATCCCAACGAGATGAGATTTTTCTTTAAGGCGGATACATACTTGACATTTGACTGTGTTCAAATAATTCTATCATGCGTCCTGATTTGTACTGTTTCTATTCCAGTTATCTTACATGGAGAATTATTCTCCATCAGCACAACTCCACCTTCAACTAAATTGTACATGGAGAACCAATCCCTGTTAGGACACGTGTGATAGGAGCACCCTGAATCTAGAACCATTCAGAAGTAAGCTTGGAGTTTCCGCTCGTCGACACTAACAAGAAATCATCACCTCTACCTTTGGCTACACTAGCATTAGCAACTTCAACTTTCTGCTTATCTTTCTCGTCGTTTTCAACATTCCTTTTAATTTTATTTTGAAGTTTGTAGCATTCCGACTTGATGTGGCCCTTCTTCTTGTAGTAGCCACATTCTTTTTCTTAGTTTTTTTATTTAGATCTCACCTTAGACCTGTTTCGATCTGGCTTTCTGGTTTGTTGTCTGTTCCTTGCAACTAGAATTGAGGCTTACCCATCTGAACTTTTGTTTAGGCTTAACTCATTGTCGAGTTTATCCTTACTCAGTAGATTCCCCTTCTTGTTCTCAAATGAGAGATGATCTCTCCCATAAATCAAAGTTTTCCTGAAAGTTTTATAATAAGAGGGCAAATAATATAACAATAACATAACTTGATCATTATCGCTAATTTCTACTTCGAAATTTTTTAGGTCATTTAGAAGGCTAACAAACTACTAACATGAGCTCTAATAGACTCACCTTCAGTCCTTCAGAATGTGTAGAGACATTGTTTTAACACTAACCTGTTGGCCAATGACTTCTTCATGTACAAGGCTTCCAGTTTCTTCCTTAGTGTAAACGTTGTTTTCTCCTTCAAAATCTCTTGTAACACATTATTTGTTAGACATAATTGAATTGTGGATAGAGATTTTTTATCTAACCTATCTCACTATGACTGTTCCATGTCTGTGAGCTTCTTCTCTATAAAGATCCTCTCAAGATTGCTCTGAATCAGTATGGCTGACATACAAACTTGCCACAGATTGAAATTTACGATGTTGTTGAACTTATCAAATATCAAGCCTTGATGTTGCCATCTTCGAACGAGTTGAATGTGGAAATTAACTCATGTATGCAACGAACAAGTAATCAAAGTAAAATCGACAAGATCGAACACGCAAATTTTACATGGAAAAACTCCTCAAAAGAGAATAAAAAACCACGGGTAAAATGAGATTTCACTATAATAAAAAGAGAGTACAAAAGATGGAGAAAATCAAAGAAGAACCTGAAAACCCCGAAATAAAAACCCTTCAAAACAAAGGACAAAATTCTCTCTATCTCGATATTTTTGTTATGTAAAACCTAGAGTAACTAAAGTCTATTTATAGGCTGAAATTCATAGTATATGTGACTAAAATAATCCTAGGTTAATCAGAGGTTGGGAAACTAAAACAGAGTTTAATTGAGATAAGAAAGCCGAAAAATTTGAGATGCATGTCGCCACATCGTGACGTGGTGTTAGATCGTCGGGACGAAGAAGGTCGCGTCATCGAGACAAAGAGCTTCTTCTTATTGCGACGTCACACACTGTTTGATCGAAATGCGAAGCATACTTCCATAAGTAACAATGTCCATGAGTAGGTAACAGAAATGTAGCTACCACAACATTTATACCCCCAACCTACAAAAAACTAAATTATTAATCTCATGCAAACCGTTTCTAAAATCGAATAGATATTCGAATCGGTCAAACTAACAATTTTTAATTCGATCGATTTATTCAATTTAATTAAATAAATTATTAAAAATCAATTCAACCGATTAGTCCAGCATTTTAAACTGATCCTTTGATTTAACTCTCGGTTCAACCCATCTGGCTGAACGGTTTACCCTGATTTTCTGATAACAGTGGGGAACATCCAGCCTTAGTCCTTAGAAGACAATGCACCACCTTCCCATTTATTACGTTTTGGAAGCTTCTCATTGAGGCTTTAAGATTTTCTCTTTCTCTCTTGGATTCCATGTCACTTTCACTTCCACTGGTTGAGATATATATTTGAAGTTGCTTTAGATATCAAGCTTTTTTGGTTGGCAATGGCTATGGGACATATATTTAATACTTTGTCTTTGCCAAAACAAAACTAGGTACCCCCCCCCTCCCCCTTTCTTTTTATTTTGTTCTTTTAAAATATAGCAATATAATATCATAAAAAATATTATTTTAGTAAAATTGATTTTTAGGCTTTTAAAGTGATTTTAAAAAAAATATATTATTAGCATTACAAAATAAATTTTACTATTGATATATAATTATAGTAAAAGTAACCTAACTCAGGGTTCGATTCAAAATTCGATCCCAAAGATCTGTGATCTAAGTAATTCCAAACACTCCATTTGGAGAAGATATACAAAAGAGTTCATGGCTTATATTCTTCTTTTTCGAAAAAGTCTTTTGTTTTCCTACTTCAAAACTTTCTTCAAGACCACATGTATTCTTTTTTTCACTCTGATTGATACTGTGAATCAACAACTATGTATTAGATAGGATGAATATATAAAATTTATTAAATAAAAGGATCATTATCAATCATTTATAAAATTTGTTAAATAAAAGGGTGATTATCAATCATTATCTATTAAGATTGAAAATAATAAAACAAACCTATCATTTTCGTGTAATATTATTCAATCACTTTTAATATGTTCTAAGTTGCATGTCATTAATATTGGACAAAATTTGCCACATCACACAAAAGCAATTTAGACCAGGATATGGTATGCTCCCTAACATATGTTGTTAGGTTATATATATATATATATGAATGTAATTGTTAGGTTTATTATACAACTATTATTAAATGAATTAGTTTAATTCTTTTATTATTAAAAAATCAAATAGAATTGAATCTTTTGTATTAATTTGATGGTCAAAATGTTCATCGTCTCAGATGTGATTTGCGTCCAAATCCATTGACATTTGATATTATTTAATTCTTTTTAATAATATAAATATTAAATTAATCTATTTACGAGTAGAGAAACTAATTTGATCTAACCCCTGTCATAAACGGATGTGCTATGTACTTGTGTATAAATGTGAGAAGTATCAGGAGTTATATTATTATTATTATTGAGCATTGATAGTTTGTTTTATTAAAAATATATTTTATAAAAAAAAATCATTTACATGCATATGATTGACATTATTGTTGTATTTTTAGTATTGTCACTATTACTATATATTCTCCGAAAACTAAGAGACAGAACCACAATCACACCCAACACACGAAGAAAAGAAAATTCCAACCCTACACTTGAAATAGCTATGAAATGAATTTGTCTTTGGGTTGATGATACCTTGAACCAACAAAAACTATAAAGGAAAGCTGTTTGTATCATAGCTAAGGGGTCACTCTCACCAATGGCCCATTCATTGATTAAATCCTTACTCATATGCTGTATCACCATCATCCATCTTCAACACTGCTGGACCTGAGACAGGTGGGCCGTTTCATTGTTGGGGTAACCATTCATTTTCCTCCTCTTCATCTCTCTCTCCCTTCTCGCGCTCACGCCTGCAGTAGTAATGGCGCTTCCATTTCCACTTTCTGAACATGAAAATTGCTGGTCAAGCACATTGACTGCCGTGTTCCAGCTGGAAGCCATGTCCATCATTGACCCTTCTTCTCTCTCTTTCCCTATCTTTTGCATCCATTTGTAGCATTTTAACAGGTTTTCCTGTACATATACCCAAACATTAAAATATAATACTTGCACATTATTCTACTGCAATGTTCAAGTACCTTATGTACATATAAACAGCTGGAAATTGCTTTGTGATAGCAGGGGAATTGCAAGGGGAACAGTTCATGGGAGGCGAAAAGAAGTGCCGACGCTGCCATTATCGATGGCTTGAACTCTAAAAGCCTTGTTAAAGTTTGAGCTTTGAAGATGATTTCAACAGCTCGGGCTTTGAGGGCTTGCCTTAATGCAGGGTCCTTGAGCTTCAAAAATGGAATGAAAAAGGAGATGAAAGAGAAAGGAGTAATTGAACGCATCCGCCATTTTAGTGCTCCCAATATTAAATATTCCATCCTCTCTATTGTTCGTGCATCAAACATGAAACCTCCATCGCCCTACATCAATGCTAAAGAAAACACATTAACCTAAAACCGGTCTTAGGTTGCTGGCCATGTTACAAATTTTTACCTGAAAGTCGGCGAGAGAGAAGTCAGTTTTGTTCATCTTGGCAGCCAAAGAGACGCAAGAGATTGCAATAAGTCGAAGAACCCATGTCTTATTTTGCTGCACCATCAAAGTTACAGCTCTGAGAACTGAATAAATGGTGTTTTAGCAAACAGCAACGAACGAAGCTAAGAAGACATTACCGGTATGGGTTGGCTTGACAAGAACCGGTCGAGATAATTAACAGCAAGATACGATATAAAGGGATGGAATTTGCAAGAAAGCTGAAACAAAAACCAAACTGAGATCACAAATGAAAAAAACAAAGTGAGTGAGTGTTGGTCATTTACTTACCTGTGAGATTAAACAAATAGCTTCTTGTCTGAAACAAACATCAACATCTGCAGCTTTGAGTGTGGGCATATGATCGGATTCAAGCAAGAAGAGGGAAGAGATAGTATTAAAGTTGGTTAATGGGTTTTCAAGATTGAACTCCATTAGCTTAGTGGCGCACTGCATAGCTACTATCTATATGTATCTGTACCTACATTTTACTAAGAGAAGTGGGACTTTATGCAATTGCAGAAGATAGAAATTTGGTACTTATATAATTGAATGTAAAGGATGGATTATTACCTCATAATGTTATGCATTTCCCAAATTAATGAAAGGTGTAATTAATACCAGGTGGAGCTTCCAATCCATGCAGTATTTATTATGTACAAAAAAAAAAAAAACAGTGGCGAACTGGCCACCTCTGAATTGTGTTCCCCTTCTTGCACCAAACTGGTAAGAATTGCAGTGCCAGCTTATAAATCTTCAGCTGGTACACATAATTAAATTGAACTTTTATATGAATATATGTTTAAATAAGTTATCTTCCAGATAAATTGAATTTCAATTTTTATATAAATATAGAAAATATCTATTTTTTTTTAAATAAAATATTTTGGCAGGTAGAGGTAGTATAAGCTTTAAGAGCAAATTAAAATTGAAGAATTTAGTGGAGATAAAAAGGTGGTTTTTTAATAAATAAAAGTTTTGTGTAATGGGTTAAATTGTGTATATTTGTCGTTTTTTTTAATTGATCAAATAGGTTTTTTTTTTAAATTTTCAGAAATAGGTCAATTTTATAAAGAGTATGTGAAAGCATGTCCAGCTGGACGAGCTTTTTTTGATATGCCAAGAAAATGTGCCCAATTGAAAACATTCTTTGAAAATTCCAAATAAAACATGTTCAGTTGGGCACGCTTTCCTTAAAATTTCAGCAAAAGCTCGCTCAACTAGACGAGCTTTTCTACCAATTGTGCAGAAAACGCGCCCAATTGGGCACACTTTTCATACTCTCTTTCTAAGATCGATTTATTTCCGTAGTTATTAAAAAAACGACTTATTTGGCCAATTAAAGAAAAAAAATGGCATATATGATTAATTTAACCCATGCAATGATAAATCATGTTGTATTTTAAAAGAAAGAATTCATATTCAAACCCTGAAAATATATTATTAATAAGAAACAGTTAATTTTTCTTGATTTATTAAAATTTAAACTCAAAATTTCACATAAAAATATTAAATTCTTTATCACTCAATCCAATTATGAAAAAAACACAATGAATTATTTCTGGAACTGAAAATGTCTAAAAGAATCACATCTCCACGCGCAAGAAGCGCTTTTGCTTTTCTTTTTCTTCCTCTCCCCCTCCTCTTTATATGCACATCCATATCATGGAACAATAATTATTCATTTACAATTAATCAAATGATAATAAGCTTATACACAAATTTAATAATTTGATTGTGGAAAAGGCTGAGAATTTTAAGGAGGGAGAAATTGCAATGATAATAATGTGGATGGAGGGAGAAGAGACAATAAAGGGAAAAGCACATGCAGTGACATAATGAGTGCATGTTTCACGCCATACCACCATGCAAATAACATCATCATACTCTATGTTCTCAGCTTATATAAATTACAATAATACTGATCAGAATGTGACACTGCCCCCAGCAGCCGGTGGTCCATTTTTCAACATCTTGTATTTGTGACCAAATCAAAACCCAGTTTATAGTATTCAATCATGTTTCTTCGGAACAGGAATCAGCCAAGGTATGACGAACTCACTAGCTTATGCTGTTGTATCATTAAGTAATCAGATGGCAGCTTCTTTCTTTGTTTTGGATAATTAGGTAATCAGATAATTAGTTTTATATAAGAATGTATAACATATAAAAGGATGTAAATGAACAGAACGTTCGATGAATCGTTCATTTACTAAGTTAAATAAACGAGTATGAACACGAATAGAAGTGTGTTCGATTCGTTTATATTCACGAACAAGCTTGTTTATTGACTCGTTTATTTATTAATGATATTTTCTTATAAAAATATTAAAATAATATCTGTGTGTATATTTATTGTTTGTTTTTTTTTTATTCATTAACATTGTTCGTGAACATGTTCAATTATATGTTCATGAACATGTTCGTTTAATGTTCGTGAACATTAAACAAACGAACATAAACACACATAATTTTAAATAAACGAACATGAACAAAAAAAATTGAAATTCTTAAAGAACACAAATTGAACACGAACAAACTTAAAAATAAACAAACGAACATGAACAGAAATTTATTCGTTCAAATTCGGTTCATTTACAACCCTAAACATATATACCCATAGAAATGAAATTAACTCATCTTTCTAACTACTTAATTCCTTTTTAATTAATGCATAATCCAAATTCGAGTCTTATTATACGTAAATGTTATATGTGGGTTTTTTTAGATTATTTTGAATTTAAGTCCATCAATTGTAGTTTTCAATCCGTTGTGCTTTGTATTGAGTTCATTCTAGTTTTAATTCTAATTTATAACTTCTTAGGGGGCGTTTGGTTTGTTGAATCCTAGACTATGTTCCGTAATAGGATTACGAGAATTTAAGATTACGAGTGAAATGTGAGATTATTTTATTTTGTTCATTTGATTGAGATGTAAGATTCGGGTGTTTGGTTAACGAAATGCGAGATTGTCTAGAAGCACATTTTACTCAATTGTCCATGTTATAGAAATTTTTTTTTTTAACAAGTTTAGTTCCTTTAATATTTTATAGCCTCAATTCCCATAAAATTATGATAAATTATTACAATTATTACTTTTTATTACAATTTATATATTAATAAGTAAATATATTGTGTTGAAATAAATTTATAAACCATAAAGTGATTGTAACACAAACCATAATTAGTTATAACTATAGTTAATATATTAATAAATAAATTGTCAAATACAATATAATGATTATAATTGTAATGTATGATATCATTCCAGAATGTTAAAATCCAAACATCGTAATCTCATTCCAGAATGTAATATTACAGGTCGTAATCGTAATGTTACATTCGACAAACCAAGCACCCCTTAAAATAATGTTTGGAAATTTATATTTGGATTTGGAATTTTAGATTTTACAAGTAGTGATTTCAAAATTCATGACTTTCAATTTTTTTTATTTGGATTTCAATTGGCTTGAAGCTTTAAAAATATTTTTTTTAAATAAATCATTTATACGTTAAATTAAGATTTGGATTTAAATCACTTCAAAATTTTTAAAAAATAAATCAGTAATTATTTTTTTTTTTTTAAAATAAGAAAAATATCTTTGACTTATAAGATATAGCTACATCTTTTGTAACTAATACTTGTTTATATATGCATTAATAATATTAACAATAGTAAGAATTAATAATATTAATATTAATAAATTTAGTCCTAAATATTTATATTTTTTGTTAATTTAATTTTGATTTTTTTAGTTAAATTTAGCCTTTAATCTTTCGAAAAGAATTTTTTTTGATAAATAAAGAGGCAAGAAACCTGTCTAATTCTTATTTTATTTCAACATCATGTATTACAATATAAATCATTCGCTAACAAATTACTAACATAGACATTTGGGATATCAATAACACGAACATCAACTAACTTAGACTCACACGTCTTTGCTAGAAAGTCAGCCATCAGATTATGCTTTCAGGAAATATGTTTGAATCGACACGCCTCAAAATATTGGACCTCATCTCTAATTTTAAGAGCAATAGTTTCCGAAGGAAATCCCTCCAAGCATCTTTTAAGGGAAACATTGACTAAAACATTAATTTTTAATGTTGTTGGTCTGGCAACACGCATGGCAGTCCATGTGCACATCATGCTAACATAACATCATTTGTTTTATATGTCGCGTCAATAAATAATTCAAAAATTATTAAAAAATAAAAAAATATATCAAAATTTAATTTTAAAAAATATAAGAAATTCATAAAAATTCAAGAAATTAGCATGACTTACACGTATATTATCATGCAGGTTACCTTGTTTAAAAAGCCAACATTTTAATTATTATTTTCATTAAAACAATCATTTTGACTTTTTTCAAAAAATTGATGATCAAATTTGACTTTTTTTAAAAAATTGAGGATGAAATTTAACACAAAAAAGAAGAATAAAAGCCACATTGACAACAATTACACAAGATGGAGGCAAGTAATACTCCTTTTAGGTGCTTTGGTGGCAATAGTCGCGACCCCCCCACCGCGACTTCGTCTTTTCACTACTAAATGAAACGACAATTCAAGTATTCTCTTACATCGATGTTATGTTGTTGCTAGAGAAAAGTTTTAGTAAATTTGTCTTTGCTTTCGAATGGGAGAATTTATAGGCAGGAAAGGGCCTAGAGTGGGCTCTATCTCATGATGATTTCTTTGTAGAGTCTAATCCTAAGCTCGATTTATGGTGTGCAGCGAATATGACCTTATTAGAGTTTGGTGAGCTTAAGGAGTGTGACTTTCTTAAGAGTTGGGGAGCTTAAAAGTTGGGATTATTACATGAGATTGGACTTGATGTGATGATGGTGTTGCGGTGTTGTCCATACTCTTTCTAAGGTAGAAGTAATACTTGACATAAGGATATAACAACGATGAACGAAGTTAAAACATCATTAATTTAAATAATAAGTAGACATCGTTGCTGATCACAAATGATTTTAATTTTATCTAAATAATTTTACCGAAAAATTATACTTAATACATTTTCAAATCTTTGTAAAGAATTTTATATGATATAATAACAAATAAACTTGTGCATGTAAAAAAATATATGAGATTCACTAACATAACAATATATAAAATTTTTTTTTGAATATATTAGTGTGATTACATGGTAGTATATGTTCATACTTTTTTAACTCTTTGGCAACGCACACACAGGTGCTCAAACTCAAGACCTCTAAGATGAACAACATCCTCTTTTCTACTGAAATCATTTGTTGAGTTCTAACAACATATAAATTTATACATCAATAATACAACAAATGTTACAAATTTATTAAATGCATACATGTGCATGTTTGAAATACAATCTTAAAATATTACAAAAATCGAAGTCAACTACAAAATGTGAAAAGGAAAAGAGACAAACCTTTTTTAGTTTAAATTTAACGTATATAATTATATATGATTAGTGGATTCAACATGTTCTTTTGATTTGAAATTTTTAGATAAATATAAATATTTTTTATATATTAATCTATAATTTATAATCCATAATATATTAAAGTAAAAATTTATAAAAACTTTTGAACCTATAAGAATAATTTTTAATTTTATTATATTATTAAATTTATATTAAAAAAAATTATAATATTTAATTTAGAATTATTAATTAAAAGTTGAAATAAAATAAATGTTGTGATAATTATACATTATCGTTGGAGGAAATGTCTCATGCTGGAGTAATTAATGGGTTGTGTGGGTTTTTTCTTTTTGTTTTCTTTTTCCTGTAATTGTGATTTTCTTAATAAAGCCTATCTGATATTTCAAAAAAAATAAATTATTATAGTTTAATAAAATTTGTAATAATTACATTTAAAAACAATTAGAATTTAAATTACAATTATCAGTTAATAAAAGTTATATTAATTTTGTTGATGTAAAAGAGAGCTGTTACTTGAATACAATTCTAAATATTTTAATTCTCACTTTATTATATTTAGAAACGAAATCAAATTTTTTTTTAAAAGGTCGAAATTAAATTGTATTTTTTAATAGTTATATCTTTATAAGTTTAAAATGATTAAATTAAATTTTTATCATTTTTAGGATGATCAAAATATAATTTTATCTTTACTTTTTAAAAATTTTCAAAAAGTTTAAATGGATAATTTTTTTCTTAAAGGAATCGAGTCTCCTGCCAGCTCCTAAATACATCACTGTTAATATTAGAGTTTTTTTATAAATTGATTAATTTTTATTTAAAAAAATTCATATTTTAATTATATTCAATAATTTAAAATATATTTAAAAATAATAAAATACATGTATATTGAAATACTTAAATAAAATGATGAAGATATAGTATCGTATACGGCTTTAAACGCGCACCAACTTAATATTTAATTGGAGGATATTATTATATATTATATTTGAATGTGCCAAATATTTCCTTTTTAGTAACGAAAGTGCAATCGAAGTCTTCTTCATGATAATGATACATAGCGTTGAAAAAATATTTTAAAGTTTTAATTTTTAGATTGTTAAAATAATTAATCACAGTTGGTGGAATCGAAAAGGAAGAATATAATATCTGTGGGTAAAAGGATTAGTCTTCGGTCAATGCATATCCATTGCCGCAATCCATGTTTGTAAAAGGAAGATAAATAAGGCGGTATCACTAATGACCCACAACTCTTTAATTTCAAAGCGGCAAAATTTTCTTTCTTTTCCATCACTTTCCACTGTGTGTGAACAGATAAACAGCCTTTCTTTTTTCTCAATCTTGCATAATCACAAGTTGAATTTTTATAAAGTTCCTGTTTGATGGTATTGGTTTTTATTACTTTAAAAACCCTGTATTTCTGATGTAATTGAATCGTAGATTCCAAGTTCTTGTGAACGTGAGACAGAATCTCTTCGATAGGTAAGTTCAATCTCTCTTTTCACCATTCATCTTCTTTTTCAATTCAATATTATCTGTATATTGTTACCCAGATTTTTCTTTTCTGCAAAGTTTGTATTTTCTTTTTTTGTGTATGGAATCATCTCATGCTTTTCATTCTTCCCATGAAGATTTTGATCATGGGTGCTTCTGGTTTTTGAATTATTTGACAGTTATTGCTTTGTGTAAGCCTTTCCTGTTCATAAGAACTACATAGCCTAATTCTTTTGCGATTGTGGGATATATGAATATCAAGCTTTTCCCCATAAATGCTTGACATTTTTATATATATAATTTTGTAGGCAGCTTTGAATCGGAACACTGTTAGTTGGATATTAAGCACCCTAGATTCCAAGTAGTTCTACAAGGCATTTCATAGAAAGCAACTATGGTGCTCCCTGATGAGGCTTCTAAAAGGCTTGAGGTTAATCATTCAGCTTTTCTTATTCCTCTTAACTAAGAAAATTTGCAGGATGAATATCCTTTTCTTTTTTTTTTGTCATATAGGGGAAGTACACAGCAATGGTTGTGTGTTGGTTGCTTGGAAATGGCTGCCTCTTTTCTTGGAACAGTATGCTGACAATAGAAGATTACTATGCTTATTTGTTTCCGGTAATTTCGATATCCTAATTTTACTTGTTTGTGCTGCTTTTTTCTCTTCAAACTATTCCTCATGGTTGTGGCAATTTGATTGGCTTCCATGATATTGTAGAGCTCTAACCTACAGAAATTTGCACCTGATTTTGTTTCAACCTGCAATAAAGAGCTTCATAACATTGGGGCTTGAACAGATTTTATAGTCACTCTGTATGTTTTACTTTCATCAAATACTTTTTAGAAACATGAATGCATGATGTTTGGTAAGCGAGAAAAGCTAAGAAACTGAGAGAGAAAACAATAGAAATGAGAGGGAGAAAGTTCTTTCAGTATATTCAAGAATGTCTGAGTAACTTCTTTATAACAAGGTAAAGATACTGAAAACTAATTGAACTCAATAAATGCTAGATACAAACTGCCTAACAAGCTATCAACCTATTCATAACAGAATGTTAAACCTTCATCTCACACTTCCGGCTGATACACTTGCGTAGCTTACTCTAACAATGGAAAATCTGTTACCAGATTTAATACCGCAGCTAACTTTTCGAATGAAACTTTTCCTTTCACTTCAAAGCTTTTCAACTGATTGCAAAATTCTGATTATATCTTGCTTTTTTAGCTTAAAACATGCATAGTGATAGTTAAAAAAGTTATCATCATGTAACCTAGTTTATTTTTTTTTACTTGTGCAGAATTATCACCCATCAAGGGTCCTTACTCTTGTTTATCAGCCATTTGCACTTGGAACACTTGCAATATTGGCTTACAACGAGGCAAAAATAAACACTAGAAGAAGGAACTTATTTGGATATATACTGTTTTTCTTAAGTTCTCTTGCAGTTTTAGTTGTAAGTTCCCTTGCAATTTATTTGGTACATGATAGGTTTACATTGAGAATGGCAACTGAAGCCTACTCTCATCCTCAGAAACTTTCGTATGTTTTTGTTTCATTAACTCAAAGTTATATCATTTGAGAGGATTATGATTTCTCTCCTCTACGTTTTATTTATAGTTGGATTTAGCTACGTCTGGTAAAGGAGGACTTGGAACTTTCATAGGAATTTGTATCATCAGTGGTGTTTTTGGGGTTGCAGATGCTCACGTGCAAGGTGGAATGGTTGGAGATCTCTCTTACATGAGACCTGAATTTATTCAAGTCAGTATTAGGGATCAACATTGTTACATGTTAATGAGCTCTCTTCTGGCTGAATTATCTGATGAATAACCTTTATGTTTTTCTTTTTGTTATTAGTCATATGTTGCTGGTTTGGCTGCATCGGGGGTTATAACCTCTGCTTTGAGGTTATTCACAAAAGCAGCATTCGAGAATTCGCAGGGTGGTCTTCGCAAAGGAGCCAGTATGTTCTAATCGCCACCCTTCTTTGTTTGTTAATTATAGTCTAAAGATCTGAAATTTGAATTAAGCTTGACAATTATTTGACTTGCAAGTCATTAGTCCCTTGCTTGTATAATATTATCTCCATGAATCACTTTCCCTGGTTTTATTTTCAATCATTATTAAAAAACTAGCTCTTCAATGGTTATATGTGGTTTTCTTAGTATATATTTGGTTGGTTGTAAACATGCTGTTACTCCTTCAAATCTTTATGCTGCTGCAATCTCTTGCATTTCTTGTTAGTGCAATTGACTAAAAAATGCAAATTTAGCCTTTTATTTATCCTCTCTCTGTTTGTCTATTTTTCATGTCGAATTTATCGCTATTTTGGTTCATTTGAGACTGATAATTTTATTCTCTGCACGACACCCTCACCCCTATGCAGTTCTCTTCTTTGCCATCTCTTCAATTTTCGAGTTTCTCTGTGTTCTTCTCTATGCATATGTATTTCCAAAACTACCCATTGTGAAGTACTATCGCTCAAAGGCAGCCTCTGAAGGATCTAAAACTGTCGCATCTGACCTTGCTGCTGGTGGCATTCAAGCATTGCCCGAAAGTGTATGTCATTCATCCATAAAAACTAAAAGATCATAGTAAATGTCAATTGATTTATCTAACAACAATCAATGTCTTCCATCAGGATGATTTAGAGTCCAAAAACCAGGAGAGGCTGAGCAACAAAGAGTTACTACTTCAGAATATTGACTATGCAATTGACATGTTCCTGATATATGCGCTGACACTATCTATTTTTCCTGGATTCTTGTCTGAAGATACCGGCAAACACAGTTTAGGCAGCTGGTATGTTTTTGTCTGAAACACTGCTATTCCTTCTCGGTGTGTGTAGATATAGCTAAGTAACACCAGGTTTATCATAACATTTCAGGTATGCGCTTGTTTTGATATCAATGTATAATGTATGGGATCTTATCGGAAGATACATTCCACTCATAAAACCGTTGAAGCTGGAATCAAGGAAAGTTCTGAATATGGTGATAATTTCTCGTGTTTTACTTGTCCCGGCATTTTATTTCACATCCAAATACGGTCATCAAGGCTGGATGATCATGCTAACAAGCATGTTAGGCTTAAGTAATGGTTACCTCACCGTATGTGTCCTTACATCTGCACCCAAGGGATACAAGGGACCTGAGCAGAATGCATTGGGGAATTTGCTTGTTTTGTTTCTCCTAGGAGGTATCTTTGCAGGGGTCACACTTGACTGGTTATGGCTGATAGGCAAGGGATGGTAAAGTTTAGGTTCAAAGGTGGTTTTAGGAATGAAAAATCAGCTTTATTGAGTTGAAATTGGAAATAATGATCCCTTGCATTTTGATTTGCACACAGTAAATGATGAAATTGTTCCATAGTCGTACGCTACACGCACCAATTCTGAGATTTCATATTCATAAAATTCCTTGTATTCATCGACATCATGCTTTAAGATTACTGAATGTGTCATTTTCTTCTATTCTATCTGTCATATATCATACATCAAATTCCTAACTGCGTTACTAATCAAATAGTTAAGTTTTTTTTTCTCAAGGTATTTACTGCAGCGATCTCAATAATTAATCTTTCGTATTTTATAAGTCCATTAAAGAAGATAAATATTGATTACAAATTTTAAAATTTGTTAAATCTTTAATCCTTAAAAAATTGCAGCTGCTTGAGAGGTAGATGGGTATCAATTGTAACATTAATTCAATTAAACTCAATTAAGAAGTGACAATTTCTTTTATAAAAAAAGTAATTTAAAACTAAAATAATGAAATTTAAACTCAGATGGAAGCTTCAAATTTTGCTAATTTAATTTATGTTATTTTATAATTTTTAATACTGTTTTCACTCCGCAAAATTTTAAAATATTAAATTAAAATAAAATGTTAATAGATTTTATCTGTAGTTGTAGGTCAAACGTCATTTTATCATGCATACGATGTGGGCGAACGAAAATATTTAATATAAAATATATAACTTTATCACTGTTGATAGAGTTTTTAGCATTACTAATGCTATTGATTGAGTTGGTAATTTGGTGTCACAACTCAACACTAGCTCAAGATTGATGATAACACCATGATAAACAGTCGTACTCATTTAGTACTTTAATCTAATGTAATTTTGTGTTTAAATTTCATTGTACGCTCAATTTAATTTATTTCTTTTATTTTAGTATTATACATATTTTATGTGTTATTATTAATTAATTTCAAATCATACGTTTCATTATTTTTTTTATGTTACTTTTACACTTTTATGTTCTAAATGCATGATTTCCATACGTACAAACATATAATAAAATTTCTAATTATTTATTAAGAAGTTGAACATTAGACTATAATATGTGAAAATAAAAATATCAAAAAATCTAAAATGCTACACTAAAACAAATTGACACTAATATCAATACAAGAACAAAAACACCATGCCCACTGATACTATATTGATTAACTTACTTTGGTTTCTTAATTTAGGTTGTTCCTTAAGCTTTAAGCTTACTACCTTAGGTTGGTATGACTCATATGACAAAAGATACTCTTAATGTCAAGTCATTGATTCTTCGTTGATATAAAAAAATTTAATAAAATTTTCAAAAATTAAAAATATAATAATTTTTTAAGATTAATTAATTATGAAATAAAAAATTACATTGTCGGTATACCAAATATTAATTCATATTTTTAATGTTGAGTTTCTTATTTTTATTATTTATTTTGAATTTTATAATAATCTGCTTACGTGGAAAACATGGTAATATTTTAACAAGTTAAAAATATCATGATTTTATCCCATGTTATTGTCCCTTTTAAGTTCAATCATCAACTGAGGAACTCGAATTACGAAATAACAGTTTCCATATTTGATTTTAGAATTTTTTTTATTATTTATAATGGTAGACGTAAATCCGAAAAATGAAAAGTAAATCAATATTAAAATACTAAATTTGTGTAAACCAAGTAAGGTGTGGCCACGTGCGGGAGGGCGTAACCATAAAGTAAACACCATCCTTGTTGAAACAGCAACTTCGGCACACCAAGATATCCTCATCATCGGACTTAAGCCAGCCTTGTTAGAAAAACACATGGGGAATTCTCCTCTTTCACGCCGAAATCATCTGAATGAAAACAGTAGTGGAGGACATGGAATCTGTAGAAGGAAGTCTCGTTTCAAACCAAACCAGGTTCATTAATTTTGCTCTCTTCAACTAAATAATTAGTTTTTGATGCTTGTTTGCGATCTGTACATATCTTTACTCTAGGGTTTCAATTTTGTTACTGTTTCATCCAAACTCCAATTTCGCCTCCACTAACGGAAGAAGTGATGGAATTAAGGAATCATGTTTCTTCTTAATTTCATGCACCTTGTAGGATAGGATTGAGATTCTTTAATGGCTACCGCTGAATCGCACCATAAGAACTTTAATTTGCTTAATTGCGGATATTCAGATATTTATGTTTGTAAAACAAGAAAAGGTAAGATAGTGTTTAGTGACATAGATATTACATTTATTTTTTATTGACATAAATATTTAAATTTAATTTTAGAGTTATTCGTATTTATTTCTTGCCTTTATTTATATATTAGAGGAACATCAACACGTGTTAGGTGATTTGTTTTTTAAGGGTAAATTACATCAACAGTCACTCAATTTTGATTTTACGAAACAAATAGTCATCGGATTAACATTTCAATCCCTCAACTTTGAAAATGTGATAAAACAGTCTTTTTTTACGTTTTTCGTCACAGACATCGCGAAACAATGACATGACATGTGACGGCATCGGAGGAGTGTAGGTACTGTCCAGCTGGTCGCTTACACTTAACACATAACCCATATCAGCATATTTTAGGGTTTAAGAAGAGGTAAATAAAAAAGAAAGAAGAAAATGGAGAAGTCGAGATGCCTACAATCATTCCGGTCTGCTACTGTGTTATTGCATCATTAATTAGAAGGAAAGGAGCAACCAATTTTTGATCGATTTAAGGTTTCAACGATCTCTTTCATGATCGAGTTCTTTCACTCCAAAAATTTCCAAATGCTTAATCCGAAGTTTCTTCCATCCATCTTCTGTTATCGATACAAAAATTGGGGATTATGGATTCAACTGTAGCACCCGACTCATCAAAAAACCAGAAAGGTTGTTATCATTGGAGGGCTGGTAAGTGCTCCCGTTTCCCATGTCCTTTCTTGCACCATGAACTGCCTCATCCTTTTGGCTCCGTTGTCGCTACCGCCAATAGATCCAATGCCCCTAAACATTTCACCGATGATTTCAGGTTTTTGGGTTCTGCCTTACGACGAGGCCCTAACTTCAATAATAATCATAACAATAGTTGAGGGAGAATGAGGGCTAATAAGGTGGTTCAGGAAACGGATAAAGTGTGTAATTATTGGGTGCAAGGGAATTGTAATTATAGAGACAAGTGTAGGTTTTTACATTCTTGGAGTTTAGAGGAATGCTTTATCTTGTTGAACCACCTTGATGGACACCAGAACGTAAGTGTCTTTGCCTTCTCTTTTTATTTTATGCTGTTAATTCTGGTATGAACTTTTGAAGTACTTCGCAATCTGGCCTTCAATAGGTGTTTCTGGCTTTGCTTTACCTTGTTGGATCTCTCCTCCGTCTCTCTCGTGGCTTTTATCTGTTTTTGCATTACAATGGCTTCCCTCGAATGTTTGTTCTTCAAAAAATAAAAACCCATTTTAGAGTTTTATAACCTCAAATCCTTACCCGTTTTGTTTTACATTACAATGACTTCTCTTTGTTCTTCACAAAAAGGAAAAGAAAACTCATTTTAGTATTTTTTTAACCCCAAATCTCAATTTCCCCCCTTTTTTTTTGAAGGATTCTAAGAGGAAATGAGCTTAAAGAAGAGAAAAATCTGTTTTTTCTTCCTACATTTACTAAAAATCTTTACTTTTTCCCTTGTAGGAGCTTAAATGCAGAGATCTTTTATCTGGCTTACCTACGTGGCAAGTTAACTAGCCACATCAGCTAGTTAACTAGCCACATCATTGTTTCCGTTAAGCTCCTAACAGAAACTATTAATTAGTGACTGTTTTGCCACTTTTTGATAACGTTAGTGACTGTTTTGGCACATTTTTAAAGTTGAGGGACTAAAATGTTAATCCGGTGACTGTTTGTTTCGCAAAATCAAAGTTGAGTGGCTGTTTGTGGAATTTACCCTTTTTTTTAATTTTAATAACTAAATTCCTTTTATAACTTATTTTTTTAATTAATTTTATTTTTTACTAAACATATAAACTTCTAAAACTAACTCATAGTAAATAATTACGAAATATGATTTAATTTTTTATATTCTTAAAAAAAATATGCATGTTCGAATTCTTAAAGCAAGTAAATTTAATAGCAATTTTGATCATGATATAGGAGTTAAAATTTTTAATTTAATTATTTTTAAATTAAATTAATTTAAAATATCCCTATTTATTCTAAAAGGGTGGAAGTTAAAAATATTTTATTTACTAACAAAAATTAAAACAACATTTAAAACATAACTATCAAAACAATTTAACTAAAACAAATTAATATTTTAAAAAATTTCTTTCAGTGTAGACAAAATTTATTTAATTTAAAAAAGAATGAAACGAAATTACTATAAAAAAATTTAAAAATCGATATATATGCATAATGGAAAACTGTAACCCCAAAAGCACAAATAATTGGGCATAATGAATTTATTTGACATTAAATAACAATAAAAAACAACTAGTAGTATGTTTTTTTTTTTTCAAAATTATCATGTATTTTTAATATTTTATTATATTCATGTAGGACATTTGTCAACTCCTAATACACTAATAATAATAGTGTACCAAAATATTTTCATTAATTAAAATGTTTGTTAAAAACAATTAATTATAATGTAATAATAAAATTTATAATTTATAATAGAAAAATTATTTGGTACATTGCCAATGAAATTTTTAGACTCCACAAGTAAAGTCAAGGGGTTGACAAATGTATTATTGAAGTATAGTAAAATATTAAAAAACACATATAAATATACTCTGGATGTACCAAATTCTCACACTTTATAATAATTTATTTAAAATATTTCCATTATTTAATTTTTAAAACTTTACCTTTCAAGAATTCAACGAGTGGCTCCAGTGAAAAAAAAGATGATATTCATCTTAGGAGATCTGAATTCGAGTACTTATGTGTACAATATTTTCATGTAATCACACTAATATATTCGGAAAAAAAAAACTTAACCTTTCAAAAAAACTTTTACAATTTATGATTATATTTTATCATATTTTATTTAAATGACTCAAAATATCTCTATTTACTAAAATATAATGAATTCTGTAAATATTTTATTATGTTTAGACATTATAATTATTATTTGAAAGTACAATACATTCATAGTAATTAAAAAAAAACCCTACTCAGTAGTAATAATGTTATTATAATTTTCGAATCGATTACTAAAATGTTACTAAATATATATTAATAGTTGTACATTTCCCGTTTCGAATATATAATTCCTGGAATGTAAATTAAAATTATAAGTAATAATTACATATTATTAAAATTGAACTACAAATTTGCCATTAATATTCCCCTTTAATTACTTACATATGACATATTTAATAGGCATCATTTTGAACTTTAAATTATGTAATTCAATTGCGAATGAATGCGGACAAAAATTTTTATTATAATTTTGCTTGTAACATGTAAAGAGAAGTTAATAAAGGTAGAATGAGTTTTAGTTTAATTGGTATTGGTATTATTATCAGTGTAGAAAATCATGAGTTTTAGTGCGCTAATGCACATTGTCCTCCTATTTAAAGGACGGAGAAGAACTATAAATAATTTTAAGCATTCTATCGAGAAGAGTAAATAAATTGCATACGTTAGAGTTAAGTAAGAAATTTTCTATCAATTGAACTAAATTTTATTTTTTTATTTAATTTATAATTAATTTAAATTTTTATGATGTAAAAATAAATATTTTGTATTTAAAATTATATATAAAAAATATTTTTCAAAGAAAGCTATTGATTATATTTTATATATTTGAAGAATTATTATTTTTAAAAATATTTATGAAATTTAAGAAGTTATAAATTTCATTTTTTAAAAATTAAAATTAATATAGAAAAATTAAAAATTAAATCAAATCAAATTGAATTAAAATAAATAATTCTAAAAAAAAACACTAAATCGTACCTAACTAATAAGATATGGCAGGAAGGGTGAGATAGATGAAAGAAGGAAATAAGCAAAAGTGATAGGGAAATCAATTAAAATATCTTATTTAAAGTAATAGTATATCCACCATAACAACTTCAATATTAACTATTTAAAAATAAAATCTAATTAGTCTAATAGTCTTCACTACAAAAGCATAACAATTTACAAATAATATTCTTTTTCAACTTAGTCAATCCATTACCATTAGATCTTTGATTTGAATGTAATTCTTTTTTCATTTAGAAAATAATTTCAAAGTAAACTCTAATCCCTTCATTTTAAACTATGATTATTCTTATTAAGGACAAATTTTGAAATGTCGTTTTTTAGTATGTCTATTCGAACTTCAAACAATTAAGATATTGTTTTCAAGATGTTTATACTCGATTTTAACCCTAAATTTTTATCTCCCGATCCCGAAAAGAGTCCGAAAGAATTCACAGAATTTATTGGGAGCACCTAGGACCCACCCAAAAAATATATTATCATTTTGATCTTGGTGAGATTCGAAACCAAGCCTTTAAGACAGGGGCGAAGCCGGGAGAACTGGTAGGGCCTTGCCTCTCCCCTAAAATGAAAAAAATTCCATTTAGGCTCTTAAATTTTTTTAAAATTTTAAATTAGTAAAAATAAAATTACATTTTACCTCCCTAAAAATGATAAAATTTTAATTTAATCTTTAAAAAATTGTACTTACTATAGTAAAAATTATAATTTAATTTCACCCCTAAAATTTTTTTTGACTTTACCCCTGCTTTAAGAGGTCTTAGTGGATAAGAACACTACCAATAAAAGAACTAATTCTCCTTAAGAATTAACGTAATTGAATTATTATACAGATATTTTAAATTTTTCATAATTTAAATGCTTGTTTGAAAGTAAATATATCTTTCAATATTTATTTATTTTTAATTTAACCCTTATTTTGAATTAAATTTGGTTATTACCCTTAAAAAAAGTCGAATCATTTTATGTACGGAAAGATTAATAAAACATTAATTTTTTTAATGATATTGACATGTTTGCGTGATAGATTATATGTACTTCATGTTGATATGAAATTATTAGTATTATATGTAATGTCAATAAATAATTTTAAAATAAAAAAATCAATAATTTGAAGAAAAAGTGTATAAAAATTGAAAATTAAATTCGACAATTTTAAGCAATTTAGAGTTAAATTTAAAAAAAAAACTAAATTGAGAAAAGATATAATGGTAAAAATAGAAAATGATGTTAAAGGGGAAAGTGTTTTTCTATAAGGGAATCATTGGATAAAGCATGGTAGACCCTACCAAAATATTTTGCCAAGTGCAATCTGACGTCGGCATGGGTTATTTAAGTTTTTACTTCCAACGAAGAATCGTAGAGGCTGCTTGGCAACGATAGAAGAAGATTCATTTCCTTTTTACTCTCTCTCCCCCACACATTTTAACGCTTAGCCCTTCCAAATCTTGAAGATCCCTTGAAATTTCCTTCCGTTTCCTTAACCTCCACTGTTCTTCGCATTTGTGTACACTTTACATTAAGAAAGGAAGTACGCTACGAAACCGGATCTCTGCTGATTCATTTTCCAGGTAACTCATAAATCTCGCTTCTCCTTCTCTCAATCAAAATTCAGCTTCTAATCACACCGATCTCTCCTCATTTCCTTGTTTCAAATTCAGCAAAGCTTACCGAATCTATCTTTTCACTCTTTGTTTGGTGTTGTAATTCTCATTCTGCAACCGCGAGAAAGCCTTTCTAAGCTTCAGTTCAACAGTAACCAAATTCGGTTGAGTTCATTTTCCTTGAATCTTTGTTGTTTTACGTTTCATGTGTTTGCTAAAATGCCTGAATCCGAATCATATCTCATAACGTAAATCCTTTTACTGTTTTGAATGATGATCTAGAGTGAGTTGACTCTTCTTTCTGTTTTGAACCTTTTTTTTCCTTCTTACCCTTTTGTTATGGATAAATTGCTTGTGGTATAATTTACAAGTAAGCCGATATGGTATTATAAATCGCTTTGTTGTTGTTATTGTTGAGTGAATGAGCTGCTGTAAATAATTACTGCAGGAACTTCAGATAAGAAACTTTATAGCTCTATTACTTTAATCAATCTTTTTCTTGGTTCATCTTGGTCGACTTTTAAAGTTCTTGTATATTGTGTTCTTCAAATATTTGTTTTTATCCGCGGTAACTTTCTGTGGTACCTTGGTTTTGACGATCAGTGGTCATTTTCATAATACAGTTGGGCCCAACAATGGCAGAATCTAAGTCGGACTCTGACTTTTTGAAGGAATTCTACATTCCTGCGTATATATTTAATGATGAAACAAATTCTTCTGATGTTCGTAATGCACCTAAGTTTCCAGTGCTTGTGTTTATCAACTCCAAAAGTGGTGGTCAGTTGGGTGGAGATCTTCTTAATACATATAGAAGTGTCCTCAATGTGCATCAGGTACCTTTATTCTTTCACAATGCATATTGGATATTTGATTTATGGCTAACCTTAGTGTGATTAATTTCAGATTTTCGATGTGGGGGAAGAGACCCCTGATAAGGTGCTTCGCAGAGTTTACACCAGACTAGAAAAGCTGAAACAAGAAAAAGATGAATTTGCCGAGAAGATTCATGAGAGATTAAGGATAATTGTAAGTCGAGCCTGATACTGTACAATCTTATAGGTCTATATTTTTTTCAGGCGGCTGTCAATAACAGTGACCAGCACTGAAGCTATTATTAATTCATTGTTGTTATTTTATTTTGTTATTTATTCCTTACATCTAGATTGATATTTAGGTTGCTGGTGGTGATGGGACAGCTGGGTGGCTTCTGGGGGTTGTTTGTGATCTCAAATTGCCACATCCACCTCCAATTGCTACAGTTCCTTTGGGTACCGGAAACAATCTGCCCTTTTCATTTGGCTGGGTGAGAATTTACTTGCTTCTAGTTGTAAAATCAAGTGATAGAATGAGAGTTCAGCTATCAAGATATGTTTTATTAATTAGAGCAATGAATTATTCGTCACGCTGTCAATTCCTTTTTTGCTAAGAACGTACTGTTAATTGGCTTGGTAATATTTGGCGTATCAATCTCAGTTTCATTTCTTGTGTGTGAGCTGAACTAAGTTTACACACTTAGTCAAAAAAATAATTAGAGCCCTCCCTTTCAGTAAATTTGTAATGTTAGCTGAAAATTCTTGCAGTTCTTGATTGACGCTATAGTAGGCAACATGAATCTGCTAGAAATCTCTATATCATGAATAATCTCCTTCAAATTTTATGAGCTATTGAGTATTAGTTCAACTGCTTTCTACAGGGAAAGAAGAATCCTGGGACTGATCGCAATTCTGTGCTGTCATTCTTGGAACAAGTAATGAAAGCAAAAGAAATGAAAATAGACAAGTAATGCTGTCATAACTCATAACTCCTCTCTTTCTCTCTCTCTGTCACACATTTGCACACACATTCTTGAGGTGTACTTGTAAACTGAGGAACTCCCTGATTTGGCATTGTGTTTTGAATATCCAATTTCAATGAATTAGGACTTCGCCTCTTCTAACCTTTAGTTATGCAATATACTCCACCTCTAGGTGGTTATTGTGTAAATGTTTACCAGAAGAACACACCTATCAATCCTCTGACCAAGTACTAATGTGCTAAGAAGTATGCAGTAGGGAAGAATCATTATCTATTAATGGTCAACCCTTCTGGTGTAACTTCTTAATGGAATAAGTTCTGAGAACCAAAAAATTAAATGGTAACTTTTTTAACAAAAGAAATCTTCTGGGTAAGATCTAATAACAGAGTTCATTCCTATTTAATTACATCATCGAGAGAACATTCTTTTTCCTCTCTTTTGATTCCTTACACCATTTTCTCTACAATCTCTTTTAGAGAGTCCAAAACTTTAGAAGCATTTTTGCATCCTGTTCTCCTTAACTATCCAAAGCCAAATTTAAAACTACATAACTGCATTATTTTATTCTTATCACTTGTACGTCTCTATATGGATGACGATATTTATTTGTAAAGATCTTCTCCTTCCAACATACATTGAAATGATTTTTTCAATTAAATTATGGGGTTTACTAACATAAGGAACTGCAGCATAGTTCTGTCTTACTGATATATGCCTTTTTGTGGTTCAGTTGGCATATTCTCATGAGGATGAAAGCTCCAAAGGAAGGTCCATGTGATCCTATTGCACCTCTGGAACTACCACATTCTTTACATGCATTTGGTCGAGTCTCTTCAACAGATGAACTGAACATGGTGAGACATTCTACCATTACCTCCTTTGTCTTCTTAAGATCATTTATTTTCCTTAAGTCTATGTTTTTTTGCTATCAAGTATTTGTATATTTTTTAAACTTTCTAACTTGCCGTGAAAACTTTAAATACCTTTTCTGATTTCAAATGCCTTTTTTAGAAAAGAAAAATTCTTTTTTCTCTTTATACCGTTGAATATTTTAGCACATAACTCTTCCTGGCACCTTCGGTGTAACTTCCAGTTCCAGTTATCATTTTCTACCTAATCATCAAGTATTATAAAAGAAATGCAATAGGTGTAAAGAAGCATAACATATTTTGTATCGTATTGCATCCTTACATGGAAAGTTTTGATCCTCAGGAAGGTTACCATACATTTCGTGGGGGATTCTGGAATTACTTCAGCATGGGTAAGTATTTTATGTTGCTAAAATAAAGCTATCATAATCTTCTTACAAAGTGTGTTATTTATGACTGTGGATGCAGTACACATGTTTCTGTATTGATACTTCAATGTATAATTGATTATACTTTCTGCTATCATAAATTAACTTTCTTTTCATTTTTTTTGCTTTCTATTGCCTAATGGAATTTGAACAATCCAGTAAAGAATATATGGATTTTGAAGAAAAACTTTGACAAATTTAAGGTTTCCTTGTATGTCTGGTTCCCTTTTGCATCTGGTGGGATGATCCTAGGAGGACAATATCCTCATACCCATGTCTGTATATGCATTGGACTTAGGTGTCGGACATGGTTGTTTCATGAAAAATTAAGAGTGGGAGCAAATAGGTGTGTTCTACCATACAGTATCCCCGCCCCCCCTTTCTGTAGCCACCTTTTAGGCTAAACAAGGGAAACTTACCCTCTCTTTTCCTGTAAGTGAAAGGCTGGATTAGATCACTGGTCCTGTACAACCACCAAAGGTCTTTACCTGCTAAGCTAGTTGACACCTGGATTACTATTGTACGATTCGACATAAAAGAACAGATTCCTTTACTCTCACCCTCTAGTTATCTGGTGTATTGGTTACCCTCATTAATAGCATTGTAATTTGCCTACAGGAATGGATGCTCAAGTATCTTATGCTTTTCACTCAGAGCGGAAGTTGCATCCTGAAAAATTTAAAAACCAATTGGTTAATCAGGTATGATTCTGTCATAATGTCATCTGCTTTGTTTGATTATGCAGAGATGCTTGCTGCCAGATCATCAGACTTTCCTTTTTAAGAATGTTACATGTTTACTGCTAGCTTATGTTGTTATGATAGACTTTTTCTCTTTCAGCTTTGAGGACAATCTTTGTCTAGAGTTGTTACTATTTGTAACTGAGAACTGGTTATTAAGTTTTTTTAAAATTCGTAATATCTCAAAAAAACTGAAGGAACTAGAAACCATACATGACACCAGATAAATTTGGTGGTCTTGTAAAGTGCATGATCAATTTCATTCGGTAATGGCTTTGAGGATATACAACTGCTAGAAGATGCTGTTGATAATTACAGCTTTAGGCATTGGTTTATTGAGAAACTAATGCACATTATAGGTGTACATGACACCATATAGATTTGGTGGTCTTGTAAAGTGCGTGACAAATTTCATTGGATAACAGTTTGATGATATCTGCATGCTAGAATATGCTGTTGAATTAAAAATTAATGACATCATTAGGGCATTGGTCTGTTGAGAAACTAATGCACATTATGGTTTGGCATTGATCTGCTATTAATACTGGGATGGTTAACTGCTAGGCATTGATCTACTGTTCAGTAAAAGGAATATGTATATGTTACCAGGATCTTGCTTGTCTCTGATCCTGCTTCTCCCTCAGAAAGATATCCCAGTTACTGAATTTTTTTTATGTTCCCTTACCTTCTTTCCAACAGAGCACTTATGCAAAGCTTGGCTGTACCCAGGGGTGGTTTGCTGCTTCTGTTTTTCATCCTTCTTCAAAGTGAGCTTGGTTGTCTTTTTTATTTTTATGTGTAATAGTTAAAGTTTTCTATTCAAATGAAAGATTAGGTTCACATTCCGGTTTCATGCGTTTTCCTTTAATCAAAGAGTGGCAATTTTTCTCTAATGAGTTCTTGATAACGGAAAATAAAAAATAAATTCAAAATAAAAACTAGGAAAGGGGAAGGTGGAAGAGTTTATAATGTGAAAAGTCTGATTCATTCCATATTGTACATTTGTACTACTACCTTCTGTGTTAAAATTGCATTTTAGCCTTTCATTTGAAATAAATAATGGCATGCATACAGAAATATCTTTTAGTACTCTAGGTCCTAATAGTTGGCTGGATACTATAGTGCACCTCTGGCCAGATAAATTTCCCCTCATTTCTTAGTAAATTGAAAGTTTTGTATGATCTTAAACTACAGGAATGTTGCCCAACTTGCAAAAGTGAAAATCATGAAGAAACATGGTCAATGGCAGGACCTCCACATACCGCAGAGGTAACTTTCATTTGGTCTAAAGCAGCTTTGCTGGCTATAAACCATTCATAGTTGTCATATGTGAAAGAAAATGATCCGGTCATACAAATCTCGGTTGTGACATAATGTAGAGGAAAAGTATAGCAATAGGGTTCAAATGATGAGTAAAAACATTGATCACAACTTATGAGAAGCGTGTGCTGACAAGATATATAGCTCACATATTCAATTATAGGAGTCTTTTTGCTGCCTAAATGGTAATTCATTTTATATATTACAATATTTGGAAAAGATATTAACTAAATGTAACACTCCATACCCGACCCAGTCACTGGACCCTAGTATGTGATTAAACATTACATTGCCGAAGCAACTTAAGCTACTATAACAAATACATTCAATTCAATCATCAAAATAATTTATATGCATGCATTTATACACTTGTTGATTTCATTTCATCACTTTATGGGGGTTATACAGGTTAATTTCAGAGTTAGAACTCGAATCCAAACTCAAATGTCAAATTTATGTTCGAGATAGGGGTTTTCATGTCTCGAGACAGGTCATAAATAATTTTGGGATTTTTAGCTTCGAAGTTAACATGCCTCAAGACACTACATGTTGTGTCTTGAGGCAAGGTCCTTTTTATGTCTCGAGACTAAAGCCAACACTAAGATGCCTAACAAACTTGACAAAACAAATTTAAGTTGGCTGAAAAGTTCAAAATCTGCATGATTCAACCACTGCAGAAGTGACTGGTAGAACATGCAAATTTACTTGATAGTTGGGTTACTGAGTCTAATATCTTTTACATTAGCGTTTGGTTTAATGTTTTTGCGTAAGAAATTCATTGATAAATAGAATAACCGAGGAAGTATAAAAGAGATTACTAACCTAAATAAAAGAAAGTAGAAGACCCAGTAGTTCTCTGGGTGGACAGAGAAAACTGGTAACCCACTATTCATGACAAATTTTCTTAGATATTTGCAAAAATTGGCTATACCATGTTATAGAGCTTCTAATCCCACATCTTGTTGTAAAGCTTAACAACATTATCGAAACATAAATGTATTTCTTGTGTGTTTGGGCAATAAAAATGCCTCTTTTTTTCATCTTCTCAAGTTTCATGCTCTATTTTTCTTAATTAGATGATTCATGCTTTGCATTTTAACAATGAATTTGTAGTTATAGAGCTTTCTGTTAAATAAAATCATTGTCTAGTGCTTATTTCAGATTTTTCTGCTTAATTTCCTAATATTGCTCCCATAGTTACCCAACAGTGCTTCTAAGATCTTTCTCTTATGTCCCTGGTACCCCTCCTGAATTTAAACAGCATAAGGTCGATCATTTGCCTCAATTTGCCCAGCTTTTCTGGTGGTCTAAATCCTTGGGGAACACCAAGTGGCAGAAAAAAGAATGAAGTTAGTTCCTGTTTTTGATGATTTGTTTTATATATGACGTTTG
The DNA here is from genome assembly GCA_005610355.1 of Gossypioides kirkii. Lineage (NCBI taxonomy): Eukaryota > Viridiplantae > Streptophyta > Magnoliopsida > Malvales > Malvaceae > Gossypioides > Gossypioides kirkii. Next base: position 4,969,586 of record CP032255.1, read on the forward strand.
GTTTGCCTTTTTGTTAAGATTATCAACCAAATTTGCTTGTAAGAACCTGATAGATAGTTTTTTTTCTCATGAATTTACAGAGAGACTTGACTCCACCTTATGTAGATGATGGCCTTCTGGAAGTTGTTGGTTTTAGAGATGCGTGGCATGGGCTCGTGTTGCTGGCTCCAAAGGGACATGGAACTCGCCTGGCACAGGTAAATAATTAAATAACGCCGGTATATTTCAGTAGTCAAACCCTGTTCAGATTGGACATCCCGAGTTCAATTCTCTCTCCCCCAAACTATTTTAAAACTTTATGATAGAATTTTTCAAACCAATGATTTTGCTTCTTTTCTTATTTCCTTGCATTGTTACCAGGACCTAGATGTGTGAAAAAGTTAAAGAGGACCATAAAATTAGTATCGTTAAATTGATCAAGACAATACTTTGTTAGCGTGCTCACATGGTCATATTTGTTTTTAGGTATAATAATTTATTGCCCTCCAACTTTACAAAAAAAAAATCATTTTAGTTCTTTATTTAATTTTTCATCTTTTTAAATCTTTAAACTTGTATTTTTTTTGTCAAATCACCTCAAAATGAATATAAAAGTTAACATTTTTTAACTTTGTTAATGTGGTATACATGTGGGTTATCATGTGGATGACATGTCAACATTTAATTAATTTTTTAAAATTTAAAAAATTTAATAAAATTTATTTTTAAAAATTAAAAATCATTAAAATTATTAAAAAGTATAAAAATGTTTTTAATATTTTTTAAAATTTAAAAAATTAATTAAATATTGACATGTCATCCACATGGCAATCCACTTGCATGTCACATTAGTAAAATTAACAAATGTTAACTTTTTTATTCATTTTTGGATGATTTGACCAATATGCAAGTTCAAAGAATAAAAAAGGTGAGAATTTAAATAGAAAGTTAATTTTTTTTAAAAGTTGGGAGGGTAAAAAAATCATTATTCTTTGTTTTTATTGGTATTAATCTCTTTCGGTGTTCGGTTCCGTATACGGTGGTTTGGTAGAGCTTGATTTGTATTTGTCATGGAAAATAGGCACACCGAATCCGCTTTGAGTTTCACAAAGGTGCTGCTGACCATACATTTATGAGGATCGATGGGGAGCCGTGGAAGCAACCACTGCCAAAAGATGATAATACAGTTGTAGTTGAAATTTCCCATCTTGGACAAGTCAACATGCTGGCAACCCAAAATTGCCGATCGAAAAGTGTGAACGATGTTTCCTCATCTAGTAGTCATCACAATGGTGAAGAAGAAGATGATTTTAGTGATGAAGATGACTCTAGAGCTGAGCCAGAGTTCAAGAAATTTGGTGCAGCAGACACGTTCAGAATCCCAGATGAGATTGATATTTCTCATCTTAGTTAAACATCTGAACATTTCATTTCTTGTGTTCATTACTTATTCACCGTAATAATGTTTCGTGTTCATTTGGTTTAAATATTGCTGTAAAAGGTTATAATTCGTAGTTAAATGACCCCTTTTTACACCAGAAACCAAATGATCCCATCTTAATGACGCCATTAGCTTCCCAGTAATTTGATTTTGCTTTCGTAATCTGGTTGTAACTTGCACTCCGTCTGCATTACAAATCCCCTATTTCTGTTTTTATTACTGTTACTCGTTTGTATCCTCTTTTTTTTTTTTTTTTAGAACTTGAAAGCATTGCAGCAGCTACCTCCTCTTTGGCTATTGAAATCAATCTGAATCTTTTAAAACCCTAAAAAGCTTGAAGCAAATGAATGAGAGGATTCATATATTAATAGAATATACCAATTGCTTTGAAGTTGAACCTCCTAAGTTTACAGAAACCTTTTAGATTTTCTTTAAGAAATCAAGAAATATATAAAATTTTCTTGAGTTAACATCTCTTGGATAAGATTCACGACCTGATGATCTTCGTAATAGAAGAGATATTTGGCAATAAGCTTGTGCTTGCTTGAAAAAATCATCATAAATGATTAACGTGTGTCGTTCACGATATATAAATTATTTAGACAAAGCAATTTCTAGATAAACCAGGTCTTTAGGGATCGTCATATCCATGACTATTGTTGTTTTACCAGTCAATCTATCCTCAATAATTAGTTCTAGCTAACCACGTCTTTTAGCGATCATTGAATCAACAACAATAACTCATGTTTGAAGAGACTTGTAAACGGAAGCTCTCGAAATAATATCTGAGGTAGGGGATTCAATTAATCGAGATTTAGAAGCTGAAATTTCACCCCAACTCTCAATACGCAAACTTGTGGATGAATATTAACTGCTACATCCGGAAGAATAATATGGAGGGATTTAACACTATATTAGTGTTACAGTTTTACAATATCTATTTAATTAATCAAACCATTGAACTTTGTAATACAATTGTAGTTTTTTTCACTTGATCTTTAATCATTCTAATCTCTTAATCATATCAATGGATCAATATTCAACTGATTCTGGAAATCAATTCAATACAAACTGCAGACCGAGCAGTGCATTAGATTTCGGAGAATAACTATTTTCTTGTACAAAGATAGCTTCAAAATTAGGATTTGCCTCAAATGTCAACTACTATCTTTAGTTCAGTCTTTGATTCAAAGTAGTAAACAAAAACTAAATTGCAAGTGGCAGTGGCAGTGGAGTGCTATGTGTCAGTCTTATCCCGTGAGTGTTGAATGATGAACGTGTCCAGGGTATTCATCAACTCACGTGCATATATGCCTTGTGCTCCAATGCCTAAGGAAGGAACGTGCTCAGCATCTTCCTCAACCTGCAATATTTTTATTAGTAAAGTAGAAGCCCCAGTAAGAACAAGAAGAAAGGGGGGGAAATGTAGGTATTGCCATATATAATAGTTTCCATAAAGATTGAGATGGGATATAGGGATTGATTTTTAACTTTCTTTCCTCTAATGGAATCTAGCCCACTAACATGCATTAGTACCTAGATACCTGGCAGTGTTGCATTTGCCACTCACTTCTTCTCTGTAACACAGTTGAGATACTAAGGTTAAATCACAGGTTAGAGACAATAAATACAATCCAATTGATGCTTTTCTAGGTAATAAATCTATTGGTAGAAAAGATCATGAAGCAGAGGTGAGGTGGAATGTAATTCAACTCTACTACACAATATTAAATTTAGATGGAATGGATTTCGCCAGGTGGATTAATCAGATGAATGAGATCCTCAATGGATTAATCTATCCATCAGACATGCCAAGTGGAAACCATCTCCAATAAACAATTTTCTTTTCCTAAAGACCACCAATTTAAAACTGGCATTGGTCCCAAGGTGGTCATTATATATACATGATTTCCAGTCATCTCTCTCTTGTAATTTTCCCCACAATTCTCTTTCTTTCTTGATTACACACAAGATACAAGTATAGAAAGGTAGGCAGAGATGAGCTTGAGGAACACAAGCACCAAAGACCAAGTTCCAAAAACTGAGTCGGGTATGGGATGTTGTTCAAAGCCAGTAAAAGGCAGTTCAGGATGCTTTGATCCAATGACTACTGATAAGTCTGGTAAAAGCAGTAATGACAGCAAGCTTAAACAGGCTGAGGATTCCCTCAGGACTGTCATGTACTTGAGCTGCTGGGGTCCCAACTCCTAATTAATCTCAACCAAATATATCCATCAACTGATTCAAAGTCCTTAACCTTTGACTTTGACTCTTTGAGTGCCTTCACTTCTTCTAAAGCTGTCTAACAGTGGGCAGAGTATTTGTACGTAGAGTATCTTTCTTTTTTCCGTAGTAAAAGTTGGGTTACCTGTATAGCTAGGTTTCTGCCTTTCTTGTACAGATAATAATTGTATGTTAAGGAGTGTTGATGCATTTGATGATATTCTGCAAAGCTTTAGTTTAATTTATCGCTTTCCTTCCATTCATGATTAAGGGTGAGTTTGGATGGACGGTACTTTTTACTTACTGATTGTGTAAAAACAATGGTGACGATAAGATTAATGAGACAAAAACTAAATTAAACGTATTGCACCGCGCATTCAAATCCACCATAAAGCCCGCTGAAAACCTAAGTTGAAGGACACTAGGGGCTTTTGATTAAGGAAATCGGTCGATTTTTCCGATATTTAGAAAAATAGATCGATTTTGAAAAGAGAAATTAAAATATATAACATAACGATAAATACAAAAAAAAAATATAATTTCATTATGTAATTACATATTTATTAATTTATATATAAATAAATGAGTTATTAATTAAATTTTTTTAACATAATGATATATATATAATATATTTTTATTATATAGTTACATATTTATATATTATTTTATTTATATAAATAAAGAGTTATTAATTAAAAAGATGAATTAAAAAAATTGAAAAATATATATTTATTAATTATTAATTAAAAATTAAAAAATAAAATAACATGAAATAAAAAAATACAAATGTATAGGTGAGAAAGGAATCAAACTTGAGACTCAAGGTTTAAACAACTAATATTTAACTATTTGACCAAAAGAGCTGATTTGTTAAGTTATAAAAAAATTGTGTTTTTAGACATGTCAACAGAAAGCGCTTCTTGCAAGATGTGTTTTCTGATTCTCTCTCTAAAATCGACATATTTCTTTGAATATCGAGAAATTCGATCTAAATCCCTAATTGCTTTTTAAAAATCGACATATAATTCTTAAAAGGTAAATAATATATATTAGAAACAATTACATTCTTAAAAGTAAAATAAATCAAAATAAGAAATTTTTTATATCAACAGTTCTTTTAAAAGATATTTTAAGTTAAAATTTTTAAAGTAATGACATGCATATCGAATAAGTGTAGCATAATAAATTTTTTTGGTAATTTTACTAAGCTTAAAAGTTTTATAAAATAGTAAGGTTAGTAGCTTAAATCTGTAAGTGTTGAAGTTAGAATTTTTCCTCTTAAGTAAGGATTTCAAGTTTTTTAAAGAAATAAATAAACTAATGTAGGGAGAGATTACTCATCATTTATATATGATTATAAAATATAGAAATTTATGGTATAAAGTGGTTTATTTACAAATTATAGGAGGAGAATGTAACATATGGTGAGTGATGAGGAAAAGACAGTAACTTGTTCCATATATTATGGGCTGAACATAACAGAAGTAGCCGCTGATTAGAAGAAGAAGAAGAAGAAGAAGAAGGCCGGCATTGGCAAAGCCTTTGGTATTGCCCAAAACAACATGCTATAAAAAAGTAACTGCCTCTTTCCTTATAATCTCCTTATTTTCCTCCCTCTCCCTTCATTCATATTTTTATACATATATATATATATATGGCTCATCTAACCCTAAGTTATTCGCTGTTCTCTGTGTGTTTATGTTGTAGAAGAAAATAGGTAGGTATGAGTTGGAAGTGTAAGGCGTGGGCTGTCGCCGCCACTACTGTTACGGCAGCTGAAGTTTCCAAGGAAAAAAAGCTATGCCTATGGAGCTCAGCTAAGCACCACCACCACCAAGCTGCCATTAATAATGTGGTGGGATCCTCACAAGGGGAGAGACCATCATCATCATCATCAGCAGCAGCAGCAGCAGCATCCACTTGTTCAAGGAGGAGAGAGAGGGAAGAAATGCGCCATCAATCTGAAGAATCATTTAGAACAATTATGTACTTAAGTTGCTGGGGACCCAACTGATCACAACCATAACAATGGGAATTACAGTTAAAGGATAACAGGAGGGAGAAAGAAGGTTATATACATGGAGAGGAGAGGGAGGGTGACTGACTTATTAATCTATGGTTCAAATATCTTTATGTTTTATATATCTTCAAATCATTTTCACTAATTATATATTTTTATTTTTTAAAAGAGAAGAAATTTGTTATTCATAGAGTGAATATTTATTATGTTATCTATGCATAATAAAAGCTATGAATCACATAATAGGTTTCTCAACTTCTTTTTATTTCAATTTGGAGAGAGTGTATGAAAGTGCGTACAGTAGAACGGGTTTTTATTGACATGTTAAGAAAGCGTGTCCAATTAGAAATGTTTTTTGAAAATTCCAAAGAAACTGCGTTTAGCTGGACGCGCTTTCCTATCAACTGTGTGAAAAGTCAAACGAACTTTTCCACCACGCGTTTTTCATACTCCCTCTTCAAAATCGATCTATTTCCTTAAATCTTAAAAAAAAAATCTATTTAATTAATTTAAAAAAATTACATATGTAATTAATTTAACCCATAAATCAATTGGGTTATTAGACAAGCAAACTTTTGCATGTGTAGTAGACCAATACAATCAATATATAAAGGAGAAAATACATAGGCAAGTAGGTGTAAATCAATTAATAGTTGAGCCTTTTTTCAGTTCCTGAAAATCCGGGTTTTAATTTTATTATTTGTAATTGCAATGCGTGGATTTCGTTCTTATTTTTTTTTTTTATATGCTTTAAGTGAGTTTTGTCCAATTTTATTAAATTAATTTGGTTTCTATTCCATTTTTCATCTTTCCAACTCTGTATGTATATCTTATATGAGTTTTGTCCAATCTGATATGCATTTTATAAATATTTTTAAATTACTTTATTATATCTTACAAGACATATATTACATAATTTAAAAAATAAAATAATATTGGAAATTGTTTTTTATAAGAAAGCACGTGAAGTATATGAGTCACGAAATGAGAGTGGTCAGTAACGTTTATAATCTTCAAGATATTAGATGAATTAAAATAAGAAAAAGGATTGTATGAAACAGAGATATTATCTCTTTTCAATAAATTTTATGATACATCAATAATTTCATTTTAAATTTGAGGATTTTATTTGTAATTTGATTTTTTTCAGAATAAAAATATTGAAATTAAGATTAAAAATACTGATGTGACATAAAATATCAATATAAGTTTCCATTTATGAGTTGAACACGAAATTTCTGTGAATGCAAACTCCATCACTTTTACTCTTTTTAATAAGAAATATTTTTGACATAAAACATTTTTTTTTAAATTTTCAAGACCCACCATAATTTTATAGTAAACTATTAAAACAATCATTTTTATTCAATTTATGTTATATTTTAGTCATTTATGTTTATAATGTTACGTCTTAATCACTTATGTTATTATTTTGTTACAAAATAATCACTATGCCATTAAAATATGTTATCTCTCAAATGGTAGTCTAATGTGACAATGTAAATGAGTTTTAAATGTTAACGTAGATATCCAGTTGGAATGAAAAAAGTTAAATTTTTTTTATGAAAATAGAATATAAAATTTTGGAATGTTTTGTGTGAATGATTTTGATTTTAGGATAAATTTTGTATTCTATTTTAAAAAAAAAAATTCATTTTAGCTAGACATTCACATTGCATTTTAAATCTATTTTAACTGTTACGTCAGACTATCGTTTAAGAGGTAATATATCTTAACGATAGAATAACTATTTCGTAACAAAACGATCACATAAATGATTAAAATTTAAATATAATTTGAGGTAAACAAATACTTTAACATAATTTTATTGATATATAAAATATAAAAATATTATCCCGTAAACAGTGTGATTGGTTAAAGAACAAAAATATACAATTAAAAATATAAGAAAATAAAAATGAATGAATATTTTTGCAAAGATCCAAAATATTGTGGGTGAAATCATTGCCTGTCAAAAAAGAAAGATGCTTTGCTCTTTTATTTATTATTAAATTTTTGAATTATTTCGCAAGAGGGCCACATGGGCTATATAAATATATATAGAAAAAGGTAAACTGAAAAAATAGTCATTTTTATTTATTTCAGATTACATTTTAGTTATTTATGTTTGAAATATTATATTTTAATCATTTACGTTATCGTTTTTACGAAATGGTCATTCTTCCGTTAAGCTCTGTTACCTCCCTAACGACAATCTTACATGGCAGGTCAAATGGATTTTAAATGCTAACTTGGATGTCCAGTTGAATGAGAATAAATTTTTAATTAAATAATTGTAATTAATTAAAATTTTAAATAATTACAACTAAAAAAGAAAAACTCAATTGGGCATTCAAGTTAGCATTTAAAATTCATTTAGATTGTCACGTAAAATTATCGTTAGAGAGATAACGGAGCTTAACAGAAAAATGACCACTTCGTAACAAAACGACAGTATAAGTGACTAAAACGTAACATTTCAAACATAAGTGACAAAAATGTAATCTAAGACAAAAAAGTGACTATTTTTATAATTTACCCTATATATAGATCTATATGTATTGTTATTTTAATGCTCCAAAAGTAATATATGTTGTTTACATCATAACATTTCATCAAAAACAGAGCACTCCATGGCCTCTTCTCGATTTTGTATTTTTCGAACCTTTCAATCCGTTCTTTCTAAGCAAAATTAAGTTATTATCCCAGTCTTATTTTCTACAAAAATTAATAATATATGATTTTGATTGCATATTTAGAAGAATTATATAAAAAAATATGATTATATGGAATCAAAAATGAATAGACATCAGCACTGCACTGTCATTTTCCAGCAATGAAGATAAGTTACCATGAAAGTTGAATGCCAAAAAAACAAAACAAAAATATGTATGTTTTGCTTGCAAGCATATGTTATTAGACGTTGAGGAGCTTTCAGCAACAGTGACAACTCAAACCACATCCCCAAAACTCATATACTAACATAGTTTAATACTTAATTCGTGTCCCATATCCATTTACGAACAAAATTCCACCCTTGTTTCAACTTTTTATTTGCTTTCTATGTATTGAACTTGACAAACATAGACAGATCCCACTGTGTGTGTGTGTGTGTGTGTGTGTGTGTGTGTGTGTGTAAAGCCAAAAAATATGATGGGTGTTGATGAGGAGAAATCTGAAGGTGAAGGGAAAGTTTGGAGTCTTTGTAGGATGCCAAAGTTATGGCAGATGAGTAGTGGCAATGGTAATGGCTCATCTTCATCTTCATCATCATCAATGGGGAACAACAATGTTTACCAGCAAACCCCAAGTAGTGAAAGATCAGCTGTGGCTTCTTCAAATGCATTTTTTTCTATGGCCAAATCCTTGCTTCCTGCTCGAAGAAGACTTAGGCTTGATCCTTCCAGCAAGTTATATTTTCCTTGTAAGTTTCTGACCTTCTAGTTATTGCAAATGCGTTTCTGCTCAAGTGATTCAATTGCTAAAACTGAGATTTCATGGCTGGTGATGTGCTATGATTGGCAGTAAGTTAATTTGAGTAACCCAATCTGGGTGCATGAGGTTGAAGTTTGTGGTTTCTGTAGATGAACCAGGTAAACAGGTTAGGAGTGCCATTGACATTAAGAACACTAGCAAGTCCCATGTAGCATTCAAGGTATGGAACATGTCCTTATTAATGTCTGATGTGTGGTACAAACAAGTTGCTACTGGTTCTACGTTGATTGAAACTATCTAATGAGTGAGAACTTTGTGGTTCCTCCTACAGTTCCAAACAACTGCACCAAAGAGCTGTTACATGCGACCCCCGGAAGGTATACTTGGTCCCGGAGAAAGCCTTATCGCAACCGGTAATCCATCAACTTACATAACCCCTTTATTACTTTCTGTGCATTGGCAGAAGAACACTGATGATTTATGGTCTTAATGAGTTGTTTTTTCTGACAAACAGTATTCAAGTTTGTGGAACTACCAGAGAACAATGAGAAACCAATGGAAAAAAAGAGCAGGGTTAAGTTCAAGATCATGAGCTTAAAAGTGAAAGGAGAAACAGATTATGTCCCAGAAATGGTATAATTCAGCAGATACATTTAGAACATATAATTTCTTCATGTCAAATAGTGAAACTGAAAATGCAATCTTGTGACAGTTTGAGGAGCAAAAGGATGAGGTCACAGTTGAGCAGATATTACTTGTGGTTTTTCTAGACCCGGAACGTTCTTGTCCTGTAAGTAATCAAAACATAATCACAACTGGATTACTTTAGTTTATTCAAAGTCTGTTTCTAAAACAAATATTGGTCTCAAAGGCACTGGAAAAGCTAAAACGTCAACTGGCGGAGGCAGAAGCAGCACTGGAGTCGCGGAAGAAGCCACAAGAAGAGACGGGGCCGCGTATCGTAGGGGAAGGACTGGTTATAGATGAATGGAAAGAACGGAGGGAAAGATACCTGGCTAAGCAGCAGGGTGATGGTGTTGCTCCTACTTAGCAATTACCAACACCGTTCAATCTTTTCCATTGTTTTCTGTCTATGTTGTCATATGTGGTAAATTTGAGCTGAATTCCATTTGTTCAAGGGCTCTCCTGTCCCCCAATTAGTTGTAGATAATGGGGTATATACGTATCAAATTTGTGGAATTTGGAAGAACTATGTTACGCTCATTATGATTTTCCTTTTATTTTTGTGTTCAAGTGCACGAATAAACTTTGCTACTTCAGATTTTCAAAGAATTGTATAATTCATGAAAGCCACGCTCTCTTTGTCATGATCCAAACTGGATTTATCACATAACCATTAGTTCACAACAAAAATACCATGAAAAAACACAAGGGGAAATCTCAGGTAGATCCAGTAAAGCCATTAACAATGTAGCACCTCAAGTAGGTTCACCCTGGGAAACAGGGTCTTGAGGAAATCTACATCTCAAAGAAATGGATCAGTCATCATGGACCAAGTTCTAAGAGATTCTTGTTTAAAACATGTCTACAGGCTCAGGAATAAAACAGCTTTCTCAATCAAGAATTTTCTGAAGCAGAACTGGCATTTTAAGGCTGCAAATAAATCCTCATTGCCAAGATCCATTAAACGAACAGTAGATTTTTTTTTCTTGTTAGAAAAGTGGGTTGCTGGCTCATATCAAGAAATTCAACCATTTTTATTACTTATTTGCTTCATCGATTGCTCTCGGAAGCGCGGATAAAATAAAAGTAATCATCGCCAGCACAAGTTTAAAAAGAAAAAGGAGATGGGGATGGGGATGTAGCCGCCGATTTGACACAGAAGACCCAGTGGGAAAGAAAGGCTGTTCCGCAACACGTAAAACGGCATGGTTTTAGCACCAACATTGGGGCTTTTTTCCTCAAATCTAAACATCAGATAAGCCCGGGAGAGTTTGTGCAGATCTATGAGTTTTGACTCATTTTTTATCGCATCAGAACAAATGAAAAACAATGGAGGAGGGTGGAAGCTGTAGGAGGAGAATATGAACAACAGAGAAGCTCTTCTATCATTTATATACAACTTTGAAACAAACCCTAGTTAACTACTTGGGTGCTGGGCTCGCCGTCAACTTAGCTCTTACTTTTCTTCATTACTGAACTTTTAGACACACAATTTCTTATATTTGGGCCTTTCAAATTTGATTATTAAGGTTTTCAAAATTATATAAGTGCTTAAATCCACGAAGCTATTAATTCATTGGTTTGATTTAATGTGTTGGATTGATTCCGTTAAATAAATTATTAAAAATTCAATTTAATTCAATTGATACATATCAATTTTTAAGTTAATTAATTTAATGTTCTTTTTCATATAGATATTTCGATTAATCTAATTTAATTCAAATAACTTTATTGATGACTCATATCAATTTCATCATAAAATTTTAATATTTCAAATATATTCAACTTAAACAGAATTATCCACCCTTTAAGAATCCAGAATTTCTTTTTGAAATTTTTTTTTCTTAGGAATACATGCCCGTCACTACAAATAGGATAATTGTAATCCCACGATTAATTACTTTATTTATGAACTTTATAGTAATAGAAATACATGTCTTATAGAAATAGAATTTGTACCTTGTTATCTTCTTGCCTAGCGGGCAAAATTTACCTCCGTGGAAAAAATGATTCATTCGGATTCGCATGAATGTTCTATATTTGAAAGAAGTTGACCTCGACAAAATGTAATGTAGGATTAAGATTGACGCCAGCAATTAATCACAAAAGAAAAGACTCATTGAATCAGGATAACTAACTAATACTAATAGAATAGAATCGAATTCTTTCTCCGCTGTTTCCTAAAGTTCCTAGTCCTAGAAAGTGTGTAAGCATCGAGCTTGCTGATGTTGATTTGTTGTTGTCTATTTGATCTTTCTTTTGTCTTCATACTCCTTTTATTCCTCTTCATTCTATCTCTTAATGGTGGGTAATATTTTTCTCTTTATATATGTATGCCAATGTTACAGCCATTATTGGCTACGAATTCTTCCTACTTGAGTCATTATTCATTAACACAATTATCAGGGTTTCCCATGATACTCTTGCTATTAACAGCTTCTCTGTAAGGCATGAAGAACATCAGGTTGGAGGAATGATGTCATTCCGATTTTGTATGGGTGCTATTGTGTCAATTTGCCATTGCACAGCAAAACAAAACCAGGGGTGAAACACGCTACTAAACACAAAACATGAAATGAATCTACATGATACAAAATTATTTCCAGACAAAAGATCAATGTCGGTACAGTAGATGTGTGAAACCGATTCATTGTCCTCACACTATCATCCATGTCAAATGCCGGTAACCGACCCACTTGGCAGCAAGGTTGATTCCGATAGCCAAGGCTGCACCTAATAATGGCATTGGAAGCCGTCTCTCTGTAGCAATACCTTCTGTTTGCTCCCTTACTTCTGAAAGCTTCTTTGAATGGTTAAAGATAGCTAACGCAAGATAAGAAGTGATCACCAAGATCCTAACCCAAGGTTCCCCAATGGCAGCCATTACAGCTGCAACAGGCAGTGCTGATGTAACATCATCTCGCTTTTTAATTACACGCGAGAAACTATATAACCCCAATAATAGAGTCCAGTAGAGTGGCTCAGAGATATAGCCAGTCACAGCTGCATAGCCAATGAGACCGGATATTGTGAGCATATATGGTTGACAACTTATGGAGTTGGGAACAGTAGCCTCAGCAATGGCGAGAACCGCTGATGCAAGCACAATAATCACAGTAAGTTCTTTAACAGGGGCATATGCCACAATCCCAGAGTAGAAAGCTCTGACACTATAGATCAAAGTCTCTATACACCTGATCATGGAGGTGATTGGATCCCCAATGAAATAGAAAATAAGGGCAAGTGCAAGCTTCAAGATGTACCCCACAAAACGAACAACACCAAAGGCAGCGTTTCTCCAATTAGATAGCTCTAACAAAACAGCCCTCCATGCATAGAGAAGGAATGCCACAGCTGCACATGGTCCAAAGAGAAAGTGGATTAATTAGCATTATATTAAACTTTTTTTATGGCAATTCTTTGCTTTATATGATTGTAATGGCGTGACCGAACAGTAGTAATACATGACAACTTTAACAACGTCCTAAACTCGTTGGAACTTCTGTTATGAATAGTTTTCATGGGATTGTCACTAATTACACGGTGAAATTCTAATACTCAGCTGAACAGGACATATGAAGAAGCTCACCAACAAAGAAAGGCCACCTAACAGGAGGATCAGGAGCTTCTTTGGTCAAGTATCGGAACCTCTCCGGCATTGTACTCTCTCCTCTTGCCAACCTCCCTGCTTCATCAACACCACCGTCTTCTCCTCCATTGCCAGCATTAGCATAAAACTGGGATTTTCGATTGAGAGAAAACCCCAACCGTTTCCCAGAAAGGGTAAGGAAATTTGGGGTCGGCCTGGGAATGAAAGCTTGGGGTATTGAGATAAAAGAAGGGGGGGTTTGGTGACGGGGTAGGACAGTGCGCCGAGAAATTGAAGAAGTTTTAAGAGGGAAGAGTGAGGGGTTGAGAGAGAAATTAGAAGCAATGGTTGGGATCGCCATCGAAACAGTGAGGTGGTTTAGGGTTTAGGAAGGTTTCGCCATTAGCAGGAGGAATTGGGAACTGCGAGGTTTCGCCGTTATCTGTTTGTATTTTCAAGGTTTTGTTTCGGCAACTTGGGCTACTTTCATCTCTGGGTTTTCTTGGGTATTGCTGTTTAGGCCCATGAAAACTTTGAATAAAAATTCTCCAAAATTATCCATTTTCTACATGTATTTCGCTTGTAAATATGTTACTTTTTCTGTCTCTTCTACATCATACTCAAAATTTTAATCAATCTAAAGAATTATAAACAACACTTAATATTGGTAGTCAGCATAGGTCAAGGTCGAGATTCATCGAGTTACATAAATTAATAAGTTTTACGAAGTTTTAAACCCTCTAGATATGATGCCTGTAAATAAAAAGATTAAAATTTATAAATGTGTGATTTTGTCTAAAAGCTCATAAAAATTAATGAAACATACGTATACATTCTATAAATTCTTAAAAGATTATTGAATTGAAAGCAAATATGTGACAGATCTAAACTCATAAAAAAAACTTTAGGAGCCCTTAAAATCTTTCCACTGCCTCTCCATAACTTAAACCACCTCATGCTTACTTTTAGGGTCTTAGCTCATCTATCTTGACCATGCATTTGTTGCATTATTAGGTGTAGCCTAGTCACTTTCATTTGTACAAATGGTTTGATGATGTAATGCTGCAAGCCTTAGTGTATATAGTTTGAGTTGAGTGATTCAACATTATGACACTTTAAGTTGTAACATTGTATAGCTAATCGTTGAATTTGTTGAATATGAGTGGATCTGCTATTGGTAATTCAGGAGTCGAGTGTATAATTCATGATCAGGATAACTAATGGATCATTTAGGTATATCCTTAGAGCCAGAGGTTGAAATATAGCATTTTGAGATAAACTTTTCTTTGCTTAAAACACTAAATGTTAGTTTGACATTTTTATTGCAACATAGAAATACTTTCGAAAAATTGCGATTGGAAAAAGTGTTCTTCAGAAGAGCAGTGGAAAATTACTGTGAAAAAATGCTATTTATTAATTTTAGATGTTTGACATTGTTGTCGGAAATTAAGGTTAAAAGTTAAAACGTCTATTTATATTACATTGAAAAGTAACAAATCCATATAATAACAATTACACAAACAATACAATCACTATTAAATTAGACAATCAAATAACATTTAAATAATATTAATTAAATATATAAACCATATATTATATTTTAGTAATATAATAACAATTACTATTAATTTGATAATAACAATTACCTTGAAATTTATGCATCTATACATTTTTAATATTACAAAAATTTAATAATGATTGTTTATAGTTTTGAATAATGGATAAAAACAAAAAAAAAATGAAATTGCATGAATTTAAAAAAAAATCAATATGAATTTGATCAAGATCCATTTAAATTGTGAATCAAAAATAATAAATATCCTAATATAAATAAAATAAAAATAAATAAAAATATCATGTGTCACAATTTAGTTAACTGACGAACCGATAAATTAAGCCCTTATTAAAAGGTAAAGTTGTAACGCACCGTTTTAGCTGTTTCGCCAGTTCGCCGGGACTAATCAGACGGTGCGTTTTGTAGTAATTCCTCCAAACAAAACAATAGGCTATTTCTTGGAAGCTCCAGGTCGTATCGTCACACTCCCATTTCGTAGTATTACAGCATCATCCATTGATTCTCTTCCCTTCTGCTCCCTCCCTCTTCCATTAAATAAGAAGATAGAAAGCAGCTACCAAAATGGCTAATCTGCTAGCGGCTGCAGGTCGTAGAGCAGCTACTCTAGCTCGATCCCCGGCTCCGTCTCAAGCCGCTTCTCTCATTCCTCGCCGTGGTCTTGCCGGCGCTGCGGGTATTCTCCATTTACCCGTTTTTTATTGTTACAATTTACAAGTTTTTATTGACTCAAATATATGTAAAGTTTGTCTGAACATTTTCGAATCTCATTTACCTTAGATCATAGTTGAAGCTAAAGGATCTTAGAAGTGAAGATCGTATTTTTACCCAACATTTCTTCATCTCTTTTGCGCTTTGCAGATCACCATGGACCCCCGAAGGTTAATTGTTGGCAAGACCCAATGAACCCATCTAAATGGAAAGAAGAGCACGTAAGTTTGTTTCTTTTTCATGCTTATATATCAGTTCTGCCTTTTATTTCTTACCCTAGTTCCAATTTCCATGTTTTTTTTACCTTGCAAATTCTTGAAAACTGTTTTTCTTATAATTGATTTTATACACTTAATTTAAGCCCTGTCCAGTCTCAATGATCGGTGCTTCATTTCATTTATTTGAAGTTAAAATTTTGTTGAGTTTGAGCAGCTTTTACATCACAGCATACAAGCTGATTCTTTTGCTTTCTACTTGACTATGTACAAATTAGTTGATACTATTTCTGAATCAATGTAATTTAGATTGGTGAGAAAACAATGTAGTGGAAATTAGACAAGGTGTAATTGTGGAAACTGTCTTGACCTTCTTTTATGGTTGTGCAGTTTGTTATCGTCTCTTTATCCGGTTGGGGCCTGCTTTTCTTTAGCGGATACAAGTTCTTCACTGAAGGCAAAGGCAAGAAGGAAGAGGTACTTTTATACTGAACTTTGGTTGTGATTACATTGGAACCTTTGCATTTTCTTTTCTATTATCTATTTATCTGTGATATGATGAAATTCAAGGAATGTCATTATGGACTGTCAATGCCTACTAACAAAATGAAACGACTGCACTAAGCAGAACAAACACATGCATCGCTGATTACAATTAAACAAATAGTCATTGAACAAGCAAGTTTTACCCTAATCTCCATTTTTTATAAGCGTCGGGTAATTTAATATCATCCCGTGCAATCTGTTGTAGTCTCGGAATTCTGAATCAAACAGTTTCCTGAATTTGTTGAGAATATTGAAGCAGACTTTGCACCTTTGCACTGAAGTTTGAATCGATAAACTTCCTCAACCTTGTTTAGAATAGCTTAAGCAGACTTTGCAACTTTACCATGAAGCCTGAACTCAACTGAAATCACTAGACTAATCCCCAACCTGTTTATGAATGCTGCAAATTTGATTGCATACTTACTTAGTGTGAGAACAAGAAATCAATACATGACCTTGGTTTCCAAATTCTCATCACAAACCAACACAAATTGCATTAGTAACTAATAAGAGACATCTCCTATGAGCAAGGTTGTCCTTATTAGGAAGTATGTCTAGAATTACCATCCGAGTGATGATATCATGTCTAGGAATCTGATGCTTGAACCATAAAATTCTCTACCAGCTTATGCATGTTTGCATCATCGCAAGTTCTAGATGCACAATACCTGGGAGCAGAGTTGAACCAATTAACATCATATGCTGTTACTTGAGTTGATTAAAATTTCCTTCTCCTGACAATGCCTTAGGTTAGGTCAATGTTTCTTGTGACTTTTCTATGGAGTCAAACTTCATCTCATTTTGTTGGAGATGTTTCCACTAGTTGATGACCTTGTTTTATTGAGTGTCTAACAAGAAATTGACAATGGGGTGCTTAGCAATTTCTAAAAGCGTGATGGAATGCCTAAGAAT
Source organism: Gossypioides kirkii (assembly GCA_005610355.1). Lineage (NCBI taxonomy): Eukaryota > Viridiplantae > Streptophyta > Magnoliopsida > Malvales > Malvaceae > Gossypioides > Gossypioides kirkii. The sequence goes on from CP032255.1 coordinate 4,986,914, forward strand.
GTTTTCAGATTACATTATTGTTGAGCATCTATTATAGCTTATCCCTTCATTTTAACTTTTGTTTTGTGACAGAACATGGTGGAAACGACACATTAATGAGGTTGGAGTTTTTACATTTTACAAATAGTCCATGAATAATGTGTTGCTGGAACTTCCATATCCTTGGGCATCATCTTTACTTTTCTGTTTTCTTTTCTTTTCTTTTCTTTTTCCCTCAAGTAAATTTGGAGGTCAGCTTCTTATCAGTGAACATACAGCCGGTTTCATTGGCTTGTCCTGTTAGTAATGGGATGTAACAGTTTTTAAGACCCAAAATGTGTTGATGAATTGGAAAATTTAATGAACTATGTTTTTATGCATGTTGTCTTGATTTTACTTGACCCCTATGACAAATATAACTTAATAACTATGTTTAATGTTGTGTGATACAATATGTTTGATATTATAACAAGCAGGACTTGAAGTAATGTGGATACAGTGCTTCGATTTGAGAACCAACCCATCATTTAAAAAAAAAAAAAAAAAAGGAGAAATCCAGGTTTCATTTATTTCTGAAAATGATTTCTGTTTCCTTTTTGTGTTTGTTTGAAAACAGAAGGTAAAAATGTTTCAAACGGTTGAAAGGTACTTTTTTAGGCATATAACTTGTGAAAGTAAGACCAACAACAATGAACACTTGAACTAGCATGTAGATTTTTACTAATTCTAAACATAATTTCCTTCATTGCTTAAAGAAAGGGTAGTCAATTACTGATATAAGAGCAACACAGGTACTTAAAAGCTAGGACATAACACTTGAGAAGTGGTGTTAACTAAAACTCAGTCTCAAGACTCGTCTGTTTCTTCCTTGTACCCTTATTTATCTTCCGAATCAGACATAAAATCACTGGAAAGGTCACCATTTGTTGCTGCTTGTTTATCTGCAACCTCCATATCTTCCATTTCATCTCTTTCGGCAACTTCCTTCTCCTGTTCTTCCACGTCCCTGCTGTTATCATTGGTTGCTTCAAATTTTTGCTGATTGACTTCATGTGTGTTATTACTGGCTTCTCCATTGACACCAGTGTTTTCTGATACTTGTCTTGCCTCGGAGTTATCTTGGTTGGTGGACATTGCCTCAGAGTTTTGATGCCTCAACAAATTAGCTGTTGCAAGATCCATTTCCTTCCTCGGACCTGTTTCGGGTTTGCCCCACTCTTCCATGCTTCTTACAACATCTTGATATTCTGTTGAAAATATTCTACTTGTGCTTTCCACTCCATCTATTTCAGAATTTACACTCTTCAAACATTTTCCAACATTCTCGAGGAATCTCTTCTTTGCAAATATCATCCCTTTTGTTGTGCTTAAATTTCCAAATCTCTCTGCTAAGCTTGAAATCTTACTACTCTCATCCGTTTCCAGTTTGTTCCTACCTTGATGACTTGGTTGGCTTTTATGAAGCTCACCTTCTTGTTCGGGACTACTCTTGTTTTTGCCTTCATCCATGTGCTCAAATGTTACAGTAGTTTTTGCATGATTCTTTTCCATATCCGTTGTTGTATGTTTAGAATTCATTTCATTTTCAAGAGTAGTCTCACCCTTTTTCTCATCTCCATTTTCAACCCATTCTCTGTTTTCTTCCTGATGTTGAGGATAACTGGATTTAGTTTCGTCCTGACCTTTTGTAGAATTATCAGCACCTCCACCATCCTCGTGGGCACAGCTCAACGCTGTCTTTGGCTCCATAATTGTTATATTTATTGGAGGATTTGCTGGGTGATGAGTAGTGAGAGAGGAGGAGTTGAGGCGGTGCTTCAAGTTCTGGATTTCATCCTCCTTTTGCTTCAAAGTTGCTATTAAAGCTGTGAGCTGAGGATTTTGGTTTCTGGAATGTCGGAGGAGTTTGATCTGGTTTTGTTTATCCACCAGTTCAGACTCCATGGTCTTTTGCTCGTCTTTGAGGGAATCAATGGTAGATAGCATTTCCAAGAGCCTATGATCCAACTCCATTTTCTGCTTTCTAAGAGAGTTCATCTTTGCTTTTGTCTCTTCAGCTTTCCCTTTCAGTTGTTTGGTGTATTCTGTTTGTTTCTGTAATGAAAAACACAACACAACATGTAGAACCCTTCAAAACAAAATATATGTGTTATATATGATAGAAAAGCAGGGAGACCTGCAGCAGGAGCTGAAGGGAAATGAGGTGATGGTTGTTCTCTTGGAGGAGGAGGTTGAAAATGCGTCTCTCGCGGAGCTTGTGGAGGGCCATAATAGCCAGCATTGCAACCCCAAAGGCCAAAAGCAGCACCAACCCACAGGGTCTTGGCCTCTGCTGCCCGTTTCCATTCCCTTTCTGAGATATTAATAATCCTCCCATTGCCATTGCTCTCTCCTTTTTCAGATATCAACAACCAAGTAAGATAGAGAGATGTTTAAATAAAAAAGGAGGATATTTGGTGTTGCTTAACTTGCTTGTCATGTAGAAAGAACCATGCAACTACTCTCCACGGACCACCAGCATGGGAGTTGTTTTCAGGCCCTGATTCTGGACTCCACACACACTGCGTTCATTGTTTTAATGTTCACCTCTTCTTTTTACTACGATAGTAATAGCCCCCGTCCCCTCCCCTCCCCTCCATAGCTCCATTGTTGTTCTGAATTGCAGGCATCTATTTAGATTAACTACTCTGAAAACACTCCAATATCGTCAAGTGAAAAATCAGTTGGGATAAAAGTTGCATCGGATCAAAACTCTGAGCTGATTTTATTTAAATGAAATTTTTATTAGAAAATTCAGGCTTAATTAACAATAATTAAGGCTTTGATGGATTTGCCATAGTTGAGTAGAGATGAAGGTGGTGGTGTCGTTTAAACGCCATTGGTGTTGTTTAACCCCCAAAATCCCAACCATTTTTTGGATAATCTTCTCCCTGCAATCCATCTCCTAAAAACTCTTGATTTCCCAGCCCAAGCATCCTCTTTCATTAAACCTTCAGTATACTCCCGCCTCTTGAAAGCATGCACATACCTTCAATCTTTTCCTCACGGGCTCCCACGCCCACGTCATTATATCTGATCTCCACATGGATCGTTCTGTAGGTATCAGTTTATTTGCTCTGTACTTTGTGTACTGATTTTAAAGAAACTCGGAGAGTTATCGATACGTTGCGTGTAAAAGATGATAATTCGTGTCCGTTGATGGTTTTGGAGTATATTAGAGCTGGAAAACCAGAGAGTTGAAGTGCTTCAACTGTTTCTCGAATTAGTGGGGTTGGGAGTTGAGCCTAGTGGGTTCACTCTATCTGCTGTGATCAAGGCCTGCTCGGTTCTTGGGATGTTACACTTGCGACAATATTGACAGCTTGTGGGAGTTTAGGGTGGTTGAGGCAGGGGAAGCAAGTGCATGCGCAGGTCATTACTTGTAGACTTGGTGATGCGGTTCTAGAATGGTCTCTTCTTGACATGTATGGCAAGTGCGGGTTGGCTGAGGAGTCTCAGCATGTTTTCGATAGGATGGCGAAGAAGGATTCACTTGCATGGGCTGCCTTACTTGGTGTTTACTGTCAGAATAAAGACTGAATCTGTTGCTAGAAAATTTGGAGAAATGCGTGATGAAATTAATTCGTGCATGTGCAAGTGCGGCTGCTTTAACACAAGGGAAACAAGTTCATTGCCAGTATGCGAGAAGGATTGGTTGGAGAAATGTCGTTGTAGAATCAGCCTTGGTGGATCTTTACGCAAGATCCGGGGCTATTGTTGTAGCGCATCGCATCTTCATGCAGATGTCATGGAGCTCAATGATCTAGGGGTTTGCTCAGAATGGAAGAGGAGGAGAAGCTCTAACCACATTTAATGAGATGATGGAGGGCACGGAATCTGTTTCTATTAATTAATTAATTAATGGATTAGTATTACACTACATTAATTAAAATATTTAAATAAACATAAAAATAAAAACTAAAACAAACAGGTTCCATGCCCTCCATCTCGGGAAGCAGAGATTAAAGCAAAAGAATCATTCGATTAAGTAAAACAACACAACTATTAAAAATTAAGACTGCTAAACCTTACTAACCACAAATTTTGATTGTCATTGTATCCAATCCAACTTTTATCTGATTTCTCAACATTCTTCGTTCAGCAGTATGTGTATATATTTAAACAACATATCAATAAAATGAATAGCCAGGAATGGTATGGGAAGAAGATGCAATTTGAGTTCATGGTATCTTATCCGTCCAACAGAAGCAAATACCCTCTTCTGCTACGACCTCCTTTATCATTATCAGAGTGCTGCCGCCATGGTTCTTCTTGCCGCCTCACGCTTCATCTCGTCAGCTTTACCGCTACCTCTGAAATACATGTAAACTTGCTGCAAATTCGAAAGAGAAAAAGAAAACTCAAGGCTTTAGAAGAAACGAAAAATGAGGAAGTTTTGCTGAAAAAGTAATCAAAGACGAGGAATTTGTGACCTGAATAACCCAGACACTGAGCAATGATTCAATGCAGAAAAATCCAAAACCAATGAAGTAGAATATCTGCAAGTCAAAATGAAGCATACCATGTCAAGTCTTCTCAGAGATTGTACTGAAGTAAAACCCGAAACAACAATTGCAGGCAAAGTATCCTAATGGCCTAAAACTTACCCCGGCCAAAGCATCGTGGCCGATGAGATCAATCGCAGGCAAAATGCCTCTGCACCGTTAACACATCAGCTATAGATTACCATAGAGGTACAAGAATACAAGATTCAAGTAGATTCTATAATTTTTTTGGTAAAAAAAAACTGTTCAAATATGAAATGGATAAAAACATATTTTCCAATGTGGTTGAAAATTCAGGGATAGATTTGCTTCTCCTTCAGATTCTATAAAACTGTAGAACATAAAACATGTATGAATATTCAGGTAGAAACATTCAAAAACCCACCAAGGAAATCTTAGGTTTTAAAAAGGCAAGATATCCACTTTCTAAAAATTGTTACCTTCTCTATAAAAAACCAAAAAAAAAATGTAACAATCAAAATCCTATAGGGAGGAAAAAGTTCTAACACACTTACGCAAGGGATTTCCCCTTGAAAATAATTGGGGGAGCAACTGAAGCAAAGATGCAAAAGCCAATATGCAACTGCGAGGAGGAAGAGAGGAATCAGAAATGAGAAGCTGTCTAATATGTCTTCCATGAATATAGAACAAGTACAGTGAGAATGCAAGAAGCATACCAAGTAAAACAAAAAAAACCATCCAAATTTCAACGCACTATCAGTCCTGTAAAGTGAGCAGGAACATAGCAACACAAGATAAGATTAAGGAATACAAGAAAGGCTTACATTTATAATCATCGAAATCAAGACAGTAGAAATAATTGCACGAAGTACTACAATCTTTATAAGCAATAATTGGACAGATACAGTTTTTAGTTACTTGTAAACCAAATAAGGAATAAACCAAAAGTAGTACCTCATAGCACGATAGAGAGGGCGATACCACATTACGTAGCCTCCAGGGACCCCAGATATGAAATATATAATGGCAAGAAACCATATTGTTGGACCTGGAATAAAATATAAACTTGTACTATGATAAAGATGTCAAAATAGAAATTAAACACTTAACGGATTAAGCACAATACTAACTTTCAAAACCCACCTTCTCCTTTGATCCAGGCTGTAGTAACAGCTACCACATTCCAAGTCAGACAAAAAACCAAACCTTCCATCCAAATAAAATTACGACTTAAGTCAGCATTGGCCATAATAATAAATTGGCAATTTAGACGTTTTTCAAGATGTGAACATTACAGCCAATACAAATCACATTTTTAACTGAAAGACTCGCAGAAGACTTATATGTAAGAAGAGCAAGAAAAAAATGGAAAAAGAACAAGGCCAAACCAAAACCAACATCCAAGCACTCCATTTTATACCGGTGAAAGTTTTTTCAAAAGAAACAGAAAAACCTGAACTTGAACTCACCTAACAATGTTGTGAAAGCAACATACTGGATCTTTTGTAGGTGGACTGGTATTTCATTTGCAATATCATGATGGATGATAGGAAAATATGGTGGCCAATTTTTCTCCTCTATTACAATTCCAGCTGCCAAGAACAAGGCAAGAACACATGTCAAAATCAAACTGGTAATGCACAAACTCGTGACTCATCAAGATAAAAAATAAAAAAGAACCTACCTCGTGATATTGCATCCTCTTTCCTTCTCAATTCCTGCAAAATATAAAGAAATATTCAGTTACTATGAGGACAAATTATTCTAAGAGCAAAATGAATAGCAAAACCACCTTACATACAACACAGTTACATATTGCATCAGAACATTTAAGAATCAAGTCATTGCATAATTTAGTATTTTCATAATAAAAATCCTACAGAACATAAAGATATTTTACAAGCATTCAGACAGAAAAACTAAACTGAAATATGAATAAGAAATTCAGATTCAAAAACTACGGTTTTGATTTTTTTGTGCCAAGATAGCAATATTTAAATTACTTCAGAAATCTGTATAATTTGTAACCGCAATCCGAAAGGAACAAATTATCACAATTGATACCCAATACCGCAAGAATAAATCGGAAGCACGAGATTTATTATTCATGGGCCAGCCTCACTCAAGTGTAAACAGACAACAACAAATTACCTGTTCACGCTTATTCAGTTCAGCCTCTTTTGCTTTAAGTTCCTTCTCTCTTGCTTTTAGATCCTAGATTTGATAAGACAAAAACATCAAAAGAAGTCTTTTGCTTAAACATAATATCCAAATACATGACAAACGGCCATCCAATATATGAAAGCTTTTATGATACCTTGGCAGAATCAAGAGGAATATCTACGGTTGCACCACGGTCATATGGTTCAGGAGGAAGGGGCGAAAGCCTTGATGTTGCAGGAGGAACACTACCGGGGTTCTATATTGTGTATTTTACAAGCAAGACTTTAAGCATTTGCACAGGAGCATTAATTTATGCATACAGAAGCACAACACGTATAGCAGCATATATAGGACACAAAAGTAAACCAGTCACATGATAAAGTATTACATGGTCAACAAGCAGTCTTGCAAAAAGTTTCACAAAGCATGCAAGGTATAAGTTAATGGGAAATCAGGTCCCATGCAACATATGCAGTGGCCGGGAAGGGTTATAAATTCATCCAAGAAAAAAATTCTGGCACCGGTATCAATGCTAACAGTAGCAACCACCTCAAGACCATTAAAAACGAAGCATTTCCAATCATATCAAACATTGATAGCATCTTCGCCGTAATGATAACCAATTTTTCATCATTGCAACCACCACTAAGCTACAATTTAGTGCACTACCATTAATTAGTTAGAATAAAGTCAAAGCATGATTATCATGAGAAAATCGATGATCAACTTTCACTTGTCATTGCAACCAACCTATGCATTACTAGACACATACAGAAGAGGTTAGTATGTTAACCATTCTCCACCTGTCACCAGATTTTTCTATTTATTATTCAAACATTATGCAGATAGAGGTAACCAGACAATTGTAGGAAAAATAGTACTTACAGTAGTATAAAAGGCACCTCCACCATAATTTGATTGCCCCGATCCTTTCCTAACTGCTGGGTCCTGCGATAAATAAAATGGAAACATACAGATCATTCCAAGCAAAAACAATAATTAAGAGCATTAACAAAAAAATCATCATGCAAAAGTTAAATCACTACTAATTTTGAAGGGATACCATGACGAGGTTCAGTGTGTTCAAACTCAAGAAAAACAAGTAAACCATATTCAACAAAGAAAAGCCGTATACCATGAATTCACAGCATCACAAGCATCAGTTTTACGTATCAGAAACAAAGCGTATTATTAGAATACTGGCATTATTAGAGTCTAAGGCAGTTTCTTTCACTTCGTAGCTTTACATTTCCCGCAATGAAGAAAAAAGTACATGAATACAGTTACTAGAACTACATTATGGAAAACAAGAAATCCTACATAAAATGAACTAATTTTAACATAAAAAAAATTCCAATCAGCAGCGCAAATGAAACAGATCTAGCAATTTAGCTAATCAGTCATCCAAGTCAAAAAAAAAACCTACGGATCAAATCTCGCCGGAAGAAAACAAAAAAATGTGCAAATCTACAATCGGTGGCACTGGCATTTATGAAAAAAATGGAATATGAACACGTTAAAACGTGCATACGAAACTTACTGAAAAAGGATTGACCTCTTCCTCCGCGAAAGGGTTAGCATCCAAGCGACTCATCGAATCTCAAAAATGAAACTGCCAACACTAAGGCAATGGGATATAGATCTGAATTTGAGACACTGAGAATAAAAAAGGTTTGGTGACAATGATAGTTAAAGGAAAGTAAAAGACGGATTTGGAGAAGATAAAGGGTAGAAAGAAGTGTGACCAAAGTAAAAGGATGGAATAATCCGCGGTTGGGGTTATAAATAAGAATCGTAATGGGCTTGAATTATGTCCAATTTTTGCCCAATTCCGCGTCTTTCTTTGGCGGTTAGCATTGTTCCTTTTGTATTTAAGAAAAATGGATTAATTGCACATACGTTTTCAAACTATTGTTTCTGTGTTGAAATTTGTCACTAAATTTCAAAAATCGATCAATCAAGTCCCTTGAGTATTAGATTATTGATCAAAATTTAAAATTCACAATTTAGAATTGATGTGTTAAAAGAAAAGAGAGACAATGTTATTAAATTTTTTGAGAATTATTTTTTTAACATGTAAATCCAAAGCCTTTCATATAATAAATGGATAGATGGTGTATTTATCTGTGGTTAGTGTAAAAATAACAGTGGCGGTAAGATTAAATACTGTAGCGTGAGACAAAAGGTAAGCTAAACTCACCGCACTGCCCATCCAAATTCACACTGAATCAATAGAAAGATCTTATTGATATGATAGTGATATTTTAAGGATTTAATTATAATGTTTTAAAGTTTGAAGAGTAATTTAAAATTTAGAATGAAAATGTTGGGGATAATTAATCATTTTGTTTTCGTAATTGGGGATAATTAATCTTAATAAATATATTTGTTGATTTCTTTATTTTAGATCTCTTTAACAATGGCTACGTGTAGGAAGTAATATCAAAGTCCATGTTTAATTGGTCGACATGCAAGTAAGGTTAGTCAATAATGACTAAACAGCGAACATGACCTTAGAGATTAAGTTACTCGTGATGAGAGTCATGCTGTTGAAACAAAAAGGATGTTTGATTTGGATGCTAATTTTCTCTCTCTTAAAAAAATTACATAGTGATACTTTAATTAAAAAAACATAAAATAAATTAAAATACAACATAATATTGATAGTTGATATGCAATTAATTGAGATATCAATATAAAATAAAGGTTTTTTTAAGGAATTTGTTTCTATAAATTTAAAAAATTATAAAAATAACTCAATTTTAATATTAATTATGGGAATAATTTGATTTCTACAGTAAAGTTGGATGTTGTCATTTTTTCCAAGTGACAACACTCTAAAAATCCCTCCAATCATGCTTTAATCATTACAAAAAAAAATAGTACCGTCTGATAAATTGGCGGTATCAAACTAAAGCGTAAAGGACAAAATGTTCAAGGACCCGATGAAGCAATTATCCTTTTTAGATTGATCGAAGAAAGATGTGTGGAGGCACCAAATTAAATTATCTATTTGCATGTTAAGTTTGTCTCATTTTAAAATTCAAATTAAATAGCCCCTAAAAGATATAAAAATGACAAAAATAAATCATTCTCATTTTTATTTTTTAAAAATAAAAATATATAAAATTATTATTTAAATTATCCAAATATATCCCTAAAAAAATTCCTCAAGTTTTCTAATTTTAAACATTTTCAATTCATTCCCTAGTATATTTGAATTTAGATAAACTTGAGAAAAAATTTTGAGGGACATATTGGATAATTTAAATAAGAATTTTATATAGTTTTTTAAGTTTATTGTTTTTAGGAAAAAATGAGAAATGTTTATTTTTATTATTTTTATATATTTTAAGGGTTATTTAAATTTAATTTCAAAAGGAGATAGATTTACCATGTAAATAGATTAAAATTTTAATTTAGTTTTTTTTATTTTTTATAATGATTAAAGCATGATTTGAGATATTTTTAGGGTGATGCCGCTTGAGAAAGCGGCGACATCAAATTTTAATGTAGAAATCAAGTCATTTTCATAATTAATCTTAAAATTGAGTCATTTTCATAATTTTCTAAATTTATAGGGTTAGATTTTTAGGAAAACCCGGATCAGTTGATTCGTGATTTGTTATCAATCAATTGAATTAAATTAAAAAAACAATCGAAGAGGTTTTTTTAAATATATAAAATTTTAAACAATGGTTTAAAATTTAAATTGATCTGAAAGTAAGAAATCAGTGGAATAAAAAATTGATGATGTATGATTGGACTACCCATCCCATCCAGCTTATAGAAAATGAATGAATAAGGGAGAGATCCAGCACTGAGGATATCCCCAGCCTGAAGGGTAAAGAGCAGTTATTTAAAGCCCAACAACAAATATTTTAAGTCCAAAAGGAAGCCCATATCTAATAACTGAAAACTGACAAATCAACAGCGCAGGTGAAGGTGGAACCAGCCACCCATTCTCCTCACCAAAGCCATCGCAACATCCTCATCTCTTTTCACTTGTTTCTTTCATCCACCACCTGAAAAGAGAAGCTAGAAATAGAAAGGAGAAATGATGCAATCTCGCTTTACCTCTGTTGTTCGTGCCATATCATCCGCCGCAAAGGCAAGGCCCTTCTCATCCACCATCGATTCGCCTACCCCCACCAAACCCGATTTCCCTCCCACCCTTGCCGGCCTCCGGGCCCGCCTTGCTGCCGAATCTCCCACCCTCTCCGATTTTTTCGGTCTCCAAACCAATAACCTCTATTCCGTCGAAGTCGGCACCAAGAAAAAACCGCTCCCTAAGCCCAAATGGATGAGAGAATCCATTCCCGGCGGCGAAAAATACGTTCAGATTAAAGCCAAATTAAGGGAATTAAAACTCCACACTGTCTGCGAAGAAGCTCGATGCCCCAATCTTGGCGAGTGCTGGTCCGGTGGCGAGACTGGGACCGCAACTGCCACCATAATGATCATGGGTGATACTTGTACTCGCGGTTGCAGGTATTCCCTTTTTTTTTAAGTGAAAAATAAATGTAATGCCTATAAATATATATACTTATCAAATTTTATTGTTTGTGGTCTTCCCAGGTTTTGCAACGTGAAGACGTCGCGAACGCCGCCTCCACCAGATCCCGATGAACCGAGGAATGTTGCGGAGGCAATTGCATCGTGGGGTTTGGATTACGTGGTGATTACGAGCGTGGACCGGGATGATTTGGCTGATCAAGGAAGTGGGCATTTTGCGGAAACCGTTAAGAAGTTGAAAACTTTGAAGCCAAATATGCTTATAGAAGCCTTGGGTATCAATTACATCTTAAACTTTACTTAAATTTTTACTTATTGGCATGTCCTCTGACACTGAAGGTTGAAGCTTAGCTCCTTTCTATATATAGATAATAAGTAAATGGCCTTGTAGAAGTAAAATCCTTAATCAAGTTTCGGCATTTATAGTTGGTAGGGATTTATTTTCATGAAATTATATAGTTTGACATAAAAAAAATTGCAATGAGGTGCTGTTCTTGCTTATTTACCTCTTTAGGATTTCTAATCCAGTCTGAGTTCGTACATCTTAGCTGATTTTGGCTTGGACTGTTTTCAATCTTTTAGTTCCTGATTTCCGGGGAGATGCTGGCTGTGTAGAGAAAGTTGCAAAATCTGGATTGGATGTCTTTGCTCATAATATTGAGACTGTCGAAGAACTTCAAAGGGTTGTACGTGATCACCGTGCTAATTTTAAGCAATCTTTGGATGTTCTAATGATGGCCAAAGAGTATGCTCCTGCTGGAACACTTACCAAGACTTCAATTATGTTAGGATGTGGAGAAACACCTGATCAAGTTGTGAAAACAATGGAGAAGGTCAGAGCAGCAGGTGTTGATGTAATGACATTCGGTCAGTACATGAGACCATCAAAGCGTCACATGCCCGTATCAGAATATATTACACCTGAAGCTTTTGAAAAATATCGAGCCCTTGGCATGGAAATGGTATGCCTGTGATGTTTGATTCTAAAACTTATATTTTTCTTCATTAATTGCCAGCCATATCCCTGCTCATATTGATTGAATGCCTAACCGGTTTACCTTATCTGGTTTCTTTTGATAATTTTCTTAGTCTGTCTTTGGCTTGGTTGACTACAATTGCTTGTTGAAAGAAAAAGGGTCTCTTCCTTTAATGGATCTTGTTAAGTTGCTTTTACCAATGGTTCTTAAGTGCTTTTGCAGAAGGGATCTAAAATTGAGAAATGAAAATGTTAGAATGTATGACAGTATAATTGCCAATGCTAGCCTTGCCAGCTATATTCATCTCATCTTTTTGCTTTCTCCTTTTAAAACACCTGCCATTCGTGATTGGAGCTGACAGTTAACGAGTTCTAATAATTTGTACTGCTGGCACTCGTATCCATTCCAGGTTGATGTATTGCTTTCTCAGCATATTCTTAAAAGTGATTTTTAAGATAAAGTTTTTTTTATTTGCATTCATAAATTTGCATACATGATGTTTATAAGTTGTTTAAAATGATATTCGAAGTCATATTATCAACTAGTAAGCTACAAGCCTACGAACAACCATATTATTTATTTTATAGAAGATAATGAAATAATAAAAATAAAGAGATGAAATCTTCACTGGTATGTCTAAATTCCTAATACTGATAGGGGTATATTGCTAATTGTTTTTCTTTGCTTTTATGCATAGTCTTAATTAGTTTACACATCATTCTGTAAGAACTCTTTAAGTTTCTTTTCTTAAATAAATATACTAGTTTGCGATTGCAATAGTGTTTCTTTTTTGCCAGAATATTGAATCAGCTATTGAAGTTGTGATAGTACTTAGTAAAAAAGTGTGAATATGCAGGGATTTCGATATGTGGCATCTGGTCCCATGGTCAGGTCATCCTACAAGGCAGGAGAATTCTACATCAAATCTATGATAGAATCTGATCGTTCTGCTGCTTCTTCATAGTTCCTTTTCTCTTCATTCCCTATGTTATTCTTTTTCTTTGGCTATCATTAACTTGCTTCTGATACTACACAGTTTGGCTAATAAATTGGTTTGGAGCCTGGCATCCAATGATTCGGTACTCCAATTGTTGCAGTATATTGGCACCAATTTCTAATTGAGATTTGTATTGTATTTGTTGATGTTGTAATTATACGTAAGCTACACTTTTGGTGCTTTATAAAACATTATGATCAAGGTTTAGGTCTTAATTGTATAATCATGCATTTTTGCCCCCAAAGTACTATGCAAGTGTTTTCATTCCCATTCCATAGGGTGTTAGATTTGTGATCATGCTCAAGCTCCTTAGACATTGTATTAGAGAGGAAACATTTTATTTTTCATGCTTGTGCCAATAAGCTACCAAATGCTTAGACTTTGTTAGGCTTACTAAAGGACTTCAGTATATGCATGAGCTTATATTTTGACTTGTCCATATAGTATAGGGTGGAATTATGAAAAGAGAGTTGTTTAGGATCAAAATGGGAGAGCAATGAGGCCCCCAAATCCTTTTGGACCACAGCACATTTTTAGGCCCTTAGTTTGCAGTCTATGGGTTTAGGTTGCTCAATTAACAGCTCATATACGAAGAACAAAGAAAGAATGGACATGCATGGATGGATTTAGACCCTTCCTTTAGTTAGTGTTGAGTTGTTTGGGATTAGTTTGAACTTGTTGTCGCCATTATAAAGTTAGATGGAATATTTGATGGGACGATAATTTTGAAGTTAATTCAAAAGATTGATTCACACACTTGTATTAAGATATTGCAAATATTCCTCTGTGAATTCCATCTCGTTTGTCCCCCCAAAAAAATGCAGCAAATGAAAATGTCAGTTTTCTTAAAATGCAAATGTACAAATATAAAAATATCCTGATGCTTTTTTTCCATGCCATGCATGCTTCTTGTCTCAGTTGCAGCATCAGCTTAAGCTTGAAGGTACACCAATGCTTTGGTTCTGTTGATGCAGAGGTCTCAAGACACGGTCTGGTGGACATGGCACCAGAGCCGGAGTAGGATGTGCAATGAAAGTAGGAGTTTCCTCACCAGGCATTAAAACTGATACTTCATTCGCATAAACTGTCATCTGCATAATTGAACAGATTTTTCAATGTTTAAGCAACAAAACTGCCAAGTAATTGTAAAGAAGGAAGAGGATCCAAATCAGTGAAGGTACATTAATTCATGAAACCAGACAAAGTCTTAATTGTGGTTTAACTTTTATTATTATAATTCATGGAACCAGACAAAGTCTTAATTGTGGTTTAACTTTTTATTATTATTATATTGTTCTTCCATTAACCAAGGGAGTTGAAGACCTTAGAAGAGACAAAAGGATGAGTTTTGCATTCTTGGGATACAAGCATAAATAGCATAAAAAAAATAATTGAGGTAAGATAAGAATAATTATATGTAGCCAACACCATTCCCCACTAATAAAACAAAACCATTGTCTGCAAAATTTTCTTCCTTTTCCCCAAAAATCAAGGGGTGGGGGTTTCCAACAACCGGATGACATTGCAAAATAGGCACAACTCAACTAGGCAAGTAGCTAGCAAGCAAAGCTAAGATGATATATTATTAAACTAAGGGACAGATGAAGGGGTGCCATGCTTTGATGATACAAAGTGGGGAATCCACAGCACCATATGTTAGTATTATTCTATGCCTCAGCCAAGTAACACATCAGGTGATGGTGTTGGCCAATGGCTTAGCCAAAACTTGCATCCAACCAACAGTTCAGCATGGAACGCTCCACCCTTTTGTCAATGCAGTTAATGCAAAAGGACATTAATATATAGGATATGGCATTAAAGATTTTGTTGCTATCCCCTGTTAAGATCTTAAGGCGATGTTCATTCATTTTGACCCCCCCTCCCCCCCAGTTGCCGACTCTTGATTGGATGGAAGCTCAAAAAGTCAAAATGATGGGAAAGATTTAGATATTAAAAAATAAACAAAAGTTAGGCAACACTTCAAGTCTGCCGGTCATTAAGTGTGACATTGGGGACAAAAATCACATGCTGGTGATGCATAATGCTCTCATTACCCCTATGAACCCACATAGACAGCATACAGATATAATTCTTATCTTGTGTTCTGTATCTATGTTATAAGATATTATTACTATAATAATACATAATGCATACCTCTGTGTGAACTGAGAATTCCGAGCCATCCACTGCCATCTTCCATGGCATCTTCCATGGAGATGATGGGTATGCCTTATCCTAAAATTAACCCACAATCCTCAATCAACTAATTAAGCTAAACCCTAAATGCTATTAGAGCCATATAGCATAATACCATGGAGGCAAACAAAAAGGCCATGGTTTCACGAGTGAGAAAAAGGAGGCATGGCAACTGGCAAGATGGTCAGCATACATGTAGAAGATGGGTCCTTGCCACTTACCTTTTTGTCCAAGGAAAAGAGATTTTGTCCTCAACAAAGACCAAAAACAAAGTTGTCCACAAATTGAAATACTTAAATAACCCAATATACACGCAGTTGAAGGTTACTGTATGATAGTATCAAAGACTAAGTTCAAGCCTTCATAATGGAGGTCCTTATACTATAAATTAGATTATATTTTACATTCTCTACTAAAAAAATGGGCAAAGTAATCATTGTACATTAGATAAAAAAATAAACAAATCTGATTTTGTATATCAACACGCATGTCATTGCCTAACTATTCTGGTAGTCAAGCTAGTTTTAACAATGAAAATTTTAACAGAAAGAAATAATTTGTTATTTGATATAACGTATAGAGATTAATTTACTTATTTTTTTTAGTAAAAGAGACAAAATACAATCTGATTTTTTGTACAAGTCCTCCATGATTGATGATACTTTTTTTTATCCCCAAATCTCGTCATGGGGTGGGGGATGTTCAAAAGATGAGGGAGGGAGAGAAAAGAAGAGCAGCCCAAACTTTATGATAAAGGTCTAGTAATGAAATGGATTAGTTTTGATGCAACAATGCAGTGTGCATAATGATCAGTCAAAGTGATGCACCAAATTAGCTATAATTACAGACACAACA
Source organism: Gossypioides kirkii (assembly GCA_005610355.1). Taxonomy (NCBI): domain Eukaryota; kingdom Viridiplantae; phylum Streptophyta; class Magnoliopsida; order Malvales; family Malvaceae; genus Gossypioides; species Gossypioides kirkii. The sequence goes on from CP032255.1 coordinate 5,003,101, forward strand.
AAAGAAGAGTCACAATCATGCTGCCAAGCCCACTCATTAACTCTGCTAAATAGCAAATTGCAAGAAACATGTATAGAGATTGAAAGAGAGTGAAAGGTAACCATAACTAATTTTAAAGTTTTCATGTATAATCCTTTTCTACTATTCTGGATCACTCATTCCATTTTGTTTCCACATACCAAGAAAATCTTATGCCAAATTTCAAGAGAGAGAGAGCTTACTTTGGGAGAAGGGTAATTAAGCTTGGCATTGAAAATATTGTGAGACTCAAGGTCATTAGGGGTTGTAGAGGTATCGGACGTTGGCCTGAGAAACCTCTCGAAGATAGCCATAACAAGGAACATTGATATGAGAATTGCAGTAGCTACAAACCCAAACGACACCGCATTCACCGAGTTGTCGAAACGTCTCCAATGCTCTTCCCTCTCTAAACTCAATGGATCCACTGTGGCCGTGGGTGGCACCGTTTCCCAGTAATATTCACCACCCATTAACCCAAAAACACACCAACCAACCTTGTTGTATAAGCAGCAGAATCAAGCAAAAACACTTGTAAACATGGTCAGAGAGCCATCCTATTCCCATGTATGCATGTAGAATGATAGTATCCTATCCTCCATTAATTATAACATGCCTCAACAAAAAAAAAAAACACCCACTTCAAGTTTGAGGCACTGGAATCTTCTTTCTCTCAAGGTTTCGCCTTTACTTTTATATATAATATGGACCAACACTTTGAATGTTATGCACCAACACTTTGAATGTTCTTTGCCCTTCAAGCCTTTTAAGAAGAGAGGATGGATGAACAGGGTATTACGCCGGTTGAAAATGAGAGAGCTTTTTTGGGTTGTCTGAAAAAATAGACCTTTTTTTGCTTCTTCTGACTCACCTCTTGGCTCTTACAATTCAATCTTTGCATTCTCCCACATATATAATATAGATATAGTTAGTGTTGTCCAAGAATAATTTAAATAAATTAATGCAGCATTTACTCCAAATATGATGCTACCAGAAAATTTGTCACTAAACAAGAATCACTATCATTACCGGAGTTTAGATTTTTTTATTGACTGACACTAAGTTAGAATCTTACTTAAATCTAAGGTTTTGGTACATATTTTTGTCTTATTTATGGGAAAAATTCGTTTTAAAAATTCTCAGACGGGATTTAGTAGTTCTTAGCAAGATAGATATGTGTTTACCGTTTATTAATTACAAAATTAATTATGAATTGATTGAGTTTTATTTCGATTGATATTAATATTGAATGTTTTTATCCACTAATGTAACATGACAAATAATCGTGAATGAAATTATCATCATTTGATGTGTGAAGGGCATGCATTTTGAAACTCATTCTGTCATGTATTCCATCAATACAAAATTATTATATTCAGGTGAATTCCACATGAATTTAAGGGTGTGTTCATACTTGAAGAACATCCACACTTAAAAAGTATATGCTCAGTCATTTTGAAGAGAAAATTATTAAAGAAGAAAGATATTGATATTTTATTTTTATTTTTTTCGTTTTAATAATAGAGTAATAAAAAGTGTTGGATAAAGTCTAACCTATTATACTGATATACAAAATAGAAGTGAAAATTAGTAATTAGAGTCTCCAAATTTGATAGTGGGAAGCAACCAACAACAGAGGATCTCGTTACATGAACCATGAGGCAGTCCCATATGTGGTGCGGTGTACAGTGGTCCAAATCAAGGTAGAACACTTCACATGCCTCCCGTGCATGACTTTACAGCCACAGGGGACGGCCGACCACGTAAAACACGTGTTATCAATCTGTGTACTAATCCCATCACGCCACCTGCCCATATCTTATTCAACTCTCATCTGCCACCCCCACAACTCTAGGATTTGAGATTAAATCTTGACCGTCAATGGTCCTTGGGCTTATGTGGGGTCAGCTCACATGGCCCGTGATAGTCTTGGGCTCATGTGAAGTCTTAACTGCTAACCACCTTTTATTTTTATTTTAATTTTAATTTTTTTTCCTTTAGCTCTATCATTCTCTCTCTTCTTTTGATGGTGCGGTGTGTGTATAGTAAAGAACAGAACATGATGGTTAGGTCGTGTAATGAAATTATGGGCCCACTATTTTGAGAACTGGGCCTCCGTTTGTTGTCCATTACAAAATTTTCATGCTTTTATATAAAATTATGCATCTCCGTTTTACGGTTAATGTTCGAGATTTTTAACTGTTTCTCTCAATAATATTATTTTTAAAGTACGAATTTACATTTTCTTTTTAAGAGTGTAACGTGCCTTACCATAACACCTAACCTCTTGTTGGTAATTACTATTTTTTTATTACATGCTTCGCTCAATATTCCTTAATTTATCTTGTTTTAAAAATTAAAATTAAATAGATTTTATATTAATTTAAAATGTGTTAAAATGAAAATATTTATTTAATACTATATCGAATTATTACAACATTTTATTATTTTTTATAGTGATGGTAAATTGATCATAAAGATGAAAAAATTAATGCCAATTTTATTTTATTTTATTTATATAAAACGAATTGCTTTCATTTTAAAACAATAAAAATTAGGGAAATATTAATTTTTTAAGAAATAAAATTTAAGTACAAACTTTATTTATTGTCAAATTAATATATTTAATGAAAATGTGTTGATGTATATATATATTTTCAGGGAAGGTTTCTTTATATCGAGGTAAAATTAAAGTAGTTTTAATGATTTTATATAATTTTTTATGATTAGTATTTCAATAATTTAATTGTTATATTTTATATTTCATTCATATAGGTCATACATGTAAAAGTTGACGTAAATTAAAAATTTATAACTTTTTATTTTATGTAAAAAATTTCAATCGTTCAATAAATATTATTATATACATTATTTAATATCGATGTGATAGAGATATAGGATTGGTTCGAAAATTTACATGCATAACAAGTACGGGCATATTGATAAATTTAATCATTAAAATATTAATTGTACAATCATGTATAAAAAAATGTAAAATTATTTTAGTTTTTCATTGATGTAAGTGAATCACTCCTTTATTTTCATAATAAAAGATATTTACCACATCACATTGTATATTGAATTAAATGTGAATTTTTAGATTTATCATTATTTTTTTTTATAAATTCCATATGTTTGGTAGCAAATTTTTTTAAAAAATATGAACATATAAAAAGAAAAAAAATTAGCTTTTTTTTTAAATTAAGGGTAAACTATTAAAATATTCATTTTAATTTATCTCGGGTTACATTTTAGTCACTTATGTTTAAAATGTTACATTTTAGTCACTTATGTTTAAAATGTTACATTTTAGTCACTTACATTAATGTGTTATAACATTTTAGTCACTAGTTGTTAATTGTCATTAACGGTGCAATGGTAAGTTGACGTGACACGTTAAATCATCATTTCATACAAAAAATTTAGGTTAAATTATACAATTGATCCCCATATTTTTTCGTTTTGAGCAATAATTTTTTCTTTTATGTTCTTTTAACTTTCTTTTTTTTTTCTTTATTTTGCATTCTCTTCTTCTTTTCCCTCTACTTTCCCTTCTCCATCCTTTTTAACATAGTTTTTCTCCATTTGTTAAAACTTTTTTATTTTTATGAAAGATGAAATCAAAATAAAACTTGCTTCGCATATTCTCACCCCACAATTACAAACCCTCATCGCCCTTCATCGTTTTAACGAACCAATTTGGATCTTTCAATGACCTAGTCTACAAGCTCACCTCACTCGAAGACCTCGCCAATTGTGACTTATGGCAATCCACTCTCAACAAATTTTATTGAGCCTGTTCCCTTAACCTCCTAACCAACCCCTATTACCACCTTATCTATCTTACCTACAATATTCTTGCCCTCTTAAAACTACATTGTTTCACGGATTCTTCAAACGAGCTCTACACTCTCAATGACTAAAACAACTACCATAGAAACTTACCCTCAATTTTACCCAAACTAGTTTGGTTCCATGCTCCATTTCTCTCTTTGGTTCATCCATGTTCGACTTCCAATCAAGCTTGCTTGGGAATATCCAAGAATGTTTAAATCAATTTTATCGTTTGCTTAATTTTATTCGTCAGAAAAGAAAAGAAAAGGAAAGGAAAGGAATAATCTACACAATTCTATAAATGTTTGAAAATGAAAAAAAATTGTTTTGAATATAAAGAATTTAATTTATTTTTAGATTTAATTAAGGATATGATTTTTTTCTATTGATTAGTTAGATCCAATTTTAGTTTCAAAATTAGGTTATATTCAAATTGAGATTTGATTAAGAATGATTGATATTCGATTTTCAGTAAAATTCAATTTAGGAATTATGTGAAAGAAATAAATACTTGGTTTATTTGGTAGGCAAATATTATGTTTCTACATTGAAGAAAATGAGAAGAGATAAAAATAAAGGGGAGGAAGAAAAGGAAAAAAAAGAAAAAAAATTGTTCAAAAAAAAGTATACGGACTAGTTTTAACAAATGGAAACATAGAAAAACTACATTAAAAAGATGGAGAAGGGAGGAAAATTAAGGGATAAGGAGAAGAGAATGAAAAAAAAAACGAAAAAAAGAGAGAGTTCAAAGAACATAAAAGAAAATAAACTGTTTAAAACGAAAAAATTTAGGGATCAATTGTATAATGTAACCTAAAATTTTCGTTTGAAATGATGATTTAAAGTACCACATGAGCTTACCATTACACCGTTAACAACAGTTAATGCTCAATACCTAAAATGTTACAACACGATAACGCAAGTGACTAAAATATAACATTTCAAATATAAGTAATTAAAATGTAACATGAAACAAACAAAAGTGATTATTTTGGTAATTTACTCATAATTCAATTATGAAATTATTTAAAATATTATATTTTTACAAAATAATAAATATTATTTTGAAAATATTTTTTTAAATATATACAATCTAAAAATACTTATATAAAATTGGATTTAAACTAAAAATGTTATAATATCTATAATTTCAATTTTATCATTTCAATAAGAATCATATTTAATTTTTATATTAATTATTTTATAAAAATTTTTACCTACATCATGAATATATCGTAATTTAATAAATATATATATATAATTATTTTAGATGTATCTTATTTTTTGTTATAACTACGTGGAGAATGTAGTATGTTTCAAAAGCCCTCTTTATATATATTGTTTCATGTCATAATTTATAAAAGAAATTTAAAACGTTAATCATTCTATTTTATATTATTAATGTATATATTGTGGTGTAATTTTTTTTATATCGTATAATAATTTTGATTAATAACAAATTACAATCATCGATGAACAGACTAATTTTGGATGATTGCAGCAAATATTTGGTCCCAATGACAGAATCCCACATTGATTGTATGGTGGGGGCGCATGCATTATTCATAAAACTAAAATTTATGGATAATAATTTTCCATTTATTTCTCTTTTTATTTTAAGGTGTTCAAATTTCGATTAATATCGAATTAATTGATCGTATCGATTTAATTTAGTCAAAAATCGATTAATGATTTTTAAAAGTTTAGTTATCGGTTAATTCGATTCGAAATCGAGTAATTATCTGAATTAACTGAATTTAATAATTAATAATACAAATTATATGTATATTTTAATTTGATAAATTTAGTTAAATAAAAATTATTAATTTATTTATTTTTGATATGTTTTATATTTATTTTAACAATAAAAACATATAAATTCCGGTTAATTCAATTAACCGACCGAATTAACCAAAATATTTTGATTCAATTATTTTTTTTTGAAAAAAATTTGATAATACTAATTCGGTTCAGTTAACCATTCAATTAGCCATTTCAACAACTTTACTTCTCCCTTTCTCAGTTTTTTTTTGTCAATTAATATAATTAAAGTTCATGCATCAAATTTTATATTGAATCAAAGTTCATGTATAATTTTGAAATTTAACCCTATTATAATATTAATAATTCTATCTACAAAAAAATTATAAATACTATATAATTTTAAAATGAAAAAGGAAAAATTAATAAGAAAGGAAATAAGATATTTGTGAAAATTACGGAAATGATTAAAAATAAAAATGATATTTTAAAAAAAAGAAACGAAAAAAGTGATAATATATGAATATTTATAAAGTGAAAATAGAATAAATAATATTGCTTTGTTTGGTTTTAAAAATCAAATATTTTGATCTTGATTTTGATTTTTTAGAAAATGAAAAACAATGAAAAAGAATGTGTTTGGTTGAAAATTTTAAAAATAATTTTTGAAAATGAAATATGTAAAAGTTAGAAAAAAAAAATTCATTTCCATTGTTTAAAAAAAAAAACATTGTAAAAGAGAAAATTATGAAACCAATAAATTTTAACTTAAAATGAATGGATCTTGATTCAAATTTATATAATCATAAAAAAATATTTTTTTGAGTTTGAAGAAGGGAAAGGAGAAGAAGAAGGAGTACTCGACCTGCAACAAATAGAAGAGGATTTATTCAATCACATAGTTTGGACTTCTAGGATATGACGTCCTTGGGACTTTTTATTTGATTGTATCGAAACACCTAATGAATTGAAATTTTCCTATTGGGTCGTGCCATTTTAGAACAAGTGGATCACTTATGATGTAAAGGATGAGCTTCAAGAGAATGATTCAATGTTCTTACAGAGTGCAATCATGCAGTACTGAGATCTTCCAAAAAACAAAGCTTTTTTTTGAATAGGTCAATCCATTTAGGATATTGCAGATCCATTCTTTTTCCTATTCAAAAATCAATCTTTTGTCTTTGTGTTTTTACATCGAAAATTATTTGCAGATGAAAAGATGTCAAAGGGACTTATTACTTCCCAAACAGATCCTCCTACATTTATATATAAACGCTTTGAGTCCATAATAATAAAAAATTTTAATTTTATTTCTCATGTTTTTATTGTAGAAAAATAGTTACCAAGTATTTTTCATGTTTTCACTATTGAAAAGATTTCTTTATTTTTATTTATCAAACTTGCTTTTTTATTTTTACAAAATAAAAAATGTTATCAAAAACCAAATCGACTTAAGATTTTTTATTTAGTATATATATATATATTATAAGTGCATAAATCTCATACACTATCTGTTAATAATAAAATGACACATTATTAATGTTATTAAATCATAAATATTGAAGGACTTAAAATAGATAGATTTTTTTTGATAATTAAAAGAAGACATAAACCAAAATTTGACTCTTGTACTTTACTTTTGTTATCAGTTTGACCCCTATATTTTAATTTTGTAATCCCAATTACCCAATCCTAAATTTTGTTAAAAAATTAAATCAATCAATGACACACCGCCATGTGTTAAAAAAATAACAAAATCATTTATTTTTTAAAATATAAAAAAATTTAAAAATACGAAATTCTAAATAAATCTTAAAACTCATATTTTTTTTAAAAAAAACTAAAAATATTTTTTTTGAAAATTATAAAAAGATAAAATTATTAGTATGCAAAACTTCAAAAAATTAAAAAATTCATAAAGTTTTTTTCATTTTAGGTTTTTTAAGAAAATTTTAGAATTTTAGGAAAAATTTTAAGAAATTTATAGATTTGTTACTTAAAAATTCAAAACTTCTTTAAAATATGAAAACTTTGTAAAAATGCAAAAAATCCCTAAAATTTTCAAAAAAAAAAAACCCATCAATTTCTTAAAAATTTTCATAAAATTCTAAAATTTTCTAAAAACCTAAAATTCCAAACAAACACAGTTTTTTTTTTATATATTTTTAAAGTTTTGCATATACTTATATATTTTCTAAAAATTATTTTTATAATTTTCAAAAATAGATTTTTTTTAGTTTTTATATTGTCGAAACCACCTCGAAAAAAAATGAAAACGAAGGTTTCGAATAAAATATTTTTAATATTTGGAAAATAAGGAGTAAAAAGGGAGTCGCCACCAATCTTTTATTTCAGGTGTGATTGGATCACCAAAAAACGTTTAAAACGTTTAAGATATCGGTTTACGAAATCCAAAAAAACAGGTTCGGGAGTCGGTTAAGCATGAGGAAGGATTAGCACCCTCGTACGCCCAGAATTGGTACCACATGATTATTTTCGGGTCTTGTTTTATGAAAACAATGAAAACTCGAGTAAATTTTAAAATGCGGTGTTCATTTTGAAAGGCTCTGTGTGATTTTAAAGGAGACCTTTTTTTAGGAAAACTCGTCCCCGTATTTTGATCATCTTAAGAGAATTAGAAGATGTGTCCAACACGTTAGGGCACTATATTCTCGGAGCTTCAGAATTGAAGGACGTTTAGGGAGTTTTTGAAGAGAGTATTCGATCGTGTGATTTGTACGAAAATCATACCCAGCACGTTAGGGCACGATTTTTCGAGGTTTTCACGTGAAGGAACATTGTCTCGTTTACTTAAAAACTTTGGATACGAATAGGGGTGTGTTCGAAAGCTTTTGAAGAGGATATTTCTTTCGTGCAAATTACGAAAATCATACCCCGCACGTTAGGGCACGATTTTTCGAAGTTTTCACACGAAATATATTACCTCATTTTTTGTCATGAAAATCATTCGTATATATATTTTGAGAACTTGAAAATTTCGTATCAAGGTTAAAATGCAATCCTCGAACATATGATTTGAAGAATTTGGAAATGGGTTACCCGTTTACTTCGATTTTAAAGTCGCGACCAACACGTTAGGACACGACATTCTTGGAGCCTCGAAGTGAACGGGCGTAAAAAACTTGAAAACGATATCCGGTTCGCGCGAGTTTTACGAAGAAATCACACCCAGCACGTTAGGGCATGATTTTTCGAAGTTTACGCTCGAATGGAACATTGCCTCGATTTTTAAAAATAACTTGTAAATGAATGCGCAAGTGTAAAAACACGAGTAACGATTAATAAGAGAAATTAGATGCGAAGTAATGTAATAATCAGATAAATAATATGCAAAAATATAGAATGCAGGTGCCGATAAATGCAAATATTGATAAAGAAAAAGAAACGATGAAATCGGGGTTGAAAACATGACTTTTAGATACCCGGGGGCAAAATGGTAATTTTGGTGAAATCGGGGTTAAAAATGGAATTTTTGGGGCTTCGAGGGTAAAATGGTAATTTGTGGTGAAATCGAGGTTAAAAATGAAATTTTGGAAAGTTCGAGGGTAAAATGGTAATTTTTGGTGAAACCGGGGTTAAAAATGGAATTTTAGAAGGTTCGAGGGTAAAATGGTAATTTTTAGAAGTTTTGGGGTCAAAATGTAATTTTTGGACTGTTTGGGGACCTATAAATAATAATACCAAAGAGTGGGTGACACGTGGCAGCCCCACAGGCATCCAGCAGTCAAGGGACAAAATTGTAAACCTTGAAAAATTCTTGGGCCAATTTTATAATTAAATAAGAGTTGATTTGGGATTAAATTAAAACAAATTAAAAATATCAGGGACTAAGTGCATAAACAAGCCAAAAAGTGACACGTGGCAGCCTCTGGTGCAGTCAAACAGTCAAAGGACTAAATTGAAAACCAATTAAAATTATCGGGCAAAATTTCAAATAATTAAAAAAATGTAAAAAGGACTAAATTGAAGCAAATAAAAATACGGAAGGACCAATTGCACAAATAGACCATTTTCCAAAAACACACGAATCCCAGAGTGGGTCTGGTCGGGTCGGATCGGTCCAAATGGGTTGGTATAAATAACATTTTAAGGGTTTTTTTTATTATTTCATTTTATTTCTTTAAAAAACCAAACCCCCCTAAAGTTCACTCTTCTCACTCTAAGGCCGGCCAAGGAGAACCCACGTTCGGCCACCGTGAGCCTCGGCCATCCACTGCGCGTCGTCGGCCACGCGCCTACGCATGCCGCCGTCCACCAACGTCCGACGCCTTCCCTGGTCACGCACGCGACGATCCCCGATCCATGCGCCGACGCTCCAACGTTCGGCCACCGGTAAGCCCAAGGTCTCTCTTTTTTAGTTCAATGTTTATTATTATTATTATTATTATTACACAAAACCTGATCTGGTTTTGGACCAGATCTGAAACTGTTTCGAAAAAGGATATTTATATCTTCAAGTTTTCTTCTTTTTTTAAAAAAAAAAATCTTGTCTCAAAACCTATTTCGATTGTTAAATCGGATCTTGTTCTTTATTCTTGAGTCTTTTGAAAGTCTGTATCCTTTGTTTCACAGGTCACGACGTCGGAGTGTCGATCGGTAACCGTGGTGGTGAACGGCGACAGCGCGGCCACGTGGTCAGGCGAACACAGATACATTCCTGACCTTTCAACTCTTTATTTTTATTATTATCATTTATTATTAATTAAAAGCTATTAACGTTACCAATGCAGTCATTTAAAACATTCATTATTCTGGACACATGTTTTAGAAATGGTTTAATGCAATTAATGTGGCTGTTAGGTATTCAAAGCATGCACATGTATATGCATATAGTCAGAATGTTTACATTAATTAAAACATATAACTACAGTATAAAGGGATGAGATAAACACATTAATATATATTAAGAATGTTGGACATTTAGACAGTTAATTTATACGTGGCAATTAGGTACTTGTATTGAAACCGTACCTGTTATTCTATGCTTGGAATTTTCGAACCTAATTTGAATTCTTTCCTGCTGCTTGTTTCCTATATTGATTCTCAAGAACTGGATTTTGTATTCGATTTTCCAAGATGGGTCCTTTCAGAATAGGTTTTTTTTCATTGAACTTTGAATAGGCTTTTATAGCCAATTACACTATAATTCTATTTTGTTTGTTACAATTAAATGCCTTTCTAATCTCCTTTGCTTGTTGCAGGTTCTTCTAGGCTATGGTGATGGCAGGGCATGGTGGATGGAGCTGGTGGGCAGCAATCGGCAGAGGCACGTGGGGGTGAAGATTTGACTTTGACTTTGGGGTTGCTGAGTTGAGTGCTGCTGGTGCAAGTGGCCCCTGTTTGGGCTGAAAATGTAATTGGGTCAAAGGTTAAAATGGGCTCATTTGTAGTTGGGCTTGTATTGTAATTGGACTTTTTAATTTTTAATGTTTAGTGTTTTAATTTTAATTTAAATTAAAATTTAAAGTAAATTTAAATAATTAAATTTAAATTTAAGATAGATTTAAATTTAAATAAAATTAATTTAACTCCAAATTAAAATCAAAAGTCCAAGCCCGGTCAAAATTGGGCTCCAATATCTTCCCCTCTTTGCTTGTTGGTGTGTAACAGGGACGGAGCAAAGATTAAAAGGAGGCCCAATTTTGTCATGTTTCGCTAAATCTCGACTCCATCGTTGACCACTTCATATTGACAGCACTTGATTTGCAGTTCTATTCCAATCCACTGTGACTGCGGGGAGAATGGGATCTGCTACCTGACTTGCTGCATCCTCAAAAGTAGAGTTTGATGTCGAGGTTTTATCTTGCTTCTTTAGAGAGATAAAGACTTGCTATCCAACTTTACTTCAATTTCAAGAGGATGGGAAGAGATCTTGCTCTTACTTCAGTTTCAGAGATAAAGACGTAATATCCAGCTTTACTTCAATTTCAAAAGGATAGGAAAAGATCTTACTCTTACTACAATTTCAGAGATAAAGACGTGCTATCCAACTCTACTTCAATTTCAAGCGGATAGGAAAAGATCTTGTTCTTACTTCATTTTCAAAGATAAAAACTTGTCGTCCAACTCTACTTCAATTTCAAGAGGATAGGAAAAGATCTTGCTCCTACTTCAATTTCAGAGATAAAGACTTGTTGTCCAACTCTACTTCAATTTCAAGAGGATAGGAAAAGATCTTGCTCTTACTTCAATTTCAGAGATAAAGACGTGTTATCCAACTCTACTTCAATTTCAAGCGGATAGGAAAAGATCTTGTTCTTACTTCAATTTCAGAGATAAAAACTTGTCGTCCAACTCTACTTCAATTTCAAGAGGATAGGAAAAGATCTTGCTCCTACTTCAATTTCAAAGATAAAGACTTGTTGTCCAACTCTACTTCAATTTCAAGAGGATAGGAAAAGATCTTGCTCTTACTTCAATTTTAGAGATAAAAACTTGTTGTCCAACTCTACTTCAATTTCAAGAGGATAGGAAAAGATCTTGCTCCTACTTCAATTTCAGAGATAAAGACTTGTTGTCCAACTCTACTTCAATTTCAAGAGGATAGGAAAAGATCTTGCTCTTACTTCAATTTCAGAGATAAAGACTTGTTGTCTCACTCTACTTCAATTTCAAGGGGATGACGTTGCTCTTTCTTCAATTTCAGAGATGAAGACTTGTTATCCAACTCTACTTCAATTTCAAGTGGATTGGAAATGATCTTTGCTCCTACTTCAATTTCAGAGATGAAGACTTGTTATCCACTCTACTTCAATTTCAAGCGGATTGGAAATGATCTTGTTTGGTCTGATTCATCTTGACTTCTAGGTGGGAAGTCCATCGTCGTGGATTCGACTCTTTATGTTCGTAACATGCTAGGTTATTTGTTGTAACTTGGAACTTTTCCTTTCAAGTCGCCGTGATGCGGGATCCTCTATCGTGGTCTTAGCTTTTTCATCGTGCATCCTATGACGCTGAGACCTGCAGAAAATGCTCAAATGGCCCTCTATGTAGGCCAGGTATGTTTAAGATGTTATGCTTGGAAATGAGTTAGAATGCTCTTAACCTAGAATGAATGTGTATGATTTAATGTTTGAATTTTTCAAAGATTAGTCTTTTCTATTTTGAAGCCATCTCTTGACGTTTCCTTAAACCCATCTTGGCAAATTCGACATTTGAATTGCTTCTTTCATGTTTTAACTCTTTTAACTGGCAGTTGCTTAGGCTTCTCGTGTCTTTTAGGAAATTCCTAAAGTAATACTCGCGAATCCTTGTTTTCTTTTATGACCTTTTATCCATCATCTTAATATGAAAATACTTGGACAATATGGAAAAGAATGGGATCAAATTTGGAGATTTATTGGCTATGATATTATAAAGAACAAACAATGATACAAGAACAGTATTAGACTTAGATATCAGATATGAGCTTCCCTGATCCAAAGATCATCTTTTACTTGACGTGTTTCTGGAGGTCTCGGAATTACTTCGTCGATGCCCCAAGATGTAAAATATTTCCATTTTGCCACTTTTGAGGGAGCAATTGGTTTGTCCTTGTTATGCATTTGAGTTGCTCTTTTCGAGTTTTCAACTCAAAACCCCTTTGGTTTCGAGATGCCCTTACACGGGTTTTCATCCTGACCTCTCCGTTTTTTTTTATGTGTAATATTTCTTCATCGAGTCTGAATTCACCGGGTTGTATAGCTCTTTGCCATCCATTTCAGTCAAAATTAAGGCTCCTCTAGAGAAGGCTTTCCTTACCACGTACGGCCCCTCCCAATTGGGCATCCATTTTCCTCGAAAGTCTTTGTTTATCGGAAGTATCTTCTTCAAGACTAGGACTCCCTCATGGAATTCTCTAGGACGAACCTTCTTGTTGTAAGCACGCATCCTCCGTTTTTGGTACATTTAACCATGGCGGATAGCCTTTAATCTCTTTTCCTCAATCAAATTTAACTGATCATATCTAGCTTGAACTCATTCCGCTTCATCCAAATTCAACTCCGACAAGACTCGGAGGGAAGCGATCTCCACCTCAATGGGTAAAACAGCCTCCATTCGATATACAAGTGAGAATGATATTGCCCTAGTAGACGTTCTGACGGAAGTCCTATAAGCAAGAAGGGCAAAGAGTAGTTTTTCATGCCAATCTCTATAGGTTTCTGTCATTTTTGCGACAATCTTCTTGATGTTTTTATTTGATGCTTCTACTGCTCCATTCATCTTTGGGCGATATGGGGACGAATTATGGTGTCTGATCTTGAATTGCTCACAGACCTCCGATATCGTGCTGTTGTTCAAGTTTAATGCATTGTCTGATATGATCTTTTCTAGCATCCTATATCGACATATGATCTCCTTTTTCAGGAACTTGCTGACCGCGGACTTTGTAACATTAGCATAAGAGGCAGCTTCTACCCACTTGGTGAAGTAGTCGATAACCACAAAAATGAATCTATGTCCATTAGAGGCCTTTGGTGAAATTGGTCCAATAACATCCATACCCCACATAGAAAAAGGCCACGATGATGTCATGACGTGTAGGGGTAAAGGAGGCACATGGATCTTGTCCCCATAGATCTGGCATTTGTTGCATTTCTTAGCATAGTTGATACAATCAGTGTCCATAGTCGACCAGTAGTACCCAAATCTCATGATCTGCCTAGCCATTTTGAATCCATTCGCGTGTGTTCCACAAATCCCTTCATGAACTTCTTCTAAGATCTTTTTAGCCTCGATTGAGTCCACACATCTTAATAACACCTGATCCTTTCTTCTCTTATACAGGATCTCTCCATCTAGGACATACTCGTTTGCGAGCCTTATCAATGTCCTTTTGTCATTATCAGTAGCTCCCTCGGGTATTTTCGGTCCTTCACATATTGGAGAATGTCCTGGTACCAAGGATGCCCCTCTTTTCCTTCTTCCTCGATGTCACAGCAATGGGCTGGAGTTTCGTAAATGCTCATTTGAATGGGCTTCATATCCTCTGGCCTATTCACTTTTATCATCGAAGCTAAAGTGGCCAAAGCATCAGCCATTTGGTTTTCCTCGCGTGGGAGGTATCTGAACGTGGCCTCGTCAAATTCTTTGATCAGTTCGAGGACCATATTCCGATATTCAATTAATTTGGAGTCCCTTGTCTCCCATTCTCCCCTCAGCTGGTAAATCACCAATGCCAAATCTTCATAGATTTCTAATATCTTGATCCCTCGATCTATGGCTGCTTGAATGCCCATGATACATGCCTCATATTCTGCCATATTATTTGTGCAATCAAAGTCAAGTTTACTGGTGAAGGGATAATGGTCTCCTTCTGGTGACACTAAAACTGCACCGATCCCATTACCCACAGCGTTTGAAGCACCATCGAAGTTCAACCGCCACGAATGTTTGGTTATTGTCTCCTCTTCGGTAGTCGCGACATACATCAGATCCTCATTTGGAATGTCAAAATTTATCGGCTCATAGTCTTCCAAAGCCCTACTGGCTAGGAAGTCTGCGATTGCACTTCCTTTAACTGCCTTTTGGCTTACATAGACAATATCAAACTCTGACAGCAAGATTTGCCATCTAGCCATTCTTCCATTTAACGCAGTTGACTCCATTATGTATTTTAGAGGATCCAACTTTGAGATTAACCATGTCGTGTGGTATAGCAAGTATTGTCGCAACCTTCGGGTAGTCCAAACCAATGCACAGCATAGTTTTTCTATTGGAGAGTATCTTGTTTCACAGTCAGTAAATTTCTTACTAAGATAGTATATGACCCTTTCTTTCCTTCCCGTTTCATCGTGTTGGCCCAAGACACATCCCATAGAATTCTCAAAAACTGTTAAGTATAAGATTAACTTTATCAAAAGTTCTTTGGCACTGGTCATCCCAAACTCTTGGGTTGTGCTTTCTGAGAAGGCGAAATATTGGGTCACATTTCTCTGTCAACTGCGAGATAAACCGAGCGATATAATTCAATCTCCCAAGAAAACCTCGAACCTTTTTTTGCGTACGAGGCGGGGGTAACTCTTGTATGGCTTTAACCTTGTCCGGGTCTATCTCGATTCCCTTTTGGCTGACCATAAAACCCAACAGTCTTCCCGATGTAGCTCCAAAAGTGCACTTGGCAGGGTTCAATTTTAGCTGGAACTTCCTCAATCTCATGAACAGTTTCCTCAAGACATTCACATGTTCTTCCTCTGTTCGGGACTTTGCGATCATGTCGTCGACGTAGACCTCAATTTCTTTATGCATCATATCATGAAACAATGTCACCATGGCTCTTTGATTTGTTGCCCCAGTATTTTTAAGTCCGAATGGCATCACCTTATAACAGAATGTTCCCCACATTGTGACGAAGGTAGTTTTTGCCATGTCTGCAAGGTCCATCTTTATTTGGTTATATCCAGAGAAACCATCCATGAAGGAGAAAAAGCATGCCCCGCTGTATTATCTACTAAGGTGTCGATGTGTGGCAGCGGGAAATTATCTTTTGGGCTGGCCCTATTCAAATCCCGGTAATCTACGCACATACGCACTTTACCATCTTTCTTGGGGACAGAAACTATATTGGTAACCCATTCCGAATATTTAACCACTCGGAGGAAACCCGCGTCAAACTGTTTTCGGACTTCTTCTTTTATTTTAAGCAACACATCAGGTCGCATTCTACGAAGCTTTTGTTGGACAGGCTTACATTCTTCCTTTATTAGGAGTTTGTGGACCACGATGTCGATGTTTAGCCCAGGCATGTCTTGGTAGGACCAGGCGAAGACATCTTTGAATTCTCTTAGTAGCTCAATAAGTTCTCCTCGTGTTTTCGTCGAGATGCTGGTTCCAATTTTCACTTTTTTATTCTCCTCTTCATCCCCTATGCTTACCGTTTCCACCACCTCTTTGTGGGGCAAGATTTGCTTTTCCTCTTGTTCCATCATTTGTTACAATTCAGGAAATATATTACAATCCTGGTCATCTTCAAAGTCCTGAGATTCCTCAAGGCATATATCTTGCTCGAAATGAGGTTCGGAGTCAGTGTCACTCATATTACTGATATCCCAAGATCTGTAAAGAATGAGAATGGGCTAATGAACAAAATAAATTAAAGAATGACTGTACGACATGATTATGGGTGTATATATTCAAGAATGATTTATTTATTTTTACTGTAAATAATTTATTTGGGATTTGAAAGGAAAAGAATAAAGAGATGGTTGTCAAAATGTATTTTCATTTAAGATAATAGATAAAAACTCAAAAGCCCTTTTACAAAAGATTTCTATCATTCTTGGGCATAGAATGATAGAAGTGTAACGAGTATTACTTTGAAATGTTCCTAAAAGCTACGGGGAGCTCTTCTTCTGTCCAGTTATCCAAATTACTCCCAGGTGCATACGGATATATTTGAAGCGAACTCCTTTCTTCAGCTTCTTCGGAAACAGCATTTATGTTCAGTTCCATTACAAGTTTGGCCACTTTTTCCTTCTCAAGTCTTAGCCCACCAGAAACGAAAGTTTTAGAAATATGAGGGAAACTCATCGGTTTCCAACTGATTTCTTACCCGGCTTGTCGTGCTCTTCTTGTCTCTCCTTTTCTTTCTATTTCTTTCTTCCTTTCTTTCATGTCTGGCTTATACCCAAGCCCGAAACGGTCCCATTTTCCAAATGGCGACGGCGCACTAACTATTCCCTAAAGATATTTTTCGAGCCCTTTTCCTGGCAATGCTCTTTTTCAATCGTTAATCGCAATCCCATCTTCGTTGTTTGCGATAATTTTTGTTCAGGAATTTTACTTCCCTCTCCGATAAATGTGGCATTGACGAATTCCAACGAACGGAAAGAGCATTCTATTGCCTCTTCATCCTTGTCTATATACGGGGTATCATTTGTTACAGACGCAACAATATCTTCCTCGGTATTGATCGTAACCAACCTTTTGTCGGTTACCATCTTGAGCTTTTGGTGAAGTGAGGACGATACTGCCCCTGCTGCGTGAATCCAAGGTCTTCCTAATAAGCAATTATAGGAAGGCTTGATATCCATCACCAAGAAATCAACCTCGTAAGTATTCGGGCCTATTTGTAATGGTACTTCAATCCTACCCATCACTTTTCTTTCAGTTCCATCAAAAGCTCTAACTATGTTGTGGCATGTCCTCATATAGGAGCTATCAATGGGTAGTCTTTCGAGAGTGGCCAACGGTAGAACGTTTAAAGCTGAGCCGTTGTCAATAAGCACTCCGGGTAGTGTGTACCCTTTACAGCGAGTGGTAATATGCAATGCTTTGGTCGATCCCATACCTCTAGAGGAGATTTCATCGTCATTGAAGAAGATAAAATTGTCAGCGCTAATGTTGTTAATCAATCGATCCAACTTGCATACCGATATATCCTGGGTTACGTAGGTTTCGTTGAGCGCCTTCATTAACGCGTTACGGTGTGCCTCTGAATTTAGCAGTAACGCCAAGATAGATATGCGTGCGGGCTGCTTATGTAACTGCTCAACTACGCTATATTCGCTATGTTTCAAAAATTTCAGGAACTCTTGTGCTTCTCTTTCTGCCACCGGCTCGTTTATCGGTTCCAACTTGTCAGTCACCTTTTCGGGTTCAATCGCTATAGCTTTCCCTTTGGTAGTTACTTTCTCCTCCACGTTGTAAGTTTTACCGCTGCGTGTGACTAGGTTCACGTTTTGCAGCTGCTCATCCTTGGGTGCCATAATGTCGCACCCGTAATTCCAGGGAACTCTTTTACTGTCTTCATAAGGAAACGGTACAGGTTTCCGTATGATAACACATGGTGTCTCTTGTCTTCTCGTCTCAGCTCCCTTAGATGTGGAGATGATTATTATTGGGCGATCATGTTTATGTTTCTTCTTTCCTTCGGAGGAGCAAATGTCCCCTATCTCTTCTCCTTCTTTGAAGAACTCCAATTCCTTGCGGTCTATCAGATCTTGTACTAGAACCTTGAACTCCGTACAATGCTGAATCTTATGACCTTCAGCGTTATGGAAATCACAATGGTTCTTAGTTATTACCGTCTTCTAGCCGTTCTGTACGATCATTCCTCTAGCCACCAGCTGACGCCATATCTATCTCATAGAAGATCTGACCTCTTCAATGTGAGCTTTAACATTTTTCCCTTCTATACCTGTAATTGCATTTACCCCTAGATCAGAATGGACGGGCAAAGGGTTTCCCGCCACATTAGGTCTCATTGGCTCATCAAATCTTATTTTCTTCATCTTAATTAATTTTTCCACCAATTTCTTGAAGGTGAAACAATTTTCAATGGAATGCCCAATCACTCCTCCATGAAATTCACATTGGGCGTTGGCATCATACCACTTCGAAAATGGTGGTGGTACGGGCTCCGTGATATATGAGGCTACCACGTGTTGGTCATATAACTACTGATAGAGGTCTTTGTACGTAACGGGAATTGGAGTGAACTGAATCTTCTCGGTATTTTTTTTCCAGTTTGACTCTGTTCTTGGTAAATTCTGATAATTGTCAGAAGGAGGTTTTGATTGCATCATCGTGATTGGTTTCGAATAAGTTGGCCTGTATGTGCTTACATTATTCACCCCGGTTTCTTTCCTCTTTGGGGCTACCCTCTTCCCATTGTCTCCTGCGTCGATTTTTCCACTTTTAATCGCGCTCTCAATCATTTCTCCTGACATCACTACGTCCGAGAAACTCCTTGTAGCATTACCCACTAAGCGATCGAGATACGGTGCCTTTAGTGTGTGGACAAAAAGTATCGTTGTCTCTTTTTCGATTAAGGGTGGTTGTACCTGGGTGGCTATATCCCTCCAACATTGAGCATTTTGTCGAAAGCTTTCACTTGGTTTCTTCTCCATATTCTGCAGGGTAATTCTGTCTGGCGCAATATCAGTAACGTGGTCGCATTGCTTTATAAAAGCTTGGGCCAAGTCTTTCCAAGAATTAATCTTTGCGCGGCTTAGTTGGTTGTACCATTTTACAGCGGATCCAACCAAGCCATCTTGGAAACAATGAATTAATAATTTTTCATTGTGGACATATCCTGTCATCTTCCGACAGAACATCGTAATGTGTGCTTCTAGGCAGCTTGTCCCGTTGTATTTTTCGAATTCGGGCATCTTGAACTTTGGGGGCAGCACTAGGTTTGGGACCAAAGTTAGTTCTTTGGCATCAATTCCAATGTAGGTGTCAATCCCCTCCATTGCTCTAACCCTGTCTTCCAGCCATTTGTACCTCTCTTTTATTTGTTTGGATACCTCTATTTTGGTTCTTTCCGCCTCCATCGTATCATCGAGGTCGGGGCTGATGGGATTCGCAGCAATTTCACCTGGGTTCGATCCTGATCCGACCAGGTAATTAGCTTGGCCCGATACGCCCATAGGCTGTGGTTGCGCCCGAATGAAGACAGGTGTTTTTCGCGAGTTTGTTTCTGGCGGGGCCTGATGGTGTACGGGTGTAAAGCCAGGAGGATATTGGGGATCCTCATTTTCCTCTCTTGGGTCTTCAACGGGACCTTTTCCCTTATCTGAATCTCGCAATAACTGAGTTAGCTGATTAATTATATTGCTTTGGGATTCAATTATTTGGTCTCTCATGTCCATTTGAACTCTCTCTAGCTGGTCTTGTAACTGAGCTTGCATCTGTTCTTGGATTTCTTTTTGCATTTGCTCTAGCCTCTCTATTCTTTGATCCATAGCTTTTGCCTTCTTACGCGTGTAATAACGATGTGGGTTTTTAATGTTTACTGATGTTAACTGGACGATTTACTTTAATTAGTTAGGAGATGTTATGTCAATAATATGCAAGATATGATGCAAAATGCATGTATGCAAATGTGAGAAAAGACATTGATTCTAAAGTCCATTTTCATTTAGAGCAACTTCTCGAGAAGAAAAACTTCTTTACATAAAACAGAGTTTATACAAATGGTTTGGCCTTTCGGCCCAGATCCTTAATCTTTCCTAGCAATCCTGCTAATTTCCTTCCTCGTTCCGATCTTGACTCGTACTGAAGGCTCAAGAGGTCAGCTTCAGCGGCTAGCTCCTGCGTGTGATCGGCCGCTTCTCTCATTTGGGTTAGTGCCTTGCTCATGACATGATCTCGTTCCCTAACCTCTTCCTGGGCTTGACGAGTGTGTCATTCACTGGTTTCTAAATCTCTTTCCATGATCTCGAATCGGATTTCATTATTATGGAGTGTGACCTTCAGTTCTTGCATTTTTTCCTTTAATTCTTGTCTTTCGGCCATAAACGCTTTCAGCTCCGCTACTGTGTTTCGATTTCGGTGCCTCCATAACTATTCCTCTAACTCCTTTATCCTTGCCTCCAGACTGGCCATCTGAGCTTTCAA
Organism: Gossypioides kirkii; assembly: GCA_005610355.1. Taxonomy (NCBI): domain Eukaryota; kingdom Viridiplantae; phylum Streptophyta; class Magnoliopsida; order Malvales; family Malvaceae; genus Gossypioides; species Gossypioides kirkii. Next base: position 5,024,056 of record CP032255.1, read on the forward strand.
CTCAGTCTCCTCGACCTATTTTTCTAGTAGCTCTCCTTTCAAGACGTTTTCTCGGGCTTGACCATCTTGGAATTTTCTTCTCCAATGCTCCGTTTGGTCCTTTTGCTCCTGAATTTCCTGACGCCATTGCTCAGAAGTTTTTCCTAACCCCGCAGTCCTCATGGATTGTTGAAGTTTCTTGTAGTGTTTTTTCAAATCTTCAAGGTCTTCTTCAGCCTTATTTTTCCCTTTTCTCAATTTCTCGGCCTCTAACATGTGAAAATCCACATCTAGCCCTCGCTGCATCTTGTCTTCCTCTAGTGCTTCTATTCTCTTTCCGAACTCTGAGCTTTTCCTTTCAAAGCCATGCTTGAGGATGTCTATCTCTGTCGGGACTTCTTGCAAATATTCCTCCAGAAGGCGAACATTTTCTGGATTTGGAGCAGGGATGTTGTCATTTACTCTCTTGCTCCTCCACCAGTCATAATTCGGGGTTGTCAATGGTTTGGCACTGAACTTCTTTATTCTTTGCACCTTTTTCCACGAATTTGCTATTTCCCGAACTTTCTTTTTATAGTCGTTCCCTTTATAAGAAAATTCGCAATGTGCCAGGCCATGTGTAGCAGGGATAAACTGCCTTGTCTTATATTATCTTAAAACAAGCAATGGAGCATATCCAGTAGCACCCCAGACTCTAAGTAACGGGACCCAATCGAAATCACCATATCGGTAGAGAATCTCGTCTAGGAGGAACCAAGGCGCACACCATTCAATATTTTCATCTTGAAGATTCTAGAGAACGGCTGCCCATTTTTCTTCGGATATATTCTGTTCACGTTGCGTGACCACAAAGTTTTTTAGAGGCGAGAAATCCGTTGAAAATACCTTACAAGAGAATTTCTCCACTTTCTAAATGTGACTGTGAAACCAGACCATTAAAAGCTGAGCGCAACCAATAAATCTTCCTTCTCCTTCCCTCTGGCATGCACTTAGCGAGCGAAAAGTTTCTGCCAAAATAGCAGGGACGGGTGTAATTCCTCTACTTAGTCTGTCAAACAATGCTACTACCGCATCCTCGACGTGTCCCAATGCTTTTGGAAATAAAACCAACCCATATATGTCGAGGGCGAAGATATCAACACGTTTTCTCATATCTGGATGTGTTGCAATTAGTTCCTGCAGACTATTCCAGTTAATACATTTGTTATCTCCTTTCGCTTTAATTCGGGAAGCAACCCATTGCTCACTCATCCCTGTGACACTCATCAACCTTTTCAGAAATGTCGGAACACTTGCGTCTTTTGAATATGCTTTATCGGCTTGGACTCTAGGACAACGAATTAAAGCAGTGTATTCTTCTATTGTTGGTGTCAAGTCCAGATGTCCGAAGGTGAAGCAGCTATAGGCAGGATTCCAATGTTGAGAAAGAGCTCGAAACAGATGCTTGTCGATCCTTACCTCGAGCAAGTAGGGTAGATCTCTGTAATCTCGGTAAAATATCTGTCTTATTTCATCATCCCATTGCCCCCAAATCTCTCGCAACCCTTGCAAGTTGTTCTGAGTTACATTAATACGAGTGTAGTCCCAGAATTCTGACAAGTGTCCGTCTTTCAGCTGTCACCCTTTTCGCGTTGTTGTTATTCGGACCATAGGCGTGCCACCATATTGTCTTCTACTTTATCTAAAAATCCCTCTTCCATGATGAAACTGCCTAATTTGTAAACGGACTTAAATCAAACCTTTTCGTTCATAATGATGCAAATGCAAGTAGAAGGAAAAACAAACATGGTTAGTAGCATGTAATAACAGAAAAACATTAAATATACGTATCACAGAACCTAAAAATACTTCGGGTATATGCTAACAGGGCTCGACCTAACTCCATCTAAGGTGAGTACTTACGGTTCACTACATGTAGTTTAGGTTCTAAAGGTGAAGGGTACTCAAACCAGCAGATTCCTCAGTCCTCACCCATTACAGGTTCATACGGACGAGTTCGGTTTAGGGGGACGCATTTTCACATGTTTGCACGGAAGTGAAAACTTCACGAAAACAAGGGTACTTTGTAATCCCGAAAGCGATTCACTATCCTGTACGGAGGTGAAGACCTCACGAAGGAACAGTTTCCCGCTTCCACTTAAGAAGGGTAATATCACAATGCGTATGGATGCAAAATTATACTAGCAATATCACACAGTAAAATACCACACAAAGATGTCAAGGATTACATGTTAAACAAAATCGAAGTTTAAAAATTCTCAAAAAAGACCCGAAAATTATCAATTTTGGCTTGACTCTCGTTTATTTTAAAAAGTCCCCAGTGGAGTCGCCAAGCTGTCGAAACCACCTCGAAAAAAATGAAAACGAAGGTTTCGAATAAAATATTTTTAATATTTGAAAAATAAGGAGTAAAAGGGGAGTCGCCACCAATCCTTTATTTCAGGTGTGATTGGATCACCGAAAAACGTTTAAGATATCGGTCTACGAAATCCAGAAAAACAGGTTCGGGAGTCGGTTACGCATGAGAAAGTTTAGGGAGTTTTTGAAGAGAGTATTCGATCGTGTGATTTGTACGAAAATCATACCCAGCACGTTAGGACACGATTTTTCGAGGTTTTCACGTGAAGGAACATTGTCTCCTTTACTTAAAAACTTTGGATACGGATAGGGGTGTGTTCGAAAGCTTTTGAAGAGGATATTTCTTTCGTGCAAATTACGAAAATCATACCCCGCACGTTAGGGCACGATTTTTCGAAGTTTTCACACGAAATAATATTACCTCGTTTTTTGTCATGAAAATCATTCGTATATATATTTTGAGAACTTGAAAATTTCGTATCAAGGTTAAAATGCAATCCTGGAACATATGATTTGAAGAATTTGGAAGTGGGTTACCCGTTTACTTCGATTTTAAAGTCGCGACCAATACGTTTGGACACGACATTCTCGGAGCCTCGAACTGAACGGGCGTAAAAAACTTGAAAATGATATCCGGTTCACGCGAGTTTTACGAAGAAATCACACCCGGCACGTTAGGGCATGATTTTTCGAAATTTACGCTCGAATGGAACATTGCCTCGATTTTTAAAAATAACTTGTAAATGAATGCGCAAGTGTAAAAACACGAGTAACGATTAATAAGAGAAATTAGATGCGAAGCAATGTAATAAGCAGATAAATAATATGCAAAAATATAGAATGCAGGTGCCGATAAATGCAAATATTGATAAAGAAAAAGAAACGATGAAATTGAGGTTGAAAACGTGACTTTTGGATACTCGGGGGCAAAATGGTAATTTTGGTAAAATGGGGGTTAAAAATGAAATTTTTGAGGCTTCGGGGGTAAAATGGTAATTTTGGTGAAATCGGGGTTAAAAATGGAATTTTGGAAAGTTTGGGGGTAAAATGGTAATTTTGGTGAAATCGGGGTTAAAAATGGAATTTTAGAAGGTTCGGGGATAAAATGGTAATTTATGATGAAATCGAGGTTAAAAATGGAATTTTGGAAAGTTCGAGGGTAAAATGGTAATTTTTGGTGAAACTGGGGTTAAAATGGAATTTTAAAAGGTTTGGGGGTAAAATGGTAATTTTTTAAAAGTTTTGGGGTCAAAATGCAATTTCTGGACTGTTTGGGGACCTATAAATAATAATACCAAAGAGTGGGTGACACGTGGCAGCCTCACAGGCATCCAGCAGTCAAGGGACAAAATTGTAAACCTTGAAAAATTCTTGGGCCAATTTTATAATTAAATAAGAGTTGATTTGGGGATTAAATTAAAACAAATTAAAAATATCAGGGACTAAGTGCATAAACAAGCCAAAAAGTGACACGTGGCAGCCTCTGGTGCAGTCAAACAGTCAAAGGACTAAATTGAAAACCAATTAAAATTATCAGGCAAAATTGCAAATAATTAAAAAAATGCAAAAAGGACTAAATTGAAGCAAATAAAAATGCGAAAGGACCAATTGCACAAATAGACCAGTTTCCAAAAACACGTGGATCCGAGAGTGGGTCGGGTCGGGTCGGATCGGTCCAAATGGGTTGGTATAAATAACATTTTAAGGGTTTTTTTTATTATTTCATTTTATTTCTTTAAAAAACCAAACCCCCCCAAAGTTCTCTCTTCTCTCTCTTCTCACTCCAAGGCCGGCCAAGGAGAACCCACGTCCGGCCACGGTGAGCCTCGGCTATCCACTGCGCGTCGCCGGCCACGCGCCTGCGCATGCCGCCGTCCACCAACGTCCGACGCCTTCCCTGGTCACGCACGCGACGATCCCCGATCCACGCGCCGACGCTCCGACGTCCGACCATCGGTAAGCCCAAGGTCTCTCTTTTTTAGTTCAATGTTTATTATTATTATTATTATTTTTACTCAAAACCCGATCTGGTTTTGGACCAGATCTGAAACTGTTTCGAAAAAGGATATTTAGATCTTCAAGTTTTCTTCTTTTTTTTTTTAAAAAAATCTTGTCTCAAAACCTATTTCGATTGTTAAATTGGATCTTGTTCTTTATTTTTGAGTCTTTTGAAAGACTGTATCCTTTGTTTCACAGGTCACGACGTTGGAGTGTCGATCGGCGACCGTGGTGGTGAACGGCGACGGTGCAGCCACGTGGTCAGGCGAACACAGATACATTCCTGACCTTTCAACTCTTTATTTTTATTATTATCATTTATTATTAATTAAAAGCTATTAACGTTACCAATGCAGTCATTTAAAACATTCATTATTCTAGACACATGTTTTAGAAATGGTTTAATGCAATTAATGTGGCTGTTAGGTATTCAAAGCATGCACATGTATATGCATATAGTCAGAATGTTTACATTAATTAAAACGTATAACTACAGTATAATGGGATGAGATAAACGCATTAATATATATTAAGAATGTTGGACATTTAGACAGTTAATTTATACGTGGCAATTAGGTACTTGTATTGAAACCGTACCTGTTATTCTATGCTTGGAATTTTCGAACCTAATTTGAATTCTTTTCTGTTGCTTGTTTCCTCTATTGATTCTCAAGAATTGGATTTTGTATTCGATTTTCCAAGATGGGTCCTTTCAGAATAGGTTTTTTTTCATTGAACTTTGAATAGGCTTTTATAGCCAATTACATTATAATTCTATTTTGTTTGTTACAATTAAATGCCTTTCTAATCTCCTTTGCTTGTTGCAGGTTCTTCTAGGCTATGGTGATGGCAGGGCATGGTGGATGGAGCTGGTGGGCAGCAATCGGCAGAGGCACGTGGGGGTGAAGATTTGACTTTGATTTTGGGGTTGCTGAGTTGAGTGCTGCTGGTGCAAGTGGCCCCTGTTTGGGCTGAAAATGTAATTGGGTCAAAGGTTAAAATGGGCTCATTTGTAGTTGGGCTTGTATTGTAATTGGACTTTTTAATTTTTAATGTTTAGTATTTTAATTTTAATTTAAATTAAAATTTAAAGTAAATTTAAATAATTAAATTTAAATTTAAATAAAATCAATTTAACTCCAAATTAAGATCAAAAGTCCAAGCCCGGTCAAAATTGGGCTCCAACAGCTTCCCCTCTTTGCTTGTTGGTGTGTAACAGGGACGGATTTAACCATTAAAACATATTCCTTTTCTTTCACTGTTTCTTCCATATGAAACTACACTCAATAAGCTTTAATTACATTTATAATTAAACCCTTAACTCATTATATACAATTTTTTGTGAATTTTTGAAGTTAATCCTCTATTCTGTCCAAAACTATTTTACTAAATCACATATTAATCCTTTCATTTTATCATTGTAAACATTCAAATTAAGTACCTATATCACAATTTTTATGCTAATAATTCACATACCATTAGAGAAATTAAACTATAATTCAAAACTCTTGTAGTACTTACAACAAAAAGGCTGAATTTCCTCTCTTTTACCTCTTACTCTATTTTTTCCTTTATCTTCAATTTGATCCTTGCCTCTCTTCTCTTTTTCTTCAATTTCACATAAAAACATATAAGATATAAGCTATAATTCAATAATTTTCATGCTAAATAACCTTAAAATACATGTATGTCATGAGAATTTAACTATTTCTTACCTTAACCCTTGAATTCAAAATTTCTCAATTTAGTCCCTATGCTCTCTAACACCTCAAAATGAATTCTATAAGAAGTTTGAGGTGTCTACTAACCCCCTTCTATACTTTTCTTTCAGAAATTTCAAAGAAAATAGGAGATTTTAGAGCTTGGAGGGCTTAAAAATGATGGAAAGACCTATTTGGAATAAAATCAAAAGTTGGATGGAAGAGGGAATGGCATGAACGGTTAAACTATGAAAAGAGCTGATATTTTTGACTTTTAATTGATTTTTTAACCTTTCTCAAATTCTCTAGAAATCTCACTTAAAATATCTCACTTAATAAAAATGGTAAAATTAACTTTTAGTCCCTAGACCTTCCAACTTTACACTTTGGCCCAAAACTTTGTCTCCAAAAATATCTTCCACCAAATTACTCTTTTGCCCCTCCTCAATCAATCTAATTCCCATGATGACTCAAAATTTAATTTGGATAACTCGCTATTTAGTCCCCCATATTTTCTCTCATTTACTATTTAATCCTTAAAATTTTCTAACCTTCCTTACTTCAACTAAACATTTCTAATTCTCAATTCTATTTTATCACTCAAATCCGATTCAAGAACGCGGATGTTACAGATTTTCTTTTTGTTAATATAATGATTAAGTTGGTCTTAATTAACTTGTGACATCATACTTTTGCAAACACTTAATATTTGTACAGATAATGAATTTAAAATAGTAACTAAAATAATATTTTAAAAAAGGGAAAAATATTGATATATTGTTCTGTAAGTGGAGTTTTTAGAAACACAATAATATTTTAAATCTGCTTGTGAAATTAAAAAAATATATATGATCAATATATCAAATACTAATCTTTTAAAAGATAAACAATTAATGAATGAATTTTGTTAAACTTAATAAAAATAAAAGACTAAATTACTACTTAATAGTTGTAATATATTGATTGTTTCAATAAAGAAAAACATTTCATTAGTTATCTGAAACAAGGGAAAATTGATTAAGTGAGTTATAACAATATTTTGACCTGAATTCGAGTCGCGCTAATTATATTATTGTTATGATTTTGATCTATTTTTATAATTAAAAAAATGTAGCCAAAAAAAAAAAAAAAACCAGCATGGGATTTGGTAATAAGATTAAAATGATTTCCCCTTGAGTGAAAGCACAACACAGCTAGTCTTTCATTTTCAAACATGTGTTTCATCATTGCAAATATAGATGAATGAAATCCACAATCCTGAATGTATCACTAAATTCCCAATGAGATAGTGATTAAAATATCATAATTTAGAGGCAAATATGAAGGGGGCTTCTCCACCAAAATGATTTTTTTTTTAGTTTTAATAGAGAAATTTTATTTTTGTCTCAAAATAAAAGAAAATTCAATTCAATCAAAATTATAAATTAATATAATAAAATTATACTTTAATCCCATAAAAATGAAATAATTTGTGTTTAATCTTTCCAAAAATAATAAAATTATAAATTAATATATAATAATATATATTTTGATCTATGAAAAATTATACTTAAATTTTGAACCATGCAAAAAGATTTTAGATTTACTCTTGTCATTATTCATTCAATCTTATCATGAGTGTATAATTCAGTATTGTCTTTTTCAGACATCAATTAATTTATTAAAATTTTGTTACTATTTGATGTGTCTGTAAAATTTTGAGCCTATGTCTTCAAACACAAAGGAATTAGTGCAAAACAGATATCAATGAACTTAAATAAAAAAAATTAATTAAAACTACTTGCCTCGCCTAAATTAGAGACGAATTATGAGTAAAAAAATTTAGTAAAAAACTTTTAACATCAGTAAAAGTATCACAGAGGTTCATATACTAAAAGTTGGATTGTATTTTTATCTTTTTTATTATAAAATAGATAAATTAATCATGTTACATTAGATTAAAGAGTAAACTTGTCATTCTGTTAAAATTTCATACATTTCTATTGTAAAAAAACTGATCCTTGTATGCTAGTATGAGGTACACATGATATACCACATGTAACTGTTTGGTTATTCTGTCAGTCACACCAATTTTTAACAGGACAAATGAATAAAATTTTTAAAAAAACCAACTTGATTATTAATCTAACTTACAAAAAGATTAATTTACGTATTTTTTAAATAAAAAAATGCAATGAGGAGATATTTTTAGCCTAAAGAACCAATGGACCATAAACATTGAGGCCCCGTTCACCAATGCTTCCAAAAAACATTTTTTACTGTAAAAGTGCTTTTTGGTTAAAAGCAGTGTTAAACAAACAACTTTTGAAGGAAATTTTTGACTTTTCAAAAGGATTTTTCCTTAGATGGAGAAGTTAAAATTTTTAGCTTTTCCATCCCAAAAGCAATTTTGACAGCTCAATTACATTTCACCCTTCCAACATATATTACTTTCTTTTCTTTAATTAATTGTTTAAAAAATATTTAAAATTTATATTTTATATATTAAAATATTAATAAAAATACAACAAATTATTTTCTATATTCTTATTAAAATATCATAATATTAACTAATTTAAATATTATTTAAATGTTTATTTATTATTTTATAACAATGTCTAAAATGGATATTTTAATTCTCAAAAACACTTTTTAACCGCTATACTAAACACTTAAATCTTAAACTAAAAATTTTAAAATTACTTTTATAAAATACTTTTTAAAAGCACTTCTTAAAAACAATATTAAACTAGCCCTGAGTCTACATCAATGAGTCCAGGCATAAGGAGATTCTATCCTTGAGCAAGAAGCAAGGACCAAAATGAATAGCTGGTAGCTTTAAGACATTGAGGCAAACCAAAATTCAATAAGTCAAAAACTGAATGCTAATAATTGGGACATATTATAGAGTGCAGGCTTTTCCTTCTCTCACAACTCACAAACCATATCCTTCCATCAATCTTCATCACCCCCACCCCACACCCCACACTACTCACATCTCTCCAAACACAACTTCCTTATTTATTTCCTCCAATTATTTATTTTATTATTTAATGTGTTAAGTTTTGTGGTTTTTTTTATTTTATTATGGGAGATTATTCCAATTATGAATTTAAAATATATAATTACAGAAAGGAAAGGAATTTTTGAATATAGGGATAAAAGCTCAAGTATTATGAAATTCACACAATTTTTTTATTGAAACAGTGACATGATTGAGTAAATATGTTATTGATTTTAGAGAGAATTGAAAGTGATACTTACGTATCATCCAACAAACATAACTCAAACTTTGATGCTTGTTAAGCTACTAATCAACACTCAATCATTTTAACTAACTTATGTGGATTGATTTTTTATTATTTATTTAAGAATTTAACTTCGATCCACATCATTCTAAAAAGTTACTTTTTTAAATAATAATAATAATAATAATAATAATAATAATATATCATAACATATCTTTTTGGAGTGAATGAATAATATAATATATCAACAAACATCAAATTAGCTTTTATGACTACACCCTTGAAATATGTAAGTCCCACAATCAAGTCTTGTATGAGATTTAATAAAACTAATCTATTTTTTTTATAAAATTTAAAACCATAAATTTTAAATTCTAAAATGAACATAAACACTAAATTCTAAACACTAAATATATCAAATACTAAATTTTTTAAAGATCATCCTAATTTATACTATGGGTTTATTCAATTGGTGTCATTTTTCAACTAGGTTTCAACTCAGTTAAGTAATTATCGAAAACCTTTATTTTATCTATACTATGGTTATGAGGTTTATTGGGTTGATGTTTCCCTTCAATTGAGTCTCAACTCTCAATTAAACAATTACCGAAAACCCTCCCTTTTTTACGTATACTATATCTAAGGGGTTTATTGAGTTGATGTCACCCTTCAACTGGATCCAATTCAATTAAGCAATTATCGAAAACCATTCATTTTATAAAATAATAAATATTAGCATGAGAATATTTTTGTCATTTTAAATTTTTAAAAAAATATGATTGATAGGATTTGAACCCAAAATCTCAAAATTATCAATGTTTTTACTATGTCTTCTTAAATTAATTTTTTATAAATATGTTTATTATATAAAACTTTTTCATGAGTAGGAACGACAATGGAACGAAGCGAGGACGAATATTGTCAAATCCATCACTGCTCTACAGTTGGCATGGTCTGCTCCATCATTCGTCCCTCTCTACTATGAATGTATAATTTTGAAAAGCACTACCACCTCTATGGAGGTTGGATACATACATCTCCGTCCCACCCTATCCCATTTCAATTTAAATTTGTCATTTAACTTTAATATTTTTAATCTTTTTGAAGTCAAGTAAATATTTAAATATAATATTTCAAAAAAATATTTAAACATAAAATATATTAATTTTTATATTAATTTTTACAAATTTTATCTTTTTAATAATTTATATACACAAAGATATATAAAATGATAATTTTATATAGTAGAATGGGTTGGAGTGGGGTAAGAAATTATCATAACTGCTCCATACCCACTATTTAAAAGAAAAAATCCACTCCGCCCCGCTCCACATGCGGATTGGTTCGGAATCCATCATGACAATTCTGATTTTATCATCCCAACGTATAAGTATAATTTTAAAACATTTTATTTAGTGAACAAGTAATCTAATATAGGCAAAATGACTTATTTGATCTTCCAACTTAAAAAAAATTATTTTAGCTCTCCATTTAATTTTTCGTCTCTTTTAACCCATAAATTTATATTGTTTATCAAATCATCTTAAAATGGATGAAATAATTAACGTCTGCTAACTTTGCTGAACATCCACTTATATTCCACATAAGTAATCACTTAATTTTTAAAAATTCAAAAAATATTTTTTACAATTTTATACTTTTTTAAATAATGTTAATAATTTATTTAGTAATTTTTATATTTCTTGAATTTTTAAATATTAAAAATTAATTAATTGTTGATATGACATGCACATAGTAATCTACATGTGTGTCACGTTAGCAACATTAACAGAAGTTAAATTTTTCATATATTTTAGAGTGATTTGAAAAAAAATAAAATCAAAAGTTAAATATGAAAAATTAAATGGAGGAGTAAAATGTTTTTTTAATAAGTTGGAGGACAAAATAAAGAATTATTCCTTTAATATATAAGGCGGCAGGGAGATTGGAGATTATGAATACCCCACGTTGTGAGCCACGTGTATGGTAACAAATCCAAATCATTGTGCTGTCCAAAATACGACCTGACAACAAGTTGGGAAAGTACTTGTATGTCTAATTTTGTTAGAACATGGAAAGCCGGGACACGTTGATTAATGCACTTTCCGTTGTAATTATGCCCCTCTTTTTTTCTCCAAGATAAGAGCTATTAATAACTTCAGGACCTACCACTTTGTTATTGTCTTAATGGTAAAACACATGAACCATAAACCATAGTTAAAAATATTTATTATTTTAAATATGATTTAAATTTAAATCGTATTAATCGTTATTTATAATTCATAAAAAAAAATAAAACTCGTGTCACCACTCGTACGTCTTCAACTCCTCTCTGTTTGGAGTAATTAATAAATACCCCTTCATTCATTTGTTTTATAAATTAAAGAAAATCCACTCATCCCTCATTGTTCTGGTGTTTTTACACGGTATATAACATTAATCCTTTTCATTTTACAGTTTACCCAGAAGAGATGAATCATCCACCTGTACTAAAAATGGAATGCTTGGTTCCAATCATCAACACTCTGAAATGGACATTAGCATTTGTTATAATAATGATGATGATGATGCAGGTTATCTAGGTTGCAACATGAAAGAAAAAAAGAAAAAGCATCAATCTAAACTCTAAAAGATGTTTTTTTTTTTTCCTTTTACACCTGAAACCGATTGTGTTTTTGATAGTGGAAAGAGAAAAGGAATAATATATGAAATTAAAGAGCACTTGGTAGATGAGCCTGTGTTGTTGTTATTAATTGTAAGCAGTGCTGTGGAACCTTTTAATGGTGCAAAGATTAAGGATTCGGAGGAGGATGTGGTTGTTGGTGCACCTTGGAGTCTTGAATTGGCCAAGTGCTGCCCCATTCCCTATGAAATAATCCAAAACCTTGTTGAAAGTCCCTGTTTCCACAATGCAAAGCTCCAAAGGTCCAATGGAGTTGGTTCTCCTGGACACAACATAGCCGTGATCCACAAAAGAAGCATCCATTACGCCACAGCACTCACCTAGCACCCTCTCCTCCACTTCCCCTTTTATTTCCCAGTAAATCATGTAGTGCCCTGGTTGATGCATCACCTCCGCATGGCTCGTGAAATCAACCAGCTCCCCTCCATGCTTGCTTAGCACCTCTGACCCTCTTTCTACCGCCAGCTGCAGGTCCTTTTCTGTGTTCTTGTCTATGTTAACCGTTAATATTAGCTCCCTCCTGAATATGAATTTTAATTTCGGGGTCCCATTATGAAATCCAGCCACTTCCACCACATCTCCAAGCCGATATCTGTAAAGCCCTGACAAGAATTACATACAAGTGAAACAAGTTATCTAATCATCCATCCAACCATCTTTAAAAGAAAGAAACTTGAGAAAAGTGCAGTCGGACATGGATGTAACAGTCATGTTAGACCATCTAATAATTAAATTAGTGAAAGAAACAAGAGCATATATATTATACCAGTAAAAGTGGTAAGGACAAGCTCATATTCTTGTCCAAGCTTGACTTGGGAGAGTGGGACTGGTTCATCTTCTACGTAACCAACAGTGCTGGAAGTCAAATCTTGCTTCTTTTTGTAGAGGGGTATAAACTCGAAATAAGAAAAAGTAGGGATTACAGCAAAAGTGACATCCTCAGGCGGCAAACAAGGATCCAAGTTCACCCCAATCCAACCCTCGGTTGACCCGTAGTCAGCACTCACTAGCGGTAACGAGGCAGCATAGCGCCTAAGCTTCTTTAAGTAGGGTTGCATTGAGCCGGTCATGATAGAGTACACATACTTTGCATTCGGCCACAGCCTGGGAACGATGCCGTACCAGTTGGAAGCTTTGGAGTCCCTGCAAATGGCTTCAATCTGTGATGCCAAACATGGGTTTGGAGAAATTATATCCAACACGGCTTTTCGCATCCTGGGCAGTGTTATCCTTGAGCTCAGTGTGCCGTCCCTGATATCACTGCATATTTCTTCCCATTTCTCTTCAAAAGAGGCAAAGGCTTGGACTATGCTGTAAGCGAAGGTTGAGGCGATTAACTCGACCTCATCCCAAAAGAAGAGGCCGAGTAAGAGATGGCAATAGGTAGATTGTTTATAATCTCCCCCGAAAATCACTTCCTGTGGGCTGCAAGTGAATGACTTGGTCTTCTCCTGTTTGATGTTGAATTCTTCACTAGCATAATAGTGGGTGGTTGCTGTTCCCGCTGTTAATCCTCCCTTTGTTTTCAACCGTTTACTGCTGTATATGAACTCCAAGATTCTTCCACCTTCTCTTATTGGATAAACCCTTTAAAAAAAATACAAAAAAGGATAGGAATAATGGGATCAGCACGCATTGCAAAACAAATTAAAGAAAAACAGTTTATACATGTATATATATCTGAGTATGGGATGGATGACCTTGATCTGTAAGCTGCTGCCAACCTATATATCTGCAAGGTGGTCTGGGAGCTATGGCGAGTAAAGGGTAAAAGCTTCTGTCTCCCTTCTGTGGTACCGGAGCTACAAACAAATTGCAGATAAGCCGTAATAAAAAAGTTTTGAGAGACGGATCCAAGGCAAGAGTCTCATCTAAAAGATGGCTGGAAAAAAGAAAAAGAGAAGAGGAATATTGAAAAAGATGTATGTACCTTAGAGAGAGAGTAGTAATGGGTTGTTGGGTGAGAATAGGAGCAGTGTCCCCATCTGCAATTCGTTGAATAAAAGGCTCAAAATCTGCATGGGAGGCTAGAGGAACTAAAGAGGCGTAAAGAGATTCCAATGCACAAGCATCCATGTCTTGGATCTTCATGTCCCCAAACCATTTTTTCAGGTACTCCACACCATAGTTGAGATGAAGAATCTGGCCAAGTGTCTCCGTCTGGACCATGGCGGCGTTCTTCGATACAGTCTCGAACCAACTGATAATTTCGTACTGGTAGCCACCATCGGCATTGCCATTACTAGTAACAACTTGAGCTGCTTCCATCAGGCGCTGCAAAAGCAACAGAGAAGCCTAAAACAAAAACCAAAGAAATGAGGAATACATGTGTATATATATTGGTGTAGCAGGCTGCGGTTTTTTGGGTGTGTGTGTCTCAGAATCAGAAATACGAAAAAGGCAAGGAGGGAGCCCACGGTTGAAAATATCATATTCATAGCTAAGGTCATTGTCCCTTACCGAAAGCCTCAACAAACCTCCATTTGTTTGCAGAAGCCCATCGTGGAATTTGTACGATGGGTTGTAGACCACAGGTGATGGAGTTTATCATTTCAGATAGAGATTCTCCTTGATTTGGCGTAAAATGTGGCTGGGGACCAAACCCAACCACAGTTTCCCTCCATGTTCATAATTAAGCCATCGATTGAAAGTGATAAGGTTTCTTCCCCATTTGTGGTTATGCTATATGCATGTATTACTTCCGTTTGCCATGATGATGTTTTTCTCTTTTACATTTCCATGATATCGGAGATTCTGCTTCATTATCTTTCCCTGTTCTAAATTAAAGGTTTAAAAGGGATAGTCGTAAATATTAATATCAGTTTTCCCCCTAAACCCTGCTGACATGGATTCATACCGTCCAATTCAAAAATCATTTCTTTTTCTTTTTCAAAGTTTCGGCTCTGCCTCCTCTTATCCCCGACCTTATTTAACAAATTTCCTGAAACTAAACGTTTAAAATTTATTCAACATGCTATTTTGAAGTATATGTTCACCGACGCCTTTAACGCGGTCGAAAATGAACATGCTTTATATGCGACACTAGAGGTGTCCAGCCCGCTCCTCTGAAAAATGATAGAGCCTGAAAAAATAAGTTTAGTTAAAAAAGAAAAAGAGGTCTTGTTTAGAAAACAAGGTCTCGAATAAATAGGGTGAATTTAAGAAGATTGGTAAGAGCTTCGGTCTCTCTTAAAATAGAAAAATTTAGGACGATCCAAATCTAATTCGATTCATAAATAACTCTATACTACATTAAAATCAGATGAGATTTCATGAGATGAGTATCCATATTAATAAATATTTTAATTTGTAAATTGATTGAATCAAATTTAAAATAAATCTTTGAATTGTTTTTATTTTTATTTTTAGTACTTTTTATTTTTATAAATTTTTAATAATTTATTTAATTAAAACTAAATCAAAATTTAATTGGCGGGGGATGACTCCAAACACACTCATAATTAACGGATTTGGTTGGAAATTTATTTACTGCTTCGCTATGTGTAGCTACAGGTCAGCTTGACATACCTTTTTTTTTTTACTTTTTGTCCATTGTCAAATATAGGTAAAAATATTCATTTTGTTTTTTGAGAAACAAAGATACAACCAATTAATATAATTCAGTAGTACATTCTTCAAACTAATTTTAAGCTTTTCTTTTTTCTGTCAAAAGTTAATTTAGTTATTCGATTAATTTTTTTATTTTTCAGAATTTCGAGTTGGAAGTTTTAGAAATAGATTTTTTTTATAGTTTCAATGACTTTTAAGCTATTCGTTTCTAATAAAATATCTTTTTAATTTTTTTCATTATCGATATTCAAAAATTTGTTTTTTTTAAATTAAAGTAAATTATTTTTGTCAAATTTGAAAATAAGTAACTTAAGATAATTAATCAAGTGTTTTATCAATTGTATATAATTTTTTATTGATATAATAATAAATTTAGTCTTTGTTATTTACATATTTTGATAATTTAGTCTTGATTCTAGAAAACATAAATTTAGCCTCAACATTTACATATTTGCACAAATGTTGAGAGCTAATTTTGTTAAATGAATATCAAATTGATAGAATATGTAAATTTTGAGGATTAAATTTGTTATTTTGTCAATAAAAAATATGAATAATTACCAAAAACATTAATGTTAATTAATTGTTTTCTAAACCTTTTATAGAAGAATGAATTTGTTGAGGGTTGAAAGAAGGAAATTTACCCCAAATTTACATGCAAAGTAAAGCAAATCTGCCTTGCAAATAGCAAATGATTAAAAGAGGCAAAAGGGAATCAGTGAGACTGTGTAAAGTGAAAAAATTTTCTTTTTCATAAAAAGCTTACAATAATCCGATATTATCCTAATCATAATGATCTTCAATAAATCAATAATAGAAGTTTAAAGAAAAAAAAAAACTCAAATTTGAAATTCTGGTACTACACGAAACCTCCTATCCATGGCCGCTCTCAACAGTATCGCCTGCCGTAAACTGATCGTTAATTCCCAGAGTTTCCCCGATTTCTCTCCAATTCTCCCCTCCACTCGTCTCTCTCACAAAACCAGCTCGAACCTGTTAAAGCTCAACCCCGATAACAGAAGAAATTGGGTCATTCAATCAGTCACAGAGGACAAAGAATTGGCTCCAAAGAAGAACAGTCATTCCCATGAACCTAAGAAGCTTTTGTTCCCAAATGGCTCCGAAACTTTGGAGGCTTCTTCTTCAGAGGTTGGAGGTGGTCACGGTGATGATGGTGATGGGCATGATGATGTCGAGAAGTTGAGTAGTAGAGCAATCAATGCCTCTATTGTTCTTGGATTTGGCACGCTTGCTGTATCCAAGTTGCTTACAATTGATCATGATTACTGGCATGTAAGTTATCTCCTAGGTTATTCATTTTTTTTGCATTTTAATTTTATTTCCTGTTTTAGTTAGAGTTGAATAATAATGATTCGTCTCAGAAGAGCTTTCTTTTGGTATGCTCTTGTTTTGAGAAGGGTATTTTCGATTGGTTATAGTTTTCCTTGGTTTCACTTCTCTCTCTGCTAGAGTTGGTTAATCTCTTTCGTTCGTCATTTTATGATTTTAATCTTGAAATTTGTTGAGGTGTTTATAACTTTCTAAACTGACCATGAAATCTGAAAGTTTGCTTGTAAAAAAAGGGGGTCTTCATTTATGATTTGTGCTTTCCTGGAAATTTGAGGTTTTATGCAAGCTTAGCTTTCAAAAACCAAGTGAAAGCTGGAGTCTTCAATATAAAAGGAAGTGAAAATCTAAGCGCTACAATATTTTTTTTTTTTTCCTATCTCTGTATTTATTTGGTTATTATGAATGATTAACAGGGATGGACACTTTATGAGGTACTTCGTTATGTCCCAGAACATAATTGGATTGCATACGAACAAGCTCTTAAAGCCAACCCAGTGATGGCCAAAATGGCAATAAGTGGGATAGTCTATTCAATAGGAGATTGGATTGCACAAGTAGTTTCTCTCTCTTCTCCACTCTCTCAATTAATCCTTTAAACTTAAACCATATATTGCATTCAGCTCATATTGTGTAACCTGTGTGTAGTGTTATGAAGGAAAGCCTCTTTTCGACTTTGACCGGACACGCATGTTCAGATCAGGCCTTGTTGGATTTACTCTTCATGGATCCCTTTCTCATTATTATTACCAGTTTTGTGAGGTAATACTTGTGGTTCATAGTTTATATGTTTTGCTGCTTTGAGTCCTCATTTTTTTCTATGGAGCATTGAAATCAGTCACTTTGAGTTCCAGGCTCTGTTTCCTTTTGATGCCTGGTGGGTGGTTCCAGCAAAAGTTATCTTTGATCAAACAGTTTGGGCTGCAATTTGGAACAGTGTATATTATGTAGTTTTGGGGTTCTTGCGTTTTGAATCCTCAGCTAATATCTATAAAGAACTGAAGGCAACATTTTGGCCCATGCTGACTGTAAGAAGCTTTTCTTCTGTTTCTTTTGATGCATATTTTGGGTGTCAATGGTTGTGGTGTGCATTGCAAATGATGCAGTCTACTCTACCCATGATTTTTGATAGACTGGAATTCTATTTCATGCGTTATTTGTTAGAGCAGGATTTGTCATATATGCTCCTTTTTCTTTTACATTAATCACTGTCAATGTAAAATGTCTACCTCTCCATGATGTATTGGAGGATTCAAGGTTTCTTTAACAGGTGTACCTTAAAACCGGCTTAGACAAAATGCTCTGCGGAGAAAGAGAAATCTGTATATTTTAAATTAGTACTGTATAACTGACCTCAAGCTAAATCATAGCTAACTGTGAAACTATGCCTATGCTGAGAACTGTTTTGATTGATTTCTGCTGCTTATATGGTGAATGGAGAAATTGTGCATTTCTCTTTTATAATCTCTATAGCTTTTTGGTGGTAATGAAAAATCACGAAGGAAAAATGCATTTGGTGAAACATTTCACCAACATTGACGCACTCCGAAAATTTATTATGCTGTAAGCAACCGGAGTTGCTCTGTCAAATTTACCCCGGGTTTCCATATTGGAAATATTTGGGAATTTGACTAGTGACTGTTATGTTTGTTCTGTACTTGAGTTTGATGAATGTGCAGTTAACACCTTTTTTATTTGTATCTCATGCTAAACATGATTTATTACTAAAATATTACACACACTTCACAGGCAGGTTGGAAGCTTTGGCCATTTGCTCATGTGATTACCTATGGTGTCATACCTGTTGAACAAAGGCTCCTTTGGGTTGATTGTGTGGAGCTTATCTGGGTAACAATATTGTCAACGTACGTATCTCTGCCATCTTGTCTAATATGTGAAGACAAATGTCACTGGTTCTGCAGCACATTCTTCGTATATCGTTTAGCTGCTTCAACAATATAATCATATTTATTAGGTGTTGTGTGTACTTTTCACTATATTTTCTGTATTCGTCTTGTCTCCTGCATTCTTAATAACCAAATAGCAGAACCAGGATTATATGCTATTCAGGCCTCTTAATTTTTATCCTTTTCTCATTAATCCCCTGTATGATTGTTGGCCATTTTTCTCTCTAGTTGGTCTATCTTTTTGACAAATCTTCATACATGATACAACTACATAATCGCTTGTCATATAAACTGATACAAATTCAATGGTAATATGTTTTGAATAGCGTGCAACAGAATTTAATCGTTTTTCTGTTTCTTTCCATGCTTGTTATATTCGTTTCGATTGGAATTTCTTTCTAACACGGGCTGATGTTTTCATCCTGAAGTTATTCTAATGAGAAATCCGAAGCACGTATTAATGAGGCAACGATAGATGCAGACTCGAATTCATCAAGCAATCCTCCTGAGGTAGAGCTAGAAGAATGTTTTGCATCCTTTGGCATATATTTTGATTGATAAGTGAAGTTTACATAGTATAATTGATTTATGGTACTGAAGTTCATCTCTAGGAATTCACTTCCTTTCCATGTTGTTCTAATGTATTTCTATCTTCAATTTTATTTGTCAGGAATAAACGAATTCGGACGATATCTCAGTTGTCAAGAGAGATGAGAAACATCATTTAGGCGACTTGGAGGATTACTTGTAGTGACTGGTGAAAGAGTAAATCAAAATCTAAAGTTCCCTACCAAGGAATTTCACCCCATATACGTCGTCTATACTTTTTTCCTACAATAGTCTTTCAGGAAAAGCAGCAAAGGAGTGGGGATGGGGCTTAGCTATGATATAATAGAATTTGTATCAAGAGAAGTGTAATAATATGGAGTATGGACTCAGCAAGATTCCGTCCTTTCCCTCGTATGATATAACTTTTAAGATTTTTAACGGCAAGAGTTGTTTGACTTAGATTATTAAATAATGAATTAAACTTTTTGATGAATCTCTGCCTATAAACTTGCAAGGCTGTCGGCTGTAGCTCAAGTGATAGCATATTCCCTCATTAATGTAGCCAGGCTGTAAATTTACTAAGCTTGAACGAATAAATTTTTGTTCATGTTCATTTGTTTATTTTTAAGCTTGTTCGTGTTTAACTTGTGTTCTTTAAGAATTTCAAATTTTTGTTCATGTTCATTTATTTAAAATTATGTGTGTTCATGTTTGTTTGTTTAATGTTCACGAACATGCACGCATATTATTTAATATTTTTATAAGAAAATATAATTAATAAATAAACGAGTCAATAAACGAGCTTTTAAATGAGCTTGTTTATGAATATAAACGAACTGAACACATCTCTGTTTGTGTTTGTTTGTTTATTAAACAAACAAAAAAATTTTGTTCATGCTCGTTTATTTAGCTTAACAAACGAACATGAATAAACGTTATATGAACGATTCACGAATAATTTATCGAATATTTTATTCATTTACACCCCTAACTACGAGATATAACTTGTCAAACTCTAATAAGACGATTGAAGATAATACTAAACTATGTGTAATCTCATTTATTTTAAAAATAAAAAATTAATTTATTCAATCCAAATTATTCAAATCTGATTCAATCAACAACTAAGTGACTGCAAGCATCATTGCCCAACATTGTCACTTTTTGATGCCAGAAAGACATCATAATATATAAAAAAGAAGCTAATCTGTTCTATGGCAAGTGGCAAGGGATATTAGCTCTCTTGATGACTGTCAAAATATTAGAGGTCTGCAATCGAAATTTTAATTATTATTTTGATTTTATTTGATCATGACCCACTACCAATTGACCACGACGAAGTGATGATAATTAAAATAGTCAATGCACAATACACGTTTGAGTTTAATTTAACATTTCAAGGAATATAACAATATTAAATCTCTGCCACGCACCATTCATACATTATAAATAAGGATTATATAATACATACATGATTGCGCTTCAAATAGCTTTGATCCGATTACCAAACCACGCGCACAAAAAGACAAAGAAGCTTTGATCCAGCGCCCTGGAGCTCTCACTCAGCTTCATCCACCTCTCTAAACAATGGATAAGATTCAGCACAGCCATGTACAAGCCAAAGGACTAAAGCTTCATGTGGCCCAGATTGGAACTGGTTAGACAATTCTCTTCTTTACATTTGTATATAGTGTGCGTAATTTGACTAATTAATAATACTTGTGGCTAGCTAGTTTTAACGATGATGGGGGGTGTGGGCGTGCAGGTCCTACGGTGGTGGTATTCTTGCATGGATTCCCGGAAATTTGGTATTCATGGAGGCACCAGATGGTTGCGGTGGCTAATGCTGGCTACCGAGCTATTTCCATTGATTTTAGGGGCTATGGACTCTCAGAGCATCCATCAGAACCAGAGAAGGCAACCTTTAATGATTTTGTTGATGATGTCGTTGTCCTTCTTGACTCTTTGGGCATTACTAAGGTACTATTAGTGGCTTTGATGTGTTTACGGGCTAAATTCAGCACACATGTTGAATCTTCTTTTTTAACTGTTGAAACCAGGCGCACCTTGTTGCCAAGGATTTTGGGGCCTTTGTAGCAGCCATGGTGGGCATACTTCACCCTGATAGAGTGTCCACCATCATTTTACTAGGCGTTCCTTTCGTGCTACCAGGTCTCTCTCCACTCCAGTCTCAACTTCATCTCATTCCACCAGGATTTTATATGTTAAGATGGATGGTAAGTAATTTCATTTCATCTGCTGCTAATCTTTTTCCATAACATCTCTCGTTTCCATCATGTGGTGCTGTAAATTCCCTGCAGGTGCCAGGAGGAGCTGAAGCAGATTTTGGCCGCTTTGACACAAAGACGGTCATACGCAAGGTTTATATTATGTTCTCTGGAAGCTTACCCCCGATTGCTGCTGATAATCAAGACATAATGGATTTGGTCGACTCATCTGCACCTCTCCCACCATGGTTGAGCGAGGAGGATCTTGCAGAATATGGTTCTTTATACGAGAAAAGTGGATTCCGCACTGCACTGCAAGTTCCATACAGGTAAGCCTGCATACATGGGTGAAGCATGATTGATTATGTTCCAATAAGTCAAGCCAGTCCAGTCCTAAGCCATAACTGGTGTATTTTGTTCAAATATGTATTTTATACATATGTACACATTTTACATGCAGGACTATGATGCTGCCCTGTGGGCTGGATGATGGGAAAATCAGAGCTCCAGGGCTTTTGATCATGGGAGAGGAGGACTATATCATGAAATTCCCAGGGCTGGAAGACTATATCAGGACTGGCGAAGTCAAGGAGCTTGTGCCCAATTTGGATGTCACATTTTTGGCGCAAGGGACCCATTTCGTCCAAGAACAACTTCCTGAGGAGGTGAATCATCTCATTATCTCCTTCCTTAACAAGCACTGCGAATAGAAGAAACCCATGACCTAGCTGCTTCTTCATCTTCTTCTTCTTTACCGCTTAACAATAGGACCTTGTGCCATTTAAATAAAGAATAACATGACCTCAAAATGGTCAAATTTGAATGTATTGGGAGTTGGAGAATCTTCATTTCAGTTCAATAAATGTGCTTGTATTCACTCTTACACCAAGATTAGCTGACGGTATCATTTAACAACCAAATCCAAATCAAAAGGCTTGAGTGGCAAAGTGGAAGCTTACAATTATGCTGCCAGCTTCATTAATTAAACGAAGCTAGAGAAAAAGATACCTGTAAAAGAAAAGCAGAATCTGGGAGGAAGATAAGAACTGCCACAAATTCCAATTTTGAGCTGATTAAAGTATTGGGGGTGGAATCATAGTGCTTTAGTATCAGGTTCATATACACTACAAATAAGAGGCCAAATAATCCGAAACATATAGATGCATACTTCAACCATTTCATAATTGCAAATAATTCATTGCAAGTGTTATCCAAAAGCATGTCTTCCAGGAAAGTAGACAAGCATTACCTATTGTATTTTGTGTACAAAGTAGAGATCATATGCAGGGAGTCTGGAGCCTCAAGGGCTCAACCATGTCTAGGAGAAGATATAAGCTTGTGAGCCTGATCAAGCAAAAAGCAAGCAAATGCTTTTGCCCTATACAAGACCTTTACATTGCATGTTTTTGGGTAAAGTAAAAGGAGAACACAAGCATTCTTACTAATGCCATGGCAAAGTCCTACACGCTTCAGCAACCCACGGTTCCACACCACCTCTGCTGCTTCAAGAATCTCATCATCTCCAAAGACCTAAAGTAAGGGTGAGCAAAACTCGATTCGAATTAAAAAATTCAAAAAAATTTCAAATTCGATTTGAATTCTATCTCAGTCGACTCAATTCGTAAAAATTTCAAATCAAGTTAGGATGATGAAATAGGATTTGAAAACTCGATTAACTCGAAAATTTTCTATTCAATTAGATTCGATCAAATGTTCACCCCTAACCTAAAGAACACAGATATTCTAATGAATTCTGTTTCTGTCACGTTACAAAGATTGTGACTTGTTGCTAATTTTATTTCTTTTAGAAGCAAAACCTTCAAGAAAGAATTACTTTGTATTGACCTTAAAGTTGCAAGCAAATACGAAGTCAGGGTGAACCCATTATTGCTTAATATTTAATGATGGAAGTTATTCGAATAAATCTAGCAATTCTAGGAGTATGCCTTAGTTCTTGGATACACGATTCATCCTTGGCAATGTTACCTCAGCGGCCTTGACAAGAGTGAGAGCGATCCCAGGGGCTCCATCCTCCAATAGACAAGAACATCCCGCTTTCTATCTTGTTCACTTGCAGGGAATTTACTCCTAATCATGAATCTGAGACGGCTTTTTACATCCTCAGCCTCATCTGGTTTCAACTCTATGTCCATTAACACATGGATAATACCTGCCAATCCATGCGCAGCACCCCAATGATTTTCTCCATACCTTTCCAACATCAAAAGGACTCCCTCCTTTCTTTCCCAACGCTCTTCCATTTTATATTACTTTGAATTTCATCAACAACTGCGCGCTGCACAATAAAACACCAAAAAATTTCACTGTTCATCTAGTCTCATCTAGAGATGATATATCACTAACATATACTTACTGTAGTTGTAGAAGGGATAGTCCCTTCACCAAGATGCTTGTTCAAGAACAAACAAGCCCAAAAAAACCCAGCTCTTCCATGCAATGATTCAACAGGGAGATCCGTTGAGAGCTTAATCTGATTAATTTATTCATAGAAATTACAGTAGCGGCCATAAAGTTGAAAAATCATCAGCAGAGTACCTCTCTAAACGGGGTGAAGTAGTGATTAAGGATAGAATAAAATATAGAGTTGTGCAGCTTTTTAATTATCTGTTAATATTTTTTTAACTCTTTGATAACGTACCGATCTCTTAAAATGAACATCATCTTTTTTCTTATTGAACTCATTCATTGAGTTCTAAAGTAATATATTTCAATTCTTTTCCACTGAACTCATTCATTGAGCTTTAAAGTAATATATTTCAATTAATATAAAGTTTTATAAGAAATCATTTTACACAAATAAATTGAAAATAAATTAAGAGTACGTAAATATTCAAGGATGAATGAGCTCGATTGAAAATTTCTCGTGGAAATGTTAACTTTTGTAGATTCACGATTGAGGGTTTTTTTTTGAAATTTACTTTGGCTTTTGAAGGTGAAAGTGAAAATGAGGGAATGAAGGTTACTGATATTTTGACACCCCTATTAGGTTTGAGAACACGTGGCAAAGGGAGTCTTTTTTGAGTAAGTATGGTTAGATATGTCTTTCCACATATCTCATTTCCAATCAGCTATTGAAAAAAGTTGCCCATCCTTGCATATTTTGTTTTGGAGGTTTTAGCTCAACAAGTTCTTGCAAACCTCCGCTCACCAAACACTACAATTAGAAGATTTGACTATCCAATCCTCCATTTGTGCCCAAATTAGTTAAAAAAGACCCAAAATTCTGTTTATCAAACACCCCTATAACCCAATTTAAATACTGAAGCAAATAACGAAATTGATTGTATGGGTAAACTGGATACGACCCAATTTAAGTAACTAAGTAAAAGAAGAAAGTGAATGATGTACGGAGAAGATAAGGAAGAAGAGTTGCAAACATCACCCATGGCTCAGCAAAGGGTGAGGTTACCTGCGTCAACAGGCGAAGTCAAAAATTATTTTATGGGCAAAACTGAATTATAAGAGAGAAGATTAAGAGAAAAATTTGAGGGAATTTTGTATTTTAACTAGAGAGCTTTGTATTTTGGGTTAGGGTTTGTTTTGATTATCTCTATCTTGTACTTTTCAATTATTTGCTCATTTAGTGAAGTCTTCTTTGCCCGTGGTTTTTTATCCTCTTTATTTGGGAGAGTTTTTCCATGTAAATATTTGTGTGTTTGATCTTCTTTACTTTTCTTGTTCGTCGTTTATTCAAGTTTACCCCTAATAAGCTGATATCATAGCTTGGTCAGGGTTTCACAGTCAACCTATTCAGACATGGCGACAATAAGATTCGATATCAAAAGTTCGATGGATCACAAACTTTTTGTTTATGGCAAGTTCGGATGACTGCAATATTGGCTCAAAATAACCTGAAGAAGGTTTTTACAGGGTAAAAGCCCGCGGATTCAGATCAATCAAAGTGGGATGAGCTTGATGCGAAGGTTATGTATGTAGTTCAATTCTGCCTCACGAACAATGTGTTGCAGGAGGTGCTTATGGAGAAAACGACATCTGACTTATGGAGAAAGTTAGAAACCCTTTACATGACAAAGTCTCTAGCTAACCGATTGGTGTTGAAACAATGCCTATACATGTCCCGTATGATCGAAGGTGCGTGCCGTAGGGCTCACATCAGTGAATTTGTTACTCTCTTAAATGATCTAAAGAATGTTGAGGTTAATATAGATGATGAAGATCAGGCTGTACTATTGTTATGTTCTTTGCCTCATTCATATAAGTTTTTCAAGGAGATCCAGATTTATGGTAGAGATAAACTCTCGTTTGAGGTTGTGAAAGGAAACTTGTTGAGCAAAGACAGACTCGATAATGAGTTAGGTTCAAATAGTAAGTCAGATGGGCAAGCCTCAGTTTTGGTTGCGAAAAGCAGGACTAGATTGAAGTCGAGGAATCGAGACAAGACTTGTGGCTACTGTAAGAAGTTAGGTCACATTAAGGCAGAGTGTTATAACCTGCAAAATAAGAACAATAGGGCTGTTGAGAGCAACGAGAAAGGAAAGCAAAAGGTCAGTAGCCAATGCTAGTGTGGTTAAGGACAAAGGTGATGATTAGTTATTAGTGTCTACAACCAAAAGGTTTCAGCTCACTTTCGAGTGGATCCTAGATTCGGGGTGTTCTTATCATGTTTCCCAACAAGTACTGATTCTCCATATATAGTCCAGTTGAAGGTGGAGCTGTGCACATGGAGAATAATTCGTCCTATAAAATAATCGATGTTAGTACTGTTCAGATCAGGATGCACGACGGGATTATCAGGACATTGTCAGGTGTCAGACATGTGCCTGATTTATAGAAAACCCACATCTCCTTGGGTATGTTAGACTCGAACGATTGTAGAATCATCACCAAATCAAGCGACATTAAGATATCTCATGGAGCTCTTGTTTTGATGAATGGTCAGAAAACCAATAGTCTATATATTTTACAGGGTTTAACAGTGATTGGTACAACAACAGTTTCCTCGTCTATTACAACAACAATGATTGGTACAACAATAGTCTATACGACTTGGTTATATAAGCGAGAAAGGTATGATCGTTTTGAATAAGAGTTGTCCAATTTCTAAGTTCAAGCACTACTTGGATTTTTAGTATTATGCAAAAATCAAATTAGGCCCATGACAGGGCCCTACAAAGAAGGCATATCAAAATATGAGTTAAGGTGAAGATTTATTGAGTGCGTGTCGCATTTTTTGGTCAAACTAGAGTCAAAGCAGGGGCAACATTGCGATGAGAAATCACGTGACGTCCCAACGATGTGACGACACCTGAAACAAAGCAAATCAAAGGCGACATCGTGACGATACGATGAATTCTATCTCAAAGCAGAAGCGTAATTAGACTTTCAGCAGGGTTGCTTTTTCCAGTTAAACTCTGATTATTCCAAAGATATTTCAGTCAGATTAGAACTCTAATTTTAGCCTTTAAAAAGGGCCTTAGTAACCCTAGAATAAATATCTTCATGACATCAATATTAAGAGAGAAGATTAAGAGAAAGCTTTGATAGAGCTTTGAGGGAATTTTGTGTTTTAGCTAGAGAGCTTTGTATTTTGGGTTAGGAATTGCTTTGATTATCTCCATCTTATACTCTTCGATTATTTGCTCATTTAGTGAAGTCTCATTTGCTTGTGGTTTTTTATTCTCTTTATTTGGAAGAGTTTTTCCACATAAAGTGTTTGATATTCTCTAATTTTCTTGTTTGCCATTTATTCGGGTGTATCCCCAAAACTATACTATATAATGACACGCCGTAACGAAATATAAGGTCTCTTTATGACAGTAGTGATGTCAAAATTTTCGGGTTTGCGATCCAACAAATTTTTAATTATAATTTTAATTAGACTTTGAACCTCCAATTTTATAAAAAAATCATTTTAACCATTCATTTATTTTCTTCTTTTAGTTCTTGAATTTGCATTGTTTATCTAATCACAATAAAATAAGTGAAAAAAGTTAATGTAAATTAACTTTGTTGACCTGATATCCACTCATGTGGCAGTCCACATCCATGCTGCCACGTTAGGGATTAATTATTTTTTATAATTAAAAAAATTAAAAAAGCATTTTATAAATTTAATTTTTTAAAATAATTTTTAGAATTTCTTTTGAATTTTTAAAATAATTAATTAATGACATGGTGATAATCATGTGTATGTTATGCCAGCAAAATTAATTTTTTTATTTATTTGAGATGATTTGACAAATAAGATTAAAAGAGACAAGATTTAATTGTTTTTTGTAAAGTTAAAAGACTAAATAAGTAATTATATTTTTTAATTATAATTGGACATCATCAACATTACCAATTCCCCACGACGAAGTGAAATGATAAAAATCTTTCATACACACTACACGACGTAAATTGATTTAACATCACTATACCATTATTGAAGAAACGCAATATTGATATTGAGGGTCCGTTTAGCTAAGCTTTTAGAATGAACTTTTCATTAAATAAGCCATTTTGGCTTTGAGGAATGCTGAACAAACACCATTTGGGTGTTTTTTTTTTTTTTACTTTTAAACGGGTTTTTGAGTCCATTAAAAAAATTGAATATTTCTCCAATAGCAGGCCAAACGGACTTTTAGAATGGTTAATTACTTTTTTAGCCTCAAAATTAGACACGGGGCACCAATTTTTTCTTCTTTTTTCTTCCATAATTTCTCTGCTCTATTTTATTTCCTTCCTTCTCCCCTTCCTTTTTCTTCCCTTCTTCCATTTTCAAGCAGTTCTGTGATTCTTCATAATTTGGTAGCCTCCTCACTCTTTCGGCAGTCTCTCTCTGGCATTAACCTGTGCACCCATCATTTCCTTCTCCGATAAGTGCCCACATCAAGAAAAGAAAATTTAAAGGCTTTTCCCAGAAAAAAAACCCAAGAAATTCATCAAAATCATGAGGATAAACGCAAATTTAATTTTAATACTTTTGGGTTGTTCTCTATTTTTACTTGTTTGTGTCTTTTACTATCCTCTGCTAAAGTTGCTTCTAGATTTACTTCTTGAGCCACTAGAGCAACGCAAGTGGAGCTCGCTAGAAAAGGTAGCAGTAATAAGCTTTACAGAGCAAAGAATTTCACCCAAATTCTCAATCATTTCAATTCAATCCAATGAGTGATCTAAAACTTCAGTAAAAATATTTAATCAATGACACTTATTAAGAGTAGCCCAAAGAAGAATTTCCCATCCTTTGTTTATATTGGAAAGGAAGGAGACATGAAATGATTCACTCAAAATATTGGATTCTATCTTGTTGAACATTGCACCTGATTTCAATGCCATTCTTGTTTTGTGATGTTTCACATAGTCTGTTTGTAGGCTTTTTCATTAGTTGTTCTTCTAAGATTTGTCTACTTCATCTCATGTTTTCATCTAATACTTTTGTTTTTGCCCTTTTGAGAACATGCTCGAACATTATCTTTAGATACTTAATTCCTTAACAAAAACAATCATAATATTTTATGGCAAAATGTGGTTCATGAATGTCGTAAGAAAATCTACCTTATCCCAGCATTAAGATCTGAAGTGTCTACTTTCTAGTTTACACATAAGCTACAACCTTCAGGCGCATTGATTCCTTCATAATTTATGCCTAGGGCTTTCTGTCTGGAAACAATGTAATTTTCTTCCCTCCTCCTTAACATTTAACTTAATTAAGTTGGAATCGAGCAGACTTCCACTACTTGTTTTTTATGAATCCGAGACTTAAGGCACCCCCAACTCTTTAACTTGGGATCAATATCGATGGTATATAAAAAAGTTTTAGAAACGTGGAATAATGTCTTGAGCTGGATCAAAATATTGGTAATTACTTTAACAAACAATGAATTTAATTATGTTATTAGACTTCTTTGAATGCAACCTTACATGCAAATGTCACAGGCTTAGAGTTTTTCCACACAATCTATACGACCTTAGGTCGATTCTTGCCACAAAAAGGCCTAAGTCAGCCTACTTCCCAACACTTGAGGATTCCAGAGAATTCCTCTAAGGCACCAACACAATAGCAACGAAGAATAAGCTAAGAACAAGCCACAAAAAAACAAGAACACAAGAGAGAAGAGTTTTGAGTGAATGCTCTCAATTTTGTATTTCTCAATGAATGAATACAATGAAAGGGAGAGACCTCTATTTATAGTTGAGGCTCCCTAAAATCAACGGTACAGATCATTTACATCAACGTCTAAGATTAAAAGCTATTTACAAATCCAATCTCTAAGATTACAAGATCAAATCTTCTAAATATTACATATCAAATACATATCAAATTTGATATCATCAATCTTTGAAGATCACCTTCCATGTTTGCCAAGCTTTGTAGATAAGCCTTCCCTCTTTCCAAGCAACGGGCTAGTTTGATTCGGCCAAATGCCTCCTTTTGAACATGATGGCTCACTCAAATGAGTCATGGTTGTGGGCTCGAATACACAACCCATGACACAAATATAGTCTCTACATTGTAGCTTAGCTCCATGCTCAATTGGTTAGATCCCCCCCTAGAAATGGCATCAAAGATTATTTGTTTGTTTTCTAGAATGGCATTGTAGTTTATCGTGTAGTTATATATGCATTTGGTTTTCATTTTTTTCTTTTAACAATTAGTCTTTAACATGGTGATTATGATAGTCCTACTGTCAAAAATACATACATACATAATTGTGTTGCACTCCTGTTAATTTCGTATACTTAAAATAATGAGGTAATTGATATATATATTCAGTGTAATGTGATCTTGATTTTGAACATAACATAATTTTTAAAATAAGGTTTTATACATTGTTAAGTGAGCAGTTAAAGAAAAATGAGTACTTCGGGGATTGAAGTTAATAAAGAATTCTTGAATTAATTGTTTGTTATATTATGACATGTAGGAAAATATTATCTTGTTGATTGTGGATATCCTCAAATGAAGGGTTATTTTGGACCATATAGAGGTCAGCGATATCATTTACCTGACTTTCGTAGAGGTAGACCAATATCTGGTACAGAAGAGATATTCAACCATTCACATTCATCATTACACAGTGTCATTGAACGAACTTTTGGTGTTTTGAAAAAAAAATGGTCCATTTTAAGGGATATGCCAAGTTATAGTTTTGAAAAGAAAACGATGGTTATTGTTGCTACAATGACGATACACAATTTTATCCGAAAACATGCCGGTCAAAATGATGCAAATTCTATGGAATACGAAAATATTAACAAGGCATACGAGGATATTATTGATCCAAAAGATATGAATGACGGAGAAAGTGATGATGATGGTGATGGTGAATCAAACAATTCAAGTGGTTTTGAAATGGAATTGACAAGAGATGCTATAGCTTCTAGTTTAATGAATTCACTTTGAATTATAAATGCTAATGTAAAACTTTTGATGATATATTTGGTATATAAATATTACCCCTTTTTGAAACTTTAATCCAAATTTATGTAATATTTTAATTTGTTAAGTTTATATTTTCTATATTATGTTAATATCTAATATGAGTTATATATTCAAATTAAATTTTAAAATAAAATAATACAAATATATTAAAATCATTAATTAAAAATTAAAAAATATTTTATAAAATAATACAGCTATGTTAATATTTAAATATAAATATTTAAAATATAGTTTATATAATCTAATTAAAATTTTTAAATAATTAATATTAACTACTTAGAAATATTTAAAATTAATATTTCATTAATTGAAATATTAACAATAAGTTATAATAAATTATTTTTTATATTCTTGCTAAATATCATAATATTAACTAATTTAAATATTATTTAAATGTATATTTATTACTTTATAATATCATGTTTAAAATAAATATTTTATTTTTCAAAAGTATTTTTTGATAGCAATGCTAAACAGTCAAATTTTAAATCAAACTTTTCAAAAGCACTTCTCTACCACACTTTTTAAAAGCACTTTTCAAAAACAATGCTAAATTACCCTTGAATTATCATCACCCACCATTTCATACATTATTAGTAATATATCATTTTTCAAATAATAATAATAATAATAATAATACAGATATATCATACTGCGCTTTAAATAACTTTGATTCAGCGCCCTTGATCTCTCAATCAGAGTTAGTTTAGCAATGCTTTTTAAAAGTGTTTTTGAGTTAAAAAGTACTTTTGAAAAAAAGCTAAAAAAATTTTCAATCTTTTTTTGGTCAAAAAAGTGCTTTTCCAAAGCATTTTTGGTGTCAAAAATACTTTTGAAAAACTCAACAATATTTTGTTTAGTAATGTATTTATCTCGAAAGTACTTTTTATCCCAAAAGTGTTTTTGAGAAGTAATGCTAAACAAAACCTTAGTTTTGTCCACCTCTAAACAGTGGAAAAGATTCAGCACAACCACGTCCAAGCTAAAGGACTCAAGCTTCATGTGGCCCAGATTGGAACCGGTTTGAACTTTTTCTACTAATGTGACTAACTAATAATACTAGTGGCTAGATAGTTTTTAACGATGATTGTGGGGAGGGGTGTGGGCGTGCAGGTCCTAAGGTGGTGGTTTTCTTGCATGGATTCCCGGAAATTTGGTATTCTTGGAGGCACCAGATGATTGCTGTGGCTAATGCTGGCTACCGAGCTATTTCCATTGATTTTAGGGGCTATTGACTCTCTGAGCATCCATCAGAACCAGAGAAGGCAACCTTTAATGACTTTGTTGATGATGTCGTTGACCTTCTTGACTCTTTGGGTATCAATAAGGTACCATTAGTGACTTTGATGTGTTTACGAGCTAAACTCAGCACATACGTTGAATCTTTTTATACTGTTGAAACCTGGCACATCTTGTTGCCAAGGATTTCGGGGCCTTCGTAGAAGCCATGGTGGGCAAACTTCACCCTCATAGAGTGTCCACCATCATCTTACAAGGCGTTCCTTTCCTGCTACCAGGTCTCTCTCCACTCCAGGCGCAACTTCCTCTCATTCCACCTGGATTTTATATGCTAAGATGGATGGCAAGTAATTTCATTTCATCTGCTATTATCTTTTTCCATGCCATCTCTCGTTTCCATCATGTTGCGCTGTAAATTCCCTGCAGGTGCCAGGAAGAGCTGAAGCAGATTTTAGCTTCTTTGTGTCAGACGCAAGGTTTATATTATGTTCTCTGGAAGTTTACCTCAGGTTGCTGCTGATAATCAAGAGATTTTGGATTTGGTTGACTCATCTGCACCTCCCCCACCATGGTTGAGCGAGGAGGATCTTGCATAGTATGGTTCTTTATACGATAAAAGCGGATTCCGTACTGCACTGCAAGTTCCATACAGGTGAAGCATTGATTATATTCCAATAAGACAAACTAATCTTATACTTTAACTAGTGTATTTTGTTCAAATATGTATTTTATACGTATATATATATTGCGTGCAGGACCATGATGCAGTCCTGTGGGCTGGATGATGGGAAAATCAGAGCTCCAGGACTTTTGATCATGGGAGAGCAGGACTATATTATGAAATTCCCAGGGCTGGAAGACTATAACGGGACTGGCAAAGTAAAGGAGTTTGCGCCCAATTTGGATGTCACATTTTTGGCACAAGGTAACCATTTCGTCCAAGAACAACTTCCTGAGGAGGTGAATCATCTCATTATCTCCTTCCTTAACAAACACTGCAAATAGAGCAATTCCATGGCTTAGCTTCTGCTTCGTCTCCTTCCTTCTTTACCGCTGAATAGAAGGACCTTGTGCCATTTAAATAAAGAATAATATGACCTGAAAATGGTCAAGTTCGAATGCATTGGAAGTTGGAGAGTCTCTTGATTTCAGTTCATCAAATGTACTAGCATTCACTCTCTCACACCAAGATTAGCAGTATCATTTAACAACCAAATCAAAAAGGTTTGAGTGGCAAATTGGAAGCTTACAAGTATGCTGCCAGCTTCATTAATTAAACAAAACTAGAGAAAATATACTTAAACAAAAAAAAACTTCAAAGAAAAAAAAGCACCAACTTTGGGAGGAAGATGAGAACTGCCACAAATTCTTATTTTGAGTAAATCAAAGTATTTGGGTGGAGATATAGTACATTAGTATCAGGTTCATATCATTGACTACAAATTAGTGCACATATAAAGAGAGCAAATAATCCGAAACTTATAGATGCACGCTTCAACCATTTCAGAATTGCAAACAATTCATTACAAGTGTTATCCAAAGGTATGTCTTCCAGGAAAGCAGACAGGCAATACTATTGCATTAGCCTAGATATTAGAGCTCATATGCAGGGAATCTGGAGCCCAAGGGCTCAATCATGTCTAGGAAAAGATATGCCATACCCCCAATCCCTTCAAACAAGGAATAGGGCCTATCGCCCCCATGCATCTCTCCCTTGGATATAAGCTTGTGAGCCTGATCAAGCAAAAAGCAAGCAAATGCTTTTGCCCTATACAAGAACTTTACGTTGCCTGTTTTCCGGTAAAGTGAAAGGAAAACATAAGCATTCCCACTAATGCCATGGCAAATTCCTATCCGCTTCAGCAACCCACGGTTCCACACCACCTCTGCTGCATCCACAGCTGCTTCAAGAAATTCATCATCTCCAAAGACCTAAAGAACACACAGATTCTAATGAATTCTAATTCTGACAGTATACAAATTGTTGCTTGTTGCTAGTTTTATTCTTTTAGTAGCAAAACCTTCAAGAAATAATTACTTTGTATTGAAGTTATGCTTAGGTTGGAGTATTATTTTATTCCACATGTTTTAGTTATTGGTTAGCTATAAACTAATCACAATTGGTAGCTTGTTTGTGGCAAAAGGAAGGAAAACTTTTCGCTTATTTTAAACAAGTCTTACTTTTTACAAGAGTTTTTACTCATCTTTCTAATTATAGGTTTAAATTTGTACTAATTATTCCATTCAAGCCAATAAATACCAAGTCAGGGTGAATCCATTAATGCTTAATATTTAATGATGGAAGGGGTATGCCTTAGTTCTTTCTCTAGCAGCTACAATATAAATGAAAAACCTAATTTAGTACATGCTTTTGCATATGCATAAACCTCATTGCAGGAATAATCTCACTATCAAACACCTGAATAATTGATAAACAAGTGTCCAATCAATGCCATTACCCAATAAACTAGGAGAACCTAGTGATTTCAATAAAATGTCCCTCGGAGAAGGACAAAATAATTTAAATTCTTTTAAATATAGTTTACACAAGAACTTAGAACTTGATAATTTTTAATCTTACCTCAGCAGCCTTGACAAGAGTGAGGGCGATCCCAGGGGCTCCATGGCACCAATGGACAAGAACATCCAACTTCCTATCTTGTTCACTTGCAGGGTAGTTCCCACCCGGGAATCGATTCCTAATCATGTATCTAAGAGTGCTTTTTACATCCTCAGCCTCATCCGGTTTCAACTCCATGTCCATTAACACATAGATAATACCTGCCAATCCATGCGCAGCACCCCAATACTTTTCTCCATACCATTCAAACATCAAAGGACTTCCTCCACCTTTCTTCCCCAACGCCCTGCCATTCTTGATAATTTCATCAACAACTGCACACTGCACAATAAAACACCCAAAAATTTTACGTTTAATCCAACCTCATTTACAGATGATATATCACGAACATACACTTACTGTTGTTGTAGAAGGGATAGTCCCTCCACCAAGATGCTTGTTCAAGAACAAACAAGCCCATAGAAACCCAGCTCTTCCATACAATAATTCATCAGGGAGATCCCTTGAGAGCTTAATCTGATTCATTTAATCATAGAAATTACAGTCTATTTTTTTTAGAAAAAAAAAAGCGGCCATAAAGTTGAAAAACCATCAGCAGAGTACCTCTCTAAACCGGGTTAAGTAGTGATTAAGCGACTCTTGATTTCCAGCATACTTTGCTGCCACAGCACCAAGAGCACAAACACCCGCTCGACCACATAAAAAGGTTGCATCCCTATTTTTACATTATATATAAACCGGATATGGCCCAATTTAAGTACTGAAGCAAATAACGAAATTGATTGTATGGGTAAACTGGATATGATCCAATTTAAGTGAAAAAGCAAAGGAAGAAGTGATAGATGTACCGAGAAGATAAGGAAGCGGAGTTGCAAGCATCAACAATGGCTAAGCAGAGGGAGAGGTCGTTGGTGTTGCTGGTAAGTTGATAGGATTTGAAGAGCAAGAAAGCAGTACCGAGAGTGCCACAATAGAGAGTAAAATCGGAGACTTTTTGCGAAGTTATCCCCCACGTTTCCAGCGTTACCTGGGTCAATAACGCAAATATGTGGTGAGGTTGAAGCAAAAAAAGCAGCGAAAAGGAGGAAGAAAGAGAGATAGAGAGGGAGAGGCAACGGTTTCTTTGAGGTCCAAAGCGGTGCGTTTGAAATGTTGAGATAGAGAAGAGTAAGGCATGGATAGAAGTTTGATCAGAGTATCTCCAATTTCCTGTTGTTCGTGTTGTGTTGTTTCGGGTACGAAGTCCGGCAATACGTTGGGAAAGAAACGATCCGCCATTATTTTTTCAGTCTTTTGGGTTTCTTTAAGAATCGCAAAGCTTCAGTCTTGAGATGATCCTGGGAGTTTTTAACCCTTTTTAAGGGATTAAGCATTTTTACGACTGATCTGGAGCTGCCACAAGCTAACACCTGTCTCCACGCTGCTATGGTTTTTAGTGCAAGTGTCAGAAACATGCCATGAAGTGGCAAGGAAGGAATGCAGAAGTGGCAAGGAATAGGTTGCTTTGGCTCAAATTCTATTTTTTTTTTTAAAGAAAAACAAACACAATAAGCTAACTAGAGCAATACTGCCACTAGTTTGATCAGTCCTTTAGAATCTCCCCAAATATCTTCGATCCAAAGCTTGTATCAAAGGTCATTTTGGCTAAACAATCTAACAATTTTATTAAAATCTTTAGAGAAATATTATATGATCCAAAATTCAACCTTCTTCAGAAGAAGATGAACTGTCTAATAACAGCAGAATTCAAATTCGTCAATGAAGGATCTAAATAGTCTTGACCACCTAACTATCTGTTTGAATCATCATGCTCGCATATCGATTGTCTTGAATGATGATCAATCCATTAAAAATACCTCACAATTCAACATCAACAACGAAACAATTGTCCAAATATATGTTGTATCCAATAATCCACTTCCCACTTCCATTTCTTATGAAAATGATGCTCAAATTCAATATATTTAAGCACACTTTCATGCATGCTTTCGGCGAACCGATTATTTGGTTCCATTGATTCAACTTATTAGTCTATTAAATGCATCTATTATTTAAAAAAAGGAAAATTGGAAAAATTCAGAAAAAAAAATTAATTTTTTTTATAAATACATATAAAGGGGTTGGAATTTTTCTTCCCTAGTTTGGACCAAAAACCTTGGCTCAAAAACATAAAAGTTCAGTTCAACAAATAGTTTTTTACCCGTTCAACTGATTTCCCGTTTGCGGTTCAACCGGTTTAATCTCTCTTTCTAAATTAGTATTTGGCCGGTTTCTAGTCTAACTGGTTTATCCAGTCCGGTTTAAAGATGCTTTCATGTATTGGTTGACCATTCTAAATACGTTCCCCACCAAGGACAGACCAACTACATGGGTATGGTAGTGGAGGAGGGTTGTCCCTAATGCAAACAGGAAAAGAAGTTAGATTCTGGAGCTACGTCGAGTAAGAAGATGGGTGACAGGTTTAGTGCAAGAGTTGAAATGGGCAACAAATCATCTAAAGGGCAAAGCACTAGTAACCAATTATTATAAGATCCCTTGGAATGCGTTGATTTACCTGGTGTGGAGAGAAAGAAATAACAGGATTTTCTCTCAAAAGGTAATCCTGTTATTTCAACACCTTTGGATCCTCCCCAGATTCCTCTTTCTTGGAAACCCCTGTCTCACCAACCACCACAACCATGCCAAATTCTACTTGTCGTTTGGAATGCAATGTCACATCTTCATCGTTTAGGTCGTCCAGTTTGGCACACACACTGACAGAGCAAAATCTGGTAGCCTTTATAACCAAATATAGCAGCAGTTACAAGGTACCACCGGTACAGACCTTTCTACACCACCAGTATCTAAAGTTGCCTTCTCCGACGATGACAAATTCTTCTTGTTCCTTTTCAGTAAGTGACAGATTCTCCATAATGTTAAGGACTATTGGAGGGCAAAATGCTGCAGCTCCTTCCCAATTATAATCACCTCCATCTGCCACAAAGAACCAGCCTAAAAGAAATAGATCTGTGCTAGTACACAACTAAAAGCTCATCTCTACCAGCACAAAAGATAAAATAGAACATAATTCTCACAAGGATACCCTACTGAATGGCTCTAACATTTGCTTAGGAATCTCACATCTTTACATAATTCTCCTACAAGATTACCAACCAAAAACACATCCTCAATTATATATATTATGCATGCATTTGCTTCATCAATCTTGCATATCTAGAGATTGCTATGTTAGGTTGATCTATTAAGAATATAAAAATCTTAAATAAATGTACATATAATTTATCAAAAATTTCATATACTGAAACATGAAAAAAAAAGAATTATGTAAAATCTATTCATATCAACATATTATATATGGATATTTAATTAGTATAATAAGATAATCAGTGAACTGTATATATGGATATGCTTACCAAAACCCTCTTATTTTACTTCCTTAGAGGTCAAAGGATCAGGGAATTGCACAAGTTTATCCCGCATCCAATTGCTCTTGTAGTGTTGTCTAAATGCATTGCTCCAAACTAATTTTCACTCAAACAAGCAAGTCCAAAATGGTTGTTCTTCAATTCAATTCAAGGATGCACATTCATTGAATTCAATCCAATAGATTACTTGAAGAAGAAAGGAAAATGTTTTGAAGCATTGTTCCACTTAGTTTGAATCAAAATCCAAGTACATCCTATTGGCATCTCTATCAGCTGAGTAGTAACACTTGATCAAGCTATCAACTTGAAAACCAAGCTTCTTGTAAAGACCCATGGCAGGAATTCTCAAAGGATCAACGTGAAGTGATATCCGATGGACGTTTCTGGTCCTGCATTTTTGAATTGCTGCTTTTAGTAATGCTTCCCCATGGCCTTGCCTTCTACGACTCTCCTTCACTGTTTGGGGTATTGAGATTGAGAGACAAATAAAACAAGAGTAAATAAACAAAAAAGAAGAAAACATAAAATTGACTGGGTACTTTAATCGAACATGTTATCGACCAAGTCAATGCTCGAAGGAAGTGAGGAGAAGAAGGAAGTAAGGAGAAGAAGGAAGTGAAACCTGCAAGCTTTGTTATGGAGGCAGAAAGTGAAGAGGGCCAAGAATACATAACATAGCCGACAACCTCTCCATGAAGATCCATCATGTAAAGCAATCCAGTGTTGTTCTTTCTAAGCTCTTGATTGAAGGACCTAGCTAGTGATTCGTGCTTGGGGAAAATCTTCTTTTCCAGCTTCACGATCTCTTCTACTATGTTTGCAAAATTTGTTGAATTTCTTTGTAGCTCCACCACCGCAGCCCCGCTCTCCATGCTTGCTACCTTGTTTCCCGCTCCAATTCAATTCTTCTTTGTATATCTTAGTAGTTCCTACTTCTGTCTGAAAACTTCCGAGGTTAAAATATTATATCAATAAATTTAATAAAAAATAATAGTGTAAATGGACTTCAATTTTTAAATTATAAAAGTAGAGTTAAATTTTTTAAAAATAAAAGTATAACAATTAAATTTTAAATTATGAAGAATAAGTATATTTTAATTTAATTATGAATATAAAAATTTAGATAATTATTTATAAGCATTTTAATATGCACTTTGACAAAATAAATTTTTTTATCTAAAGTTAAAATATATATATAGTTTTTTATAGTAAAAGTTAAAATATATTATTAGTTGCTGCATTTTGATAAAATTTAAAAATTTAATTCATGTAATTAAAAAATTAGAAATCAAGTCTTTCATTATTTTTTTATTTAAAATTTTTAATCTAATCATCAAAATCATAATTAGTTTTTTTCAAAATTTATCAAGTTAGCATGTTGATGAAGTTAAAAAATTTTTTTAGGGGAGTCAAAATTAAATTGTAATTTTTACGATAATAAAAATATAATTTCATCATTTTAATAGTTTATATATTTATGATATTTGAATGATTAAATCAAATTATTATCATTTTTAGAGAGCAAAGTGCAATGTTAATTTTATTAATTTAAAATTTTAAAAAACTTAAATAATTTTTTTTTATTTTAAAAGGATTGAGGTTTTTGCCAGCCTTCTAATTGCGTCCCTTGCTGTTGTTATGTGACATGTCTTAAATTATTAACTATAATAAATTGACTATAATTTTTAAATTGAAACAGAAACTAAATATCAAATTCTATAAAAGTATAAGGGCTAATAACATATTTAAATCTTTATTTAATAAATTAATTGTTTCTCTTTAACAACTTAACCATTAATTTTCCTATTTACTCAGAAAATAAAGTTCCCATGAAATTGAAGAATACAATATAAACCACAGAATTGTATTAATCATTTTTCTTTCAGTTGAGAAACCAGGTAGTTAAAAAAAGAGAATTTTTACCCAAAATGATTCTTGCTTCGCCTATCCTTAACCCCAAACCTAAATTTGGCGGCCATTTTAGCAAACCGCTTGCTATATCTACCAACCCTTTCCTTCGCTGCTCCTTCTTCACCACTAAATTCAGTTCTACTCCTCTCAAGTGTCACTGCTGCACCCACAACAAAGATACAGATAAGTCCCCTCAAGTAACCACTTTTACTTCAATGCTGCAATTTTATGAACTAAATTTAACCTTTTAGATTAATTTCTGATCAAATTATGGAAAAACGTGTTTTGCATTATGGGGTTGAACAGGGATTTTCAGTGTTGACATCAGACATCCCATGGAAGACGGAGAGCTTATGGAGCACTATGGCTCTGTATATGTTCAATTTGCATATTCCTTTGGGTTTTGGTGGCCTTTCCATTGTTGCTTATCTCTTGCATCAACCTGTCCTTGATCCCAGACTGAGGTTTTTATTTATCCTTTTTTTTATGTCATAATGTTAAAGATTGTAATCCGAGCTGGGTCTGTTTTTTTGAGTCCCTTGTTTTTGGCCTCGTTTAGAATTTAAGGACCTGTAACTTTTTTTTTGAAAACCCAAATGGCTGCTAAGTGTGATTTAACTTGAGGTCTTGGATAGGTTCATTTTTTGATGCTTCATCAGATGAAGGTCCACTCAAAACTTGCATTTTCTAGTGTTAATTGTGCCTTTAATGAAGTGAGCAGGAAATCATTTGTGCTAAATATCTTACTTGCTGGCTTATGGCCTTATACCAACTCTTTGACTTAATCTTCCAACTTGTTTCTAAATTTTCTGCAGGCACTATCGTTGCTTGTAATTGATATTTTGGAACTGCTTGCTACTCTCTTTCTCCTGAAGAGCACCATTAAGCCAAACAATAGGCTTTTAGACATTTTCAAAGTTAACCCGGTAGAAAGGAACTGGTTATTAGCATCAGCACTGGGTTTGGGAGTACTTATTTTATTAGTTTTCCTTACATCAATTGTTGTTGATGGATTATATGGGATAAAGGTTAGTTTCTTCATCTTCATTGCTTTTACTATCCTCCTTTATCAGATGACTTTTCTCATGGTATGGGTCACTTTGGGGAAATTGCCTCATCATGTTAAAATGGTTTTGCAATGTCTTGTTTGCTTTTGTATGCCATCATCACGTTCTACCTTTGCATGCTTTCTAGTTTATTTTTGATGTATTTTCCAATACATCATATTGTCTCTAAGATGTGTTAACAGAAAGAAGGATGGCTGTAAAAGAAATGGAAAGTAACTTACCTTTTTCCTTTTTGTTCTTTTGATTTAAAATATAGGATGTAGATAATCCGATACTGAAGGAAATGCTTGTAAGAAATGACATCTCAAAAGGTGCTTGTATTATGGTATACTGCATCATCACACCTATCTTAGAAGAAATGGTATACAGAGGCTTCATGTTGGCATCTCTTGCCTCAACAATGAATTGGAAGCAAGCAGTTGTGATCAGTGCTGCCATCTTTAGTGCAGCTCACTTGTCTGGTGAGAACTTTTTACAGTTGTTTGTCATTGGGTGCATCCTTGGTTGCTCTTATTGTGGAACTGGAAACTTGAGTTCTTCCTTTCTCATACATTCTTTGTATAATGCCTTCACATTGATTATAACTTTTTTATCATAGATAACAGATTTGATATCTTCTTCTCTGGTTTCCTTGGCCATAGTATAAGTAGGAAAAAACACCTTGGAACTGATGTACAAAATATAAGCCTCTGGTTGAGCTAAGCTAAGCTACTTCGTTCCTCTTTTTCAAAGATGAGGATCCTCAAATCAAAACGGTACTTTGTATTTTTCATTTACTTCTAGTTTTTACATGCATGTTTAGGATTTAATCCTAGAAAAACTGTCCCTTAACCTTTTCATGCATGTTTATATGCCCGTTGTATATAAAATTCCCAACTTCCTTAAAATTTATATTTTTCACCATTTAAGTAACTTTTTCATTTCAATGTGCATAATGGTACCATGAAACTCTCTTTTTCCTATTTTAGGCCAAATTTATGACATATTCATATTTTTATCTATAATGTTTTCGTTAATCATTTCCTTTACTAATGAACATCAACATTAAATTCTAATATTTACAATTAATCATTTAAGCTCTCAAGATTTAATGTAAATTCATACACAAATAAAGTAAGAATAATTCCTTGAAAACTTACTTTTCATTGAATGAGGAAAGCCACCAAAATATTCTATTTACAAATCTAAAGCTCCTCTTTTCATTCTCAAGCTTCACCACCCTCAACTACTCATCTTCACAAACAACACATAATACCTATAATTATGTGCATGTAAAACTAATGCAATAACTAGAACTGATCATGGGTCGGATCACCCATCCCGGCCCGAAAGTTCACTTAAAAAATGGAAGGTTTTGAGTAAAAATATAGGTTAAAAAAATGGGTTTAAGCAAAAAACGAGGGCTTTTTTTTAAATGGGCTAAGCTTAGGGTAAGCTTTTTCGGCCCGAGCCCGACTTGACCCGAATTTGGAAAAAAAAAAATCTGCTACTTTTTGCTACTGTTTTCACTGTTTTTGCTGCTATTTTGTCAGTACTTTGGTTTCGTTTTGCTATTATATTGTTACTATTTTATTGTGATTATTTGAATATTTTATAGTTCTTGTTTTATTATTAATTTTGTTACTATTTGAGAGATTTTTGCTTGCTAAGTTGCACCAATCTTAGAGTTATTTAAGTATAAATAATTTTTTTATTTATTTTCAATTTGTTGGGGAAGATTAAAATATTTTTAGTGTATTTGATGTATTATATTTTTTAAATTTATTTTTATATAAAAATAATAATATAGAAAAATTTAATACTAGTAGGCCAGGTCGGGCTCGAGTTTTAGTATTTTTATTTGAGTCGAGATTGGACAAAATTTTAGACTCATTTTTCGGGTCGAGTCTGTGACATATAAAATGAGCCTAAAATTCTGTTGAGGCCCGACTTATGATCACCTCTAAATATAACCTTAAATAAATACTAGAGGTAACAAAATCATATTTTCTTGCCTTATTCTTCAAGTTCTCCTTTCTAGCTCATGAAAACCCATGCTTTCAATGGTGAAGACTAGCTTGAAAATGTGTTCTATTAAAGGTTTTAACCAGAAAATAACTTGGGTTGTATAAATTTTGGTGAGATTAGTAAATGAGAAAAGAAAATTAAATGATTTAATTTTCAAAGGCCAAGGAAATAATCCTAGTTAATGTTGTCAAGCATGAGGCATATTGTTTTATACTTGAAAAAGGGTTCCTTTTTCCTTCATCTGAAAAGTGAAAAGAAGAGGTTGGAATGGACAGATCTTTAACATGTAAAGAGTTGGGGAAATCCAAAAAGCTTTTTCTCCACTTGTCACTATTATTCTCTTCTCTTCTATTTCTATGCCCTTTATTTCCCCTCAACTATTGGCCGGGTTCAATTCCAACAATATGAAAGCTAT
Organism: Gossypioides kirkii; assembly: GCA_005610355.1. Classification (NCBI taxonomy): domain Eukaryota; kingdom Viridiplantae; phylum Streptophyta; class Magnoliopsida; order Malvales; family Malvaceae; genus Gossypioides; species Gossypioides kirkii. The sequence continues at coordinate 5,067,653 of CP032255.1, forward strand.
GAATTTCACAGTCAATCAATTTTCCCACCATGGATCACCATTCCAAAATGTGTTAGTCTCTAAGTTTAGTGAAGCTTCCCTATTTATACAGTGAACCCTCATTGCATAAATATACCAAGAAAGAGTAGCATGAGAAAGGGAAAGTGAGCTATTCCCTGGAGTTGCCCTGATCACTTCACTGAGGCTATTTTAAGACCCTTAACAGAGGGAATTTGGTCCTACTGAAGTGTTTGGGGTAACTCTGGGAGATAGTTGACACTGGTCAGCAGAAAATGTTGTTGGAGGCTTGTTTCATGTCTAGGCAAGCTTTCCCAGTACCATGTGAACTTCCTCATCCATTCTTCATTGTAGACATGCTATCTGGTTTCCTTTTGCATCATTTGGTTTTGTTCTTATTATTATGTTGTTCATATTTGCATTACTATCCAACAATGCCAACATTCATACTGAAATTTACTATCAGTTTCTGTTGGTAAAATAACCAAACTCTTTTAAATCCATTCACTAAAGTTATCCGATAACTATACTTCAATAAGAAACAAATGTAAGAATATGAAATACACAGTCACAAAGTTCATATCTAAAGCCTAATTGGCTGGCATCTCAAACCGGCAAATCGGGCAATAATGGCTCTGCCTCAGCCACTTCTCGATGCAATCACCATGAAAAGTATGAGAACAAGGCATTCGGGAAGCATCAAACCCAACCTCGAGCTCCTCCAAACATATCATGCAGTCTTCTTCATCTCCAGCTTCTATTCTGACCGTCTTTAGCATCTCCCTAACCAAGGACTCTTCAGCCGGAACCATGCCGTAGTTACTGTTTTCAAAATCTGATTCTGATTCAGCCAAAGCTCTTCCCATCAAAATCCCATCGTCGGAATGATCCACAATGGATGCGTTTATAACTGATCGTAGAGACAACACTTTACAATTAATTCCTCTGCTAAGCACCCAATGTGACATTCTTCGTCCACGTTGGAGAATTTCATGAATGAAGTTGTGATAATCAACAGAGGTTGTGTTGATTCGGAGTCTTGTAAACGTGGGAAATAGAATTTGGTGAAGCAGGTGCTCGTTTTCAACAACGTTGAGCTTGAAACGAAAGGTTTGTCGTAAGGACAAAGGGTCGCCGGTGGTGGTGTAGATGTCTGCTACGCAATCATGGCGGAGTGATACCAAAAAGAAGTCGATGTTTAATTTAAAATTCATAAAACGGGGAGGAATATTACGAGTTTGAGGAATGATCTTATATTGAAAAGTACGGTGGTGATTGATTTCATACTCATGTGGAGTTGAATCCATTAGAAAGTTAAGAAAGAAGAAATCTTTATACTAAGTACCCACAATCAAATTTTCTTTTTGAAGTTTCCTACTGTGGCAACAGTATTTATAAGAAGAGACAATGGCGGTAGAAGTATTCCTATTCCTCTAATGACACTCCTATAACGATTAGGAGTTAGAAACCTATAAGTTGTAGGAGTAAATACTAAATAATCCCTTGGGCTATTAACGTAAATCTGATGGTTTCATTTATTTTCTTTTTGGCCAATTATTCTCTTCATTTGTTTTAATACATTTTTTAAAGAGTTTGTTTTAAGACAATTCTTTTTGCTAAATAACGACAATAATATTATTACAAAAAATTATTTTTTTTTGGCATAATAATTTATTTTAGAGTAAATTTTAAAAATAGTCACTTTTGTTTGCCTCGGATTGTATTTTAGTCACTTATGTTTAAAATGTTACGTTTTAGTCACTTACGTTATCGTTTTGTTACGAAGTGGTCACTCTGCCGTTAAGCTTCGTTACCTCCTTAACGATAATATTACGTGGCAGTCCAAATGGATTTTAAGTGCCAACTTGAATGTTCAGTTGGGTTGAGAATAAAATTTTAATTAAACAAATTTAATTAATTGAAAATTTTAAATTAATTACAACTGAAAAAGAAAAATCCATTTGGATATCCAAGTTGGCATTTAAAACTCATTTAAACTGCCATGTAGGATTGTCATTAGGGAAGTAACGGAGTTTAACGATAAAGCGACCACTTCATAACAAAACAATAACATAGTGACTAAAACGTAATATTTTAAATATAAGTGACTAAAATGTAATCCGAGACAAATAAAAGTGACTATTTTTGAATTTACCCTTTATTTTATCCGCCACTTTTATAAAAAAAAAAATCATTTTAACCTTTCATTAAGTTTTTCGTCTTTTTTAACCTTAAACTTGCATTGTTTGTCAAATCACCTAAAAAATGGGTGAAAAAATTAAGATCTGTTAATTTTGTTGTCATTGTATGTCACGTTAGCAAATAATTAATTTTTAAAAATATTAAAAATAATTTTTACACTTTTAATCATTTTAATTTTGAATTTTTGAAATTTTAAAAAATAATTAATTGATAACGTGACAATCCACTTTATTTCACATTAGTAAAGTTAAAAAACATTAACTTTTTCATCAATTTTGAAGTGATTTGACAAACAATACAAGTTTAAAGCAAAAAATTAAAATGTGAGCTAAAATAATTTTTTTAAAGTTGAAGGGCAAAATAAGTTATAATGCCTTTTATTTTTGTATTATATTGATATATTTAAGTTTAAGCCAAATTTTACTAGTCTTTATACTATACATGAGATGTGGATTTAGATTCATATTTTAATCTAATTATTTTTAGTCTTTTGTATCAATCTAAAATATTTTCTATATTAATATAAATTAAACGGTCGAAGTTTTTTATCACATAAAAAAATAGTCAAAAAAATTTAATTTATTTTAAATTTGACGTTGATAATTTACATGAATGAAGGATTGTTAAAATATTAATAGCATAAAAATTACAAAAATATGTAAAATTTTACACCAGTAGAAATGTTTTATTTTTTTAAATAAAGGGAAGGCCTAAAAGGCCATAGCTAAAAGTTGTGCGAGACATTTAGCCAACTCCCAAATCTTCCATCTACAACTTCCAACTCCCAGTTAGGGATGTTAGTGCATGGGTCGGTTTTAGCGGGGCCTCGTCTCACTTCGTGCCTAATTGAGTAGGAATGTGTACAAGTTTTGTGGGTGGTGAAGAGGGGATGAGGACAAAAATTAGACCCTTCGTGGGTGATGGGACAGGCGTGGGTATGAACTTGTACCCGCTTAATCCCCACCTATCCCGCCTCACATCATCTCCGTCCACCTCGTATAATATAATAAGCATATTTAGAAAATAAACATTTATAAAAATCTAATTTAATAATTATCTTGTTAATATTTTATTAATTTAATATTAAATTTAATTTAATATTTATTTTGTAGATAGTATTTATTAATTTAATAAAATTTAATATTAAATTTAATCTAATATTTATCTTGATAAGTATTATATTAATTTAATATTAAAGTGATTAAGTTTAATCATAGTTGGACTCTCTAAACTCTTCCTATATAAAAATAGTCTTGGGTCATTATTTTACGAGAGAAAATTGCCCGAGGAGATTATTTCAGAAAAAATATGGCCCAAAAGTTTAGAGAAATTGTGAAATTACTTCACTAGTCATTTTTGTGAAAAAAAAATTTGATTCAAAACAATCCCACACTCAGCATACGTGACCTTGAGGATAATGGAGCAGACATGGGTGGTGGGACAGAAATAATTTTAATCTTGCGGGTCATGGAACGGGAATGATTTTGAGTTTTGTACCCGTAGTGAATCGCGGGACGGGATGAAGATGAAAACTCTTGATAAGAATGAATGTGGAGGGAGCACCTCTGCACCCACCCTGCCGGACTGACATCCCTACTCCCAGCTAGTGGGCCTTCCAGCATCTGCAGTTCATATGGTCTCTGCTTGAAATGCTTTGCTACAAAATCAACTACTTTGTTTGCCTTCCATGGCACATGCTTGATCTCCACACACCATTGCCAGCTCAACAATTCCTATCTCAGTCTCCAAAGTGGCTTCAAATAATTCTCCACAGGTGTATCATTCTGTATCAACTAGATGACCCCGAAGCTATCACACTCAAGCTCCACAAGCCTATAACCCTGTTGCCAAACTATTTGGAGACACCATCGGCCATAGCCTGCAACTTCGCTTGTAGTACTGAAACCACTCTCATGTTCCTCCCAAAACCAGTTCACCATTTTCCCCATTCATCTCAAGCTACGCCACCTATGGGTTACACACCCCATAGAGGAGTCCATTGCTCCATCTACGTTAAGTTTTCTCCAACCCGACTTCGGTAAAGACAATATACTGCTTCCCATATTCGACTTCAGCACCTTGTCCCTCCCTCTCTCTCATTACATGCTCCATAGTTTGTGCCCAACTTAAGTTGTGATTGAGCACTAGGTCAGAACATGTTGGAACAAGTTCTTGTTTTTTCAGATTTGCCAAATAAGCATTCAAAAAGTCAAGCACATTGCAATCCCGTATATTTGATACCACCAAATTTGTCATCAATATTATCACTAATCCAAGAGCTTAATGGAGCATTGAAAAAACTCTTCATTAACTTGTTTGAGAATCATTTTCTTCTAAGTTGCCATATCTTACTATCACATATTTCCTGTAATAGAAAAAATTTTATGGAATTGTGATTCCATGTTATCTCTATCATTTTTCAATAGGAAAATGACATATTATTAGTATCATAATTATAAAAATATTTTAATAATATTTTATAAAGTTTTGAAATAATATATTTACAAGGTTTTGAAATAATGTTTTTAAACATTATATATTAATGATATTTTGAAATGATATTTATGTTTTAAAATATTTCCTGTTATAAATAAATTTAATTTAAAAAATAAAAGTATTATTTTAATATATTATTTAATATATTGTTTGCTTGTTTTTAAGATTTTCATTGATACTAATTGTTACTTTTTTATATGGATGTTGTAGAAAGACGTGATCACATTTTCTTTGAATGCAATTTTTGAAGGAATGTGTAATAATTTTGCACCTTTGCTCCATTCAATGGATTGTGAGAACTTGGAGGCAAAAGTTAGTTTGGAGGGTTTTTTACATAAATAATATAAAAAAATAATTATTTATCAAACTCTCCCATTATTTATTAAAATGGTACATTTGAGGGAATGGTGTCTCTTAGATAGGCGACACTACTTTAAAATTCTGACAACTTCTTTTTTTTATTTAATAAAATATTGAGGAACTTTATATGTAGAATTTTCACTTTCAGTGGCTGTTGAAAAAAAATGAAAGGATGCCGCCTGACAGTGTGACGGCACCAAATTCCAAAATGTAGTTATTTGCCTTATAAGTCCTTCTTATTTATTATTTTTTTATTCTCCTTCAACACAAAAAATAGAGAGACCTATTATCAATTAGTCAAAAAAATTTGTATCAAAAAATATTTTTGTAAAAAATTCAATTCCAACCGAAAATGTGACTAATTTAAAAAAAATATTTTTGTAACCCTAAACCTACCTTGTAAGCCCTTATTATTTATTATTTTTTTATTCCTCTTTAAGTCACTACATTGTGTTTAAACAAGCTTTTAACCTATTTTTGTAATTAAATAAACCCTTAACCTATGATTTTTTACTCATAAAAATTCGATTCCAACTAGAAATAAATTTTATTTATTCTTCAAAAAATATTTTTTGTTTTCAAATTATTTTAGTTCAGTTGGAAAAACTTTTCGAAAAAAAATTTTACTGTAAAATTATTTGAACAAAAAATTTATTTTTTGAAAAGCAAATAAAATTTATTTTTGGTTGGAATTGAATTTTTTTTACAAAAGTATGTTTTGATAGAATTTTTTTTTTGGACTAATTGGTAATAAATCTCTCTATATTTTGTGTTGAAGGAGAATAAAAAAATAATAAATAAGAAAGGCTTACAAGACAATTAACTCCATTTTGAAATTTGATGCTGCTGTCAAGCAGTACCCTTTCACTTTTTTCAACAGTCACTCAAAGTGAAAAATTTGCATATCAAGTCCCTCAATGTTTTATTAAATAAAAAAAGAGTTGTCAGAATTTTAAAATTGTGCCGCCTATCTAGGAGGCACCACTCCCCAAATGTACGGTTTTGGTAAATAATAGGAAGAATGTATTATTTTTGTAAATAATTATTATTTTTGTATTATAATATTGAAACTTAAAAGAAAGTCGTTGTTTGGAGTGCATGTTTGTATGTGATATAGAGACAAAGGAACAAGAGATATTTGGTACATTTTTCTTGACTAAAATGCAATATTAATGCAAATTAAAGAGATTGTGCGAGCTCATTTAAGAAAAAAACTAATTAATAGAACTAATCTTGTTAATGTTTCACTTTATATTTCTTGAAGTATTATTGATTAATTTGTTTGTATAGTTTGAAATTGTTGTAGAATTTTTTTTTGTAGCAATTTAACAGCATTGTTAAATGTTAACGGCGGAAATAAAAAGTAGGTTTAAGAGGAAGAAGATTAGATGAAGGAAGAAAGAGGAGAGAATTTTAGAGAGAAGAGAGATAGCAGGGGAGAAGAAAATATTCTGATTTCATTAACATACCTCTGCTGATTACAGTTGTTTCCTTAAAAAGAAAATAAAAATAAACGGTTACTCCTACGTGGCACAGCCAGCTGTCTCTTATCATAATAAAATACCAAAACTCACCGTATAACTAAACCTTAAAATACTGTTTTGAATAACATTGCTACGCACCGTTTTAACTAAGCATTTTAGCTCATAACAACTACCCTTCCCATATGACGATCCTTGACCTCAAGGATCAAATTCAGGAAATTTGCTGCAGATTTGCTCAAGTGATTCCCAGGTGGCATCTTCAGGGAATGAATCAACCCACTCAATCAACACTTCAGTCACTGCATGATTCCCTCTTTTTACCATACGCCTATCCAGCACCTTTACGGGTTCCTTGGCCCAACCTCCATTATTATCAATCAAAGGCAGAGCTGCCTACACAGGGGCTCTTCCAACATGTCGTTTCAGCAAGGAAACATGGAAGGTAGGATGTATTTTCGAACCAGGTGGGAGTTGCAGTCTATAAGCCACCTTCCCCACACGAGCCTCTATTGGAAAAGGACCAAAGTACTTCGGAGCCAGTTTTTGATTTATCCTCTTTTTAACAGTATGTTGTCTATAAGGTTGTAACCTTAAATAGACCAAATCACCCACCTCAAACTGTCTTTCACTACGATGCCTGTCTACTTGTTGTTTCATTCTCCATTATGCTCTTTTCAAATGGAATTGGAGCATTTTTCTAACAGCCTCTCTTTGTTGCAGGCTTCGATCAACCTTTTCTACTAAAGAAGCTCCTACCAGATAAGGAGTGTGATGAGGGAGAGGTTGTCCATATAACGCCTCATATGATGAACTGTGGATGGCAGAATGATAGGTAGAGTTATACTACCATTCTGCCAGAGGTAACCATTTGCACTAATCTCCCGGAGGGTCCCCTAACATGCATCTGAGGTAGCCTTCAAGACATTTATTTAAGACCTCTGTTTGACCATCTGTATCAAGGTGGTAGGAGGTTAAAAGGTGTAATCGGATCCTTACTTTTTGAAATAAGTCTTGCCAAAATCTGCTAACAAACACCGAATCCCTGTCAGAGATTATCGATTCGGGTGGCCCATGTAGCTTAAAAATGTGAGTCAAGTATTTTTCAACTACTGTTATTGCCGCGTAAGGGTGTGATAGAGCTATTGTTTCTGATTTGCACTTCTGACAAGTGGGGTATTCCTTGATCCACATCTTAATATCATTTGTTAACCCCTTCTAATATAGCACCGAGTTCATTCGGGTCCTAGTAGCATTCACTCCAGAGTGGCCCCCAATAGCACTTGCATGGTAATATTGGAATAAAGCTTTTCGAAGAGTTTCATCTTTACCAACTACCATTTTCCCTTTTCTCCTCAAGAATCGACCATCCTAGGTATATTTAGGGTGTTTGGCAGGGTTGTTTTTGATGTTATTGCATAATCAAAGCAATCTATCATTTGTCAAATATAATGCTTGCAACAGATTTAGTAAGTCTGATATGACAGCAACGCTAGTCATTTGTCACACTTAAGCATCTTCAATTGATTTCTTCCTAGAAAGGGCATCTACTACAGCATTGTTTGCTCCCTTCCTATACACTACTTCATAGTCGTATCCCAACATCTTCGCAACCCACTTCTGTTGGAACGGTGTGATTGCTTGCTGGTCAGAAAGGAACTTCAGGCTCTGGTGGTCCGTGTGAATTTTAAAGTGCCTCCCCATAAGATATGCATGCCATTTTCTAACAGCCATTAGTACAGCCAACATTTCTTTTTCGTATATTGAAAGTGCTTGATGTCTTACCCCTAGCCCTTTGCTGAAAAAAGCAATGGGTTGTCCTCGTTATTGAAGAATAGCCCCCACACCTACACCCAAAGCATTTGTGTCCAGGCAAAATTCCACACTGAAGTGTAGTAGTGCTAGTACGGGCACTGAACATAAAGCATTCTTAAGCTGTTGGAAGGCTATAGTGGCTTGTTTATCCTAATGCCACCCATTTTTCTTGAGGAGGTTGGTTAGGGGTCGAGCCATGATTCTATAATGCGTAATGAAACGTCTGTAGTAGCCAGTGGGGCTTAGGAAACTTTACAACTCCTTGATGCAAGTAGGTGTAGACCAGTTTGCAACACATGCCACCTTTCCTTCATCTATAGCTACTATTCCTTTGGAGATAACATGCCCCAAGTATTCAACCATCTCAGTCCCGAATGAACACTTCCCTTTATTAACATATAGTGAGTGTTTCCTCCAGATTTGGAAAACTTCCTTAAGGTGCTGAACATGTTGTTCCCATGTAGACGAGAATACCAAAATATCATCGAAAAATACCAGCACAGTCCTTCTCAAAAGAGGTTTAAAGATAGCATTCATTAATGCTTGAAAACTCGAAGGAGCATTAGTGAGCCCAAATGGCATTACCAAGAACTCGTAGTGACCTTCATGAGTTTTAAAAGCTGTTATGTGAATATTAGCCTCATGCATTATTATTTGGTAGTACCTTGATCTGAGGTCCAATTTCAAAAACACCTTGGCTGAGCTAAGTTCATCAAGTAATTCTTCAATAATCGGGATAGGGAATCTATCTTTAATGGTAAGTTGGTTGAGTTGTCTATAATCGACACAAAGCCTTCAACTACCATATTTCTTTTTAACCATCACTATTGGGGGTGCAAATGAAATAGTGCTATCCTTGATTATTCCCGAACGGAGCATTTCTTGAATGATTTTCTTGATCTCTGTCTTCTGGACTGTAGGGTATCTATAGGGTCTGATTTTAATCACTACACTTTCGTCTTGCAAAGGAATCTTATGATCTTGGGGTCTGTTGGGAGGAAGGCTTGTAGGTTTCCCAAATAAATCATCAAATTCAGTTAATAAAGCTTGTATGCCTGCATGCACTCGAGGGGATCCAACTAATACTGACAGTTGACCAGAAGAGCACATCAACATGGTGTATGAGCATACATACTGATCAGTAGAAGATAGGCAACGAGATGATTCAACTGCTGTCATGATGTGAATGCTGTCAGGTAAGATGCCTTGCAATGTACATCCAATCTCAAACTGCATGGTTAAGGCTCTAAAGTCCCACCTGATTGGTCTTAAAGAAAGAAGCCATTGTATTCCTAAGACCAAATCACAGCCCTTGACAGGTAATAACAAGAAATCTGTTAAAAATTTAAATCCTTGAGACTCCCATTGAACACTTCTACAGGTTCCCTTAGTCAACATACTCCTACCATCTGCCACAGTTACCCTTAACTGTTTTAAGTGTTCTATAGGTAGGGATAGCTTACTCACCAATTTAGGATCTATGAAGTTGTGGGTACTGCCAGTGTCCACCAATACTATGGCCTTGACACTGCCTACTAAAGCTTCAAATCTCATAGTTTGAGGACCTTGAGATCTTTTAATTGCATGTAACGAAATAGTAAGCTCTTGGGCCTTCTCATCACAAGGATTTTCTTCAAGTTGTTCTGAATACTCTTGGAAGTCTTCCCCTTCACCATCTAAGTTTGACTCTAACAAGACATGATAAAGCTTCCTCTTAACACACCTATGACCAATATGGAACTTAACCCCACACCAACAACATAACCCTTTCTGTTTCCTCTCAGTTATGAGGGCTGGGCTAATACCCTTTGAGGATCCCTTAAAGGTGTTGGATCCATTTGCTTGCCCCATTTTCCCTGGTGAAACCGCATAAGTCCTAGCTGGGGAATCCCTTCGATCATTGGAGCTTGAACCTAATAAAAATCCCTTCGTAGGAGTGGTGTTCAAGAAATCTTCTACTTGACAAGCTAGTGGAAAAGCATCATCCATAGTCTCAGGCTTGAACAACTGTAGATATTTACTAACCTCCAGTTTAAGGTTGCTGATGAAAATACACAGAACATGAGGTTCTGGCAAATCAATTTGGTTCCACAGACTGATGAATGAGTCATGAAAATTTTCTACAGTATCTTGTTGTTTCAAAGTAACCAGTTCAGTCATTGGTTTCTTGAATTTCCTAGTTCCGAAACGATCCTTCAGAGCCAACGCATAGGTTTGCCATTCGAGCATTTGCATCCCATCGTGCTTTTAGGCATAAAAATAATGCCAATCAAGTGCCCATCCTTCCAAGTTCAGCATAACAGTCCTAACTTTATCATCATCAAGGACGACCTCTGCCTCGAAGAATTGCTCCAACTTGGACTACCAAGGATGAAAATCAGTACCGTCAAATCGAGGACAGCATGACCGATAACTTTTATCACTAGAACCACCCAACTGAGTAGTCTGTTGGGGCTGAAGTCGAAACTCATTCATAGGTACATGTGTGTCATGGACCTCTTTAGGAGAATAACACGGAAGAGTGCATCCTAACACGCCTTTTCCACGATCTTGTGCTGTGGCTTGAGGCGACATAGATGAAGTGCCAACGGGAATGGATGCAGCATGTCCACCCAAATACTGTTCAAATAGACCATGAAGATCTGACCTGAGTTGTTGAAGTTCGGACCGTATCTCACCCTTAAACTAATACTTAAAACCTTGTAGTCTAGTTCAAGTTTTGCTTCTACCCGAACGTCCATCTGGGAAAGTTCAGCCTGAAGTTTTTCAACCTCTTGCTACAGCATGTGAACCTCCTTCTGAACCCGAGTTGTAACACCTTCACCAACCATCGTGATCAGAAAGCTCTGATACCCTTGTTAACGGGGGAAATAGAAAGTAGGTTTAAGAGGAAGAAGATTAAATGAAGGAAGAAAGAGGGGAAAATTTTAGAGAGAAGAGAGATAACAGGGGAGAAGAAAATATTCTGATTTCATTAACATTCCTCTGCTGATTACATTTATTTCCTTAAAAAAAAAACAAAAATAAACGGTTACTATTACGTGGCAAAACCAGCCGTCTCTTATCATAATAAAATACCAAAACTCACCGTATAACTAAACTTTAAAATACTGTTTTGAATAACATTGCTGCGCACCGTTTTAACTAAGCATTTTAGCTCATAACATTGAATTAATGAATTTGATTGTTGATCCAAACCCTAAATTACCACATGATAGAACTCTGGTCTGGGGTTAAAAAAGGTTGTCCTGTCAAGCATCCGAGAATTAAATTCTAATCGTCTCCCGCGGTGCCTGCCATCATTTCATTTCAATAATCTTTCAACCACAATCGGTTGCTGTACATCGCAATCAATCGGTTGCTGTACATCGCAATCAATAAATCTTACACGTATTCATCCTACCCCGTCACGGATCTGGCTTTCCGTTCACTCGAATCTCGCGGCTCTTAACCCTCAATTGAATTTCTGTTTTCCCAAACAATAATCCTCTCAAAACTCTGTTATTTTTTTCCTCTAATTTTCTCTCGCTTTCTTTCGTAATCTTTATTTTTTTTAATTCAAACTTTCTCTTCTTTAATTGTTTTTTTTTTCCTTAGCTTTGCTGCTCTGAAAAAAATGGATATGGATATGGAGGGTTCTCGCTCTAGCAGCTCACATTCTATTCACTCCGTGGCTTTCCATGTTTACTTTGCCGCTGTTCGAACACAACGGTTAGCTAAGAATTCGATACCGAGTTCTCCACGAATATCTGTAGTTGGATTCTGTTAAAATTTCTTTTTCTTTTTTATTTTTAGTGTTACTTTTTGTTTTTGGGAAATTTGTTGCTTTGACAGTTTAACTATTTCTTTGCTTGGAACATGGTAGTTCGAAGGACTGATTTAGAGATATTAGGGTCTGCCATGAAATTCCATGAGAATTTACAAGTTTGTTTGTTGAAGGAATTGGCGGATTGAATTTTTAAGGCTCTGTGGAATTACCCCCTGCTTTTGTTAAGGTTTCATGTGGAATTACTGAATGCTTAAGCCTTTTCAAGTGTAGAAGAAGTTGAAGAAGCTTACAAATTTGAAATTTATCGCTTTGAATGATTCTTAACCTTCAAGTCAGGTTGTCATGCAATTGGATTCTATTAGAGCTTTTACATGCGCATAAAAAGATATTAAAAAGAAAGCCTTGAATTTGAATTTAGTTTTGGTGGAATTGTTGATTTACTATGGTTTGAGTTTTATCATACTGTAATTCAAATGGAAGACAGGAGGGAGTTAAGGTTTCCACGGACAATTGCTTGTAGTTTAAAGGAACAGTTAGCAAGAACTACTCTTAATAATGTAAGGTCACAAGGGCATACATATATAGAGCTTCGTGAGAAACAGAAGCGGTTCATTTTCTTCTGCACTCTGTGCCTTGCACCATGTTATAGTGATTCGGTGTTACTTGATCATCTGAAGGGGAACCTTCACACAAAGAGATTAGCTGCTGCTAAGGTTACACTAATAGGAACTAATCCATGGCCTTTCAATGATGGTGTTTTGTTCTTTGGTAAGTCTAACGAAAAAGAGAAACAGTTGGCTGTTGTAAATTTTAATGAAAATAGGTTGTTGGAATTTGAAAGCAATGACAACAACCTTGCTATTGTGGAATATGTTGGCAGTGAAGTTAGTTCCTATGAAAAGAATGTAAATGGTAGAGCAGAGGATTCAGATCTGGTGATTCCAGGGGTGCTAATCAAGGATGAGGTCTCTGACTTGAAAGTAAGCTTGATTGGTTTTGGGAAAATAGCAGCAAGATTCTGTGAGAATGGGGTCTCAAATAGGTTGAGCAGAATATGGTGTGAATGGTTGGGGAAAGAAGCTCCAAGAAATGATGATAAGGCGAAGGTCCCAAAGCATGAATTTGCTGTTGTTACTTTTGTTTGTAACTGTGATCTAGGAAGAAAGAGTTTGCTTGATGATGTCAAATCACTTTTAACATCTGGTTCCCCCATGGAATTGGGTAATGTTGTGGCTGCTGGCCGGAAAAGGAAGAAGTCGTTATCTGATCCAGAGGATATAAGTGAATCTTTGAGTAATCAGTACGATTCATCTGGGGAAGACTCTTCAGCTTCAAATAGCGCTTCTTCAAGACTTGCATTAGATAGATATGATGATCAGCTTCTGCTTACAAGATTTATATCAAGTAAGGCTATAAGGCAAGAGTTAAGGCGGCAACAGCGTATAGCTGGTGAAAGAATGTGTGATATCTGTCACCAGAAAATGCTTCCTGAGAAAGATGTAGCAGCGCTCTTGAACTTGAAAACTGGAAAACTTGTTTCCAGTAGTAGAAATGTTAATGGGGTATGCTTCTTTAGTAAACTTGGCTCTGAATCACCTTTAAATATGGATCATTTTGGTCAATATGGCTTATTTTATAGTCTCAGCTTGAAGCACTGATTAACATGTGTATTTTTGAGGTTCCAAATTTTATTTACATCGATTGTTTTTCTAAAAATTTTGTAGGCATTCCATTTATATCACACTTCATGCCTTATACATTGGATCCTTCTTTGTGAGCTTGAGATGATTGAAAGCCGTAAAGTTAATCCAATAGTAAGAAAAAGATATAGGAGGAAAAATGGAGCCAAATGCAATGAGATGGGGAAGGATTTGGAGACTAAACCTACGGGGTTCCTGATTTCTTCTGTACTCTGCCCTGAGTGCCAAGGTACTGGAATTGAGGTTGAGGATGATAAGCTGGAGAAGCCTGATATCTCTCTGTCTCAGGTATGCATTTTGTGATCTTAAAATATCGAGCTGCTGTATATATGAGGAAACTATATGGAGTTCGTTTCTTTCAAAATGAGTAGAACTGATTATACTTATGTTATTCAAATTATGCAGCACAAATCTTTGTTGATTAACATGGGTTTTACTGTACTTTCAGATGTTTAGATATGAAATTAAAGTCAGTGATGGTCGTAGAGCATGGATGAAAAGTCCTGAAATGTTGGAGAACTGTTCAACACGGTTTCATTTTCCCTCTCAGTCTGAAGAGATGGTTCAGGTTTTCAGACTTGTGCTCACCATTTCCATTTTGTATCAATGAAAATTAGAGACCTTATATTCATTTTAAGTTTGGTGTTTCTTGGTTGCAGGAGAAAGTATTGCCTCTAAAATTGCTGCTTTTCTACCGCGCTGACAACTGTGAATGTGGCCCAAGTTTGGTAGGATGAATTCTGTGCAGTTGACCTTATCCTCGATGTCAGCAAAAGTGTGTACGTATATAGCAGGTCGTGATTCGTGAATACAATGAATAGTTATAGCACTTTTGGAATAGGATATTCTCTCTCTTTTCCGTCATGGAGCTTTGTAAATAACTGTTGTACATTGCTGACACCTGCCTGCATTGTAAATGGTCAGGCCGTCATTGACTTTTATATTAGAAATATACAGACATAGTACTTTCAACTCATCTTGTCTATTGCTCTACTGTGGTTCCTGTCATTTAATTTTAATAGATGAATGCGAACTTCAGTGTTTTAGATTTATGTAGTACGCCCTTTTAATAGTAACAAGTGGGCGGCCAACCTGGAAATCAGCCGGCAGTTTCATAGTTGATCCATCTAAAGATTACCCATACAGGCTTTGCGAAATCCCAGTTGACAAGCCTGCTGGCCTCCATTGGTGCTCGAAAAAGAGGTGATATATGGGTATCGTTAGCTTTTAAAGAATCTAGTTTTCTATATACCAGGTGAATTTAAAATCATATTTATGTATAAAAAATGAAATGATCAGTAACTTTTAAGAAACTAGTGTTATCATATTCACCACTTACTATGCGGGTGAGTACAAGTAGATCATCCTGTTGTAACCCGTTGGCTATAAGATACACCGCATATTGAACTGGCGTCCCTCAACCTGTGTTCAGATACTATGGAGTGGCTGGCAGAACAGCTCTGTTCTTGAGCAAAGCATTTATAGGCACATTTTTGGAGGACAAGTAAAAGGATTGTTTTGGTAAGGTGGGGATCTGTTACAATATAGCAAAATGAGGTCTCGTGTAGAAATGACAGAGAGGAAGATCGGAGCAAACTCTGGAAAACAATTGCAATGGCAAGCAATGGTGATGACGCAACAAGGGGTTGAGAAAGATGAGAGTTATGGTGGTGGTTGTGATTGTAGAAAGAAAGTTGTAAAAAGATGAGAGTTATGGTGGTTGTTGTGATTGTAGAAAGAAAGTTGTAAAGAGAATTTTAGAATGCTAAGTTCATCAAAAGATTCAAAAAAGAAGTCCTCAAATGAGAGGCTCAAACTTCCATTTGTAAGCTTTGAAAAAGGAAGTTGTGAATAGAAGGTCGGCATGAACGTGCTAAAATGGGAGGTAGCGAGATTGACAGTGGTTACATGAATGTGGAAAATGGAAGGTAACTTATATAGATAATAAGTATAATGACCATGAAAGCTGCACCTACTTGAAATATTTTAGCAAGAAAGGCTTTTAAGTGCGAATGCAACGTTTGTTCATTAAAGAAATCATAGGAAAGCACTTGCATTCTTAAAGGAATGTTAAGAAGAAGTTCTTAACAATTTTTGTATTTGAGTCTCGAAGTCATGCTCTCCAAGACAATCCAAAAGTAGAATAACTCAAAAATTTTGCCAACCTTTTAAGGTTATTCCCAAAAAATCTTTCCCAACGTGGAGTTGTTTCCAACGAAGTTGTTCTTAAAGATGCTCATGCAAAAAATAATATTTCCCGAAACTACTATTGGTTGGACAATTAGTAACCAAAAACAAGCATCTACAAGGCCACAACATTCATAGGCACTTTTTTGGATGACAAGCAAGCGATATATATATATCATAAGGAGGAGGGATATAACTATTTGTATGTACTATATTTGGGTTACTTGCAATTTATTACTAGGGGCGGATATATGTATAGGGGTGTTGGCAGGATTCCGACCCTCCTAAAATGAGATTTTTTTTCATTTTAATTTTTTAAAATTTTAAAATTAATAAAAGTAAAATTACATTTTGACCCCTTAAAAATGATAAAAATTTAATTTAATCTTTTAAAAATGATAAAGATAGAGAGAATTTAATTTCGGCCCCTCTGAAAATTTTTCCTGACTTCGCCCCTGTTTATTACCATGTGTCATAACCCTCGATGTTGTTGAATTATCTATACCCTAGTATCAAGTTTTCCCCAAACTCAATATATTCTAGAATTAAACTTTTAAAGGATTTGGTTATCAGACAACAATGTAATGTGATTAAACTATAAGATTAGGGTAAATTAGGAAGATTCTTTGTATAAATTGAAAACAAAACATTCATTATAATTAAGGGGCATATGTCAAAATTATTAATGAATTATGGTTTAATATTCAATTTGATACATCAAGTTTAATTTTATGCAATTTGATACATGAATACTAATTTTAGTTTTCAATTTTTCTCAAATCATTAACATCATACTTGATATAGGATCAATTTAATTTTACTTTTTGCATATTCAAACAATTTTATTTACCCAACATGAGAATAATTAGATTTTTTTTTTTTTTCTAAATGTTTACATTCGAATCAAAATCAATGTTTTATGTGTACAATTGAAATAAATCAAAGTTCGTGTATCATATTGCACATTAAATCTAAGTTCAAGTGTAATCTTGATATATACTTCTACGACTAACATTGATTGCATCCAAAATTGTTGGTTGGTTTATGAACTATGAGCAGTGTTAAGTTAAACAAAGTTATGGTAAGAGCTATTTTGTTCCATTGATTTGTTGTACATTAGACATAACATTTATAATTATTTTATAGTTCGTCTCATTTGTGTTATATTTCTATGTTCAAAGTATTATAAATCTATACAAAAGCATTACATGTTAATAATCTATTTTGTATGGATTTTAACATGTTGATATATTTTTATCGTGTTCATGATATTTTTTATGTCATGTCTAATTATTTTTTCTGTATTTATCCATAAAATATTTCATATAATTTGTCATAATGATTTTAAAATTATGTATATTTATTTTTATAAAATTGTTAAAATTATGTTAATATAATAAAAAATCATTAAAATATCATTAAATAATTAAAAATATTACTGTTTCACACCAGTTTTTTTCTATTAGGTTGATGATAATATATTTTAATATTCAGAAATTGGTTTGGTATGACGAGACATGGGGACAAGAGGTACATCAAGGTGCGAGTCGGTCAAAGTGCAAGTGCCAAGCCAAGGACTTAGGAGTAGAACCCGAGAGCGCTGACCTCAGAACATGACACGCATTCAATAACAATACTACCCGCCCAGGCCTTTTCAAAAAATTTAAAACAAAAAAAACCTTCCTAATTTGATCAGTTTTCCGGTTTCCAAAAAAGGAAAGCAAACTGCAAACGTAAACCCGCCATCTCCCGACAAATGCAATGCGTCCCGCCACTCAGTCGGGCTCAGCTCCACCTGAAGATGAACCTTACAACATAATCCCCCTCCTCAACCTCCTTGCCAATCACCCTTCCCTCCGTTTCCCCGAAGTACGTGCCGTTGCTGCCGCTCTACGCACCGTCGGAGATCTAAGAATGCCACCTCACGCTCAACAGCCTGCTATGGACCTCCTGGACTGGCTGGCTCTCTTCTTCGGTTTCCAACGCGACAACGTCAAGAACCAGAGGGAAAACCTGATCCTCCACCTCGCCAACGCACAGATGCGCCTCTCCCCTCCCCCCGATGACATTGACGTCCTCGACGTTGGCGTCCTCCGTACTTTCCTCCGAAAACTCCTTAAAAACTACACTAACTGGTGCTCTTATTTGGGCAAGAAATCCAACATATGGTTCAGCCGCAGTTCTCACTCTGATCACCGCCGTGACTTACTTTACGTCGGCCTTTATTTGCTGATCTGGGGCGAATCTGCGAATCTCCGTTTTATGCCTGAATGCATTTGCTATATCTTCCATAACATGGCCATGGAATTAAACAGGATTCTCGAAGATTTTATAGACCAGAACACTGGTCAGCCTGCTATGCCGTCGACATTGGGAGAAAACGGGTTTTTGAACTGTGTTGTGAAGCCGATATACGAGACAGTAAAGGTGGAAGTTGAGTGCAGCAAGAACGGAACGGCACCGCATCATGCTTGGAGGAATTATGATGATTTGAATGAGTATTTTTGGAATCGGAGATGTTTTCATAAACTCAAATGGCCGATTGACGCGGGATGTAAATTTTTTGTTACTTCCAGTAAGAGACAACGTGTTGGGAAAACTGGGTTCGTGGAGCGAAGGTCGTTTTTCAATCTTTATAGGAGTTTTGATAGGCTTTGGGTGATGCTGTTTTTGTTTCTTCAGGCGGCGATTCTTGTGGCTTGGGAAGGGGAGGAGTATCCGTGGCAAGCATTGAAAGTTAGGGATGTTCAGGTTAGGATTTTGACAGTGTTTGTTACCTGGAGTGGGTTGAGGTTTCTGCAGGCTTTATTAGATGCAGGGATGCAGTATAGCCGTGTTTCGTTTGCAAAATTGAGG
This sequence comes from Gossypioides kirkii, assembly GCA_005610355.1. Lineage (NCBI taxonomy): Eukaryota > Viridiplantae > Streptophyta > Magnoliopsida > Malvales > Malvaceae > Gossypioides > Gossypioides kirkii. The sequence continues at coordinate 5,086,516 of CP032255.1, forward strand.
CTTGGCCTTAGGATGCTGTTAAAGGTGGTGGTAGCTTTGGCCTGGATCATGCTTTTCGCATTTCTTTATAGAAGGATCTGGGTGCAGAGAAACAAAGATAAAACGTGGAGCGAGGAGGCTAATAGGCGGGTGGTCCTTTATCTACAAGTTGCATCTGTTTTTGTGTTACCGGAGGTACTAGCGTTGGCTTTGTTTGTGCTTCCTTGGATTAGGAACTTTATCGAGGAGTCGAATTGGAGAATATGTTATCTCATGACTTGGTGGTTTCAGAGTAAGAGTTTTGTTGGTCGGGGACTGAGGGAAGGTCTATTCGATAATATTCGGTATACTCTGTTCTGGGCAGTGGTGTTAGCTACAAAATTTGCCTTCAGTTATTTCTTGCAGATTGAACCCATGATTAAACCGACCAAACAATTGTTGGACCTTAGGGAGGAGGAATATGACTGGGATGAGCCATATCGTGGCCGTAACCAATTGGCTGTTGGGTTGTTGTGGTTGCCTGTGGTGTTTATTTACTTGATGGATATTCAGATATGGTATTCAATTTATTCCTCCTTTGTGGGAGCAGGAGTGGGGTTATTCCAGCACTTAGGTGAGATTAGAAACATCCAGCAGTTGAGGCTGAGGTTTCAGTTCTTCGCCAGTGCAATTCAGTTCAATCTGATGCCTGAAGAGCAGTTACTGACGGACAGAGGATCGATTCAGGGCAAGATTAAAGATGCTATTCGCCGGTTGAAGCTGAGATATGGGTTCGGGAAACCTTATAAGAAGCTTGAATCAAACCAGGTTGAGGCTCACAAGTTTGCCTTGATATGGAATGAGATAATTACCACTTTCAGGGAAGAAGATATTATCTCTGATCTAGAAGCTGAGCTGCTAGAGTTGCCCCATAATGCTTGGAATGTCAGGGTTCTTCGCTGGCCATGTTTTTTGCTATGCAATGAGCTGTTGCTTGCTCTCAGTCATGCAAAAGAGTTGGTCGATGCTCCTGATAAGTTTCTTTGGAGTAAAATATGCAAGAATGAATACAGACGTTGCGCTGTGATTGAAGCTTATGACAGTGTCAAGCACATGATGTTTGAAATCCTCCATGTGCAGTCTGAGGAGCATTCCATCCTCACTGCTATGTTTCAAGAAATTGATCATTCTATTGAGATCGAGAAGTTCAGCAAGACATTTAAAATGACTGTGCTACCACAGATTCATATGAAGCTGATAAAACTTGTTCAGATATTGACTAAGCCCAAGAAGGATGTGAACCAGGTGGTCAATACCTTACAGGCCCTTTATGAGATTGTTGTCCGTGATTTTATCAAAGACAAGAGGACAGTTGAACAGCTGAGGGAGGATGGATTAGCACCTCGTGATCCTGCCGTGATGGGAGGACTGCTGTTTGGGAATGTTGTTAAGTTGCCAGACCCCAGCAACGAGAAGTTCCATCGGCAGGCTAGGCGATTGCTTACAATTCTTACCTCCAGGGATTCTGTTCAGAACATTCCAGCTAATATCGAGGCTAGACGTCGAATTGCATTCTTTAGCAACTCGCTTTTTATGAAAATGCCTCATGCTCCCCAAGTAGAGAAGATGATGGCCTTTAGTGTCCTCACCCCTTACTACAATGAAGAGGTGCTCTTTAGCAAAGAACAGCTCGTAACTGAAAACGAAGATGGGATTTCCATCCTATATTATTTGCAGACCATATATGATGATGAATGGAAAAACTTCATGGAAAGAATGCGGCGAGAGGGAATGGTAAAGGATGAGGAGATATGGACAACCAAGATGAGAGATCTGAGGCTTTGGGCATCTTACAGAGGCCAGACACTTTCGCGCACTGTCAGAGGAATGATGTATTATTTTAGAGCTCTTAAGTTACTGGCTTTCCTTGATTCTGCATCAGAGATGGACATTAAAGAAGGGGTACGGGAGCTTGGTTCTATGGGGAGAGATGTTGGTTTGGATAGTTTAAATCCTGAGAGGTCACCTTCTCCCAGGAGTTTAAGCAGGGCAAGTACAGGTTTCTTATTCAAAGGCCATGAGCAGGTAACCTCTTTGATGAAATACACATATGTGATTGCCTGCCAGATTTATGGGGCTCAGAAGGCCAAGAAGGATCCACGTGCTGAGGAAATCTTATATCTGATGAAACACAATGAAGCCCTTCGAGTTGCCTATGTTGATGAAGTTTCCACAGGGAGGGATGAGATAGAGTATTACTCTGTTCTTGTGAAATACGATCAGCAATTACAGAAGGAGGTGGAGATTTATCGTGTCAAATTGCCTGGTCCATTGAGGCTTGGAGAGGGCAAACCGGAGAATCAAAACCATGCCCTTATCTTCACCCGTGGTGATGCTGTTCAAACTATTGATATGAACCAAGACAGCTATTTCGAGGAGGCACTGAAAATACGCAATCTCTTGGAGGAATATGGGCGATACTATGGGATACGAAAGCCAACAATCTTGGGTGTCAGGGAACATATTTTTACCGGATCTGTTTCATCACTTGCTTGGTTTATGTCAGCTCAAGAAACAAGTTTTGTCACTTTGGGACAGCGTGTCTTGGCAAATCCTCTGAAAATTCGAATGCATTATGGCCATCCAGATATCTTTGACAGGTTTTGGTTTTTGACTCGGGGTGGGATCAGTAAAGCTTCCAGAGTAATTAATATTAGTGAGGACATTTTTGCTGGCTTTAATTGTACTTTGCGAGGAGGCAATGTCACACATCATGAATACATCCAGGTCGGCAAAGGAAGGGATGTTGGGTTGAATCAAATATCTATGTTTGAAGCCAAGGTTGCTAGTGGGAATGGTGAGCAAGTTCTCAGTAGAGATGTCTATCGGCTAGGTCATAGACTGGACTTCTTCCGGATGTTATCATTCTTTTATACTACTGTAGGCTTTTTTTTCAATACAATGATGGTCATTCTTACTGTATATGTTTTTCTGTGGAGCCGACTTTATCTAGCTCTTAGCGGTGTTGAGAAGGCTGCCCTGGCTAACAGCAACAATAATAAAGCTCTTGGTGCCATCTTGAATCAACAATTCATCATCCAACTTGGACTTTTCACTGCCCTTCCAATGATAGTGGAGAATTCCCTTGAACATGGATTCCTTCAAGCTATCTGGGATTTCTTGACAATGCAGCTTCAACTTTCATCTGTTTTCTACACATTTTCCATGGGAACACGTACACATTTCTTTGGCCGGACTGTCCTTCATGGTGGTGCCAAGTACCGGGCAACTGGCCGTGGTTTTGTTGTGCAGCACAAGAGTTTTTCAGAAAATTACAGGTTGTATGCTCGCAGCCATTTTATAAAGGCTATTGAGCTTGGTCTAATACTTACAGTTTATGCATCTTACAGTACTTTAGCTAAGGACACACTTGTTTACATAACTATGACTATCTCCAGTTGGTTTCTGGTCATATCATGGATTATAGCACCCTTTGTATTCAATCCTTCTGGTTTTGATTGGTTAAAGACTGTTTATGACTTTGATGAATTTATGAACTGGATATGGTACGATGGTGGTGTGTTTGCAAAGGCTGAACAGAGCTGGGAGAGATGGTGGTATGAGGAGCAGGAACATCTAAGGACAACTGGCCCCTGGGGAAAGCGAGTGGAGATACTTTTAGACCTTCGATTTTTCTTTTTCCAGTATGGGATTGTACACCATCTAGCTATTGCTGCTAATACTACTAGTATTGTTGTATACTTTCTGTCTTGGATATACATTTTTGTGGCATTTGGAATTTTTCTGCTCATCTCATATGCTCGGGACAAATATGCAGCTAAGGAACACATATATTTTCGGCTTGTTCAGTTCCTTGTAATCATTGTTGGAATACTTGTTATTCTTGTGCTGCTTCAGTTTACAGCCTTTAAATTTTCTGACGTTTTCACCAGTTTATTGGCTTTTATTCCCACCGGCTGGGGACTTCTATCTATTGCGCAAGTACTTCGGCCCTTACTGCAGTCTACCTGGCTTTGGGATTCAGTGGTTTATGTGGCTCGGCTATATGATATACTCTTTGGCGTTATTGTTATGGCCCCAGTGGCATTTTTGTCTTGGATGCCTGGATGTCAGCCAATGCAGACAAGGATCTTATTTAATGAAGCATTTAGCAGGGGTTTAAGGATCTTCCAGATTGTTACAGGGAAAAAATCAGGGGACATATAATTTGTGGTAATTTATCAGCACTTACTAGTCTGGTTCATGGTTTGCTTTTGCCCTGACATATTTTAATTATTCTGGTCCCTGATTATTTGCTTCCTTTTTATTAACTGTTCTTAGAACTCTGAATTCTAGCGAACTGTCTAATTTGTTGATTTTCACTGTTATTGTGTATATTAGCCATGAGTTTTGCTCTTGTGCTTTCCTCAAGTTGGTTCTAACTATAGGACTTGGAAGTTTTGATAGCCAACCTATTATGTTCTTGTTGGTTCATATTCATGTTCACCCTCTTAGTTTCATACTTTGATTTATTGTAATTAGTTGGGTTATGTTTTGGATTTGACTGATTATTACGTTGCAGGTAATGTTTTATTGGAGGTGAGGGGTTCCAGAGTTTTAGGTGTTTCGTTCTTGTGGCGAGTAGTAAAGTTCTTGCAGCCTTTTTGCTATGAAAACTCTACTGTATGATTCCTGGCCATGAAAATAGTGTTGCTTTACATGATAATGCAATTGTCTTTCAAGTTTGCCAGGCCATGGGGCTATTGGGGGATGGTTGACATGTTAAAAAGTAAGTTTTGGAAGAAATTGTGATGGATGCTTGTTGAAGCTGTTATTTCCTCTGGAGCCTGCAGCCATTTATTTGAATTGCTTGTGAATGGTTTTTGGATGGAATATTGAAGACTCAGTGATGCTACAGATTGCTGAATTTGCCGAGGTCAGCATGAAATCTTTATGTTCAAGTTGATTGGCAACATTTCTGTTTTGAAATGTGGTCGCCATTAGTTCCATTTTGAACTAGAGTTGCTTCTTAATTGCCAGCTTCTAGTTCTGCAGTTTTGAAAGGGAGTATAGCTTTAGTGGTTGTGTTGAGTTGTGAGGTGGTAGAATTGAATGCAGCTATTTGTTCATTCATATTTCATGTTTCATGTAATTACTTCTTCATTTGTCTTATTGAGACATTGAAATAATTGCATCATCTACTTGACAAACAAAGCATCCAGCATGAACTTTGAACCCTAGCAATTCCTAGAATTCTTCCTAAAACTATACCATTGGTTGGAAAATGTAATTTCAAGTATGGTGATGAGAAAAAAAAAATAAATAATGTTTATACAAGTGAGGTTTCTCACCTAGTATCTCTAGGAACACAGTTGTTTCAAGTTACCAGTTTGTTGATCAAGTCCTTGGATTCTGGCCAACCTGCAGGACTGTTGTATTGTGAGTTTGTGAATAGATGGGGTTTCCCACGGCACAAGCCCGAAATCATCATTGTACTCTTCCATTCCTTCAACAAGGAATTGCCAGACTAAAGCACCCACCCCAGACCCTTTCTTCTTAGCAGATTTATAGATGATGTCTAAAATAGTCCTATAAAACTTCTCTCTCTGGGATGCCTGGAAGTCTTTGTTCTGATTTGACAAGCCGTATTCTGTGAACATAACAGGCTTCTTCAGCTCTCTGTCACAATCTTCAATGTGCGAACGCACCCACTTGGAAACATACTTTTTTTTTTCTTCAAATACTAGATCATGAAACCTGCCAAACAAGATTGGATTAACCATAGAGATGCTTATTGAAGAAATAAGAGAAAAACAAGACCTCAGGCAATTCAAACAAATATCAGTGAACAGTTTTTCTTTTATCAAACTATAGATAATAGCCAAATTGTAAAATGAAAATTTTCAAGCAAAGTTCATTTGCAAAAGACAGAAATGAAACTAGCTTCACAACTTGATAGAGTTAGCTCATACATAGCCATCAAGGTTTATCATTATCCATGCTTTAGCACCCTATAGAATAATAATCCAGGCTTCATTCTGTAATTTGGTACCATAGCTTTATATAATAGATTCTTCTTTTGCATGCATACTGAAACGTTTTCAATTTTCATAAATAGTTAGTGAATGGCGCTTACCAATGGTCAGGATATATATGAACAGAGGTAAAATCGACATTTGTAATGTTGGAGTTGCGGACAAAATCAGATCCAAGGGTTGATGCCCACTCCCCTGGATTCACAGTTGACTTCTTGGGGCTTTTAGGACCATAGAATCCTTCCAGGCCAATGGTCAATAGATGATTTTTGTCTATTGATTTTATAAAACCTGTCATCTCTTCTATCCAATCCTGCAATTGTCATAAAAAGCTTTTATAGACCTTTGTTCTTCTACTAAAGAAGAAGATGTAAAGAAAATGAAGTTGTGTTTCAGTTTCAAGGAAGTCCCTAGAGTTGAGCTTTGCCCTCTCTTTTTTTGTTACTTGATAGTGTAAGATGTCATAACTTACTTGAAGAGTATCCCCAGAAGGATCAGACATGCAACGGGGTTCGTTTATTAACTCCCAAGCAAAGATGGCTGGATCATTCCGATATTCAATTCCAGTGATGGTGTTCTTCCTTGTTAGGACAGTCTGGGAAAAAGAAATAGATCAAGTAAGAAAGCACTGCAGCTTAGAAGAAACTATATTTCCTCTCAAATTTCATAGCATACCATTAGTTGCCCTATTTCTCAACCTTATTCCCAAACACTCTGCTTGTTGAGGGTCGGTCAGCTTTTCTGGGATTAGTCTTCAAAGTGTCATCTGTCGAACAGTCGATCAAACCCCAACAACCAAAGGTATTGTCCACGAAAGAGTTGTCTCCCGTGCTCTGCCATATCCCCCAACATGTGACCTATATGCGATAGGTCAGGGGTCCAAACACTCCACCAAGGGTGAGACACTCATGTCGCCTCTTGGTGGGTGGCCTGGCTCTGTGAACCAGTCCCTTAGGGTAGCCGTTCATGGCACGTTGGCTCTCAGCAAAGCACAGGAGACAAGACTCTCTTCAAGAGACAAAACTCTCCTTGAGAGACAATAAGTTCGGTTGTTGGGGAACCGGATCTGCTACCTAGTGGACAACACTTTGAAGACTTCTCCGAAGGAACGGCCCCCTCAACACTGCTAGATACTTACATAGGTAGAAAGAAGACCCAGGGATGACCATGTTTACATCAAGGAGACTTTTTTCTGAAAATTATACAGATAATCTGCCATATATACTCCCATCTATTTACATCACAAAATATAACCAAGGGTAATACCCCAGATGATGTTGATAAAATTCAAATGATTCAACTATGAGAAAAGAGATAAAAGAAAATCCAGATAAGTTGATGGATACCAAGACATAATTCTTGAAATATTTGCGGATTGATGGGTCAAAGAAGAAAGAATCATTAGAAGAGCTCAAACCAATGCCTTCTTCCCATGCCCACTTCACGTATTGTGTCTTTCCACCATATGCTTGCAAGTTATTTACCAAGCTAAGAAGCAACCTAATTCCATGTCGACTTGCTTCCGCTATGACATAATCCAAGGCCTGCCATAATTACCAAAATGTAAAGTTGCTGATCATCATGGATTGAAAGAACAAAATGTAGATGATTAAAAATACCTGGAAAACTCGCTCATCAAACTGGCCAGGGGAAATCTGGAGAGCATCATACCCTCCATCATTGAAGGCCCAAGTTCTACAAACAGTGAGACCCATCTTTGCACCAGCTTGCAGCATTGCACTCACCCTACCCCTGCTATTTTCATCCATTGAATGAGCCATTAACCAGTATGAATTCCATCCATTCACATACAACGGTTTACCATCCAAAATCAAGTGACTCCCATTCCTTTCCACAAAACTTAAACTTAGTCTCTTAGGGAGACTACTAAGCTTCAAGTCGCCAAAAGAAATGTGAATAAAAGCCACACAAGAAGCAAATCCAAGAATTGGGTACAACACCCCATTTCCACCCATCGTTCTTCTATATAATGTAAGCAACCTGAATGCAGCAATCGCTTATTTAGGTACCCTTTTGGCTCTAGCTCTAATTAAAACAAAGTTCAAAAGTTGAGAGAGTACAGTACCTTAGAATCAAATGAGAGTGCAGATCCCTCTTCATAACAAGTTGAGTGAAAGAAAGACGGATGGATTTGAAAGTTGCAAGTCTTTCAGTATATGAATTGATAATTTTGTAGCAGAAAATGATGCAAGGAATTACAAGCAAGGCTGAGAAGAAAAAAAAAACTGAAGAAGAAGAAGGCAAAGAAAGAAGAGCAAAGAGAGAGAGAGAAGAGAGAGGAGGAGGAGGTAGATTGCGGGTATTAGGTTCCTTGGTCGGTGGTTAAAATCAGATGAGATGGAGACGTAAGCAACTGTACTGTCCACCTGATCTCCACACATACACACAGACAGTTTCCTTCAATTTCAAAACATCTGCACCTAAGCTACTTAACTGAAGCAAGTCTCTCCATGGGCCCTGTCTCTTGACCTTCTTGTCTTCCTCCATAAACAAAATAAAATAACAATATCATCATTATGATATGATACCGACTGTCCGATCCAAGGCAGTCTCGGCTTTCGATAAACTTGTTGTAAAGGGCCAAACGAAGAGTGGTTGTGATTGCCCAATGATGAAATAAATCAAGTTTAGTAGGTTAAGATAATGGCAGTAATAATAAATGATTTCACACTCCATCACATCATGTGCGGTGCCGGTGCAATTGGATTATGGGAACTTGGATTCTCTACTCTCCACATCACTGTGGTCTCTTGGCCTTTTCTTTTTGAACTTATTTGTTTGCTTCCATTTGGCACTCCCATTTGAATATGATAGAAAAATTCTTGAATGTGAATAGCCAATCACCATGTATAGCCACCTCATATCTTCTTAACATAGCTGGAACATAATTTTCAGAAGCTTTACACCATCTATAAAAGATGTATATTTGGAAGAATTCATGATAATATTTACCACTTCATCAGATTCAATAGATTCTTTGTTTGATTTGACAATGTTTTAGGTTGACACACGTTATTTTATCTTTGTACCTAAAGGAAGAGAACTCAAGTGGTTGGAACCCATGCCCAGTCTCCATTCTCCAATAAATACCTCAAACTACCACGATAAAGAGATAAAAAAAAACATATATATTTAAAGATAAACTATAAAAATAGTCACTTTTGTTTATCCAATATTATATTTTAGTCATTTATGTTTGAAATTTTACGTTTTAATCACTTACGTTATCGTTTTGTTACAAAGTGGTCACTTTATCGTTAAGCTCCGTTACCTCCCTAATGTCAATCCTACGTGGCAATCCAAATTGGATTTAAAAGCTAACTTAGATATCCAGCTGGGATGAGAATAAATTTTTAATTAAATAAATTTAATTAATTGAAAATTTTAAATTAATTACAACTGAAAAAGAAAAACTCAGTTGGACATCCAAGTTGACATTTAAAACCCATTTAAACTGCCACGTAAGATTGCTGTTAGGAAGGTAACGAAACTTAACGACAGAGTGACCACTTTGTAACAAAACGATAATGTAAGTAACTAAAACGTAAAATTTCAAATATAAGTGACTAAAATATAATATAGAACAAATAAAAATGATTATTTTTATTATTTACCCTATATTTAATCGTAACTCTATTAAGACTCCACCCATTCACTCTTCTAAACCTTTAAGTCTAATCCGCACCCTCGCGATGTGATGCAGGCCACCCAAATATTTGTGTTTATGTCATTATTTCAGCTTTAGATTAATAACTAATTCAATGTTAAAATCGTGAGATTTGGGAACGCATTTACACTTTATATTTTGGTGTTTGTTAATTTTTTTGGTTTAGGAAATAGACTCGTTGTTTAGCATTTTAAATTGAGAAGGGTGTCCCTCGACTCAATGTTGGGCGACATGTTGTTGGTGATTCGAAACAATTTGTAAATGTTGTATTTGTTCTATCGAATCTTCCATCAAAAAATAAATTGACATGATCAATTGAGTGAGTGGTTAGATTCGTCAAATGAGTTAACAATCAAGTTTGAACCACCCATGCAATTGAGAATATTGATTTGAGTCAGTTTCTTCTAGTTCACAAGGTTGATAAGGAATTAAATCGTGGAATCTACTTTCAAGGTTATTTAGTTTGTAAGAGTTAACTGTCGAGATGTTTCCACAATTAATTTCCATGCAAAAGGGTTGTTAGTCTAACACAGGGGCGAAGCTAGAAAATATTTTTGGAAATGGAATTAAATTGTCTATTTTTATAATTTTTATTATAGTAAAAATATAATTTCGCTATTTTAATAGCTTATATATTTATAATTTTTTAAAAATTAAATTAAATTTTTATCATTTGGGGTTCGAAAGTACAATTTTATTATTATTAATTTAAAATTTTATAAATTATAAAGAGATCTAAATGAAAAAAAATTTATTTTAAGGAGATTAGGCTCCTGTCAACCCCCTTAACGTTTCTCGACTTTTATAACCGACTTATTGGTTGGAAGAGAAAATATATTGTTCGAGATCAATTTGAAATCGAAATCAAAATCACGCTTGAAGCTAGAGCTTTCGTCTTATTAGTTAATTTATATTTAATTTCAATTTATTTAGAAACCGCTTGCAAAATGTTCTAATTATAGCAAATTTCAAGCTCGGATAAATCAGTCCCCGCGAGATTAATTATCCTACTCTCTATATATTGTGAATTTATATTCTGTTTAGGCTTTTTTTTTTTTTCTTTTTTTGAATTTGGCACCCATCATGCTGACTGCTGAATCTCTTTCACCACTACACCCCTCTAAACACCCCGCAAGAAAAAAAAAATTACTGGGAATAAAGGAATATTGAGAACTTCGTCGATTCTACAATATAATTTTAAAGGAATCCACGACAAAACACCTATATCACGATGATACAATACATGCACTAAAGATTTGTCTTAGCTTGAGAGACGCTATTGGGAAAGCTTTAAAAAAAAAAGGACAATGGAATAACTCAAAGAAAAGGCACCACGCAAAGATCATCTTAAAATGTTTGGTGTTTACGAGAATAATCCCTAAAAAAAATATCGAAACATAATTAATTGTTTTTTAAATGTTATATGAATTAAAATCTAAAATAATTTTAAAATTCATTTAAACAATATTAAAAGCTTCAATAAAATATCCAAAATTAAAAAAATTCAAAACTAATCAAAAAGAAAACATTTTAAAAAGCATTAAATTTTATTTAGAAATTCAAAAAATAAAACTTTTCAAATTTTGAAAAAAAATTTAAAAAATTTAAAATAATCACCAAAAATCCAAAACGTATAAAAATTTCTCCCATAAATCATTAAAAAATATAAAATATTCATATTAAAAAATTCTTAAAAACGTTAAATTATACAATTTCAAAAAAAAAATTGGAGTTTTCCACTTTTTGAAAAAAGGCACGAAAAATTCTATAAAAGGAAAGCTTTTTTTATATTTTTTTCGTAAACGGTTTAATATCACTTCTAAATTTTAATAAAAATCATCAAAAACATATAAAAACAGCGTCTAAAATCCAAAAATAAATCTCAAAGGGTATAAACTTTTTTCTAGAAAAGAAATGAAAAATTTCAAAAGAATATTGAAAATTCATATAGTAATTAAAATTTTCAAAGTTTCAAATAAAAATAATTATATATTGGAAACTTAGAAAATTTTAATTATTTTATGTTCTTTATTTTTTTAGAATAGTATTTATAAAAATATTAATGTTAACGTTAATATTAATTAGACAGGACGAGCATAAGCACATGAATTATAGAAAAATTAATATAAATATTAATTACAAAAGAAAGGACATTATTTGGCATGTCTTTATATCTGCATGGGCATGAATAACCTACCAAAACTACAATATTAATTAGATAGGAGAGCATAAGGAGTTCATTCTCAGAAATTTTAGCTGGATAGCTTGCAATACTCTTGTAAGGTTCCCTGGAAAGAAGTGTTTTGCTATCAACTATATCCACCACACTGTAAATTCTTCTTCTGTACTAGTAAATTACAGTAATACAACACCAAACTAAGTTGGATTTTATGCTCTGTACATAGATTATATTGTGAAATCAAGAGATTTCACCATTTAAACCTGTTCTGGGTTGATGATGATGAGAGGTGAACTAAGCAGAGCACAGGGTAGCCCGTTGTTTCACTAGCAACTCTTTCAATTTCTTTATAAGCAGGGGATTGTCATGCATGTAGTCTAGGAATGACTTCCTCAAGCTACGCAACAACTCTATGTCATTGTTGCCTGGCCTAACATTAAGCAGCTTTGTAAACAGAGCCTTCCATAGCTCAACATTCCAATATCTGAAAGCAATTGTGCAATATTATAATGGAAGTTCAGAGATGGCACCACCAAGTAAAGGTATAAAAAGGGAATACTGCTCTTGATTTATTTGTGAATTTCTAAGTACCGTTGCCAATGGATCAAAAGAAATTAATTAAGAAATCCGGGCCAGAACTAAACTACAATGAATATGCAGGGATGAAAGAACAATACCGTTTAAAAGATGATTTTGGTAGATAAATGTAGCCACCATCTGAGGCTTTTCTTTCAACCTCCATGTAAGTATTATGCAGCATCATATGGACAGCAACACATAGGCCATATGTGTCTGTCTGTTGACAAATTACACAGCAAGGTCAAGGTAATCATTCTGGGGAAATTAAAGACACCAATTTGCAATTGTTCATGAAACAGAGACTTGCCTGGAAGGTCCATGGTTTTTTCTCTTGCATTTCAATGCAACAAAATCCAGAAGTTCGACAATCACCAGTAAATTCTGTGTTCTTAGGGAAAAGTTGCAGATCAATCCCCCTCCCCCAATCGATAAGGTAAAGACCCTGCCAAATAAAACTTTTAAGTACAAAGTCTAATTGTCCAGTGCTAACTATAAAATTCCATAGTTTATATTCACAGAGAGTAAACCTGATCAAGCCAAGAGCCATTTCGATCTTTAAACCCTTCTTCTGAGAGGTCATCCCTGGAAAATGTTAGAAATCTATTGTATTACATGTAAAACCCCAAAATTAACTTAAATAAGTAAATAAAAATGCTTAAATGAATTCCATATTGTAACTAAATAATGTTAACAATCACTTTGAAGCCAACTTTGGACTTAAGAAAATAAGTATTGAAAATGTTTTGCCTTTCTAAAAAATATATATTTGAAAGGTGAAAAGCAAGGGTACAGCATAAATATCTCCATGGCTTTTATGAACAGTTACAAATGGCTTATACATTAGTGCGTTGGTCCACTAACATGTAAATCGCCAGGCTACTCCCATTTAAGGCTTCTTAATAACATCAAGTGCAACCATCAGGAATGCAGTGTTTACTGTGGTAGATTTAAAACTCAGACTAGAAAATAACAGTTCGTACATTTTCATTAAGGTCATTAGTTTTCCTTTTATAAACGTCATCATTGTATTTACTGATTTTACAGAATACATCAAATACCAAGCTACAGTTACAAGAAGGCTGCACAAAACATTCAGACATGACCTATAGTAATGAAAAGGAAACACTTACTTAGAATTGCGAATGAGAAGATTATCAGGCTTGAAATCACCATGAATGATGCCAACACTATGCAGAGTTTCCAACATGTAAAGCATCTCTGTAGTGTAATAAATGCACAATACCTCTTCCATGAACTTGCCAGTAACTACATAAGAATTAATGGCATCCTGTACAACACAATGGCAAATGTTAGAGAAGCCTGCTTTGGTTTGGCTGGAGCTGTAGCAGGACATAAACCTACCTGAAGTGTCCCATGAGCTAGATAGTCACATATGAGTATGCTACAATCAGAATAGATATGAATTTTATGAGCAAAACCAAAGCTTGATCTCTGATACAATAAAATTAGAAAAATCACAAAAGCTCATCAGGCCAGAATACACTGATAATGATGTATAATCATAAGCAACTAGAATTGTTGGACCTGTTTGCTTGAGATGCGTTCATCAAGTTGACGATACATGTAGAATTCCCAAGGGAAAGCAGGACTTTGTATCTGCAAGAAGAGTTTTGTAAGGTTGGAACAGAGTCCAATATGTGAAATTGTGATATTTATCAAAGGTGAAATTGACCTTTAATGCAACAGTATCATCTGGATTGCTATCGACATATGCTTTAAATACTTGAGCAAAGCCACCCTGACCAGCACACCCCTTGATCTGATACTTCTTTCCGCCTTTTGGAAATATAGATAAAAGAATAACACATAAAGAAAAAAAGAATCCAAGAGATATATTAATTTTCTGAAAATAAAAAAGGCTTGCTTCGTCACTATGATACAGATTCTCTTCAATATTTCACAATTTGCATCAATTAATTGGAGGGGTAAGCAAAAGACAAAGGAATATTACGAAATAGGTAATGATATGAAGCCAAGATAACCAAGAAAAGGTGAAAGAAGTTGCTTGTAAATATAGTCACGGTGTTGAGCAAAACCATAAATCAGTGTTGGCAGCAAATTTTGATCTCATAGTTTACTGTGAAACTTATCCTCACATTTAATCTCACTAATTTTTCACATAGATCTGGTTTAACAATTATGGTTAGAAAATTTTCACACGACACAATGAGTTCAAAGCATCAAAGCTAGAATCATATTGCAGCATCACAGTAATTACCTATGTCAATAATTTTATTCCTTGATGATTTCTTCAAAGAAGATAAGGCCACTTTTCCAGAGTAAGCTTTCTTACTCAGGTGGTATCCCTGAAATAAATGTCAGAAAGGCTAGAATAAGACTACCAGGAATAAGACTAAAAAGTGAAGAAACATACAACAAATCTAAGCAAACTCTCACATCATATTTTGTGATTCGTGGATGTATCTTCTTTAAAAGCTCTTCAACGATGAAGGCAGACCATGGATTAATAAGTTTCGTTCCAACCTCAACTTGTTCACCTCCGTCAACCTGCAGCACGTGTATGTGAACAAACTCAAGGAAAAAAGAAATGGAAAGAAAACAAGGGTTTACCCAGGCAGGCTTTTTAATTCTAAATTCAAACGAAGAGCACTTTGTGATGTAATGTAAGACTCTTTATTAGTGAAATGTTTATCAATGACTCCCCCTTAGGCATCTGTAAAAAGGGTAAAAGGGAAAAGGCTAAAGTTGAAACCATAGGCAGTCATTTAGAAAAGAATCAAAAGACTGAACGCCTATGAATCCATGAAACTCAGAAAAAAATAACTGCATAACTTCATCTTATGAGGAAAAACTTCAAAATTATCATACATAAGAGGAAATTATTTTGCATTAGCCTGTATTTCCAGAAAATCATACAAGGTGATGCATAGTGAACTCTAATCAACAATATTTGAAGTGTATAAATTATAAACGAACGTCAAATTCTGCACCTACTGTACATGTACACATGCATCTACTGTCATATCAATTGTGATGGTAACATTCAAGGTTAAGCTTTAATTACACTGAACGCCTATGAATCCATGAAACTCAGAAAAAAATAACTGCATAACTTCATCTTATGAGGAAAAACTTCAAAATTATCATACATAAGAGGAAATTATTTTGCATTAGCCTGTATTTCCAGAAAATCATACAAGGTGATTCATAGTGAACTCTAATCAACAATATTTGAAGTGTATAAATTATAAACGAAAGTCAAATTCTGCACCTACCGTACATGTACACATGCATCTACAGTCATATCAAATGTGATGGTAACATTCAAGGTTAAGCTTTAATTACCTTCCCAAGTGAGAAAGTATTAAGCCTTTCAGACATTCTTTTGACAAATAAGGATTGTGCCCACTTTAGCTTCTCAATTGGCTCAGCTTTTCTATTCTCCGAACATAATAGAAGTATCAATAATCAAAACATCAATCCCCCAGAAAAAAGGCTATTATAATTCAAATAAAGAGGAAATTAATACAAAACCTTGAAATGCCTATATGATAAATGATGTGTGCTTCCTTCCACTTCCCTTTGGCTTCAAGAAAATATGCGTACCACTCATAAAGTAGAGAATGTCCAATACATATCTCATTCTCCTCCATTTCTCTAAAAATACTTTCGTAATCTTTACTTCCTTCTAACTGAGAAAGAGACACACTGAGTTAACACAATACTTAGACCCCCATAAGCTTACGCATCAAAGGTACCAAATCGACGAACATAATTGAAGCATTACTTGTAGTAAGTAAAAAAAATTCTTAAATCTAAGTTAAAATTCAAGCAATGCTGGGAAAAGAACTCAATGAAGTTATCTGAACCCTCGAAAACACCCACCATAAACGTGATTCCACACGTTGAGAAATTTTCTAATTCACTCTCTCTATGTAAATGCATATAAGCTCGAACTATATAAAATGATACAAAACGCGAAAAACCAAATCAAACCATTAAATAATTGGCTATCAACCTCAACCAATCGTAGCAACTACCATCTTGAAATTTTGAAAACCAAAACTAAACCGCAAGAGTAAGCAGATATAATTACATAAAGGAACCAAATCTTAAGAAATCTCAGGTCGTTTCTGTATCGGGCATTGTTCTTGAAAGTGGAGATACAATCTGATAAAAGATTGTCGAGATCTCCGCCAGACCGATTCCCTGAGTACCAGTCGTCCAATTCCTTTTTTATCGACCTGGATTTGCAACAAGTTAGTGAAAAATATTTATAGCAAACAATTTATAGAAACTTAAATTGTAAGAAAACAAGAGAGAGAAGAATACAGTAGCCATGGGAAGAGAGGGTCGTTAGCGTAGGAGGAATTGTTCAAATCTGTCGGGATGATAACCATAGCTTCTTTTTCCCCAGGAAAAGATGAAGGACTGAAGAATGAGAGGGAAATATTTGCTTTTCAAATTGGTTTCATCACACGGTCGGGCGCAGTTGGAAGTTGAACTTCTTTTTTTTTAAATACTTTTTAGGCTATTGGTACTTAAGTTTGACACTTTTTTTAATATGGTACATATATTATGTTTTGATCCAACGCAGTATGTGTATTTAACAAAAATTAAACATTTTGGTACTTGAAGATTAACAATGTTAATTTTTTAGTGTTTAATTCGGGTTTTAAAATTGATTTGATGAAAATTCATAATTAATTAATAATAATGATAATTAACTTTCAACATATCAACCCTAAAACCCAAATTAAATCACATCAATCAAATTGAATTTGACACATTAAATACAAAATTAAACAAATTCACAATTAACATTAAATTTATTTTATTAACAAAATCATGAAAAATTCAAACCTAATATATTAGCAATTAACTTTCATCAAAACAATAATAAAACTTGAATTAAACACTAAAAAAATTAACACTGCTATTTTTAGGTACCAAAATATATAAGTTCTTTAACATTCTCAAAACCCCCTTGGTCGAAAATAATATAAGATAGATTTTTAGTGAAATAAGATATAAACAAAGTAAAGGATAAGGGATGTTAGAGATATTTGTGAAATATTAATTTGAGCTAGGGACTAAATCGTAAAATATAAGAAGTTATATGGTTCAAACATAAATATTTAAAATATGAGGGATTAAAGTATAAATATGAAAATTTTGAAAAGTCAATAGTGCAAATATTTTAAGGGTGGATGGATTTAGAAGGACCAAATTGAACAAATGAAGAAATGAGAATAATTAAATTGTAAATTTTACCAAGAAGATGTCATAAAAAGGATGGAATTGTAGAGAAAATACAAGAATAAAATAGTCATTTCTTAAATAAGATAATTATGGGAAAATATCTTTGGTTATGAACAAATTTAAGCCGTTAGATAAAATTGAAAAGTAAGAAGAAATTGTGACCGTTGGATTGAAATCATTAATAGATTTTTTTTATAATATTTTAATATTAATTAATTAATTAAGAGATTTTTTTTATGGAAACATGAATAAAATTCTTTATGCTTCATCAGCCCATCATCCATCACGAGTATAAATAGGAGGAGTTTTGAAAAATAAACTGTATTAATTAACTTAAGTAAAAAATTTAAAATTTTTATATTAAAAATTTCATCGTGTCTAGTTTCAAGAACAAAATGTGGTACCTATGTTATTGTTTATAAAAATTAATTTATTAATATATTAATAATTATTTATCTATACTATTAATATAACCTTTTAGTTGGTGTCACAGGTTAACCGAGTACCGATACGGTTAAGAAATAACTAATATAACCTTTCATTAAATGACTACTATTGTTATTTTGATGGTCTTTTTGTTTTTCATACTTTTATATAATTTTAAGACAAAATAAACTAAAATTAACACGTCTAAAAAATTATTTACCACTACAACATTAATAGTTCTTGAGTAAACATAAAAAACAATTAACTTTTAACATAAAAAACAATTAACTTTTAACATAAAATGTTCTCTCACCAAATTTATATATTTATACTTACTATTAATAAAATCCTTGATTAAGTTAGTGTCACTGGTTAATCAGGTGCCAACTCGATTAGAAAATTACTAATACACCGTTTTATTAAATGACTGCTATTATTATTTTGAAGGTTTTTTTGTCTTTTCATACTTTTATATAGTTTTAGAATAAAAGAACTAAAGTTAACGCATCTAAGGGATTGAACTGTGTTTAATGGATTTATTGATAAATTATTTGGTAAAGTACACCAACAGTTACTCAATTTTAATCTCAATAACAAAACAGTTACTTAACTTTCAACTCAAGCACTAACCTTTTAAAAAATAACAAATCAGTCACCACTAACCATTTTCCGTTACAGACATAAAGGGGCTACCATTTTTTGTTACAAACGTAAAGACGCTGTCATTTTTCGTTACAGACATAACGGAGTTGTCATTTTCAAACCTTCTCTCCCCCTCCCCTCCCCTCTCATCTCCTTCCCCCTACCACCGCTCTCCCATCCCTGTCCCTCTTCTCCATCATCCTTCTCCCAACTCCAATTTTCTCCCTCTTCCCCGTTGACCCTCCCCCTACTCCGACCCTCCCCCCACCATCCCTTTTCCCTCTGCTAACCCTATTTTTCTTTCTCCAATCCTTTTTCTTTTACTCTGCTCCATTTCATTTTACAATTCTTCAAAACCCATTCATGTAAATTAAGCTTTCTCTCTTATTCTTTTTCACAGCCTTAATAGTCTGTCCATTTCCTAAATCAACCATAAAGATTTGGGATTTCTAAAGGACAATTTTGAAAGTATTTCTAAGAGAGCTTATCAAATAAGAAGCAATGGTCGATTGTTGTTTGAGAGCTTGGAAATTAAGGTTTGAGATTTGAGATTTTTTAAGGTGAAGACATTTGTTTTAACCTCAAAATTTTGAAGATGAGGACCCTCTTTTAAACCTCAACTAATTGTTATGGCCGTCACACTTCTTCTTCCTACATCTCTGACTTGCTAACCCTATTTTCTCAAAATATGAAGAAATCTATGGTTTTTCAAATTTTCATGTGAAAGAAAGGCTTTTTTTTTTATAATGGGTTTTTGTTTACCTGTGTGGTTGTGAAGGTCTCCTCTGCCATTGTTGTTTTTGCCAAAGTTGTTAAAGTTGCCATTTTGATAAGCAAAAAAAGAGGATGATGAAAGAAAGAGAGAAGTGATGCAATCGGAGCTAACTAAAAATACAGTTAAGGCAAGTGCACCTATCAATTAATAGTATAGTTATAGTGAGCAAAAATATCGTTCCCACGAGAATTAAAAGTACTACTAGTTACTGTATTCCTATTATTTAACCGATAAATTGGAGTGATTGTTTAAAACTAAAATTAACTAAATTAATAAACTAAAGAATACGACAAAGACCAAAGCAAAAAAACAAGCGATTAACAACCAATAAGTGAGGCAATACCCAGGAAAGAATATACCTAGATTTTATTTGTAATTATCAATTGAATCAAATAATTTATTCGCTTAGTATCTTGATCCATATAAATCCCTAAATTATGCTAATACCTCTATTCAAGCATAAAAACAACTAACTCTAGGTTGATTAATTGAAATTTCTTTCTAATTATAACCCCTATTATCACATTAACTCGATCTATGGATCCCTTATTAGATTTGACTCTAATCCGGTATATTTATGTTATCTTATTTCTAGGATTGCATGCAACTCCACTATATTATGCTAGATCTACTCTTAAACATGGTATATTCCTCATCTGATTTAAGCATATCAAACAAGAATTAATATCCCGAAAATATTAAATCAAGAATCAAGCACACACAATTGAGAACAAGATCTAAGTATTTATTGCGAAAAAACATAAATCAAATGACAAAATTCATCATAGGGTTCATCTCTCCTAGATATTTAGAAAATTAGTTCATAATAACAAATAAGAACATTTCAAAGACAGTATGACCACAAGACATAGAGAAACTCATAATAAAATCTAAAGTAATTAAGAAAAGGTCTTCAATCTTGATGGAAATCTGCTTCAAAGACAGCTTCAATAATGTTTTCCAAGTTGTTTTCTTGAATATTCTATGACGACTTCTTCCCCTATTCTTATATATAGTATATATAGGTTTTAGAATGTCAAAAAAACTTAAAAATTGCGTTTTTCCGCATGTTTGGAGTACAATTCGCGAAATCCACATGATCTGGCACATGGTTGTGTGCCCAACCCGTGTGGCTCACATGGCCGTGTGTCCAGCCCGTGTGGCTCCTAAAAATTGCTCTTTTTGTCCAGTTTTTGCTCATTTTCGATCTTTTCGTTCCCAAATGCTCTCCTAAGTATAAAAACATGAATTTAGAGGATTAAGAGTATAAAATTCACCATTTTAAATCAATTAATCATCCATAAACGCATTAAAAATGAGGCTAAAAAGTTACTTTTGGCACTTATCAAATATTCTCACACTTAAGCGTTTGTTTGTCCTCAAACAAAATCCTCAACCAACATTCAAGTTAACTTTTTCCAATTTTTCATTTTTATCAATAATGTTTCAAGATAATTCGCAAACAATCATGCATCAAAAATTCAACTGAAATGACACTACAGATTCAAGCAGTCCAAGCTGAAAGTTTTAAAACACAAAAACATAGGCATCTCCCATTATCTAAATAATTACCTTAAATTCAAAATTCAATAAGAATTGACATCCTCACTAAAGATCCACTCAAAGCACTCAAAATGTGACACCTTATACCCGACCCAATTGTTGGATCCGAATATAAAATGTCAAATTTCGTTGCCGAAGCAACTTACTTTTTTATTTTTTTAAAATGAGAACGTAGTGGTAAAATTATTTTATAAAATTTTCAGCAGCATTTCTACCTATTTACGTAAAATCTCCCTACAAAATTTGTATTTCACAATATATTCACATTCAAATAATCTCCCAAATCAATTTCCAACACTTTTATTTCTCAAAACATTCCAATAAATTAGATTTCTACATTTAACTATTTCATCAAAACATTAGTTATAAAGCACTAGCAAAGAAAACATAACAAAAATATTTAAATTTAGTTTACTACACAGTATTATATATAAGCCTAGGTACATGCTACAAATATTAACCAAAAAATAAACTTTTTACTAACTTTGTTTGAGTTGATCTTCGATTCTTCGGATGCTATTGGAACAATTTACCAAAACTAACTACTTGCGCACGGAAAAATAAACAAACCGTGCGCTGAACAATTTTTATGCTTAGTGATACTAATATCATATAAATCATTACATAAGTATTATGTAACAACCCGATTTCAGTGGTGTCAGAAATAGTGATTTCGGGGTCACAAATTCGACTAACGAGTCCGTAAATATTAATATTTAATATTTACAAGTTAATTATTAGATTAATAGTAAGTATTAAAGTGATGATTTATGTTGATTGAATTAATGGGTAAGTTCAAGTGGGTTTGAAAAGTGAGGTCTCGGGATCTTGTTTTTGTAAATTGAGCCTGTAAATATTTTTGTTAAATATTTACGGAGTTAATATATATGCATATTGAAGTTCGATTTAGAAATTTTAATGATTTGATTTTTTAATTTAGTAAAAAGAGGCATATTAAATGTCAGTAAGAAATTTAATGAATTTATTAAGTAATTATACAAAAAGGATTTAATGAAAAGAGATTTAAAATGATGAGGTATGGTAATTGAAATACCCAACAAAGTATAAGTGGGCATTGTAGGGATCATATTGAGAAATAAGCCAACTTGAAGGAGAAGTGCGGTGACACCCTTTTTCCTAAGATATTTTAGTGGCAAATTTTGAATTTATTTTAAAGAAAGAAAAGAAATGGGTTCAGGTGTAATTGAGTGGAAGAGAAGGAAATATAGGTAATAATTACCCACCTTTAGGTTTTTATGAAAGTTTTCATTATAATTTTGAGTGAAAATGAAAAGAAAGAGTAAAGAATTAATAATAAGATTTTTTATCCAAATATTCTAAAAAAATAAATAATAATCAAAATGGTACCCTAGTTTATTATTTATAAAAATGGTGTTTAGTCAAGTGGAGAGA
Source organism: Gossypioides kirkii (assembly GCA_005610355.1). Classification (NCBI taxonomy): domain Eukaryota; kingdom Viridiplantae; phylum Streptophyta; class Magnoliopsida; order Malvales; family Malvaceae; genus Gossypioides; species Gossypioides kirkii. The sequence continues at coordinate 5,109,018 of CP032255.1, forward strand.
CTCTAAGTGGCGATATTAGGAGGTTTTTCTGACACGTATTTTTTTATATTAAAAAATAAAAAAATATTATTTTATTGGTGGAAGGACTTAAAGTGACGGCATTCAAGGGTTTTTTTGTACACGAGAAAAATACGAGAAAAAAATACCTGACACCCAATGGAGGAACACAAAGTGGCGGTACCCATGGAGGATTTTTAAGTGGCGGCAGTAAGGGGTGTTTTGCTACTTGGCAACACCCTATTGTGCCGTGTATGTGTTTATTTTATTTTGATTGTAAAATTAAATAAGGATGGTTGGGGATTAGGGTTAGGTTTATAATTTGTTATAAAATAGGAAGGGGAAGCAAATAAATGGGAAAGAAAGAAAAGAAAGAAAGAAAGAAGGAGAGGAAAGAAAGAAGAAGGAAATAAATGTAATTAGTTTATTTTTAAATTTATTTCAGTATGATATCTTTTCAAAATCGTATTTTATTTATTGAAATTTTATTTAATATTTAACAGATTTATTGAAGATGGATAATCAATTTGTTGTATGCATTTATTTTGATGGAGTAATTTTGAGAACATCGGTTAGATGTATATTTGATTATCGGGAACAAATAGGAATGAGATTTCGTCGAAATATCTCGATTGATGATATGAAAGCAAGGATTAGTGCAAAAAATTTTAGACGTTGTGGGAGAAGGATCTCGAAACTTTTCTAAAAGTTTACAGTTTCAACAGATCTCATCAAATTCATCGAGATGGAACTTGTAGACGATGAAGACGTGGAGACAATGATCGCTCTTTATTGTTCGAATCAAAGTAACTCAAATGTACCGATTCAATTGTTTGCCAAGTTAGTTAATGTGGAACCTGTACAAAATGAAGATCCAACTCCATTAGAAAATAAAGATTCAACTTCGTGTATGGTGGTTCCAGTATCGTACATTAAAAGTCAATTAATCGTACGTGGGCTAGATATCGATCTTAATGCTGCTGCGCCCGAGAATGATGCAAATGAAGATGGCGGATATGATAGTAGTATTCCTTCTGATAATGAAGTCGATATTGATAGTGATTCGGATGTGGATGAGGTTTCAGATGATATTGAAGATGAAGGGGAGAATGACGATGAAAATCCGGTCAAAAATCCAGTTACACATATTGTGATGCACAATAATCCTCCTAGGGCACACATATCGCTTATAGACCCCGATGCGACACATGTCGAGTTCGCGGAGTACCCTGAAATAGTACCTGCTCATCGATTGGCCGTAGTAACAGATTGTAAAGAGTTGTTTATGGGCCAAAAATTTGAATCTAAGGAAGAGTGCATATTTGCTATTAAGCTATATAGCATGAATGTGTCGATAGACTACAAAGTCGCAGTGTCTAAACCGACATTGTATATTGAGGAGTGCTGGAAGTCGAAAGAAGGTTACAAGTGGCGGGTGCGAGCTGCATTTATCTAGAAGTCGCAGATGTGGGAGATAAGAAAAATTGATGGGCCTCACACATGCAGCTCAACACGTTTGTCAGAAGATCACCGGAAACTTGATTCCAGAATCATCTGCACACATATCATGCCAATGGTTAAGGACAATCCGACCATCAAGGTTTCTACACTGATTGTGGACATGCAATCACGATTCCATTATCAGGTTTTATATCGAAAAGCATAGATTGCAAAACAGATGGCAATGGAACAATTGTTCGGTGATTGGGATGCATCATACAATGAGCTATAAGGATGGATAGCCGCAATGCGACAGTATGTGTCGGGAACTGCGATTGAGTTGGTGACACGACTTTACTATGGCTCAGATAACAACATACAACTGGGAAAAAGAATTTTTCAGTATATATTTTGGACGTTTAATCCCTACGTTCGAGCTTTTCCTCACTGCAAGCTATTTGTCCAGGTAGATGGGACGTGGCTATACGGGAAATATACACAGATCCTACTAATTGCGGTGGCTCAAGATGGGAATCAAAACGTGCTCTCGATAGCATTCGCTATTGTGGACAAAGAAGACATGGAATCTTGGGAATTTTTCTTGAGAAACCTACGGAGGTATGTAATTCATAAACGATAATATTTGCATCATCTCTGATAGAGGGAAGGGTATTATTGCGATCATTAGGCGTACTGGTGTACCATGGAAATTGGTTTACTCCAACAGACACATTGCGGCTAACTTCCAACGAGAATATAAGAATGCAGACTGACGGAGACGACTTGTGAAAATGGGTAAAAAATTAAGTTTCAAATTATATTTTTAATGTTTTAATTTTAGACTGTAACTTATATTTTCTTAATATTCCTACAGCGTACGAGCTAGAGCCACTCCGATTCCGGCAAAGAATGACCAGACTTGAGCGTGACATGGAAGGTCAAACGAACAAGCCTCTACGTAAGTGGTTGGGTACCATGGAGTCGTGGCAATGGTCTCAAAGTTTTGATGAGGGGTATCGATATGGTCAAATGACGACCAACCTGGCAGAGTCGATTAACGGCATGTTCAAAAGAATACGACATCTTTCAATTTCATCCGTGTTCTCTATTACGTTCTATAGGCTGGCTACCTTGATGCCAGTAATGGGGATGCGACAAATCGATCAGATGAACGCCGGACACGTGTTTGTCGAAGCTGTCAGGAATGCAATGGGTGCAAACCGTCAGAGTGCGAGGATGATGAACGTTGAAATATATTCACGACAGTTTCAATGATTTCAAGTTACTGAGACCATTGGGTGTCGACTTGGTATCCCACTTAGGTCATATGGAGTTGATCTCCAAAACAGACACTGCGATTGTAGGAGGTTCGATACACTTCATTATCCTTGTGCGCATGTCGTTACAGCTTGTGCTAAAGTGTCGCTCAATGTTGAACAGTTCATCGACCCCGTTTACACTCTCCAGCGTACATTACGTATTTGGGAAAACGAGTTCCCCGTCCTGCCTGACTTGTCCACATGAGAGGTACCTCCGACGACTTTCGAGCTTATCCCGAACAAAGGTTTACGAAAGAATCCGAAAGGTTGTCCCCATATCACCAAAATCCACAACGAAATGGACATTATGGAGAAAACAGACGGCGACAAGCTGTGTGGACTGTGTAGGCTAGTTGGGCATACTCGGCGTAATTGCCCTCAACGAATGTATCATATTGGTCAGTCATCCGGATCGAGTAGGGTTTAAGCTATTTATATTGGACATTTTTCATTTGAAATTAATTAAGTTTATGAATGAATTTGAAATTAATTATGTTCAACATTTGTATTTAATTAATAATTTTTATATTTGCATATTGGTTTTGAAATTAGGGTTAAAGATTTTTAATTTAGAGTTTTAGATCTTAGTTTTTAAAATTATCACAACCTCGAATCTTTTCATTTATTGTCTCTATTTGGGATTTTTTTAAAAAATATTTCATGTATAGGATTTAGGGTTTATGGTTTACGATTTTAAGTGTCGAGTTTAGGGTTTAAGTTTTAGGGTTTAATTTTATGAAATTTAAATAAATGATCAAATAGGTTAAAATATATGTACATTATGGAGAAAAAATTCATCATTATAATTCATCAATAGTCAAATTCAAATACTATTAGATACAACCCTGGTATCCATGATTAGATAGTGTGGTTCTCGGGTTATATTTTCGTGGTGGCCGGCGTCTACGGCGAGGTTGCTCGTCAAGCTCATCATCATCATTAGGGTCCATTTACCCCAGAAGAGTAGAGTGTTACCCGGGAGGAGTAGAGTATTGCGGTGGCTCGTCAAACTGAGGCTGGTATCCTTGGCTTGATGAGTTATGCATATGCGACGATCCCGCAAAATCAGGACGATAAGAATTATCGTCATCCAATGCCTCTTCCTCCTCCTCTTCTTGTTGCTCTGGCACTGGCTGTGGCTCTAGGGCAGGAGCTATATGAGAGGGGCGATCTTGTCGAGACATGTATGGGGGAATTATCGTCGATGAAGCACCAAGTAAATATGGTTTCCCAACCTCAATGAACCACTGCATGTGCTGTACCGATGGTTGCAAATCCAGAATGTACTCCATTGGAGGTACTCGCATCATTCGATTGTTCCACACATAAACATATTATTCATGCACACTCCCTCAATCACAATTTGCTTTCCTCTTCTTATCCATCCCATGGATAGACCCTAATTGGAATGGCGATTATGGGATTGGCTGTTTACAACCAAACTGTCGATGTACTCGATCCCCGGTATACCACTCTACTGTTTGAAAATTGATTATCGGTGCATTAATGCACCATTGGTCTGAGTGGAAGAATGTCGAGGCGGGAATAACAACGGTAATTTTTAGCTGTATATATGGGGTCTAGATGAACTGCACAATTAATAACATGTCAATATATTAATAAGAGTAAAGTAATATAATTTAGTAACATGCAACCATATTAACACGAGTCAAGCAATATAATTTAACATGTTAATTAATAACATACCCCTTCCCCGGCATATTGCTCGAGCATCAAATGATACATGAGAACTGTGTACTGCCTCCTAATCACTGGTTTTGTTTTCCATCTAAGAAAACAAAAAATAACTTGTTAGAATAATATAATTAATAAAATATGTCAAATAATTAAAATTTAGGGTATATGGTAATCACATGTTAACAAGTGGAAAAACATATGTTTGGTGCCTAACGGATGCCAAGAATGACATCCGATATAGTGCCCAAGATTGCAATAGCACTAGGCATCCACCCATATCCCAGGAAGAAGGGTTTGTGGCGCGACAAAGTTTTCGATATAGCATGGCAAGCACCGCAGATCTCCAACTATATTCATGAATTTTTCGCAAATCTCTTAGTAGGGGCAAATACATCATGTGAATCTTATTGTTATTTGCGTCCGACATGAGTATGCCCCTTATCATTAGCAAAATATAGGCTCGAACGGCCCAAGAAACCACCATTTCAGTTGCGTGTTCGGGCAAGTGCTCAAAATTGCTCTTCAACCATGTAAATAACAACGACGTGAAGTTATTGTTATTATTAGGTGAGCGACCTAGTAACTGGATGCACATCGTTGTCGGCTTTGAAATGAACTAATACTGGTGACCGGTACACCATTGATTGGTAGCCCTAGTTGGACCGCAACATCCTCCAATGTCACAGTGCACTCCCCACAAGGCAGATGAAATGTGTGGGTCTCCGGGCGCCAACGCTCCACTAATGCACTAATTAAATCATATCTTAACTCAAATTTTTAGATCAATGCCGCTGATCCAAATTCGGCATCCCGCAAATACGGAAATAGACGTTCATGAGGGAGAAATTTGAGGCCCTGTGCACGATCCCTCAATGAACGATACATGAGCTCTTCCTGTTAATTTACAAAAATAGTTAGTATAACCAAAATTAATTTTGTAAACAAATAATAATATCGTGAATGACATAATAAACGAATAATAATTTTTTACATTCATATTGGCTTGATGTGTATCCGCATTCACTGATTTGGCTATGTGAGGACGTTCCGAGTTAATTAATGAACCCATTCTGCAACTTGAAAAAAATTTATCAATTAGTTCAATACATAAGTTTACCAATATAATACAAAAATAATAATTAAATACCAAAATGGGTTATTTACTAAAATGGTATAAAATATATATTTATATATCAAAATAGTATTCACTCATCATTATTTGCTAAAATGTTACAAAATAAATATTTATTTTGTGCCATTTTAGTAAATAATATGATGGGGATATTATTTTGATAATTAATTAGCTAGGTTTAACTTTTTGTGAATTATTAAAAATCTCTTATTTTTATAAAATAATAAATTTATTTTAGAGTATTTTTATCTTTTTATATTTTATATAAATTAAATTTAAAACATACATATATTCATATGAGATCCAAATTAAAATTATTAATTTTATCATTTAAATAAAAATATTTAAAATTTTATATTCATTTTTTATAATTTTATTATATAACTAATTTTACCTGTATTATATAACTATTTTATAAATATATTCTAATATTATTTTAATTAAATTTTTTAATTTCATACTTGTAACTAATTTCATCCCATTGAAAACACATGCATATTAGACAATCATATCAATCCATTCCATCCAACTAACAAAGCTTAATTAATTTATAAATTTCACTTATTTAAATAATTCAACTTTTATTTAAACAAATATAACTAAATGGTTATACTTGATTCTATTTAAATTTAAACATTATTAAATTTTAAATCAATAAATATGAACAACAATATTTTTTACTTACTACTACTAATAACAAAATAAAATTACTAACTAACAAAATTAAATTAAAGTAAATTAATAATAACATAATAACCAAACTTACATTTCTTCCCCTCCTCTTAATTTACTCAACTATAACAACATTAAATAACAAATCAATTAAAAATCAAATTAAACAAAAACAAAAAACTTAAAATAATCAAATTAACTAACAAATTAAAATATTTTAAAATTAACTAAACTTAAAAAATTAATTAAACTTACCTTTCTTTCATTACTATTTTAATAAACCTATTAAACAAATAAAATTATAATAACAAATCAAACACATTACTACTACTAATTAATAAATTAAAATATTTTAAAGTTAAATTTAAAAATAAACACATTACATTTTTTTCCTTCTCCTCTTTCTTTTTTTCTCCTTCTTCTTTCTTCTTCCTTCTTTCTTTCTTTCTTTGTCTTTTTTCTTTCTTTTTTTCTTTAAATTTCGTTGGTCCCCCCACCTCCCCACCTATTTTATAACAAAAATTTTATTTTATTTAATTTTTATTATCTATCAAAAAATTTTAACCACCCAAATTAATTTTCACATCTTAAAAAATTTAAACACACACAGCACAATGGGGTGCTGTCAAGTGGCAAAACACTCTTTAGTGTCGCAACTTGAAAATCCTCCATGGGTGCTACCACTTTGTATTCCTCCATTGGGTGTCAGATATTTTTTTCTCCTATTTTTCTCGTGTATAAAAAATCCCCTTAGTGCCGCTACTTTAAGTCCCTCCACCAATAAAATAATATTTTTTTTATTTTTTAATATATAAAAATAAAAAAAATTCGTGTCAGAAAAATCTCCTAATGTCGCCACTTAGAGTCTCTCTACTTAACTAACATACCATTTTGGTAAATAATAAACTAAGGGTACTATTTTGGTTATTATTTATTTTTTTTTATAATATTTGAGTAAAAAACTCATTAATAATAATATGATATAATAAAATGAAATAAAAGATATGATAAGTGGTGGTTGTTGGAAAAAGAAACATTTTTTCTTGTTTCCCACCAGCCACCATTCGAAGCAGCAGAGGAAGGAGAGAACGCACGGCTAGGGCTCAAAAGTTTGAGCTCAAATTAGTTAGTGTAACTTGGTTCTTTTCTTATAATTTTTATGTTTTTGAAATTTCGGTATCTCAATCTAGTTAACTCATGTTTTATTTTTCGATATTGTCAAATATTTTAGATTTCACCATTGATGAATTCTTGTTGGTTTTGATGTTAATGGAGTGTTGAAGTATTAATTGTTGATTTGAAAGTAATTGATTATGTAATTTTTTTTGTTGGTTTTGAGCCATGGATTTAGTTGTTCAAATAGCAAAGTTACATGATATTCTTGTAAATTTGGAATAGTTATAGATTGTATTAAATTGGAAATGGAATCAGCCAACTTGAACATTTAGCCAATTTTGCTAAATTAAAGATTTTAAGTTTAGTGACTAAATAATGAAATTTCAAGTTTCGGCATTAGGGACTAAATTTCATAAAAGGTAATCTTTGAAGACAATTTTGTAAATTTTTATTATTAAAGGTTATAAGTTAAATTGATTATTTTAAATGATGGAATGAGGTTAATTGAACAAAAATATTTATCTAGATCAGTAAACCACTCGATCGAACCCAAATTGCGGAAAAGTCAAAGTAGCGGAATAGTGATCAAATCGCGTTTGAAGCTGTTATGCAATCAAGGTAAGTTCGTATTTCACTTTAAAAGTTATAAGTGAATTTATAATTTTAATTGAAATCGTTATATAAATTGTATTTATGTCATATTTGGTCATAATATATTTCTTGAAAAAGAAAAAGACCATGGTTGAAAGTAGACCTGATCATGGGTCGGGCCACCCGCCCCGACCTGAAGGTCCGTCCGAAAAATGGAAGGATTTGGACAAAAATATAAGCCCGAAAAATGGGCTTGGACAAAAAATGAGGCCCATTTTCTAAACGGGCCGGGCCTCGGGTATGATTTTTTGCCCGAACCCAGTCCGGCCCGGCCCGAATAAATTAACCATTTTTAATAAAAAATTTATATTGTTGTTTTGGTGCTTTTTTTACTGTTTTGGTTGATTTTTTTTACTGTTTTTGAGTTGTTGTTTTTTATTGTTTTGATTGTTATTTTCGTGTTATTTTTGCTGTTATTTTTGTTGCTGTTTTTATTGATATTTTTGTTCTTTTTAATGTTGTTTTAATGTTATTTTTGCTACTGTTTTGTTGTTATTTTTGTTGTTTGGATGTTATTTTTTATGAGTTTTTACTATTGTTTCACTGTCTTTTTAAATATTATTTGAATATTGTAGAACTTATGTTTTATTGTTAATTTTTTTACTAATTTAGTTACAACTATCTTAATATAATTTTTTAATGTATTTTAAATTTATTTTTTTAATGTTTATTTTAATGTTTTTAAGTGTATTTGATATATTATATATTTTTTAAATTTATTGTATGTAATAAAATAATATAAAAAATTAATATGGGTTGGACTGGGTCAGGCTCGGGTTTGACTATTATAATTCGGGTCGGATTTGGACAAAATTTTAGGTCCATTTTTCAGGCCGGGCCAGGCTTGGGCTTAGCAATTGGATCTAAAATTTTATTGATGCTCGGCCCGGCCCGACCCACGATCAGCTCTAGTTGAAAGACACCATGGCAATATATTCGGCATTTTCGAATAGATGAAAAAGTTAAAAAGAATATTATTAGGAAGGATAGTAAATGGAATGGTCGAAAAGGTAAATTTATTAAATTAATTATTTAATATTTTGTGATATAAAACGTATCTATTTAAGTAGTAATCGAGTTTATCTGCTTAAGATCAGTATGATATGATTTAGATTATAAGATGATGATATTTAAGTTTATTACTATATTTGGGAAAATGTGAAATATATGGGCGTCCTACCAATGGTTAAGGTCCTGTATTTGTTGCGGATTCTCCATAGCTCGTGTGAGCATATATGATTACATGTTACAGATACAGCTCATGTGAGCATTACATGTTATATGGGTGCTGGTCTTAGATGCCCTACCGATGGCTGAGGTCCTGCATTGGTTGCGGATTCTCCACAGCTCGTGTGAGTAGCATCGTGTAGCCCCACATCTCGACCCACAACTCGTGTGAGCAGGCCCATTTCATAGCTCGTGTGAGCATTATATGTTATATGAGTGCTGGTTTTAGATATCTTATCGATGGCTGAGGTCCGACATTTAATGCGGATTCTCCTCAGCTCGTGTGAGCAGCATCGTGTAGCCCCATATCTCAGCCCATAGCTCGTGTGAGCATATATGATTACATGTTACAGTTACAGCTAGTGTGAGCATTTTCATGAGTATTTGATGTTAATCTTTTTTAGATCAGCGGGTGATAAAGGTTTAAATAAATCTATATATATAAGATGTTATATGGTCAAGGTAAGTGAGTTGACATATGTTGTTACAAACGTTTGAAATGAGAATGTATGATTAATGAGTATAAGATGGATTAATTGTTGAAACAAAATGTATAGTACAGAGCGATTATGTGTTATATAAGTAAATGAAATGATTATAAGGTATGGTATTAGGGAATGAATTTACGTAATGATTATGTGAAATGGTTATGTGCAAAAATGTGTTGGATTGAGACATTAAATACAGATATTTGAAATGTATTGTGAGTGTTAAAGGCAAATATGATGGTTGATTTTTATACCAAATGTGTCTTCTATGAATAAGTTTAATATCAGGATAAAATTTTATGTATTACATATGAACTCACTAACCTTGTGAGATTTGTGGCGTATAGATAATTTTAACGAACTTACGATCAAGATATTGAATTATCTTGTTAAATGTTAAAATTACATCCTTCATGGTAAGTTGAAGTGTAAGTATATTACGAATTTACTAAGCTTTAAGTAAGCTTACCTCGTTTGATTTTCTCCTTTGCAGACCATTGGATTCGAGCTGTCGATTGGATTACTCTTGGAGGTCACACTATCTGGTAACTAATCGTTTATGTTGGTCCGATTATAAGTGGCATGTAATTAGGATGTTACCTACATGTGTTATAAGCCTTATGATATGTTCATTGTTAATTGAAACATGAGATTTGCATATTGATGAATTTCTTAAGTGGCTTCGGCTACTGCCTAGGGTTATATCGATAGTTACCCTAGTTGTATCGGTAGTTGGATTTGGGTATTGGTAGAAGTCTCAAATTAAAACTTCCTTGCTTACTAGAGTATGTTATACCGGTAGTTGTCTGAGTTATACCGATATAACTCAGACTTGTATCGATAGAACTACCAGTTCTACTGGTAGGATTCTGTAGTGATTTTCGAAATTTTTATTACTTGAATTCTACCGATACTTACTCAACTAAGTTTCGGTAGAAGTCTCTCAAACTAAAAAAAAAAAGAGAAGAGTGATTTTAAAGATCATTAAATTGTTTCTGTATGTATAATGTATGTTGTAGCATCCATTGGCTCGAGTCCAGTGATCGAACCGTGTGAGGGGTGTTACATATTAAATATAAATTAGTTGATAAAAATAAATAAATAAATAAAAATAAGCTTTTTAATCAAATTTAAAATCTCATAATCAATTTAATTTACACAATAAGGAAATTCAAATATATTCAATTTTTGTTTTTGCTTTTCTTTCAATCTAAACCTCGTACTAAAATTTAAACTCATAATCAGATACACGAATTCGTCACCCCGAGTTGTTTCGCAACGATAGCTATTAGAGTAGTCCACGACCCTCAGAAAATTGAGATTGCCCATGATCCTTTGGGAATTGGGGCTAATAATAATAAAAAACCGACCAATTTGGCCTTTTCTCCCTCGACCCTTTGGGAATTGGGGAGATTTAAATCTTCTGATATAAAAATCAAGTTTTATAATTTGTTTCATAATGTGATCTAACTTAGTTTACCGAGGTAAAAATCAAGTTTCATAATCTGTTTCATCTCAATTCCATTTTCATATCATTCTCATTTTAGTTTCATTTCATGACCAAACCATATATTACTTAATGTAAAATTAGGTTTCCAATTCAAAAACATATTAAACATTTTCTTGCTCAAGCATCTAAAATCAAAATACTCAAATTCAAAACATAACCATGAATTTGCTAATTTAATCATTTGAAAACATATTCATCTCAATACATAATTTTGTAAATATTAATTAAATCATTCAAAACTCATAAAAATAATATAAGAATAACATAAATATAACTAGTCATAATAATCTAAGTATTTTAAAGCTTTATGTAATGGAAATAAGATATTAGCACAAACCAAAGTTTCAATCGCTTTACTTCTTCTCTTCGTCTTTCTCCTTCAAGATGGTCATTTCGTTTTTAGCTTATCCTTCAATTTGAAAGAAAATGATGAAAGAATTTTTTTTTTCTTTCCCTCTATTTTGTTTCGTGAGACACAGAGCATGAAGAAAGATGAAACAATGTTCTCTTTCTCTCTTTCTCTCTTTCTCTTATATTTTATAATATTAAATAATAAAATATTATTATTTATTATACTATTATTATTAATTAATATATCATTTGAAAACATAAAAAAAATCATTGGCTTTATTAAGTAATGATTAAATTGTCATTAGATCCTTTCCATCAAAATAAAAAATAAAATATTTGCACTTTAGTTCTTATACTTTTCAACTTATTCAATTTAATCTCTAAACTTGATAATGAATTTTTTAACTAACCACATGCCCCTAATTATAATTCTCTATATTTTCATATCTGACAGTTTCCTCTAAAAATGATAATAATTTATCATACTATTATTTATTTATAAATCACTTATTCAAGGATTTCTACCATAAATATATATATTTAAAGTGGGATGTTACACAAAGTGTTTAAGGTTCAAGTAATATGCACTCAATAATCGAACAAGAAATGTCATTACTATAGGCTTGCTTGAAAATCAAATCCCTACCATTATAGAATGAAATGACACCCCAATCAAAAGGTCTTTAAAAAGTTGTAATAGGGCATAGGTTAAAGGTAAGAAAAATGTCAGAAAAGTTTGCCATTGCGTTAACTTTAAATGTTTGTCAAAAGATCAACTTGCTTGCTTGATTTAACATATTTGATGAGTTTCTTCGTTGTAATAAATATTTGGTTCAAAGCATGATTTTACCTTTAATCTATTTCACTTAATATTTAAGGAATTTTTCTTAATAATTTTAAAATCTTGTATTTAAATAAAATTTATTTTGACAAATTAATTACTTAATTATAAGTATTGATTTAATATTCAATTCCCAATATCATTTTTCAAATGCAATACATGTGACAGATAGGATTGCTTCGGAATGTCTGAAGACGCAGTCTCAGTTTTTCTTGGTAGGATCTATATCCCAAATTTCGCTCTCAAAGCACTGATGGATGATTCGATTCGCGAACCCGATTAGTAGAAAAGAAGATTTGGAGCTTATGGCATCTGGAGATCGGCTCTGCTCAGTTCATCTGGGAAGAGGAAGAGTTCTTGAAAATGGAAGTCTCTAGAGCGTTATTTTTTTTAATTTTGGGGAAATGTTGCATCTGTTTCTAATGCTGATTTGTTGAAGGTGATGTGGGTGTTTCCGGATGATGTGGGCTCATTTATTCTGCTGTTTTCTTTTGTTTTTTTCATTTTGCTCTGTTGGTCCATACGTTATTGGGTTTTGATTATTTGTCTAGGCCTATGGGTGGCTGTTTTTGTTTAGTAGTTTGTAATTTTGACATTGATGTCTCTTTTACGTTTGATGGTATGAGTAAATTAGCCCATTTTATTTTCAAAAAACAAATTATGTTAAAAATATAATGTTTTTCATGTAATTAAGGTGTTAAAAAATTAAATTTAAATCATTAATATTTTAAAGAAGCTAAAATTAAAATATCTTTTTTTATTTTCTAAATCCAAAAATTAAAAATATTATCATTTAGCCAATGGATAACAATTTGGTAAAAGTCAGTTTCAAGAAACAATACTACTGGGTTACTAGCCCAGTGATTGTAGCTTTTTGCTACTACCACTATGGCCGTAGGTTCGAATCCTGTAGAAGCAGCCATTGATGAAGCAGAAAAATAAAAATGAAAAGCTAAAACAATCCAAAGTGAAGGAAGGTCCGGGGAAATCAAAGAATCCTTGGGTCTCGAATTTGGTAAGAAAAAAGAGAGTATATATAGGCAGTTGCAAAGGCACGGGATGAGGCTTTACAAGTAAGCATGCAAGATAAAGACAAAGCTGTTGTGTTGATTCCATGGCCGCAAAACTGAAACTGAAACGGCTCTCTATTGTAATTGAGAAAAATCATGAAGGAGAAAGCAAGGAAGAAAGATACAGGATGTAGCTGGATAGAATCGAAGAACAAGATGTATTCTTTTACTTCAAGTCATTCTACAAAATTTGAAGGAGTCGACCTAATTGAAGTTTTGAATCAATTGACGGTACATTAGTCTGATGCAGGATATTTTCCTCATACATCGTTCTATCTTTCACAATGAGAAAGAGCTTGTTCTTTCAATCTGAGCTAAAAATTATGATTCAAGTTGTTTTTGAGAAGTGCATGATTAATTAGGAAAACGTAGAAGATGATTAGAAGCAGAAAATTTGGCAAATTTTTGTTAGATCAGATAAGCAATGTTCATATAAGTTTGAACACTAAACTATGGAGAGCAATTTTCATGAAGATCAAATTTTGCCTAGAATCTTGGAACTAGAAAGCTCCATTTCAGCATTTCTTTCCTTTCAAATTATTCGTTTATTTCTCCCTGGACCAATTGCTGTTTTTCATAGTAGAATGGTCAATCTGGGCCATGCATTTTGTTCTAAACATATGCACATCTGCACCGTTGAAAAAATCGGATTGGATTAGTCAATTAAACCGAGAATTAGTGCATAGTCAATCAGGTACATGTTGTAGAATTGGAAGTTTAGATAACAGATGAAAAATCTAGTTGAATTGCTGAAAACTCGAAAAAAAAAAGGTTTAAAATGTTTTTTTTAAGACTAAATTACACCCAAAGTCACTAAATTATTAGTAAGCTTATGTTTTTGTCATTCAACTTCAAAAAGTTATAAAATGGCCACTAAATTTTTCGAATGTTTTCTTTTAATTCATTGAATTATTCAAAAAAATTTATTTCAATCATTGGGCTGTTCTTTTAAAAGCTTGTCTAGTGAGCTTCTAGCGACGATTCGATGATCAGTACGTTTGATGGATTAGTACCCATCAATGAGTAGAATAACATACTTGATTTGGCTGTTAGAGTCAGAGATGGAAGAAGAAAATTTTTTGGATTTTGGTTCATAGATTCGTGATGTTCAAAGCTGTTTCACTAAAAAAATTGAATTGTGGAAGACGGGAAGCATTAGAGCTTTTGATTGGTGCAAGCGGTGCAAACAGAAAAGGCCATACAAGCTACAACAACGATTTTAATATCCCAACGACTTAAACGTAAACTTTTGAATAATTTATTGACCATTTTGTAACTTTTTAAAATTGAATGACTGAAATGTAAACTTATTAATAATTTATTGAACTTGAATATAAAAGTTATAGAATTCAACCTTTAACGTAATGGATATATATTAAAAGACCTTATAGTGCATATGATTTAGCTAAACATATATTTTAATTAAGTACTTAACCATTTAGTTAAATTAAAGGTAAATTATACTATTAGTCACTAAATTATGGGTAAATTTTCATTTTAGTCACTTAATTAAAAAAGTTACAATTTGATGACTAAACTATTCAAAAGTTTCATTTATGTCTCTGAACTACTCAAAATTTTTTATTTAAGTAACTGGGTTATTAAATTTTTTTTTTTTTTTTTTTTTAAGTTTTGCCTACAAGCTTTAAGTGATGATTTAACGATCGGTATGATGGATCAGCATCTATCGATGAATAGAATAAGATACCTTAGATCCAAGTCGATCTGACGATTAGTTTCGGAAATCAAAGAAAAAATTATTTGAATTTTGGTTCACAGATTCGAGACATCCAAAGCTTTTTCATGAAAACAAATTGAGGTGTAAAAGATAATAAGAAAGAGAGCTTTTGATTGGTACAGATAGTGCGAATAGAGAAAGCCATATAACATCGATTTTAACAATCCAATGACTTAAATGAAAACTTTTGAATATTTCAATGACCAAATTGTAACATTTTTTAGCTAAATGACCGAAACAAAAACTTACCCATAGTTTAGTGACTAATAGTGTAATTTATCCTTTTATTAAATATTTAAATGTTTTGATCATTAAATCTTTTTAATTAAATTATTTTGTTCAACCAATCGAACCTATTACATTGGTGATCCAAAGGCTTCATGGATTTGATTTGTTATTCACTTTTTAAACATTACATACTCCATGAAATATAGGTAGCTGAACCCCATGTTTGTCCCCTTGGTTATGGGTGTTAACCCCATAACTACGTCTATGAGATTGGATCGAATGAATTGTTTGCTATTGAGAATGTACGTGACAATGATTCGCTCTTATCAATATTGTGTGAAGTGTGTAAAACAAATATCAAATGTAAGAAACTCGAGTTTGAGCTTAAATTTGAAGATATTTATGGTTGTAGTTATGCTAGAACCAACACATATTCACTATTTTTATATGTGAAGCCCCGTATCTAATGTTATTCATATTCAAGTATAAGTGACGGACATAGGTAAGTGTTCAATACAAGCATGATAAAAAAAAATTAAAGTCTTTTTATATGGGTGAAGGATTCTTAAAGATTATATCCCCATATTCATATTTTGACATAAATATCAAACTCATTAATATTATGATATATTAAATATAAAATTTTAATTTTTTTTATACAACTCTGATTTAAACTTAAATTGTTATTAGAGAAAGTGAACACTCTGCTAATAGACCACAACTTAGTTTCAAAATTAAATATTCTTTTTAACAATTAAGCTATGAATAGAAATTGTATATAAAATTTAAATTGATATACCAAGCATTGTGTCAGACGAGAACTTTAGAAAAACAAACATAATAGCCTGAACTGGATGAAAATGTCTTTGAATTAAGAAAGAAATAACATCAAACTAACAAAAAAAAAACAGCAAGGAGTCTTAAAAGCCATCTATTGTTGTTATTGAGATGACTTATTCAAACACACACCATAGTTTGGTTTGCCTTAAAGACACACCACAAACTGAAAATAAAACCCGATTTTCGGTTCAAACAAAAGACACATGAACAAGGAAACCAATAAGCTGTTGCAACTATCGGTTTGTCACCTGGATATGCCCTCCATTGCACAGTTATGGACGATGTATTTCATTAGAGACAATCCTCATTTCCAGCTGCAAAATCACAAAAGAATATATCACTAAAACCAAAAAGTTCAAGAACCACGAAAGCTACAAAAGAGCATAACTGCAAGATTTTCCGCTACAGTCGATAAATGGATTACTTCATGTTACATAAATTTATTGTTATAATTGAAAAACCTGTGTTGCAGTTCACATGCAGGCTCTGATATTAATACAAGTTCCTACACTTCTATCCGCAGATAACTTTAGTATGCACTTATCTAAAAGGAGTAGGATGAAATATAGCAATTCAAGTTAACACAGACAAAGAAAAGCTAAAGATTATTTCCTATGGATGAACCAAAGAATTTACAGCAATATCTTTCAGAAAATTGTTTGGTATTTTTAAGTTAGGATGCCATCGAAATTCGACCGCCTGCAGTTATCTACAGTTTATACAAAAATAACACTTAATAAATTTAGTGATTTTACCCTTCTAAGTTAAAGGTTTGATTTGTCTTTCGTTCAGAATCAGGGAAGGAGAGTTCGTGATATGAAGTCATATGGTAATACTTATTAGTAAACAAATTAAACTAATGGTGGCTAATAAGAGTGGGGTATTAAAAGTCGTTGGTGGATAACCAGCTCAACGATAGTCGAAACTTCTAGGAAGTACATGCAGTGCTTTAAGTATCTTCATAAGGTATCTAGTCCCGGAAATTAGGTGATTACCCCATTAGATAGATGGATAGAGATTGAAAAAACAACATGTACAACTGATACATAAAATGAAACAAGGAAAATTCTGTAATAAAATTCGTGGTCCATTGGACGGGAAAACTGATGTACCGTATGTACCGGGACTCGGGGTGAGTGTCAGATATAGAAATGTGCAAAGTACATGTATGCTCAAATTTTTTCCTAGGTTTTTCCATTTAATTGGAAGATATAGCATGAATCAAGCCAGTAAAAGATGGTAACTAGGTCTAATATCCTTAGCAGAAATAAAGAGAAACTCTTCCCAAGTCGATCATCATTAATTAAGGAGAAGAAAACTCACATAAGCGGTAAAAGAAATAAATTTCAACAGAAAGCTTTTAAACAACATCAGTTAAAACTGAGTTACCTGAAGAAGAGTTCCCATTTTTTCTTGCATAATCGAGAATTCTTGTTTTGCAGCATTCAATGCAGTGATTAAGCTGATAATAGAAAGAAAAGATTTTTGATTATGGCACAGGAACTAAAGCCACAAGGTCAGATAAATAAGAGCAGGTAAACCGAACTGTTACGCTTCTAAGAGAATTCATATCCGTTACTCAAATTATTCTTAAACTCGTATAAGTATTAACACATGACAATTAAGAAAAGAATATGAATTTATACCACTACCATCCAATATCTGGAACAAACTTGGTGCATGCAGTTGTTACGTTAGGCGATAATAAAGCTTCATTTTCTGGTAAATTTAGTAACGTACAAGGAATACACGGCACGGTGTAGATATTTAACCTAAACAAAGTTCTCGATACAAATTCTGTTTGACAGCTATACATCATTTGAACACGAAATCATTCACAATACATAGCTTATGATTAACTTTATGTAAAAGAACTCGGACTTCATTGTTTAGCCAATAACAGCCAAGTTCATGAGAACATACCAAAAGCCTCCCTAAAAGATTTATCAGCTTGATTTCGGATAACAAGAACAAAATGTAATGCACTTTCTTCCCCACTAATCCCGATGTTCAGCATATGAAAATTTTAACTATCTGTCAAATACTAGTAAAAGCACCACTGTATGATAACTCTAATGATACGACTACTAAAAGAACCTAAAAGCAAATGCAACTATTGTGACTTTAAGCGGAGAATGATATTGTATCAACTACCGAATCTTTAAACTAACCACTAATTCAGGCATCAAAGGCTAGGCGAAAATATACCAATGGCTAACTGATCCCTACTATAGAAATGACTATAGGCTGCCCTTTATTTGTGCAGCTAGACATATGGGAGTTTGTCGGATCCACGACTATCCTAGAGTATATATGATTAAAATGTAGATTCCTTCATCTAATTCAGCACCAGCTGAAATGGGATTATTATATGCAAGATATTACCAACATCTAACTAGAAAAATGCGACTAGCATTTACTTTTAAGAGCCTCCGACAAATATTTTCCATTATACGACAGTAAGTCTAATAATAAAGATGAAGGGGGCTATCTTTTTGAGATCAAAGGGATCTTTTTTGTGTTCAAAGGTTTGTTGGCCAATCCAATAGCGATAGAAAAGAAAAACGAGCTAGATTGAAAGGGTCATTCCTTTTATAGTATGGGAAGAAATTGATCAACGGAAACCGAAAATTTCTCACCTTTCTTTAGCTGCTCTGTTCTTAACAGCTCGTTGAAGTTGACCACAGGCATGAGCCATACGAAAAACTCCAAGGCTGGGAAACCAAGTAGAGCAAATTCATTTAGCTTAAATGCACAATCATTTTGATGTCATCTAAAGAGATATTGCTACAGATTATTACACTCAGAAATAACATAACTGCATGGATATTGTTTTGGCAACATGGATTAGTTAAAATTGAATGCTGTCCATATTTATGCAAGAGTTCATTATTTCTCTGAGAAATGACAAGAAGACATACAAAAACATGCATGTTCGTTTTAATAAACCAAAGCTCGCACTTACAATGTCCTAATCTCGTGAAATATGTATGCAAGAGATAAGGAAAGGTCATTAAAACATATTTGTATGCATAAATTATAAATATTCCTAACAATACGTAACGTAGAGCTGCTCTACTTAGAGAATCATTGAATGCTACATCCCGATTGTTTTGCAAGAACGCCACGTGCAACTAACATATAAGTTGATCAACAAAAGGTACTTAAAAGCAATACTCATGTGTACTCTATATTTATTTCAACCGGATATTCCAAAATCATGTTCTCAGATCGATGCATGAAAAAATAGGGAACGGTTATTTTACCACGCGGCAACCCCTTTTATCTTAAAGCATAATTCATCCAGATCGTGATAATTCAGCAGAGGTTGACCCCTGCAAGACAAGATAAAAGTACAAATCAAATCCAATCGCAGTGAAAAAAAGATGGTGACATAGTATTCACAACATAAATTCAGCATATATCTCAAGAAAAACAACATACAAAGCAACAGTCAAGTCTCTTAAGGTTGCTGTCGAGTCACAGCAGAATGTGGGGAGCAATGAAGCAAAGAAGAAAGGACCACTTGTTTCCTTCAACATATGAACCTTAGCGAAAAGGTAGTCGACCAAACCCTGCAAGAAATCACAAATATCAGAATTCACATCTTATTTATTGTAGCAAATAAAGCTAATCAAGAATTCAAATCTGAAAAATCCCCTTAAGAATATATCAAATCATATTTTGTGGTCGTTTTTTTCCTTTGATTGGAGTGAGTTAAATTTAAAGAATCCCAGAAATCTTATACATGTTTAACAAAATAAATAAATCAATGAACACCAACACCATGGAAGTTGGCGTAATATCATGCACATCATATTCACTTTATCAGTCTTGAAAACATCCTTAAGAAAAAAACTCATAAATCAATAGTGGAATTTGTTTTGATTTCATCAATCCTTAAAAGATGTATAGAAATGAGATAAATAAGCCTAATATTCATTTTTTAAAAACGAAAAGTAAACATAAGGGAAAACAAAAGGGTGTGGGAGGGTATACTTCTTGTTCCATGGAATGGATAAAGTCAAGAAGATGCTGGTTCATAGCTTCCCTACTTGAAGAAGCAGCCATTGATGAAGCAGGAAAATAAAAATGAAAAACTAAAACAACCCAAAGTGAAGAAAGGTATGGGGAAGACGAAGAATCCTTGGGTATATATAGGCAGTTGCAAAGGCAAGTAATTGATTGGATGAGGCCTTACAAGTAAGCATGCAAGATAAAGACAAAGCTGTTGTGTTGATTCTATCTGGGTTGTCCACTTTTCCATGGCCGCACCACTGAAACTGAAACGGCTCTCTATTCTTCATTTTAAATATTATTAAGTATCCAAATACAAGAATATAAAATTTTAGAAAATATCCAAAAAAAAAAAAAAAAACACTCACCTGAATTAGAATAAGATAGAGCAGTCTTCGTTGTCAGCCTCTACAGGTTACGAACTGCCCTTAGAGTTTCATTCATTGGCAAAGTAATTTACAAACTTGACATATTTGGATTTTTGAAGGAAAATTTGCAGGGCGTTAATGCTTAAAATACAAAAAATGAATAAAGGAGTTATTAATTTCAAATATTTTTAATATAATAATATATGTAGTGTGTATATTTTTATTATATAAATATAAATTTATTATTTGATTTTATGAATAAAAAAATTATAAATTAAAACAATGAATTAAAATATAACAATTGAAAAGAATATATTTATTAATTAAAATAAAAAAATTGAAACAGTTTAACCACTAACATTTAATCATCCGACCAAATATATTAATTGAATTAAAAAAGTTAAATGTTATAACTTAAAGGAAAGCGTATTCAATTAGGCGAGCTTTCCTGGCACGTGTAAGGAAAGTTCGCTTAACTGGATGTGTTTTCCAAAAAGCTCGTCTTTTCCTCAAAATCAATATATTTCTTAAATAATTTTAAAATCAACTTAAATAAAAATAAAAATAAAATGACATATTTGTCTTGTTTTACCCCATTAAATATATTTAAATGTACAAATTTAACACTATGTTTTAGGTGTAAATTGAAAATTGCCACTATATTGATGTTTGCTATTGTACTTATGAACTAAAAATAAATTCATCACTAGCAGTTTTATTAAGTTTTGGGCTGACACATGGGCTCCGGAAGTTGACCCTTTGATTAGTTTTTGTAGGAATATTGAACCTATTGATGTGTCCAACACTGTCAATGTGGTGATATTGGCAGATGATAATTGAAATTGAAGTTTTTTTTAGTAGGTTTGTGGATAATAATGTGATCTCTTATGTTGCAGGTATTCTGGTTTCGTGCCTTTTTGTTGGGCTTGACGTTTTGGTATCTAGATGGTTCTTTAATGGTCAATTTACTGTTAAATCTGCCTTAATATTTTTATGCAGAATTGTTTACATCTGGTGGAGAACAAATAGAAGCTTGTTTGGTCTTTTATTGGTCCTTAACGAGTTAGACAATTCCTTGAGCTGGTGCTCAAGGAACGATTGATGACTAATGCTGAACGCTTTAGACGATGTATGGGAGCACCATTTCTTGTAGCATTTGTGGTGATACCGAGGAATCCATTCTTCATGTGCTTAAAGACTGTTGCAAGGCACGTGAAGTGTGAAAACAAATTATCCCGGTAGGAATTTGGCCTTTGATTTTTCCACCCCATTGTTTGAATGGGTCACTGCGAATTTGAGACATGATTTTGAGTTAGTTTTTCCAAAAGTTGATCGGCATTCTTCTTTTGGAATTATTTGCTGGAAATTGTGGAAACAACAAAATTCTTGGGTGTTTCAAGGGGAGCCTTTAATATGCATCATATTTTCCGATCCTCGAGTTGCTGGGCGAGATCTAATGTACATAAATTGGTTGCATCTGTTGATAATAGTGCAAGAAATACACAGAATCGGGAGTGGAGACCTCCACCTTCCAAGTACATTAAGGTTAACACAGATGGGGCAAGGAATTGGGGCTCAAGGTTGGCTTCAACAGTAACAATGATGAGAGATGGTCACGACACTTGACTTGGTGGAGTTGGGAGGAACATTGGAAATATAGCATTGGGCAAGCTGAACTTTGGGAAATATATTATTGTCTCATGTTGGCTTGGAATGCAAAAAGGAAGAAGATAATAGTTGAAACGGATTGTGCTCTAGCTATTGGGGCCATTTTGGATACGTCTGATGTAGTTTCATATAGAGATTTGGTCCTACGAATTCAAAATCTGAGTAGATGAGATTGACAAGTGATCATACAATAAATTCCAAAAGAGGCTAATGTGGTTGTGTATAAATTGGCTGCTTTAATGAGGAATCTTTCTTACCGTCTTATAATGTTTTAAGAGACTCCGAATCAATTGGTGGAGAAGTTACATACATATGCTCAACATGCAATTTCTAGTGTTTCAATTAATCTGGATTAATTAACTTTTTATATACCAAAAAAAAATTCACCACAATACTTTGATTGAATTTTATATCATGATTTGTACTAATTTTTTAAAAAAACTAATTTTATTTTTTATGGATGTATTTTTTTTTATTTTTTTAGTATTTCTTTCATTAAATAAAAATTCTAAGTTAATTTATTAAT
Organism: Gossypioides kirkii; assembly: GCA_005610355.1. Taxonomy (NCBI): domain Eukaryota; kingdom Viridiplantae; phylum Streptophyta; class Magnoliopsida; order Malvales; family Malvaceae; genus Gossypioides; species Gossypioides kirkii. The sequence goes on from CP032255.1 coordinate 5,131,915, forward strand.
TTTTAATATTTATAAATTAAATTATAATTAACTATTAAAATAAATTATTTGAAAGAATTATTTTATTAAATTATGTTTTCAAATTAAAATTAATATTGAGTACTAAAATTTAATTAAAAATCAAATTTGATAGAAAATTTTAATAAAATTTAAAGATTAGCAGTAGAATTCAATTAAATAAAGTTGAGTGATAAATTTATCCAAATTTTCAAAATATAATGGTAAATATCAAAGAAAATAAAATATAGTGATAATTTTCAATATTCGCTTATATTATGATGATAGATTTGTACTCCAACCCGATAAATAATGAAATGCATGGTTGGAAACTAATTAAAAATAGGCATATTGACTTTTTTGACCCTTCAACTTTACAAAAAAAAATCATTTTAACCTTCTATTTTATTTTGTTGTCTCTTTTAACTCTTGAACTTGTATTTTCTGTCAAATCACCCCAAAATAGATGAAAAAATTAATATTTGTTAACTTTGCTGATGTGGAAGACAAATCACCCCAAAATTTATGGAAAAGTTAATGTTTGTTAACTTTGCTGACGTGGAAGGAATTTGAATTGCCATGTGAATAACATGTTAACATTTATATTAATTTTAAATTCTAAAAATTATTTTCATATATACTTTGAATAATTTTTATATTTTTAAAATTCTATATTTTTTGAATTTTTAAAAATTTAAAAAATTAATTAAATGCATATTATCATCCACGTGACAATTCACGTTTATGTCACGTAAGTAAAGTTAAAAAAGTTGAATTTTTCTTCTATTTTTGGGTGATTTAAAAGTTAAATGAAGAGTTAAAATAATTTTTTTTTTGTAAAGTTGGAAGGCTAAAAAGTCATTATGCTTTAATAATAACACATGCAATATGTACAATATTAAAATGAAAAATTGGATTAAATTGTGATTAAACCGAAATTTAAACATTTAAATACATTAAACTAAGAATATTTTTTTAATATTAAAACTAAAAATATTAAATGCGCTACAATTGTTTATCATGTTGTTATCATCAATTTTGAGTTAATGTCAAGTTAACTTGTGATACCGACTCAATTAATAATATTATCAATACTACAAATTCTATTACATCCTTATATGTGTGGAAACTACGTATTTATAATACTTGAATGTAGTTAAAAATAATATACAATAAATAATAATATTATAGTTTGAAACTAAAATAATAATACATGCAATATGTACGTGGAGGTAATAGACCTAAATATGTTAAAAATATTTGTTTGGGACGATTACCATTTATCGGACAGTGTCAATAAACTCATCGCTAAAGAGCATATAAAAAAATTTGGATTTACAAGGGTCGATTCTCCTTCTCTAGCTCCAAAATCTGACATTGCTTCATCTCCATCTGATGATTAATTTATATATAAATATCATTGTGTTAGCTTTAAATGTTTAAAATATTTGATGAGTTTTTCCATTGTAATAAATATTTGGTTCAAAGCATAATTTTACCTCTAATTTATTTCACTTGCTATTTAAGGGCTTTTTCGTACTTAAATATCATCAGATTTAGTTTAAATTTATTTTGATGAATTAATTACTTAATTATAACTATTGATATAATATTCAATTATCAATACCATTTTTCAAATGCAATACATGTGGGAAGAAAAGAAAGTGGATGACACAATCCATTAATCTTCAAAAATATGTTAAATGTTATAAAATAATAATAAAGATGTAAGGAACACAAGAATAATAGATGAGAATAAGGAGAGAATTTATATTGTATTCTATATATTTCATATATTTTACAAGTAGCATACTCCACTATATATATAGGGAGATTGGACTCCTCATATTCTAATACATAAATAGTAAAAAGTAGTTACAAGAAGATGAAAGGTTAAAGGTTAAGGGAGGTTAGGGAAGATGGAAGGTTAAAAGTTAAGGGAGGTTAAGGAAAATGGAAGGTTAAAAGTCAATGGAGATGAAAGGTTCAACATCCATTTAATAATATTCATAACACTCCCCCTTGGATGTTCATTGTATAAAGGATATGCCTCATTAAAAACCTTACTAGAAAAAACCTAGTGAAGGAAAAAAGAGTACATAATCCTTTGATACATATTATGTCACAACCAAATATATATGTAGTGTGAATTTACTCCCCCTCGTGTAAGCATCACCTAAGATCTTTGAAACAACGAAATTCAATGTTGAAAATTAATTTCTCAAATGTAGTAGTAATCGTTTGTTTCATAGAGCGTCAAGAAATTGCAATACCACCATATGTGAAAACATAACCAGTTTGTGATTGAGCATTGTGAGGATCAGATAAGTACCCTGCATCTGCAAAACCAACTAATTTTGTTTTGGGTAGGTTAGGAAAAAACTCATATCTCTTGTACCTTGAAGATAACGAAAAACATATTTAACCCCATTCCAATATCTTCGGGTTGTACAAGAGCTAAATCTTGCTAATAAGTTGACAGCAAATGATATATCAAGTCGTGTATGACTAGCAAGATACATCAATGCACCAATAGCACTTAAATATGGTACTTCGGGACCAAAAAAATCTTCATAATTTTCCCAAGGACAGAAAAGGTCTTTATTTACATCAATTGACCGAACAACCATTGGGATGCTCAACAGATGTGCGTTTTGCATGTAAAATCTTCTTAGCACTTTTTCTATATATGTTGTTTAATGCATAAGGATTTCATTCTTTAGGTGCTCAATTTGTAATCCTAACCCTAGACAAAATATTGTATTTTCCAAGGTCTTTCATTTCAAATTCTTTCTTTGAGCATTTTCTTATCACTAAATTCTCTTCAGGAGTCTTTAAATTCTCAACATACATAACAATTATAACAAATCCCAATCCAAACATTTTTATAAAAATGCATGGAGAAATAGGATCATTCTTATAGTCGTCCCTTAATAAGTATTCACTAAGGCGATTACACCACAAGCACCTAGATTGTTTCAATCCATAAAGGGATCTGTTTAATTTGATTGAGTAATATTTTCGAGAACTTGAATTAGCTGCTTTTGGCAAATTAAAGCCTTCTGGGAGTTTCATGTAAATGTTATTATCAAGTGGTCATATAAATAAGCTCTAACTACATCCACTAGGCGTAAATCAAGCCCTTCTCTTATTGCCAGACTAATCAAGAACAAAAAAGTAATTGCATCCACCACAGGAGAGTATGTCTCTTCATAATCAATACTAGGTGTCTTGTGAGCGTTCTTGTTACAAGTCAATTCTATATATTTTGATTTGTATTTTTTTCTGCTATTATGCTAATATGTACTCCTCTTGGCTTTACACCTTCCGGGTGTTTGGACTTCTTGTCCGAGATACATTTCATAAGTTATAATAGAAACACTCATTTATTTTTGATGACTTGTTCTCATCTCAATGCTTTCAAGTATATTTTCATTCAAGATCCTCACTTTTCCATAATATTGAAGCGTACTACGTATATTATCATTGTCGACAACAATTTTATTTTATTTTCAACTCCATCATATTTAGTTATGACATAACTAATTGAGATATCTCATTATATTCATAATTTCAAGTACCTGAACCTCTTCTAGGGTTTTATCAAAAGTTATGCCTTAGGCCTCTTCAGGAGTACCCACCTCCTTTTAGTATGTGACCATCTTCATTTCTTTCTCCTTTCTTTCAATGATTTTTTTTTGTTTTATGGAGTCGACTAGCTTGTCATGCTTCTAGCATGCTCAAGACTTATTTTTTATCACATTGTCCTTCTGGGACATATAATTATTTGGAGCATTTTAGCTGGTATATGTATCAGCTAGTATATGGAATCTCTAAATGTCATCACTAAACATATCTAGCAAATAATTTTTATCCTTCAAATTTTGTGCACGTAATATTAGTAAGGATCACAAAAGAAAAATGATGACATAACTATTTAACTAATTTGTCTCCCCTTAATGTCGAGAAAATTTGCAATATGACTATTTTTTTTAAAATTATAAATATATCTTCCTTCAATAACTAATGAAAATTCTAAAATTTCTCAACTTCATATTAGATGATCCATCTTAGTGCATTATGGCGGAATATGAAAATGATATTTAACATCCATATATTCTTAGATGGAATCCATTGACTTATAAATGAAAGTCAATTCTCATAAAACAAATATTTCTTACATGTTAGCTTGATGCAAATAAAATTACATGCTTATTGTATAGCAATTCTTATATTAATGGTTAAGCAACTAAATGGAGGCATAGTTTTGTTAACCATTAAATATAACATATATAAGCAATAGACAACTTAAAATTATCCCAACTAAAACTACGAAATTCATGCGAGGGATATAATGCACCGGCGTTGTTAGCACAAATTGCATTTTATAGAGATTGTGCACAATCAAGTTATTTCAAGAAATAGTATCGCAAACTTCGGGTTGCACATATGTGATACATGAGCTCATATATTATTTGGTTATCATCTAAAAATGAGACCGACCTCTAACTTTAGCTGGTGTTGAATCAATATGTTATCCAAATAACTACTATGATGAAAATTATTAAAATATAACTTCTAATTCTTCAATAAAATCATATAAAATTTCATCAAATTATTTTGCATCAACATTGACTCGAGATGGTCTAACCGGTCATACCAATACTATGAACTTCTTTTCACTATCTCATATGTTATTCATATAAATGTAATGTATTCCTTCTGGAAATATTTATAATACAAAAACATGAGTATCTCATATCATTTCTATCCATATTTTTAATGTAAAACACATAAAAAATTTCTTCAATATATATCTTCTTGATCTGAAAAATAATCTTATGTTTTACAAAATTTTGCATCTCAAGGAGGTAAAATATTAGCTCTTCAAGAGCTTTTTACAGTTTGATTCAATATTAACTCTTCAGGAGCATGCAATCATTTTATTATATATCCTTAATAAATACTTAATTTATTCATATAAAAACAAAATGAATAGGTATAAATAATACATATGTTAAACATAATAAATAATAAATTCATGTTACTAATAAATCACTATGGTTAGATAATATATATTTTTATATATACCATCACTATGGTTAGATAATATATATTTTTATATATACCATAACAAAACAAAATGCAAAATATTATAATGTCAGATTAAAGTAACTTTACAACTATAAATGTTTAAACATAAACATTTTTTAATCTTCACCGCAATTATGAAACTATCCAAACAAGGTGAATATTTCAAAATTCATGACATGTACTTTTACTCCCATTCCACAATAATCATATATCTTAATCAAAATCAAAATTAAACCAATCAATTCTATTTAAAATGAACCAATAAAAATAAAAATATTTATCTCCACATAAAAATCTCAATAACTAAATACGTGAAGATATTTAAAAATTCATAGAATTATGGATAGAGAATTATATAAATTAAACTTCTTAATAAAAATCAAATCAAATTTCAAAAGAAATTGATTAGACTAACTTAGGTTACCATGGATGAGAAGTAATGATTATAAGCATCCTTTGTAATGAAGAGAAAGAGATCATCTCCAAGCAAATATCAAGTAGACATTGATTCTAATGGTTCTTAAATCAAACAATTAAATTTCAATGCTTGGATCAACAAATTTTGACATAAACTAAAAACATATTAATCATCCTTGTATGCATCACCAACTTTAGCATCATATTGAAAATTTTCATTTTTTCTGAAAAAATTATCCTCCATTTCATCATTTTGGACAAAATTTATCTCAATATTATTTTTCTTTTTTTAATGGATGCTTTGATAAAATTTTACTAGATGCTTAAACATACGACAAGTATGCGACCAATGCATTTTCATGCAATATTGGTAGCATGAATTTTCAATAACCTTCGAATATTTTTAACCTCCATTTCCTTGATTTTCCTTATTATTCTTTTTCTAGTGGTTAGAAGTACCACTATTATAACCACCATGATAGCAATTATTAGTATGTCTCCAACCACATCCTCAATTACAATGACAACTACGATTTCTATATTCTGATTTTTCATAGTTATTATGTGTTGTAGCATTCACTTCAGGGAATGAAATCTTTTTCACTAAAAGACATGAGATCGTTCCAAAATACTTTTTAAAGCTTTTTGCATAATATTACTGCTGCAGGAGCACATAAGATATTTCAATCATAGTAAGTTTTAGAGAGTATTATCGTTTTCTAATGGTAAAATCATTCTTTCAAATTATTACATCATTTAAGAATCAAGAGGATATTTCACAGTTAGATGTTTCACACTTTTAATTCTTTATGTAGATGATAATCATTGAACTTTCACAATGGTAAATTTCTCATAATTATTCGTGTCAAGTTATATATATTCTAAGCTAACAACTAAAACGAGCATGTCTATTCAAACTTAAGTATAGAAATATGATCATCTAGATCTATTAAAATCTTATGATAACTAAGATCAACCTTACAATTTAATCAACATAACAATAGAATACCCGAAAAATGTTTTATGAAATATTAACTATGATCACATTATTTTGTTTACTATGATCAAGATTTCCATAGAAAATTTCATCCGCAAAGAAACAAAAAGCCATAAGCTATATCATATGCATTTGGATATATATAAGGTACAAGTACATTTAATTTTTTCTAAGTATTTCATATGACATATCCAAATATTGAACATAAGCCTCTAGTGTCAAAAATAATAATCTAATAGGCAACGTAGTACATTTCGTAAAGGTCACCAAATAAAATAATTTTTTTTTAAAAATGATTACTTTATTTTTAATCATGTTAATGACATATGTTATGAAAGATATACATATTTAAGTAAAAATATTCAAGTTGTTTATACTTCAATCTTATTCAAAGTCTTAGATTATAAACAAGCATATTCATATTTAAATACGGAAAAAAAATGAACATCATTTTAATTTTTTTTCTCATTAAGAATATTGAAATCTCAAAATCTTTCAAGCACACAGAGAAATTTACATACCTTAATCTTGTTGCTTCAACAAGAACGTTATACGTCTAGATTACTTGTTCTCTAACAAAATATTGAATACTATCGAGCAAGTCGTGCTGATAACGTGTTATAAAATAATAATAAAGATGTAAGGAACACAAGAATAATAGATGAGAATAAGGAGAGAATTTATATTGTATTCTATATATTTCATATATTTTACAAGTAGCATACTCCACTATATATATAGGGAGATTGGACTCTTCATATTCTAATACATAAATAGTAAAAAATAGTTATAAGAATATGAAAGGTTAAGGAAGATGAAAGGTTAAAGGTCAAGGGAGGTTAAGGAAGATGGAAGATTAAAGGTCAAGGGAGGTTAAGGAAAATGGAAGGTTAAAAGTTAAGGGAGATGAAAGGTTGAACATCCATTTAATGATATTCATAACATTAAAAATATAATGTTTTTCATGTAATTAAGGTGTTTAAAATTAAATTTAAATCATTAATATTTTATAGAAGCTAAAATTAAATTATCTTTTTTATTTTCTAAATCCAAAAGTTAAAAATATTATCATTTAACCAATGGAGAACAGTGATATAATTCAGTTTTAACAAATAGACTAGCCCAGTGGCTGTAGCTTCTAAGGCCGCAGGTTCGAATTCTGCAGGCTGATTAATTTATTATTATTATTATTTTATCACCTCATTCCACTGCCTGCAGTTATATACCCATAAAAATGAAAACAAAGGGTGTGGGAGGGTATACTTGTTGCATGGAGTGGATAAAGTCATGAAGGAGAGAGCAAGGAAGAAAGATATAGGATGTAGCCGGATAGAATCGAAGAACAAGAAGTCATTCTACGAAATTTGAAGTGGTCGACCTAATTGAACTTTTGAATCAATTGAGAGTACATTGTCTGATGCAGGATATTTTCCTCATACATCGTTCTATCTTTCACAATGAGAAAGAGCTTATGTTTCTTGTTCTTTCAGTCCGAGCTAAAAATTATGATTCAAGTTGTTGTCGAGAAGTGCTTGACTAATTAGGAAAACATAGAAGATAGATTAGAAGCAGAAAATTTGGCAAATTGTTGTTACATCAGATAAGCAATGTTCATATCAGTTTGAACTCTAAACTTTGGAGAGCAATTTTCATGAAGATCAAATTTTGCCTAGAATCTTGGAGCTTGAAAGCTCCATTTCAGCATTTCTTTCCTTTCAAATTACTCGTTTATTGCTCCCTGGACCAATTGTTGTTTTTCATGGTAGAATGATCAATCTGGTCCAAGCATTTTGTTCTAACCATATGCATATAAGCACGGTTGAAAGTATCGGATTGGATTAGTCAATTAAACCTAGAACTAGTGCTAGTCAATCAGGTACATGTTATAGAATTGGAAGTTTAAAGAACTGATGAAAAACTTGGTTGAATTGGTGAAAAATCAGGGAAAAAGGGTTTAAACTATTTTTAGGTAAATTCCAAAATAGTCACTTTTGTTTGTCTCAGATTACATTTTAGTCATTTATGTTTGAAATGTTACGTTTCAGTCACTTACGTTATCATTTTGTTACAAAATGGTCACTCTACCATTAAGATATGTTACCTCCCATATGACAGTCTGACGTGACAGTTAAAATGAATTTAAAATGCCAACGTAGATGTCCACCTGGGATGAGAAATGTTAAATTTTGTCCTAAAATCCAAATCATTTAGATGAACATCCTAAAATTTTGTATTCTATTTTCATAAAAAAAAAACTTTTTTTTTCATTCCAATTGGACAATTGCCACGTCGGATCACCATTTGGGAGGTAACAAATCTTAATGGCAGATTGACTATTTTGTAACAAAACGATAACGTAAGTGACTAAAATGTAATCTAAGACAAAAAAATGTGACTATTTTGATAGTTTACCCCTTTTTATGAGTAAACTATACTCAAGGTCACTAAATTATTAGTAAGCTTATGTTTTGGTTAGTCAATTTCAAAAAGTTACAAAATCGTCATTAAATTATTCAAAAGTTTTCATTTAATTCACCGAATTATTTTAAAAAAATATTATTCAAGTTACTGGGCTGTTTCTTTTTGAAAGCCTGGCTAGTGAGCTCCTAGTGACAAATCGATATATGATGGATTAATACCCATCAATGAGTAGAACAATTTTTTTTACGGTTAGCGTTGGAGATCGGAGAAGAAAATTGTTTGGATTTTGGTTCACAAACTCGTGATGTTCAAAGTTGTTTCATTAAAAAAAACCGAATTGTGGAAGACAAGAAACTTTTTGAATAGTTTAGTGACTGTTTTATAACTTATTGAAATTGAATGACTGAAATGTAAACTTACTAATAATGTAATGACCTTAAATATAGTTATCTTTTTTTTAAATAAAAAAGTTATGGAATGAGAATTCAACCTTTAACCTAATGGATAAATATATTAAAAGACCATGTAGTGTATATATCATTTAGTTAAACATATATTTTAATTAAGTATTTAATCATTTTGTTAAATATACATTTTTATTAAGGGTAAGTTACATCATTAGTCACTAAATTATGGGTAAATTTTCATTTTAGTTACTTAACTAAAAAAAGTTATAATTTGGTCACTAAACTATTTAAAAGTTTTCATTTAAGTCTCTGAACTATTCAAAAGTTTTTATTTGAGTTATTAGGTTACTAAGTTTTTTTTAAAGCTTCGTCGACAAGCTCCAAGCGATAATTCGACGATCGATATAGTGGATTAGCAGCTATCGATGAGTAGGAGAACATACCTTAGATCCAAGTCGATCTCACGATTAGTGTCGAAAATTGGAGAAAAAAGCTATTTGAATTTTGGTTCACAGATTTGTGACGTCCAAAGTTGTTTCATAAAAAAAACTTAACTGTAGAAGAGAATGAGAATGAGAGCATTTGATTGCTATAGATAGTGCGAATAGAGAAAGCCATATAACATCGATTTTAACAGCCCAATGACTTAAATGAAAACTTTTAAATAGTTCAATGACCAAATTAAAACTTTTAACAGCCATATATTAAGATTACAAAACACGAGGCAAGCATTGTGTTAGAGGAATCGAAATAAAATTAAAAACTCTTAGGGACAAAGGCATACATGTTATATAAAAAAGACTTACATTAAAATATAAATTTTTGAAAGGACTATAAGAGAATTTTAACCATTAAAAACAAGGGAATCGAGGCCAAAAGCACTTAGGTTGTGTACTAATTTTGTATCTTATTTTGTACTAATTTTATTTTTTATGCATGTGTTTTTTTATTTTGAAGTATTTATTTCATTAAATAAAAATTATAAGTTAATATATTAATTTTTAATATTTATATTAAATTATAATTAACTATTAAAGTAAAATATTGGAAAGAATTTTTTTATTAAATTATGTTTTCAAATTAAAATTAATATTGAGTACTAAAATTTAATTACAAATTTGGTAAAAAATTTAAAAATTTGATTAGAACACATGAATTTATTTAAAAATAATATATAATAAATATTGAGGATCGATCCGATTAAGTAACGAACAAGTAAAAAATAGCGAAATAAATTGAGAAATTGAACACACAAATTTAATGTGAAAAAATCCCTCCGAAGAGGATAAAAATCATAGGCAAATATAATTTTACTATAATGGCAAAAGAATGAAGAGTACAAAAGATGGAGATAAAAACTAAACCCCGAAAACTCGAAAATAAAGAACCCTCAAAACGTAAACACTAAATTTTCCAAAAGTGTTAGGAGTTTTAAACTCTAATAGGTATATTTCTAAGATTGTAAAAGAACCTATTTATAGGCTAAATTTCTAGGTCAAATAATAATAAAATAATCTAAACTAACAAGAGTTTGTCTAAAACAATTAAACAGAGTTTAACTAAAAGATTATTTCTCAAATTTGACTTGAAATAGGAGTCATAATTCAACAAATCTCCACCTTAACTCGTATTTCCACAATGTCATCTTTGCCAAAGCCCGCCACGGGACTATCTTAAACTATGCAAGGAATTAACTGAGTCGAATTTGTGCTTAGAAGCTGAAAGTCTTTTAGCCTTCGATTTGTGCACTGTCAAATCAAAACTAACCCGGATCTAATTTTCACGAACACAGTGCCCTAACTTTTCAAAGCCTGCATCCAAAAGAGAACTTCTCTTCAACGAAACAGTCATACCTTTTTCCCTCCTATGACCAAGTTGCCTTCGCTCCACACGAGTTGACTTCAACTCCGTAACAGACTAGGGACGTCCGATTTCACCGGTCACTATAGAACCTTCTAGAATATAAATACTACCAATCTTTTTAACTTTTAACAAAATGAGAGTCCCACGAGATACCTTAATATCGCTAGACTCGATGTTGATCCTGCAACCTTTTGAACTCAAGGAGATGAGATTCTTTCGTAAATCAAGTACATACCTGACATCTGATAGTGTCCTAATCGTACCATCGTGCATCCTATTTTTAATAGTACCGATACCGATTACCTTACTAGATGAATCGTTTCCTATGTGCACAACTCCGCCTTCAACCGAACTGTATGTGGAGAACCATTTTCTGTTAGGATTCTGTATATTTACATTTTCCATATTCATTCAAGAATGGTCTGTTTTATATGTATTTAAATAATTATAATAATATTTCCAAGATTCTAACAGGGCTATTGCAAATTATCTGAATCGTGACCTTCCATACAAATTATCTGCGGATGATATTTATGTTACAAGTGGATGCTTACAAGCAATTGAAGTTGCATTAGCAGCCATTAACCGCCCTGGTGCCAACATTTTGCTCCCAAGACCAGGCTTTACATTCTATCAATCTCGTGCTGCATATGAACATCTCCAAGTCCGTCATTTTGATCTCCTTCCTGATAGGGGTTGGGAAGTTGATGTTGATGCCATTGAAGCTCTAGCGGATGACAACACTGTTGCCATAGTTATTATAAACCCTGGCAATCCTTGTGGAAGTGTCTATAGCTATGACCATCTGAAAATGGTAAATTAAGCACCCAAATGGTTAGAAATCTTTTTCTTCTATAAAAATTGTTGATTATTTGAAGTAGGTTGCAGAGACAGCAAGAAAGCTTGGAATTTTGGTAATTGCTGATGAAGTTTATGGCCATCTTACATTTGGAAGCACTCCCTTTGTGCCAATGGGAATATTTGGATCAATTGTGCCAGTTCTCTCTCTTGGGTCTATATCAAAGAGATGGGTTGTTCCTGGTTGGCGACTTGGTTGGCTAGTAACTAGTGATCCTAATGGCATCCTTCTAAAGTCTGGGGTTAGCCTTCATTTTTTCTTCTGACCATTTCTCTGGCTTATGAAAATTAGGACATGTTTAATTCATTATTCACGTATCTAAACGGAAATCATACAATAATAATCAATGGTGTTCATGTTCTTGTTCTATCACTCTCAGATTGTGGAGTCAATTACAGGCTATCTCAATATCTCCACTGATCCTGCAACCTTCATTCAGGTTCGTGATGCAATTCTCCTGTTTTTTTTTTTTTTTTTTTTCTCTTGGTTAGATATAATTGTATTTTATGCATTAGGGAGCAATTCCACAAATCCTGGAGAATACAAAGGATGATTTCTTTTCAAAAGTGATTGTGATACTAAAAGAGGCTGCCGATAAATGCTTTGATGGAATTAGGGAGGTACCTTGTCTTACTTGCCCAAAGAAACCAGAAGGATCAATGTTTGTAATGGTGAGGCCATCAATCTTACGATTTGTCTGCAGAAGATAGAGGACATGTATATATTGCCAGATATCTACATATTTTGCAGGTGAAGCTGAATGTTTCACTACTGGAAGACATTAGTGATGACCTGGATTTCTCCATGAAGCTGGCTAAAGAGGAGTCTGTCATTATTGTCCCAGCTGGTAAGATAAGAAAAATTCTTCAATTTTCTTTAACAAAAATGTATGTTTCTACTGACATTTATTAGAACAATTGAAAGAATTGAGGCTGAAGGTGATGGAATTCGAAGATCATGATTCTGTGCCTGTTGTGTAAATATCATGACTGAAGTGCCACAAAATTATACAGGGATGGCTTTTGGAATGAAGAATTGGCTTCGTATAACTTTTGCTTGTGAAATCTCAGCTCTTGAAGACGGCCTAAGAAGGATAAAAGCATTTTACCAAAGGCATGTCAGGAAACAGTAAGATTTATTTATAGTTGGAATGGCAGATGAAACAACATTGTCTTTCTTTCCTCTATTTGATGATACCAACATACTGTACAAACTGCAAACCATGGATAATATCGCTCAATATGAATCTCAGTAATGTAAGACCTTTCTACCAGATCCGATTGTTGGGTCTGATATGTATGCGACCCGATCACTGGATCTAGATATCAAGATGTTACATTCGTTGTCAGAATAATTACAGTCTAATTCAATTTATTTCAAGTGTCTACATAATCAAATTTGGATCAATATATGTTTCATATTTATTTTCGAGTCTTATATGGTTTATAATAGCTTTATACACAATCTAAGATCGAACAAGGATTGAAATGCAGAATTTAAAAATTTTCGGGATTGCATCGCAACATCGGGGGTTCAACGTCGCGACATCACTCACTGACTTCACTGAATTGCATGATCGTCGCGACATGATTCTCTCGTCATCGCGATGTGCTTCCTATCTCCAAAATTTTTTCCACTTTTCAATAATTTTCACTTAAATCCCTGTCTAGAAATTAAAATTTAACTAATCCAATTCATTTTACATCAAGTCCATATAATATAACATGTTATTCGATCAAAGATAACAAGGTTTATAAAATTAACATAATTATCAAAGTTTTAATATCTTAATGCTCAATTTGGCCCCTGTTTTCCTACTTTGACACTTAGACTTTTTTTTTTATCTCATATTGGTATTTAAATTATCATTTCATTACTTAATTTAGGCTATTTTTTGTAACGTGTTAAAAAATCGATTGGCATGTTGCACCAATTAGAATGTGTCACATGACAAATCCAACAAGTCAAATTAAAAACATTAATTTAAATTTAAAAATTATATATTTAAATATTAAAAAAATACCTTTTAATTTGACCCACCATTGACCAACATTGATCATCGTTTACCGATGTTAATTGACCATTGACTTTAAATTTTAAATTTTTTCATAAATATCAATATTTTTTAAAAAAAATTGCAATTTAAAAAAAATATATATTTTGATTTTTTTAAAAGAATTAAAAATTTTAGTATTTTACTTTTCAATTTCTTTTTTTATGCAATATTAGAGATAAGAAATGAGGTAACACGGTTTAAACTTATGATAAATGAGTGTTGATAAGAATTCTAATCACCATACTACTCCATTCAAGTAAAGATTAATTTCTTTTAAGTTGTAGGCTTTATATTATTTTAGTTGAACTTTTTCTATTTTGAATGTTTGATTTATTATTTTAAATTTTTGGAGTTCATAATTTTCAAAAAAGATTCAAATTTATTACAATTTTTTTAATGCTGTGAGTTAATTTGGGTAACCGATAGTTTAAACGTGTACAATTTGGGACTAAATTGAATTTAAGCCTAAAAGACCCATCAAGAAAGAATTAGAGGCTCGCAGAAGGACAAGGTGAAGGGTCGATAAGAAAAGCAATCCAGCTAAGGCTAACCCTACTCATACAGTGAGTGAAAAAGGTAGCCTCTATCATCCGGTCTATGCTGTAATTAAATTAATTAATTTCAATTTTTTACATATGTTACAGTTGTATTCCTTGAATCCTTATTTTTTTTAAAAAATATAGTGGTAAAATTAAGAGGTTTATGTGAAGTTTAAGGCCGAATCAATTTTATAGGTACAGTATATATTGCACAAATAAAATTTGTATAAAACTATATTTCATCTATTTGATATTAATTTAAATAGATATAATTAAAATTACTCTTATATCATTCGAATTGCCCACATCTATTATAACATATTGTTTTATCTCATTACAATTTTAGTTAAAATATTTATTTATTCGTATTTTATAATGCAAATGATTTAAAGAATTAATCCAAGTTTGCAACTTTCCAGTCACCAAATTTGCCGGAAAATAAACAGCAAAAGACTGACAATCAAACCAAAATAATGGAACTGGCCTTCATAGAAGTACTAGTCAACTGCAACTTATTAAAGTCAAAATTAATTTTACTTAAATCGCATTCATGATTCATCTCAAGCACAAGAAATATATCTACCATTACCAAGGTAGAATTAATAGAAAATAAAACTTCATTCGCTGCAAATAGACAAATATAGCAGTTTTAACATGTGAGGATGAGCAACCAAAAATCATCTCAACACTTTTCTCAGATAGCTTAATCCCTTGGATGGCTCTTTAGCACAAGAAAACCCAAAGGATTTTTCATCTCCCAGAAGATGAGCGGCTCATTTCTCTCAATTCACTCACAAAAATGGTACTACCCAATAACCCATCTTGGAGAGTCCCCCAAGTACCTTCACCTTTGACTACTACTATTACCTAACTGCAAAACTTATGGGCACAAAATGTTGAGGGGGGCTACTTTTTTGCAAAAATCGAAGTCACCAGTGCTGAAATCACAATCAGGTAGCTCACTGGGTTCATCTCCTTCGATCCCACAAATGCTCAGGTCTTCAATGCTGCAATAATCCTCCCAAATCACCCCAGAATCATTGACAAAAAGATTATCGGATGGCTCTTCATCTAAGTTCAGCTCTTGTCCAACTGATCCAGACAACAGTGGATCATCAAGGAAACATAAGTCGGGAATCACTAAATTGGCAAAGTTAGCATCAAACCCTTCTTTGTTCGCATCCCCATAATCATGGTTGCTGTTAAAGAATGAAACAGATGCAGAAGTATCCAGTTCGAGCACTGATGAAGGCGTGGTATGGGATGAAGGGCTCACAGACTCTTCAGATACTGAAGGAACAGAATTGCTAGTGTGAGAAGTAGAAGCAGAACAAGAAATGTCATAGGTTTTATCGGAGGAAGCAGCAGCAGCAGCAGCCAAAGCCTCAAATTCGAGCTTTTTAGCATCATATGCCTTAGCGGCATCTTCAAGGGTATCGTAAGTTCCCAACCAAATCCTGGTTTTCTTCAGTGGGTGCCTGATCTCAGCAGCCCATTTGCCCCACTTCCTTCGACGAACGCCAACAGGTCTTTTGGCTTCAACAACAAGAGCATCGTCGTCAAGGGTTGTACCCAACACTCTTTTTCTTCTGGTTGGGGTTTTACCGTTACTGTCTTGAGAAGAAGTCTCAAACTCCAAGGGTTTTGAGTGGGAAACCAAACCTAACATAGGAACTCCAACTTCACGAACAACAAGCTTTCCCCTCGGGGCCTTCCTAGTAACAGTCCTCTCAGATTCATCTTCACTAGAAGATGAATCAGTGGCATAAGGGTCATGAAATATAACACGAACTTTTCTAGTCATTTGGGTGTCTTCTTCACTCAATATTGGTTGGGTTTTCTTGGACTTTTTGCATGATTTATTTTTGTTAGAGCCTTCTCTTCGAGGTTCGGGAGAACAAGATTCAGTCTCTGCCTGTAGAAGCAGAGAGCCAAAGAAGCTTTGATGAACAAGTGAGAACAGAAAACTGTAAAAGAAGAAAAGCAGAGCTGCAACCGAGCCCCAATCAAAGCCAAATCAAACTCAGTCGACATAAATCCGCTAATCAACCTCCCTCAACTCCCAAAAGCGCAACAAAAGCCACCACCGGAGACAAAAAGCTCTCTCTCCCTTCCTAGCTTTCTCAGAGAAACCAAAACCAAAAGATCGTCTTAGACACAGCTAGATATAGCATAAGAAAAAAAGAAAAAGTGAGACTGGATCTGATTTTCCTCCTCCATAACAAGACAAAAAAGCATACAAGGTCTATCTCCATGGAAGAAGAAACTTCAGGAAAAGATGTCATGGAAATTGGAATACATATTGTTTAATTATTAACCGAAAACCCAAAAGGCTATTCCATTTTCCTAATCGTTACCTGTTGAGGACTCTATCTTTCCCTCCAGTGGACAGTGAACTGACTCTGGATTTTGTTAATTGTTTTTATTCAACTCTCGCCGTGTCTTCTTCTTTCTCAAAGGCCATTCACCTTTCCCCAAGCAGTCAAAACACACACCGGTGGTGAAGAGAATTTTTATTTTATTTATGGAAAAGACATTATGCATGACCATTGGATTACCGATCTTACCATGTCATGCGCATATCATGTTTCACTGCCCCAATTTTTTTAAGGTTTGATGGCGTGTTGACTTCACGCGTCAAGAGAGGAACTGTGGATTGACTGACTAGTGTTGGCAGCTTTATTCTGGTAAACGAAGCGTCGCGAGTTGCAACGTACTACGGTACAGTGAAGGATTTTTTATTGGCGCTTTAAATTACACTGTTGCCACTAACTACTGCCCACTGTTTCTTTCTCCTCCCTATTTCAACCTTCAAACATTCTGTGTAACAACCCAGAAATCGGGGTGTCAAAAATGATGATTTCCGATTCCCGTTTTCGAGTTAGTAAATATTTATGTAATCAGTATAAAATTTAATAAAAGTTTGTTTTTTTAATTTTGTTAACTTGATAGTTAATTAAAGTACAAGCGTAATGATTTTAAAATCATTAATATTAAAAATGAAATTTCGAAATTTCGTTTTTATAAATTAGATTCGTGAATATTTTATTAATTATTTGCTAAGGTTATATTAGAGGTGAATTAAATTTTAGATAAATAATTTTATTTAATTAATAATTAATTAAGGTGTAAAAACTAAATAATAAAAATTACAAAAAATTAACTTCTTGAGATTATAATTGTTAAGGACTAATATTATAAAATAAATTAAGGTTGAAATGGTAAATATACCACATCAAAGCATGGTGGACGGTTAAATATTACTTTTCTTTTAAAGATTTAAATGATGATATGATACATAGTTGTAACACATAAAATTCTGAGTATTCAATTATTAAGTATGTTGATACCTAAACGAATTAAAACAAATGTAAATGGAATACATTTAAAAAAATTAAACAAGTAAAGGTACTTGGAAATAAAAGAAGTGGGTCAATCATATTATATTTGTGAGTGGAAAGTTGGTGGGTGGCTATGAAGTTAAGATAGTCATCATATTTTCCTTTTCTTAATTGGGGGAAAATTTGTGAGTGGAGAATGTGGATGGTAAAAACAAGGGAAGAAGAAAGGAAGCAATTGATTTTCATTTCTCTTTGACCATTTTTTCATCTTTAATTCTTGGCCGGCTTTGAGTAAATGTTTAAGTTATCTGCTGTAAATTGCTGTTCGAATGCTCAGCTTTTGTGCTTACCATGTAATTGTTGGCTTGTTTGTGCTTAAACTTGTTGAATATTTGTTTTGCTGCTGTCTGAAATAAAGTAAATATTTTGGATGTTAAGTGCTGTTATCCGAATGCTGGACTTTCAACATTAAACACCTATGTTTAATATGTTTTAACCTTACTGTAAATGCAACATTTGTATATGTTGTTTATTTGTTAAATTAAATGTTAGTGAGCCCTAATTACGCTGGTGAAGAGTGATGGTTATGCCTGTTTGAGTGCAATTATACTAGCTGTTCGATTTGGGTCCGGGAGCGCGATTGCCGGGGAGTTTTGCGTGACAAGAGTGGAGAGTGGATCTTAGGGTACCACAAACATCTAGGTAAATGCTCTATCCTTGATGCGGAACTTTGGGCCATTCTTGACGGACTTACAATCATCCAATGAAGAGGCCATGCTAAGGTCGTTATTCAATCTAACAGCTTGGAGGCGGTCAAAGCTATCCACAGAAGTGCCTTAAGAGCCTCACATTCGACTCTCATTAGAAGGATACATCGCATCCTGTCCCAAGAAACAAGTTGGCACATACGCTATATTCCTAGGGAGGAGAACCAAAGAGCGGACTTCATTGCCAAACAGGCCTTTGACGGAGAGGAAGATCTAAAACTTCTGGAGATACCCCCGCAAGCGATCTTAGATCTCATTAGAGCTGACAAAGAAAAAAAAAATTGTACTCTGAATTCCAATCATGTAACTTAACTTTGTAAGTTTTTATTCACCAAAAAAAATGAGGGCATAAACCATGTACTTATTGTTGATTTAATGTTGCTGGAAAGCTGATTTTTTTTTTACTGTTAGAGTTCAAACATATTAATCCTTTGGGAGGAGGAGAGACAACTGCATGTTACTAACACTGCCCTGAGAACTGACACTACTCTGAATTTTCCTGAACTGAGGATGTTTTAATTGAATTAAATTAAGATGAATGTTGCTCAACCAGTGAATTGGAAGTTTTTCTTTTTAATGCTGAAATTTCAGCATTTTCCTTATAATTAAATGCATGTGAATTTTCATTTTAGGCAGCCTAATTAAGTGTCCCAAAAATGCAGTTCTGTGTTCAGATTATTACTAAGGTCGTGTCCGAGTTGCCCTATTTTAATGATGCATTAAGTTGTTTAATGAAAGACATATTAATGGTGGTTTGGTCGATTTGAATTATTATAATGAGGTTATTTTGGTGCGGTCATGTTGTGCATTAACTTTAACGATTTGTTTAAGGTGATCTGTATTGTAAAATCGACAAATTAAATTTAAGAACAATGCAGGATCGTCGAAAGGGAATAAGAAGACGATAGATGATGATGATGGGTAATTAAGCTTTCGGTTTGTATTCATATAATCCGAAACCAATATAGTTGTTGTTTATTCATGTTGTAATGTATTATACAATATTGAGGTAAATTGTTAATAATTATTGAGTAAAATATTATGGTTGAAATTGATTATTGAAAAAAAGGCTAAATGGGAAAATTTAATTGTTATATGAAATCTCAATAATATATAATAGGGTATGTACCTAAAGGAATCTTATATTTATATTATGCTAAGTTGATGGAGGTTGTATGATTGAATTGTTTTACTTAAGATAGATTTGGTTATATTATTAATACATGCTTAAGTTATGGAAATACCATTGCCAACTTTACTTAGTATCTGGTTTATTTTTTTCGTGCGCAGATTAAAATTATTTTAAGTTTTTTTTTATCGAGCTTCGACATCAGCATTCCTTCCACAATCTCGATCTCAGAAATGTTTCGTGGTTCCACCATTAATTATGTTGGCATGTATCTAGTAGGTTGGACTCCGTGGTATATATATATATATATATATATATAGTTGATCGATTGTATGTTATTAGATGCATATCAATGAAACTCGTAATTACTTAAGTATAATTAAGGAATGTATTTTTGTTTGATTTTGTTACATTAATTGTATGACTTAGTAGCGCATGATATTAGTTGCTCCGGTAATGAATGTCATATCTCGTTGCTTGGACTCGACGATTGGGTCAGGTAATGAGTGTTACATTGTTTGACTTTTCTTATTCCTTTTCCACCTTAAATAATTCAAATAAATTAATTTTTTTATAAAATGACCCACTTGTAAAATTATGTACTATAAGGAATCTTTTTAAACAGTAAGCTTCAATATCGTATGCTGGTTTAAAAAATAATAAGTTTTTTAGTGCCGTCGTTGCCATTGACGGTACCGAATTTACATGTGATTATATAAAATATTCAGAGACCTGATGAAGCAATTATTTTTTTAGATTGAATGAAAAAGGTGACCTACCCAATTAAATGCTTTTAAACTTTTAGTCTATTTACATGTTAGGTCTATCCCCTTTTGAAATTAGATTTAAATAACCTTTAAAAAATATAAAAATAACTAAAATAAACTCTTTTCATTTTTTTATTTTTAAAAAACAATAAACTTAAAAAACTATATAAAATTCTTATTTAAATTACTCAAATATATCCCTCAAAAATTTTCCTTGAAATTTTTTAGGGATATATTTAAGTAAGTTAAATAAGAATTTTATTTAATTTTTTAAGTTTATTATTATTTTTAAATGAAAAGGGTTTATTTTTATTATTCTTATATTTTTAAAGGCTATTTAAATTTAATTTCAAAAAGGGATATACTTAACTTGCAAATAAACTAAAAGTTTAAAAAGCATTTAATTGGTTTTTTATCCAATTTAAAAGGGGTAATTGTTTTATCAGATCCCTGAACATTTTATATAATTACACTTTAATTCGGTGTTATTAATGGCAATGATGACATCCAAACAAATTATTTTTTAAAACCAACCAATGAATGACCCATTATGAAAAGTGATGCCGTCAATGGCAACAACGGCACCAAGGTTCACTGTTCAAAACATGTTATTTTCATACATAATTTTGTAAGAAATTTATTTTTATAAATAATTAATTTAGTTGGGTTATTTCTAAAAAAAAAAAACCTAATTATTTTCTACATGAGTATTCTACTTAGATTTCTGGTAGTTATATTGATATTATCTACTTTCATGACAATTGCATGCACGGATATATTAATTATTAATAAATTTATTAACACATAATAATATTTAAACATGAAATAGAACATTTTTCAACATTTAAACATAAAATAGTTATAGATGAGATAACATAAATCAAATAATAAAATAAAGCAATAAAGTATAATTTAATTCCTAAATTAAAAATTTCCCACTTTGATCTTTTTATTTTTTATGTTTGATGATGGTTGGGGTTGGGAAAGAACCTCTATTTGATTATCCTTCTCTTAAATATCATCATCAACTCGTTTTTCTTTGCTATAATTCCACTGGAAAGAGATGATTGTATTTGGCGTGATGCATTTTAAGTTGATAATTGAAGCAATAACGTGAAAAGGAATTTGGCCAAAGTCCGACTGGGTTGAAAGCTAAATAATGGAGACCTCGAATTTGCAATTGGCATTTTAAACTACAAGCGTCAATGAACCAGCATGTCATGAAGTTTTAACCCTCAACCATGAAAAGCTTAAAACAACGAGACCAAAAGTCTGGAGAAAATTATCAGCCTTGTATCCCCATTTTCCAGGACATGGAAAAGTTCTCTCCAACGGGTAATTTCAAACCTGTAATATCTACCATCAAGGACTGGCTGTTTTCTTGTCCATCTTCAACATCTCGCAGGTGCTTCTGTTCCATTGAGCTCAATTCTATGTTGCAAGCTTCAGGGGCTACGGGACTTCCATTAATTTCAAGAGCAGATATCCTTTCACTTCCACCAACCCCCAACACAGTTACCTTCTCAATGATCCAACCCTTGTCTAAAGCAAACTTGCCCTCCTCAACTTCAGACCAAACCTTCACAGTTCCCTGGTCCAGGGTTGCATATAACTCCACATAAGTTGAATACCCGTTTCCAAGTTTCATTTCTGGGAGTTCATCATTGTCGAGATAGAGGCTTCCTTTGGCTTCTCCTTTGCTTGCATCAGCAGGGAAACTCACTATGAGAGTGAAGGGTGTCATTCTAGCTTCTTTGGAGATCATTCCACCCTGTTGCATTGGTAATATGGTATTCTGATATAAATGTACATTAACCACATGCAAGGGCGCATCGAGGGTAAAGTATTGTCCCTTCGACACAATGGTTTGAGTCATATCAAATACATTGTACCAAGAGCCTGGGGGGAAAAGTGCTTTAACCTTTGTTTCCCCCTGCTCAAGGACTGGAGACACCATGAGACTATTTCCTAGTAAGAACTGGGTGCTCAGCCCATGACATTCTTTGAAAGCAGGAAATGAGAAGAAAAGTGGCCTGGCTATTGGTGCTCCACTTATATGAGCAAAATAGGTCAGAGTGTAGAGGTAAGGAAGAAGCTTATACCTCATACCTAGAGCATTTTGAGCAGATTTAGTTACACTCTCCCATTGATACAGCTCCTGTCTAGGAGAGTAGTAATTTGCATGATCCCTAGAGAAAGGGTAGAAAGCACCGACTTCAATCCAACGGTTACACAATTCTTCTGTAGGAGCAGGATAGAAGCCACATATATCTGCACCAACCATTGGAACCCCAAATATACCAAAGTTCAGCACTGTACTTATTGAATACTTCAAGTCTTCCCAAGTACCCTTATTATCACCAGTCCAATGAGCAGCATATTTTCCTGAACCAACATAAGTAGAGCGAGACAGTATAAATGGTCGTTTTCCCTCGAGTCCTTGGAGTGCCTTGTGAGTTGCTATAGCTTGAGAGAAGCCGTAAAGACTATGAGCATCATACTCTAAAACACCATTGTAGTGAACTGCACTAGTTGCAATAGTTTTGAACCCTATTGGTACCTGTAACCCTGAAGCATTTATCTTATATGGTGGATCATCCCATCTTGTCTTAGTTATGTTCTTGCAGTCCAAGCAACATTCCCAACCAGGTCCTGTCCCACTTGGACACTGCTTGCCTTTTGGAATGGTGCACTTCCCGCTACAGAAATTTGAAGCTTCATTCATGTCAATCCAGAGGCCATCAACAGGGACAAGTTCATGAAAACGTTGAATTTCATCACCCCACCATGCCACAGTTTTAGGGTTGAGGAAGTCTGGGAAATTAACAGCCCCAGGCCACACTTGGGCTAAGTAGGGCTCTCCCTCATACTTGACAAATACATCATTGGCAATTGCTCTTTGGTATACACCATAACTGGAATTAACACCAATCCCAGGATCAATAAGGACGATATATTTCATGCCTATGCTATGTATTTTTTCAAGGAATGCAAGAAGCTTTGGACGAGGGTAGTTGATGGGGTTGAGAGTGAAATCCTTATGGCCGTCCATATGATCATCATCATTCCAGATAACATCCAGTGGGATCTTGGCCTTCTTGTAGTTCTCAACAACATCTTCAACTACAGAGAGGTTATGATAGCCCCATCGACATTGGTGAAATCCTGTACGGCAAATTTTAAAGAACAGAAATAGCATTCAGTACAGCAGCAGAATAAAATACTTGAGTTAGCCAGATTATTTAAATCAAATAGTGCAAACTTCAATGAAGACAAGAAAAGCAACTATATTATGTTCTCTCTTCTTTTTAAATTAGCCCAACAAATTGTGAAAATCTAGCCTCAAGGTCACATGAAAGTCTTACTGCTTATTTCTCAATTAGTGGTTAAAAAACTATTATACTTGGTGCTTCTGCAGTGGGGAAAGGCGCAGAGGTACTACTTTTTAACTTGTATCATGCATAAATCTACCAACACAAAAGGTGCCATAACATCAAGGGAACCCTCAGCCACAGGGTAAGGATTCTAGATAGAGCTTTGGACCAAATGTAATAAGTGCTTGATCAAGGTAGGGCAGGCTTACAATTATCACAGCATTGTGGTAATGATGTGAGAGTGGCCATCCCATTTCCATCTCAAGTAGGTAAGACGACAGTGCTCTTATGGGAATTCCACAAGTTGCCTTTTACTTAATGGGTTAACACTAACAGGTCAAAAGAATAAATGACTAAAACTTGGGTGTCGGATGAGATATATTTAGAGAGTTTTCAAATACTCCTACCCTGTGCTCATGTCCATCTAACAGTAAAAGGGAAAACACTAAGACAATAATCAACATGATCCTTGATGTTATCTCATTCTCCTATAAAGACCCAAATTGCCAAACGTCATTTTATCATTGAAAAGGTTGCTTTTGGAGAATTAACACAGCAACACATAGATAGATGGGGACTTTAAATGATACAATAAAGTGAATACATATATGGGTCCGACCAATCCACCAACCAATATTAAAATGGGAACACTATATTTCCACCTTAATACATTAGACAAATGGCAGGTATAATCATGAACCGAGCTGAATAAGAGATCATATTAGCTGGCTAAATCTTCCTAGGCACAAATTTGATCTAAACTTTTAACTTCAAACAAAAGAATGAAGAATATAGTGTTATCAGAATGGAAGGGCAGAGTACCTAGAGACCAGTAAGGCACGGGAGCAGGCCTGCCGATAAAAGAGGTGTATTGATCAAGAACGTCGAGGGGAGTGGGTCCTACAAAGAAGTAAAAGTCGAACACACCACCAATAATCTTATAAGTCAGTGAATTTCCTCTGTAGAACACATCCATGCCATTGCTGTTCAACAAGAGAACAGCATGCGCATTTGGCTTATCACCCACATTCCTCAACTCCATATAAACAGGGTGGGACCCATACAAATCAGAGTTGAGATTAATGGCTGACACATCGGTTGTGTACAATGTATAAGGGTCATTTGGATACAGCTTGATTCCATGAGGTTGTGTGTTCTCTCCAAGTCCATACAGTGAAGCGTCTTCAGGCAACTGAGTGGAAATCTCCAAGTACTGGTCTTTGAACACCATTTCTCCGAATGAGTCTGCACCACCTGAGCTGGAATTAAAAAGGGTCTGCCCATTTGATCTCCTTTTCACCGCAAAGCTAAAAGGGTCAACAGTGTGGAGGAATATCAGCTCAGACCCTGCAATCTCTAACACACTTATAGGCTTCTTTCTTGATCTCCCAATCGCTTGTTTCGGTGCAGGTGGTTGGTCTCTTGGCAAAAGATTGTATGGAACTTCCCATCTCTGCTTCTCTGCGTCTGTTATGTGCACTCTCAATCGATTTTCACTCTCATGCCTGCAAAATAAAAAAGAAAAAAAAAAACTGTAGGTATAACGATAAGCTACATTAAGAGCAAATGTACATTCAAAACATTAACAGTTGCGTGACTTTACGGTGGATGATTAACTCACTTGACATAGAGTTGCAAGAGAGGAATATCAGGACCATAAACGTTGTTGTTTTGGTTAACCTGAAGGTGACCCAAAAAGCCACCGTCAGAGGTCTGTTCAATGGAGATCAAACGGTAGCCTTTGCCAATACTAGTGGGAGCAGCGGAAGAGGAAGATGAAGAACATCCTCCGGAGAAACATGAGATTAAAACGAGAAGAAGACAGAAGGAGCTGAAAGTCAAAGAAAGTAATGAAATGGGGAAGGACATTGCTTACAGGGGAGAGGAGAGAGTAAGAAATAAAGCAAACGATAAAAGGGAATTAAAAAGGACTACTTAGGACTGAAGACGATGATGAGAGAAGGAAGTGATTGGAAGCATGACATTGACAGCACGAGTGGGGTCCTCTTAGACACGTGATGAACAATATCATGGTGTGTGACCGTGAGCCTGAGTCTAGAGGTTCTTGCTTATTTGATCTAAAAATAGTGGTCCTACTGCTAGCATACGCTTTCAGTTTGGTAGTAAAATTACGTGATTGAAAATAATTTTTAAAAAACTATTTAAAAAAATTATTTTTTTAAAAAATTTAATATTTTTTTATATTTGGATGAATCTGTGTAAAATATTTTTTGTTGTTTGGTAAATTTCTTAAAAATATTTCAAGAAAACTATTTTAAATGAAACAAACATACATTTGAGAATTTATTATTTTTTTATTATTTAATTGAATTTATTTTATATCTATTAAATTTATATTTTACATATATTGTAACAATTTATTTATAAATAAATACATCAAATTAAATATATTAATAATCATACCTAATTAGCTGATGAATCATACCTAATTAGCTGATGCTTAGTACTTCAAACAACTATCATATTCAAATCAAGACTCTATTTTCAGAAACAATAAATTTTTGCTTCAATTTATTGATTTGATGGCATATAGAATATAAATAACATGGTAAAGATCAAGTTGACAGCAGATCAAGATAATTCAAAAATATGAAGCATTAACATATAAAAATCATTTTTATTCCTTGAGGTTGTTTCAAAAAAGCATATTATTTATCACTAAACAAGACCATACATGTTGAGTTACTCTCTCTTTGTTCTTAAATGCTTGTTTGATTGCCTCCAATTCTATTGAATATGGTTCAGTTTCCTCTTCATGTTTCCTTTCAGTAATAGCAGCTTCTTCCTTCTTCTTTTGATCAATTTCACCTTTAGATTGACATAACAGTAAAGTAGTGTTCTACAACAAAAATAACAGTTGCTGATGATTAATGCTGGTTGATTCCATTTTAGTCCTCAAATCATTGAAACTTCTCTTTGCCTCTAAAAGTTTCTTCTACAGCTCATCTTTATCTTCAACCCTTCAAACCAGAAACAATAAATGACAATCAATATATATATGAAACATAAATATTCATAGCAGAACAATATTCACCTCGACATCTTTCCCTCAATCCGTAATGTAAGATATAAACATAAATGTGAATGAAACATTTATGAAACATAGAATGTTGAATCAATGATAATACATTTGCATTGTTCATTAGATAAACAAAGGCATTAGAATTCAATCATGGTGGAGTGGTATTCATTTCTGCATCTACCCCCCAAACCGTAACAGAGATATAGATACAAGTTGGAAAGAAATATAGAACAAGAATCAATAGCAAAAGGCATTTGCATTGTTCATTAGATTGCATTAGTGAAGCAAAGACACATCCCGTTCACTAATAAGCATATTAAGCAAAAATAGAATGCATAGAGATATGATACATACAGTTCAGTAACAACTCTATAGTCTCCTTGAGTCGAACATGTTACACCAGACCAAGGCGGTAAATCACCATCACCACAAGGATCGTCCTTGATCCATGCATATACAACTCTTTGTCCAAATGATGCCTTTATCTCATTTAAGGCTTTTATTGCAATAAAAATAACCAAATATCAACCCACTGTATCAAACATATTTATGCTTTTTTTTAATTTTCTTAATGATGATAGCTTTAATTCTCACAAAATCTGCAGTAATAATAAACATAAGATATCCCTAAAAACCAACTTTAAATTTCTAATGAATCAATATAAACTGCTCCACAAGAATTCAAGCTAAATGAGTAGTGCCTTAAAAGTTGGCTAAACAAAATAAAAACACAAGTGAAGAACCAAGCAGAGCACAATTACTAAAAGAAACAGTTAGTTTGGACCCAAAAGAACATTGGGGATTTTACTTTATATAAAAAATAACATTCTGGGTAAACTTTTTTTTCCTTACTCTTTGTCTAATGAAACCAAAGTTTAAAAAGATCAGATTTGTCATCAGTTAAGTAACGCATAAAGAGATTCAAGTTCCTAGGACCGTGTTTTAGTAAAATTGGCTTATGGAATGCAATAATCCACGAAGTCAAAATGAACCAAAGGTAGATACACTTCTAACATTATTTTTTAGAAATACATAACAAGAACTACATCTGCTAATGTATAAAATTAATGCAATAAATGGATTTTCCACATCAAAATTAGGAAAGAGTAAGGTGTGAATTTTTTCAGTTTATTTGTAGTATCCAAACTGAACAAGAAATTGGTAAAACTCAATCCTTTAAACTAAAAAAAATATTAAGATGTAATCTACTACTTACCATAAGCACACACATTCAGAAGGAAAAAATCAAAGACTAAAACTTGAATTCAATAATAACCCAAAGCATATAAATAAAAATTAAAAAGAAAAAGCCCAAAGAATTTTGACATTAATCCCCCTTTCAACATCAAGCACCATAAAAATTACATTAAAAAGTTTTGAAATTAAAAAGCAGATTGAATTTGGAGACAAGGATTTTATGCAAACATATACAGGAGGAGGGGAAAAAAGACAAACCTCAATATCATCGAGAAAAAGACCCATGATCTCTTCAGTTTCAGTGGACAATGCATGTGTAAGACAAGTTTATATCAATTATTTCTAGCCATATTTTCTTAGCAATCAAATAGAGCAAAAAGAAAGAAAAACTTGCCATCTCTTTTAAGAGTTTTGGAGTGGGTAATGGCGACTAAGAAAGCTAAAAAGCAAATCAAAGTTAGTGGCTAAAGTTTTGCTTGAAATGAAAACGTGTCATTCCCTTAAAATTGAAAACAAGAAAGGGAAAGGAGAAAGGGGGAAGGGAAAGGGAAAGGGAAAGGAGAAAGGAGAAAGGGGAAGGGGGAAGCGAAAGGAGAAAGGAGAAAAGAGGAAAGGGGAAGGGGGAAGGGGGAAGGGAAATGGAGGAGAGGCTTCGAGAGAAAGAGTTTGGAAAATATCTTATCGAAATGAAAACGGTAAGACATTTTCCTAAAATTGAAGGTTTTTTTCCCGTGTTTTGTAAGTTATTTTTTCTAACATTTTATTCTTACTTGTCGAGTTTTTAAACTCCATTAACAGTGAATCAAATAATTATCTAATACTTGGCAAACAATGAATGGCTGAAAGCCTTAACTATGTTATTTAATACGGAAAGGATTAAACCAATGAATGACGAGAATTTTGTTTTTGAAAGAAATACTCGGCTTGGACTTTTATTAATAGAGAAAGAAAATAAAAGGTCCAACATAAGCCCTAATTAAAACAAATAAAAGCAAAATTGTCTGTGCAAAAAGGAGATCAAAATTACTAAAATATTAAAAGAAACCTAAAGGAATCTAGTCGAGACTTAGTTGGCACCCGCTCCTCATTTAATATATTGAAAATCATTTCTGTCGGTGCCAAGTTTCCAAGAAGGCATTTAGTTTCCAAAAAACCTGATTCTTTATCAAATTAGATGCCTTTCTATTTACCCAGCCGCTCATCTTCTCTCATCAATCTGGTTCTCTCGAACGTCGGAACAAAGAATTCGTTCCATCATCCCTTTGCATACTCGATCCCAGGTAACTCTCAACCCCTGTTTGTATGCACTCTAATGCTAGATTATGAGCATATATATTTGCAGATCTGGGTATGAACTCAAACTATATATGAGAGATGTGTTTTTTAACTCTGTGTATCTCTTGAATAATAGCTCATATTTCTGATTTGTCTCTAACGTCATTTTTGCATTTGTTTATGATGGATCTAGCGTCACCCTCTACCATCACTTGATTGATTACGAGATGGAGACATATTTGGACTACTGATTTGCATGCAAGCCCTTCGGCGGTGAAAGAGGATGCTACATGTTCGTGAAGCGTCTGTTGCGTGCCCAGAACCATCCCTTGGTGATTCCTTACTACCAATCCTGAAGCAGATTTGTTTCCATTTTGACGAAAAGTGGCATCGAAGTTTATTTTTAGAGAATGTCTCTAAGGAGGATTCCATTCGTCATTCCTCATAGATCTGGTAACCACTTCTTGATCTAGACTTTTAACTTCAGTCATATAGACTTTTATCCAGTCAGCGGTCTATTTGCTTGTTTGATGCACCCCCTCATGTTTTCTTTTGTTTCTGTTTGTCCAAATCCCCCAAATTCCAAACACAAACGTTTTACATTGTTCCTCCGAAGATTGAGAGAAAATCCAGTGGATCCATTCAGTATCTGGAAGTTCAAGTAATGATAGTATCCATTGTAAATCTAGTTCATTCCATATTTCTATAGATTCTGGACAGTCCCTAAACACATGATGTATTGATTCAAGACTACCCATACATCGAGGACAAAGACCATCTACTCCTATATGTCGTAGTTGAAGATTTACCATGGTGGGAACAAAATTCCATGTTACCTTCCACATGTGCAATTTTATTTTTGAGGGAATTTGTAATTTCCAAAGTTTTGAATAGAGGGCTTTAGGAGTGAAATTTGTATAATTAGGTCGAAAATTACCTTTATGTAATAGTTTATAGGCCGATTTGACTGTAAACTCTCCTGAATAATCTCCACGCCAGACCAGAATGTCCTCCGTTCTTTCCCCAGGCAGAGGAACTTGTAAGATTTGGTACACTACTTCATCCGGAAAGGCATCTCTTAGCAAACTTTCCTTCCAAGTCATTTGTTTAGTGTTTATAAAATCAGCTACTTTATGCAAACCATTAAGATTAATATTGCCTTATATGCGACAGGATGGTAGACCGGGTAACCACACTCCAATCCTCTAGCAAAGCCCTTTGTCTAATAAGCCTCGAGCCGACCACACTTTCCCAGAACCAATCCTCCAGCAAAGCCCTTTGTCTAATAAGCCTCGAGCCGACCACACACTTTTCTAGGTATACAACGACATATTTCCTAATCTCGCTTCTAAGAAAGTAAAATTTGCATACTTGATAAGTGCCAAAAGTAACATGTTTTAGCCTCATTCTTAATGTGTTTTTGAATGATTAATCTATTTAAAATAATAAATTTTATGTTCATAATCTTTTAAATTCATGTTTTTATACTTAGGAAAGAATTTGGGAGCGAAAGGAGTGAAAATTGGACAAAAAAAAGCAGATTTTAGGAGCCACGCAAGCTGGACACATGGTCATGGACTAAATCGAAGATAGAAAGGAAAATTTGGGGCAAAAGTGTGAATGTGAAAGAGTTAGGAAGAGATTTATTGGACATAAGACTATTTAAATTTAAACTTTATTTTTTAGGATTAATATTTAGGATTATTATTATTATATTATTTATATTTATCTTTTAGATTTTATAATTTAGAGTTTAATTTGGATCCAATTAGGGAATTATTGTTTAGATTTAATTCAAATTATTTTTTTAGAATTTAATTTGGATCCAACTAGAGTTTTTTCATGTGTTATAAATAGGGGATAGAGTGATATGAGAGGCCACTTCCAATTTTTTACAAAATCCTCCATTCTCCAACTCTAGTCATCAGAGATTATTGAAGAAACAACTGAAGAAACACCATAGAAGCCGTTTTTGAAGCAGATCTCCACAAAGATTGAAGATCTCTTTCTAAATTCTTTTGATTTTGTTATGAGTTTTTCTTCATCTTGTGGTTATATTATTTTTGAAATGTTTCCATTTATTAGCATGAGCTAAATTCCTAAATACCTAAGATAAATTCTGTCATTTGATTTCTGATTTTACGCAATAAATACTTAGATTTTGCTTTCAATTATGTGTGCTTAATTCTTAATTTAGTATTCTTGATATATTAATTTTTGTTTGATGTGTTTAAATCAGAGGAGGAATAGACCCTATTGAAGAGTGGATCTAGCATAATTGAGTGGAGTTGCATGCAATCCTAGAAATAGGACGACATAAATCTACCGGATTATAGTCAAATCTAATAGGGGAATCCATAGATCGAATTAATGTGACAATAGGGGTTTTAATTAGAAAAATTAGAAAGAAATTTCAATTAATCAACCTAGAGTTGCTTGAATAGAGGTATTAGCATAATTTAGAGATTTCTACGGAACAAAATACTAAGTGAATAAATTGCTTAATTCAGAATGATAATGGCAGATGAAGTCTAGGTGGAATCTTTCCTGGGTATTTTTGCTTCTTGGTATAAAAACACTTATTATTTCTCGCTTTAATCTTTGACGCACTTTTTATTAATTTAATTAAATTATTTTAGAATAATCACTTTATTCGACCGGTTAGATAATAGGAAGACAGTTATTACTAGTACTTTTGGTCCTTGTGGGAACGGTATCTGTGCTTACCGTAACTATACTATTAATTGATAGATGCACTTTCCTTAGTCATATTTTTAGTTAAGTTTCGACTGCATCAAGTTTTCGACACCGTTGTTGGGGACTGAAATATTAGGAAAATTTTATTTCTATTACTTTAACCATTTTTTATTATTTATTTTTGTTTTATTATTTACATTTTTAATTTAATTTTTCTATTTTAATTTTTTTTCCTTTTGCTTTTGTCAGGTTCTTTTGGTTTATGACTAGAGGAAACCTGTCGGGACTACTTCTTCACGACTCTGAACTTGAAAACACTGCTCGCAAAAATCGTAAAGAGGTTAGAGAAGTTAAGCAAAGTCAGAAAACTTTAGCAGACAGTAAAAAGGAAATGGATATTATTATGGAGATGGGTGACAATCAAAATAACCAGGTTCCTCCTGTTCTCCCTGTTGCTCTTCCTGATCCTCCTGCTCGTCGGACTTTGTATGATTATGCTAAGCATACTCTGATTGGGGCTAAAACGAGTATTGTCAGGCCGAATGTTAATGCGAATAATTTTGAAATCAAGCCGAGCATAATTCAGATGGTACAACAGTATATTCAGTTTGATGGTTTGCAGGATGAAGATCCAAATGCTCATTTGGCTAATTTTCTCGAGATCTACGACATTTTCAAAATTAATGGTGTTATTGATGATGTCATGCGCTTACGGTTGTTCCCGTTTTCGTTGAGGAGCAAGGCAAAAATGTGGTTAAATGCTTTACCACGAGGTTCTATCACTACTTGGAATCAAATGTCTGAGAAGTTCTTGTTAAAATATTTTCCGCCGGCTAAGACAGCTAAGTTGAGGAATGACCTCTCTTCTTTTGCTCAGTTTGATATTGAAACACTTTATGAAGCATGGGAGAGGTTCAAAGATTTATTGAGAATGTGTCCTCATCATGGGTTACCTTTATGGCTCCAAATTCAAACTTTCTACAATGGTTTGAATCCCTCGACTAAACAGATGGTTGATTCAACAATTGGGGGAACTTTAAATAACAAGACACCAAAAGAAGCCCAGGAATTTATTGAGGAGGTCGTATTAAATAATTTTCAGCGACAAGTTACAAGAGTAAAACCTGTGAAGGTAGCAGAGATTTATGAAGTTGATGTTGTTTCTATGTTGGCTCATCAGGTTGAAACTCTTAATAAAAAATTTGATGGTTTGAATTTTTCTCAACAAGTACATCCGATGATGCAGTGCAATCAAAATAGAGCAGGGATGATGAGTTCAGAATATCTCCATGAGCAAACAAACTTTTTAGGTAATAATTCTAAACCTCAAAATAATCTTTATAGTAATCAAAGCATATCATCATGCTTAAATAAGACACGAGCTAATAACGAATCTGGAAAATTAATTAAACGCCAACCCTGTTTGGCAAGTAACGCAATATTAAATTTAGCTAGCTGTCGAAACCCTAGCCCTCCGATCTCTTTTGGTTCGCTAAGGTGCTCCCATGAGCACCAATGTATTTCACGTTTTCGCGGCCCTTTTTGCCACCAGAATTTTGCCATAACTCCTTCCAACTCATTGCATAAAACTTTAGGAAGCAAAAAACACATCATAGAATAAGTTGGTATTGCTTGTAAAACGAATTTAATAAACACCTCGCGACCTCCAAAGGATAAATAACGAATATTCCAACCTTCAATTCGTTTCTTAACCTTATCAATAAGATTTTGGAATGACTCTCTCTTGCGTTGCCCAACCATATTAGGGAGTCCGAGATATCTTTTTGGATCATTAGATACTCGAACATTTAACAACCCTGAAACTAGTTGCCTATCTGACACTGATGTATTTGTGCTGAAAAATATCGTAAATTTATTAAAGTTAACACACTGCCCTGAACATTGTTCATATTGCCTTAAAATATTCTTCAGAATAGTAGCTCCCTAGATAGAAGCCTCCCCAAACAAAATTGAATCATCAGCAAAAAGCAGATGTGAAATCGCTGGCCCACTTCCACTAGCTTTAGCACCCTTTAAGTGACCATCCCTAACTGTCATACGCATAAGTGAGGACAAGCCTTCACCACAAATTAAAAATAAAAAGGGACTTAAAGGATCACCTTGTCGTAAGCCACGACTTGGAAGAAACCGTTCTCTGATATGCCCATTTAGAACAACTGAAATGTCACTGGTAAAATACATCTCATAATTAATTCCACCCAGCATACATTTAACCCCATTCTAAGCATTATAACTCGTATAAATTCCCTTTCAACCCTATCATAAGCTTTACTCATATCCAATTTAACAGCCATGAAACCTTTCTTCCCCGCTCTCTTTTGGCAAAACGTGTGTAAAATTTCATAGGCAAGCAAAATATTATCAGAAATAAGGCTTCTGAGTAAAAACGTACTTTAAGAATTGTCAATGCAGCAGTTCATAAATCCTTTCATACGATTGACCAACACTTTAGCAACTAGCTTATAAATAACATTACACAAGCCTAAAATTTACTAAATTCGTAGGGTGAGGAACTTTTGGTATGAGAACAATATTTGTCAAGTTAACAGGGGTTGAATCCATACCGTCATTGAGAATCTTCAAGCAAAATTCTATCACGTCTTTTCCAATAATGTGCCACAATTTTTGAAAAAAGATAACTAGAAAACCATAATCTCTTAGGGCTTTTGTAGGTCCCATCTCCTTTAAAGCCTCTGTTATCTCTCTCGCAACAAATGGGGCTATTAACTGAATATTTATCTCCGTCGTAATTATAGGCTCAATTCCATTTAAAATATTTGATGCATCACCAACTCCATTGGAAGAGAACAACTTCTTAAAGTATTCACATGCTATCATATCCATCTCATCTAGCTCTACCGTTTCCTGCCCATCCTCTCTTTGAAGAGCTTTTATGTGATTCTTCGATTTTTTGCTAGACGCAAATTTATGAAAAAAGGCTGTATTCCTATCACCAGTTTTCAACCAATTGACTCGAGCACGTTTCTCCCAAAATCTTTCATCTTTTTCCACTTCAAGATTGTGATAGAGTTTAGTTTCAATAATTTGCATTAGGATGTCATTATCAACGTCTTCTTCACTCAAAAACTCTAACTGTTGTGTAAGTATTTCTTTAGTCCCTTTCCGCTTTTTTACTATACTATTTGACCACCTTTTAAGGCTGTTCTGTAACTCTACTAATTTTTCCAACAACGAGCCGCTCATAGAATCCCAAGTCGACTTAACAGTTTCTTCAAATGTATCTTCTAATATCCACCATGCCTCAAAACAAAATTTTTGCTTTCCTCTGCTTTACCGAATCTGATCAGTGTGAATAAAAAGAGGGCAATGATCAAATAAAGAATGAGGAAGGTGTTGAATCAAACCATCCGAGAACATGTTCTTCCATTCAATAGTAGCCACCCCTCTGTCAAGGCGTTCACGAATATTTGTTTTCGCAAGGTTGCCCCTCTCCCAAGTATACCAAGATCCTAAATAACCCAAATCGAAAAGCTGGCATTCTTCCAAGACACATCTAAACGCCTCCATTCGTCTTGCATCTCTAAGAATCCCTCCCCTCTTTTCATTTGCATGCAGTATCTCATTAAAGTCCCCACAAACTAACCAGGGGATCTTATTATTTTGACTTAAGTGTCGTAATAAATTCCAGCCCTCCTCTCTACTCCTAGCATATGGAGACCCATAAAAGCAAGTGAGCCTCCATTTACGAACCTCATCACTCTTCTCAATCTCAACATCAATATGTCTGATAGAAAATTTTTTTAGAGACACAAAAATATTTTCACGCCATGCCAAGCAAAGCTCACCTCTATAACTTTCAGCTTCAATTTCAATACCGTATAAAAAGCCACATCTACGTCGAATTCTTTCCATTTGCGTTTTATTAAATTTTGTCACCATAAAGAAGATAAT
The DNA here is from genome assembly GCA_005610355.1 of Gossypioides kirkii. Classification (NCBI taxonomy): domain Eukaryota; kingdom Viridiplantae; phylum Streptophyta; class Magnoliopsida; order Malvales; family Malvaceae; genus Gossypioides; species Gossypioides kirkii. Next base: position 5,168,088 of record CP032255.1, read on the forward strand.
ATGGGGATTATAAAGCTTCAATGTGTGCCGAAGCCATTGAATTGCCCTAGGTTCCCCAAACCTCGAATGTTCCAACTCATGATTTTCATTACGACCGATCGGCTTGCCTCTTGGCAGCCGTCGGTAAAAATTTGTATGAATCTAAATCTTGATTAGAAACCTTTCTTTCTTCATTCACAATTTTATCCTTTAGTTCAATGGCCAATGCATGACGAATACGTTTCTTCCCTTCACCTTTTTCTAAAATAGTCTCCTCAGAATCATGCTCCATTAAAGTACTCTTTGTTGTGAGGGATGGATCTCCTATCAAATTCACCCTCAACATGGGATCAAGAGTGTTACCAACTTGATGGCGTTTACTTATATCTTAACCAGATCTTCCCACCTTTCAATTATTCAAAGAACCCCCATATTTTGAGGATTTCCCTTCATCTCTCAACCAGACACTCCCCATTGCTTGTGCACGTTTGAATTGGGCCCAAATTGACAAATCCCACCTCATCTACGCCATTTCAAACCCTAAGGACATCTTTTCTTCACAAAACGAATCAGTATACCCTAGTCTACCACAAAAGAAACAGAACAGTGATAATCTTTCATATTTGAAAAACACATATCCGATGTTCCCAGCAAAGAACAATAGTCTTTTCTTCCTTTCAAAGGAAGTCGGACATCCAAGCAAACCCTTATCCTCATATGGCTCCACATTCCCTTTGCAATACTTTCTGCATCATATTTGACAAACTGACCAACAAAGTTCCCTAGTTGTCGGGCTAAACTTTCCGAATAAAATCCTAGAGGAATATTATGAATCTGGACCCAAATATTAACATGAATTAATGGGATTTTTAAGGGATCTTCACCTAAACTCAAACGGTGAAAAAGTAAGATATGTGAATTGAAAGTCCAAGGAGATCCATTAACTACTCTTTCCAGATCCATCTTATGAAAAAAAACGAAATAAGAATCTTTTCTCCCCTAATTCTGTAATTTGAATTCCTTTAACACGGTGCCATAAGTTTGCTAACGTACTCTTCATGGCAGGAAAGTGGATAGTACTTGCCGTTAAGAAGCATCCAACCAGACAAAATTCATAGATCTCACCTTCGTCCGGAGAACATCTTTAAGCTTCTTCAATCATATCCTCCTGATCGTCGATTGACAGTGCTGCCATCGCCCCATCCATTACGAAGATATTGTGTATTACAATTGGGAATCGTCGTCAAACCAAAAAGAAAGAAGAACAAAAAACAAATGAAAAACCCTAATCATGCTTCAGAAAGAGCAAACAGAATCGTGCTAAGAAAGCAGACTTCATAGCATGGTTTTATTTATTATTATGTATTTTTACCAAATGACGAGAATTTTAGGTCTTTATTTATTTAAAAAAACTTTAAAGATCAAAGTGAAAAAAGTAATATACTTTCATTGAGGCTTTTTATAATTTACTTTAAGTTAAATATATTTGAATCAGTGTAAAAAAAATCCTTCATTGATCTCCCAATCATTAATTAAATCTTCAACTCCAAAAAGAAGTGGATGAGAAGTAGACATATTTATATGTCGAGTTGGAGTTTACATTTTTCAATCTCAAGTTCACCTAGTTCAACCCATTTTACTATTTAAAATAATAACAAATGTATTATATTAATATTAATAGAATTTTATAATTAAGTTTAAATAAAAACTTTTTTTAAATTTTTTTTAAGCAGTGAAACGGGTCATTTGGACAAGCTTGAGCTAGTCGAGCTTGGCCTAAGGCTCAGATTGGAAATTTTTTTTAAAATCGTGCCTCGACCATGAATGTCTCTGTTGGCAATCTGTACTTAGGTAACAAAAGACTTACACAATTCTTAGACAAAAAATAGTCTTATTTATATACATCAAATCATTATGAAAATGTCCGACACAAAAAAAAATACGAAAATGTTTACCATTTATTTCATTAATTGAAAGAAATTTCGTGCAAACTCGTCTTAAACCTATACAAGGCATAGACTTAAAACAAGTCAATGACCTATACAAGACAAAAACCTAAAGGCCGCTTATTCTAATGTTACAAGGATAAAAATTTAGTTTGGCAAATTGCGTAGCCTTAAGCATTTTTTTTTGTTTCAAATTTGCCTAAGTTAGTTTTACTCTCGAAAATGAGAATTCACAAAGGAAATTCTTTAAGGCATCAAAATAAAGTAGAAGCAAGCCCAAAAGACAATGGTTGAGATACAAGAAAGCAATTTACATAAGGTGTTTAAGTAAATGTTCTCAAATATATTCAACAACTATGAATGAGATCATTACAAATGAAGGGGAATACCTCTATTTATAATTGAGCTCCCCAGATTCAATGGTACAATTTAAATTATATCGACGGTTAAAATTAAAACTTATCTACAATATGAGAGTTCTAAGAGATTCATTCACCATGGTAACTTTAGTTTTACTAGAGCACTTTATTGGGCCACCAAGGTTTCGAGTAAATGAACTTCTTCATATGTTCTATGAATTGGGTTAGTTCAAGTGGGTCAAATGAGTCTCATTTAATCAGTTAACCTCCATGGAGCATTCTATGTGAATTCGTCACGGGCTTTGATCTGCGGGTTGTGACACTAACATCAAGTCTAGACATAATAGGCTTCTAAGGATACAAACCACGTCAAGGTTTTTTTTTTTTTTTTGTCATCGGTGCAAGAGGAGACTCTCGCTTGTACCTCGAAAACTTACATCATAAATGTCATGGAGCATGAGAGTCCCCTACCAATTTTTCACTTGCCTTGCACTAGATCCATCACAACAAGATAGTGCTTATCATGTTGATACTGTAGATCAAGTATAGCTTATCAGAAGTCTATACAGCAGCCTATAATACTAAGAGGAACCACCATCCAGCAGCAGAGTTAAGATGTTAATCTTGGGAGAAGTTAAAACTAGAAATGCTACATAACAATCAATTTAAACATATAAACAATCGATTCAAAAGAAGCAGTATTCTAACATAACAATCGATTTAAACATATAAACAATCGATTCAAAAGAAGAATAAGTAATATTACACCATAACAATCGATTTTTGAGAGGGCTATAGAATATATACAAAAAGAGAAATTGCAAAAAATTTAAATCTTGTTGGGCCTACTTATATTTTTAGAAAGACTATAGTATATCTACAAAATGATAAAATTGCAAAAATTTTAAACCTTGAAGGGGCCATGATCTCTACTAGGCTCCGTCATTGCCACCATCTGCTACTCTTAACATCTTCAACATTATAGGGTAACCAATCCTGCACAACCAAACCAAAATACACGATCGACAACATTGGTATTGCCCACCTTAGCAGTGGGTTAGGTAGGAATCTTTAGCCTTAATGCAAATGGTGGCGAGATCACCGACTCAAAACCTCCATAGAAAGCACATCACCTCTGTTCGTCCACCACATAAAGCCTCTATTTCCATTGGAAAGAAATCCCCAGCATGAAAGCTCAGTGCAACACCCGTTTATAGAGGCCTTGAAGCTGAAGACTTGCATCCCTAAAATGGGAGGAGGGCCATAACCCAACAAAATATGGAGCTATAAAAAAAAAAGAGAGAGATGAGAAAACAATAGGAACTAAGAAGAGAAAGGAAAGGAAAACAAGCAGATAAAAAGCGTTCGAAAGAGGAGAGGAGTCGCGACGGTCAACTACGTTGCCGACCATGCAAGCCGCAGAACAAACAACAACAGAAAAAATCAATGCCTTGATATTGCAAAATGAAAAAGAAACCTCTTAGAAAAATATTAATTTCTTATTTAATTTCCGATAACTTAAAATGTTTAGCCATTTGAATACTCCAAAGATTTGAAGGTAAATAAAAACAAAACAAAAATCAAAACCAAACTGGATTTGGTTGTATACTATATGATAAGGTCTCGTGATTTTCATTAAATAATGTCAATTTTTTACCATTCACGTTTCTCAATATATATGAATAATAAGGATTTAATAGCATTGATTAACTCTCTTTTTTATTCGAATTTTATCATAAGTAAGTGAATATTATAATATTAGAGATGTCTCATTTGTGATTCACCCACCAATTCAGTCTCCTCCAGTATTATGAGAGTTGTACCATTATCCATCGTTTTCTCTAGAAAAAAGAAAGGCTTGCTTTTTATAGTGCTGACTCATCGCGCACGCAACCTCTTCAAAATAGAATCTCTTTCTATGTTTTACATTATTTTTTCTATCAATCAAATTATCAATTATATTTTTAAGAAATGTGTGTTATTAAAAATCTCCATCGTGTCCGGTTCAGCCATGCACTTTAAGTTTAACAAATCTCCATCGTGTCCGGTTCAGCCATGCACTTTAAGTTTAGATAGCTGAAGGAAAAAAGAGTACATAATATTCTCATTAATCAATAAGCGATCCACTGATAAAGGTTCAATGATCGATACAATTAGACATATTATTCAACCAAAGTGTGAGAAAGGATATTCCTCAATGGAGGTAAACATGGAGCAAAGTTGTTTAATCTCATATGCCAAGGAACTCAGGCTGGAATGAGCACATCCATTGCTTGCAAGTAATTTGATAATAGTTACCTGATTTGATTCCAATTCAGTAGATAAAATACGTTGTTATTAGCATCATTGACTCATAGATTATTGTCTTTCTTCGAATGTGAAATATCATAACTCCAACTTATAATAATTAAATTTCAAGTTGTAATCTATTGATAATCCGAAAAATCCGAGAATGGAAAAAAAATAACAAAAGTAGGAAGAAGTTCCCTATCAGCAAAACTGGAAAAGTGCACGAAGAAATAATGAAAAGAAACTGAACTCTCAACTCCTCAGTTCCCCTAACCAAACCGATTCTTAAGCATGATACGCCAAAATGTCTCACTACTTGCACTGCCTTTCCCACAAATCCCTCTCTTTATTAAAACCAATCCAAGAAAAAGCTTCACTTTTGGGGTAATGGCAACATAATTATTTTATTTCTATTCGTTATCATTTTATAATAATGAGAATTTACAAACGAACTTAAAACATCAAATAAAAATAGTGTAGTTCCACATGGATTCTATTTATGCGGCATGGTTACGGTCTCAAGCCTTCGGTCTTTTGCCCCCACAGATTCTCTTATTTTGTCAATGTATTTTATTTCTTTAATAAGTGATGAGATTCAAGTCACATAACTCTAACAATAATTTTATCAGATACGTTAGTTGACCCCAAAATTAAACAATACATATATTTCTTATGGTTTCATTTCCTGTGAAATCAAATGAACATGTATGTTCCTTTTCATTTTCTGAAGTGCCCAAGCTGATGAAGTTTTCGAGACCATGGCTAATCACTGAACATGAAAGAATTATGATGGTGTTTTGGCATCCATAAATGTTGGTTGTCGTGAAGTCTAAAGTTCAGAAATGAAGAGCAGCTGGACAGGGCAACAGCATAAAGTGATAAACTGGTCTCCAAAATGGAGCAGAAAGGCATCGTCATCTTTTTATCTTTATCTCCATCAAAAGGATATTTATCTTCTTCAAGCAATGGTGGACCACCAACTGGTTCCATTAACTTCACATCTACTTGCTCTTTGGTCCCATCCCATTATATATCTTCTTTCTTTCTTTCTTTTTTATGTAAAAGAGACGATAAAATATCTCATCCCTATAGTGCATTATAAGCGTCGCTATAAGCCCAAAAAAACATCGCTAAAAACCTGTTTTTTGTAGTGTATTATATATCACTGACTCTTCTTCCATACATATTTACTGCAATGCTCCCACACTATGGTAGTCTTTAGTAACTATTATGAGTTTGTCCACTACTTAAAGTGGACTGCATTTTGAACATGAAGTTTAAACATCATTTAATGGGTTTTAAGTTATCTAATACATGATTTATGTATGTATTAACTAATGGGGGAGCCTAGTAGAGGCCCGGTTTAAAATTTTTATAATTTAGCACTTTGTAGATATATTATAGTCCTCCCAAAAATACAAGTAAATCTCCTTAAGATTTAAGATTTTTGTAATTTCTCAAAAATTTTGCATCTTTTGGATCGATTATTTTTATGTTTAAATCAATTACCGTGTTGGAATATTGCTTCTTTTGAATCGATTGTTATGCTGAAATATTGCTTCTTCTTCTTTTGAATCGATTGTTTATATGTTTAAATCGGTTGTTATATTGGAATACTATTTCTTTTGAATCGATTATTTATATGTTTAAATCGATTATTATGTTGGAATATTACTTCTTTTAAATCGATTGTTTGTATGTTTAAATTTAGGGTTACGTAACACATTTAATTTTAGATTGCTCCCCTTCTCCTCCTCTAAGATTAACATCTTGACTCCGCCACTGATATTAACACTTCCTTTTTTTTAGTTAAAAGTAAAGCCGACAATAAAGATACAATTTATTTTGTACTTTATACTTGTATGTCAAGATTGATGTAGAATCAACTTTTTAAAATTTTTATTTTATTTTTTATAATAATTTTTCATCTATCACAAGAATTAGCTTAAATTTTATTTATTTAGTTTTTTATAATAATCTTTTATCTAAAATTTTAGTAAAATTAATTTTATTTTTAAGTGGTATAAAAATAATAAATTTTAGTTAGCATATTATACCAATACATTATTTAAATTTTATATAAAAATATATTAATCATATTTTATTAATGAAAATAATTATTAATAAATAAAATTATATTTTTAAATTTTATTAAAAATATTATCTAAATCCCATTAATTAATATTAGGATAAATTACATAAATGATCACTCCAGTTATATTTTTGTTTTTTTAGTTCATTTCCCTTAAACCGCTGATGTCCCATTGATGTGAATTGTGACATTATGTTGGGCAACATTACCAAGTTAACTATAGCGATAGATTGCAGGGTCATTTAGCTCTGCAACATGAAAACCACATAGCCCATAACAATTGATATCCGCCTTAAGGCTTAAAATCCAAAATCATTTACATGAAGAGTAGGCCCAATTTTCCTTCTTTTCTCTTTTTCCTTTTCCATCTATTTAGGGACTGCCGTTTTATGTTTTGTATACGTTAATAATTTTAAATTTTTATTTATATTCGTTTATCTAAAATTATTTATGTTCATGTTCGTTTGTTTAATGTTCACTAACATGTTCATTTAACTCAATTGAACATGTTCATGAACATTAAAACGAACATATTTATAAACATATAATTAAACATGTTCACGAACAATGTTAATGAATAATAAACAAATAAACAGACAATAAATACATACACACAAATATTATTTTAATATTTTTATAAAAAAAATATCATTAATAAATAAACGAACTTATAAACGAGTCAATAAACAAGTTTTTCCGTGACATGTTCTTCGTTTATTAAACGAACACAAAAATTTTGTTCATACTCGTTTATTTAGCTTAGTAAATGAACGTTATACGAACAGTTCATTGAACGTTCTGTTCATTTACACTCCTACTCAACATCGACCCAGAATTAATAGTTGAAAACCCAAATTCATAATTTATGTTTACTAATAGCTTGATTTGATAAGTGATATAAACTCAATCATTAAATTTTTTTATTAATAGTTAAATCGGTAAACATAAATAAATTTAAATTATTATAAAGTTAAAAAAGCTAATAAATATATTCTTAAAAAAAAAAAAAGTGTATATTTTTTTTGGTAAAATTCATGTAGGACCTATTTATTAAATGTAAAAATTAGTTTATGAGTGATGATTAAACATATGTTGTAATATAAGATTCTTAGCGCCTTATCAGTATAAATTGAAATAAATCTTGTATACTAATCTTATGACATGTCAACTATACCTAACTCTATCCGAAATTGTTTAATAGGGTATTCAATGTTTCAATACATACATATTCACATATCATTCATTCATTGCATAATATTTTCATTATCAATTACATATTAATACCATGCTTTCATATACCAAATTCATATTGCATCACATTTCATATGTCATTCATTTCATACTCAAATTGTTGCTTCAAAACACAATATGCATACAAACACATATACTTTCGTCTAATTACAACATTTCACCATGACATAAAATAGTTACCAATCATGAGACCTTAGTCAAATTAATACTTAATAGGCTATATATAGAATTCAAAGTCATGACAACACAAATCGGAATAGAGCTACTCATCTATGACCTTCGTCTTTTTCTTGTCTCACGATGTCCCGGCTTCGTCTTTAGCTATATATGAAAAATTTGATTGTAGAAACTATATTAGTTTCACGTAAACACATGGAAACACATCAATTAAACATGAATTTCATTTTATTCATTTTAGTCCCTATAAGCCTTAATGTTTGAAATGCTCGTATCTTTTGATTTTTTATTCGAGTTGATCCGAATAACTCGAACTATTTAATTTAAAATTTAAATTTTTTAACTAGTTTTTCGAATCAAATCGATTTTTACTCACCTCTAGTATGAAAATCCTTACAACCCTTTACTCAAGATAAAAAACTTTACAACTCAACATCAACATTTTTAATTGCTTATTTGACTTTTCATGCGTGTAACATTAGCCGCACAAGTAAAAGTTTTTATTTAATAATGTCACATAATACAAGTTAATGGACTTCCTTTAACAATATTATCAATTGAACTTTAAGTATTTAATTATTGAATAAAATAATAATACTAAATTTCTAAAAAGCAAAAAGATTAGGCTAAAAGTTGTACTAAACCTTATCCCGAAAAAGAAAACTATATGTATAAAATAAATAGTTTCATGGTTAATTTTTTTATTCCAATTATAGAATATAGAAAAGTGTATTATCAATGTACCATATATTAACTTGTAATAATATCATATCAAATAACTGCAGTTTCTTTTATGAACAATGATCGAGTGTAGTAATAAGACACATTACTTCTTTAAGGGAAAAAATTTTGGTTCGAACTCTAGAAACAACATTATTTAGAAGGGTAATCACGAACCCAAAAAAGATTTATCTTCATGTACCATAAAATGAGCACAAATGATATATACTAGATTACGCACATATGAAGAGTATATATACTAGATTATGACATACCAACAACGTTAGTGAAAACAATTCTGTAACAAATTTATAAAACAAAAATTGATTAAAAAACTTAATATAACTTTTGTTTAATGATAAACTTAATATATTTTCTAGATTTTATATAAAAATATAAATACTTACAAAATAATATTTTTTACTTTGTAAGAAAATTAACTTTAAATAAAACCACAACTAAATTAAAACTCAATTAATGCGTAATTTTAAATGAAAAGTGTATACTCTTTAGGGTAGGTTTGAATGAATGGTGGGGTGCAATACATTTAGTTTAATTAGTTTACTTTTTATCTATCGTTACAATATTTAATCTTATCGTCACCGTTGTTTTTACACTAACCGTAAATAAACGTACCATCCATCCAAATATATCCTAAAATCAATCAATAATTATTTATTATTTAAAAAAAGGTATATTATGATCAACTTCTATATTTACTGGATTAAAATTAAATAATTCATTAATCACAAATCGTTATCAAAATGAGTAGAATTTTCCAACCTGCAATATGGTTTTGGTTTTTGATTTCTTGTGGGGTTGGAGGTGTAACCGAAATTCTACAACTTTCCAAACAAAACTTCTCCTAATCAACTTTCCAAACAAAGCTTAATTAGTCTTAAATAAAAAGTTTCTCCTAATCCTAAATTAATTTTAAAATTTTAATATCCAATTTGAAAGATTCCTACCATATCTCGACCAGAATAACTCAGTTGAACCACGCCAACCTCATATAGAAAACGAAAGGTATAATAACTTTTGTACCCTTCCAACTTTATAAAAAAGTTTTATTTTAGTCCTTAATTTAATTTTTCATATTCTTTAGTTTTTGAATTACATTTTTGTCAGATTATTCAAAATGAAAAAAAAATGTAATAATTTTTAATTTTGTTGATGTTGTATACATGTGGATGATATGTCAGCATTTAATTTATTTTTTAAAAATTAAAAATCATTAAAATTATTTAAAAATATAAAAAACATTTTTAAAAATTTTAAAAATTAATTAAATGCTGACAAATATATCATTTCAATAAAATTAACAATTGTTGAATTTTTATTTATTTTAGAGTGATATGAAAAAAAACAAATTTAACGGCTAAAAAGGAAAAAAAAAAGTTAAATGAAAAAACGGAATTTTGAGAAAATTCATTACGCGAAAACGAAATGAAGAAGAACGAGGCGGCAAGGCAAGACGGAGTAAACCAAACCAATTGAGGTTGACTAGGCTAGTGGTGGGTCCCTTCTGACCACGGTATTCAAATCCCCAAAATATCCATTTCGGAAACCTTTCTAGACGATCCCCTTCATTAAGTAACCCAAAAAATTAGTAAGAAAAACAATAAAAGAAACTCCATTATGACCTAAGAATATTCTCCTCCAACGCGCCTGCATCTCCATCATTGCTCACGCTCTCTGTTTTCTGTCTCTACTTTTGTCTCATTATATATACTCGTGTCCCCCTTCTCCCCTCACCTCACCTGCAGTTCGCTCATTCGTCACTCTTCTTTCATTTACTCTCTACGAAAATAATATAAAATCCACGGCATGGAAGATTCAAACTGCAAGAAGCGAGTTAGAGGTGACTCGGCCGAGTCTGACCTAGACTCACCTATGGCGAAGAGACTCAGAGATGATTTATTAGATCTCCTTGATGAGACTGATTCTTTGCCTGTGAACCAAGACCTCGCATCGGTTATTAAGAGTTTCGAAGAGGAGATATCGGCAGCGTCATCAACTTCAAATGTAAAGGAGCCGCTGTTGAATCCGAAATCAGATTCCAGCGAACCTCAACCGGATCTTGTTTACCTTTTGGAGGCTTCCGATGATGATCTTGGTTTACCTCCTCCTATGGCTACCACAATTTCAAGTGAGGAAATAAGGAGCGAGGTTACTGAGTTGCTGAGACTCGACACGTCAGGAACCGGTGAGTTATGGGAATTTGGGGATCAGATCCCTAACTATGACTTGTTCGAGTTCGGAATCGGAGATAATTACGGTGGTGGCCATGTGACGTACGGCGGATTGTTCGAATATCCCGATGTCTATTACGATTCGTCTGAGTTTTCTGCATTGTTGTGGCGGCCCGAAACTCTGTCGGCGGAATAAAAAAGGCAAAATTAAACCTAACGAAACCAAACATAGTTGGGGGATTTCAAAGGAAGACAAGGCATAGCCGATATGTAAATTCTTTAAATCTTATTGGGTTTGTCTCAGTAATTTTTATTATTTGATTAAAAGAAGTTAAATATACAATTAGGATTAGAAATTTGAAATGAAAAGATACGTTTTAATGGAATGAATGATGTTTTCGCGCCATAGCTTAGTAACAAATTGAAGTGGTTTCCCTTTTTTCATGAGTAGAAAATGAAAAGAAGAATAACAATGGTGGATGAAGAATCCAATTTTACGCCTTGTTTTGTTTGGCTCAATGTAATGGCAGCACGGTTTCAAATTCTACAGTAAAACAGGCATTTGATTCAGTGGAATGCTCAAAACGTCGAATGACTAAAAACCTTGAATAGCCATTCAGGGGAGGAGGTGTCGAATTGGCTGTTCCAGCCTCTCCACCGAATAACCCTTCTTTTCCCCTCCGAAAGTACCCTTTAGATTGAAATTTCTCAATGGTTGCAACTTTTTTTTTTTCAAATCAACTTGAAGGCCAAAGACCCACACTTTTTTTTAGCACTCCTAAGCGATTCCAACCCATCACTGGAATCGCCTGGTGCTCACCAAGGCCCTGCTTGTTTTGATGGTCTCAGTGCTAAGCTTGTTGACAGAGCTGGTTTTCAGTATTGTTTCACCAGTGGTAACTTCTCTTTGCTTTCTTTTCCATTTTTTTCATTGATATAGGAATTTCAAGATGTAGGTTTTCTTCAATTGGACTTGTTGGATCTAAAAGCTTCAAATAATTCACAAAAAAAAAGCCCTTAAATTGTTAAATGATAAAATTATAAAAACTTAGATATGTAAATGTGAATTCCAAAATATCCAAATAAAAAAGATTAACAATGGTTGGTTGAATCTCGGTGATTCTCCTATTTATACACATCTTTATATCGACAGTGTTTACTCATTGTATACTCGCCGTTTAGTTCTCATTTCTCCAGTATTTTTCTTTCTTTTTAAGGTAAGTTTCTATCCCAAATGATTGAAACTTTTTTATATTGATTAATATTCTGGATTTTGTTGTAAGTTCAATTCAACTAGGGTTCATTTTGCATTTTTATTGATTTTTTTGTTTTGTTTTGATGATTTTGCATTAGGGATCATCATGCTGTATCGGCTGTCAATATTACTAATTAATCGTTCTTCTTGTTTCATCTTTGATATAGCTTTTGACTCTTTTAGTTAATGGTTGCAAGCCTTATCAATATTGTTTTAACAGTTGGCCTCATTGCATTTTCTTGTGGGTAGTAACAGGAGGTCTCCTTTTGGAGCTACCCATTACAACCATATTTGAGTATCTTCAGGTTGGCTTCACTAAACTTTCATATGACTCCTTGAGGTTCATAATAATGACCCATTACCAATTTTTATATCTTTGTACCTTTGGGAAGTCATAATGCGTATTTTGTGGGTGAAGCTTCAAGTGTACAGTTAAATATGTTTAAAATTTTGGCCTTTACTGTATGCCTTTTCATGGGGAAGCTATAATTTTGGTTAAAATAACATAAACTCAATGGTCTCACTTTGCTTTTGGCAACACATAGTGATAGCTTTAGCCATTATTATATGCTTTTTCATGGGTGAGCTACCATTTTGGTTAAAATTGCTTTAACTTAATGGTCTCTTGTCTTTGTTTTTGGCAAAGCATAATGATAGCTTTGACTAAGGCCATGACATCTTTATGTCGATGAATACACTGGGAGAGATATTCTAAAGTAAATTGTAGGAGAAAATGTTAGGCACCGTATGTTTTCAGCTTTTCTTTAGATTTTGTAACCATATATAGCTTTTAAGTATGCGTTTTGCTATCATACTGAAATTCATCACATACATCAAGCATCTCTTATGATTTTATTTAAACTATTGTTATAAGAGTACTTATGTTCTCTTTTAAAACATAAAGAGGCTAAAATTCCTAAAAAGAACTCAATTCATGGTTTAATCCTTGTTGTGACCAGAAAGGAACATCTGGGTCTGGTTTGCTATTTTTGTTCTTGTAAGGGAGAGGAATTGAAGGGAAGGAGAGTTATGAGGTTGGTTGGTGTCCAAGAAAATGGGATAGGGGAAATGGCTGTCTTTGGGGAACAAGAACAAGTACAAGAGAATGGATTCTGAGCTATCTGATGAATTTGATAATGAGGCTTCAAATCATTATAATGAACTAGAGAGGAATCAAAGTATCAGGAAATATGTTCTTGCTTGTGCTATTTTTGCATCTCTCAACAATGTTCTTCTTGGCTATGGTAAGTTTTTCTATTTGCTTTGGTTGCTTCAAAAGTCAAGCCTGCTCTTTTTTTTTTTCTTTCTGGGAATATTGGAATTTTCATGGTTTTCTTATTTTTCTTTGTTGAACTGCTTGAATTTGGTAAGAAAATAATTGTTAGCTTCAAATCCTTGAAATTTTATGTTCTTGTCATTTTAAAGTTCATTGATATTTGTTTTATATGGCACCAGAAAATTATAGGCCTAGAAAATCATCATTGTTTTCCTAAATTATAATGGTTAGATAAAAAGACCCAACTTGAATGTAGATTATGGTCAAACCTGAACTTAGCATCCCTTGAAATTCACCATTTTGGTCTTTTGTTCTATCATCATAAGCATATATGTAGGCTTCATATATATTTTTGGTGTAAATTTGACATGTATTGGTGGGTTGTGGTGGCAGCTGGTGAGCCCTGGGGCATGGTTGACTGATATGTGCCCAAATAGATATGAAGTTAAGGAAAAGAAGAGTTCTAAGAAGGTAACATATGATTTGGTTTCTCTTCTTTTACATTTCCTACTATGCAATCATTTTTTTTTTGCTATTATTCATGTTTTTTATTTCGAGTTTTGGCATGATGCAGAGACCAAGAGGATTGAAGGCCATGGGGAGTATGGAAAGTGATTTAGATTGAAGATACATCAATGGCAGCAGCATGGTTTTTTTTAGGGGTGAGCAAAATCCGATTCGATTTGAAAAATTCGAAAAATAATTCAAATTTTAAATTAAATAGTTCGTTATTTGAGTTAGTCAAGTTATTCGGATCAACTCGAATATGAATTACACAATTCGAGTTATCCGAAAATTCGAATAAGAAAAGACAAAATTACGTCGTTTTGATTAATGTTTACCTTTTTTAAAGTTAAAAGTCAAAATCATTAAGTTAAAAGTTAAAATCATTATATTGTTTATGTAGTTAAATAGTCTTATGCTTCGTCTACTAGTTAAACAATCGGTCTATGTAAACGCAACATTGGGTATAAACAATAGGATTCGTTAACTCAACTCGATTTGACTCAAATTTTTTTGACTCGATTCAATTCAATTCAAAAAAAATTTAAATTGAGTTCGGTTGCTAAAATAAGATTTGTCAACTCAACTAAATCGAAATTTTTTGACTTGATTCGACTCGACTCGATCGAATACTCACCCCTGACCCTTTTTCTTTTCTGATATTTTTGGGGGAATGTTTTTGGAGTTATGTTAATGGGTTCTGTGGTGTCGCGACATCGGGTGACGAGATAAAATTTTAATTAAGGGTATTTTAGTCTACACAATGTAACTTAATCAGATTTTTGAGCTATTTAGTAACCCTAATTAGGTCTGATCATAAACTTTATAAATAGGCATGTTAAGTCTCATATGAAGAGGCTTGGCCAAGTGAGCCATTTAGTTATTTTAAAGTTTTACTTTAGTTTTTATTTTCTTTTCAATTTAGTCATTTACATACTATTGTTCTTGTTTCAACTTGAATTCAATTTTGATCCAAGGCTTTAATATAGTAATTTTTCGTTATTTCGTTGTTGATGTCAATTGCAATCGAAGTGGTTTTCGTGACTCTTAAAAGAGATTCGCTTCCAAGTGCAACTCAATATCAAAATGGACTTATTTCTCTATTCCGTACTTTTTATTTAATTTGTTGCTTTGCTTGTTAGCATTTAGATCTATGAGTAGGAGATTAACGAACGGATGTGTGAGTAATTAATGGATGAATAAAGGTTAAAATTCGGGTTAGTTGGTTTAAATTATGTGCAATTAAATCTTAGGAAGTGATGCCCTTAAGAAGTAATTTATGATAAATGAGATCGAGAGACAAGTTTACAAGTACCTCATAATTTATCTTGATTAAGAAAGCAAGATCGAAAGGTAAGCGTATATTAGTCAATTAGTTAATTAGTTAGAGGTCGAGAGGTAATGACTAGTTAATTAATAGCTAACTCGATAAACTCGAATTCTGAAATTAATTAAAATTACAGAAGTGAGTTAATCCCCTACTCGTTTTGTTGGATTTATTTCGATTGTTAATTGGTTGATTTTAATTTTAGATAATTTTATGCTAGTTTAATTAATCCATTTTAATTTGTTTTTCATAATATAATTCTAAATCGATACTATTTAGTCTTATTAGTGTAGAGAGTTAATTTAGGTTTAATTCAACCTCCTTTGGGTACGATCCTTGGAATACCTCCAGAACTGTTTCGTTTTAACATTAATCTATATTACAAACTGACCCGTATACTTGCGGATACCGTTGTTTGATTATATATTTATTTGCTGCAATATTTCTAGTCTAGACGTTTGCATGTCTGGCAACAGTCAATTTGTTGGTGTCGTTGTCGGGGAGGTTTCAGCATTAGACTTGAATTTAATTTTCTGTATTTTAATAGGATAAATAGGAAATTTTAATATTATAGATATGAATTTTCATTTTTTATTTAGTTTATTTAATTTTAATTTATTTCAACTTCTCTTTGATTTCAATGTATGACTTGAAGTGGAACCATTCCAGTTGAGCCAGATCCTGAACCGAAAAGAATATTAAGGCGAGCTAGTTAGAAAATGCAAAACAATCCACCGATAGTGGTTGACTTGCTGCGAGGAAACCCACAGTTTGAAGAAAACATCAAACCACTAGCACAATTCTAAAGAGAGCCACTAATAACTCAACCAGAGAGGATATTGCACGAATATGCGCTTCCCACTTTAGATGTTGTTCGAGGTAGTATCAAAAGAACTACAATTATTTGGCCAAAAGAAAGGACTACAATTAACGCAAACAATTTTGAAATTAATATGGTCACCATCCAAATGATACAAAACAATTTAAAATTTCGGGGTAATATGATGGAAGACCCAAACCATCATTTAAAGAGATTCCTACAACTTTGTGACACATTCAAACACAACGGAGTGACTCAACGGAGTGACTGGTGATGCAATTTGTCTCTAGTTGTTTCCGTTCTTGCTTTGGGACAACGCTTATGAATGACTAGATTCCCAAGAGTCGGGTTCCATCACGACATGGGACAACTTAGTGGGGAAATTTTTGCACAAAATTTCCCCATTAGTCGAACCATCCAATTAAGGCGTGACATTGCTAATTTTAAGCAATTCGAAGGCGAGAATTTATATTAAGCATGTGAACACTTCAAGTCACTGCTTAGGAAATGCCCACACCATGGTATGCAATATTGGCTTCAATTGCAAATTTTTTATAACGGATTGGATGGGAGCTTAAGAGCCTACTTAGATGGCGCATCGATCGGGGCCTTCATGAACAATACCTACGAGTGAGCCTGTCTATTAATCGAGGGCATGACGATGAATTCATACATGTGGACTAACGAGCACTTTTCTTATAGCCAGAAGTCGTCAATGGCTAAGGTGGTTAAGGAAGACGATAAATATAAACAAATTTTGGAAAACTTACATCGTCTAAAGACCACTATCAAGCCATCGATGAATGATGTCACTCGAAGCTACACGTCGTACTCGGAGACGCAATTGGAGGAGGTGAATTATTTGGGTAATAGGGGTGGAACCTTGGTTGGAAAGATCATCCGAATATGAAGTGGGGAGGCGATCAAGGTACCGAAAATTCAGCTTCAAACTAACAAAACCCTCAATATCAACCATCGCACGTGCAATGATTTGAAGAGAGATCCATGGGTAACGACCATATTGGTTGTGGTCAACGCTTGGATCGGATTGAAAATGAGATGCATCTTATAAGGTTCGACATTCAACACGTAAAGACTGAATCACTTAACCAAATTTCGATTCATCAGTGCAATAACTCCGTAATTTTTGTTAAATATTTACGGACTCGATTTACGAAAACCAAGTCCTAAAACTATCTTTTTCGACAACATTGGAAACTGGATTATTACATTTTCAAAAGAAAAATAGCAAATGTTCTCAAAAAGTAAAAGTTTATCAGTTGAATAATGATAGTAAAGTCAAAATTTGACATTGGAAAAGAAAGTACGAAATAGTGAAATTTTAGTAAAGATTAAATTGAAAATTTGTGAAAGATGAATTAAAAGTTTAAATTTATTATTTTAAATAAAGGGGAAAATTTAAGAAATATTTTTTATTGATGTGACATGGATATGAATTGATAGATGGAGTAAAAAAATTGAGATATGGACTAGATTGAAAAATGGTGAAAAGTACATAAACTAAAGTGTAATTTTACTATTTTGTGAGAAAAGAGCTTAAGTACAATCATACCATGAATAAATAATATCTACATAAGTAATAGTTAAGAGTTAATGGAAAAAGGTGAAATGACTATTTTACCCTTACGTCTTAAATATGAAAAAGATAATTTAAAGGGTACTTTGGTCATTTTATCATTAAATATTATTTTTGAATTTTAAATTACAAAAATTTGATATTTTGATGGGAAAATTATAACCATTGGATTAAAATCATGCGATTATATGTAAACCCTTAATGAAATTAATTAAATAATTAAATGTTAAATAAAGAAAATTCTAGAAATATGAAGAGAAATCATTCTCTCCTATAAAAATCCGAATGTGGGGTGCATGGAAAATAAGAGAGAGAGAATGAGAATTCTTTTTACATTTAATTCAATTTGATCCTTTTCTTGACAAACATATTTCTCACCTAAAATTCTTTGAAATTAAAGTAAGATATCACATCCAAATCTAATTAAAGAGTGTCCTTTCATATGAAACCAACCATAGAGGCTCGAAGATGAAGATGAAAGTGGGAGAAAGCTTAGGTAAGTAGTTTAAATTACCATGTTATGTTTATTTGAGTGTTTAATTTGATGAGATATTGTAAGAATTATTTTTTATAATTATTTTATATGTCTAAGTAAAGAAAAATATTATGTTTATGTATGAACAGGGGTGAAATCAGAAATTTTTTTGAGTGGGGGGCTGAAATTAAATTGTATATTTTTACGATAGTAAAAAATATAATTTTATCATTTTAATAATCTATATCTTTATAATTTTTAAAGGATTAAATCAAATTTTTATCATTTTTGGGGGTCAAAGTGTAATTTTACTATTAAAATTTTAAAAAATTAAGAGGCCTAAATGAAAATTTTCTATTTTAGGGGGGACCGAGGCCCCTACCAACCCCCTTGGTTTGCCAATGTGTATGAAGTAAATGATATTATGAATAATTTGGTGGATGATTTAAGTGAATAATTGAAAGTAAGAAAGTGTGGGGTTTTTTTTACTAAGAATATTTTAATTTGGAATGAATTACTTGAATAATGAAATTGTGTATTTATTATGTTGAAAGTGATAAATATTTATTTGAATATTATTTGGATGAGTAGGTTAAAAATGATTTGTTAAGTGATTAAATTGATAAAAGGCATAATTGTAAAAAATACTCTTAACGTTATGGGTTTTTGGGTTTGAGCCCTTAACTTTTTTTTTTTTGGATTGACACCCTCAACGTTATGATTTTTCCAAAATTAACCAAATTTTAACGGGAAACATGATTTGACTGTTAATCAATTGCAGGTAAATGACGTGGAAAATATGTTTGGCCAGTTTCAAAGATATCTACCCCTCATTTCTTTCTTTCTTTCTCTCACATGTTTTTCAACATTGGTGTTTAAGCTAATAAAAAACCACAAAAAGAAAAAAAAAACACCGTGACCCACCACCATTTTCATCAAACCCACACTTTCATTTCACTCTCTCAATTAACCATTTTAGTGATAGTAAAAATAAAAGCAAACTCATTTTTAAACTAAACATTTAATCCATAAAAAATACTTAAAATCAAAGAAAAACACAAGTTCATCCCGAAATGAAATGCTAAAAAAGAAATTTACTGATCATTGTTGTAATTCACTTCTTTGGCTTCCCTTTCAAAACTGAATCAAAAGAAACCTTCTTCCCCCCCCCCTTTTTTTTTTCTCATTCTTCACTTCTTCAACAACACCGCAAAAAGTAGTCGTTACACAGAGATCGATATTTTCCTTTTTCTCTCGATCTTTCATTATTTATCAAACCCATGCATTTTTCGAGAAAACAAAAGAAAATCGACTTAGATACTACTAGATCTAGCAGAAAAAAAGAGAGGAAAAAAGGATTAAAAGTCTATGGCTTTGATTTTTCTCTCTCAAACACTATAAATATAAGTCGATGTGAAAATTTGATCGATCGATAGTTGAATACAACGACGAAATCAATTAGAGGGGAAGATAGAAAGAGGAGAACAAAAAAAATGGAAACAAAATGAAAAAAAAATTGTTAACCAATTTTGTTTTTATAGATGATGTCATCTATGACCTCTTGCTTATGTGGCATGCCATATAGGCTATTTCGTTGACTTGCTGTTTGACTGACGGTCAACTCACATGTCCCGTTAAATTTTGGTTGCTTCTGAAAAAATCGTAACGTTGAAGGTGTAAATTCAAAAAAAAAGTTTAAGGGCTCTAACTCCAAAACCCATAAGCGTTGAGAGTATTTTTTACAATTATACCTAGATAAAAAATTAAATAAAGATCAAATTGTAAAATTTTAAATTCTAAGAGTCGAGTAGTGAAATATGAAAAGTTGATGTAGTAACTAAATTATATGATTGTGACAAATGAAAATGTGAAAAGTTGAGCAAAACATGGTACAGATTGAAACCATAGAGACTAAATTATAAAGATTTCAAAATATGAGTTTTGGGACTAATTGATATGATTTGAAAATTTATAATTTTGAAAACAAAAACATGAAAGTTTATGGTTCGAAAATCAGAAATTAGTTTATAGAAAATTTGACAACTTGAATAAAAAAATAACATTGTTATTAGTTGTAGCTGATGTTGAAATTTGAAAGGTAAACTCAATTTTTGAAAATTGCATAGACTTGTGGCAAACTTTTAACCAATATAAATAAGATCGGCGGATTTTAACAAACGTAATGAAAATCGAAATTGGCAGAAGATGAAGGTTTCCGTCAAATCTCTCAAAGGCACTCACTTCGATATCGAAGTCAAACCAGAAGATGTGGTTCGCTTCTCTCTTTCCCTCTTTTCCCAGGGATTTTACGTTTCTTGACTAGGGTTTTCCGTTTTCCCCTATCTTTGAACATTAATTCGCGTTCATCTAGGACTGTCTTTGTCTTAGTTGGACTTCTTATGCACGTAGTTGAATTACCATGCCTGACATGTAAAATCGGAGATCGTGAATGAGTTGTTCAATTTTAGTGTCTAATTTATTGAATATGTTGATTTAGCTTGTTGAATAGTCTAGCTACTTCGACTAAGTTTTAGTGGACTGATACTCGTCTGGCTTGAACGGCGGTATCATTTTCTTCTGGCGACAATTAGCGATTAAGCACTTCTTCCTACGTAATGCTTTTTACTAGTTCATTGAAATTAGTGAATAATACTTTGATTTGTAGGCTTTATTTTTGCTTTAGTATTTCATTAACTTGTATCATTGAATATTGATGCATAGATTTCCATGTAGTTGCTAGTTGTGGTGTGCTAGATTTAGGTTTGAACTGGGGTATACACAAGCTTTGAACATTGAAATATGCTAATATCTCATATTTTGCAATGTTCTTTCACCTTTTCTGTAAATCAGTGTGGCTATAAACACTAGATTAAATGCACAAAGGCTTCTTTTAATAGATCTTCTATAACCAAGGATCAAGTTCTTCATTCTACAGTTACATCTAATCAAGGGTTGTGTTCTTTAATGATGTGGATTTTCGAACTACATAAATAATCTATTATTATTTTTATTGTTTTTTGCTACTTTTTATGCTTTTCAGGTTTATACACACACACACACACCCACCCATATATATATGCACAGACATGAAAGTCTTGGTATAAAATGCATTCTGCCTTCTGCCTTTTACATTACTTTGTCACTTGGTATTATACAATTCTGCTGCTAATGCTTGTCAATTCTTTCAGGTTGCGGATGTAAAAAAGAACATAGAAACTGTTCAAGGGGCAGATGTTTATCCTGCTGCACAACAAATGCTTATCTATAAGGGAAAAGTTCTTAAAGATGACACGACACTGGCTGAAAGCAGTGTCACTGAAAATAGCTTTATTGTGATCATGTTGACAAAGGTTAATTGGTTACAATATCCTGATTTTTATGTTTGTAATCTTTAATTTAACATGTTCTAACTATTCTGACCAAAGTATGCTGACTTTGTCCTAATAAATGCCTAACTGACATAATTTTTTTTCGCACTGTTGTTGAACTTGAAAGTTATCTTAGTTATAACTTATGATGGAGTGTTGTATCATTTTATTTTTCTTTTGAAATCTGGTTGTTGCTTTCCTTTAGGTGCATCTTGTTAATCAATTGGTTGCAGAACTAGAGAATTTTCTTTACATTACTTCTCAAGCTTTTACCTACTTGTATTTGTATCTGAATTTATTTTTCATGACTGTCATTTTCATACTAATAGTGTCCTTTTTGCTTAAATAAACTAGAATAAGGTTGCATCTGGGGAGGGTTCAACTGCTTCAGCCGCTCCTACAATGAAAGTAAGATTATAATTTTGTCACCTCTCTTACTGCTACTTGCATGCATAATTGCTCGTAAGCAGTGATCATCTTATTGTCACCGTACCTTTTTAGCTATATTTCTAAGTACATTTGCAATTGATATGACCTGAAAAGCGTTGGGGGTTCTGTTTTTGCTGTGGTTGTAGATGTTCTTTACTTCAATGCTACGAACTAGAACTTGAAGTCATATTCAAGCATCTTGGACATAAATAATTTGTATACGAGTTAATCATTAAAAATATTATAGGTAGGAAATAGAATGCTTTTAAGATTTTGGTTTTTCAGATATGGCCCAGGTTTGGGTTGTTTTGTGTCCAATTGCTTGCTATCTTACACTATTGAGCTATAAACATAATGCACAATTTGGAGTCTAAGTTGGTGTTATTATCTAATTCAACCTTAAATGTTTATGAGTTAGTTACATAATCTCTTATCTATGTTTCTCAATTTCACAATTGTTTTCCCTTTCTCCTTTCCTGTAGCATATAAACATGAAAGCTAATGGCCACTTTCCTATTCTCTCATTGACTCCGTCTAGAACAATTCAGCTTGAGCTATGAGCTCTCACAAAATCATTATGTGAATTTAGATTTGATCTTAAAATTTCTTTGAGTATGAATATAAATGTCTGTTTCCCTCACAGTATACAATCTTTAGGGTATGTTGCTTCTGAAAACCATGCCTGTATGCAAAGATTGTTGTTGAGTGAGTAGTGATTTTGGATTCTTTTTAGGCTCCTGAGGCAAGTAGGCCGCCAACTGCTCCAGCACCAGCTTCTACTGCACCTGTTGCAACGTCAGCTACGTAAGTCCTGCTATTCTACACTTTTGGTCAGACACAGCACCTTTGCAATTGATTAATTGCTTATTAATTTCTTTTTCAGGGCTGCACCTGCCGCTGAATCTGCTCCTGTTGCTTCAAGTATTCCTCTGTGAGTAACTTATTCTTGATAGTAACTTTCATGCTTCTTATTTGAAGGACAGAAGCTTGCTTTTGATTTAATCAAATTGCTTTTTGTAATGTCTTGAATAATGTCTTTGGAAACAGGTCAGATTCTGATGTTTATGGCCAAGCAGCATCTAATCTGATTGCAGGGAGTAACTTAGAGGGAACAATCCAACAAATTCTTGACATGGGTGGAGGGACCTGGGACAGGGACACTGTTGTCCGTGCCCTTCGTGCTGCTTATAATAACCCAGAGAGAGCTGTTGAATATTTGTATTCTGTAAGTACCTTCCTTGTATGTTGAAGAATATGTGCTTTCTTGCGTGCTTCTAGTTGCTGTAGTTTTATTGTTCTTCTTAATATAGATGTGGAAATAGCCTAATAAGCTGAGCTCATCCTGGGAGGTTTTCTTGGAATGATGATTATGCCATTTTTGTCATTTATAATTTGATATAATTCTATTTGAAACTTGGCTTTCCCCTTGCTATGATTTATTGGTTGATGATGATTAAATTTCTGTACACCCAAATATGCTTCCTCTGTTCCATTTTGCTAGTCCTTTTTGACTTGGTGGATGGGTGTGCGGGAATTGTGAATTTTCCTTTGATGAGAACTTTTCTGACTCCCCCTTTCCCCCAAAAAAAGGGTTAGCAGGAATGTTGGATTTCAATCATATGGTGTGTCTTAATTTTTTCCCCCTTGGGAATGTTGGGTTTTATTGATATTTTAAACTGCACTTTTTTTTTCGACTAAAACAAGCATTCATTTTGTTTCCTAAGCTGCTTCATCTCGTCGTAAATTATTGTTGCAAATACTAGGGCATCCCCGAGCAAGCTGAAGCTCCGCCTGTGGCCCGTGCTCCTGTAGTTGGGCAAACCACTAACCCTGCAGCGCAACCTCAACAGCCTGCACAAACGGCAGCTATTCCTACTAGTGGACCAAATGCAAATCCCTTAGATCTCTTTCCCCAGGTAAAATTGTTATGCGTTAGACATTTGATAAATTTGATGATAGGCAAATGAACCAGTGGCTTGACGGCCTTTAATTGATACAGGGCCTTCCCAACATGGGTGCAAGTGGTGCTGGGGCTGGCTCTCTTGATTTTTTACGGAACAGTCCACAGGTCTCTCTTTGTCTCGTATTTAGTTGTATATGGGCTTGTTAGCATTATTGTCATGTAAATACCTACCTAGAACTACACTCAGTTTGCAATTCTCTTTTCAGTTTCAAGCTTTGCGAGCAATGGTGCAAGCCAACCCACAAATATTGCAGGTTATTCTCTGGTCTCTTGTTTCCCATCTTCAATCTTCATGTGTGTTCTTCATTTTCTTTTCATCTTTTCTTTTTACCTTTCACCTTGCCTCAATGTCTCCATTTTTTATATTTTTGGCAGCCTATGCTTCAAGAGTTGGGGAAACAAAATCCTAATCTAATGAGACTTATTCAAGAGCATCAGGGTGACTTTCTTCGCCTGATCAATGAACCTGCTGAAGGTGGAGAGGGGTGAGTCTTGTTGTTTTTTGTTGCTCATTTCTTGAACTTATATAATGCATGTATATCAAGTGCTTATTTGACATCTCCTGTTGTAAAGAAACATTTTGGGGGAATTAGCTGAGGCGATGCCACAAGCTGTGCAAGTCACACCTGAGGAACGTGAAGCCATAGAACGGGTATGTCATCTTTTACATAAAGGCTGACTTGGATGTGTTCACTAGTCTCTGTAATCATGGATTATTTAGCTATCTTCCCTTCCTTGGCCTTTATCTGAGTTATGAAATATGCATCACATCTTTATTTTAGGTAATGGTTTTAGTCTTAGATGATTAATAAACTCAAATTGGTTGCATTGATCTTGTGTCTACAAATACAGTGATGTATATTTGGTAGTCTCCTTATTCCCATCTCTTGCAGCTTGAAGCAATGGGGTTTGACCGTGCAACTGTGCTCCAAGTGTTCTTTGCGTGCAACAAGAATGAGGAACTTGCAGCCAACTACCTTTTAGATCATATGCATGATTTTCAGGATTGAGTTGGTAGGGGAAGTACAATCTCATTTTCTCTTTCGTTCTTTGGGTCCATTCTCATTCATGTTCCCCCTCCCCTCCCCCAAAAACTATGCCGACTTTTTTCTTAATCACGTGATGTAAGTGTTTGGTGTAGAGACAAGGGATGTGAAGATGTTAACTTCCTTTATTCTTTTTCTTTTTATTTCCGAAGGACCCATTATTTATAACGTTATATACAAGTTTCTTTCTAAGCTTGTGTATTGTGCTTCACATTTTATGCTATTATAAGCACTTGCCACAAGGAGCTCCACCCAACTGTCAAGTTTTTCGATCAATACTCTTCCCTAAAATACCTTGTGCATGAATCTGGTAGCCCGTCAGAATGGTTAGAGTTGGCAGTGTAATCTCTAGAACCGTGGAAACAGTTTGAATAATATGCAGTGAAATTTTTGGTCGCAAAACATGTAAAATTTTACTATTTGCAAAACATGTTGGCCATGTATTACACCCATAGTGTATTCGTTCCCTCAAGGTAGTAGCGTCTCGCTTCATATAACGTAAATATATCTCAATATCAATACCTTAAACATAACCAATGATAATTTATATTTCATATTTGTTTAATTATTTTGGCCTCTATTAATTGACTCGGACTCGAGGATGGATGCATAGATCAAACCATCAACACACCAGAATATGCATGTAACATCTCACACTTGACCCTATCGTCAGATTTACATTATCGAAGCAACTCAAGTTACCTCATTACATAATCATAAAATTTAAATCATAATTATCATTCAAACAAATTTAACCATTATCAATCATACTAGCAATTATTCATTTGTAATGTTTAAGTTTGAAATTCATTATTACACGGAGTTAAGAGAAGTAAAATATAGAGTTAGAACTTAGAACCTAAACTCAACTATCAAGTTTCAATGTTGTGTCTCGAAAAAAGTCTCATTTTAATCTAGGTATTTTAGCTTCGAAGTTAATCTATCTCGAGACATTAGAAATTGTGTCTCAAGATCAATCTCCCATGTTTTCCTATTTTTGTTTCGATGTTTGAATGTCTCGAAACAAAGGGTTCTTGTCTTGAGACCTGGAGTAGGACAAAATCTATTTAGTTTCGATGTTCGTTTGTCTCGAGAGAAAGACCACTTGTTTTGTCTCGAGACCTAGGAACAATTTTCTTGAGCCTATACAAATATGTCTCGAGACCTAAGGCTCTTGAATGTAAAATTTAAATGAAATTTGATCTAACGGTCTCAAGATTCAATGAACAAATAGTCAAAATCTTATACTTTTAAGTGTTAAATACCTTAACCAAATGAACTTAAACCTACCTAAAACTTACCACAGAACATATTCATCCTATTAACCTATCTAAACATGTTTAAACATTACCAAATTATAACCTTCGATAGACCATTTCCAAACCAACCAATTTGCACATTCAAACTCACATAATCAAGCATTATTAACTTGTAATCAAGAGATGAAATTCAACCATAAAGATATTATAGGTCAAATTATCATAAGTACCAAATCATCATTAAGAGTAACAATCAAACCAACTTAGGTACATGCCACAAGACTTAAAATCCATATATACATACAAAAAGTATCGGGATGCCTTCTGAATTGAGTTGGAGAAATTAAAAATTTGAGCTCGAATCTATTGAAGCTTTTGTTCATGACTTGAGCACAAAACAAACAAAACTGTACGCTGAGCAATAAATTTCAATAGTGCTAACATGATATAAAACAACAATCAATTACAAGTAAAATAAACAAATACATTTAAAATGAAATTCAACAATTATTCAAAAAAAATGAAATTCAACCATAATCTAAATAATTTTTACATTCCTTGTCTCATGCTTTTATTATCTTGCTTTTTGCTTATTATCATTTCATATATCAACATTTGCTACATAGGCCCTCATGCATTTTATACATTATAAATAATATCAATAATGATAGTGGATTTACTCATAAAATGCCACTAACTTAGTTTATGGGATAAAGTGTATAATAGTGGATTTACTATAATATACACCCCAATTTTCCTTTGATCTGAACCGTGGTGATATACTGTGTCCGAATCCTTCGACAGATGGCACATTCTCCCTTTCTAGTGCTTATAACTTGGCAGCTCTGGGGTAGTACCAGGAGCGAGCTTTGGCTGGTGCATGTGAATTATTTGCTGTCTCACTAGCTTTGAAGGTAAATACCCACCCTCTTCAGTGATGGTTAATTGGCAATCGCCTCATCAAGGATAAAAGAAGCTCAATACTGATGGATCATCACTTGGCAATCATGGTAAGGTAGGGGCGGGGGCGATTATCAAAAATCATGCTAGTGGTTGGATTATAAAAAGTAATCAGCATATCCCCAAAGTTAGTAGCATGGAGGCTGAGTTGTGGCGCTGCACGATGGCCTCAAACTTGTTGATCTGAAAATCTCACACTTTGCAACGTTGATTGAGGATTACAGGATACTCCGTTCTTTTATCTTGAATACTAAAATCAAACATATTTCTAAGAGAAGGAATGTGGCAACTGGAAGGAGCAACTTTCTTGTTTATGACTCTGCAGTGTGGTGCGTTTAACTTATTTTTTGTTTCACGTTACAGTATCACTACAATATCTAATCTCATCGCTACCGCTGTTTTTACACTAACCATAAATAAACGCACCGTCCAATCAAATCCTTATAATTTTGTTATTACATGTAATGAACCCCTAATGGAATTTTGTCTCTTATTTTGGAAGAGACCTTCGACCCTACCATTGAGAGAATAATTATGTAATCTTTCTTTCTATCCAAGTTCCTTTTATTACAAAAAAAAAAAAAAGTAGTAGTGTCTTTAGTTTTTTCTAGTGTTACCATATATTCCTTGCTTGCCAACATTTCCCTCCCCTCTCCCATATAAAGGGATAAAATATGTCACAAATATTTATACATTTCGAAACTTAAGAATTTAATCTATATATTTTTATTTTATTTTTAAAATTTCAAAATTCATTTCTTTCATAGTATTCTACCCTTAAGGAAAATCAAATCCCGTTGCTTCTTTAAAAGAGACGTGTCCTAAATCGCTAGACGATGGCGGCATACTTATTTGATCGTGACCGTATTATGCTCATAATATGAGCAATTTTTTAAAATTATCAATATAAAGGAATGATTAGAGCCGAAATTTTTTTCATCTTTTATGATTTTTCATTTTTGATTCACGATTTATACTCAATAAATCATTTTTAATTGTCACTTTATTTGATATATAAATAAATTAGATAAATTCAATCTATTATATAAATATTATAATTATTAGAAAAAAACAAATATTATAAAAAGAAACTAAATTATAAGTCATCCGTTAACATTATTAATATTTTTGGGTATATTTATTGCTATGACATTTTTTAAACAAAAAAGCTCACTTCGTACTTAGAATTAAGCATAGTCTCTCCTCAATTCATAAGTAGAAGAATAATATGTTTCGGTGTACTTGAATTCACGTATTCCTACATCAACAATAATGTGCATATCAATTAAACTAAAACTTTGCAATTATTTTAAATTTAATAAAAAATAAAAATATTAACAATTTAACCAAGAATTTAAAATTTTAAACAAATAAAAAAACTAAATTTAATGAAATAAAAGTACAGGATCAAGGACTCATAATTTTCTTAATTTTCATGAAATAAAAAAAAATAAAATGTTAACAATTTAACAAAAAATTTGATCTAAATTCCTAATTTTCGAAAAGCGGAGTCGTGGAACATTTTAACATATTTAAATAGGATCGGCGGATTTTTGACAAACGGAGTGAAAGATCGAAATTGGCAGAAGATGAAGGTTTCCGTCAAAACTCTCAAAGGCACTCATTTCGATATCGAAGTCAAACTAGAAGATGTGGTTCGCTTCTCTCTCTCCCTCTTTTCCCAGGGATTTTACGTTTCTTGACTAGGGTTTTCCGTTTTCCCCTATATTTGAACATTAATTCGCGTTCATCTAGGACTGTATTAGTTGGACTTCTTATGCACGTAGTTGAATTACCATGCCTGACATGTAAAATCGGAGATCGTGAATGATTTGTTCAATTTTAGTGTCTAATTCATTGAATATGTTTTTTTAGCTTGTGAATAGTCTAGCCACTTCGATTAAGTTTTTAGTGGACTGATACTCGTGTAGCTTGAACGGCGGTATCATTTTCTTCTGGCGACAATTAGCAATTAAGTACTTCTTCCTACGTAATGCTTTTTACTAGTTCATTGAAATTAGTGAGTAATACTTTGATTTGTGGGCTTCATTTTTGTATTAATATTTCATTAACTTGTATCATTGAATATTAATGCATAGATTGCCATGTAATTGCTAGTTGTAGTGTGCTAGATTTAGGTTTGAACCGGGGTATACACAAGCTTTGAACATTGAAATATGCTAATATCTCTTATTTTGCAACGTTCTTTCACTTTTTTTTTAAAATTAGTGTGGCTATAAACACCGGATTAAATGTACAGAGGCTTCTTTAAATAGATATTCTATAACCAAGGATCAAGTTCTGCATTCTATGGTTACATCTAACCAAGGGTTGTGTTTTTTAATGATGTGGATTTCCTAACTATATAAATAAGCTATTATTATTTTTATTGTTTTCTGCTACTTTTATGCTTTTAAGGTTTATATATACATAAATTTGCATATATATATTGTCACGTCCCTAGACCTTGAATCTTGGAGCGTGCGGCCTTAGACGCTTCTTTGATCGCACAGCGCCGAAGTAAGCCTGATTTCCACGATGAGGATTCACCAAGAGAATACCTCTAAGGCACCAAATTTGTATAGCGGAAGCGACTTGCCAAAAGAAGGCTTAAAAGACAACTGAAAGGCCACAAGAACAAGAACACCAAGTGTTTGAGTAAATGCTCTCTATTGTATTCACAAAGAAACAATACAAGAATGAGTATTTTGGAGTGTGTTTACAAATGAGGGGAGGCTCCCTATTTATAGTTGAGCTCCCCCACAATAGACGGTCAAGATCGAATTACATCGACGGATGAGATTGGCCTATCCCTTAAATTATGGGATTTACAAGATTAAATTCAAATTAAATCCTATCTAATCCTAAAGATATGATTCTATCTTATCTTCTAGGATTAGTTCCCATTTCTGCCAAGATGCCTCAAGTTGACAAAGCTTCATCATTGGGCCACCCAGGTTTTAGTCTGATAGGCTTGACCCACAGCTCTCTAAATCGGGCCAGCTCAAGTGGGCTAAATGATCCCAATGTCAATGATAGACCTCCATGGGACTCATTGTGTGCGATGGTCACGGGCTGCGAACTTTGGCCCGTGACAATATATATATGCACAGACATGAAATTCTTAGGATAAAATGCATTCTGCCTTCTGCCTTTACATTACTTTGTCACTTGGTATTATACAATTCCGCTGCTAATGCTTGTCAATTCTTTCAGGTTGCAGATGTAAAAAAGAACATAGAAACTGTTCAAGGGGCAGATGTTTATCCTGCTGCACAACAAATGCTTATCTTTAAGGGAAAAGTTCTTAAAGATGACACGACACTGGCTGAAAACAGTGTCACTGAAAATAGCTTTATTGTGATTATGTTGACAAAGGTGAGATTGGTTACAATATCCTGATTTTTATGTTTGTATTCTTTCATCTAACTTGTTCTAACTTTTCTGACCAAAGATGCTGACTTTGTCCTAATAAATGCCTAACTGATATAATTATTTTTCACATTGCTGTTGAACTTGACAGTTATCTTAGATTTAACTTATGATGGAGTGTTGTATCATTTTATTTTTCTTTTGAAATCTGGTTGTTGCTTTCCTTTAGGTGCATCTTATAAATCAATTTGTTGCTAAACTAGAAAATTTTCTATGCACTACTTTTCGACCTTTTACTTGTATTTGTATCTGAATTTATTTTTCATGACTGTCATTTTCATACTATTAGTGTCCTTTTTGCTTTAATAAACTAGAATAAGGGTGCATCTGGTGAGGGTTCAACTGCTTCAACAGCTCCTACAAAGAAAGTAAGATTATAATTTTGTTACCTCTCTTACTGCTACTTGCATGCATAATTGCTTGTAAGCAGTGATTGTCATTGTACCTTTTTAGCTACATTTCTAAAGACATTTGCAATTGATATAACATGAAAAGCGTTGGGGTTCTGTTTTTTCCGTGATGGTAGGTGTTCTTTACTTCAATGCTATGAACTAGAACTTGAAGTGATAGTCAAGCATCTTTAGCAAATATTATTTGTATACTGGTAGATCATCAAAAAAGTTATAGGTAGCAAATAGAATGCTTTTAAGATTTTGGGTTTTTAGATATAACCCAGGTTTGAGTTGTTTTTAGTCCAACTGCTAGCTATGTCACACTATTGAGCTACAAACATAATGCATAATTTGGAGTTTGAGTTGGTGTTGTTACCAAATTCAACTGTCTTAAAAGTTTGAGTTAGTTACATAATGTCTGTTTTCCCCCCACTATACAATCTTTAGGGTATGTTGCTTCTGAAAACCATGCTTGTTTGCAAAGATTATTGTTGAGTGAGTAGTGATTTTAGATTCTTTGTAGACTCCTGAGGCAAGTAGTCTGCCAACAGCTACAGTACCAGCTTCGACTGCACCTGTTGTGACGTCTGCTGCGTAAGTCCCGCTATTCAACACTTTTGGTCAGATACAGCACCTTTGCAATTGATTAATTGCTTATTAATTTCTTCTTCAGGGCTGCACCTGCCACTGAATCTGCTCCTGTTGCTTCAAGTACTCCTCTGTGAGTAACTTATTCTTGATAGCAACTTTCATGCTTCTTATTTGAAGGACAGAAGCTTGCATTTGATTTAATCGAATTGCTTTTAGTAGGAGAGATCTTGGTTTTTTCCTCATTGTCCTTTGCATGCTTGTAATATCTTGAATGATGTCTTTGGAAACAGGTCAGATTCTGATGTTTATGGCCAAGCAGCATCTAATCTGGTTGCTGGGAGTAACTTAGAGGGAACAATCCAACAAATTCTTGACATGGGTGGAGGGACCTGGGACAGGGACACTGTTGTCCGCGCTCTTCGTGCTGCTTATAATAACCCAGAGAGAGCTGTTGAATATTTGTATTCTGTAAGTACCTTCCTTGTATCTTGAAGAATATGTGCTTTCTTCTGTGCTTCTAGTTGCCATTGTTTTATTATTCTCCTTAATGTAGATGTGGAAATAACCTAGTTAGCCAAGCTCATCCTGAAAGGTTTTCTTGCAATGATGATTATGCCATTTTCGTCATTTATAATTTGATGTAATTCTATTTGAAACTTGGGTTTCTCCTCACTATGATTTATTGGTCAATGATGATTAAATTTCTGTACACCTAAAATATGCTTCCTCTGTTCCATTTGCTAGTTGTTTTAACTTTTTGACTCCCCCTCTCCCTCACACCCCCCCTCAAAAAAATAAATAAATTTGTAAACAGAAATGTTGGATTCGATCATATGGTGTGCCTTAATTTTTTTTCCCCTTGGGAATGGTGGGTTTTGATGATATTTTATAGTGCACCATTTTCTTTTCTTCTTTTTAATTTTCAAATAAAACAAGCATTCATTTGTTTCCTAAGCTGCTTCTCATCTCGTCATAAATTATTGTTGCAAATACTAGGGCATCCCTGAGCAAGCTGAAGCTCCACCTGTGGCCCATGCTCCTGTAGTTGGGCAAACCACAAACCCTGCAGCACAACCTCAACAGCCTGCACAAACGGCAGCTATTCCTACAAGTGGACCCAATGCAAATCCATTAGACCTCTTTCCCCAGGTAAAATTGTCATGTGATAGACATTTGATAAATTTGATGATGGGCAAATGAACCAGTGACTTGATGGCCTTTTATTGATACAGGGCCTTCCAAACATGGGTGCAAGTGGTGCTGGGGCTGGCTCTCTTGATTTTTTACGGAACAGTCCACAGGTCTCTCTCTTTCTCATTTGGTTGTATATGGGCTTGTTAGCATGACTGTCATGTAAATACCTACCTAGAACTACACTCAGTTTGCAATTCTCTTTTCAGTTTCAAGCTTTGAGAGCGATGGTGCAAGCCAACCCACAAATATTGCAGGTTATTCTCTGGTCCCTTGTTTCCCCTCTTCAATCTTCATGCGTGTGTTTCATTTGCGTTTCTTTTTTTTTTTCCTTTTCACCTTTCCTCAATGTCTCCCTTTTTTATAATTTTGGCAGCCCATGCTTCAAGAGTTGGGGAAACAAAATCCTAATCTAATGAGACTTATTCAAGAACATCAGGGTGACTTTCTTCGCCTGATCAATGAACCTGCTGAAGGTGGAGAGGGGTGAGTCTTGTTGTTTTTAGTGTCTCATTTCTTGGACTTATATAGTGCATGTATATCAAGTGCTTATTTGACATCTCCTGTTGTAAAGAAACATTTTGGGGGAATTAGCTGAGGCGATGCCACAAGCTGTGCAAGTCACACCTGAGGAACGTGAAGCCATAGAACGGGTATGTCATCTTTTACATAAAGGCTGACTTGGATGTGTTCACCATTCTCTGTAATCATGGATTATTTAGCTATCTTCCCCACTGCTTCTGGAAATGCCTTCATTTCCTTGGCCTTTATCTGGGTGGTGAAATACGCATCACATCTTTATTTTAGGTGATGGTTTTAGTTTTAGATGATTAATAAACTCGAATTGGTTGCATTGATCTTGTGCCTACAAATACAATGATGTATATTTGGTAGTCTCCTTATTCCCATCTCTTGCAGCTTGAAGCAATGGGGTTTGACCGTGCAACTGTGCTCCAAGTGTTCTTTGCGTGCAACAAGAATGAGGAACTTGCAGCCAACTACCTTTTAGATCATATGCATGATTTTCAGGATTGAGTTGGTAGGGGAAGTACAACATCATTTTCTCTTTGGTTCTTTGGGTCCATTGTCATTCATGTTCCCCCTCCCCTCCCCCCAAAACTCTACCGACTTTTTTATGAATCAAGTGATGTAAGTGTTTGGTGTAGAGACAAGGAATGTGAAGATGTTAATTTTTTTCTTTTTATTTCAGGACCCATTATTTATAACGTTATATACAAGTTTCTTTATTAGCTTGCATGTATTGTACTTTACATTTTATGCTTTTATAAGCACTTGGGACGAGGAGCTCCACCCAACTTTCAAGTTCTTCGATCAATACTCTTAAGGTCTAGACTTGGAAAAGACTAAGGCATTATGACACAGCCAAATTTTCCATAAGGCGAAGGTAAAAACAATGGACTAAGGAATCATCGGGTGGTGAACTCACACTTTTGATGTGAGATTTTCTTGGGCTCATTCCTCCCAATTACTCCGTCGAGGTCTAACTCGAAAGTGAAAATGAACGGAATTCCATAATTGCTGGACAATGACATTCCCAGAATAAATGGGCAATAGATTCATGTTCAACATTGCAAACAGGATAGAGATCCACTAGGTTCATACGACGGATCACAAAAGATCGGGTTGGGGGAGCTTTCCACCTACATTTCCAAAGGAAGAACTTTTTTTTTTTTTGGTGAATTCAAAGGAAGAACTTTAACTTTGGAGGAAGATGAGCTTTCCAAATCAAATTCCAAAGAGTTAGCTGACTACCGGGGGAAGTGTCAATAGAGGCATTACTAAATGCTAGGATGAAAAACCTTTACGATCCCAGCTATTGCAGACTTGCTCGAAAACCAAGACTCCTCCAATGGCCACAGAGGGCCTTGTACAAGATTGCGGAGAGGGCCTAGTCTTGACCAATTATCACTAAAAAATTTCATAGTTCTACCATCCTTAATAACCCATCTCATCCCTAACTCAATGAAGTGAATAATCTTCCTCAAAGAGGACCAACTCGGGGATGTATTCCGTACAAGGTGTGGATGACAGGGGTCAATGATGTATTTTGATATAAGGATTCTAGCCCAAAGGCTATCCTTCTCCCGGATTAGTCTCCAACCAAGCTTTACTACCGAAGTTTGATTTTTAATTCTCGCTTTCGATATACCCAAACCTCCATAGGCTTTAGGTTGTACTACCAAATCCCACTTTAGAAGTTGTCAATGATTTGTGTGATCATAACTTCCCCAAAGAAAGTTCCTTTTGATTCGATCTAGCTGACTATGAATACTGGAGGGGGAGTAAACAACACTGCATGTAATAGTTCTGGATGGAGGCTATTGTTCATTGCATAAGAACCAACCTTCCAGCAGGGGATAGAAAATTTGGCTTTCCAATAGCTCAGCTTGTTCTGGATTTTATCAACAATAAAATGATAGTCATGTTTAGTGACTCTCTTCGTGTGCATAGAGAACCCAAGATATTTCCCTAAATCCGAAGTTTCCCTAATTTCTAAAATATTGGATATGCTTGCCTTTCGAGAGTTCGCACATTTATGGGAAAATACCACCAGCAATTTCTTAAAGTTTATAGTTTATCCAGATTCTGCCATGAACAGCTGAAGGATCCTTTAGATAGAGGACACCGATGTAGCATCATTTTTTGCAAACAAAATGATACCATAAGTATGTTCATTTTCAGCATAAATATTTTATGGTTCTTATTTTGTGTGCGAACTGTTATGATTTTTAAGAACTATGTTCTTAAAACCAAGTTTTAAGAGAAAGTTTTCTACGAACTCTGTTTTTAAGACTCAGTTTTCAAGACACGTTTCTAAGTTATGTTTTCAACTATGTTTTATGCATACTCTTAAACGAGCCAATGTTTTAAAGTATGCTTTTTTAAAGTACGGTTTTATAAACGGTGTTTTATGAGCTTTTGTGCGAGCTCTTTGTGATAAGATTATGCTTCTTTGCGAGCCTAGCTCCTTATGCAAGCTCTCTCTGATAAGTCTTTGTGTGCTTTTAAGCGAGCCTTATGTCGGATGTATTAGTATAGTAAAGGATTTTAAGTACTCACCCTCTATTTCTGTGATTTCGAGTGTTGAGACCCTGAGACATGTGGAGTGATAAGGAAATGTCAACCTATGCTCCGTTCATTGGGACATGTTGGTGTATAGGAGAGTGTATTGCTTCGCATTGCACTTATGGGACATGTTATAAGGACTCTTTGAATTATTCTTAGGCATTATAAGGAGATTCGCATATCCAACAAGACTAATAAGATAAATGTGATAAGTGTGAGAACATATTTTATGTTTCTCAGCCATTCTGATAAGACAAGTATGTGAGCATGTTTCATGCTATGTACGTTTTGTTTTTCGAACAAGCACAAACTAAGTTTTTAAGTTTGATTTTTCAATAAGCACATGTGAAGCTGCTTTTTACAAACTTATGTTTTCTAATAAGTAGGATTTGCGAATTGAGTCTCGCAACTTTCTTCGTGAATCTAGCATGCGAAACGATTTTTAGACGAAATCTTCTTTCTGTTTTAAAATCTTATTTTAAGCATACTTCGCTGATCTCTAATTATTCACTTAGTTTGCAATGAACTCACTCATTCCTCTCTTATTTCGTAGGTAAGTAGGTCGCGATTGACAGTAGCGAGGTAGATGACTTAGCGAGACTCATACTTGAATAGATATTAGCA
The DNA here is from genome assembly GCA_005610355.1 of Gossypioides kirkii. Lineage (NCBI taxonomy): Eukaryota > Viridiplantae > Streptophyta > Magnoliopsida > Malvales > Malvaceae > Gossypioides > Gossypioides kirkii. The sequence continues at coordinate 5,204,689 of CP032255.1, forward strand.
AATCTGAGAAAATAGGCGATGGGGTTTATTTTATATTATTTATGTAGGTTTAAAATTACCATAAGTTGACTTTGTTTGAAATAATTTCTCTTAAAGTCTAAGTTTATTTTGTTTTTGCAAACCTTGTTTTAGAATATTTTATTGCCTGTTATTTGAAATAAAGATTGATGTTTATTCATGCATGAATGTTACGTGTATTTCCTTGACTATAATATATAAGTTTGATTTGTTGTCAAGTATGGTTTTACTGCGACCTCAAAAATTACATGCGTACCCTAACTTAATGAACCCATATTTGTCTGTGAACCCATGCACTTATACGAACCCTACTAAAGTATGAGAACCTTGCATGTATGTTTCCTAATTTGCGAAGTCTATTTATTTGTAGAACTATATTGCATGTTGTAAACTTAAGTACTATGCAAACTGTTGATATTTAGCGAACCTATGATTTTGATGCGAACTCATATCTTGTATGTGTTGCGAACTCATGATAAATGTTGCTATGCGAACTTATGTCTATGAACTCTTAAGTCTTGTTATTATTAGGCATGCAAACCTTTCCTTTGTTGTATGTAAGCTCGCATATTTTACATTCTGTATTTGAACTATTTCTACTACTATGTTATTATTTAGCACAATATTTGTTGTTCATAAGTGGTGTGTTAGAGGTTAGGTTGGGAGTTAACAGTGAGTCACTTCAGTGGCTAATGTGGCACATCGGATTGGGGTCAAATTTACTCGATTGAGTTTGGGGTTCAAATTTACTCGATCGGGTTTGAGGTGTTTCATTGGTTAGTTCCTTTACTTTTTAGATTTCAAAATTCACTTAATTCCAATTATTAACATTGTTAAACCTAAATTTTAAAATAGGGACAAATCTCAAATTATACATAAACTTTAATTAAATGTGTAATTGTATACATAAATTTTAATTTGGTGCAATTATACACATAAAGTTCTAATTGTGGTTCAAATTTATACTTGAAACTTTAATTTTGATTCAATCATACAAATTTAAAAGGAATAAATATATCAATTTAATTTTATATTGGATAAATATAATTATTTATGTATGAAATATATAAACATAAAATGATGTTATATCAATAATTGTGTTAAAAATTTACAAGAATTGGTTCAAATCAAAATTTCATATATAAAATTGCACAAAATTAAATTTTATGTACACAATTATATATATTAAACCATAGTTTATGTATAGTTTTGGGATTTATCCTTTAAAATATGAAAAAAAGAAGAAGCTAAATTTCATAAAATAAAGGTACAGGGTCTAAATTCTCAATTTTCGGAAAGTATAAGGACTTGTGGCACATTTTAACCTATATAAATAGGATCGGCGGATTTAGACAAACGGAGTAAAAGATCGAAATTGGCAGAAGATGAAGGTTTCCGTCAAAACTCTCAAAGGCACTCACTTCGATATCGAAGTCAAACCCGAAGATGCGGTTCGCTTCTCTCTCCCTCTTTTTTCAGGGATTTTACGTTTCTTGACTAGGGTTTCGGTTTTTCCCTGTTTTTGAATATTAATTCGCGTTCATCTAGGACTGTATTAGTTGAACTTATTATGCACGTAGTTGAATTACCATGCCTGGCATGTGAAATCGGAGATCGTGAATGATTTGTTCAATTTTAGTGTCTAATTCATTGAATATGTTTTTTTAGCTTGTGAATAGTCTAGCCACTTCGATTAAGTTTTAGTGGACTGATACTCGTGTAGCTTGAACGGCGGTATCATTTTCTTCTGGCGACAATTAGCAATTAAGTACTTCTTCTTACGTAATGCTTTTTACTAGTTCATTGAAATTAGTGAATAATACTTTGATTTGTGGGCTTCATTTTTGTATTAGTATTTCATTAACTTGTATCATTGAATATTGATGCATAGATTGCCATGTAATTGCTAGTTGTAGTATGCTAGATTTAGGTTTGAACTTGAGTATACACAAGCTTTGAACATTGCCATAAGCATCTCATATTTTGCAATGCTCTTTCACTTCTTTTTAATTAGTGTGGTTATGAACACTGGATTAAATGTAGAGAGGCTTCTTTTAATAGATCTTCTATAACCAAGGATCAAGTTTTGCATTCTATGGTTACATCTAATCAAGGGTTGTGTTTTTTAATGATGTGGATTTCCTAACTATATAAATAAGCTATTGTTATTTTTATTGTTTTTTTTGCTACTTTTTATGCTTTTAAGGTTTATATATACATATATATACTGACGTGGAAGTCTTGGGATAAAATGCATTCTGCCTTTTACATTACTTTGTCACTTGGTATTATACAATTCCTTTGCTAATGCTTGTCACTTCTTTCAGGTTGCAGATGTAAAAAAGAACATAGAAACTGTTCAAGGGACAGATGTTTATCCAGCTGCACAACAAATGCTTATCTTTAAGGGAAAAGTTCTTAAAGATGACACGACACTGGCTGAAAACAATGTCACTGAAAATAGCTTTATTGTGATCATGTTGACAAAGGTGAGATTGGTTACAATATCCTGACTTTTATGTTTGTAATTTTTCATCTAACTTGTTCTAACTTTTCTGACCAAAGTATGCTGACTTTGTGCTAATAAATGCCTAACTGACATCATTATTTTTCACACTGCTGTTGAACTTGAAAGTTAACTTTGTTATAACTTATGACGGAGTATCATTATATTTTTCTTTTGAAATCTGGTTGTTGCTTTCCATTAGGTAAATCTTATAAATCAATTTGTTGCTAAACTAGAAAATTTTCTTTGTGCTACTTTTCTACCGTTTACCTACTTGTATTTGTAGCTGAATTTATTTTTCATGACTGTCATTTTCATACTAATAGTGTCCTTTTTGCTTAAATAAACTAGAATAAGGGTGCATCTGGTGAGGGTTCAACTGCTTCAACAGCTCCTACAAAGAAAGTAAGATTGTTGTTACCTCTCTTACTGCTACTTGCATGCATAATTGCTCATAAGCAGTGATTGTCACTGTACCTTTTTAGCCACATTTCTTAAGACATTTTGCAATAGATATGACATGAAAAGCGTTGGGATTCTGTTTTTGCCATGATGGTAGATGTTCTTTACTTCAATGCTATGAACTAGAACTTGAAGTGATAGTCAAGCATCTTGAACAAATATAATTTGTAAACGAGTAGATCATCAAAAAAGTTATAGGTAGCAAATAGAATGCTTTTAAGATTTTGGGTTTTTAGATATGGCCCAGGTTTTAGTTGTTTTGGTGTCCATGTGCTTGTTATCTTACACTTTTGAGCTATAAACATAATGCATAATTTGGAGTTTGAGTTGGTGTTATTACCACATTCAACCGCCTTAAATGTTTATGAGTTAGTTACATGATCTCTTATCCATGTTTCTCAATTTCACAATTGTTTTCCCTTTCTCCTTTCCATTAGCATATCAATATGAAAGATAACAATTTAGCTTGAGCTATTAACTCTCACAATCATTATGCAAATTTTGATTTGATCTTCAAATTTCTTTTTGAGTATGAATATAAATGTCTGTTCCCCTCCCCCCCCCTCCCAACACACTATACAATCTTTAGGTTATATTGCTTCTGAAAATTGTGCTTGTATGCAAAGATTATTGTTGAGTGAGTAGTGATTTTGGATTCTTTGCAGGCTCCTGAGGCAAGTAGTCCGGCAACAGCTCCAGCACCAGCACCAGCACCAGCACCAGCACCAGCACGAGCACCAGCTTCTACTGCACCTGTTGCATCGTCAGCTATGTAAGTGCCGCTATTCTACACTTTTGGTCAGATACAGCACCTTTGCAATTGATTAATTGCTTATTAATTTTTTATCAGGGCTGCACCTGCCACTGAATCAGCTCCTGTTGCTTCAAGTACTCCTCTGTGAGTAACTTATTCTTGATAGTAAATTTCATACTTGTTATTTGAAGGACAGAAGCTTGCTTTTAATTTAATCGAATTGCTTTTAGTAGGAGAGATCTTGAGTTTTTCCTTGTTTTCCTTTAAATACTTGTAATATCTTGAATAATGTCTTTGGAAACAGGTCAGATTCTGATGTTTATGGCCAAGCAGCATCTAACCTGGTTGCGGGGAGTAACTTAGAGGGAACAATCCAACAAATTCTTGATATGGGTGGAGGGACCTGGGACAGGGACACTGTAGTCCGCGCCCTTCGTGCTGCTTATAATAACCCAGAGAGAGCTGTTGAATATTTGTATTCTGTAAGTACCTTCCTTGTGTCTTGAAGAATATGTGCTTTCCTGTGTGCTTCTAGTTGCTGTTGTTTTATTGTTCTCCTTAATGTAGATGTGGAAATAGCCTAATAAGCTGAGCTCATCCTGAGAGGTTTTCTTGGAATGATGATTATGCCATTTTGTCATTTTTAATTTGATGTAATTCCATTTGAAACATGGCCTTCTCCTTGCTATGATTTATTGGTCGATGATGATTAAATTTCTGTACACCCAAAATATGCCTCCTCTGTTCCATTTTGCTGGTCCTTTTTGACTTGGTGGATAAGTATGTGGGAATTATGAATTTTCCTTTGATAATAACTTTTTTTACGTCACCCCATGACCCCCCCCCCCAAAAAAAAAAAAGCAATGTGAACAGGAATGTTGGATTTCTATTTCTGTCAAACGCGTGTCTTAATTTCTTTCCCTTGGGAATGGTGGGTTTTAATGATATTATATACTTCACCCTTATCTTTCTTTTTTTTCTTTTTTTAAACTAGAATAAGCATGCATTTTGTTTCCTAAGCTGCTTCTTTTCATCGTGTCATAAATTATTGTTGCAAATGCTAGGGCATTCCCGAGCAAGCTGAAGCTCCACCTGTGGCCCGTGCACCTGTAGGTGGGCAAACCACTAACCCTGCAGCACAAGCTCAACAGCCTGCACAAACGGCAGCTATTCCTACAACTGGACCAAATGCAAATCCTTTAGACCTCTTTCCCCAGGTAAAATTGTCATGCGGTAGACATTTGATAAATTTGATGATGGGCAAATGAACCAGTGACTTGGTGGCCTTTTATTGATACAGGGCCTTCCCAACATGGGTGCAAGTGGTGCTGGGGCTGGCACTCTTGATTTTTTACGGAACAGTCCACAGGTCTCTCTCTTTCTCTTTTGGTTGTATATGGGCTTGTTAGCATGCTGTCATGTAAATACCTACCTAGAACTACACTCAGTTTGCATTTCTCTTTTCAGTTTCAAGCTTTGCGAGCAATGGTGCAAGCCAACCCACAAATATTGCAGGTTATTCTCGGGTCCCTTGTTTCCCCTCTTTAATCTTCATGCGTGTGTTTCATTTTCTTTTCTTTTCCTTTCACCTTTCCTCAATGTCTCCCTTTTTTATAATTTTGGCAGCCCATGCTTCAAGAATTGGGGAAACAAAATCCTAATCTAATGAGACTTATTCAAGAGCATCAGGGTGACTTTCATCGCTTGATCAATGAACCTGCTGAAGGTGGAGAGGGGTGAGTCTTGTTGTTTTCAGTTGCTCATTTCTTGAACTTATATAATGCATGTATATCAAGTGCTTATTTGACATCTATTGTAAAGAAACATTTTGGGGCAATTAGCTGAGGCGATGCCACAAGCTGTGCAAGTCACACCTGAGGAACGTGAAGCCATAGAACGGGTATGTCATCTTTTACATAAAGGCTGACATGGATGTGTTCACCATTCTCTGTAATCATGGATTATTTAGCTATCTTCCCCACTGCCTCTGGAAATGCCTTCATTTCCTTGGCCTTTATCTGAGTTATGAAATATGCATCACCTCTTTATTTTAGGTGATGGTTTTAGTTTTAGATGATTAATAAACTCAAATTGGTTGCATTGATCTTGTGCCTACAAATACAATGATGTATATTTGGTAGTCTCCTTATTCCCATCTCTTGCAGCTTGAAGCAATGGGGTTTGACCGTGCAACTGTGCTCCAAGTGTTCTTTGCGTGCAACAAGAATGAGGAACTTGCAGCCAACTACCTTTTAGATCATATGCATGATTTTCAGGATTGAGTTGGTAGGGGAAGTACAACATCATTTTCTCTTTGGTTCTTTGGGTCCATTATCATTCATGTTCCCCCTCCCCTCCCCTCCCCCCCCCCCAAACTCTACCGACTTTATTCTTAATCAAGTGATGTAAGTGTTTGGTGTAGAGACAAGGGATGTGAAGATGTTAACTTCCTTTCTTTTTCTTTTTTTCTTTTTCTTTTTTTCCGAAGGATGCATTATTTATAACGTTATATAAGTATCTTTCTAATCTTGTGTGTGTTGTACTTCACATTTTATGCTATTATCACTACTCTTCCCAGAGAGGAAGCCTTTTGAAATACCTCGTGCATGAATTTGATAGCCCGTCAGAATGGTTAGAGTTGGCAGTGTAAACTCTAGAACCGTGGAACCAGTTTGATTAATATGCTGTGGAATTTTTGTCGCAAAACATGTAAAATTTTGCTATTTGAAGAACTTGTTGGCCATTTGCACTACTCTAAGATGTGGCAAAATGTACATGAGTTAACTAAATCAAAATTTTTTTATCTTAAAAACATAAAAATTACAAGAAAATAATTTAATTAATTAGAAAATATAAAAATTACAAGAAAAGAATTTAATTGCTGTAATCAATTGTTGATTAAAAGCTTGAACCCCTTGCGGTCTGGTTGGGTAGGATGAGTTTTCTCTTTCTCCCCACCGAAATGCGCACATGTATATATATTATGACCAGTTAGCTCCATTTCAGTTTGTTTGAATCACTTTTTGAGTTCAATCTCACTGATGAGGTGTTTGGATAATTCCTCCAGTTGCCTAGTGGACTGATTCTCACTGTGCTGCACCTCCCGTTGCTCACCGGTGGTTTTTGCTTTAGTGCACTCAACGCGGCCCCCTTTTTTTTTTTTTTTTCCAATTTTACCCATGGCCATTTCTATTTTTTTAACCTTTTTTTTCTTTTAATGTCTAAAGTTGAAAAGCCCAAGCAATTTTATCTCTAAATTAGGTTGGATAAATACTTATATTATAATAAATTAATAAATATTATAATTTATAGGACAATAAGTAAATAACAATTGAGGTGCTTTAATATTATAACTGTCATTTAAATTAGTACAGATATTATAATTTATAGGATAATAAATAAAATATAAGAATATACCAGTTAATATTTTATTAAATAAATTTATAAAATCACATATTTTTAATAATTTCATAAAAGTAAAATAATTTAAATTTTTTTATTATATATCATTTTTAATCTAATCTCCTTAACAGTTATTTTTTATTCTCACCTCATCACTACAATCGCGTTTAAATCCAAACACACATCTCACCGTTGTTTCTAATCTTACTGATATAGTACCTAATCTCATCGTTACAGTAACTAATTTCACTGTCATCATTATTTTTAATTTTATTATAGATAAACACACCCCCATCCAAACTAAAACTTAGTTAATTAAGTAATTAACCTCAGTTTAGTATATATATATAATACTAAATTTATTTAATCTAATGATAATGCTTATGCCGTCCACTTCTTAATGTTTAGACATGGTATATTTGCTATTTTGAACCTTAGGTTATTTGCAATTTAAGTCCTCAAACCATTTTTGAATTAAAAATCTATAGTTATTAGACTTTACGATTTAGTCCCTGGACCTAAATTAAGCTCTAATTCGGCTAAATTACTTGTCCAAAATTCAATCCACCTATATGATAACTCCGTAAATATTTTTAATATTTACAGGCTCGATTTACGAAAATGAGATCTCAAAATCATATTTTTCGACACCATTGAAAACTGAATCATTACAAATTTATTTAATTTCTAATTTATTGATATGAGCATGCTTTTTTGTTTAATGATTTTATATTATGAGATTGATTTATGTTTAACACCACTATACTTTATATGCTCAGCGTACAATTTGTTTGTACCATGCATAAATATTGGGAGAACGCGCAAATAGTAGTTCTTGTAGTCATGACATCTGAGCTCTTGAGTCTCCGCTACATTCATTGAACTTTCGTAATTCCTTTCTTTGGTGTTGGTTTATGGGCATTCACCTATGTCCCTTTCACATATCTTATACTTACATCTTTAAGGTTTTGATACGTTTGGTATATTTGACATGGAATGGAATATCTTGGTTTGTTTTGGTTCCTTTGGATTTGGAATGTTAATTCTATATGGTGAATGAATGGTTTTTAGCTTATATTTTACTTGCCTAGCCAAATAATAATTTATTATGTTAGATGACTTGCAATTGTATGTTTTAGTCTTGTTTGGGCATGTTAAACATGTTGGAATTGGTTTGGTCGCATGTTGCATGTGTTTGGGTACCTCTAGGGGTTAAATTACATGACTTGCTTTGAGATTTCAAGTACATGTCTTGAAACCTCAAGAACAAAAATAAAGTTTCATCCATCTCTAGGTGCATGCCATGAGACATAACACTCTGGTTTCAAGACATGAGACCTTAAGTTTCGAGACATAAAACATCGAAGTTAATTTAACGGATATCTAGTCCAAGAACTTGAGATATGGTTTCATTGTCTCGAGATCTCAAACTTCGATGCTAAAATTCTAAAATAGGGGAGGCATGTCTTGAGCCATGACTTCATTGTCCTGCATTTTACTAGTTTGACTTAAGATCCGTAACTTGGCTCCATGTTTGACTTTTTTTACCTAAGATTGTTGTGTACAGATCCAATTGACTTCATTTATGTGCTTTTAACACTCTTATTCTCCATTGACTTTGCCACACTTGCTCTATTTTTAGCTTCAATGGTTGTTTTCAATCGTCCTGATTGGCCTCTTGCACCCAATCGACTTCGGGGTCGAGTGTAAGTTGTTACAATGTAGATATATGTGCATTTTCTTGTAAGTTTTTTTTAATAAGGGATAGAAGTAAGAGTTGTTCAACTATCGAATTTGATATTAATATTAATTGAACAATTGAACATAAATCTTTTGCTTGCGTCACGATTTGACCCCTAAATTATATTTGCTTTTCTACTTTTATCCTTGAACTATTATTTTCATCTCAATAACCACAATAAAAATTAAAGCTACTAATAAGAACATGAAACATGACAAATTCTTATCAGACACGTATGATTTTTGAAGTAAAGTAAGCTCAAACCATTACTTATACTTAATTTTTTTTTACCAATTTGCTTTTAATTCAATCAAATTAATGAAAAATATTAAAATAAAAAATAAAAATATGTCATAGGTCTCTGTACTATTTACAAATTTGAAATTTAGTACCTACACTTTTATTTTAGGAACTCTGTCCATGTACTAAAAAATGACATAATGAACCTGAATTTAACAAAATAATTTTAATAATATTAATAGTTGGACCTGAATTTTGAAATTTGAAAAGTAGAGAGACTAAATTCTTAAAATAAAAGTATAAGGACTAAATTCTAAATTTGTGAAAAGGATAGGGACTTATGAGAGATTTTAACCAAATTAAAAAACAAAAAAGAAGGGTAAGGGTATATTTTTTCGAGTTAAATGAATGAGAAAATATTAAAATAAAAAAATTAAGAGTTTTTTTTTTTTCACTCAAGCCGATAAGAAAATATTAGAATAAAAACTGGATAAATTCTTAAAATAGTCACTTTTGTTTGTCTCAGGTTCTATTTTAGTCACTTATGTTTGAAATGTTACGTTTTAGGCACTTACGTTATCATGTTGTAACATTTTAATCACTGAGTCGTTAACGGTGTAACGGTAAATTGACGTGGCACGTTAAATCATCATTTCAAATGAAAATTTTAGGTTAAATTCTACAATTGCTCCCTTTATTTTTTTCATTTTGAGCAATTTAATTTTTATTTTATTTTATGTTCTTTTAACTTTCTTTCTTTTTTTTCATTCTCTTTTGCTTGTCCCTCTGTTTTCCTCCATTCTTCATTTCTTTTAACGTAATTTTTCTATGTTTTTCATTTGTTAAAATTAATCCATAAGCTCCCCTCAATTGGAAAAAATTAAATTGTTCAAAAAAATAAAAGTATAGAAACTAGTTTAACTAATGGAAAGAATAAAAAAACTACATTAAAAGAAATGGAAAAGGGAGGAAAACAGAGGGAGGAGCATAAGAGAATGAAAAATAAAGAAAAAAAAAATGTTAAAAGAACATAAAAGAAAAAAATTAAATTGCAAAAAATATTGGGATCAAGTGTATAAATTAACCTAAATATTTTATTTAAAATGATGATTTAACGTGACACATCAGCTTATTGTTACACCGGTAATGGCAATTAATAGCTCAGTGACTAAAATGTTACAAAGCGATAACGTAAGTGACTAAAACATAACATTTCAAATATAAGTGATTAAAATGTAATCTGAGGTAAACAAAAGTGACTATTTTGATAGTTTACCCTAAAAAAAAGGAAAGAATGTTTGTTACCGTTGGATGAAAAATAAGACACGTGTCAAATGATTATAGCATGCATCACTTAATCGAAAAGTACAGAAGCAGCGCACGTCTCGGCTTTAGAGTTGGAATAGAAGCAAGTTTCTTCTAGTACTACAAGATATTCCTTGCTTGTCAACATCTCTCTTCCTCTCCCATATATAAATAAGATTGGCGGATTTTGACAAACGGAGTGAAAGATCGAAATTGGCAGAAGATGAAGGTTTTCGTCAAAACTCTCAAAGGCACTCACTTCAATATCGAAGTCAAACCCGAAGATGCGGTTCGCCTCTCTCTCTCTCTCTATCCCCCCTCTTTTTTCCTGGGATTTTACGTTTCCTGACTAGGGTTTTCCGTTTTCCCCTATATTTGAACATATATTAGCGTTCATTTAGGACTGTATTAATTGGACTTATTATGCACGTTGTTGAATTACCATGCCTGAAATCTAAAATCGGAGATCGTGAATGATTTCTTCAATTTTAGTCTCTAATTTATTGGATATGTTGAATTAGCTTGTTGAATAGTCTAGCTACTTCGATTAAGTTTTAGTGTACTGATACTCGTGTAGCTTGAACAGCGGTATCATTTTCTTCTGGTGACAATTAGCAAATAAGTACTTCTTCCTACATAATGCTTTTTATTAGTTCATTGAAATTAGTGAATAATACTATGATTTGTGGGCTTCATTTTTGTATTAGTATTTCATTACCTTGTATCGCTGAATATTGATGCATAGATTGCCATGTAATTGCTAGTTGTAGTGTGCTAGATTTAGGTTTGAACTGGAGTATACACAAGCTTTGAACATTGCCATAAGCATCTCATATTTTGCAATGCTCTTTCACTTCTTTTTAATTAGTGTGGCTATGAACACTGGATTAAATGTACAGAGGCTTCTTTTAATTGATCTTCTATAACAAAGGATCAAGTTCTGCATTCTATGGTTACATCTAATCAAGGGTTCTGTTTTTTGAATGATGTGGATTTTCTAACTATATAAATAAGCTATTATTATTTTTATTGTTTTTTGCTACTTTTTATGCTTTTTAATGTTTATACAAACACACACACACACACGCATGCACTGACATGAAAGAATTGGGATAAAATGCATTCTGCCTTTGACATTACTTTGTCACTTGGTATTATACAATTCCACTGCTAATGCTTGTCGATTCTTGCAGGTTGCAGATGTAAAAAAGAACATAGAAACTGTTCAAGGGGCAGATGTTTATCCTGCTGCACAACAAATGCTTATCTATAAGGGAAAAGTTCTTAAAGATGACACGACACTGGCTGAAAACAGTGTCACTGAAAATAGCTTTATTGTGATCATGTTGACAAAGGTGAGATTGGATACAATATCCTGATTTTTATGTTTGTAATATTTCATCTAACTCGTTCTAACTTGTCTGACCAAAGTATGCCGACATTGTCCTAATAAATGCCTAACTAATTTTTTTTCGCACTGCTTTTGAACTTGAAAGTTATCTTAGTTATAACTTATGACGGAGTGTTGTATCATTATATTTTTCTTTTGAAATCTGGTTGTTGCTTTCCTTTAGGTGCATCTTATAAATCAATTTGTTGCTAAACTAGAAAATTTCTTTGTGCTACTTCTTGACCTTTTATCTACTTGTATTTGTATCTGAATTTATTTTTCATGACCGTCATTTTCATGCTAATAGTGTCCATTTTGCTTAAATAAACTAGAATAAGGGTGCATCTGGTGAGGGTTCAACTGCTTCAACAGCTCCTACAAAGAAAGTAAGATTATAATTTTGTCACCTTTTACTGCTACTTAAGTCCATAATTGCTTGTAAGCAGTGATTGTCACTTTACCTTTTTAGCTATATTTCTAAAGGTGTTTGCAATTGATATGACATGTAAAGCGTTGGGGGTTCTGTTTTTAACATTTTGGTGGATGTTGTTTACTTCAATGCTATGAACTAGAAGTTGAAGTGATAGCTAAGCATCTTGAGCAAATATAATTTGTATAGGAGTAAATCATTAAATAAGATATAGGTAGCAACTAGAATGCTTTTAAGATTTTGGTTTTTCAGATATGACCCAGGTTTGATTTTGTTTTGTGTCCAACTGCTTTCAATCTTTCACAACTATAAACACAATGCATAATTGTAGTCTGAGTTGGTGTTATTACGAAATTCGACCACCTTAAATGTTTATGAGTTAGCTACATAATCTCTTATCCACGTTTCTCAACTTCACGATTGTTTTCCTTTCTCTTTTCCGGTAGCATATCAATATGAAAACAAATGGCCTTTATCCTATTCTCTCTTCATTGACTCATCTAGAAACATTTAGCTTGAGCTATGAACTCTCACAAAATCATTATGTGAATTTTTATCTTCAAGTTTCTTTTTGAGTATGAATATGAATGTCTGTTTTTCCCCCACTATACAATCTTTAGGTATGTTGCTTCTGAATACTTAACCTGTATCCAAAGATTATTGTTGAGTGAGTAGTGATTTTGGATTCTTTGTAGGCTCCTGAGGCAAGTAGTCTGCCAACAGCTCCAGCACCAGCTTCTACCGCACCTGTTGCAACGTCAGCTATGTAAGTCCTGCTATTCTACACTTTTGGTCACATACAGCACCTTTGCAATTGATTAATTATTTATTAAATTTTTTTCAGGCCAGCACCTGCCACTGAATCGGCTCCTGTTGCTTCAAGTACTCCTCTGTGAGTAACTTATTCTTGATAGTAAATTTCATGCTTGTTATTTGAAGGATAGAAGCTTGCTTTTGATATAATCGAATTGCTTTTAGTAGGAGAGATCTTGAGTTTTTTCTTGTTTTCCTTTGCATACTTGTAATATCTTGAATAATGTCTTTAGATCATGAGTTTTTTCTTGTTTTCCTTTGCATACTTGTAATATCTTGAATAATGTCTTTGGAAACAGGTCAGATTCTGATGTTTATGGCCAAGCAGCATCTAACCTGGTTGCAGGGAGTAACTTAGAGGTTACAATCCAACAAATTCTTGATATGGGTGGAGGGACCTGGGACAGGGACACTGTAGTCCGCGCCCTTCGTGCTGCTTATAATAACCCAGAGAGAGCTGTTGAATATTTGTATTCTGTAAGTACCTTCCTTGTGTCTTGAAGAATATGTGCTTTCTTGTGTGCTTCTAGTTGCTGTTGTTTCATTGTTCTCCTTAATGTAGATGTGGAAAGAGCTTACTAATAAGCTGAGCTCATCCTGAGAGGTTTTCTTCGAATGATGATTATGCCATTTTGTCATTTTTAATTTGATGTAATTCCATTTGAAACATGGCCTTCTCCTTGCTATGATTTATTGGTCGATGATGATTAAATTTCTGTACACCCAAAATATGCCTCCTTCGTTCCATTTTGCTGGTCCTTTTTGACTTGGTGGATAAGTGTGTGGGAATTGTGAATTTTCCTTTGATGATAACTTTTTTGACTTCACCCCCCCCCCCCCAAAAAAAAAACAATGTGAAGAGGAATGTTGGATTTTTATTTCTATCCTATGGTGTCTTAATTTATTTTCCTTGGTAATGGTGGGTTTTAATGATATTATATACTGCACCCTTATCTTTCTTTTCTTTTCTTTTTTAAAACTAGAACAAGCATGCGTTTTGTTTCCTGAGCTGCTTCTTGTCATCACGTCATAAATTATTGTTGCAAATGCTAGGGCATCCCCGAGCAAGCTGAAGCTCCACCTGTGGCACGTGCTCCTGTAGTTGGGCAAACCACAAACCCTGCAGCACAAGCTCAACAGCCTGCACAAACAGCAGCTATTCCTACAACTGGACCAAATGCAAATCCATTAGACCTCTTTCCCCAGGTAAAATTGTCATGCGGTAGACATTTGATAAATTTGATGATGGGCAAATGAACCAGTGACTTGGTGGCCTTTTATTGATACAGGGCCTTCCCAACATGGGTGCAAGTGGTGCTGGGGCTGGCACTCTTGATTTTTTACGGAACAGTCCACAGGTTTTTCTCTTTCTCATTTGGTTGTATATGGGCTTGTTAGCATGCTGTCATGTAAATACCTACCTAGAACTACACTCAGTTTGCATTTCTCTTTTCAGTTTCAAGCTTTGCGAGCAATGGTGCAAGCCAACCCACAAATATTGCAGGTTATTCTCTGGTCCCTTGTTTCCCCTCTTCAATCTTCATGCGTGTGTTTCATTTTCTTTTCTTCTTTTATTTTTTTTCCTTTCACCTTTCACCTTTCACCTTTCTTTAATGTCTCCCTTTTTTATATTTTTGGCAGCCTATGCTTCAAGAGTTGGGGAAACAAAATCCTAATCTAATGAGACTTATTCAAGAACATCAGGGTGACTTTCTTCGCCTGATCAATGAACCTGCTGAAGGTGGAGAGGGGTGAGTCTTGTTTTTTTTAGCTGCTTATTTCTTGGACTTATATAGTGCATGTATATCAAGTGCTTATTTGACATCTCTTGTTGTAAAGAAACATTTTGGGGCAATTAGCTGAGGCGATGCCACAAGCTGTGCAAGTCACACCTGAGGAACGTGAAGCCATAGAACGGGTATGTCATCTTTTACATAAAAGCTGACTTGGATGTGTTCACCATTCTCTGTAATCATGGATTATTTAGCTATCTTCCCCACTGCTTCTGGAAATGCCTTCATTTCCTTGGCCTTTATCTGAGTGGTGAAATATGCATCACATCTTTATTTTAGGTGATGGTTTTAGTTTTAGATGATTAATAAACTCGAATTGGTTGCATTGATCTTGTGCCTACAAATACAATGATGTATATTTGGTAGTCTCCTTATTCCCATCTCTTGCAGCTTGAAGCAATGGGGTTTGACCGTGCAACTGTGCTCCAAGTGTTCTTTGCGTGCAACAAGAATGAGGAACTTGCAGCCAACTACCTTTTAGATCATATGCATGATTTTCAGGATTGAGTTGGTAGGGGAAGTACAACATCATTTTCTCTTTGGTTCTTTGGGTCCATTGTCATTCATGTTCCCCCTCCCCTCCCCCCAAAACTCTACCGACTTTTTTATGAATCAAGTGATGTAAGTGTTTGGTGTAGAGACAAGGGATGTGAAGATGTTAACTTCCTTTCTTTTTTTTTTCTTTTTTTTTTTCTTTTTATTTCCGAGGGACGCATTATTTATAACGTTATATACAAGTTTCTTTCTAAGCTTGTGTGTATTGTACTTGACATTATATGCTATTATAAGTACTTCACATTTTATTAGAGTTGGCAGTGTAAACTGTAGAACCGTGGAACCAATTTGAATAATATGCAGTGAAATTTTTTGGTCGCAAAACATGTAAAATTTTGCTATTTGAAGAACTTGTTGGCCATCATAGTTTCAATGTATGACTACCTGTGGTAAATGCATTCTCTCGAGATTATAAGAGAAACTTAGAAATTAATTTACTTTGAAAGTGTTATTTAATTATATAAAATTAAATAATTTAATCCAAAGTGTTACTTAAATTAATTGGTCATCATAATTATATTTCAAATTGAACAATTAAATTACTTTACCCTTAAAATTTAATATGGTAAAATTGTCATTTTAGCAAAACTAAAGTTGGGTTTAAATTATTTAATAGAATTAATTATATTAATTAATAATAAATAATTGTTTTTGAAATGAAAAACTAATCATTAAATTGGATAATTATATAAACTGAGTTTTAATTTAAATTAAAGGTTATATTGTACTTATAATTAGATCTAATACATTAAAATTCGAGAAAATTATTTTTGAAGATGTGACAAGTTATCTAAGGGTGTCGTAGGCCTCTTGTGCAGGGAGTCTTAGTAGGACTCGGTTTTCTATTAAAACATGATTATGCTTCTCCCATTCAACTCTTGTGATTTTCTCATATAATGGTGCCAAAATTTAAAACAATTTGTGGGGTACTTTATTGAAATTTAATGAGAAATTTATTTGATTTATTGTTCTTGAACTCAAATAAGTTTTATTATTCTTGAGTTTTCTTATTTAGATTTGTAACATCATAATTGCAATTTTTATAAGTAATTATAATTTAAATTTAGAAGTTAAATTTTAATTTTTCCCATTTTATAGTGAAAGTCGACTTCCACCCTTTAGGAAGTCTTAATTTTCATCTAGTGTTCAATTCTTTGAGTTAGTGTTCCTTTTCTAAGCATTCGAGAATTTGAGAATAGTGGAAAAAATCCTTCAGTTGAAATCTTGAAAGATTTGGACTCAATTTGGATCGTTTGACAATCGACATCTTCCTATAGGGTACTTGCAGTTTAACCTATCTCTCTAGCTCTGAAACATAGATATTTTATTTTATCAAATTTATTACCAAATATAACGATAATGGTATTTTTTTATGAAAAATTTTAAATTTTTATTATGCCAACTCAAATGCTATATCAATTTTTTTAACAATTGGAATCAGAGCTTTGGTCATGCTATGTGGAATAATATAAATTGTTGATCAAATTGATTCCTCTTTCTCTTGCGTGATTAAATAGATAGAAAGTGACATTCTTAATCTATTGCATGTATAAATGTAACACTCCTATACTCGGTTTATACGTATAAACCCAATATAGGAGCATTACATTACAGTACGGCACAGAAAGTCGAGTAACAGAAAATTTTCTTTAAAAATCTAGCCATTCAAGTCGAAATATCGTATATTAATCATTTCATTTTCATAATTCATAACATTCAAGATAATATTTTTCCCTCTTATTAGGGATTCACACCAGCACCATTGTACATGTCATTTCCTAAAAAAAAATACCTATATTTGGAATCCTCCAAAGGATTATGTGATGTGATGAGAGGTCCTTGAACTCGACTTTACTCCTTGTAACTTTGTACCTACGCGTTAAAATAAACGCGTTAAGCCGGTGAAGGCTTAGTAAGCACTACAAGCATAATAGATGATTATTTATTTATTGCTTAATTTTATCAAACATTTAATTACACATACACATATAGTACTTATCTTTCATGTATTCATCATTTCACTTACCTCAATGTCATAATTTGCATATTCTTTCACTTTTCACAATTTAGCTATCATAGCTTTCTTAACCATAGCTCACTTAGCTTCTTTATCCACTTGGCCTATAGTAGACGTTTATAGAACCTATCGGATAAACGGAACAAACAGAGAGTACCGAAGTACTGAATAGAGAGCACATAAGTGCTGGGCAATAGAGAGCACGCAAAGTGCTAAACAGAGAGTATACAAAGTACTGAGCACACGAAGTGCTAATCAGAGAGCACACGAAGTGCTAATCAGAGAGCACACACAGTGCTAATAACAGAGAGCACGAGACGTACTAAACAGAGAGCACACACAGTGCTAATCAGAGAGCTCGCTAGTGTTCCTTAATGGCATGCCACTAATATCACAACTGTTCTAATTTATCTACATGGGCATAATCTCATTTAACATCATTATCCACAACTTATACATCATAGATACATTTTTCTTCACATATACATAATCATATATTCCTCACATTTATTTTCTCAAATAAATTCATAATTTCACCAATTAATCACACAATCAATCTTTATAATTAACCACATAATATTTCACACATATATTTTTCTCACATATTCATCATCATATACTTCACATTTATATTTTCAAAGTTGTTCACTTGCGTCACAGTCACTAAATTATTTATATCATGAGCTACAGAACTTGAAATTATAATCCGCTTGAAGTTTCTGAAACTAGACTCAATCATCTTTTTACCATAAAATTTTCAGAATTTTTACTTTAGCCAATTTTTACATTAAATTCTTTCAATTGACCCCTTCTCTGCTGCCTGACAGTTACGACCTTTCTTCACTAAAAATTATCAATCTTTTTGTACAGAGATCAAATGATGTTCCCATCTGTTTCTTTTGAAAATAAACTCATTAAGGATTTATCCATATAAATTTCAGACTCTAATGATATTTCTACATTTTCTATGATTTTTCAAAGTCAGAACAGGGGAACTACTCTGACCTTGTTACACAAAATCAGTTATAACTCAGAATATACAAATCCATTTAATTTACTGTTTCTTCCATATGAAACTACACACCATAAGCTTTAATTAAATTTATAATTCGACCCTTAACTCAGTATATATAATTTTTGGTGAATTTTCAAAGTTAATCCTCTGTTCTGTCCAAAACTGTTTTACTAAATCACACATTAATCCTTTCATTTTATTATTGTAAACATTCAAATTAGGTACCTATATCACAATTTTTATGCTAATAATTCACATGTCATTATAGAAATTAAACTATAATTCAAAACTCTTGTAGTACTTACAACAAAAAGGCTGAATTTCCTCTCTTTTACCCCTTGCTCTATTCTTTTCCTTTGTCTTCAATTTGGTCCTTGCCTCTCTTCTCTTTCTCTTCAAATTCACATAAACACACATAAAATATAAGCTATAATTCAATATTTTTAAAGCTAAATAACAGTAAAATACATGTATGTCATGAGAATTTAACCATTTCTTACCTTAACTCTTGAATTCAAAATTTCTCAATTTAGTCCCTATGCTCTCTAACAACTCAAAATGAATTCTATAAGAAGTTTGAGGTGTCTAATAACCCCCTTCTATACTTTTATTTCATAAATTTCAAAGAAAATAGGAGATTTTGGAGGTTGGAGGGCTTAAAAATGATGGAAGGACCTATTTGGAATAAAATCAAAAGTTGGATGAAAGAGAGAATGGCATGACCGTTGAACTATGAAAAGAGCTGATATTTTTTACTTTTAATTGATTTTTAACCTTTCTCAAATTCTCTAGAAATCTCACTTAAAATATCTCACTTAATAAAAATGGTAAAATTGCACTTTTAGTCCCTAAACCTTTCAACTTTAGACCTTGGCCCAAAATTTTGCCTCCAAAAATATCTTCCACCAAATTACTCTTTTGCCCCTCCTCAATCAATCTAATTCCCATGATGACTCAAAATTTAATTTGAATAATTCGCTATTTAGTCCTCCATATTTTCTCTCATTTACTATTTAATCCTTAAAATTTTCTAACCTTCCTTACTTCAACTAAACATTTCTAATTCTCAATTCTATTTTATCAATCAAATTCGATTCAAGAACGCAAATGTTACAATAAATGTGTGTGTGAATCAATGCAGACCTAAAACGAAGACATTGAGTTTGTAGTTGGAGATAAAAGTGTTTTTGAAAGTATCCCCATGAAAGAAAATGTTGAGATTCAGCGAAAAGGGCAAATTGAGGCGAAGATACATCGGACCATATGAATCTCTGGAACGAGTTGGACCAGTAGCCTACAGATTGGTTTTGCCACAAGAATTAACTTTTCATTGTCGTAGTGCACAAGTACTCGCCAAGCTGTTTATACTAGCTAATATCGAACCATATCTTTCACATTGTTGGAGAGAAAAGGAAAGCAATAGAAGGAGAAATAAGGCGGTAAGCTCAATGATTACATATGCATGGGAGAAATGGGAGCAATGTAATGTGATATATTGTTCATAATGCTTGAACCGTTTTGAGATAACATTTTCTTTGAATTCGTACCAACTCTAGCCTCAGAATGTTACAAGTCAAAAAACCCTATATGACATTAATATTGATGTTTGTAAAACCGAAACTTGTGAAACTTAATAAGAAATGAATAAGTTAAATTCTTTCATATATAGATACATCATATCTGCATATCTTGTTTTGATGGAATAATGTGACAATTATTGTTTTAAAGGATTACACCAATATCTAAGAAGAGAAATATTCTTAATGTACAAGTACGTAGACATGTATAATTATAATTGCTTACAGAAAATGAAGAGCATGGTGACCAATCCTCCCCTGGGCCTAGTTTTAACATTGTTTTGTTTAGGATCATCTGTTAAAAAAGCAATGAAAGTCTCATTATTAAATTTAAGCATGAAATGCAAAATGGTTTTGAGATGATTGATCTTTAATTGATGATCTATTTCCTCATAATGAAGATTAAGCAAAACTAGGAAAAAAAATCATTTGTCAGAGAAAATATGCCAAAAGAAATTTTCAATAAGTTCCATATGGAAGAATTTAAGATCATGAATACACCTATGAATTCAGAGGAGAAACTCAACAAGGATGATGGAGTTGAGAAAGTGGGTGAGATATATTACAAGAATCTTATTGATTGTCTGATGTATCTCTCAAAAACAAAGCCTAACATCTTGTATGTTGTAAGTCTTCTATCTTATGTCATGCATTGTGCAAGTGGCTTACACATAAAGAGTGTTAAAAAAAATTGAACCCCATGTGATAGGCTAATGATTAAGGACTTTTATCGTTTTAAATGTGACTTGAGTTCGAATTGTGGCTAATGATTAAGGACTTTTATCGTTTTAAATGTGACTTGAGTTCGAATTGTGTTAATCGTGTTTATTATTTGGGATTTATCCTGTTATTGTAATTCACCAAAAAAAAAAGAGTGTTAAACTAAAAATGTTAAAATTAAATTTTGATTGAATGGTAAATTTTTTGCTAACCCAATTGGTAAATATTCAGATCTTATCATATCCATATATTTTTTATTTTTTTAAGTAAAAGACTAATGTGACTTTAAATAATATAATTTATTTTAAATATGAAAATACATTCAAATAATTTTCTATAAATATAATTAATTAATTAATTAATTACTACCCATCACTTTCAATTTAATTTAATCATTTTTTTTTACTTTCATTATTTTAACTCAGGCTTTATTTAGTATTGTTTCTCAAAAATACTTTTGAATTTTTCAAAAATACTTTTGATACCAAAAATATTTTGAAAAACATTTTTTTATCCAAAAGTAGATGAAAAATTTTTAACTTTTTTCTCTAAAGTACTTTTCAACTTAAGAGTACTCTTAAAAAAATATTACTAAATTAACCCTCAATTACGAGTAACAGTCAAATTAATCAATAAAATCTCTTAATTAAATATTCTTAAACAATTTATTATCTTAAAGAATGATTACCTTTCACATCACATTATTTAATATTTTTTTAGAAGTATTTTTAAAAAAAAAATATTTTTAAAATAAAATCATTGCTAAATAAAATAATTTAAAAAATTTTAACTTTTGACACGGATTTTTAGTATGTGAAAGAAGGAAGGGGGGGGGGGGGGGAAGGCTGCAATTACCCACATTGTGATATATGATAAAGAAATTGTCTTCTTTTTTCTTTTCTCTCGGACCATATAATCATAAAAAGTCAGAAATTCCAGATTTATTTGTCGCTTTCAAAAACAGAAAAGTGTGGGTTAGCCAAATCATTCATGAAAACGGCTTTAGCATGAAATCGAGGACTCCAATTTTGGCTGTTGCTGATTATGTGAACTGGAATTTTCCTTCCTCCTCGGCCTCACAATGTGCCCTTCTTTTATTTTCTTTTTCAGGTGCATGTGTACTGTTTTCATTTTAGTTTAGAATAATCAACTCTTAATATTTTTTTTCATATAAAAACAAACAAAAAAACTCGATAAATATCAGGTTTATTAAAAATAAACACAAACTGGCATTGAAACACGGTCCCCAAACAAGTAATTAAAATGATGGAACAGAGCTGTAAGTGCATGGTGGTTTCTGTGACTGTGTGTATGTGTCGGTTAAGAAGTAAGAGGAAAGGGTTGGGTTGGGTTGGGTTGGGTTGGGCAGGATTGCAGAGATGATAAAGAATGTTGTGAGTATCAGCTGCACCCAACAGCATTACGACACATATTCTTTGAGTTTGAAACGACTCTACCCAATGGGAAAAGCTAATGAACAAAAAAGATGATGCAGAAGCAGAGCACGCCGAAAGAGACGCTTAGCAACCGACTCCAAACCACACATGCGCTCTCAGTCTCACCGCCCCATTCTCTCCTCAACCTTACGTACTTGCTTTGGTCCTGCGCTGCCACCCTTAAGTCCAAATAACCAAAGAAATCACTTCACCTCTCTAACTCAACCATTTTCATCACTTTAGTTTGGTTATGAGGAGCCTGCCATTCTGTTCTTATCTACAACACTCTTGACCCTGCCAAATAATAACATGAATTAGGACCATTTGATTGGGTCCGCCAATCACCAAAGTCCCACCCCCCCCCCCCCCCCACTTGCATTGCATTTGCTTATTCTAATTATTAACTAGTATATATCTCCCATTATTCATTTGATTTCAAAATCATAATCATGGCAGACTGAAGAAGATGATGCGATTCCTTTCTATGTATCAATCATTCTTTCTGATTCTGTGATTTTTTTCTTTAGTTTTGCTTGCATCATCGCAGACGTCAGGAGTTCACTTTTTTGTTGTTAAAAAAACTAAATTAATATATTTTGTAAATGTTGATGATGAAATTTATTGATTTTTTAAAATTAAAATTAAAATAATAATTTTTTTTATAAATATTAAAGGTTAAATTTGTTAAATTGTTTTATATTTAGATTAAATTGATAGAATGCATAAACATTAAATGACTAACTTTATTATTAGACCAATTATAAACTTAGAGTCAATAAAATATTTAATTTCGAAAAATTTAATGACTAAATAAATAATAATAATAATAATATTTGGGTGACTAAAATAAAATGAAAAGCATAGTTGATTAACTATTTTTATAGTTTACCTATAAAAAAACAATTTCCAGCATGTCCACGTCACCATTTGGCAGAAAAAATTTAATGAAATGATTAATTTGTACGTTTCAAAATGTACAATAATAAATTTACTTATTTTTTCAATAGAATGACCAAAATGCAATCCGACCATTTTTGTTTATAGGGTAACCATTATTTTTGTAAAATTTTTATTCACTTCTCTTTACATAATAAAGGCAACCAATTTTTTTAAAATAAATAATTGATAAAAATAATATAGATAAATTATCATAATTAAGTTCAATGGTTATTGATTGAATTCATATGATAAAATTAATGTGTAATAAAAATAAATTTTATATATTATCGTAATTTTATGAGAAAATTAAGACTAAAAAATGTTAAAAAAAATGAACATGTAAAAAAATTATAATACGAACAACTTAGTAAAATGTATTTTTAAGTGATCTTTATATTTCATTATTCAAATACGAGACTATTACATTACAGCCAAATGAATTAAATAAGGTAACGTAATGTGTCTAATTTTAAAAGTAATCATATATTTCGATAATCTTGATAATAGAGATAATGCTATATTCCATTAACAAAACCCTCTTTTTATCTATTATTTAGAATTAATAATACCAAAAAGTGCAGGCTTATGTACCTGATCATAAAGAAGTATAGCATTTGAGACAATTAACAATGAGTTTTACGATCCAAATAGAGTAATCACCATTCCTTGTTTATCAAGGTTAATGTCCATTCGTGCCGAGTAGCTAAAGCCATTCTTGCCAAATCTCTGGAAAAATGGTTAATTTTGACAAATTGAAGCATTTGGATACATAGCTAGTAGTGGATTTTGGTAACATAAGCAATAAGAAAACTCCCATCCAAAGTAACATTGATAAGATTCATAGTAAATTAGCGCATTGGAAAGCAAAATGCCTCTCTCAAAGAGGTAGACTGACTCTTATTATGTTTACTCCCTTCTAGTGGAGGCATTTTGTTGGGGGGAGAGAACTTTACCTACGTACTTCGAGCGCCATCAAAGAGGATTGGGAAGTAGACCAACGGACTTGATGAATGAAGCCCTTCTTACCAAACAGGCATGGAGAATACTGATGGATAAAGAATCATTAAGTCTTTAAAGTGAAATGTCATAAAATTTATGAATTATGTGATGTGATGTTGAAAGCTTCTAGCTTGTATATTTAAAACCATCTTCTAAAAGGAAGAGGCATTTGTTTACTCGAAGTTGATGTGCAAGTTTGAAATAAAAAAAACACTTGTGAGATGATTTTGGATAGTGAAATCGATAAAACATGCATACAATCGATTTAGATTTTTATGAGGAATAATGTAAGATTTTGGGATGACAGGATGATCAGATCTGCTCTAGAAAAGGTGGCTTGGCAAGATATTAGAAGTAGAACCTTCTCTATCTTAGGCAAAGAAGATAAACTCAAATGAAAATTTGATAACAGCGGTGTTTTTTGTATAAGATCTTTCTATGAAATTATTTGGAAAATAAATAATTCAGACAAGCACGAAGTCAGGAAAAATTTTCAGGGGGCCGAAATTAAATTATCTATATCTTTATAATTTTTAAAAGATTAAATCAAATTTTTATCATTTCTAATGGTTCAAAGTGTAATTTTATCTTTTAAAAATTTAAAGGGATAAAATGAAAAAAATTTCATTTTAGAGAGGCCAGAGCCCCTGCCAGCCTCCTGTATCCGCCCTTGAATCCAGAGAGAGATAAGTAATTCACATGGGACTAAGTGGTGAAACTTTTGGAAACTCAAACTCTTACTCAAGCGCTTTTTTTTATGAAAAACTTGTCATGGATATATTTCAATAAGAGAAGAAGCGGCAAGAAAATCAATTAATATTATGATTAATTGCCCTTTATCCTCTTTGTATGTAACACCCCACACTCGGTCCAATCAACGGCCCCAAGCAAGTGGTTGTTACAACATATATTATACATTTTTGAAACAATTTAATCATCTCTAAGTTCCCTCTTATTATTATTTTTTAAAAATGTTGGGCAAAATCAACCTTTAAAAATACTTTGAATTATTTCGATTTAAAAACAAGTTTCTAAAGTTTAAGGGACTTCTACTGATACTTAGTTGAGCAAGTACCGGTATAACTCAAGGAGTAAAAATTTCGAAAACCGTTATAGAATCCTACTGGTAGAACTGATAGTTCTACCGGTACAAGTCTGAGTTATACCGATTCAACTCAGACAACTATCGGTATAACAAACTCCGGTAAGCATGGTAGTTTTGGCTTGGGACTTCTATCGATATCCAAATTCAAACTACCGATACAACCAAGGTAACTACCGATAATTTGGTATCAACTACCGAAACAAGTTAAGTCAGTAACCAAAGTTCAGTATTCCTGCACTTTTACCGATACCTTATTAATTTCTACCGAAACAACTCTAGATAGTAGTCAAAACTACCTAAGAAATACATCTATATGCAATTATCATGCTTCAATTAACATAGAGCATATCCAAAAAGGCTTATAACACATGTAGATAACATCCTAACAGGTGCCACTTATAATCGGACTAATATAAACGATTAATTACTAGATAGTGTAACCTCCAAGAGTAATTCAATCGACAGCTCGAATCTGACGGTCTGCAAGGGAGAAAAATCAAACAAGATAAGCTTAGTAAATTCATAATAAACTTAAACTTTGACTTACCATAAAGGATGTAATTTTAAACATTTTACAAGATAAATCTTCATCATAAGTTCGCAAAATTGCCTATATGCCACAAGTCTCACAAGGTTTGTGAGTTCATATGTAATACATATAATTTTATCCTGATATTAAACTTATTCATGGAAGACACATTTGGCATATAAACCAACCATCATATTTGCCTTTAACACTCGCAATACATTTCAAAAATCTATATCCAATGTCTCAATTCAACAAATATTCTCACATAACCATTACATGTAATTATTCCCTAAAACCATATCTTATAATCATTTCATTTACATATATAACACATAATCGCTCTGTACTATACATTTTGTTTAAACAGTTAATCCATCATATACTCAATAAACATACATTCTCATTTCAAATGTTTTTATCAACATATTCCAACTCACCTATCTTGACCATATAACATTTTATATATATATATAAATTTATTTAAACCTTTATCACCTATGGAACCAAAAAGAAATAACATCAGATACTCGGGAAAATGCTCACACGAGCTGTGACTATAACATGTAATCATATATGCTCACACGAGCTGTGAAATGGGTCTGCTCACACGAGCTGCGAGTCGGGATGTTGGCTACGCGATGCTGCTCACACGAGCTGTGGAGAATTCGCAGCCAATGCAAAACCTTAGCCATCAGTGGGACATCTAAGACCAGTAACCGGAACTGTAAATAACCCCTAATGACATGTCATCTGTATCCTAAGTATTCACATGGTTCAAACGGGTTTCTTAGTACATATCCAAACTCTTTCCTTTCATTCCGTTGTACCATTCCATTACACATTATATGAAGTTCATATTTTTCATATATATAGACTTTGATTTTAATTAACTTCATAACCTAATCTATTATACCAATTAATACATAATTGCTATAAAGTCTATACTTACCTTTCTTTCTTCCACAATATAATATCTCTAGGTTAATGGATATCACATAGAAACATATAATTTCAGCAATTAATGTAACTTGTAATAATAACACATTATGTATATATTTCATCTATCATATGTTCAATAAACATACTTTCTCATTTCAAACAATTGTATCAACATTTTCCAATTCACATATCTAGACTATATACATATACATACATACATACATATATATATATGTGTGTGTGTGTGTACATATCCAGTGATATTCAATTGGTTTAACGGGTGTTAAAGGCTCAAACGAATATGTATATATATATATACATATTCGTTTGAGCCTTTAACACCCGTTAAACCAATTGAATATCACTGAATACTCGAGAAATGCTCACACGAGCTGTGTTTGTAACATGTAACCATATATGCTCACACTAGCTATGAAATGGTTCTACTCACACGAACTGCTGGTTGGGATGTTAGGCTATGCGATGCTGCTCACACGAGCTGTAGAGAATCCGCAACAAATGCAGGACCTCAATCATCGGTAGGACATCTAAGACCAGCACCCGTATAACCTATAATGCTCACACGAGCTGTGAAATGGGCCTGCTCACACGAGCTATGGGTCGAGATGTTGGGCTACACGATGCTGCTCACACGAGCTAGGGAGAATTCGTAAGAATTGTCGGATCTCAAACATCAATAGTACATCTAAGACCAACATCCAGAACTGTAAATACTCCCTAATGACATGTCATTAGTATCCTAAGTATTCCCAATGTTCAAACAGGACACTTTTCAAACTCATATCCATGTTTTTCACATTTTTCCAAATATAGAAATCAACTTAAATATCATCATCTCATAATCCAACTCATAACATATTAATCTCAAGCAGTTAAGCTTGATTACAACATATATAGATACGTATTAGATCACAAAAACATTAAATAATTAATTTAATAAATTTACCTTTTAGACCTTTTCATTTATTATCCTTTCGGGTAACCTCATTTCAACTTTTTGCAGCTCTTACAAATTAGCTCTTTTTACTTAATTAACGATCAAATTACTAAAATTTTCGAACCACATTTCAATATGTCTATATAATAAGTCCGTAAATATTATTAAATATTTACGGGCTCGATTTACAAAAACAATGTCCCGAAACTTCGTTTTCCAAAACCACTTGGACTTAACCATTAATTTCAAATAACATAAACTATCACATTAATACTTATAATTAATCAATAATTGACTCGTAAATATTAAATAATAATATTTACGGACTCACTCTTTGAATTTGTGACTTCGAAACTACTGTTTTCGATACCATTAAAAAGTGGGTTGTTACATTGTACTTTGAGTCTATCATATCTTTGCTAAATATGATTTTGCTAGAGCTATGATTTGGTGGCCAACTTTCTCTAAGAATTCAAAAATTTTAACTTAGGCTCTGTATGTTTCAATGAAAATGACTTTTGAAAAATATTTTCTGCATTTTTTTGTGTTTATTTCATGAAAAATAGTTTAGTCAACGGAAAATGACTTATATATTAACGGAAAATGAGTTATTTTTTATATAAAATGACTTACCTTTTGAAAAGCGCAAGTCATTTTTCAAGAAAGAACTCTTCTATGGGTGATTTTATTTTTATATAAAAATTAATTTAAGTCAAGTTTAATATTATTATATTAATAATAAATTTTTACTTTATTTTATTTTAAAATATTTAAAATTAATAAAATATTAATATAAAATATTATAATTTGCAATGTTATTAAACATACATATTTAATTATCTATATCTAATCATATAATAAATTATTTAATATTTCAATATTATTTTAATAATAAATTTTAAAAATAATAATTTTAAATAATATTCTTAATACATTATTGAAAAATATTTACTATTAATATTTTGATAATTAACATTTATTACATTTATAAATATATTAATAATTAATATTTTGTAGTATAAAAGTTAAAATATGTCATAAGTTTATGTACTCTTCATAAATTTGAAATTTAGTCTTTGTACTTTTATTTTCAAGAATTTAGTCCCTTTACTTTTCAAATTTAAAAATTAAGTCCAATTGTTAACATTGTTAAATTTTTTATTAATTTTGTTGATGTCACGTTTTTAAATAAAAAAAATACTCGGTATTCATGTAACACTATAATATTTTATAACAAATATATTTATGTCGTGTTTGTTTTACAAAGAACAATATAAAATATAAATTTATAGATATAAAATAAACTCAATTAAACAATGAAAAGATAAAAAAAAAATCTCAAATGTATGTTTGTTTCAATGAAAACAGTTTTTATGAAATATTTTAAGGAAATTTGCCCAACAACAGAAAATATTTTACACAGATTCATCAAATACTAGAAAATATTCAGTGAAACAAATGGAGAGTTAGTAATGTTTTATTAGAATTGGAAGTGGATCATGCTGGAGGATGTGAATACTGAAGAAGCAAGAGAATTCTACACCCTCTTCACCTGTACCTTATGTATGATCAAGGAATTAGCAAATGTAGGGTCTTGAACATGGACAAAAACTGGAGCAATATTATTTCAGGAAGGTCAAAAACTGGAGCAAATGATATTTAATCTTTTTCTTTTTCTTTTACTTTTCTTTCGATCACAAATATAAATTCAAACATAGTTAATTCGGTTAACCGATCGAATTAATCAAAATATTTTGATTCAATTAATTTTTTTTAGTTTTGATTCGGTTAACGGTTACAAGATTAAAAAGTTCGATTAACCGTTTGAACACCCTTATGATTGGTGACTGAATGTGAAACTTAATACATATGGATCCATTAATTTCGTAGGAGAGAAAGCAAAAATTGGAGGAATGGTTTGGAATTCAAATGGAGAGTGGATTTGTGGCTTTGTGTTGAATCTTGGATCATCAACAATTTTTCAAATAGAGGCACGGGTAATGCTGGATGGTCTTTCTCTTGCATGGAGGATTGAGGTTGAAAGCAATAATGCTTTACTGATACATGTTATTTGCAGTAATTATGCTTCAGATAATGGTCTTACGAAAATTCAACTTATCCATCAATTTTGTAGAAAGAAATGACTGATCGAGTTCAAGCACATAAACAGAGAGCAAAATTCTTGTGCTGATAGACTAGCTAAAATGAAACATTCAATGTTAGGGGGACGGGTGTTGTTGCGTTCTCCAAATACGTCACGTAATATTTTGCGATTATTTCCAATTAACTTTGAGCTAGTAGTCTTTTCAATAAAATTATGTTTCATGCTCTATCCTTATACCACTCTTACAAAGAAATTTCAATAAAAAACGATAGAAGTGTGCAATATTTTTTGTGGTGATTATGGCCAAAATACAACCAGGTTTGAATACTGCATGGACGTTATCCACAAGTTGAACATATGCCAAACGGGGTGTCCCATGTCTTAACAACAAGCAAGTTGCTCTACATTCTTTTAATTTTAATTTATTCTATACTTTTTTTAATAAATAAATACCAACTCTCTAGTAAAATGAATTATTTGATAATTATAAATGATACATTTATTATGTTTCTGCCTCTGCATTTTTTACTTTTTCCATTTTTATAATTTTTTTTTTTATCATCTTCAATTGTTCGGTTCTCAATATTTGAAGGTGGTGGCACCCCATAACTCAGCAATACAGATGACGCATATGAAATTGTCTGGCATTATTTTATGTTTTGCCTTTGGATTTTAATTTAATTTTAATAACTTTTCACTCTAAAATTTTGAGATAAATTTTAAAAGTAGACATCAACTTTTGTTAAGTGTGTAATGTTATACATGAATTTTGATATTATGTTGTTTTGTACATGGCATTTTAATTTGATTTAATTTTTATAAATTATCAACACTGTTATCGATATAACATAATTTTACATTTACGTATTGCATACATAAATAAGTATACTTATTCAATATAAAAAATTAATATATTTATTTCTTTAAATATGTATAATTGAATTAAAATCAAAATTGTATGCATACATTTAAAACACAATTAAAATTTCACATTATTATGGTACTTACTATCATCGACCCAGAATCCGAATGGGCTTGAGTCGGATTCTATCAAGCTCGCATGGTAATTGATGTTCATAGGATGGCTACTTACATGTAGGATCGCATATAAGATCGCATAAACACGTGTTAAATCTAAAAAAAAATACGTGTTAACATGCATGAAACCTATTTAATATATCACATAACAAACAATACCTATATTATATAAATAGAAAAACCTCTCCAAAGATTATAAAAGAAAAACATTTAAGAATGTATAACTACATAAAATAAAACTTCACCTATCAAATTATAGATTGACTAAAAGTTTATAATTTTAATATTTATCTCTACAATAAAAGAAAAAACTCAGTTTTTTAAGTTTTTTTTGTATCCCATAGTTTTACCATTTCACCTAATACAAACCAACAAAAAGCTGACAAGAACGGAACTTCTTTCACATTGCCTTCGCAATGTGTGGCCTTGGATATGGATTTTTTATTGTAAATTACCCCACACCCACCCACCCCTCGGTTAAAAAAGTTTACTGCAAAGGCTTACATATTAGAGTTAAAAACCTTCCAAGTTTCCAACAGGCCCTATAAATAGGCTTCTGCGGACACCATTTCATTGCAGGCACCTGCTATATCCAGAAAACAAAGATGGAAAGAGTGGAGGAAGATGACCCTAAGCAAAACAATGTTAAAACTAGGCCCAAGGGAGGATTGGTCACCATGCCCTTCATTTTCTGTAAGTAATTATAATTATCCATGTCTACTTACTTGTAATATTTCTCTTCTTAGATATTGGTGTTATTACTATGTTGGGATTTTTGGTTTTGATGTCTGATTATATGATGCAGCAAATGAGATCTGTGAGAAGTTGGCGGTGGTGGGGTTTAATACTAATATGATAAGCTACTTAACAACACAGCTTCATATGCCATTAACCAAAGCAGCCAACACTCTCACAAATTTTGGTGGAACAGCTAGCTTGACACCATTGCTTGGTGCCTTCATATCTGATTCATACGCCGGTCGTTTCTGGACTATAACAGTCGCTTCCATCATATACCAAATTGTAAGAACAGACACTCTCGGTCTCTCAGGTTCATCAACAGATGCATGGCTGCTTTATTTTTAACCTTTGATTGATGGTATCAGGGAATGACATGTTTAACAGTATCAGCAATACTTCCACAACTTAGGCCACCATCGTGTAAAGGTGAGGAAGTGTGCCAACAAGCAACGGCAGGGCAGTTGGCAATCCTATACGGATCTCTCTTACTTGGGGCTTTGGGATCGGGAGGAATCCGGCCTTGTGTGGTTGCTTTCGGGGCAGACCAGTTCGACGAAAGCAACCCAAAGGAAGCAACCAAGACATGGAAATACTTCAATTGGTACTACTTTGTGATGGGGTATCAATGCTTCTGGCTGTCACAGTGCTTGTTTACATTCAAGATAACATTGGGTGGGGATGGGGCCTTGGAATCCCCACCATCGCCATGTTCTTGTCCATCATCACTTTCATCATCGGCTATCCAATTTACCGACACATGGATCCGGCAGGGAGTCCGTTTACCCGGTTGTTACAGGTCAGTGTGTCAGCTTTCAAGAAGAGGAAGTTGGCCATGGTTTCTGACCCCAACTTGTTGTACCGGAATGATGAGCTTGACGCCTCCATTTCTGTAGGTGGAAAACTTGTTCACACCCCAGACATGACGTAAGTTGTCCCTTTCTGGTTTCTTAAACACAGTTGCATCCATAGCTGCCACTCAAACATTGAACTGTGACAATTGTTCTAGAAACCGACAATGGTACCATATGCTAAACAAGACTGCCATGCATGCATATCATGATTGATGTCTTCTTTTACCCTTTTCCCTTACTTTGCATTTTAATATTATTATTGTTGAATTTAGCTTCTTCTTTAAAAGGAAGACACTATTTTAACCTATGCTTTTTACTTTTCGTCCCCACAAGAACCATTTTTTTTATATATGAAACCAAAGCATATGTAAATAATAAAATAACTTTATGAAGGCATTATTAGCTTCATTTCATGTCCTTATGGTGTCCATATCAAGTAAGAAAAATGGAAGAAATTGGGAGTAGATAAGATTACTTTCCTTGGATTTGATTGATACCAACATGGCCTTCGTTAATTCGGAAATATGAAGTCAGTTTTGATAGTAGGTTTAATTGTAAGTTTTGGAATCTTGGAGATATGGAGCAAAGGACTCAATAATTAGGAGGAGGAGGGCCACCACAAAGCTCAGATCTTATTCACACTGTCACCCACTTGATCACTCCATAATTGCACTTTAGTTAGCAAACAAACAAAAGTTGTTTTTAGAGTGTTGAATCAAAACAAGTCTCCCTCAGGCCCCAGCAGACCCAACCATTCAATGGGAACATGTTTTTTACCCATTATTTCACCTGCAATTTTCCTGCCTCGCACTGGGGCTGAATAGCCTTAAATAACAGCCCTTTGATGCTGATAGTGGTGGAATAAATTGGAAAGGCCAAATTTTCTTCTCTTCCCATCTTCATCAAAGCAAGCAAATTTAATAAAAATGAAAATGACCCAATACATCTTTGAACATGGAAGCCTCATGCTAGTTTTCTAATTATTATATACGATGAGTTGCAGATTCCTTGACAAGGCAGCCATTGTGACTGAAGAAGATATTGTAAAACCGGGGCAAGCTCCTAATCTATGGAGACTGAACACTGTCCATCGAGTGGAGGAACTAAAAGCAGTGATCCGAATGGGACCGATATGGGCAGCAGGAATCCTCCTCATCACAGCCTATGCTCAGCAAAACACATTCTCCCTCCAACAGGCCAAAACCATGAACAGGCACCTCACCAAATCATTTGAGATCCCTGCTGGCTCCATGACTGTCTTCACCATGGTCTCCATGCTCTCCACCATAGCGTTGTATGACCGTGTTTTGGTCCGCATTGCCCGTAGATACACAGGGCTCGACCGGGGCATCAGCTTCCTGCACCGGATGGGAATAGGATTCATGATATCAGTATTAGCCACTCTGGTAGCAGGCTTCGCCGAAGTGAAGCGTAAAGAAGTGGCTTTAGCACACGGGCTTCAAGACAAGGCTCATGCAATCATCCCCATTTCAGTGTTCTGGCTTGTGCCTCAGTACAGTCTTCATGGAATAGCAGAGGCATTCATGTCGATTGGACACTTGGAATTCTTTTATGATCAGGCACCTGAAAGCATGAGGAGCACAGCTACCGCACTGTTTTGGACCGCAATCTCAGTCGGAAATTACATGAGCACGCTGCTGGTTTCTTTAGTACACAAATTCAGTGCAAGAGCTGATGGATCAAATTGGCTTCCAGATAACAACTTGAACGAGGGCAAATTGGAGTACTTTTACTGGTTGATCACTGCCTTACAAGTGGTTAATCTTATTTACTACATCTGTTGCGCTAAGCTGTATACGTATAAGCCGATTCAAATCCATAGCAAAGGCAGTGAATCTGAAGGAGATGCAGGAGTAGAGCTTGCAAGCAAGGTTTAGTTTTTGCATTTGAGGAAACTAGATGGCGTATTCTTGTTCCTTTTTCTAAACCTGTCTAGCCATAGATCTTGTAGAGAAAGTCTAGTATATTATAATCTGAATCGTAGGGTAGGTATGTAAAGTCCTAAATAACATTAGAAAGAAAAATCCACCACCAAGTATTGTATTTTGTAAAAGATGAAAAATAAAAATTCTGAAGGTAGTTTCTATTTGTCTTCTTCTAAGTTTGGCTTTACCAAGTCTGCAAACTCTTGAAGCTTTTATTGAATCTATAAATCAGCCAATCAAGCAATATCAGGAGAGCAAGAATATTCCTTAACCAGACAAGTAATGTCTACTTTCATTTTCGGTGCATGCTTAATACCTTGTCTGAAACCACAAGGAAACAATCACAGTATAAACAGTTCTATCATGATGGATATATTATTGTGATTGTAAAGAGCAAATAAACCAGAGTTCCAAACAAATGTGTTCAATGCCAAATCTAATAGTAACACCCATTTTTGAGAAAAACTAGTGACATAGAGAATAAAGTTTGACACCACAATTCTTAATAAAGAAATTTTCATTTAATTCTATCAAAAACATCCCGTAGTTATTCTGTTTCTTCCAATATCCAATTCATCTCAATCTGAGATTGCACCTGAAATACTTTAAAAAGAAAGGAAAAAATGTAACGCGACACAAATTGTACTGATACAGAGAACAGGTCCTCAGCTAGGCCATCTGTTTGAATACACAGACAACAGCTCTGCTTTGTCGTGAAATTAGAAGACTCGGAGTGGATTCATTGCATAAACCTGAGAATCATCTACAAAGTGAGGCTTCCAGGGTTCTCAACAATCTTTGAGAAGGTCTGAAGGAAGGCAGCCAAATCAGCACCATAGATAATACGGTGGTCAGCAGTAACATTCACCTGAAAAGGAAGAATCTCATGGTAACTCAGTTTAAGTTGTTCTCTTGAAATAGTTAGCAAGGATGGAAATTTAGTTTTGTCTCCTGTCCAATATAATGACTCCTCTATATTAATTGCCAAACATGAAGAGTATGCATTAATCACAAATAAATGGAATTAACCTAATCTAACGATTAAACTAGTTATTTCTGATTAATATTTCTCAAAAACTTTATCAAAACATCTGTAGCACATACCTTCAACAACAGTATAATTAGGGTTGCAAAGATAGGTTTAGCTCTGACAACTACCACTGTACAAGCTCTAACCACTTACCATGACAATGTAACACGGAGTAATTTGGGACAAACAAGAAATATTGGAGCCCATTCATATTTGGACAAAACTCCAAACATGATCAATAAATAAACTAAATAAATTTAAAACTGATGTCAAGAGAAAACCAAAAAACCTACAAAATGCCCCTTAAAGAAGATGATATTTAAAAGAGAGCATGTCAATAGAATGAGAGACTGATTAGGACATTGGCATAAACAAGAAACAAAGACCTCAGTGGTGTTGACTTACCTAAGGATATTATCCTAAGTTAGGCATAGTAGCACAATATGACCAAATATAGGCTATAGCTAAACCAACCTTACTGCATTAAGGTTTAGTTTGTTGTATAGCAGCTCTAACACTTTTAGTCCTTTGTAGAACAGTGTTTTGGAAATATCTTAGCTATCTGGAAGTTTACCTAGCCATTGACTCAGCAAACATGAAATGAACCAGCTTCTGCCAATAGAAGCTAATCAAGGTAGGTTCCTCCATCAATTGACAACCAATATACCACGTAAACTTACTGAGGATCCAAATGAGCTTTTTGGAAAAACACATCCTCACAACTATCCTCCTTATTTCACATGATGGCAGTCACAATGAACAACAAATGTTAGGGTAGTAAATAGGATTAGATACCCCAAGAGTACCACCAATAACTAAGGAATACATCTTAAAGGCCAGAAGAAATGAAGCAAAAGCAGTTCCAACAATAGCAGAGAGCAAAATGGGAAGCCTAAGTTGTGGAAAAGAGGATGAGGATCAGTGATAAAAGTATTCTGCAGCCAAAAGCAGGCTGAAAGAAAATGTGATACACGTTTGAAAAGGATGTCCAGTGTTTATATGCACCATGGGCAATATGGAAAATTTCTTCCTCTATCCAAGAAATGCATTTGTAATGTATTGACTATTGCTCCTTGTATATCCGACTTCAGAATGAAATGGATAGTGTAAGTCCTTGTCATCACTAGTTTATTTCAACCTTATTTTTCAGTCAAGATTTTTACTAGTAAATGGAACAGGGTACACAAACAGCCAAGTTACACAAACAACTTAAGCACATGAGTGTGTGGGCGAGATACCAACCAACCATGATCAAGTATGTAATGTGGACAGGGTGTCTAAAGCTAGCCATTGTTGGAGGGCATCTTTTCCTCCCAAAAGCAATTCCCTTTAAATATAGCTCATGAAATATAACAGGTGAACTCCTCAACACGGCATGATGGTTGCTCAGCAAATTAGAGTACTTGTGCCCTATGTGCTTGGACTCAGGTATGAGTGTCAGATACAAGTATGTACCCGACACAAGTAAGATTAGTCTTTTCTAAGTTTTTCCATGTATTTGGAGGATTCTTGGAGTTCATCTATATTCATGTGTCGGACACAGGTACTTGAAAAAAGTGAAGGGCTTGTACTTGGAGTTCGTCACCTCATGTGTCGGACACAGGTAGCTTGTACCTAAATTGTACTTTTTTGAGATAGCCTCAGACCCCGGCATCTTTTTGCTGTTATATTTGCATTAAGAGTAAAATCATAAATGTAGTCTGCTTTCAGTCACAACATGATACCTTAAAGCATTAACAATAAATGAGTATATTGGTTCATGATAGATTTGTAATAATTTATCCTATCTCATAAATTTCCTATAAAGTTCAAACGAAAGTTTTATCTACTAGGGATTGTAATTGGCTCCGTAATAGAAACTGGACTCACCAGCATTTTGTTTTTCACGCTGAAGAATCCATCAGCATCAGCTACGACAGTTGGCTTTGATGCTCCAACAGCCATGATAGCTCCCTGGTCATCATTCCAAAAAATAACAAAAAAACATTGAGAGATATAATCAAACAGAGGAAATAGAAGATCCATCCATAACCACTCACCTGGCCTGGGGGAAGAATGGCATCAAACCTGTCCACTCCAAACATGCCCAGATTGGACAGAGTGAATGTCCCTGCAAGCAATTTAATCATTATTTACTCTCTAAATTCTATATACAAAAATATCAAACATCTACTCAAAGTGGAACCAGAAGTAAAATCGTTAAGCAGTACAAACCCGAATTATATTCTTGAGGCTGAAGCTGCTTTGCGCGGGCTTTCTCTACCAATTCTTTCCATTTTTGAGACAGTAGATACAAATCCAACTATACCGAAACAATTCCATTAATTCAAGCTCTTAGAAGCTATAAGAAACTGACAGAAAAACTATATGCAACTACAGTATATTATTAATAACAAACTCATATACTTGATTCCAGTGATCAAATATCAATACAATATAGGATCACTAACCTTATCTGCATCTTGAAGAACAGGGGTAATCAAGCCACCATTGATAGCAACAGCTACTGCAATGTTGATGTTACTATTGTAAGTAAAACTCTTGCCATCTTTACAGCTTGAATTCACAACAGGGTGCTCCGCAAGTGCCATTGCGGCAGCTTTGGCTAACAAAGCAGTCATTGTCACACCCTTTGGTTTCACCTATAAATCAAAATACTAAGTAATGAATCAAAACCAATTTGCGAATCCAAAACACAAATAATCCAATTTATGATTTCAAAGAATTCAACTCAACTTACCTTCGCATACAAGGCATCAAGCGCGTCCGTAGTCACAGGATACCCCACTCGAAATGTGGGCACTGAAAGACTCTCCAGCATATTCTTCGAAACGGCAGCCTGCATTGTCGTAAACGGTACTACCGTAGATCCCGGAACTGGAGGAGGAAGGTTAGAAGGGGCGGCAGAAGCAGCTGGAGCTTTCGCTGGTGCTGCAGGCTTCGTTTCCACAACCACTGGAAGCCCCACATTTTTCTTCGAAGGCGAAATACCGGCGGCTGCCTCAATGTCCTCTGGCGTAATCCTCCCATACGCACCTGTTCCAACTACAGACTCAATGTCCACCTTGTGCTGCTTCGCTAACTTCTTTGCATATGGTGTGGCAACAGTCTTCCTCGGCCCCTCCGTAACTGTTGGAGCCGCGGGAGCTGGCGTCGATTTGGGAGGAGCTGGAGTTGAGGCAGCAGCTGGAGCTGGAGCTGGAGCTGGAGCTGGAGCTGGAGCAGGAGGAGATGGGGTTGAAGCACCTGATTTCGAGGCAGCTTTGGCTTTAGCCTCAGCAATTTCATCTTCAGTCTCAGCGAGAATACCAATGGCAGCACCAACAGGGGCAGTTTCGCCTTCCCCAACAACTATAGCAGCGAGAATGCCGTCGTAGAAAGTCTCGACATCCATGTCAGCCTTGTCGGATTCGACAACGACGACGCTTTCACCTTTGGAGAGTACATCGCCTTCGGATTTAACCCAAGAGACGATCTTGCCCTCGGTCATGGTAGAACTGAGGGCAGGCATGAAAATCTCCCTGATCTTGGAACGGACGGTCAGGGTTCGTCTTGGGGTTGACTTGGAACGAATTGAAGAGAAAGTAATTGAAGGGACAAGACGAGGAAGAGAAGAAGAAGAAGAAAGGGAAGAAGAGAAAGAGATGGTAGTGTTAGAGAGAAAGGGAGTAGCCATTTCCTTGTGTTTTTGGCTTTGAGGAGAGGAATTGAAGAGAAAGCGAGAGAAATGAAATAAATTAAGGAGCGAATGGAGAAAGTAGAGAATGGAAGGAATATAAGAGAGGGAGCGGCGGAGAAGACGAGGAAATGCTGCACTACCCAACTGTGTTTGCATCGCCTGTTACTAATTACTATTGGAAGTTTTAGATTTTCTTTTTCACGCTTTCGGCTGTCAAATTTTCGTTTCTTTTCTTTTTGGAACATAAACTTTTCCTTCTTTTCAATTCCACCCTTATTTTACAAATCTAATTGATTGATCCATCCTATTTCCCAACTAAACCCTACTCAACAACCTTTTTCTGCCTAAAAAGGAAAAGAAACGACTTTTTTCCTTACCAAACCTTTAACTACGATGGGGAAATTACGACTTTGGGCTTAAAATAGGGGCGAAGGTAGAAAATTTTTTTAAGAGGATCCAAATTAAATTTTAATTTTTACAATAGTAAAAATGTAATTTTATCATTTGAATAGTCTATATATTTATAATTTTTAAAAGATTAAATCAGATTTTTATCTCAAAATATAATTTTACATTTATTAATTTAAAATTTTAAAAAATTTAAATAAAAAAATTCATTTTAGGAGGTCGAAACCCTTACCAACCTTGTGCTTTACAACACATGTCATTGATGGCTTTAAACCCAATTTTCCTTATCTCAAAGGTCAAGTCATAAACAATACTAGATTATGTCAAACTAAAGATGTAAGTGAAAAAATTCATATACTAAATTCATTAAAAATTGTGATTTTTGTTGAAATGATAAAATTAAGTTAATGAAAAGCATGAAGACCTAAGATCAACATCTATTATTCCTATTATGTATGTTTATTTATCTAGATTTATCAACATACAAAAATATATAAATATCCTCATCATAATATTTCTTACTATGTAAATGAAAGGAACTTTTGATAATTTCCTAACTAAGTTGGGACTCGGTTGATAGGTGATACCACCTCCGACAACCCCTTAATATATAACATAGATAGATAGCTAAATTGTATATATTATGAATAAGGTGAGAGATTCACTTACACCATTGTAAAACTATATTAGTTTTACATATTTTCACATTTTTTTGTACAATCAATATTTTAACGATCCAATTGTCACATTTTATATTTCATTCATCATGTATGTCAAATTTGATTTCTTTGAGGAAATCTCCCTAGTGAAATCCACATAGCAGTCTTATCGTACGTCTTATCGAAGCCAAAATTCCCAAAATTTGAAGGTTGTGTCGCAACACTGGTCTCGTGGTGTCGCGACAATGAGTGACGAACAGGAAAAATTAATTAAGAGTATTTTAATCTACACAATGTACCTTAATCAAAATTTTGGGCTATTTAGCAACCTTAATTAGGTCTGAGCATAAACTCTATAAATAGACATGTTAAGTCTCATTTAAGGAGGCTTAGTCAAGTGAGCGATTTAGTATTTTAGGGTTTTTAGTTTAGTTATATTTTCTTTTAAATTTAATCCTTTTTATACTTTTGTTACTATTTTAACTTGGATTCGATTTCAATCCAAGGATTCAATATAGTAGCTTTTCATTATTTTATTGTTGATTCCAATTACAATTGAGGTGATCTTCACGACTGTTAAAGGAGATTTCGCTTCTGAGCTTCAATTGATATCGAAAACAGATTCTTTTTCTACTCCTTACTTTTATTTAATGTGTTATTTTGCATGTTAAATATGAGTTTAGGAATTATTGTATTTCGATCCATGAGT
The DNA here is from genome assembly GCA_005610355.1 of Gossypioides kirkii. Taxonomy (NCBI): domain Eukaryota; kingdom Viridiplantae; phylum Streptophyta; class Magnoliopsida; order Malvales; family Malvaceae; genus Gossypioides; species Gossypioides kirkii. The sequence continues at coordinate 5,245,497 of CP032255.1, forward strand.
AACTAATTTCCTTAACAAATGTGTGAATAATTAACGAATGAGCGAGGGTTGAAATTCGGGTTAGTTAGTTTAAATTATGTGCAATTAAACCCTATGGAGTGACCCTCCTAAGAAGTAATTTAGGATAAACGAGATCTAGAGATAAGTTTATCGAGTACCTCATAATTTATATCGGTCAAGCAAGTGAGGCTGAGAGGTAAGCGTGTATTGATCGATGAGTTAATTAGTTAGAGACCAAGAGGCAATAACTAGTTAATTAATAACCTACTCGATAAAACCCGAGTTTTGAAGTTAATTAGGATCACTGAAGTGAGTTAAGGTCCTGCTTGTTTTATTGGATTATGTTTTAGTTTAATTAATTTTTAGATTAAATTTTGAATCAATACTATTTAGATTTATTAGTGTAGAGAATTAATTTCGGTTTAATTCAACCTCCCTTAAGTACGATTTTCAGAATTTTTTTCGAAATATTTCGTTGTAACATTATTTTATATTACAATTTGATCTGTATATTTGCAGACACTATTATTTAATTAATTATCTATTTTATTATAATATTTTCAATTCAAACATTCACATTAGTGGTGGTCAATAGATCACTAAGCCTCAATGGCATTTCAAATACAAGTCCATCATAAATTGCAACTATCGAATGTGCATTAGAGCATGCACGTGACAAAGATCATGAGAAAGTTGCAATTGAACGTGACTTTCAAAGCTTTGAAGCAGCTCCACTGGCTTGTCCTATTTAGGCTTAAGTGAAATACGAGCGTTGATGTCATTTCTCAGTCTAATAATTTCGTTTATTCACAAGACATGAAACAAAGTAGCGCATAGCTTAGCCGAAAGGGTTAATCATCTATTGATTGAAATGAATTACTTCCATGCTTTACTAATCTCCATAGGTTACATGATTTAATTCGATATGTATTCGAATCCACATCTTTTTGTATTAATAATATGTCAAAATCAATCGAGTTAAGATTCAATTGACGAAACTATAATAATTTTTTTGGAGGTACTTTCAGAACAAAAAATGAATTTCCTATTTTTCTTTTAGCTTATTTTATTTTAATTTTGTGTTTTTAAGAGGATTAACTCAATGAAATAAGGAGAATGAAAAATGTTAAATATAATACATTTTATAAATACTAGATTATCTTACACTATTATGTAATTCTGTTTTTAAAAAATTGTTCAACAATGGATGGATGAAGAATTTGTATACAAATATTATTAAACACGTGTTTGATTTTGGTTTTTAGTTGTTTATTTAAAAAATATATAAAATATAAAAAATATTATTATCATATTAATTTTTTTAAATATATTAGTGTGTTTACATAGTAGTATGTATCTATATTTTCTTAGCCTTTTGATAAGACACACACTTTTTGCACACACAGATACTCGAATTCGGGTTTTTTAGGATAAACATCATTTTTTTTTTCATTTGAGTTATTCGTTGGATTCTTAAAAAATGATATATTAGTATTTTTTTTAATTTAGTTAAAAATTTTATAAATTTATATTAAATAGTATTTAAAATTTATATAGAACATCATGACACGTTGACAATTGACTTTGTCATAACTCAAACATGACATTTATCGAGTGATTACAAGCACTTAATACGATAAAAAATCAATTTTAGATGGTCCAAAGTGACAAGTAAAAATTGACAAAAAAAATTGAGCATTCGCCAAACTAAAGAGGATGAGAACAAAATCATCTATAAAATAACTTGCAAAAGAAAGATTACTGGTGACCGATAGAGTTTTAACAAACGACAAACACCGTCATCTATCTCTAATAACTTATGAAGATAATAAAACACCCACAAAATAAATCTATAAAGAAAGATTAAAAAAAAAAAGACAAGAAATAACCAGTCCGATGGTACCGCTGCTAGACAAAACAAAATATAGGAAGCAAATCACTTGAGAAAAAAAAAATGATTTTTAGGGCTTTTAATTATGCAACATAATGGGGAATGCCTATTTTTAAATTAAAATAGACTAGTTGGTAACCAAACTGAGCGAGTCTAACTTTTATAAACCACCAATTTCGGCCTCGACTTCCCTTCTTTCCTCTACTTGTGTTTCGTTATATTCCTGAAAAGCCCTCCAATACGCCATGCGAGTGTGGCGGATAAAAATGCCAAAATCATGGGAACAAGAAATACATAGGGCAAGTAAATCATCAAAGTCTTACCAAGGGCATTTTAGGAATCCAAATTTACCCCAACCGATGTCAATCTCGTGTACGCAATCCTGACCGTTCATGCTTTTTATCCAAAACACCTCCCCGCATAATATAAAATCACGCGCAAGAAACTCTCACGAATTTCCTTCACCGCTTTTCTATTTTACCCTTGCTTGGAAATGGAGGGAGTGCCGTCGAGCACAGCGGCGTATGTGGGCTGGGACGAGGTTAATGTTTCAAGCGATAAAGGAAGGAGAGAGGTTCATTACTATTTGAAGAAAAGAGATGGGGCTTCAGATCTGGCTGTGGTTGGGAAAGAGAAAAGCTTGAGGCACATGTCTTATCATTTCTCTATTAAGAACCGCTCTCTTTTCTTCACTTCGATGCCGTTTTACAAGCTCAAGTCTCGCAGAGAGGTCGTATATTGGCTTAATTCTGTTGTTTCAGGTAATTACTACTAATTACTTTTTCTCTTTGTTTTCTTCGTATCACGAGATTTTATGGTTTTTTGGAGCTTTACGGGTTTGTTCTGGACTGCGCTGGGCTCAGTTTTCTAAGTCTTCCCCTTGGATCTGAGCGTTTATGGTTAATACTGATTCGATTTGATTTTAGTAGTGGTTTCGCTCTCCTTGAAACAAGCAGTTTTTTTTATCTCCTTTAATTTATTCTCAATATTTCATTTATCTAATTTATAAGTTTTCTGTAAATATTTTTTGTTTTCATTTTCATTTTTTCTGGCTGGTTTCTTTCGCCTGCACTAATGGAATTGCCGGCTTGCGATATTTTTTTTTTCTTATATTTATCATTTAGAAGACGTGTGAGTTTTCTCCTTTAAATTTTTACTTTCGTTTATCTTGATTGATTATCTTAACCATTAAACATAATCATCTCTTCGGGTTCCCGAGTAACGTAATACTTATCTTCTTCCCCTCCTTTTTTTTTTTGGTTTGTTTTGGCTGTGGCGTTTATTTCTCTGACTGGCGTTATTTGGTTCTGCTCACCATGGTAGATGTTAACTGACTATAATCTGGGCTGCAGGACTGATAATTCAATTTTTAAGAGCCGATTGAGAGGATTTTTACTCCCTCAAATATCTAGGTCAACATCTTTCGTGACCAAACATATCAGCTTTCATTAAAAAATGTTTCATCTCCATGGAAACATGGACGAATCAGCCGTTAATTCTTGTTGAATGTGAAAATGAACACTATTAAGACGCAATATATATGAGCTATTATTATTGTGACTTGTGAGCATCTTGTTTTCGTTTTGTTCCTTCTCAAGTATCAGTTCTCTGCTGTCACATGTTTGTGTAATAAATTATCTTCTCTGTGGAGACTGGTGGAACTGAATATGTGTATTTGTGTTGATAATTGCGTTAAAATTTACAGATACATCTTCTCGTGAGCCGTACTGTTCAGTTGATGGCATTTGGAATGGGAAAGATGTGAAAAACATGGATTTTGGAGCCCTCAAGGTATGGATGATATGTTTGCTATATGGGTTTCTTCCCTCAATCAACCGTTCATTAACAATGTTCCTATTTTTCTTCCTACAGGATCTTCAGTCATGGAAGCTGGGCCAGTACACAAAAGAATTTTTATGGTTAGGTTCTTCATGGATATGTAGGAAAAAAAGAAAACACTATCAGTCTTACCTTAGGAATGGTGTAAAAATTTCGGTGAGTGTAATTTCCTTTATCAATAATCTCCTATTCAACCTTAAGGTTTGCCATTTCTGCATCACATGGCTTCAGTTTCTAACTCCTTTTTTTGGCTTTTGTGTACGTCTACAAAATCATCTCAGATTCATGACTTTGTTTATGTCTTAGCTGAGGAGGATAAACGGCTTGTTGCATATTTGGAAGATTTATACGAGGACTCTAGAGGCAATAAGATGGTTGTCGTACGATGGTTTCACAAAATTGATGAGGTTGGTATTGTTCTGCCACACAATTATAATTACAAAGAGATTTTCTTTTCTCTTTGTCTTCAAGATCTTAGTATTGAATGCATAGATGGATTGGCTACTGTCCTCAGTCATATGCATTTCAAGAAATTCCTGAAAGAAGCAAAACATACTCAGCTGGAGCCATTTTTATGCTGCAAGCAGTTTGAAAATGATGATCTCAAGCCTTTTGACATTACTCAACTTAAGGGCTATTGGAAACAAGATATGCTTAGATACATGTACAGTCTTTCTCCTTCAAATAATTGCACGAGTCATCAGCAACATGCTGATTATAAGGAAACAGATTGGGACGTTGATGATGGTTTTGGGATAAGGCCTAGAAAGAGATATTGTCAGTCTAAGGATGATGATGTTTACATGCATTTCAGTGGCGGTCGAGAGTCTGTAGATGCATTTGGTGCAAATCTTCATGATTTTCGGAACAGAAAAAATGGAACTGAAAGTTTCAATGGAGGTAGGTCTTCATTCCTGTCTGCTGATGACACTAAGCACCATGTTTCTCAGCATTTAAAATTAGGTTCCCAGGTTGAGATTTTAGCTCAAGATAGTGGTATTAGAGGGTGTTGGTTTAGAGCTCATGTAATCAAGAAGCACAGGGATAAGATGAAGGTGCAATACCATGATATTGAGGATGCAGCTGATGAATCTAACAAATTAGAGGTATGTATTGTTTTTATTGTTTTTGGTTTACAGGGCTGTAAAGAAGTTTTAAGGAGGGAACTCGTATTATTGACTCTTTATCTTCTGAGGTTACTAAATGATTCGTGACTTTATGTTATAGGAATGGATTTTGGCATCGAGGGTTGCTGTTCCTGACCAAGTGGGACTTCGTATTTGTGGAAGGAAAATTGTTCGACCATCCTCAGAATACCGAAGATGTAATGCTTCATGTATTGGTGTTGGGTCTGTTGTTGATGTGTGGTGGCATGATGGGTGGTGGGAGGGCATTGTCATTGAGAAGGATTCAGAAGATAAATTTCATGTTTATTTCCCAGGTTTGTAGAATACTCCAAATCTGAATGTTAATGTTTTGTTTTTTTTATGGTCATGAACCATATATCAACTCTATTAGGTTTCCTTTTCCCAGTTCTGACATATTATATTATTTGCAGAAGAAAAGCTGGAATCAGTGTTTGGCGGTGGGGATGTAAGGCAATCTCAGGAATGGATTGGAAATCGTTGGATAAATATTAAGGAGAGGCAGGATCTTGCGAATTCCATACTCAGGGGCCGGAAGCAAGTTGAAGGAAAATCTTGTGATTGCAATGTGGAAGACACCACCATTTGTGACGGTGTACAGTACAGTGCCAATGGCACAGATTGTAATGATACTCCTGTGGAACCAGGAAATGTCAGGGCAAAAGATGTGATAGTTGTTGTACCAGATCTTTCAAAGGATGATTTGCTTTCCCGGTTGAAGTGGAAGTCATCGAGGAAGAGAAGGAACACGACCTATGTACAGAAGCTGAATTACAGTAGAAACGTCATAAAGAACACCTCTGGGTTGGTTACTTGTGAGAGATTTATAAACCCTGCGTCAATAAACGTTGATAATGATAACTGCAAGTACATGGGTGATCCATTATTCAGTTCTTCAGTAGTGCCGCCTCTAACAAGCTTGGTTATGACTAGGTGATCGACCCATTCTCAGTGGAGATTTTGGAGTTGGTTTTTTTTCCCTCATTGGATCTTATTTTCCTTCATGTACATCGTGCACCTCCTGGACGCAATGTTTTGTTGGAAATGTTCATTTGAGAAGTCAATGGCATCAATCTTTGCGTCTTGCAAAGTCCGATCCACGCAGTATTTTACCTTGTAGATCTCTTAACTTATATTTAGGTTATTTTTTAGATTGTTTCCTGAAGATTCTGATTTTTATGTAATCTGTATATCATTGTAGTGTAATAAGAGTTATATATACGTTTATTTTGTTGCATGTTTCAACAATGAGCCCTATGAGTTGGTAAAAGCAATGCATGGATACTCGACAATCCACATGTGATGCGGGTTGTTTTGACAGATATGGGCGCAACTGAATGTTTGGTTGGTCATGAATTTTTTCGAATCTTGCCAATTGCACAGCTATGCAGACTTTTTATGTTAATTTGTGACTCCGTAGCAGAACAGCGACCATGGTAGGTCCCGTGATTAATCCATGTCTTCATCACTTTACATTTGATGATTAGGAATTAAACGATTATGACATTTAAGAAAGGATTATTGTTAATTAATGCGACAATTCCCAGACATTAGCCAGAAAATGGGCAATTACAAGAATTCACTCCAAAGGGAAGCAAATAGAAACACTTTTATCCTTTTGAAATGTAGGTATTTAAAGTTTTAAGTTGAATTTCATTTTCATTATATTATATTATCCTGCCTTTCAGGATTACAGTTTTGTCATATTAAGATTTATCCTCCTAAAATTTTGAAGGGTCTGTGTCTCATTCTAAAGCAAATCTCCTAGTGGTTAACTAATCTTTGACATGATGGATTAAAAGTGGGACATTGATACGAATCTGGTCTCACAAGCAACTTCTTTAAAGAATTATTACTGAGTGATAAAAGTAGAATGTGGGGTACCCTCCATGACTGAAGCATCTTCTTCAACTAAGCATTAAAAAGACCCTTTTTTTTCCCCCTTTACCAGCTTAAGATGCTCTTTCTTCACCCTCCAAATTGTAGCATCTGCAAAAGATGGGCTTGCACCATCAGTTGTAGTTGAGTTGCAGCAGGAGCTGCAGTTCCTATATCTTTTTCCATTCCTTTTATTTTCACTTTGGTTGCAGCTCCAGATTGAATCCTGTTACCTTCTTTCTCCTGTATGAAGACCTTTCAGTGTTTACATTAAGGGATAAAAGAAACCATGTTTCATCCTGGTCAAGCCAAGGAGGAGGTCACAAAAATTGAACTTAACAACCCAAAAAGCTTATTGCTTCCTGGAAGTAGCCTTGCCTCTGTTGAATCCTTATCTATGCCACTTGTTAGTACTCTCTTTTTTTCTATCTCTTGTTGTATTCTCTTTTATTAATCAACTGTAGTGTTTTGTGTTTTATGTTTGGTGAGAACAGGTCCACCAAGTTGTTCTCTCAGCAGATATTCAATGTGCAGAGTGTCAAAGGAGAATAGCACACATAATGTCAAGAATGAATGGTACTTCTTGTTTTAAAATTGTCTTCTCAAATACAATAATGTAATCAACTGTATGTATTCCTTCTTTGATTGGCAGAGACAGACTCAGTTTTGGTGAATGTGTTGGAGAAGAAGGTAACACTCACCAGTAGATACCCTGGTAATGGAAAGCAAGTTGTTGTTAATAACAAGAATCCTCTCAGCACAATGAGCATGATGAAGAGGATTTTTCGCACTTTCCGAAGATGAATTGGAATAAAGCAAACAATCAACATGCTACACTGTTCTTCATATCAAGATTTTATGTTCGTTACAGCCTGAGAAAATAAATGATTCAAAGCAGTGTTGTTATCAGTTTAGCCATATCTCACTTGTAAATATGAATGGCTGGTGGCACTTTCATAGCATTTACTTGAAAAGTTTCTTGTCTTAGTTAACTGATATAATGAATCAAATTTCATCCTTTTTGGGTGGCAGAATCAGATTCCAAAAATCAAAGACTGAGAGAGAGAGAGTCAAAAGAAGAAATATTCTTTGGTTCTACATCTCCTATCTTAACACTTTTAAAGAACCAGGGAAAACCAATTCCAATAATTGACCTGCTTATTGTTTAATGCTAGCTTAATTAGCTAACACTCAAAAAAGATGTTTCTTTTGCTTGATCCTGATAGTAATATATACTGCCTGACATAGCTCATGCCTGTTACTGGAAAATGAGAGCAACCCTTCTTTTAAATGTGAAAAAGCTATGATCTCCCCCTTCTCATACCTTGAAAAAAGCTTTGCTAAAAAGGGATTCTACAGATTTATGATGATACTTTACTTCAATAATTGATTGTTTTTGCAAATGAAAATGTTTAATTTGAAGTAGACATATTCATGGGTCGGGTTATCCATCTAGCCTCAAAAGCTCAATTAAAATTTAGAAGGATTTGGGCAAAAATATTAAGCCGAAAATGAGCTTAACCAAGAAAATTAGGTCCGTTTAAAATATGTGTTGGGTTCGAGTTTAAACATTTAAGGCTCAAATCCGACTCGACTTATTTTAAATTTATAATATTTTATATTATGTTATTTTTATTATGTAATTTAAAACATATAAAAAATAAATATATACTAAATATATAATAGTAAACATTAAAATAATGTTAAGATAACTATATAAAAAATTTAATAAATAAAAAAGGTATAAAATTATTAAATATTAAAATAATATAATATAATTTTTTTAAAAAAATAATATGGGCGGACCTAAAATAGGTTTGAGTTAGTCTTTTGCAAATATGTAAGGGTTTGTATAAAATTTTAGACCCAAATTTTATGCCAGGTTTAAACAAGCATAAAATATGTTGATACCATACTTAGACCCAATCCGAACAGAACTCGACCTGGTCTATGAGCACCTCTAGTTTGGAGCATTATATAACTTTCTTTTCGTCTTTGCTTTAATAATGTTAAAATATGCTCTAAATCCTTATACTTTTTGTATATTTGAATTTTTCTCCATCTATTTTTATTTTAAAAAATAAAGCACACTTGATGACCATGTAAAAAATAAACTATAATAAACCTCAATTTAATAAAAAAACTCCTTTAAAAAAATATATTGATTAAATTTAAAATGGATGAATAGTAAAAAACTTTATATTTTACACACTTATTTTTTTTCTTTGAGAATTTGTGGTTTATTAAAAATTATTAGGCATATTTTAAATGTTTTTTTCTTTAAATTAATAATAGTTCACTCATGGGTAAATGGATTTTCTTCTAAATTTTGGAGAAAAGTTTTTTCTTTATTAATAGTTTTAATGTTAAATTTTAACTCAAGTTTCGCACAAAATATATTTAAAACATAAGGGTTAAATTGTAAGTACGTGTATAATTATCATATCAACAATTTGGATAGAACATAATAAAAATATATCATCCTAAATTTAATAATGTTTGTATTTTTTAATACGTCAGATCTAAATTACTCATGCAATGAGTATACACACGTGTACATTTTGATCATTGCATCTTAAAAATAATGCATGGTATATTTGAATAGGCATTTAACACCTTAATTGATGACTAAATAGAAGTAATATGGATATTTTAGAGATTCAATTAAAATATTTCAAAGTTTAGAAACCAATTTAAAATCTAGTCAATAGTTAATAGAAGTTTATTAAATTAACAAAGAGCTTCTTTTGTTAAAAAAATTATGGAATTAATTATATTTTTGCTCTTGATAATCACTATAATTTTTTTTTTGTTCCAGAACCTAACAAGTGCTTTCAGTGAAAAAAAATATGATGTTCATCTTAGGAGACCCGGGTTCAAGCATCTGTGTGTGTAAGGTGTGTGCGTTGTCAAATGGTTAAGAAAGTATGAATAGATACTACCATATAATCACATCAGTATATTCAAAAAAAAATTGTTCCAATAGTATAATAACTTTTCAATTGTAAATTGGGATAAATTTTAAAATTATGGTTTCATGCGCATTTTTTTAGTTGAATTTTGATTTAGCATAATTATTTATTTAGAATTTTTATTTAAATGCATATATGAAAATATTTTTGGTGTAATGATAATTCGAACTCTAATTATTTTTAGGGTAAATGAACACTTGATCAACAAGTTATTATTTGGGGTTCATATATATGAAACATTGATTTTTATTCAATTGTAAACATTAAAAAAATTAAATAAAATTATTTGTGAATGTAATATGTACATGTAAAATGAATCTACATCGATAATACTATTATGGATGTGTAAAAATTAAATCAAAATAAATTTCTATGTACACAATTATATATATGTATAACATATCGTGTTGTACCAAAACGTATGAATAATCTTAAGATTTATTCTTTGTAAATTTGAAAATTTTATAATAATTCTACTCAAATTGCTAGGAACTAGCAAAAATCAAGTCAAACTGATTAAATCGATCAAATCAAATCAATTTGGTGAAATCGATTCAATTTAATTGATATAAAAAATAATTAAATCAATTTCATTTTTGAAATTTAAAATAGAATTAATCGAGATAAACGACTATAAAAATACCTATTAAATTTGTATATTTTAAAATACTTAAACTCAAGTCAACACTCAAATATATTACTTAAGCCTAAATCTAAAATAAATTCAATACATTGGATCAAATTTATTAAAAACAAAACAATAAACACACACAAAAAAATTTAAACCATATATATATTGAATTTGCCTTGTGTAATCAACTATTTTGATTTGTTTATTTAATAATTTAGTAGTATTTGTAATTTGAATTAGTTTTATATAAATTTTCAAGAAAAGAATTTACATAAAATTTTGGGTTAAGTGTTTTTTTTCAACCGAATTATCTGACAAAAATCAATTATACCTAAATGATTTTATTCAAAGATTATTTTTATTTGGGTTGGAGAACATATAAGGGGGATTTTATATATATCTTTTTGAATACTTTTATTTACGTTTCAGCATACTCGAATTCACATCTTCCTGTATTGGTAACAATGTTTATACCAATCGAACTAAGACTCGTAAGGAGATTTCATATATTTAAATCGAATAGATTAATGGTTGGTTTGGATACCGTAACCAGGAATTTAAATAGCGATCGGGTAGCGGAATAGCGGTTGTTATATAGCGGTAGTGGCACCGTCCGAAATTGCTATTGCCGAAAATAGCAGTGTGAAGCGGAATCACACCAATAGCGGTGGATCACGAACGCAATTTAACGGGTAACGGCTAATTACGGCAATAACGGGCTGCTATTCCCGTTATTGTTCCATTACGGTCAAATTAAAAAAATATATAATTTAAATTATATGATTTTATCTATTTAATGATTTTAGTTAATATAAAATTCACGACCGCAATACCCACAATGATCGTAATAGCATCCGTTATGTTCGTAACCGCGATAAATGCAATGCGACTGAAAACGCGATCGTAACCGCAATTTAAGTCCCTAACTGTAATGATACTATAGTGTGAGAAAAAAAAAAACTAAACGTTGTAGTAGACCGTCCATCCAAACTAGACATGTTCATGGGCCGAATTACCTACCCAGGCCCGAAGGCCTACTCGAAATTTGGAAGGCCTTGAATGTTTAAGCTCGAGCTCAACCTAGTCCGACCCGTTCTAAGTTTATAATTCTTTATATTATGTACTTTAAAACACATAAAAAAAAACTTATACCAAATATATAATTCTACCCTAATATAAACATTAAAATAATGTTAAGATAACTATATAAAAAATTTCAATAAATAAAAAATATATAAAATTATTAAATATTAAAATAATATAATATTAATATTTTTTAAACAGAATTTAAAAAATAATATAGACAGATCTAAAATAAAATTGAATTAATCTTTTACAAATATTGACGGATTTGATTAAAACTTTAAATCTAAATTTCGAGCCAATCTAAACTTGAACAAACACAAAATATGTTAATATCATGTTTAGATCCGATTCGATTCATGAGTATTTCTAACCCAAACCCCACACTAATTCTATCACTGGAAATTAAAAAAATAAAAGAAATTATATTTATATAGCCGCCACACGCTTGAAACCGGCACGTACGAAAGAGCAGCGGCCCCCAAATCAAGCAGCCCAAAATCCCAAAGCCAGAAAATAGTCCATAAATACGAAAACGAAAATAAAAAAGTAAAACTATTTTCCTTCGCTCCAAGAATATTAAAGGAAAAACAATCACACATTGAAAAAACCCTAATCTTAACCCTAGATTTTCTGCAATTAATTCCCAATGGCTAGCGACACCATAGATTCTCATCGAAGGAAGCACCATCGTTCTCCATCCGACGAAGAGGAAACTGATAAGTCCTCCAAACGCCACAAGCATCGCCACCACAAACATCGTCACCACCGCCACCGCAGCAAAAAGCACGAGGACGAAGCCAGAGATGGCGGTGAAGATCCGCTTCCTCCTCCTCCTTCGGTTCCTCGACCTGATGATGACGTCGAGGAAGGAGAGATTCTTGATGAGGAGCCTTCCGCCGAAATCAAGGTTGATCAATCTCGCGATGGCCGTGATGTTTCGGATCCGGTATGTTCAGTTTACCCTTGCTTGTTTTAATTTGTCACGGCTGTATTTAGTGCTTACTATCATTTGTGTTTCCATTTGCCGTTTAGTTACTGAGAAATTGGGGAAGACACTCGGGCTCTTTCTTCAAGGGGGAATTTTTTTAAAAATTTCATAATTGTACCCTTTTACTTGGTTTTGAATTTTATCAAGAAAAGTTTTGAAATTTGAGTGTTGGGCAGTACTTGAAAGAAGTTCTTCTTTTGGTTGCTTGCTGACTGAGTTTGGAAATTTTGACAATTTTCATCAAGCCCGTTTTTCTCGGTGACCTGATGGACCTTTATTGCATATTTTCGTGGATTATGTTATATTTTTATGAAATTTGGATAATGAATCTGTGGTTTGTGAGAGCTTCTTAGATTACTGAGTGAGTATCCCATTCATATGCACTACCACACAAAGAAAATGTTTGAATTGCAAAAGAAGTATCCTCCTAGGCGTTTCAGTGGAGACTGATGGCTTACTATACAGTTGTAAGAGCTGGTTACAGTTGTTGCATATATGTGCATGTAATTACTGTTCTTTCAATTTTTTAGAATAATGCGTTGCAAGTTTTTGCACTCAATTTCTTGTTTGCATTGTCTTTTTTTGAAGGGAGCTGACGAAAATAGTAATTCTGTGGATGAGCAAGTAAGAGGGATTGGTGACAAGAGTGAAGATAGGAAGCATAATCATGCTGGGCTCACTGGAAATTTAAGTGTTGAGTCTCAAGGAGAATTGGTCCCTAGAGTTGTCTCTGATGGCCATATCAATAGGTCACCTTCAAGAAGTGGCAAGAAAAAGAATTACCATGAGGATGTCAAAGAGGCTGATGACAAGAAATTAAGCGACACGAGAAACTCATTGTCCTCTGAAAGTTCTGGGGAAAAGTACAAGACATCAGCTACCTCACCTCTTGATTCAAGATGTTATGATTATACTAGGAGTAGATCTGAGTCACGTTATATTGCAAGGGAAAGATCACATTCCCAAAGCATAGTAGATGAGGAGGCTCTTTTGAAAAGAAGTTGCCGTCATGAACCTGATCCTAGTCAGGATGGGCAACATGGTAATAGAAACTTAGCTAGGAATGATGAAAGAGAACGGAGTGTCAGTTATGGAAGATATGTTGGTGAAGAAAGACATCGCAACATGGAGACACGTGGTAGAGAGAGGAGCAGGGAAAGGGAGATGGATTGGGAATTGAGAAGGGAGAAGGAGCGTGACAGAAGCAGAGAAAGGGAAATTGGAGTTGAATGGGGCAGGGACAGGGAGATTTATGGTGAGAGGAGAAGGGAGAGGGAGCGAGCAAGGAGTAGAGATAGAGACATGAGTGGTGAAAGGAGAAGGGAGAAGGAGCGAGAGAGGAGTAGGGAAAGAGAACTGGAGAGAGAAAGGAGAAGGGAGAAGGAGCGAGGGAAGAGCCGGGACAGGGATCTAGATGGTGAAAGGAGAAGGGAGAAGGTGCATGACAGGATCTGGGATACGGAAGCAGATAGAGATAGGAAGAGGGAGAAGGAAAGAGATTGGAGCAGGGATCATAGCAGTGCTTATGATAGAGATAGAGAGAGGAGAAGGGAAAGAACTGAAGAATGGAACCAAGAGCGGGAGAGGGAAAGGAGAAGGGACAGGAGTAGGGATAGGGATAGGAATATTGAAATTGAAAATGATGGCTATGGTGATCGAGATAGATATAAGAAACATTCTCACTCAAAACGGGATGAAACAGAAATTTATCGAGACGGAACAAGGAAGAATGAAACAGTAAAGGTTCATGGTTCTAACATCGATTCATTGGAAAGACATGGTGATAAACTGAAAAGGTATACCACATTTGAAAAAGATGTTTCATGGTATTTTGTTCTATCGTAATCTTATCAGCTCATATATTTCTGATTTGTTCAGAGATGAAGAGGAGCAAGAAGAATTTGAAGAAAGGATTACGTTAAAACTTGCTGGAGAGGAGGAGGAAGAGGCAGAACTCAATAGGATTAAAGAGGAAAGTAGGAAACGAAGGCAAGCCATCTTAGAGAAATATAAGAGTCAGCCGTTGCAGCAACAGACACAGTCACTCGCAGCAGATGTAAATAAAGGTTTTTTCCCCATCAACTTTTATTTTTAACTTGTTATTTTAGCTTTATTGAGCTTTGATGCAGCATAATGCAATGTTCACATGCTTTGCAACAAATAGCTAATAAACTTTTTATCTAAATCAGATAATAGGCCTGTAGAGAATAATGGGCAAATAATAGCTGCTACTCGTGCTGGTTCAGATGTCATTGGTGGGCATGAAGATATCTATGTTGCCGATCCATTATTGTCTGTTCAGAAGTCACCTTCAGAAAATGGGCATGCTGCTGCAGAGAGGACATCTGGTGCTGCTGGGCTTGGTGAGGGTACCCCGAAGGTGTGTTTGTTTTCTATTCTAATACATTTGAATCTTATATATTCTCAACCTGCATTCTTTCTTTAAGATCTTAATTTGGATGTGCTGAATTTGGCTTTTACTTTTTAGGCTATTTAGGTGTATAATTTCCATTTATTTATTTATGCAGAGTGAGAGGTCAGATGATATTTTCTGTGATGATATATTTGGAGAAACACCTACTGGAGTTCGTAAATTGGTATGTATCAGATTTGGGTCTTTGCTTTAGTCTGTTGTGTATCTGTACTAGTTATGAGTTGATTAAGTTGGTATCTCAGGTCTGGACTCACTTTTGACTGCTTTTTTCTCCTTTTCTTATCCCTTTTTGTCTTGTATATCTGCAATAACTTAAGTTTCTAAGTGGCTAACAGGCTCTTATTTGTTCACTTTTAGGATGTTTTAGTAACATGATTTGACTTTCTCCTAGCATAAATGCTTTCTCATGCATGGTTTGAAGTTTGTTTATTTACTATATATATTTAAGTTGAGAGCTGGGACAATAAGGCTTAAAAGCATCTATAAATGGTGTGCTTGTAGGGTAAAGGCGATGGTTTGCCAATTATAAGGAGCGGTCTTCATGACAATTGGGATGATGCTGAAGGATATTATAGTAAGTTTCTAGCTGTTACTTCTGTTATACAAATACATAGACACGCAGATACATATGTTTCATATAGCTGAAACAAAATTCTCAGGTATATGTTTAAGCTTATTAACTGCTGTTCTTTCTGTCCAGGCTATCGATTTGGTGAACTACTTGATGGCCGATATGAAGTAACTGCTGCTCATGGAAAAGGAGTTTTTTCAACGGTTGTACGTGCGAAGGATCTTAAGGCTGTTGCCACTTTTCCCGAAGAAGTAGCTATAAAGATCATTCGTAATAATGAAACAATGTGAGTGGTCTAACTTTCTCATTGATTCTTATATTATTTTTCTATGATACAGAGTTCAAGTTCTCCAACCTTGTTCCTGCTACGTGCTTGTATTAATACTGGTTTGATACAGGCACAAAGCTGGTCAGCTGGAGGTTCAAATATTGAAAAAATTAGCAGGTGCAGATCCAGATGATAAGCGCCATTGCGTTCGTTTTTTGTCAAGTTTCAAGTACAGGAATCATCTTTGTTTAGTTTTTGAGTCTCTTCATATGAATCTGCGTGAAGTTCTCAAGAAGTTTGGTCGCAATATTGGTCTTAAACTAACTGCTGTCAGAGCTTATGCTAAGCAACTTTTTATTGCGCTTAAGCATCTAAAAAACTGTGGTGTTCTTCATTGTGATATAAAGCCTGATAACATGCTGGTATGTATAAGTTTTTCATTCATGTTTGTGGCTAAGTTTTTCAATAGATTGTTTGACATGTTTCTTTCTTTTCAGGTAAATGAGGCAAAAAATGTGCTGAAGCTTTGTGATTTTGGTAATGCCATGTTTGCTGGTAAAAATGAAATTACACCATATCTTGTTAGCCGCTTTTATCGTGCACCAGAAATAAGTAAGTCTCAAATGAAGCTTTTACAATTTAGGGTGGTTGGATAATTTACTTTTGTTGGATGATATCTGTATATTACCATATCTTTTGGTTAAGGTCTTCTATTTGTACTTCTTCATGGTGCAGTTCTTGGTTTGCCTTATGATCATCCAATGGATATCTGGTCTGTTGGTTGCTGTTTGTATGAGCTATATACTGGAAAAGTTCTTTTCCCTGGTCCAACAAACAATGACATGCTACGTCTTCATATGGAACTCAAAGGTCCTTTTCCAAAGAAGATGTTGCGTAAGGTACATGGTCAATTTGTGTGAATGAGTTGTTCTTTGAGAAAAATATTGTGCATTTTCTTTTTTTAAATATACAATATTTGCTTGTATTATGTAATTTTCTTTGCTTGTGATGATAACTTTTTATTCCTTTTTTTTTCCTTTTCAGGGAGCATTTACAGAACAACACTTTGATCAAGATCTGAATTTTCATGCTACAGAAGAGGATCCTGTTACTAAAAAGGTTTTTTTTTTCTCTTCTGAAATACTTAATACTGTTACATTGATATAAGTTTGTCATGGTTGTCCTTGTCTTGATCAAGAATCTAATTATGCCTTTCAGAGTATAAAGAGGATGATTCTTAACATAAAGCCAAAAGATATCAGTTCAATTATTGTTGGCTCTCCAGGTGAGGATCCAAAGATGGTAGCCAACTTCAAAGACATTCTAGAAAAAATTTTTGTGCTTGATCCAGAGAAGAGAATGACAGTAACTC
Organism: Gossypioides kirkii; assembly: GCA_005610355.1. Classification (NCBI taxonomy): domain Eukaryota; kingdom Viridiplantae; phylum Streptophyta; class Magnoliopsida; order Malvales; family Malvaceae; genus Gossypioides; species Gossypioides kirkii. The sequence goes on from CP032255.1 coordinate 5,262,572, forward strand.
AGGCATTGGCTCATCCATTCATCACGGGCAAGTGAAACATGTTGCTGATTTTATGTCTCCAGAAATGTGTTGCGCTAGATATTTGTACATTATGACCTAACTCATATTTAGATATCTAATCATTGGGAATTCTGTCTTTTATCTTCTCTGTGCTGGACAAAGAGCTTTGGGCACTGTTTTTGGCATGGTTGAAGTCAAAAGGTTGATGTTTGGTCAGGAGTACTCTTTACTGGCGATTCTTTCAGTGGAATGTACTTTTCTATTGTAAGACAACTAGCCAAAGGCGTTTTTATCTCTTGTAATCATTCTTGATATGGCCATTGTGAAAATTTGTCATCTTTTTACCTGCTGAACTTTGTTGAATAATGAGAAAAATATATTCAGTTTCCTATGAGTTTATAGAACAAAACTTGTTCTTTAAACTTGGCAAGGTGACTCCTTCCTATTTGCCCTTTTATTTTAGTTTCTACTGGTCTTTTATTGTTGCTGGTTGTGCTGTTCCATTTGTTACTTTTGTAGTTATGTGTCGCTTTTCTTTTTCTATCTTATCAGAATGGTTTGAGCTCTGGGAAGTCTAATTTGATTTTTCATTCAGGATAACTGCTACTGCTTTGAGGCAACCCTCCAGTGCTTAAAAGCTTAAAAGGCACCCAGGAGAAGGTACCTTGGTTTGTTTATTTGGAGCTGTTTTTGACGCCCTAAAAACTGATTATATTGATTCTTTGGTTTTGTTAGAGAGATGTATTTTGGTCACTACTATTATATACTTTGCTTCCAGCCAACCTTTTTGTATCCTATGTATGCTTTTGTGGTGCCTTGGTAATTTTATGTGGTGCCTATGTGTTGTGATTATGTTGATATTTTCGGTTGCGTTTTGTTAGAGATGTACTTTTTTAAATTCTTTTGACCTTTTTCTAGAGATATGCATGTCCTAATGAAGTTGCATTATATCTGATCCATGGCTTAATCATCCTGGAGGCACTTGCACTGGTCGTAAAGGAGTCAGCTTGAATTCAAAGTCCATCTCAGTGAGTAATTATTTGCCTGGTTCCTATCTTTTTGCATTTTATCTTGTTGAAAACATAAATTTTTAATGTGATCCTCTATTTTGTTCTTAGGGTGTAAAACCTGTGCCTCCCCAATTCTTGTAAGTATTTTTCAATATCATTATATCAGCGTTGTCTATTTTTGCGTTTTCTTGAGAATTCCAGTAGCTTTCTTTTCTTAAATGTTTTGGAGCTCTAGAATCTGTCTTATCAAATCTCAAAGCCTGATCTTTCTCTCTTTATTTTAACCCTCTATCTTCATTTGTTACCCTTGAATTTTAATGACTTGCTGAAGAAATAAATCTTGTGCAATAGGAGCGTTTCCTTTGTTAAAAACTTTCCTGTGCTTCCTTTTGTTATCTTGTTGAAAGCATAAATTGCCAACAATATTAGTGCTGTAAAGTGACATAGAAACCCTGTACTTATTTTAGTTGTATTGCTTGTAGGGCCTTATGCTTTACTCATTGAGTTTTGAAGCTGTTCTTGTTCCTTTGGCTCTAAATTACCATCATAATAAGAAAATAAATAAGTTGATAATGTGGGTTTTTCTATGTTGTTGACGGGGAAAATCTTGTCCCGAAAGGATTGATGCACCTATAAATCTGATTGTTTATAGATTTTACTAAGGAATTAAATGCATATGGAAATAAAAGCATAGGTTGGAACTCTGTCCAATTTTTGGATGAGCAACACATCAACTTATAATGCTTTAGTGGGTACTGATATGCATATTGATCAATATTAGTGCAATGTGTAAGCTAGTCTAGTGAGCTTGTAAGTGTGGTCTTTTTAATTTCTGCTGGAAACGCGACAGTCTAACCTACATTTGTTGTATGGGTCTTCTTTTTATTCTCAACGTGATCGATTTTCTTGCCTCCTCTTGTTTCTCTCTCAATAAAACTTGAAATTTGGGTTAAGGAACACTAAATTTAGGTGAGTAATGTAGTAGTACCCCCGTGAGTAGCAAAGGCTGTGGTAGTGATGAGCAATAGGGGAGACCCGGGGGGGGGGGGACATGAATGGCCTCTTTCGATGGAAGCAAGGCTAGAGTGGGTGATTCCAAATAAAGCAACAGTTTAGTTTGTGGCTATGGATTTTTTCTTTGCTTCTGTGATATGATAAGATAATGCGTCAGGAGGCTGCTTTTGGGGGATTTGGCGTATTCAGGAGGAACAATGGTAACAGAGATGAATGGAATTAGAAAATTGTGTTTTTTTCTCTACGCCTATATAATTTTGTATGTTTGTTGGCCACCTAGTTAATATTAATTATGAATACGAAATTGAGGGTGAAAGAAGACTCATTTTTCTTGGGAGTTTTGTTGTAATTTACTTATTAGTTTTGCTTTTTTTAACGTCAAACCCAACACAACCACCACTGTAAAATAAGTAACTTGGATGTTCATTTATGTACCTTTTTTTTTTCCCTATTTGTTTTTAGTTGAAATCCGAAATTTTAATTTTCCATTTTCAAAGACAACTTTGATTAACTCGTAATAATTAGGTTATTAACCATTTTCTTATAAATAAAATATTTTTTGCTTTTCAATTTCTTTATATGATTTGAAATGGTTAATTGTTGATATGAAAATTCAGTTAGTTGATGTTATTTTATCAGCCAATGAAGAAATGGTTGATTGTTGCAGCGGATAAATTCTTGAAGCATGGTGATATATATATATATATATATTAAGTAAGAGGAAGTGATAAAATGGTATATCTAGCTTTGTTGTTGTATTGGGCTTCGTGGTTGGGTGGTAAATAAATGGAGTCCCATTTTGTATACTATTTGTTAGTAATGATGAATGCCATAAAGCTCCCAACACAAACCCTTTCCTAGTATTTTACCAGTGGTTTATGTGCTATCTGTTTTCACGAATAATGGGAAGGAAAAAACCAATCAAAGTCTTGGGGGTCCTTTAGATTTCATTTTATCCATAGTGAAAACCAATGGGATTTGGAGGTGAGTGAGGAACAAAAAGCACTCAATAAATATTTACATTTTGACTGTATGAAATAACCATTTGAATAAATATATACACGTTATGAATTAATGTTTTTAATAATCATCTTAGTTTGATTATACTTCAGTATTACGCAATGCAATTAGGTTTAGAGACATCTCTCAATTGATTGTAATTTCATCATTTCAAGATTTGATCTTATTATTACATCACGTAATATCAATTTTACCGTTATTTTTATTTTCACTGAAATTAATTTGCTGTTTTGAAATGATTTGCACAAAAAGAAAATTCCTGAGTTGAATGCGTGGCATGGTTTATCAAGAAAGCTTGACGGAAATATCTATGTTTTAACGTCGCCCATTTTAACTATCTTGGCATATGCCATAGCTTATTTATTGTCCGCCATTACTTCCAATTAAATTAAATTAATTGTTCTACTTACTGCATTTTTTTTGTACTATTACCTTTTTTTTTTCTGGTTTCTCACGGAAAGTCCTTCTCGTCCGAAAACGAAAAGAAGCTTCTGATTAAAGGCAGGTTTTTCCCAGCCGGCTACGCTCTCCTGCGCTGCGTGCAAATCACGCTTCTGTTTAAGCTTTTTCTATTTTTTTTTAATAGGAAAGAAAAGCTGTAATGACACATTAGTTATCCTATATTTTTCTTTAAACATAATATTTAATATTTAATTTTCGAATATCACAAATAAAAAAGTGAAATGAAAATCAGGCAGGATCATCCCATTTTTCTTCACAAATTTATGTTCCGATTTTTTCCCCTTTGGTTGTTGTTCACGTGCCTGAAAATGCGTGTGGGGTGATAAAATCGGGGATGGTGTCACTCGAAACTGACGGCTCAACCGCGTCGTAATTTTCGTTTCGTTTCTTCTTCGGTTTCCCATTTACGCATTCTTAATTAATTAGCTCATTCTTTGTTTTGGAAAGGTCAAATTTTGTTTATTTTTGTTACCATATTATACTTAATTGTAAAATTTAGTCTACATTTAATTTCCTATTTCAAACCAATACATTAACTTTGGTCTCATTTGTAATCTTATACATAAACTTTTATTTTGTATAATTTCATACATTTGATCCAATTCTCACAAATTATTAGGGATAAATTTTAAAATTATACATGAATTATGGTTTAATGTATAATTGTATACAGATTTTGATTTTGTGTAATTTTATACATGAAATTTTGATTTGATCAAATTCTTGTAAATTATTAACACAATTATTGATATAATATCATTTTATATTTATATATTGCAATAATAAATAATTATATTTATCTAATATAAAAATAAATTAATGCATCTATTTTTTTAAATGTGTATGATTGAATCAAAATTAAAGTTTAAAGTATGCATTTAAACCATAACTAACGTTTCACATGTATAATTGCATCAAATTAAAATTCATGTATTGCACATTAAATCAAAGTTCATGTATAATTTTGAGATTTATCCCCAAATTACTATTACAATTATTTATATAATATCATTAAAAGTTTATATATTACATACACAAATAATTATATTTATTTATTGTAAAAAATTAATGTATTTATTTCTTTACAATGTATAAGAATTAAAAATAATCAAAATTTTATGTATATAATTACACTAAATCAAATTTCATTCATTGAATCAAAGTTTATATGTGATTTTAATAATTGTCCCTTTACTTTAATAATGTCATAAATTAATATTAATAATTAATTTAATTAACTATTTCAATTGTTATGATTTTTTTTCTTTTTAAAAGAAATTTCTAAATTCTAGCTAAACATGCTGACATGAAATTTATTATGTTGAAACCTGAAAGAAGAGTTCTTTTTTTTTTTTTATTAGTCCACATATAAATTCTAACTGAAATAGTTAATGGTATTAACTATTAGGCTAATTAATGATATTATAAAGTAGGGATCAAATAATATTAAATTAAAGTGTAGAGACCACATTCCTAATTTGAGTATAATAGAGGGACCAAAATAATAAATTGACTTTTATAAAAATGACATTGATGTTCAAGAAATCGCATGGAACACGAAACCGGTCCCATATAGACTACGCTGCCTACCTCTCCTATCTCCCTCTGGTTGGGACGTGAAAACACAAGCCTTGCCTTGTTTCTTCTCTTTTGTCTGCTAAAAGCCTCCTCCCCTGTTACACACGTACACACACAGTGAGAGGTAGGTTTGCAGTTGGCAAAAGCATATGGGAAAGAAGCTGGCTGCATTGCTTGGACGAGGCTTCAAGCCTTCCAAGTTCAAATCACTAGTCACTCTTGCCATTTCTCGTCTTGCTATTTTCAAGAACCAGCGTCAGATTCGCTGCAACCAAGCTCGTTCCGACGTCGTACAGCTCCTTCAACTTGGCCATCATGACCGGGCTCTTCTTAGAGTAACAATCATTTCATCCATCTTTATTTTCTGGAAAATATGCCTTTTGTTTTCTCTTTGGATCTAAATTCTAACCTTGGTTGGGGGGTGGGGTTGTTTCGACAGGTTGACCTGGTGATCAAGGAGCAAAACATGTTGGACGTCTTTGTTATACTTGAAGGGTATTGTAATCTGGTTATTGAACGACTCCATCTCATTGAGCAAGACAGGTTTTGTTTCTCTATCATTTCCTTGTTTTTTCCTTATCGGGTTTTCCAGTTTCTTGATAATCCTAACTTTGTGTTCTGTTGCAGAGTGTGCCCTGACGAGCTCCAGGAGGCTATATCCGGCTTGCTCTTTGCATCTTCAAGGTGTGGGGATTTTCCCGAGCTTCTAGAGATTCGTGCTGTTTTTACATCTCACTATGGCAAAGAATTCGCTGCTCGTGCAATCGAGCTGCGCAACAATTGTGGAGTGAACGCTAAGGTAAGTCTTGATTTCATCAATGTATCTATTAACTTTTATCCTTTCTGCCTAGGATAAAAAACTAGTATATACCAGAACCTTATTGTTAGATTTATTTAGGTAGCATCCGATATTGAACAGTGTTCCTGAGATTGCATTGTGCTTAGTAGTGGTTGCTTTGTGAAGGAAATCTACAGATCTCAGAGTTTTAGTATTGGTATTATAAGATCCTAGCAAATCTTGTGAAATGTGGGTAACGTTTTGACTGGCATAATACAGATTCGGCAGTATGCTATAACTAAATTCTTTGGCTTCCACAGATTATACAGAAGCTGTCAACCAGACAACCAGACTTGCAGAGCAGAAGGAATGTGCTCAAACAGATTGCTGCCGAGTATGGTATTGCTTTACAACTCGAGGAAACCACTGATTCCAGCGAGGTATGTAATTTATTATAAGGATCAACTGACTAGAATAATATAGAAATAACTAATGGCATGCCGGTTATGTTATCAATACAGGGGAATCTGGATGTAAGCAAGAAGCAGGAGATATCAGTTAAGGCAAGTCATGATGCAGGAGATGATGATGAGTTCTCTGATTCAATAAAAACAAGGAGAAAATACAGGGATGTAGCTGATGCAGCTCAAGCAGCCTTTGAGTCAGCTGCCTATGCAGCAGCAGCTGCAAGAGCAGCTGTGGAACTCTCTCGGTCTGATTCCTATGATCCTAATGATCAGAACGGTCCCAATACTCGACAGAACACAGTGTCTGACAAACAAGAAGCAAATTCTAAAGATATGGAAAATCATGGTAGTCAAGCAGTGGAGTTGAATCATACCAAGAAGACACCAGAAATCAAGATGTCTAGTCCTTCTTCAAGTGAAGGTTCAGCAGAGGGATTCATAGACCTTAGGACAATGTCATTCAACGAAGTGGACCCACTCAAGCTATTGGAGAAGGAAGTGGTTATTTATGAGAGTGATGATGATAAATATGATTCCCATGGTTCAAGTTTTGATTTGAATGCAAGGAAGCTTAAAGGCAAGGTCCGAGATACAGATAATGATGATGAGCACTCAGAAAAGACTTGACTGATGTTTCCTTCAAGCTTTCATGTTGGCTTGAAGGTGGAGACTCGACCTGAAAACCCACTGCACACATGGCTGAAAATTCATGGATGAAAGGTAAACGACACTTTACCATAAATAAGGAGCTGTTTTCTTTGAGGACTTGGACCAAGTGACAGGATATCGAGGAGCGCGAGTAAATTAAATGTTTGTAAGTTTCATGGAGTTGCAAATATAGCTTTGGTTGAGTGTATATGTTGGTTTGGTCTTTGATATATCTTTTGTTATTTTTAATCAGATGTAAACTTAATGTAGAATATTTTGGAATGATTCTTTTTTGAAGCCTAATTATTGTGGTATACTATACCCAGTTCCTATAGAAAATACTACATACAATCTATACAAGGATCATAATCAGAAAAGATAATGGATGGGAATTAAGACTTAAGATTTGATCTTATATCTTATCCCTTCATATTTTTAAACTGTGACCAAATAGGCTGCTCATAGAATAATATGCTTTGGCTTGTAATATTAATAACCAAAGGTTATGAGTCTATAAAACCTAGCTTTACATGAACGACCTAACAATAACATAGGCTTGTAACGTGCATTTAAAAGAGGAACTCTGTAGGATCCAGAAGTAACAGTTTAGATCTCTAACAAGGATGAAGAAACTACAAATATCTGAACATATTATCTCTAGAGAAATACCAAAATCTGAGTCTGAGTAGATGACCAAGTATGTACCGCTTCACATTAAGTTACCGACCTCTGGCCCGCTTCTTCCCATGCTGAAGGAGCTCAGAGAATGATTGTAAATTCACACCAACATCTTCATCATATTCAATTCCCAGTTCCTCCTGCAAACACAAGCCAATGTCAGATAACTTTAATGGTGCAAAATGTGGATTACTGCCAAAACAATGGAGCTTTGGAACCTTGAATTCCTTCAGATCCTTAGGTGAGTTCTCCGTGATAGCATCCCATAGATCCTTGAACATCCTTTTCCGTCTTCTCCACAGGCTTATTTTCTCAGAATACATGGCTTCAACTGCCTTTTTTTCCTCTGGTCTAACCAGAGTTACTCCTCCACGCAATTTAACTAATTTGTCCTCCATTTCCTTAACCTGATGCATAACAAACAATGTCAAAATTATTTCTCACTTATTTCGGCAGAAACATCTGCAACCAGTTTTGATAAAGAGGAATGAAAAGCTTCTATATTGGTAAATTAGCCATAACCCTTACCTCTTTCCTCATTTTAGCTTCCTTGTCATGAATCTGTTCCAGAGTTAGATTTGAGTGCAAGCTTTTAATTTCTGCAACAACAGTATAAACCCATGTTTACATGACACAACTTGAGAACATTTCCTTAAAAGGAAATAGAAAAGTAAAACCGAAAAGTTAGAATCTTAAGACAAGGGCTGACATGTTCAAAAAGATATCTGCTACCCATTCTAGCAGAATACTAATCTTATGTTCAAGGTTTGTAAAAAAAAAAGTCTGATGTTCAAGGATTATAATTTTATTACCTCCCTCAACCTCAGTGATTGCTTTTTTTTGTTGATCAAGGTGTTCCTGTAGTTTGGCATTTTCTTCCTTCATAGATACAAGCTCTTCATTGTTGGGGATATTGAACTGGTCTTGACGAGCAAGGTATATCTTCTGCTTACCATACTCCTTGAATGAAATCTTTCCACCATCACCAAGACTATCCAGTGCTTTTTGAATGGAAGCCTTTTTGAGGTTATACTTTTGTAGAGAATCGGCAACATTTTGAGAATTTAAAGGCCGATTTTGCTGGTTTATAAAAAGAAACGTCAGGTTGAATACAGATTTCAACAAGTAATCATAAGTACTTGCAGAAATGCACTATCAGTGAATGGTTATTTATCTCAATCCTCTCACCCTCTCTCTTTTTTAATTTCGTTTTAAAAGAAATTGTACAGCAAAAGCTGAGATAGTTATCATCAAAATGAATAGTCTAGTTAACCTCCATTTTATAATTATTGGTATCTTTTTTTTTCCCATTACAGTTGTGAGTGAAGTAGCCACATAATTAAAGATGAAATATCACTTCATAACAAATGATCAAAAGACATCGTAATTACTCTCATCAAATGAATACTCTCACTAACCTGTTTTTCTTTTATATATATATATATATAATTATTATCATTTTTCTTCTAGTTTGCAATTACGAGTAGATGAGTTAGGCAGCCACATAATTAAGATGAAATCTCATTTCCTAACAACTGAAGGATCTACTCTCCATTTGCAAGTCACGAAAATTACACAAAATGAAGGAAAATGTATCAAAGTGAGTAGCAAGAAATAACGAAAAAGAATGACTTCAATGCAGAGTCTAATAACTAAATTTCCTCTAACAATGACCTTAATGTAAAATCCAAATAACGAATAAAATAATGGAATCTAATTGAAACCAGCACAAGAAATTAGAATCTAAATGTAAGATTTTAACAGAAATCAAAAGAAAGAAAAAGGCTTACCTCATTCACGTAGTTGAGCACGATTGCTGCAAATAAATTTTGAAAGATATTTAGAAAGAAGAAAAAGTAAGAATCGAGCTTCAATCAATCAAGACAAAATATAAGTGGGTAATAAACGAAATTTCCCTTTAGGATTAAATTCAAAAATCAACGCCTAAAATCTGGAAAGAATGAAGAAGAGAGATAGACGGTGGTACCTTCGGTGTTATCGGATTTCGGAGCCATCTATCGGCGATTTTAGATTAAAATGCGCGGGAAAATAATTTCTTCTTCTGAACGATTTGTTTTCCCTCAGAAAAAAACCAAAGCCATATAAGATAGAAACAAGGCGATATTAAAGAAAGGGCCTTCGAAACGACATCGTTTCACTTTTCATTACTTGGATAAAAAAATATTAAATAATAAAGAAAACCCGGTCGATGAGTGAACCACGTATCACCAACCTAGCCATATTTTTCATCAGCAAAGCCGGGGGATGAAGAGTAAGTGAAGGGCATGGCCATGGCTGTACTAGCTACTCAAACTTTGCTCTACCAAACCCATTGCCGGGCTCTTCCAAGACCAACACCCTTCAATTCCAACCCTCCTCCACAGCCCAGCTGCTATCCCTGCAAACAACACGGCGAAACATGGCCCACAACCTCATTTTCTATCCTCCATTCCACGCCCATTGTTTGCCGCGCGTCCCGCCGCAAGTCCACCGCCTTGAGCTCCAGCTCGGAAGGAAGCGATCAGGATGGTCCTCTTCAGCGAGTCCTTCAGCTGAGTCTGTGGGCCGCTGAGGCTGTTTACATCTTGTGGCTCTTTTTGCTTCCCTATGCTCCTGTAAGCTTCCCCTTTTCTTTCTTTTCCCACTTCCTTTTCATTTTTTTCACACCTGAAAGCTTGTTTTTTTTTTTTTTTTGAGTTAACCAGGGAGACCCTGTATGGGCCATCAGTTCCGACACAATAAGCGAACTCATCGGTCTTTCTCTCAATTTCTTCTTCATTTTGCCTTTGACCAATGCTGGTACATACAGACATCCAATACTTACATGGATTCTCAGTAGAAGAAATCTGTCAGCTTCTCTAAGTATTGTCTTTTTTTTATTGTGTTCTTTCCTTGATGATGATCTATACAATGAATGGAATTGGAACCTTTTTTTGGTAGAGTAGTCGGTATTCGTCTGATTGATGCCCCAGTCCTTCACCCTGTAAGCAAGCATCACTATTCGGTGAAAATAATTTTTTTCCACAATGGCTTATTAATCTAATGCCATTAGTATTTATGGATCAGATGGCTGAGGGATTGTTCAACTTTGTTATTGGGTGGACGCTGATGTTTGCTCCATTGTTATTCACTGATTGCAAGAGTGACAGATACAAAAGTTCCCTCGATGTTCTATGGGGACTGCAGATGTTTCTCACCAACAGTACGCTTCTTTCCCTACCATACTCTCAAAATTATAACATAACCTATCTAGCATGTGATGAATCTAATTGCATTCTTCCTCCATGACCTGCTGCCAGCATTCTTAATTCCTTACATGGCAATCCGGCTGAACGAAGCTGATGCAGATAGCCGTCCTAGCAAGCTATCTCCTCTAGGCTGCGTGATGACAAATGGTGCAGGCGTTGTGGGATTAATTGGTGGGGCTGTATGTGTGTTTTCTGCAATATGGGCACTTTATGGTCGAATGGACGGTGAGTTTGGAAACATAACAGATAGGTGGCAGTTCCTGGTAAGTTATTTAGGTTCAGAAAGACTGGCTTATGCCTTCATTTGGGACATATGTTTATACACAATCTTTCAGCCTTGGTTGATTGGTGAGAACCTAGAAAATGTTGAGAAAAGCAAAGTTGGTGTAGTGAGTTATCTTAGATTTATCCCTGTGGTTGGCTTAGTTGCCTATCTTCTCTTTTTAAATCTTGAGGAGGACCAATAGTTTGTCTGCTGCAGTAATTTGTAGCTCTATTTGTTATAAAAGAGAACTCAGATGTGTAACTAACAATGAAGTTCAAATAGCAGCTGAAGCTTTTGGCATCTGTTTCTCGAGAAAAAGATAAGTATTGCAATTGAAAAGACTTATTCTTTTCATTCCTGAATTTTAACTAGCAACCAACCATTGAAGGAGTTTACAAATCCAGGTACAATTGCTACAAAACCTTGTTAATATAAAGTGCCATAGCCTGGAATCTTAATCAAAATGAATATGGATAGAGTTCACATAAATTGCACCCTCGGACCGCTTAGATCCTACGAGTGAATAGAAAATTGGATTTACATTGGATCTCACCTAAACCGCCTCATCTATCCTCTTGAGGAGAAGTTTGGTTCCAAACCCCAGTTCGAATAGGAGAAGTACGCCATGGTAATGTGCCTTGGATGATCCACATCTTAAGATCAAGTGCTGATGAACACATTGAACTATTCATGTGACTAAGAGTCCTCACAGCCTAAGCACAATTACGCAATTATAAGGGTTGCGCTCTACCATTGAACTAATAGCCCATCATGTGAGCCTCCCATTGAGGGCCCACTATGCCAAAAGCGAAAGAAATCCCATTTCTCTCTTTCCTTTTTATGCCCCTATGTCGCCACATGGGAGGGATTCGAGGGCGTAAAACGGGATTCTATCAACTTGTTTCGACCTAGGATAATAAGCTCATGGGCTTGGTCTTACTTCATCGTTGAGAAACGAAATAAGGCTTTCATCTCCAAGTTTAATTCAGACGTAGTGTTAAACCAAAAAACCCAACAAGCATTAGCTTTCCTTGAAAAGGAGGTGATCCAGCCGCACCTTCCAGTACGACTACTTTGTTACGACTTCACTCCAATCACTAGCCTTACTTTCAATACCCCCCTCCTTGCAGTTAAGGTAATGGCTTCGGGCATGGCCAGGTCCCATAGTGTGACGGGCGATGTGTACAAAGTCTAGGAACAAATTCACCGTCATCTGGTTGACCGATGATTACTAACGATTCTAACTTCATGCAAGTGAGTTGCAGCTTGCAATCCGAACTGAGGACGAGTTTTTAGACTTAAATCTAGGCAACTCTCCCTAAATACTCATTGATAGATTAGGTTTGACAGAATACTTTTTTACTATATTGCATTAGTAGTCACATGAAAATGAGATGGACCATTTTTATAAAAATGTTGCAAATTTCACAAAAGCAACACTTTAAGAATTCCTTTGGAGGGCCAAAATAATATTGACCTATTTTTATTTTCTTCTAGAAAGTAGTGTCTTTGCTTTTGTTTTTTTTCAACCAAATGTCTTTTTTTATTATCAGCTAGCGAGAAGGGGTTATGTCGACTTTGAATTAAGTAATCAAAGTCATTTCTCTTCTGACTTTTCAGACAAAAAGATGGTAGTACTTTTTTTTTTCTTTTACATGAAAATAGTTGGTAGTTAACATTTGGTTAAAATATACTCCAAATCCTTATATTCTTGATACATTTAGAATTTAAATATTTTATTTTTATTATAAGGAATTTAGTCCCTAAACTCAGGGACGAAGTCAAAAATATTTTTTAGAAGGTCAAAATTAAATTGTAATTTTTACGATATTAAAAATGTAATTTTATTATTTTAATAGCTTATATTTTTATAATTTTTAAAAGATTAAATCAAAATTTTATCATTTTTAAAGGGTCGAAGTGTAATTTTATTTTTATTAATTTAAAATTTTGAAAGGTTTAAATGAAAAAAAAAATTATTTTAGGGGATCGAGGCTCTGCCAGCCTCTAATTACGCTCTTGCCTAAACTATTCAAATTTAAATATACAATTCAATTGTTAACAATGTTAAAATTCTTTTGTTAAATTTGAGTCCAATGCAATGTTTTTTTTCAAATAAATATTTCTTTTATTCTAGAGTATTATACCAATAAATTTAATAAAATAATTTAATGATACTAGTAATTAAACTTTAAAAATAGAATAACTGAATTTCTAAAAATAAAAATAGAAAAAAATTTAAACCAGGAAGAGTAAAGAGGTAAATTAGTTTTTTTAGAAGCTTAGAGTAGGGGTAAGCGTTTGGTCGAATCGAGTGAAATTTTTTTGAGTTAATCAAGTTTACAAGTTCAATTTTATCATCTTAACTTAATTTGAAATATTTGCGATTTGAGTCGAGTAAAATGAAATTCGAGTCGAAACGAATCGAGTGAAATTGTTCGAGTTAAATTAAAAAAATTAAACATGTCAAATAAAAATATTATTATAGTATAACTAATTTTATGTTAGAGCACATAAATTCGAAACCATATATAATAATAATAATAATAATAATAATAATAAAAGATAATTGAATATGATAAATTTGAATCAATTATTTAAAAAAATAAAATTTTATTTTTTAATATATTTTTTGAATTTTAAAAATTATTTTTATTTTTTATTTTTTGTTGGAAGAGACCAATTTACTTATTTTCAAACTTGATAGTAACCAAAAAGATATTTACACCAATCTGTTATTTTAATTATTTGAGTTATTCAAATTGTGAAATTCAACTCGATTTGAACTAGAAACTCAAATCGAGTTATTAGAGTTGACCCGAATAATTTGAATAACTTTTCTATTAACTTGAATTTAAAAAAATTTAATTTTTTCGAATCGAATCGAATTTTATTCACTCATACCATATAACATACTATTTTGTGAAGTTTCTAAAGGAACCATTGGGCCATATTCCTCTTTTGTTCGGCTTTAGACGCTTTTGTAAAGAAAGAAAGTTCTGGGCCTAGTGATTAATTAGCCCAAAAATTGATGGAAATTTTGTGAATCCTGATATTAACCATCAAGTTAAGTACAGACGAATATCGAAATTATTATTATTATTTTTTTGAGAGAGAGACAGCCGGCGGGGAGGCGTCGAGATCGGTAAGATTAATCACTCCCCACTTCCCATTTCTCATTTTTATCGCTCTTCTCTGACATTTTCAGCTATATTTTTTAACAAAAGAAAAGATATATTGATTATTTAGTTACTAATTTGGAGTTATGTCACCTTCCGATCTTACAGTGACTGCCATTTTCATTTTCCAAATTTATAGTTCCATTTCCATTTTTTCTTTCTACATCCAAAATTTCTTTGAAACTTTGTGGATTTGAATTATTTATTTTTGTTTGGGACTGATTTGTTCATCAAATTTTATCTGTTTTAATTACTTGTAAGTATTATTGAATCGTGAGATTTAAGGATAAAAGATGAACAATAGTTAATTTTTATTTGAAATGGTCTACCGTGAACTTTTTCAGATTTAAATTAGTCAGTTGAAGCTGCTAGGCATTGGAACACGATGTCTACGGTTGAAGCACCCCTGTATCCAATAGCTGTCCTGATAGATGAGCTAAAAAATGACGATATCCAACTTCGTTTAAACTCGATCCGTAGGCTTTCGACAATTGCAGGTGCTCTTGGGGAAGAGCGAACGAGGTCGGAATTAATACCATTTCTCAGTGAAAACAATGATGATGACGATGAGGTGCTTCTTGCAATGGCTGAGGAGCTGGGAGTATTTATTCCCTATGTCGGGGGTGTTGAGCATGCCCATGTTTTGCTGACGCCTTTGGAAACCCTTTGCACTGTTGAGGAAACCTGTGTAAGGGACAAAGCTGTTGAGTCATTATGCAAAATTGGATCTCAGACGAGGGAGAGTGACTTGATTGAGTGGTTTACTCCTTTAGTTAAGGTTAGACTTTTCATATCTTGATTTGGTATTATTATTTCATTGCTGTATTTTCCTACTGTTTAGTGAGGTTTAGTTTCTGTTTACTATAAAACTCTCCATAAGGATTATTAAGTGCTTAATTTACATTGAAAAAAAGAAGAAGCTTTTTTGTTGCTTAAGCTATGTGCCAAGAAACTGTTTGGTGTAGGTTTGAAATTGAGTTGCTGATTTAGTTAAGCAAGCTATGG
Source organism: Gossypioides kirkii (assembly GCA_005610355.1). Lineage (NCBI taxonomy): Eukaryota > Viridiplantae > Streptophyta > Magnoliopsida > Malvales > Malvaceae > Gossypioides > Gossypioides kirkii. The sequence goes on from CP032255.1 coordinate 5,277,924, forward strand.
TAACTGGAGACAATGAATTTTGAAACCCTTTCAACTTTCAACTATTTGTGAAACATTTTTTATGTGAAGGACAATGAAAACAATAAAAGAATGGAATTTAAATAATAGTAAAAGTAGCTTGTTTTATTATTAAAAGTTTTCAAAATGGTTCTGTCTAAATGCATTCTCCCTCAAGTAAAAAGCTGGCCCTTCCATACTGAAAACTTTCACATTGTCACTTTAAAATATCATTTCCAGTTATAGTTCACTTGCATAACCAAACATGCTTAAAACATAAAATCACTAAACTGTTAATACGTAATATTTAACACTTAATAATATCACCGGAGACCTATCTGCAGCTAATACGGCCATAGTGGATAACAGTGAAAAAGAAAATAAGAAAACAGACTCATTTGATGGACTGGAGTTACTTGCACATAGACATTACCTGTGTATCAAATCCTACATGGATTATGTGTATTTCTTTGAGCCATTCTAGTTTTTATGCAAACTACTCTTGGTTGCCATCCTTTATGGTTCCAAATTTTAAATTTTCAGAGGCTGGCTGCTGGAGAATGGTTTACAGCTCGAGTTTCAGCCTGTGGGCTGTTTCATATTGCTTATCCAAGTGTCCCTGAGACGTTGAAAGCAGAATTACGGTCGATATACGGTCAACTATGTCAAGATGACATGCCCATGGTAAGAAGGTCTGCAGCGTCAAATCTGTGGAAATTTGCTGGAACAGTTGAATCTGCTCACTTGAAGGCTGACATCATGCAAATGTTTGAGGATCTTACACAAGATGGTAATTTGAATGGTTTAGACATGCTTGGTTGAGGAAAATCTCTGTAGTTTTTAGCTTACATTATTTATCTTTCCACACCTGGATGCTGGTTCTGTGCTTCCTCTACTGCCTCCTGGTTTTTAGTAAATGACTTCGTTTCCTTACTGAGTTTTTGTCAAGTATTCTTTAGGCCATCTAGCTCAAAAAAAAAATTGATTTTTGTTTTCCATATTGAATGTACTTGACTAGTTTGTTAATTACTTGGTAATAGGCTAGCAGTCTTGCTTGACTTGTTATCGATTGTTGATGCAGGGCTTTCTTTTTTTTCTTTGCATCAAATTATTGTAAGTGTGCTATGTAGAATATTGATGGATGTAAAATTAGCAACAAATAAAAGGTTAATCATCCTCCCAAGACTGCTTCAACCTGCAAGCGATTTGTGGGATATGGACATAGGGGAGGAAACCTGATAGTTTGGCAGGCAGGTTCTAGCATCAGAATCATAGATTTATCATGCTGGAGTGTTGCAATGATATATTCCTGATAAAGCTGATATTATTAGTGTTTTTTTAATGGTTATAGTGAAAGCATTAGTAGCTGAACTGGTATATTTATTCATTTAGTTTTTATGTATCTTACATTTATTTTTCATGAGTTCACACAAGAAACTTCTATAAATTTGTTTATCAGATCAAGATACAGTTCGACTATTGGCTGTTGAGGGATGTGCTGCTCTTGGAAAGTTGTTAGAGCCCCAGGATTGTGCTGCACGCATTCTCCCTGTAATTGTTAATTTCTCCCAGGTATATGTGTAGACACGTAATGTGAATTTCTCTATTTGTCTCATTTAAATTTAATTTTGTGTGAGTTTTACCAATTTTATTCTTTTTCTTTTTATATGATCTTGTGTGCCATGTCTTACGGAAAAGTTAAAACTGTTGATAACCTTATGTTTATTGTTGCCACATGCTTTTGTAGCCAGGTTATTTGTATTTCTTCTACTAATAATTTAATATATTTTTTTAATGCTGCATGATATATTGGGTATCATATTAAAAGTGCATGAAGCTGTGGTTACATGATATGGAGGTTGACTTTTAGAAGTCAGTCCTCATGAAGTGACCAGAAGACTTTATTCTTTTGCATGGCAATGTTTATAGTGTAGTTATACTGCTGTATTTTCATGATCTAATAAACTCTTTTAAGTGACCATAAGGGTATGGGGGGATGCAAATGCTATTGAGTTTCCTGAGTTTTCGGTTGCATATAAAAGATTATGTGATGATTTTAGGAATATTTAGTGTCAAAACAGTTTTGTGGATTCTACGTGCTCTTATATTTGCTCTATTTCTTGTAACTGACAGGACAAATCTTGGCGTGTGCGTTATATGGTTGCAAATCAATTATATGAACTTTGTGAAGCTGTGGGACAAGAGCCTATTAGGTACTTATTTATTGCAAAGCTTCTGATAAAATATACTATGCGATATAGATGGAATTTTGCCCCTGTACCATTATCAGTCCTGCTAACATAAGTTGGAGTTTTTTTGGTGACTTTTTATACATGTCGATTGTGTTTTCAGGACTGATTTGCTTCCTGCATATGTGCGGTTACTTCGTGATAATGAGGCTGAAGTTCGCATCGCAGCTGCAGGAAAAGTTACTAAATTTTGTCAAATTTTGAGTCCAGAACTTGCAATCCAACACATTCTTCCATGTGTTAAGGTACATACAGTTATAATAAAAAGCCTCTGATCCTCTTTGAAAATTTCTTGTTAGAGAATAAGTGCTCTGTGTTTCATGTTATGTTAAATATATTGGTCATCTTCTCATTTCAATGCATTGCAATTTGCAAATACCTTTTACAGGAACTGTCATTGGATTCTTCCCAGCATGTCCGCGCTGCTTTGGCTTCAGTTGTGATGGGAATGGCTCCTGTCCTTGGGAAGGTAAGAGCATAGAGTAATTCCTTGATGAGGAAGTATCATAGAATGTAAGGGTTTTTAATGCTGGTAATGTATTATAGAGTAATTCCTCAATAAGGAAGTATCATAGAAATTAAGGTTTTTTTAACGCTGTTAATGTATTACAGAGTAATTCCTTGATAAGGAAGTATCAAAGTAAGGGTTTTTTTGGCTGGTAATTTATGACTAGTAAATACAAGCTAGAAATGATTGATTTTACCAATGTAAATTTCTCCTAGCAAGTGAGTTTGGATATAATGTCTTTTTATTTGTATTCTTTAATTGTGGTTGTCTAAACAGATTTCTCAATGTTGTGTTGGATGTATCAAGATTCTGGATTAAATTGCTTTTATGGGTTTATTGAACTCCATTTCATGGTCTTTGCAGGATGCAACAATCGAGCAGCTTCTTCCAATATTTCTCTCCCTTTTGAAGGATGAATTTCCTGATGTGCGGCTCAACATAATCAGCAAGCTTGATCAAGTGAATCAGGTTAGCTGCAACTTAAAGCTTCAGTGCTGTTTTCTGTGTGTGCTGATCTGCTTATGTTCTGCTGCCTCAATTGCTTTGCTTTTGCTTGAAATTTTAACTTTTATTAACCATATAAACCAGTTGAAGCTGAATAGCAGCAGCTTCTCAGGAGTTGTTACTAATAATGAATAGATTCAAGTTTTAATACAACTCTCTGTTTACTAGTGTACATGCTTTTAGTGCATCCTAGTTGTAACCTTTATGATTGAAACTAACTGCATTCTCTCAAGCAGCTTTCAGGTTTTCTAAATTAACTTTTACTGGCAGGTTATTGGGATTGATCTATTGTCCCATTCCTTACTACCAGCCATTGTTGAGCTTGCTGAGGATAGGCATTGGAGGGTTCGACTTGCAATAATTGAGTATATACCATTACTGGCAAATCAGTTAGGGGTTGGGTTTTTTGATGATAAACTTGGTGGCCTTTGCATGCAATGGTTGCGGGATAAGGTTTGTGTCTTCCTCCTATCTTGCATGGAACGCATATGATTAGTCATTGCCCAAAAATGTTTTCTTTGCATGTTGCCATATTTCTGTACTCTTTATCTTTCTCTTATAGTTTTTCTCATTTTCTGGTTATTTCCTTTGAACCTTTCTGTATATCTAATATTTCTTTTATGAGTAGACTGATAGTTTTGGGCAACTATGCATTGAATAAAGATCCAGGACGAGATTCTCTAGTTATATTACTTTTGATGGCTTTAAGACCGGAAAGGAAAATTTCAAATAATTGAATATATTGTTGACTTTCTCATGAAATATTCTTTCCTTTCTAAATTTTGTTTAGTTTGAAAATGCACAATTTCCAAGAAAGTGGTTATATAACCAGCATTTCAAGTCTTGTGGTAAATTGGAAGGGGAACATAAGGGCAGCTAGGAGGGAGTAACATACAAACTGAGAACTCCATTTAATATGTGAATGTTTCTCTCATTGGGTTGTTAATTATTATACCCTGATTCCAATCAAGGGTATGATTTCTTAAGCACTATTGTGCGCTGTAATTATTACAGGTTTACTCTATTCGAGATGCAGCTGCTAACAATTTAAAGCGTCTTGCTGAAGAATTCGGCCCAGATTGGGCGATGCAGCATATTATTCCACAGGTCTGTCCAATAATATTTGACAATTGATCTTCTTCACCCAAAAAGCAAGAAGTAAAAGCAGAAAAGTCATGTTTACTTTTACTACCGAAAGCAAATAAGAAGTGTAATCTGAAATTTAAACTGATGTCTGTCCTAGTCCTTCAGTCTGTGCTCTGTTTTATTAGCATCCTTATGGCCAAAAACTTAAATTTTATGCACAATGGTTTCGTGAAAGCCGCCCTGCTAATCTGCACCTTTTCTCATTGGGTTTGATAGTTTGGTTTAATGTGAAAGTTGGGGTTGTTATCTGCTCAGGTACTAGAGATAGCTAATGATTCACACTATGTTCATCGGATGACCCTTCTTCGTGCCATTTCTCTCCTCGGTCCTGTTATGGGCTCGGAAATAACATGTTCTAAACTGTTGCCAGTTGTTGTCAATGCATCAAAAGACAGGTTGGTTAGCAAAAATTTGATAAGGAAGGTATATTATGTATATAGTATTCCCCAACAAGTGATGTCTTTAACTGTTTGCTCTCTGCAGGGTTCCCAACATTAAGTTTAATGTTGCGAAGGTTTTGCAGTCTCTGATTCCAGTAGTTGATCAGTCTGTAAGTATTCCAATTTTTCATTTCGATTGCTTTCCTTTGTCCCTTTCGGCTCTGCATCCTTCATAATTTTGTAATGAACTGTTGCAATAGGTGGTGGAGAAGACGATACGTCCGTGCTTGGTAGAGCTGAGTGAGGACCCAGATGTTGATGTCCGTTATTTTGCAGTCCAAGGACTTCAGTCAATCGATCAGGTCACCATGTCAAGCTAGGCCAGACCACTTTATTGGAGGCGTTTTAATTTATTTATTTTTGTTCATAAACAAGCAAGCCTATTGTTGTAAAAGGGATGGCTACAAGCTCATGGTCATGGGCAATGAAGAAACCAGAGAATCCCAAAAAATATTTCAAAGGGGGGTTGGTTGATCAACTTTACGTACCAAATAGGCAAATATTCATTTTTTTTTTATGGTTTAACCACTCGATTGATACGGTATCCGTCATAGCGGTCAAGTCAACAAGTTGTTATTTGATACCCTTAATTATTGTTTTCCTCTTAATTCAGACGATTTTCTTCTTTTTTTAAAATATAAATTCATTTAATTAAAATAAAATTTAAAGTAAAAATTATTACAAATTATCATAAAAGAAAAAAAGAATGTTATCAGTGGATATTTTTATCAATCATGGCATGGGAAGAGGATAGAAAACATGCCCTTATCAGCTGTGTCAGATGATGAAATCATGAAGTTTGGAGATTAAATGTGAAAAATTTTGCATTGGGGACCCATATTGAATCATAAATTTTTCACTACTTACGTAAATTTTTAAATTTATTTATTTAAAAAAAAAAAAAAAAACCTTGATCAGATTCCATGAACTCAAATAATTTTCCTAGTCATGATTCAATGGTTTTGAAAGTAGTGTTAAAAGCGTAAATAGATGGCCTGAACCATTCATTCTAATCCACTTGGCTTCACAAACCAGTTCTCGAAGAGGTTTGTATTAAATAAATGCAATTAAGAGACAAACATGAACTAACATACAAAAAGTGGGACATTCAAAGATCCATTTGGAGACACTTAAAGTCATCTTGGACCTGAAACATTGACCCTAAACAATGTTACTTCTTCTCCAGATTCTCCTATAAATTGTTCAGCCACGCCACTTGCTCCTCAACCCTTAATTTCCATCTTACTCCCAATTTCTCTTCTTCCCATGGACATGGACTATGAAGACGATGGTTTCTATGCTGAAATCAGAAGACAGATTCTACTTTTAACAGCTGAAGACGACGATGATTATCGACAAACTGAAACTAACAACTCCCCACCAACCAGAGGAGCTGCTAACCTGTGTCGCTTAAGACATGCAAGTTATTTCAGTTGGTGTGACGGCGAGAAGACGAACTCAGCTCCAACTTGGCTTTCAAATCTATGGAGAAATGATAATAGCAATAGAACTGGTACTGGAGTGTTCATCCCCCACATCAACAATTCCAGAAGATGCCAGAGGCCTTCAAGGATGCGCAAGAGAAAAAACACACAGGCCACTGCCTGTAGGAACCAAACAATCATGAACCAAACTGGAGCATATATATCTTAAGCTTTGTCGGTTACTTTCAAAGATCTAAATGTTAATAATAATATATGTTGTTAAATACTTTCAAGCATTAAAGTGTTCTACTTAATATACAGCGCTAATGCCAACTGTGTAGGCCAATATTGGAAAATTGTCTCGCTTTTAGTAAATGAAATTACATCCATATCATAACCATCCCATCACCTTCAATGGGTTGTGAAAGAAGGTGAAATACATGGCAGAACCGCACCAATATGTGCAAAAAGCATTAATGAAATCAACAAAAGCTTCATGGAATGAAAGAATTATCATTAGTTTCTAGGTCGGGCTAACCATAAAGAGCTAAGTGCCCGAAGGCGTGAGTTGTAATCACTAACAACTAGCAAGGCTCGGGCTGCTTGGCGAGTGGTTAAAATCCGATGCATTTGCTGCAGAGTTTGGTGTCTCAATAGGTCAGCCTGGTGAAGGAAGTTCTCCAAAGTAGCAAGCTTGCTCATTGCAATAGCCATCTGGCTCATGTAATCCACAACATTCCCCGAGGCAGTAGGACCCAAACATGCAGATGAAAGAGTGTCTGCCAGAGCTTGTTGCAAAGCTTCCATTCCTTGTGATAAGGCATCTTCAGCTTGTTGGGAGGATTGCTGCAGATTACATATGCCCATTAATTGTTGGTCTGTCAAAGGCTCGAGGTGGTTTCCAAGTATCTAAAGTATCAAAATCAAATAGCTGTCAAACAAAATGGATACGTCAAAAGAAAGATAATAGAATGAGAAAAATATCGAAAGAGTAAAACACCTTGAGAAGTTCGGAGGAACGGAATCCGCCCAACCACATAAAACACCTCTCTGCAGGTGTTTTCCACATGCCAGAAAGCATATGAAATGCATCTGCCTTTACACCAAGGCTTTTTAGCCTGAAAACCTCATCATAATGTACCATCACACTCTCAACAAGAATGCGCAATTCACAGTCTCCTATATGAGAATTAAGACCTGATCTTAGGTCATTAATTAGCCGTTGATGTTCATTCAGCCAGTGAGCATAGTCCATGTCAAAGGCCAAGGCTGCTGGAAGTATAACCATTGAATCATATGAGGAAATCATCTCTATAATATGGTTTATAAGCTATTGCCTTTATCTCTAATGGTCCCATTATACTGCACAATACTACAATCTACTACATAATTTACTACAATGCCAGGGAATATGGTCCTCCATTCACAAGAAACCATGAACTCCATGAACAAATTAAGGGATAGCTTATAGAGGAAAGAACGAAAAAAAAGAAAGAAACCAGTTAAACACCATGAACAGACACCCAAAACAGTGTTGAAAACTTCCTCACCATTTCCACTAACAGAAAGGCCGTGGCCACCGGAAAGTCCAGACGCAATAAAAATACCCTGCATTAAAACATGAAGGTAATTAGACACAAAGATAACTTTGGTTTATACACCAATTAAAATACCTTTTGACCTATGGGGTTGGATCAATAAAAACATAATAAAATGAACTACTCTGCATACCTGCTGTCGTGCTTTTTGAAGCTCTTGCTCTAGTTGTGTAAGCCTAAGTCGACTGCTCTCAAGCTGCTGGACGTATGCCTATCCATAAACAAAAATGTATCAACGATCCAACCAGATGCATCTGGTTTAATATTCACCTCAGGGCTTAAGACACTGGGGTGTACCACTTCCATATTTTATTTGAGGTGTGGAATTAAACACTTTAAGAAAAAGGTAAATCAACTACACCTAAAAGGTCACCCAAGTTTTATTCAAATACCTTATACAACTATTGTCAGCAACATTCCATTAAGGCACAACAGATGATATATCCATCATGCTAAAACCCAATGCCATGCATCCTACCTTTCCCATACATGGATACAACCTCAATTTGTCGATTCTTCCATACTGACCACTATAGTGATTAGTCCTTAACACTCAAAAGACTAATTCAGTATAAAGTGAACATGTACCTAAATTCCATACTTCACAATTGAAGGCCTGACCACTCAGACACCTAAAATCCCATTTATCCACCACAGAGAAACAAAGAGCTAAAAAGGAAAAAAAAAACATTATAACCAGCAATAAGCACGTTACTTTCTTTCTCAATCTACTCTTCCTTGCAGCTTCTCGATTTTGAGCCAGCCGCCGAAGTGTCTGTAAGCAAAAAGGCTACTCAGTTAGATTTCGAAAATTGAAACTAAATCCCACCACAACTTAAATCATGTTACAACCTTTTGATCACCAGTTTTTAACTTGGACTGATCCACGGTTATAATAGCTCCATGTTGAAGCTGCAAGACCATTACCAAGTATGAACTAATAATTATCCCCATTAATTCCTAGTTATCAAGAAGTACCATGAGTTTCTACTACTACACCTTTAGCAAAACTTTTTTAGAACAAAACATGATCTTTAGCACTTGAACAATGAAGAAACAGAGAGACAAAACCTGGTTTTTATCATCAGTGTCAACATCAGTAGATGTGTCAGTCTGTTGGCTATTATCAGCAAGGCCAGAGTCACCCCAGTTTTCAATATGCCCATTCCCCAACGTTGTCCCTTTCTGGTACATGAACTGCCCTGTGTCCAAACAACCAGTTCCACTTGAAACTATCTCTGCTTCCCTGATTCCCTGTAGCAAAGCAAATACATTTGCATACAACATCAGCACTATACAAAAATATGTACAAAGAGAAAGACTGGTTTGAGTACCGTGTTGAAGGAGTCATAGTGCAAGCTATTGGCAACAACATCAACATTACTGGATTTTAAACAAAAAATGGAGCCTACAAGAAAATTTTATAAACAGAAAAGGGTAGTTAGAAAAGCTTAAAGTAGCAAAGAGCAGTAAAGAAATATATATAAAAAGCATGCATTTTTAGATAAAAAGAGAATACTTGAGCTTAAGTCAACAGCATCATCGTGATGAAAAGCATTAGCGGGATTAAAATCGTCGTCCCCCCTGTTTTTCAACTCAAAACGCAAACAAAAAACGGAGACACCGAAAAGAGTTAGAGAAAAAGTCTCTGCTTTCTCTTTTACATGCATAAACAAAAGTGTAACCATTAAGACTTGTATACCAAACCGATGGCTTAAGGTGAAGGGCAAGCAAATATACCTAAGAAAAAAATAAGAGTGGCAAAACATGTCTGGGGTAGTAGGAGGTGCTGCAGCTTTGAAGCTCTGCATTTTCTTTTTTCTAAGAAAAGAAAAAAGGGGTATGAAAGAAAGAGACAGGTAAGTGGGAGAAAGAACAATGAAAAATGAAAAAAACTTGGGGAAGGCTCTTCAATGGAGGGTAGGGTGGTGTTTTTTGTTGTATATGAGTTCCAGAAAAAAACACCTCAGGCTTTTTTATTAATGCGTTCAGATTTGGGATTTTAGTTTCCCAATAAAAACCTCCCCCATTGTTTCCTGTATCATCGTCTCCTTGATGAGCGTCTGTTTCACTTTCCCATTTGTTCTGCTGGTGTCAAACTTTTTTTGGCTTGTGGTAGATGATAAAAGATTTTTACGTGCATGTTACGTTGTGAAGTTCCATATCTGCACGCACTGTAGATGCGAGTGAGTAATGGTAAAGAGCTCACACCCCAAGACAAGATTGAAAAACAAAAGTCCCGACTTTACTTATACCCTTGTCTTCACCTTTCACTCTCTCTCTTCAATTGATCCTCTCTGTTAGTTTTGTCTCTGAACCAAATAGATGATGATGATATGATGATTCTTTCTTCCTATTTCTCTGCTTGTTTTGTTTTATAGACTTAAGTCTTGATGCTGCCCTTTGTATTGCTTGGAATAGTTTGGATTCCTTCTCTAGTTTTTCTTTTATTTTGGTTACATTACACAAATTTTTAGAGGTGGTTCACACCAAGAAGACATTTGTTTTTTCATATTATCAATATTGTAACATCACTAAAATATAATATAAAATATTTCAGAAATATTACAAAGTTTAGTAGAATTTATAACTAAAGATATGATACACATACTTGATATAAATTAAGTCTTATAAAAAAATAAACTACAATTGAATCAGGCTTCCATCACTTGAGCAAAGCAGAATAAATTCAAGTTACATTGCGAATGATTCTAACACGTAGAGATAAAAGCTGTTAACAAACAAAGCGAACAAATCACCTTGAACTATTGAGCTCTTTTTTAGATACTTGCTCCGGTGGCGATCAAAACAATGTTACGAACCTTATAACAACATATGTATAGCTACTAGAAAACAAAATAATCAAAATCATATTATTTATTTTGGTGGTTGGATGGTCTCATATTATTATCTAAGTAAAGTCTTTTTTGGGATTATTCTCATTTCTTTCATTTAAGAGAGAGATAAATAAAAATTTGATACGGATTCATTTCTCATGATATCATTTATGTATAGTTCAATTGTAAATTCAATATAAAATATGAGTTAAATTTGATCATTCAATGTAAAGAGCAGGTTTGATAGAATTACGGTAAAAAATTATAAAATTAGAGCGTTAAGATCATTATAAAGTCATAAATTTAACATGATAATTTTTATTGTTAGTTGTCTTTCCAAAACTAAAATGAAATAACCTTACAACCGAAGTTTAGAAAAGAATATTTATCCTATCACATGGATATGAGATTCACCTTAGCTTTTAAAACTTCACAAATCGATTTATGAGTAACAAAATCAAGAAAAAGAAAGTCGTGATTTAAAAGATTTAGCACTCCAAAAATTACCATGTGGGTGAAGCGCGAGGGTTCAACCAATGGGATGGTATGAAACGTAGAGGTGTAAGTGGAGGCAGAGCAGAGTGTGTTAAATAGCTCTGCTTTGGGGTGGAGAGAGATAATATATTAATCCATGAGAACAACATTAATGAGATTGAACTCATCTAATTTATAACACCCAATGCCAATGTGCAGACTGCATTTATGATGCTTTTATTACCTACCTACACATGACATCCATACAAAATCTTTGTCTAAAACAGCAAGTAAAGTTTCGGGGGGAGAGAGAAAAGATAATGACAGAAGCATTTGATGCGGCTACCGTACACTTATGACGTCCCCAACTGCCAAACATCAGGACGACTGCTTTTATTTTTGGCTTACATTAGATACTACCCAAGGTTCCATTACACCACCACTTGGACTAGGACTATAACCCAAAATCCTTTACTAAAAGTTATTGATCAGTAACATAATATTTTTTCCTTGTGAGTTTCATTGTTCAAAATCGATGTTGATAAATTGAGTGATGAATAATTTAATGTTTTTCAAGTAAATAAAAAAAAAATGGATTCTCAAAACTCACCATCTGCTCCAACCAATCCATCCATATATCCAGGGTTCAGCTCTGCTCCAATAAATAAACTATTCCAAAGCTGCCCACTACTCTCTGAAACCACCCCAGCCTTAGGTCAGTATCATACAAAAAGAAAAGAGATGCCACTTTTTTTATGAAATAAATCCTTCAACTAAAATTTTGTTTGCATTTCCAAACAAAAGTCATTTATATTTGGAATAATAAACCCACACAACAACAACAGTTTGCTTCAAAGATGGAATATATCTTGCATGTGCTGGTTTTGAGTCAATATCTCCCTGGCTAGTGCACTCCTATGCTGAAGACGCTGGTGCAGCTTTTCCGACATTTGGTTAAAGAACTGAGGATCCCATTTTTGAATCAACAACGGGTCTTCCGCATAGCAGATGTATATGGATGTCACTGCACTTTCTACTACCACCATTGCTAGTCCCACCTGCAGCAGCCCCAACATTTCCAAACAAAATAACCGGCACAAACATTAGAAGAGAAAGGGGTCTATTTTAAAAACACAAACAAGATTAAGGTCTATTTTACATCAAAATTAGGAAAACTCCACAAAAACGTTACAATGCGTTAGCCTTTAAACCAAATTCAGCAACAAAGATTTACTACTATTGATTATGAGTAGGGTTGCTTAACTATAGTAGTCTCTAGTTGGAGAATAGAAAAATACAATTACCAAGACCATTCCCATCAACATTGCAGTGGACCCGACCATGATCACTCTGTCACTCCATGTCATCCATGTCCAAACACCAGCACAAGTTCCTGTGATAAGCCCACCCAAGACGGTACCCATGAGCAAAACAGCACCAGAACAATCATAGGCCACTAGAGCTTCAACTCCAGTTGACTGTAATAACTCCCAGGCATCTCTTGCCGCTCGGTTAAAACCTTTTCCATAAACAGCTATCTGGTAGAAACAGAGCATGCAAAACCATACTACAGTTAATGGAATATCGTTCATAGGGATTCATAACTGCAGACGCATTATATAGGTCTCACTATGACTAATATGAAAAATCAACTGGACTAGTTTATAAAAAGAAAATATTCTTTGTGGCTAAACCTGTCATCCACCACCCAACAGACAGGAAGGAAAAACGAAAGATTCCCTTGCCTGGAAAATTCATGGGACAAATGGACATGTCTAAAATAAAAAAGCGACAAATCACTCTACAACTCCTGGAAACGCCCTTCCATCCAACAAACAACATCTAAGTTACTCTTTTGATATTCCCCTAAGATACATGAATGCCATTATGAAGTTGAATCAGTGTTTAGCGTCAATATAAGAAGGCTATAATAGTGGATGTAATGTTGCTACATGTGATGTAAGGAATTAGCTACAAGTTCAATAGGAAGATAACTAAGAGAAGTGCATAAAATTACCTGGACGTAGGCATACTTGTTGAAAAATCGAACGAGGGTCTCCACAAGTTGAAACAAAAAATCCACACAGCAAAACAAACACTCATTGTTGCCAATTTTTGACCGGAATCCCCTGATCTAAAATGCATTTTGAAATTAAATACTGAAATAGAAAGCATTCATTTAAACCTTGAAAAATAAAATTAGTGATCAGTCAGAGAAAAGCAAATGCTGGAATGCTTGCCTTCCACCTGAGAGTTCGAATAGCAGCTGTGAAAAGTGACCCATAGCAGATGCTCCCAAAAGATGTTGTTACAGCATATCGTAGAGATTTCATCAATGGATTGGGAGGCATTGGTGAAGCATTTCGACCACCATGAATAAGTACAAGAAACACCAGCCCAGAGACTATAACATGTACGGTATTGCAGAGGACAGCACCTGTCCAAAACAAGCTTACAGAGAGAACCTACAAGTTCAAATGACAGCATTACTGTTTATATTACTACGTAATCAATCATTTTTCTAATAGCACTCTCCTGTAACTCTCATTGCAGTAACAACATAGGAATAAAGGGCAAAACTTGCCAGCTCACCACAAGAAGCCACCAGCGTCCGAGGTCACCCCTGCTTGAAGCCACAACACCAGCTGCACCAAAAGACCATATGCCCATCCACAAAAGCATGACTGCCATAAATGCATAGGCAACTCTCATAACTTCAGGAAGACTCCATACCATCTTTACAGCTTTTTGCAAGACCAGCATGGTGAATGGAAGTCTGTCAAAACAGAAAAATAACCTGGTCAAGGTAGGTTTTGTAAGATTTGATATTCCAAAACAGAGTTATCTACTCCTAACCACATTGAAATGATCAGAGATCTACAAACCTTGGCATAATATTAGCATGCATATGATTCTCCATTATAATGAGTAATCACCCCATAAAAGATAGAATATTCATGCATACTAAGCATTCGCTACTAGACAAATCATGAGCTAATGCAACTCATAATTTCATTTTCTATGAGGAAAACTAATCCTCATTCAGTTGATACAAAATGTGCAGACTCAATTTAGAGACTCTTTTCCTAATTCTAATAAAGTTATCTCAATTGCACAAACCAACACTCAAGCATCTCCTTGTTCTCAATCCAAGCCATCAAAACCAAAACTTACATTTCAATTCCTAAAAGGGTTGTTAGAACCTCGGTAGAACACCAACCAGTGTTACTCCAACATTACTATCAATTTGATAAATTGGGGAAAAAAAATGGCCTAAAATCCATAAAAGCTAAACAAGGAAATATTTCAGCCAACAAAAGGAATTTTGAACAGTAAGTTAAAAGATAAATGAGTTGTAACGTTTTTTTTTTGTCTCCTTAAAGCATCCAACAAAGAATAAATCTTAGGTGACAAATTTCAAGATTACAAAAGAATAGCTCCAAACCATACCTGTCTACAACTGATATTACGTACAAGAACTGCAGTGCAGCACCGGTTGCAAATGCCACACCCCAGAAAAATTGTTTACACCAAAAACATAAAACACTAATCACAGCAAGGTATGTTGTCAAAATGTGAACTGAAACCTTCATCATTAGGTTAGCATGAGAACCAAGCAACAACAACCAAATCCATCCAAGGGCGGCCCCAACCCCACCGGCAACAGTATACTTGGGCCAATAATTCTCCGTCAATCCATTATTATGCTCCCAAACTCGATTCGTATACCTATCGATGTTTAGCCTATCTGATTTCTTAAACCTATTGAGTCCAAGAAGCACGAGCACAAATCCCAACGCAATTAAATGAAGCATGAATATTGCTAACCAGAAAACATCACGCCAACAACGCACCATTGGAGAAAACGTGTCGCCATCATCTATCATTCTCTCATTCCTCCTTACATTCTGCAAAAAGAAATATATATATATCAATCACGCCAGTTAATACTTATACCGTGAGACTTGCAGGCGGTATCTCCATTAACCGAGACGCTACACCTCCGCGAACCCTTCAGGGCTCTCGGAGCAGAGGGGAGATAAAACCCCAATAGGACAATACCAACCACTGTTGGGGACGACACCAATTCACCAACAAAGATCACGACTTTCTTTTTTCTTTTTCAGAAAAGGAAAAAAGTTGGGAATTCAGATTATAGTTTGTTGAATAAAATGAAGTGGACAAGATATAAAGCTACATCACAATCAATATGAACAAGAAGGAAAAAGGTAGTAATTTGAGTAGAATTGTAGAAATGAAGTGAAAAAAAGAAAAGAAAAGGGGTTTACCTGATCGAGGGTAGCGATGGACGCAGAATCGGAGGAAGTTGAAGAGGAAGAGGAAGAGATGTTGGAGTCGCTCATGGGGCTACTGGTATTGGATTAATTCGAGCATTGCTTCTTTTGTATGTTTTCCTTTTTCAGTGATAAGAGTAAAGGTGATGGAACTTTTAATATTGAGAACGTGCAATTTTATCACATTAATTTACTAATATTATGATTTTACGTAAAAGCATTTTACGGTTGAAAAGTTAAATTAAGTTAAATTATGTTATAAACAAAAAGTTTAATAAACTGTTCGTGAACTGTTCGTATTATATTTATTTATATTTGTTTATTAAGCTAATAATAAAATAGTATGAATAAAATTTTTATGTCCGTTTAATAAACGAACGAACAGGAACAAAAATGTGTTCGGTTCGTTTATGTTTACGAATAAACTTGTTTAAAAGCTCGTTTATTTATTAATGATATTTTATTATGAAAATATTAAAATAATATCTCCCTCTATTTTTATTTTTGAATTCAACTCATTAATTTATGAAATTGATAATTTGACAAAAACAAGTTATAGACAGTGTGCTCTAAATGCTTTACTCGATTGAAACATAAACGAACATGTTCGCGAACGCTAAACGAAACGAGCCCGAACACATCAAATAATAAACGAACTGAGTTCGAACATGATATTAAAAATTTAAACGAACACGAACCAAACATGAACAACTTAAAAAATCAACAAACGAACATGAACATAACCTTATTCATTTGAGCCCGGTTCATTTACGTCCCTAATTATAGTAATCTATACTCTTTACAAATATGAAATTTAATCTTTTTATTTTCTTGATTTCAAAATTTATGTTTAATTGTTAATACTTTTATTTTTTATTATTAAATTTATTGATGTGACATTTTAAAATTAAAAAAAATTACTTCATAACAACATAACTAAAAAATTATATTATAATGAATCTAAATTTAACAAAATAATTTTAATAACTTTAACAATTAGAACTAAATTCTAAATTTGCTATACTTTAATCAAATTTAAATAATAAATTAAAACCTTGGTAAATAAAGATGTATTAATATGAAAATATATACTGTTAAGTTGAAAGCAAATGCTTCAAGTTGGAGCGAATTCAATATCACCATTGATATTTGGTAATTATGTTCTCTTTTATGTTATTTTAAGTTTTATTATATGTATTTTTTAAAATTTATTCTTATTAGATTTGAATAATCAGAATATATTTTAATTTTTAGTTTATTATGCTTTTTATTAAATTGACTCAAATTTTAAATATATTATTTATGGTTTGTAGGATACATATAATGATACTTGTAAATTTGTTAAAAAAATTCATTTAATTTAAATTATTTTAACATAAAACTCTTATTTTTCACATTTTAATATTTTATCGAGATTCCTTCAGAAATTTCCTAATTTTGCACCTGCTTCAATGATTCCATATTTGCTAAATCCAGAATTTCTTAACAAATTAAAATAATAAACTTTTTAATGATTAAAAAATAAAAAAATTGATTTATCTTCAATTTTATGGAAATTAATTAAAAAAACAGTGTAAAAAACTTTCAGTCTAAATAGTTTTGGGTTGTTTAGCCACAAAAAATGGGAAAAAAAAAAGAAGAAAAAATCTAAAAGAAAAAAAGTGGTTAAAAACATTTTTGGTTAGACAGAAGAGAGGAGAGACTGTGTGTTGAAATATAGAGTCAGAGAGGCATGGAGACTGCCATACGTGGTAGATTATCTCTCTCACCAAACACCGTCTTTAATCCTAAACCAGGTTCTTCCTTCTCTTCACCTTCTTCTTTTTTGGGTTTTTAATTTTGGGTTATAAGTGAAGTTCGTAAATTTTCTTGATTTATCAATGAATAAATCATAAAACGAATCTCGGTATTGCACCCAATTTTCTTGATTTATCAATGAATAAATCATAAAGCGAATCTCGGTATCGCACCCACTTCGCTTAGCTGACGATTATCGCTTTTGTTCTGCTTAGTTCCTCCAAATTATTCATCCAATAATCCAAGTTATAGATAGAGAAGTGCTTTTATTGACGATTCGGATTAAAAAAAAAAGGATGGAGCTTTATGCTGATTCATTTGCTGGGATGGCTACTCTTTTTCAGAAAGTTTTTTGAGAGTGTGGTTTGTGAAGAATGCTTAGGAATAAAAAATATATACAAACCTACATATTTTAATTACAAAGTTCTTTTTGCTGGGATTATTTGAAAATCTTTGACAATTGACATTGTACTTTTTAGAGGGGTAGAGCTTTGCAGGCACTTGCTGGTTTAGGAATGAAGATGGCAACTGTTATAAAATAACTCACTTTCATTCAAGTTATTGAGGATGTTTTATTTTTGCCCTAAAAGGGCAACATTATTGATGTATGGTCAGCTTAGTTTTTCTGCTAGCTGTTGGTGGGGAAGAGATCTAGGTTCTCAGCCTTTTAGCTCACTCATCATTAGCCAGAGACATTGTTTTTGTTGTTGTATAGTTTTGAGGGTATGAATTTGGTTGTAGATGATTGGATCCATTTATATAGCTACTTACTTTTTCATCCAAGAAAATGAGAGAAGAAAAGGAGAAAATTTTGCCATCTTTAGACCTATTGAGAGTAGCTCCAAAATCCGAAAATGGTCCTTTGAATCTTAGTTATTGACTTGTTGCAAAATATATTGATTACATGAGAGTAGTACATTTTCCTTATTGATGACTGGAAAGTGGAATATTACGTTGTTTGCTAATCTCAATTTCTTGCCTACAGACTGTAATGTGGTGAGTCTGTTGAGTTCCAATTATTTTATTGACTGGATATGGTGAACCTCATTGCTTTGACCTCTTGAACTACTGAAATGAAAGATAGCAACTATTATTCTTTTCGAAAGCTATAATTATGGTGTTCTGTTTCAATATCCAAAAACTGTCCTCCATTTCTTATTCGTCGTCAAACTTAATTGGCATCAGTAGAGCGCTTAATACTATGGTTCCCTGCTTTCTATCAATGTGTGTTAAATTGAAACTATGCAAAACAGGAGAGAAACGGCCACTCTGCAGAGGACCATGCACCAATCGTGGCATTCTCATGGCTATATCGACCACAGGACCAAGTAAAGGAGGAGGAATCTTGGAGAAGCCAGTTATAGAGAGAACCACTCCTGGTCGTGAATCTGAGTTCGATCTAAGGTGCATCCCCAAATTCAAATTTATTGTTGTACCTTTTGATATTTTGATGTGAAAAACTCTTCATATTGTTCTATTATGAGCATTCTTCTCGTAAATTTGCTGGTTACCCTCCTCTTTTAGTTGGTCAATCAAAATCAACTTGCTCTCCCTACAAAAATGATTGGTGCATCCTCACTGGAACATTTCACAATCCAGAAACGGGGGAGATTTCCAATTCCACACCCTGTAACTATTTTGTGTCCACACTCGTTGAGTGTGTGATGTTAAATCGGTGTCTTTGAACTATTCATGCTCATGCTATGTCTGTTATCTAACATTTCTTTCTCCATAGAACTTTCTTTTCACATTTATGGTTATAACTTGCTCAGGAAGTCAAGAAAACTAGCCCCACCTTATCGTGTAATGCTGCACAACGACAACTACAATAAACGGGAATATGTTGTCCAAGTATTGATGAAAGTGATCCCAGGGATGACCCTAGACAATGCAGTTAATATAATGCAAGAAGCACACTACAATGGGTTGGCAGTGGTGATAATTTGTGCACAGGCCGATGCTGAAGAACACTGCATGCAGCTAAGGGGTAATGGTCTTCTGAGTTCAATTGAACCAGCAAGTGGTGGCTGCTGAAGAGTAG
This sequence comes from Gossypioides kirkii, assembly GCA_005610355.1. Classification (NCBI taxonomy): domain Eukaryota; kingdom Viridiplantae; phylum Streptophyta; class Magnoliopsida; order Malvales; family Malvaceae; genus Gossypioides; species Gossypioides kirkii. The sequence goes on from CP032255.1 coordinate 5,297,234, forward strand.
ATCCATTTGGCTTTTATCACTGTTAATGTATATACATACCCCATTTAGAGCTCTAAATGCTGTATATCTGAGTGGTGATACACTGTTGTATGATCCCTGGACCTGGACATTTTGTATGGTCAAATTATAGACAAGAGGATGGATGTTAGGTACTAATTGTGAGTAAAGTTGGCGCCATAGATGTCTTTGTCTTTGCATTTGCTAAACAATTTGGGATAAGTGACACCTTAAAATATCAAGGGGAAAAAAGAACAAAAATGAACTAGAATAAAGACCAGGAATGGAACACGTCTCGCATTATTCCAAACCAAGGGAGGTAGCTTTATTCTCATTGTTGTTTTCACGTTTTAATGTCCACAAATAGCCATATAACTGAGAGGCTGAATATAAACAATAAAAAGATATTATTTACTTTGTTGGGAGAACACTAAGGATGGAAAAACCTAATAAACCATATAACTGATAATACAGCCATGGTATGAGCCAATGGCATGAGCTTGATTTCTTTTCTTCTTAGTTGTTACGTTTCATTGCTGAACTGTAAACCCAAATCTTGATTAAAAACAGAATATAATTATGATTAGCTCAGGTACGCAATCATAGGAAGAGATTGCTAAATCTCAAACATGTAAAGTTTGTGATCCCTGATTAAATAAGCACAAAGCAAAAGTATCCATTACAGACAATATACAGCACCAAGCAACAGCACGTGTATGTATTTGACTGCGCAGTAGTGCTTTTGCTGCAGGAAAAAACACTTATTCCAAAACAAATACTACTCATTTCTAATGGCCTCACATGCCTTTGAGTGCAAGATATGAACATAGTTGAAGCGTTTGCTTGCCTATCTAATAATGAGTGTAAGACACAGCATTGTGCCTGGACTGAGAAGATGACAGACAGGTATGAATAATTATAAATGTAATAACGAAACAGCGGGTCAATTTGGATTTCAGGATCTTCACCGGGTTTATGTGAAACATTAAAGAATTCATAGCAATCGTTCCTCTAAGTGCCAATGAGTACCCCAACTTTAATGAACAAATTTCTTGATGGAAAAATCAGCACTAACCATTAGTAAGTCATCAAGACTCGACTGTTGAGAGGAGGGATTGGATTCCAAAAACAATGAAAAGAACTCCACCCGAGAGTGCAACCTGCATCAAGATAGATATAAGCTTGGTTTTACTAGTTGCTCACCAAATTAAATGCAAACCATAGTGTCGCATAAGGATAAAAAGGAAAAGTATGGATCTGGATTACAATTTTCTCAGATATCTGAGACGCCAGGCTTTTTCCTCCAAGTACAGCAGCAGTGGTGCACAGTGCTTGTCCTCTGAGAAAAAGGAAAAAAAATGAGGAAACCATACTAATCACTAATCAGGCATATACAGAGTGAAGATATATAAACATATAAAATGGAAACAGCACTGTATACATACAGAGTGGTTTCAAAATATTAAGGAAATAGCAATGCTTCAGTAAATATGTATAGATATCTAATGGTAGTAGAACTTACAAAATTCCACCAAGAACCACACCTAATGGATTCTCATCTGCAGCCAAACCAATGGTAGCAAGCTGAAAAGACAGGGAAATACTCAGTCCAACACGATAAACATGCAACAGTCCTGTTAAAGAAGAGACAGATATGAAATTCATGTTATAAAGTTTACCTGGCTCTTGTCACCCCATTCACCGAAGAATGTGATGGAAAATGCCTGCAGAATAGGCACTTTCAAATTATTTGACAAAATGCAGGTTAATCAAGATTCAACTAAATCGATTTTATAACTTATGACCTTCAGAAGTATGGGAGAGAAGAACTGTGTGAGAAATGGCCGCCTCTCCTTTTTTGAATCATTATCAGCCTGATAGCATAGGAAACAGTCAAATGTCCTCATAATCTTAAAAATGTTATTAAAAAAGCTAAATACTAAGAAGCCCTTTCCTTTTCCAAATATCCTAGATAAGCTCCTATATAATTTTTTCTAATTAAGCCCTTAAAGTTCTAATTAAATAATTTCAACACTGAAAGAAAACATGCTGTCGGTATGTAACACTATTCCCTTTTAAGAAATATACTGTTATTTCTGTACCTTATTGCCCCCTTGGACTGTTCCTGAGTTTGCCTTCCAGTCAGCATCCTAGTCACACCAGGATAGTAACATTTAAACAATTTCATTTCCCCAAACAGAGAAAAAGTCTACTAAAACATTAGGAAATTCATTAAAATAACAAACCAGTTTTGCTTCAACTTCAGCCAATTCTTCAGCCTCCCTATTACAGAAATATAGTCAGACCATAACATGATTAACTTACCGGTAAAGCAAAGCTTAACTAATGACACATGAAAAATAGAAACCAAACCCAAGAAAATGATATGAGACTATTGAAAGAGACTAAAGAGGTAATAAAAAGCATTACCCATCCTCCATAAATCCTTCCCATAAAGACCACAGGCCAAATCCAAAGAAAAGCACAGTCGTAATGTGATGCGTCCATTTCCTAGAAATCTGCATAATTGAAAAAAATACAAGAGAATGAAAGCATTCCCCTACAAGTTCATAATTGTTACATGTACATGAGTGCATGGTACATAATTATATTTGTCTACATTAATCAATCAAGCAGACTAAGGTTTGCTTATGGTTCGTAATGAAGGACAACACACTTTCACACACTAGAGTTCGACAAATACCATATTTACTGATAGAACTACACAATACAGTGGTTATTACAGGCTTCACTTAGTATCCAACCATCCATACATAGTTTACATCTGAAAAGATTTAATCCATGTTTGTAAAGAATGCTTTAAGAATTAAGTTCCACAAGAGATTGAGTTCTATGTTTGGAGGACAATATTTTATCACTGATAGCAGCAGTCGCAGAATTAAGTATAGCATATAGCTTTAAGTGGGCAAACCTACAGCCACACTGAAGCATATCCAGTGCATTTCGTAACCTGTAACTTTAGAGAATAGGGATCTGTCAAATTAACTTCAATTCAGTTCTCGACTTCTCTTCCTAAAACAAAGATAGCCAATACTGCTTGGAGTTGACCCAAAAAGGACTTCAATCTGGTTGTTCAGGTCCTTTAAAAGAAACTAAAATTTATCCACATGCAAAAGAAGCCGTTCTCAAACAGAAATCAAACCACTTACAAGATTTGGAGCAGCCCAGCCAAAAACAGCAGAAAGAATAGTCATCACCTACAGATAAAACATTTCAAATAACTTGATGCTCAATTAAAAAAAAGTTAACAGACTGAATCAGAATGAAAATGATGCATGGAGAAAGGGAGAGAGAAAACCACTTACAATTAAAGCTGCCAGGCATCCTAACAATACAAGTCTCCTGGGATGGCGCATTGCCAAGATCTTGAAACAAATAAAATACATGATTTTAAAAATTCAATACTCTAGCTATTTCAGGATAAAATGCAGTAAAATTTGTGATTTTGGGCCAAGCACAATACTGCAGGATTTAATACAATATTTAAGTGAAAACATGGAAATCAGTATAACGCAATTAAAGATGCAAAACGTAGGAAGTGCTTTCCGACATTTAAGTATATATCATATTTGTTTCTAAATAAAACCTGTATCACTGACAAAGTTAATACTCTTATCCATCATGCATTGGAAGTTTGGAACTAAATACCTACCCTCTCCAAGAACCAAAAAAAGACATTAGCTTTTCTAAGCTTAAAACCATGTTCCAAGTTTTCAGTACTCTAAGCAATCTACACTCCATTTCTTGATTCATACATCAGGCTTGCTTAGGTTAAAACAGCAACTTTGAGTCACCGTGATAAATACACATATTATCACCGAAGAAAAAGTAAACGAACAAACATTAAAATATTAACCACATGAATGAAAATGATGAGATACTGCCCTTTAAGAAATTTATCCACAAGTTAATTCCAGTAAAACCATGATTACTACAATCCAGAAATTCAACACTTACACAAGAAAAACATTTTACTACAAAATATTCAGCTAACGTTACTATTGTTGCTCAGAACAGTTCATTCCCTTGAGTGTAAACAAATATTTCATTCCCATACCGGTCGACGCATAACAATTCAGAGTGTGGGTAGCCTGAAAAGTTACAGTTTACATAGATGAAATGGAAATATATTACTTTAAAGATCTTTAATCTGATTCTCTCTTTTTCCTACATATGAGGAAATCCCAGAGGGAGGGGGCATTTGAAATTAATCCTCTTAAGAGAGATAACAAGAATTACAAAGACTCCGTAGTTGAAGTTTCCGCATTTTCAAAGCTACTAGCCAACGAAGAAGTAAATGAGCACCTTATTGTTTTGAAGGATCGATTTAACTGGCACAGGTGACTTCTGGGGTAACTCATGTAAACCAACAGATACCAACTGGCCAAGCAAATTTTGTAAGGAAACTAAGACCAAGAAACAGTGGAATATTAAACAAAGATCAATTTATTCATGTGAAAGTGATCCATCTGGAATACACCTAATGAAGCAACTGAAGTCAAGGTTTTTTTTTTCATTCAGAATTCATTCACAAGCTGAGCAAAAAAAGAACAGAACTCATTCACAACCATCTTCTAAGTAATCTTCAACCGTGAAATTTTTACCAGCAACATTTCCTTTTCCTTTTAGTAATGAAAAGTCTTTCAAAAATTTATAATCAGATCAAATGTCTGATAAGCAGGTTTTTTAGCCTCTTGCTTTGTTTTACACACACAAATGGGAATAAAATACTTAGAACATTGTTATGGTGCTCGCCATTACCGCCCGCTACTTGGTTACCCGATTGGGTCCCGACCAGTTGCTTGCATGGTTTGCATCTTGGGTTCACACATGAGGTGTTAGCATCCTCTCATGAGCTCGCACGGGTGGGTTCGCACCACTATCCAAGGGAACCCACACGTAGAAAACATGTGTTAATCCAAGAATAAAGTTCCTGTTGACATGCATAAGAACCTAACTACAACGTCACATCATATGAAAACAGTATCATATAAATAGACAAATCAACACCCTTTAGAGACAGACTCGCAAAAACACTTAACAAACATGATCAACTGAAATAAAAATAAGAGCAACACTATTAAAACAATACAAAAGGTTGTAAACGTAGGTTGATTATTCATTCTTCACAACATGATCGACTCAGTTTTAGTTTCAAGTCCTTTTCAGAACCATATTCAATACAAAATAGTGAAAATCCAGGTAAATATGAATTAACCAACCAAAAAACATTGAGAGAAAACTCAAATTTGACTAACCGCGGCAGCGAAGAACGTCTTGTCGCCAATCTCCGATAGCACAGTCATAGCCAAAGACTTGGAAAAGCCCTTTTCAAAACAAAAACAAAAGTAATGATTAATCATCGCAAAATCAAAACTAGATCTAAATTGAAAAGAATGTCGTGGAATCATTAAATTGAACTATAAAAAAGATTTACTTGCACAAGTGAGGTCATGATTGCAGTTGCAGAGAGTGCCGAAAGAGAAATTCACAGAAAGTAAATGGTTTCTTGTTTAAGTAGTTTAGTGGAAAAGGATATCAATTGTGTTTCTCTGTGTGTGATCGAGTTCGAGCTCCGAGTTTGACTTGGGCTGAATCTTTGGGATGACGAAACCAGCAGCCCAGGGACAGAGACGACTAAATTATTCAAGCGTCATAAAGTGGAAAAAAGAGAAAACGTGCAGATTTTAGAAAGTTAAAAATAGAGTGCTTTGTTTTTGTAGCTTTGTGCTACACTTCCGCGCGAGTCAGGGGTTTGATTTAGGGACAAATTTCAACTGCGTTAGGGTCACGCCACCCTACTTTGTTTAATTCGTTACCAAAACAATTAGGATTCCTTTTTTTTTTTAATAAGCCACAAAAATAGTTATTAGTTTACATTGTATTTTAATCATTGAAGTTTAATTTGTCAGATTTTGATTATTAATATTATTGATTTGTAATATTTTTATCATTGAACTGTTATTCAACATTAAAATTATTACAGAAATTTGATGTGATACGGATTATGTTATTAAATGTTGATCTAGTTTCTGTGTAATTGTCATGTGACTTTTATGTTTTTTATTTATTTATTTTTCTCTCTTCTTTTTGTTTATTTTATTTTTATTTTTTATGTTTTCTTAACAAAATCTTAGCTCCCCTTCTTAATTTATTTTCTTTTTTAGGATGAGCATTCGATCTAATCAAATAAAAAAAATTCGAATTGACGATCTTATTTTTTCATCTTAACTCGATTTGAAAATTTTTTAAATTTCTCAAATTGAGTCGAGTGAGATGAAATTTGAATCGAATCAAATATATTTGTTTGAGTTAAATTAAAAAATGACTTTGATGTTGTTTATTTTTATGTAATCTTTTTTTATAATATTTTTTTTAAAGTTTTTAAACATGATCATACAAAGAAAAATTGAAGTAAACAAATGAACAAATAAAAGCAACACAACATGAGTCCAAGTAAACAACAACATCATCATAACAAGATTATAATGGAAAACATAAGCAAAAGTCCAAAATACAACAACAACAACAAAAAACTACACTAGTCCAAGCAACAAAACAAAAAATAAAAACAATACAACTAAAGTCCAATAAACAAACAACAATAACACAACAAACTAGTAACAATAACACGTCAGTTCAAAAACCGTTATAGAATAGCTTAAGCTTCTTCTTTTGCTTCAAACACCGTCGGTAAACTTGAAACATCTAGTAAAAGTATTGAATGAGTTGGTTAAATAATAAAAATATTTGCAAAAATAAATTAAATAAACTTATGACTTTATAAACTAATGCTAATTATATTACATTCTTGATATTTGGGTATTTTGGATAAGTCTAACAAATTTAAAAACAAAAGTGTTAGTTAAATTATGGGAATGTTTACTAATATAAATAACACAAAATTTTATTTTGTGAATCAAAATTAATATATTATCACCTTCTATGGTTTGAAGTTCATCAACATAGTCTTCAAGATTGACGGGATCATTAGATTTTCGAAGTCGATTTTGTGTGTAAACCAAAGCCTATACCATGAGAGGAGTTAGAGAACTTCTAAATCTATCGAGAATATGTCCACCCGTGCTAAATACATTTTCCGAGGCAATTGTTGAGATAGGAATAACAAGAATATGTCGAGCCATTTGTGCAAGAATAGAGAATCTAGGACTGTTCATTTTCCACCTCAATAATAAATAATTTGAACTTGAATTGTTTACTTCATCCTTCTAACCCAAATACTTATCTAACCCAGATTTTCTTTTCAATCCAACTTATTTCTTCTTCTTAAATTATTTTTGTTTGGTTAAACCTGTTTCCATTTCTTAATGATCTATTTCCATTGAACCAAAAAACTTGTCGAAGAATAAGATCTACCTTCAAACAATTGAATTCTCTCGGCATTAGAAGAATTGTAACACCCAGTTTAGTTGAGGGATTAAATTAAAGAATTTTGGGAATTTGAGGGGGCTTTTTCATAAATTTGGTAAGTAAAGGACTTAATTGAGTATTAGATTAAATTTTGAGGTCAATTTGGAATTTTGGAGATTTAATTGTAGTGTGTGCAAAGGTTCAGGGTCAAACTAGAAACCCTAGTGTTCTCTAGGGACTCCCGAGTAAATACTCCAAATTATTGGGTATAAAACTCACTTTTTCACCTAATTGCCTCTTCTTCTCCCTTTTTGTTTTTTCTACTGCCGTTTTTCCTCCCCAAAAACCTCTTCCCCCTCCTTTTCTCTTCTTGTCCGACCAACCTCCGACGAGCGTCCTCCGGTCGTGCGTGTGCACCACCACCACCAAAATACTTCTCTTGGTGTTGTGCATCAAACCCACACTTTCAAACCTCCCAAGCCGCTATCGTTAACGTCTTTTGTGGAAGAAGACATTCGGATTTACGTCACCGCCCCTTGTTCCGTCGTGGTGGTTGTTGATTTTTGATTTTGGGTGAGTTATGGGTCTTGAATTGAGGCCGATTTAAGCCTATCCTCTTTGGTTTTGCCATTTTTGCATGGCTTTGACATGGTGGTTAATGCGGCGCCGTTTGGAGGGTGAAACAAACCCTAATTTTCCTTGTAGCATGGTGGATAAAGATTGGGCCATTAAACAACCTAAATCTGGTGGCCCAAACATGTGTGATCATGCCCAAACCCTCTAAACCCAAACCTTTAATACCCAAAACCAACCCAATAACCATTAGCCCAACTTAACCCAATAAACCCTTAATACCCAAACTAAAACCCAACTTCAAGTCGAAACCCTTTAAAATTAAATCCAAACTTTTTGGCCCAAACCAAGTGGATCAAGTTGACTGATTCGACCCAAACTCGACCCGACCCGACCCGACCTGACCCGTTGACCGTTGACTTTTTCCAAGAAACCCTACCCTGCCATTTTTTGACGTATTGAGTTCGATTCCGCTGTCCGTTTTGCCAAATTAAAACCCGAAAGCCTCATTTTGACCATTTACCTTTGGTTTTGTACTTTAAGTTATTTAGAGATTTAATTTGAGAAAACTAATATGATATATTAGTGTTTAGGTGATCACGACTCCGAGGCCGACGATTTACCTCCTCCTCCACCTGTGCAACCTACTCTTGCACCGGTTCTGAGAATTACTCGTAAGTTATTTTAGTTAAGTGTTGTGTTTAAGTGGTGGCTAGGATAGTGTTAATATTAGTTGTGTTTGTAGGATCTAATCCTGTTAGACCGGGTACTCGATCAGTACGTGGCGAACGACCTCATCGTCATTAGTGTTTTTTGCTTCCTAGAGGTGTGTTTCTAATTGTAACATAACCTAATGTGAGATGTTGTGTTATATGTGATTGTATGTTGCGTTGTGATATTTTGTTAATATTATGATTTTGCTGAGATGAGAGAATGGTATGATTGCTGTTGAGTTGTGAATGCATGTTGATAATGTCATGCATATATTTGTCGAGCATGTGACTGAATAACTATTGAGATTATTCTACTGTGAATTGTGATATATGAGAAATACAATGAGATTGAGACTGAGCTTAATTATGATAATCATGTAATCATACCATTGTGTGTTCATGGGGTAGGATTGTATGGAGGAAGAAGTGGTTATCATTTCTTTAAGCGGTTGATACTAAAACCACATTGCGATTGGTGACGTTTGGTTGGGAAAGGGTTCTGGAGAACCTTTTCACTATGTTGGTGTCTTGGAGTATGGGTGCATTGCATTGTGCATGTGATTGTAACATGATTTGTGGTTACTTTTTATGTTATAAATTGTTATGATATTATATTTTGGGTTGTATGTACTTTAAAGTCACACTGGGCTTTATAGCTCATATCTTTACAGGTCCTTTACAGATACTCATGAATTAGGTGACTTGGTACCTAGAGACGTATTTACAGACTCATTTAATTTTATTTTGGGTTTTTAATATACTTTGATAATAATTATTTTTGTTTGGGTTGTAAGTTAATTTTATTTTTGGGGATTTTGACATTTAATTTAGGAGATTAATTATTTTATTTTATTCACAAACTACATATGTTGATATATAAATTTGAATACATGTGAATGATTGTGGATTATTGAGTTGCGTATGGGTATAATTACATAAATAACCTTCTGGATCTGGTCGTATCTTTTGGGTTGGGTAAAGGGGGTTACAAGAATACTCATTGAAAAGTTCATTTTACATCGCGAATCAAAGATAATCGCCAAGTAAACTAGCATGTTGATCTTGTTTCCTTCACCCTAATACTTATTATACTTATCCCAATTTTAGAAGTCATAGAAATTATGTCTAAATCTTTACAATCTTGCAACCAATAAAAAAGACAATGCACATCCGTCAATACTTCAAAAAGTGAATGAGAGGTAACATGTAAAGATCCAGACACCTTTAGTGTAAGATGATAAAAAGGCTCTAACACTTTTATAACTCTTCGAATAATTTCTCAATCATCAAATATAGGAACCCCATCTCTAACAGTGAGGTCAAGAAAAACATTATGATCATCACGTACAAAAGATTCAAATGTATATTCATATTTCTCTACCACCTTTACATCATATATGTTGAGTTCCATCTAGTAGCCACATCTAAACACAATCGAGCCTCACTATCTATCATTTCTTCTTTTGCCCATTGGTAAAATTTTGTCAACCTCGATGGTGATGCTCTTATATACCTCATAACACGTCTAACTCGATCCGCTAACACAAAAGTATCTTTAATACCATATTGCACAATGAGATTAAGATTGTGTGTAATACATCTCATATGCATAAATTTTCTGTTTGCAACAGAAGCATTTCGATGACTCAATTTCTTTCTCAAATATTCAATGGAAATACTATTGGCGGATGCATTATCAACGGTAATAGTGAAGAACCTCTCAATCCCTCAATCTTGAAGATATTTTTCAAGGGCTTGACCTATACTTTCACCTCTATGAGCAGATATTGGGCAAAATTTTATAATACTTTTTTGCGACCTCCACTTATCATCCACGCAATGTGCCGTTAAAATCATGTAAGATATCCTCTACAATGAAATCCAAGTGTTTTTCGTCAAACAAACTCTACTTATATTTTTTTCAAAATAATTCTTTATTACACTCTTAATAGAGTTAAATAAATTAAGATAATCCCTTCTAATTGTTCAACAAGATGGAAGACTAAATTGTAAGCAAGTATTTGAATCACTCTCCCTCTAGAATTTTAAAAGGTAGTTCATCCACAATTATCATATGAACTAATGTCTTTCTAACAACATCTTTGCCAAACATCCAAGTTAATAAATCCGTTATTTCTTGGCTAGTATTCACAAATGTTAATTCAATTGCTTTGGGTCAAAAGTATTTCCTCGAGGTAATTTTAAACATGTTTTCAAATGATTATTCAAATTGGTTGTACAACTTAAAGTTGATTCAGTAACACCCCTTGCTTGAGCCGATTGTCGGACTTGAGCTATAGGATGCTACAACAGTAAACAAAAATAGTCACATATAATTTACTCAATAATATTTAATAAATCAATAAATACTAGTCAATTCTATGTTTAGCATGCATTTCAAACAAATTTGAGTCTTAATCGAGCTTACAAAAGCTCTTAAACTGACTCGAAAATAATTTAGGACCATTTTGAAACTTTTACAAAAAGATAGGTAAAAGGAAAAATAGGAGTCACACGACCGTGTGACAGGATGAGGCCATGTAGGGTTAAACACACAACCGTGTCCAAGAACTAATGTCGTGTATGCAGAGTCACACGGCCGTGTTGACAGGTCGTGTAACAAACTGTGGCCATGTGGACTAAATGTAACACTCCATTACACAATTAAACATAATATAAAAACAACACAAATTTGATTATACTGTATGAACATACTTGAAAAAAATAGTAGCTGTTTAGATAACATGGGCTATTCAACAGTTTTCCCTTTTCCATGTAAATCCTCCGGATGCTTCGATTGTTGTAATTCTTGATCTAAATCATAATTCAACTCAATCATCTATTCTAAATATCTTTTAATAGTACATTGAAGTTAACTAACAACTCAATTTCATTTATACAACAATTTGTCAAGTTTTTCATTTATTTCAATTTAGTCCCTAAGATCGAAAATACCATAACTTTCAAATTTGAGTTCTAGTTTTGGAATCAATCTCAATTCTCCTATAGTCCATTAAAACTTATAATTACAGAATTTTCCATGCAACTTTCGAATTTATTGCATTTTACAAATTAGTTCATTAACATATCTAAGCTTCAAAACTAACCAAATAACTATAAAAGCTCCATGAATACATCAATGGAAAATTTAGTTAACTTTAATAGTTTTGTGAAATAGTCCCTGGGCTAACTAAATCAAGCTCTTGAGATTTTAAAAACATAAAAATTACAACAAAAAAATAAAATTAAGCTTACCAGTTGAGGGACTTAAGCTGTGAAGTGACCAATGGTTTTATCCCTTCTTACATTCGGCCTTTGAGAAGAAAAAGATGAAAAAATGTTTGTTTTCTTTTAATTTTAACTTATATATTATGCTTAACTTATTATTTAATTATAATTAGTTTAATTAATCACTAATTTATTAACACTAACCTTAATTAACACTTTTGGTGGATGATAGTTCACTATCACCACTGTTTGACCATTACGAATGGTCTAATTACTCATTTGGTCCTCCAATAAATTAAGATTCCATAGTGATTAATTTTTACCACTTTTATAATTTAGTCATTATACCTTAATTAGTCACTAATTCGGTAAAATTACATATCCAAAATTCAATTTACCTATATAATCACTCTATAAATATTTAATAAAACTTTTCCAAGCTTGATTTATGAAAACGATAACATGATACCTCATTCGAATAGATGAAGTATCGAAAGTTGATGTGTTGGGTGTACGATTTCTGCAGTACATACCATCATTCACAACAGTGGAATTCATAGCCCGAGACATTGGTAAATGATATCCTCTCACTGACATTATATGCTTGATGAAAAGTAAACGTGGCCGTGGGTCGCTCGTCTTTGTGATGAATGACTTGATTACTATTTGATAGTAATTGAATTTTCATGAAGGAAGATGTAATGGTTATTATGAGATAAAGTAAGATCATGTTGGGAGAGCAGATATTATCCCAAAAGATATTAAGGATATCCTATAAGGGTAACACACTTATGATAAGGTCATTGGACGAGCATTGAGTAGTTATTTTCGTAATGGTATGTCGTTAGAGAAAGCTCATTCATAATATTATAGTGGAATGACTTTATGACTAAATGAATTTATAATTAACAGGGGAAAATTTAGAACTTAATTATAAATCATTTAATCCCTAATTACATATGTCTAATCGATCCCTTCGTTAGCTCGTTGAAACCATAAATGAATTGCATGTTTGAATCGAAATAAACAAAATGAATAAAAATAGAGAAAAGGGAAACATTCAGGAATAATTATGGTTTTCTTCGAAATAGAGAAATGAAATCATTTGGAATGAGTGTAGGTTTCTCAAAACGAAAATGAAAATGAGAAATGATACATTTGCAAATGTAAATGGATTACTCAAAAATGATTGGAAGAATAAGTTTATGTTTTTGAGTTGTTTTAAAGTCCGAAAATAAAAATAAACCATTCAATCATAATGAACAAGTTGAGTTGTGAAATATTAAGTATATATTTTTGAAAATTTTACTAAGGGTAAAATCATCATACTTTTACCGTGGTAAAATTGGGATGAGAAACATATTTAATTGAATATAAATATTAAAGTTTATTTTGGGAAATAAAAAACATAATCAGGTTGGATCACATTCCAGAGTTCTAGGTCAAAAGGCCTAGGAAATACTCGTAATTGGACCCGATATGAGAGAGGCCCAAAATCCCTTCATGTAATATGAAGGGGGCGAAAACCCTAGTAGGAATACTAGGGTGTGCTATCCATCTTACTATAAGTAGGAAATTATTTTTCTATTTGAAACAAACCATTACAACTCAACATGTAACACCCCAAACCCGATCGAGAAGATCTGACCTGAATTTGGCAAGACACGTTAGCCACCGAAGTGACTCTTCGTTAACTTCCAACCTAACCTCCAACACACTCCTTATACATAGCGAGCGAACATAGTGTTAACCATTGACAAAGCAGTGGAAAACACATATACATAAAACACAACGGTTAGCATGCGTAATACATCAAAGTACACAATCGTGCTAAATGATAATTCCTAACACTTAGAAACACTTACAGGATCGTACCACATTTAAATGCTTTGCATAACATTCAAACATAGCTCACATATTTTATTATCGCAAGAGATCACAGTTTAACAAACAAACATAGGTTCACAGATTAACATGAGTTCGCAAAACACAGTAGCTCGCGTATAGTGATTTTTAAGTCTTAAGTTCACAAAACATTAACAATTCGCTTAACACCTAAATTACTCCTACATCATATATCAAATTTCATAAACAAGTAAAACATGCATGTAAGATATTATTACACATATAGACAGGGTTCAGATAAATTCATGGGTTCGCACACACGTAAGGGTTTGCAAGCTAAGGGTACACATGAATAACATCAACTTATTATAAAACGAAAGTCAAAATCCATAACAAGTTCACATAAATAGAGTAAACTTAATAACATAGCATAGTGTACTTTTAAACTAAAAGTATGATTTGAAAATCAATTAACAATGTAATTTGTTGTTCTAAGTAGCATATCAAAAGCCTATATGGTTCGCCTATATCAATCAGGTTCCTTGCCAAACCATCGAGCTTGTTTATGCTATCTGCAATCTACTTACCTGAGAAGTAAGATAGGAGTGAGTGAGTTCGAGGAGAACTCAATGAATAACCATAAACCATTAGATTATGCCTTAAAATAATATTTGAAAACAGTTGGAAAACTTTAATTTGAAAACATTTTGCGTGCTATGTTCATAGGTGAGGTTGGAAGACCTAGTTTGTATTAGAAAATCATACTTCGTAAAAATAGTTTAAAACAATACTTTTAAATCTATCTTTTGAAAACTTGCTTTTAAAAAGGGGCTCGCATTAAAATCCTTTGAGGTCATATTGCTTTGCAAAAAAAAAAAAAAAAACCAAATTTGAGTTTATAACAAAGTCGCAAAACCAACACGTACCTAACAAAATTCATGAACATATTTTATTGGCCTTAGGTCGCATGACTGATTTGTCAAACAGACATATCTTGTTGAATAAGTTATATCCAACCTAGCTCATAAAGAACACACAGAATGAGCCATATCACAATCTCACAAAGGCCCATGCTCTAAAAGATCGTGCAGAGTGAGGCTCACAAAGGCTCATGCTCTTCAGAGAAGCTCGCAAAGTGAGACTTAACATGGGTGAATATTCACACTATTGGTATACCAATCGAAAGGTTCACTAAGAGCTCACAGAACAAAAAGCTCATACTAAGGCAAAGCTTAATAGAGAGCTCGTACAAAACAAAGCCAAATAGAGAACTCGCACAAAGCGAACTTAACAGATAGCTCGCATAAAGCAAAGTTAAAAAACTTGCTTACAAAAAAAACTCGTACGTTAAGTGCCTTTCAAAAAAATAGTTTAACATCGTTCTTTCAAAACGTTCTTATAATCAAAGGCTCACGTAGGAGCTCTTATAAAACTGTGCTTTTAAAACCATATTTTCAAAATCGTAATTTTGAAAACAAAGTATCATTGGTCTTTTAGAAAACTTACCTTTGAATCTTGTTTTTCAAAAACAGAGTTATTTTTAGAAAAACATAACAAATTATCATATCCTAAAATCAAAATAATCTCAAACCACTCTCGTAATCGAATAATTTTGAATTACTCACTAGAAACAGAGAACTTAAACGATTTTGACTTTGCCTTTGTCCTTGTTAGAAGATGGTCTGATTGGTTCGCAACAACAAACAAATTACTAAACAAAACATTCAAAATACACAAAAGCATGCGAACTTAACTCTTAGGATGATTAACCCTAACAAGACAAAGACTTACCTGGATTGCTACGAACATAATTTTCAGAACAGAGACTTGACAATAGAATATTCAGTGAAGAATTTCATAGAATTAAGGGTCGTATTTATATTCCTAAGACTCCTAGATATCTTTGGATACTCTATTTGATTTAAGCAAAACATTACTTGCATGTAAAGTATTCCTAGATACACTAAATCACTTTTTTCTAATTTGAGTCTGACTATATCTTTGATTGGCGAACATAGTTCGTACATTAATTTGTGAACCCAATTCACAACACAGATTGGCAAACCTTAGCTCGCCAAACAGACTGACGAACCCTTAGCTCGCCAACACATTAGCGAACCTTTCTCGCAATGAAACTGGTGAACCCCTTACCACTTCATTTGGCGTACATTGCTGCTCAACAAACACCATTGCTGAAACTTTATTGACGAACACAGTTTACCGGAACTAATCTGATCAAAACATAAAATTCTGGGTCAAAATTGTAAATCTAAGTCACAAGGGACATTCGACTGTGTGGAAAGCCCTGGATTGTGTGGCTAAGCTGTGTGAGAAACTGTGGTCATATGGTGTTTTGAGAAATTAACCTACACAGAAGACACGACCATGTGACAAATCGTGTAGAGTTTCCTAGGCCATGTGAGATGCGAAAGCCTAGGGTTTCAAAGGAACATGATCGTCTATGGTGGTCCTCACGGACAACCCAGCCCGTGTGGTCTAATCTAGGCTTGATTTTGCCTCGATTTTCTCGTAAAAGAACATACCTGACTCTAGGGGGTACAAACGACAATCCTCACATCCAAGTCTGATCTAGAATACCTACAACGAGTCTTTCAACCGACAATTACGCGAGAATTAATATCGATTTTCAAGATTTATCAAACTTATCAAGATTTTTGAGAAAACTCGTAAAAGATTCGTAATTGATTTTGGAAGATTGACAAGAACGATTTTATTCAAGAATTATAAGGTTCTACATAATTGGAAACAAGAATACTTACCAAGCTTTGATGGGATTTCGAAGGTTATCGATGATAGATTTGACGATTGATGAAGAAATGGCTTCAATCAAGAATTGATCTTAATTCAAGTTTTCAAGAGATCAATTTCCAGCAAAAGAATGTAATTTTTTATGAAAAAAAAGGGAATAAAAGAAAAAGATGTATTTAAAGAGAAGAGATGAAAAATTCTAGTTAGGGTTGAAAAACAAGTAAAAATTCTCCTTTGGGTTGCTCCCCATTCTGGTACCATATTTATTATATAATTTAGATAGCCTTGGTTCATTGGTTGTTGAAATAAAATACAAGAAAATGGAAAGAGTGGGGGTTTGAACTAGGTGTGTTCAAATTTCGATTAAAACCAAATTAACCGATCGAACCGATCTAATTCGATTAACCGATTTGATTTGGTCGAAGGTCGCTTAATAGTTTTTTGGAAGTTCAATTACGATTAATTCAGTTCGAAATCGGATAATCAATCGAATTAATCGAACTTAATAATTAATAATACAAGTTATATGTAGTTTTAATTCGATTAATTTGGTCAAATAAATATTATCAATTTATTTTTTTGATATGTTTTATACTTGTTTTAACCAAAAACAAAAACATATAAATTTTGGTTAATTTGATTAACCGAAATATTTTGATTCGGTTCATTTTTTTTAAAAAAAAATCGATTTGGTTAACGGTTAAAAGATTACAAAGTTAGGTTAATTTAGTTAATACTAGTTCAATTCAATTAACCGATCGATTAACTGTTTGAACATCCCCTAATTTGAAACTTTCAGTTAATACTAGTTCAGTTCAATTAACCGATTGATTAACTGTTTAAACACCCCTAATTTGAAACTTGATTCTCTAAAGAGTATCATATGCTCTTAACCATCAAGACAAAAACTCATTTCTTGGTGATTAATTAGGGTTTGGTGGGGCGATGGTTTAGGAAGCGGTGAGTTGGGAAGTGACAGCTAGGGGATTTGAAAATAGAAAAGAAGAGAAGAAAAGGGGACAAAGACAGTGGGCGCAGTTGAAGAAGGTAATTGGAGGTCGAACGACAATGTAGGAGTTTAGGCTACAGAGGCATTAGCAGCACAAAAGGGAGGCTACGATTTTTTGTTGAGAGATGATTGCTAAATCTCAAACATAAGACAAAGCAAAAGTATCCATTACTGACTATATACAACATCAAGCAAGAGCACGTGCATGTATTTGACCATGCAATAGTACTTTTGCTGCAAGCAAAAACATTTAGGATAATTACAACAACAATCACTCAACTTTGATCTAGGGTCAAAACAATCACTCAACTGTCAAAACAGTCACTCAACTTTCTAAAAAATAACAAAACAGTCACAACTAATTATTTTCCGTTACAGGCGTAACAGAGCTACCATTTTCCATTACAATTCCGTTACAAATTTAACCAAACTCCCATTTTCCATCCCCTCCCATCCCTCTCCGTTACAATCCCATATATCTTCTTCTAAACATCCTCCCTTAGTCTTTCTTTTCTTTTCTTTTTTCCGCATTTAATTTTTTTTAGTCGTTTTTTTTCTTTCAAACAGGTGGGCTTTGAGATGGTAGACGCCATAGCTGAGTCTGAAGGGATTTCCATTAACAATGTTAACTTCAATTTTAATATAAATATTCAATATAATTAAAAATTCAATAATATAAATAGTACAAAATATGAATTTTAATTTAATAATATAAATAGTAGATATAAATAAAATTATTACATTTAGAGAAAGTGAGAGGAAATAAAAGTTTTGAAGTAAAATAAAAATTTTTGAAGGTTTTTAGGAAAAATAAATGAGGGAGTAAAATTTTGGAGGGAAAACATTAAAAAAATATGAGGGAAAATGGGTTTGGGATAGATGCGGGTGGGATGGGAGGAGGGTAAAAGTTTTGGAGAAAAAGTAGGAAGAAGTAAAAGTTTTTGGGGAAAAGTAGAAAGGCTTGGGGGTTTGGGGTAAAAATATAAAATATTATAGTTTGATATTCAGTTTATTCCAATTATTTGAGTTATTCGAATTCGAAAACTCAATTCGATTCGAACTTGAAATTCGAAAAAAAATTCGAGTTGACTCGAATAACTCGATTCGTTTAACTCGAAATTCGAATTTTTTTTATTTTTTCGAGTCAAATCGAATTTTGTTCACCCTAAAATATCATGAAAAAATAATGGAATAGAAAAGAGAGAATAGGGCGCGTAGATAATGGAATCTTTTTAAATCATGATGCCATTCCTCGATTTACTTTTGATTTAGATGATGGCAGAAACTACAATATTTAGTAAATTCTTAGCTTCTTTTATCCATTTTGAAAGGTACATGATATAAATTATGCCAGAACTTTTATCTTAGCTTCTTCATCATAAGTTTAAGCATTAATATCGATGTTTCTTCTGATAGTCTAAGACAGATATATGTGAAGCTGAAGATAGCATGCTTGGCAAAGTCTAGAAATAGAATTACACATAGTTAATGATTAATTTTGTATAAAGACTAAAAAACTTTGTATTTGTTTTGATATTTGTGTACATTGTTTTCATTTTAATTTCAATTTTTTGAAGTTCATTAATTTTAGATTAATTTCATTTGTAGTAAATTTTGGTGTTGAGATATTTGAGATTATCATGAATCAGTGTTATATATATTTAACTGCTGAATCATGCTACTAAATTATGTTAAATTTGAGAGGTTTTTAAGCCCTAAGTTAAAATCATTTATATCTATATTTGCTAATGTTTGAAGCATGAGTTGAAATCTGAATGAATGGTAATCTAGATTTGATAGCTTGCTGAAATGCTACTCAAATGTTGTGCTTTTCATAGTAAGAGGGATGGTGGGGAAGAGCGGGAGAGATGGTGGGAAAGAGGGAGAGGGATGGGAGGGGGATGAAAATGGTAGTTTGGTCAAGTCTATAACGGAACTGTAACATAAAATGGTAGTTCCGTTACGTCTGTAACTGAAAGTGGTTAGTGATATTTGTTTTGTTATTTTTTGAAAGTTGAATGATTGTTTTGACAGTTGAGTGACTGTTTATTTCCCCAGATCAAAGTTCAGTAACTATTGGTGTAATTTACCCTAACATTTATTCCAAAACAAATACTATTAATTTCTAACGACCTCACATGCCTTCGAGTGAAAGATATGAACGAACATAGTTGAAGCGTTTGCTTGCGGTCATGCATGCCTATCTCATGAGTGTAAGACACAACATAGTGCCTGGATTGAGAAGATGACAGACTGCTATGAATAATTATAAATGTAATAACAAAACAGCGGGTCAATTTGGATTTCAGGATCTTCACCGGGTTTATGTGAAACATTAAAGAATTCATAGCAACCCAACTCTAGTGATCAATTTTCTTGATGGAAAAATCAGAACTAACCATTAGTAAGTCGTCAAGACTCAACTGTTGAGAGGAGGGATTGGATTCCGAAAACAATGAAAAGAACTCCACCCGAGAGTGCAACCTGCATCAAAATAGATATAAACTTGGTTTTACTAGTTGCTCACCAAATTTAATGCTAACCATAACTGTCGCATAAGGATAAAAAGGAAAAGTATGGATCTGGGTTACAATTTTCTCAGATATCCGAGATGCCAGGCTCTTTCCTCCAAGTACAGCAGCAGTGGTGCATAGTGCTTGTCCTCTGAGAAAAAGGGAAAAAAAATGAGGAAACCTAATGACTAATCAGCATATACAGAGTGAAGATATATAAACATATAAAATGGAAACATCACTGTATACATATAGTGTGGTTTCAAAATATTAAGGAAATAGCAATGCTTCAGTAAATATGTATAGATATCTAATGGTACTAGAACTTACAAAATTCCACCAAGAACCACACCGAATGGATTCTCATCTGCAGCCAAACCAATGGTAGCAAGCTGAAAAGACAGTGAAATACTCAGTCCAACATGATGAACCTGCAATAGTCCTGTTAAAGAAGAGACAGAAATATGAAATTCATGTTATAAAGTTTACCTGGCTCTTGTCGCCCCATTCACCGAAGAATGTGATGGAAAATGCCTGCAGAATAGGCACTTTCAAATTGTTTGACAAAATGCAGGCTAATCAAGATTCAACTAAATAGATTTTATAACTTATGACCTTCAGAAATATGGGAGAGAAGAACTGGGTGAGAAATGGCCGCCTCTCCTTTTTTGAATCATCACCAGCCTGATAGCATAGGAAACAGTCAAATGTCCTCATAATCTTAAAAATGTTATTAAAAAAGCTAAATACTAAGAAGCCTTCTCCTTTTCCAAGCTCCTATACAAATTTATCTAATTAAGCCCTTAGAGTTCTAATCAAATAAGTTCAACACTGAAAGAAAACATGCTGTCGGTATGTAACACTATTCCCTTTTAAGAAATGTTCTTTTATTTCTGTACCTTATTGCCCCCTTTGACTGTTCCTGGGTTTGCCTTCCAGTCAGCATCCTAGTCACACCAGTAAAGTAACATTTAAACAATTTCATTTTTCCCCAAACAGAAAAAGTCTACTTAAACATCAGGAAATTCATTAAAATAACCAACCAGTTTTGCTTCAACTTCAGCCAATTCTTCAGCCTCCCTGTTAAGGAAATACAGTCAGATCATAACATGATTAACTTACCGGTAAAGCAAAGCTTACCTAATGACACATGAAAAATAGAAACCAAACCCAAGAAAATGATATGAGACCATTGAAAGAGACTAAAGAGGTAATAAAAAGCATTACCCATCCTCCATAAATCCTTCCCATAAAGACCAAAGGCCAAATCCAAAGAAAAGCACAGTCGTAATGTGATGTGTCCATTTCCTAGAAATCTGCATAATTGAAAAAATTCAAGAGAATGAGAGCATTCCCCTACCAGTTCATAGTTGTTACATGTACATGAGTGCATGGTACATAAGGTTTGCTGTATAGTTTGTAATGAAGGACACCACACATTCACACACTAGAGTTAGACAAATACCATATTTACTGATAAAACTACACAATACAGTGGCTATTACAGGCTTCACTTAGTATCCAACCGTCCATACATAGTTTACATCTGAAAAGATTTAATCCATGTTTGTAAAGAATGCTCTAAGATTTATGTTCCACGAGAGTAGGGGTGAGCATTTGATAATGAGGGTGGGAAAGTAAAAGTGGGGCAGACGAGGGGTTGTTGGGGGTAGTTTGGTATTTGAGTTATTCAAATTCGAATAATTCAAGATTCTAAGTGTTTTTCAATACCCAATACAGATTGGAATTGCCCAAAAAAGGCCTTTAAACTGGTTGTTCAGGTCCTTTTAAAGAAACTAAAATTTATCCACATGCAAAAGAAGCCATTCTCAAACAGCAATCAAACCACTTACAAGATTTGGAGTAGCCCAGCCAACAGCAGCAGAAAGAATAGTCATCACCTACAGATCAAAAATTTCAAATAACTTGATACTCAATCAAAAAAAAAAAAAAGTTAACAGAGTGAATCAGAATGAAAATGACTCATGTAGAAAGGGAAAGAAAAAAACACTTACAACTAAAGAGGCCAGGCATCCTAACAAGACAAGTTTCCTGGGATGGCGCATTGCCAAGATCTTGAAACAAATACAAAACGTGATTTTAAAAATTCAATAATCAAGTTATTTCAGGATAAAATGCAGTAAAATTTGTGATTTTGGGCCAAGCACAATATTGCAGGATTTAATACAATATTTAAGTGCAAACATGGAAGTGCTTTCTGACATTTAAGTATATATCATATTCGTCTCTAAATAAAAACTGCATCACTGACAAAGTTAATACCCTCTCCAAGAACCAGAAAAAGACATTAGCTTTTCTAAGCTTGAAACCATGTTCCAAGTTTTCAGTACTCTAAACAATCTACGCTCCATTTCTTCATTCATGCATGAGACTTGCTTAGGTTAAAATGGCAACTTCGAGTCACCATGATAAATACACATATCATCACCGAAGAAAAGGTAAACGAACAAACATTAAAACATTAACCTCATGAATGAAAATGATGATATACTGCCCGTTAAGAAATTTATCCACAAGTAAAGCCACTTGATTACAACCTAGAAATTCAGCACTTACACAAGAAAAAACATTTTACTGCAAAATATTCAGCTAACGTTACTATTGTTGCTGAGAACAGTTCATTCCCTTGAGTGTAAACAAATATTTCATTCCCATACCGGTCGACGCATGGCAATTCAGAGTGTGGGTAGCCTGAAAGGTTACAGTTTACATAGATGAAATGGAAATATATTACTTTAAAGTAGAGGTGTACATGTGCTCGTCCTAACAAATTTTTTAGGCTCGGTCCCGATCCAACTCAAACAATAAACTTAAAATTTTATTTAAATTTGATCCGGATAAAAATACTAAAATCTGGATTTGATCCAACCCACCCATATTCAATTTTTTATTTTGTTTTTTGTTTTTTATATAAAAATACCAAATAATTTTTTTTTTTGTAAATTCGAGTCGGATTAGATTTGGGCTTAAAACTTTTCACTAGGCTTGACCCATTTTTTTATAGAAGTCTTATTTTTTTCTCGAAACTCATTTTTTGGACATATATTTTTGTTCGAACCCTCTTACTTTTCGAACAGGCTTTCAAACTGAATTGGATCACCCGACCTATGAACAGGGCTACAATCTGATTCTCTCTTTTTCTTACACATGAGGAAATCGCAGAGGGAGGGAGCATTTTAAATTAATCCTCCCAAGAGAGATTACAAGAACTACGAAGACTGTTGTTGAATTTCTGCATTTTCAAAAGTTACTAGCCAACGAAGAAATAAATGAGCACCTTCATTTTTTGAAGGTTGAATTTAACTGAATTTGGGCTTAAAATTTTGTTTAAACTCGTTCATATTTATAAAAAATTAACTCAAATTCATTTTAGATCCGCTCATATTATTTTATTATTTTTTTAAAAATTAATTATTTTATTTTAATTTTATATTAAATAATTTTATATATTTTTATTTATTGAAATTTTTATATATTAACATTATTTTAATGTTTACATTATACTAGTATTATATATTTAGTATAAATTTATTTTTTTATTAGGTTCTAAATTATATAATATATAAAAATAACATAATATAAAATATTATAAACTTAAAACGAGCTGAATCGGGTCAAACTCAAACCATAAATGTTCAAGCTCGAGTTTAACTTATATTTTAAACGAATTTAAATTTCTTACCAAACTCATTTTTCAAACTTAATATTTTTATTAAACTTTCTCAACGAACTTTAGATATGAATAAATAACTCGGCTCATAAATAATTTTACTTTTGGAGTAACTCATGTGAAACAAACAGATACTAACCGGCCAGGTAAGTTCTGACAAACAAAATTTATTAAGGCTCCCGCATTTCAAAGCTACTATCCAACGAAATCGTAAATGGGCACCTTATTTTATTTTGAAGGATGGATTTAACTGGCACAGGCGACTTCTGGGGTAACTCATGTGAAGCCAACAGATACTAACTGGCCAAGTAAATTTTGTACGGAAACTAAGACCAAGAAACAGTGGAGTATTAAACAAAGGTGAACTTATTCATGTGCAAGTGATCCATGTGGAATACACCTACTAAAGCAACTGAAGTCAAGGTTCTTTTTTTTTTTTTTCATTCAAAATCCATTCACAAGCTGAGCAAAAAAAAGAACTAATTCACAACCATCTTCTAAGTAATCTTCAACCGTGAAATTTTTACCGGCAACATTTCCGTTTCCTTTTAGGATTGAAGAGTCTTTCAAAAATTTATAATCCAATCAAATATTTCTGATAAGCAGGTTTTTTAGCCTCTTTCTTTGTAAATATAGGTTGATTATTCATTATTCACAACATGGTCAACTCAGTTTTAGTTTCAACTCCATTTCAGAACCAGATTCAATGCAAAATAGTGAAACTCCAGTTTAATAAATATGAATTAACCAACCAAAAAAACATAGAGGGAAAACTCAAATATGACTAACCGCGGCAGCGAAGAACGTGTTGTCGCCGATCTCCGATAACACAGTCATAGCCAAAGACTTGGAAAAGCCCTTTTCAAAACAAAAACAAAAGTAATGATCAATCATTGCAAACTCAAAACTAGATCTAAATTGAAAAGAATGTCATAGTCGAATCATTAAATTGAACTAAAAAAGAAATTACTTGCACAAGTGAGGTCATGATTGCAGTTGCAGAGAGTGCCGAAAGAGAAATTCACAGATAGTAAATGGTTTCTTGTTTAAATGGTTTAGTGGAAAGGAAATCAAGTGTGTTTCTCTGTGTGTGATAGAGTCGAGCTCCGAGTTTGACTTGGGCTGAATCTTTGGGATGACGAAATCAGCTGCCCAGGGAAAGAGACGACTAAACTACTCCAATATCATAAATGAAACTTATAAAGGAAAAAAGGGAAAAAAGAAAGAGAAGAAGAAAGGTGGTTATTTTAAAATGTTAAAAAAGAGTGGGTTTGATGTAGGGACAAATTTCAACAGCATTAGGGTCACGCCACGCTACTTGTTTATTTCGTTACCAAAATACCTAGGATTTGTTTTTTTTTTTTTAATATGTTTATGTATAGTTTAAATTATATTTTGATTAGTGGTAGAGAAAAAATTATTTTTTTACGAAATTTAATTGTGTATTTTTATTATAGTAAAAATATAATTTAATTATTTTAATAGTTTATATTTTTATAAATTTTAAAAGATTGAATTAAATTTTTATTATTTTTAGAGATTAAAGTACAATTTCATCATTATTAATTTAAAATTTTATAAATTATAAATGGTCTAAATAAAAAAATCATTTTAAAAGAACCAGAATCAACCCATGGCTCCGCCACTCATTTTAATTATTTAATTTCAATTTGTTATATTTTGATTATTAATATTATCGATTTATAAGATTTTGGTAATTAAATTGTTATTTGACGTTAAAGCTATTACAAAAATCTAATGTGGCACAAATTGTATCGTTAAATGTTGATTTAACTTCCATGTTATTGCCATTTGGCTTTCTTTTCTTTTTTTTGTGATAAGCTTCCATGTCTTTATTTATTCATTTTTCTTTCTTTTTTGTTTATTTTTCTTTTACTTTTTCTATGTTTTCTTAATAAAACCCTAGCCTTCCTTTTAACTCGGCTAAATAAGATGAAAGTGTCGATTTTAAAATTAATTAGATTTTAGGTAGTTTTAAAAATAATTAGAAAAATAAATCATATTGAGAGAGTTGGACGAATTTTTTTTACACGTGTCAGAAAAATTCATTTAATTGAACGTGATTATAAATTTTTTTATTTTTTAATTTAATTAATATTTTTGATCGGATGATTAAATGTTGTTGGTTTATTCTTTGAGTCCCAAGTTCAAATCTCTTAATTACATGTATGACTTATTTATCCTTTTTAACTCATTCTCCTTTCTAAACAAAAGACTCACCCTTCCTTCCGACGCCTACCAAAGCCGTGGTTACTATCGTTACCTCATCGTCGTTGAACTTATGATTAGAGTAAACCAAAATGGACTTCTCTTTCTTCTCTACCCTCTTCTCGATTTAGATTTCCATAAAACAACTCAGAAAATAACATATGCCTAAATCGAGATTTGGACTTTCCTTGACCATGATCTTCGCCTCCCATCGCCTGATCACCATCATATTCCAACCATAGCCTCCTTGACCCCTTTTCTCCCTTTTTGACCGTTCGGATTTGCAAATTGACGACTCAGAACCCACAAACCAATTAAGAGTCAAGAAAAGAACTTCTATTATTTTTGTTGGTCTCTTCGTTTTCTATTCCCTTTTTCTCTTCGTTTTTTTTTTTTTGTGTTCTTGCCAGATTTTTTCGTTTGGTTGGAAATCAGTAAAAGCTATATGAAAGGGTTACTCTTTTGTAATCTGGGAATAATCTTTGAAAGTTGTTGAAAATGAAAATATGAATGAAATGAATGAGGTTTATTACAATATTCTCATCTTTTTGGAGGATCTGTATTTCTCTATTCTAGCGCATAAAGGCTTACTAATGTGTTTCTGTAAACTAGAATTTTATTTTCTAGATGTTGAAGCTCAATTTGTTCGTGCCTAAATTGAACCCATTAAATTTATTTTAAACTTAAATTTATTAATTTAAAATAAATAATGTTCAAATTACAAACACTTAATCATTGACCCAATATTGACCCAATTACAAACAGACTTAAAAGATCCAAATTCTAAATCTAAACTCAAATCTAATACACCTAAGCCTAAACAAAAAAACCTAATCTTCTACAGGTTACATCAGTTGCCGTTCCTTCTTCCATTCAGAGCATGCCATGTCAGTACTACCAGCAACACCAGCAAGTTGCCATTGTCACCACCACCACCATTGGAACCTGCAAAAAGAGAAAAGACCGACATTAAGTTGTAAAAAACAAAAGAGAATCATTGTAAAAAAGGGCTATAAAGCCAAATTCAAAACAGATTGTAAGTTTACTGACCTTTGGTTGAACATTTAAAATCAATACACACTTACAAGTTTTTCTGGAGAAATTTATAGAAACAGCAAGCATTTGCAAATCAAATACAAAGAACCCGAAGCAATTAATATCAGCATTCAAAGCAGACTTCAAAACATATCAGTATTATAAAGGTACAGTTTAAATATTGATTGTCTATTTATTTTCATTGTGAATTCGAAGTGTTTCACTGTATTTAGAATAAATATTTGTGTATGTTATTTATTATATAGTAAGGTTTTTATTAACCATTTATTACCCCTATTAAATTTAAAACGTTTTATAATAAATATTTATAATATATAATAAATATTTAATAATAAAAAGGGAGATTCGAAGGGTCATACTTTTACCTGATCATCGTCGTCGTCGGAGCCGTGATCGGAATTTCTCCGAACCACCCCAAGTTTGTGAGGAACATTATTTTCGAACATACAAAAGAAAGCACGACAAACTCACTAAAATCATGAAAAACACAGATCAAAAGAATAATAACAATCTTTTAAAAAAAAACAAACCTTAGATCTGGAAAATCTGACTAGATTTAAATCATTTTTCTTATAAAAAAATTAGCAAAAGGAAAGTCAGATTTAAAAAAAAAAAATCTAAGTTTTCAAACTAGATAAAATTTAAAATAATAAAAAAAAAACGAAACAGAATTGAAAGGTGGTAAATAAGGAAAATCAAATATTTTGTATGTTTTGAAGAAATCAAGATTCGATCTAGGTGTATAAGAACCTAGATCTATTTTTATAACGAAAAAGGAGGTTTTTTACCTTGACACCGCCATGTACGACGGCGGACGACAGCGGAGCGGCGACCGGAGCTTGACCAGCCATGGAGAGAGGGGAGAGCTTTTGAGAGAATTTTTGAAGTGTTTTTGGAGAGGAAAGAGTGAAAAATGAAAAAAAAAAGGGCTTAAAATTGGTATTTATAAAATATCAAAATGGCCCGTTTTGGTGTAGACTTCTAAGCCCCAAAACGATGTCGTTTTAGACCTATCCGACCCGACCCGACCCGCTCCAAGCTCAGGATTCGCGCGTTTTTGAAAATTGGGCTATTTATCCTTTTGGTCCTTCCGCATTTTTTGATTATTTCAATTTCGTTCTTAATGCCATTTTCAGTTTATTTTAAATTTGCCCTACAGTTTTGAATCATTTTTAATTTAGTCCTTTAACTCTCTGGAAGCCTGAGAGGAAGCCACGTGTCATTTTTGGATTGTTTATGCAATTGACCCTTTGTAGTTTTCATTTGTTTCAAATTTGTCCTTAAATTAAGTTTTATTTTATTGTAAATTTGCCCAACGATTTTAAATGATTTTCAAATTGGTCCTTTGACTTCAGAATGCATAAGAGGCTGCCATGTGTCTCATCTTTTTGGTTTTATTACACAAAAGGTCCCTAAACTTTCCAAAAATCATATTTTGACCCCTAAACTTTTCTAAAAATGAATTTGGACCCCTCAAAATTTCCTAAAATTACATTTTTACCCCTAAACTTCTCAAAATTACATTTTTACCCTCGAACTTCCCAACTTCCAAAAATCACATTTTCACCCTAAACTTTTTTGAAATTGCATTTTACCCCCGAACTTCCAAAAATACATTTTTACCCTCAAACTTCTCAAAAATTACATTTTACCCCCAAACTTCCAAAAATCACATTTTCACCGCCAAACTTTTCCAAAATTGCATTTTTGCCCCCGAACATTCAAAAATTATCATTTTGCCCTCAAATTTCCAAAAGTCACATTTTCGACCTCGAATTTCAAAAAATTCGATTTTAATCCCAAATTTTCCAAAAATCTCAATTTTGATCCCCAAATTCCTCAAAAATTCTATTTTCATCCCTAATTCTCTGAAACTTCATTTTTAATCACATTTGTTTTGTTTTTCTTTTTCCTTCAATGTTCATACATAGAATTTAATTATTATTCTTTCGTATTTTTGTATTCTATTAACCTTATATTTATTTTTTTGTGCATTTATTTATCCGCTAAATTATTTTGTTTTGTGTTATTTAGCTTCTGCTATTATTTGCTCATTCATTTTTAATTTACATGTTCGTTTTTAAAATTATTTTACATACAAATAAACCTTTAAAACCGAGGCAATGTCCTTTTCTTGTGGAAATATCGGAAAATCATGCCCTAACGTGCTGGGTGTGATTTTTCGTATAATTTACACGAATCGAATATCCTTTTTCAAGCTTTTCAAATGCCTTTTAATTTCGAGGTTCAGAGAATGTCGTGCCCTAACGTGTTGGTCACAACTTCAATTCTTCGCGAAAGTCGAAACAAACGGGCATTTTTTTCAAATCTAATTTTTTTGAAAAGCACATGAAATAAGGTATGTGTTCGAGGATCATATTTTAAACTTAATTCAAAATTGAGTTTTTAAAGAATATACAAATAATTTTAAAACAAAAGCGAAGCAATATCCTTTCATTTTCAAAATTATTTTACCTACAAATAAACTTTTAAAACCGAGGCAATATCTTTTTCGTGTGGAAATCTCGAAAAACCATGTCCTAACGTGTTAGGTGTGATTTTCGTATTATTCGAGCGATCGAATATCCTCTTTTAAATCATTTCAAAATGTCCTTTAATTTCGAAATTCCGAGGTTGTCGTGCCTTAACGTATTGGACACAGCCTCAATGAAATTCGAAATACACGGGCGTTTTGTGCGCGTGAGGGTGCTAATCTTTCCTCATACGTAACCGACTCTCGAACCATTTTTCTGAATTTCGAAGACTAAGATGTTTTTCAAAACGAATTTTAAACGTTTTGTAGTGATCCAATCACACAATATAAAAAGATTGTTCCCATATTTTGATTTTTAAAATATTTTTCGAGACATATTTGTTTTCCCAAAAATAAACATTTCGACACTAAAAATCAGTTTTTTTATTTGATTTAATTTTAAAAATTATCAATTTTAATTTAAGATCGAAATTATTGTAACACCCTCGTTTAATTCGATCGTCAGGTTCGAGTTACAAGATATTACAGTGTTGTTGAAGTAACTACCATTTAGAACATCGGAAATAAATCATTTAAACATACAAACATTTCAAAATTTCAGTTATTGTATGAGAAATAAACTTTTTGAAATTCAATTGAGCTTACGGGAATTTAATTGATAGGCTAGACATGAAATAAGACCAATTTGCAAAGTTTCAAAATTTTGGAAGCATGTCAAGAGATTCTGAAACCAAATTTAACTTTGAACTTGAAAAATTCATCTTCAAATCATATGTATGGATACTTGTCTTATGGTTTCAATACTTCTTTATAAGTATTGATACCAAATCATAGTACCAATACCATTTTATGATTCTATTTCTTTTATAAAAACCAAAATAAAATCATATGTATCGTTACCTTGTAAAGTATCGGTATCTTGATATAGGGTATTGATTCTTTTATCCGATATCGATATTATTTTTATATTTTATTTTAAAAATTTAATTTAACAAAATATTAAGTATCAATACCATTATTGAAGTATCGATATCTTATTACCAAAATGATAAAGAAAGCCATCTACATTCTAAAAAAAAAAAATCAGCTCAATCAATATTCCACATTTGGCATCACAATTATCAATTAACTCACTTATATACAATTAAAAATTCGATGACATGAACCATTTACAGGTTCAATTCTTACCTTGGAGCTTTATAAACTTGTCATTCATATTATCATTCATATATACTTAGCATAGTACCCATAACTCACTTATATATACACATGAAGACATTAGTCAACCTATTAAACTAGCTTTATTTAATAAATTATTTTGATATAACAAATAAAATTATTTTTAAATAAGATTTGTTTTTAACAAAGAAATTATAAAATTCGAAGCATAAAAATAATTTCCAAATATCTTAGAAATTTGTTTTGAACACTTAAAAAAATTTTGGAGATAAATACCAATCCAAAAGTGATCAAAAGCTTGTGAAAGAAGAACAAAATTTCTTCTCTTTTGCTCAACAATGACAGGCCATAGGGGCTGTTAAGTGTATTATTATAGCAATTTAAAATATCAACTTTTGGGTAGGTCAAAGATCAAAGCTTTTTGGTACATGTAGTCATTTTTTATTTTTTATTTATGAGTAAATTGATTTTAATAGCTTAAAAATTAACTCATCACTATACACAATCTTAAATATTAATATTTAATCATAAATTTAAGGGGATAATTTTTAAAATTATATATGAATTATAATTTAATGTGTAATTGTATACATAAACTTTGATTTTGTGTAATTTTATACATGAAATTTTGATTTGATCTAATTATTATAACTTATTAACACAATTATTGATGTATCATCATTTTATGTTTATATATTGCAAGCTTAAATAATTATATTCATTCAATATAAAAATATATTGATGTATTTATTTCTTTAAATGTGTATGATTAAGTCAAATTTAAAGTTTTAAGTATATATTTGAACTTCAATTAAAGTTTCACGTGTATAATTGCATCAAAATAAAATTAATGTATACAATTATAAATTAAATCAAAATCTTTGTATAATTTTGAGATTTATCTCCTAATTCACATAATGCCTCCGGTGAAAAGAATTACCATTTTACTCATTAATTCGTATTTTTTATTTGATTGAGTCCGAAACTTTAAAAATAACTCAAAATTGCTTCTCAATGATCTCTATTGTCCAAAAACATTTATAACTAATAAAATTGAATTTCTTATCTAATTTACGGATAGTGACCCAAAAAAATCTCCAATGGCTAATCGGAAAATTTAGGGCATTAAAATGCTCTGGTTGGTGGTCAATTTACTGCACACCAAAACACCCAACCTTTAAAGTGTTTGCCTCGATTAATCTTTCAAATCGTCTAAACCAAGTGGTTCGATGGGGGAGGGGGAAACAGTGACCAGTAATGGTGGGAGTGGTGGAGGAAATAGTGAACTTTTTAATAATTTTTATATTACCTAATTTATATTTAAAAAATATTATAATTTTTTTTAAAATATTTATTTATGTTTTAATTTTTTTAAATTTTTTAGAATTGGAATTAAATTGAAATAACTTGTAAGGTTGAGGGCAAATTTTTTAAAATCATGATTGAATTAAGACAATTGATAAATATTTAGGGCTAAATTTGTTATTATACCATTTTATTAACTGCCAGCCCTTGAAGAGTCGAGGGACCAAAACAGAAACTGAAGCATGATTGCTGATCTGCAGTGTAATTTACCAAACTTTTAATGGACAAAAGCTTCCCCTATCCCTACCATAGAACTCCCATTAAGCAGTAGTTTAGTCGTCTCTTTCTCTGGGCAGCTGGTTCAGTGATCCCAAAGATTCAGCCCGAGTCATAAACTCGGAGCTCGAATTCAATCACAGAGAGAGAAAGAGATTGGATTTCCTTTTCACAAAACATTTAAAAGGAGAAATCTTTTATTTTCTGCGAATTTCTCCTTCGGCATTCTCTGCAACTGCAATCATGACCTCAATTGTGCAAGTAATTTTCTTTTATTGTTCAAATTGAAGATTCGACTATGGCTTTCTTTTTAATTTTGATTTGCAACAATTAATCATCGTTCTTTTTTCTTTTGAAAAGGGCTTTTCCAAGTCTTTGGCCATGACTGTGCTATCGGAGATCGGCGACAAGACGTTCTTCGCTGCCGCGGTTAGTCAAATCTTATATTTTGAGCTTTCTCTTTGGTTGGTTAATCATATTTATTAAATTGGAGTTTCACTAATATGTATTGAATATGGTTCTGAAAAGGACTTGAAACTAAAACTTAGTTGTTCATGTTGTCAATAATGAATTGTCAACTTACTTTTACAACCTTTTGGGATTTTTTTAAACACCTTTTGTATTGTTTTAATATTGATGCTCTTTCCTATTTCTTTTTTTCAATTTATCATGTTCTAAGTATTTTATTCTCCTTTGTGCGTGTAAAACAAAGCAAGAGGCTAAAAAAACTGCTTATCAGACATTTGATTGGATTATAAAGTTTTGAAGGACTGCTCACTCCTAAAAGGGAGAGGAATGTTGCGGGTAAAGATTTCCGGGTTTAAATTACTTAAAAAATGATTGTGAATGAGTTCTGAATGGAAAAAGAAAATCAGTTGCTTCATTAGGTGCATTCCAGATGGATCACTTGCACATGAATAAATTCACCTTTGTTTAATATTCTACTGTTTCTTGGTCTTAGTTTCCTCACAAAATTTACTTGGCCAGTTAGTATCTGTTGGCTTCACATGAGTTACCCCAGATGTATCCTGTGCCAGCTTAAATCCATCCTTCAAAAAAATAAGGTTCCAATTTACTCTTTCGTTGGCTAGTATCTTTGAAATGCAGAAACTTTAACAATTATTTTTTGTCAAAACTTACGTGTCCGGATAGTATCTGTTTGTTTCACATGAGTTACTCCAGAAGTCACCTGTGCCAGTTAAATCCATCCTTCAAAAAAATATGGTGCTCATTACTTTTTCATTGGCTAGTAGCTTTGAAATGCGGAAACTTCAACAACACAGTCTTTGTATTTCTTGTTATCTCTTAAGAGGATTAATTTCAAATGCCCCATCCCTCTGGGATTTCCTCATATGTAGGAAAAATTGAGAATCAGATTGCAGACCTTTAAAGTAATATATTTCCTTTTCATCTATGTAAACTGTAACTTTTCAGGTTACCCACACTCTGAATTGTTAAGCGTCGGCCAATGTGGGAATGAAATATTTGTTTACACTAAAGGGAATGAACTGTTCTAAGCGACAATAGTAACGATAGCTGAAAATTTTGTAGTAAAATGTTTTTCTTGTACTGGAATTAACTTGTGGATAAATTTCTTAAAAGGCAGTAAATCATCATTTTCATTCATGATGTTAATAATTTTAATGTTTGTTCATTTACTTTTTCTTCGGAGATATTATGTGTATTTATCACGGTGACTCGAAGTTGCCGTTTTAACCTAAGCAAGCCTTGTGTATGAATGAAGAAATGGAACATAGATTGTTTAGACTACTAAAAACCTGGAACATGGTTTTAAGCTTAGAAAAAATAATGTCTTTTTCTGGTTCTTGGAGAGGGTAGGTGTTTAGTTCCAAAATTCCAGTGCATGATGGATAAGAGAATTAACCTTGTCAGTGATACAGGTTTTATTTAGAGACGGATATGATATATACTTAAATGTCAGAAAGTACTTCCTATGTTTTGCATCTTTAATTGCGTTATACTGATTTCTATGTTTTCACTTAAATATTGTATTAAATCCTATAGTATTGTGTTTGGCCCAAAATCACAAATTTTACTGCATTTTATCCTGAAATAGCTCGATTATTGAATTTTAAAATCACATATTTTATTGTTTCAAGATCTTAGCAATGCGCCATCCCAGGAAACTTGTCTTGTTAGGATGCCTGGCAGCTTTAATTGTAAGTGCTTTTCTCTTTTTCTTTCTCCATGCATCATTTTCATTTTACTCTGTTAACTTTTTTTTTTTTAATTGAGCGTCAAGTTATTTGAAACTTTTTATCTGTAGGTGATGACTATTCTTTCTGCTGTTGTTGGCTGGGCTGCTCCAAATCTTGTAAGTGGTTTAATTGCTGTTTGAGAAAGGCTTCTTTTGCCTGTGGATCAATTTTAATTTCTTTTAAAGGACCTGAACAACTACATTAAAGGCCTTTTTTTGGGCAACTCCAAGCAATATTTAGTGAACTAAGTCATTCTTGGTCATTTTTGCCTGGAAAATATGAATATCTGTGTTAGGACGAGAACTGAATTGAAGTCAATTTGATTGATCCCTATTCTCTAAAGTTACAGGTTATAAAATGCATTGGATGTACTTCAGTGTGCCTATATGTTTACCCACTTAAAGCTATATGCTATACTTAATATTGGGGCTGCTGCTATTGGTGATAAAATATTGTCCCCCAAACTTAGATCTCAATCTCTTGTGGAACTTAAATCTTAGAGTGTTCTTTACAAACATGGATTAAATCTTTTCAGATGTAAATTATGTTTGAACAGTTGGATACAAAGTGAAGCCTGTAATAGCCACGTATTGTGTAGTTCTTCAGTAACTGTTGTATTTGCTGAACTCTAGTGTGTAAAAGTGCGGTGTCCTTCATTATGAACTATACAACAAACCTTAGTCTGCTTGGGTTGTTAATTTAATCAAATTTAATTATGTACCATGCACTCCTGTCATATAACAATTATGAACTTGTAGGGGAAATGCTCTCATTCTCTTGTATTTTTTTTATTATGCAGATCTCTAGGAAATGGACACATCACATTACGACTGTGCTTTTCTTTGGATTTGGCTTGTGGTCTTTATGGGATGCATTTATGGAGGATGGGTAATACTTTTTATTACATCTTTAGTCTCTTTCAATAGTCCTATATCATTTTCTTGGGTTTGGCTTTTACAGTCAACCCTCTTTATAACAGCCTCATTTATCTACCAAGACGTGGCTGTTATAATATAACAACATTTGGATATTACAGCGAGATAGTTGTTGTAAACCTATTTTTTTCACATTATAGAAAATTAAAATATATTTAATTTGAAAATTTCAATTATATTTATAGTTTATTAATAAATTAGATGAAACAGTTTAAACACCAACAATTATATTTATATTTTGTTAATAAACTATTTACAGAAGTTTTTAATGGAAATTTGTTTGGTAGATTCCATTCTATTGGTGGCAATATAATGCTTATATTAGTGAAGAATTAATTAGTTAATCATGAGTTACTAAGTTAAGTAATCAATTTATAAGTTTATGACATTCTGGATTCATAATACAATACTTAATTAGAGAACTTAACGGTTTATTGAATTGATATATTTAATTCCACTTATTAAATATTGTTTTTATTTAATGAAATATGATTATTATATTTTTATGTGAAATTTAAACATTTTATTAAAATAATATCTTAACTAAGATAATTTTTATTTAATAAAATATAATTAATAGGTTTGCTTATATGAAATAGTTATAGCTTTACTTAAAGTTTGAGACAATTAGCTGATGTAGAGAACTAATTAATAAAAAATATATTTCATAATTATGGCTGTTGCTGTTCTAAGTGAAAAGCTGTTATAGAGGATTAAAATAAAACATAAAAAATCGATTCTGTTGGAAACTTGACTCTTATAATGAAATGCTGTTATAAAGGGTGGTTGTCATAGAGAGAGCTGACTGAATTTGTTATGTGCCATTAGGTAAAAAAGTTTTTCCGTAAGTTAATCATGTTATGATTTGACTTTATTCTGTAATAGGGAGGCTGAAGAATTGGCTGAAGTTGAAGCAAAACTGGTTGGTTATTTTAATGAATTTCCTGATGTTTAAGTAGAACTTTTCCCTGTTTGGGGAAAATTGAAATTGTTTAAATGTTACTTTACTGGTATGACTAGGATGCTGACTGGAAGGCAAACTCAGGAACAGTCGAGGGGGGCAGTAAGGTACAGAAACAACAGTATTTTCTCAAAAGGGAAAAGTGTTATATACCGACAACATGTTTTCATTTAGTGTTGAACTTATTTGATTAGAACTTTAATGCTCTGTTTGGGAATATGGATTTCGAAATTTGGATTTGGATTTCTTTTATTATAAAAATGGTAAGAATGGGATGCATATATTATGAGCAAATTAGTTGAGATTCAATACGATATATGTTAGAGAAGGATAAAAAAAATGGATTTGTCAAATCCAAAAATATTTTAAGAATTTCAAATTCATTACTAGATAAGCATCTAACAAATCCATGGATTTGAGAAATCATGAATGTTACATTTCTAAATAGTTTACTACTCAATTTACACTATTTCTGAAATCCAAATTCAAATTGTAAAATCTTAGCTCCCAAATCCTACCTAAGGGGTGAATTAGATAAAATTTTATAGGAGCTTATTTAGGATATTTGGAAACGGAAAGGGCTTTTTAGTATTTAGGCTTTTTACTAACATTTTAAGATTATGAAGACATTTATGAATGTTACATTTGTAAATAGTTTACTACTCGATTTACACTATTTCTGAAATCCAAACAAATTGTAAAATCTTAGCTCCGAAACCCTACCTAAGGGGTGAATTAGATAAAATTGTATAAGAGCTTATTTAGGATATTTGGAAAAGGAAAGGGCTTTTAGTGTTTAGCCTTTTTAATAACATTTTAAGATTATGAAGATATTTAACTGTTCCCTATGCTATCAGGCTGATGATGACTCAAAAAAGGAGAGGCGGCCATTTCTCACACAGTTCTTCTCTCCCATATTACTGAAGGTCATAAGTTATATAATCTATTTAGTTGAATCTTGATAAGCTTGCATTTTGTCAAATAATATGAAAGTGTCTATTATGCAGGCATTTTCCATCACATTCTTCGGTGAATGGGGCGACAAGAGCCAGGTAAACTTTATAACATGAATTTCATATTTCTGTCTCTTCTTTAACAGGACTATTGCAGGTTCATCGTGTTGGACTGAGTATTTCATTGTCTTTTCAGCTTGCTACCATTGGTTTGGCTGCAGATGAGAATCCATTCAGTGTGGTTCTTGGTGGAATTTTGTAAGTTCTACTACCATTAGATATCTATACATATTTACTGAAGCATCGCTATTTCCTTAATATTTTGAAACCACACTGTATGTATACAGTGCTGTTTCCATTTTATATGTTAATAT
The DNA here is from genome assembly GCA_005610355.1 of Gossypioides kirkii. NCBI lineage: Eukaryota > Viridiplantae > Streptophyta > Magnoliopsida > Malvales > Malvaceae > Gossypioides > Gossypioides kirkii. The sequence goes on from CP032255.1 coordinate 5,334,945, forward strand.
ATCTTCACTCTGTATATGCTGCTGATTAGTGATTAGTAAGGTTTCCTCATTTTTTTTCCTTTTTCTCAGAGGACAAGCACTGTGCACTACTGCTGCTGTACTTGGAGGAAAGAGCCTGGCATCTCAGATATCTGAGAAAATTGTAATCCAGATCCATACTTTGCCTTTTTAACCTTATGCGATAGTTATGGTTTGCATTTAATTTGGTGAGCAACTAGTAAAACCAAGTTTATACCTATTTTGATGCAGGTTGCACTTTCGGGTGGAATTCTTTTCATTGTTTTTGGAATCCAATCCCTCCTCTCAACAGTTGAGTCTTGACGACTTACTAATGGTTAATGCTGATTTTTCCGTAAGAAAATTGATCACTAGAGTTGGGTTGCTATGAATTTTTTAATGTTTCACATAAACCCGGTGAAGATCCTGAAATCCAAATTGACCCGCTGTTTTGTTATTACATTTATAATTATTCATACCAGTCTGTCATCTTCTCAATCCAGGCACAATGTTGTGTCTTACACTCATGAGATAGGCATGCATGACCGCAAGCAAACGCTTCAACTATGTTCATATCTTTCACCCAAAGGCATGTGAGGCCGTTAGAAATTAATAGTATTTGTTTTGGAATAAGTGTTTTTGCCTGCAGCAAAAGTACTACTGCGCGGTCAAATACATGCACGTTCACTTGCTTGGTGCTGTATGTAGTCTGTAATGGACATTTTTGCTTTTTTGCTTATTTCATCAGGGATCACTGTAGAGGGTTCTTTTGGTTGAGTTGCCATTACAAATTAGTAAAATGGAGTGTCGTGGATTGATGGTGAAGAGAAAGATCGGAACAGACTCTAAAACACAAGTGTGTTGGCAAGTTGTGGTGATGAGCTAAGAAAGATTAAAGCTACAGTGATTATAATTGTAAAAAGAAAGTTGCACAGGCAATTTTTAAAGAACTAATGTTTGCACGTCAATTAAAAAATGGAACTTTTAAGCCTTTATTTATTGGCTTTAAATATATTATTAAAAATGGTTACAATAAGAAAGAGGTAATAAATGTGTTAAAATAATGGATAGTAGAAGTGAGAGAAGTTACTTGAATGCGGATAATGGAAAGTAAGTTATATGAATAATGAGTATTAAGGATGGTTATATAAAAGTTATACCTATTTAAAATATTTTAGCAAAAAGGATTTAAGTGCAAATACATTATTTATTTAATGAAAAAATAAGGAGAAAGTATTTGTATTTTAAATGAAAGTTAAGAAATTTATCATCTTTATTTAAGCTTTTAAGTCATATTTTTTAGGGCATTCTAAAAGTAGAACAATTTTAAAAATCTTGTCAACTTTTTAAAGTTGTTTAAAAAGTACTCTTGTAGAGAATAACATTTTTCCGAACTATTATTGATAGCAAGCATTTTCATTTTACCCACTGGATGAAAATTATTTGACAAAAGTAAAAAAAATGAAACATTGGTAATGAGATATTATAAGTTACAATGAAAAAAAGAATATTATGCATGCAGAATTTAATAAATAAGAAGTTTATTGCTACATAATGATAATTACTTTAGTTATTTAAATTGCAAGGAGTGTCAGTGAGTTTGGCTCATAGCAAGTGACATGTGAGCAAGTGTACTTTCTTTGAAGAAAAGTGTGCCACAAGATAAAAAAAAAAAAATAGAAAATCATAATTAAAGATGATTATTTGAGCAAATAAATAATAATAACAAAAATCAATTCACAGGACGTAACGTGTCTTTGCTATTATTGATAATGATTTTGTTTGATTTATTATTTAATAATAAATAAATGAAATATACAGACCAATCTAATTTGCCCATTGAGGATTGACCTTTTGGTCAACATTGCTTCCTCAACACTGACGTTCCTATACAAGGGGTCTCAAGAGATGTAACAGCTGGGGGAGTAATTTGAGATGGTAACGGAGAGTGGATCTCTGGATATAATCGATATATTGGGAAGTGCTCAATTTTTGATGCCGAACTTTGGGCCATACTTAAGGGGCTCAAGCTTATCCAACGTAAAGCTCACAACAAGGTCATAATTCAATCCGATAATTTAGAGGTCGTTAAAACTATCCAAGAAAGTGTTTTCAACACATCAAACTCAACCTTAATTAGGCAAATACAAAACATCTTGGCTTAAGAAAAACAGTGACTCTTACATTACATACCTAGAGAGCAAAATTAAATTACGGATTGCTTAACCAAGCTAACCTTGGTAAAAAAAAGAGGAATTGCAAATTTTTTCTCCCTCCTACGGCAATTCTAAATCTTTTGAAAATTGACAAGGTTAAATATGTTTTTTCTTTTCAGAATATTCCAAAGTAATTAATTGATAATAGTTTTTTTTTTCAAAAAAAAAATCATAAATATTCTTTAGTCCAATGTCATAGAAATGTTTGAATCGAATTTAACTCTAATTGGACGCGAGACACAAAATTAACGAGATCGAAGATAATGGGAAATGAAGCTAGCGGAACTCTTTATTGGAGCGATCTCGAGAGGTAGCGTATATTCACAAGGTAGTATGTAAAGTAGGAACCAATGTGGATCATTTGTTTCTCTTTAGGAGCATTAAAGCATTTAACGATTTATAGAAGAAAATATATGACTGCATAATTGTGAAACTGCACGGTTGCTTACTTGGCTTTTCAAGTTGTAAAAATATTTCTTGAGATGGATTTGGTGATACTGATGTTTCTAATATTGTTGAAATTGTTCCCCATGCTTCTTCCTCAATATTAAGAGATACTAGTGGTCAAATTTTGAGCAATCATAACTGCACCTAAGAGAGTTGTTCACTTTCACTAGGAAGATCATATCTCTACTTAAGTGAAATAAATTATCCATGTTACACTCGATTATCTTTTATGTCCCGAAATTTAAAGAAAGAATTAAATTGAATGGATTGGTGAACTGTAAGGTTTTACTGGGGAATTCAGAAATTTTAGTGGCTGAAGCTGAATTATGATTAGTTGAATTTCAATTCTGGTTTAGTTAATTTGAGACCGACTATCTCCATAGTTGGAGACAAAATAATTAGCAGTGAATGACTAAAATGAACTAAGGAGACCGTGTAAACTTTGATATATATGTGTGTGTGTGTGAGAAGAGGAAAGAATTCTCCTGAATTAACTGATAATCTCCCTCTCGTCTACAACGTCTTCTTCAATTACTCCAAAAAGAGAAAAAGAAACTCAAGAAAGTTTTGCATAAGGAAATAAACGTGAGATTTGAGTCTAGGAAAAAGAGAACTTGATATAATCAAAACTGAAATATAATCGATTAATATCAAGCATATGGTTTATTAGGTTTACGCTTTTTGAAGATTAAATTGACCTTTTTTCCAGCTTTAGTGTTCTCCCAACAAAGTAAATAATCTTTTTTTTTTCATTGTTTATATTCAGCTCTCAAATTTTAAAAGAAATATGCAAATTCCTAGACGCAACCGACCTTAGGCTATTTGTGGACATTAATTAAAACGTGAAAACAACAATGAGAATAAAGCTATCGGTCCCTCCCATGGTTTGGAATAATGTGAGACGTGTTCCATTCCTGGTCTTTCTTCAGGTTCATTTTTGTTCTTTTTTCCCCTTGATATTTGAAGGTGTCACTTATCCCAAATTGTTTAGCAAATGCAAAGACAGAGACATCTTCGGAGCCAACTTTACTCACAATTAGTACCTAACATCCATCCTCTTGTCTATAATTTGACCATACAAAATGTCCAGGTCCAGGGATCATACAACAGTGTATCACCACTCAGATATACAGCATTTAGAGCTCTAAATGGGGTATGTATATACATTAACAGTGATAAAAGCCAAATGGATCTACCCTTCAGCAGCCACCACTTGCTGGTTCAATTGAACTCAGAAGCCCATTCCCCCTTAGCTGCGTGCAGTGTTCTTCAGCATCGGCCTGTGCACAAATAATCACCACTGCCAACCCATTGTAGTGTGCTTCTTGCATTATATTAACTGCATTGTCTAGGGTCATCCCCGGGATCACTTTCATCAATACTTGGACAACGTATTCCCGTTTATTGTAGTTGTCATTGTGCAGCATGACCCGATATGGTGGGGCTATTTTTCTTGACTTCCTGAGCAAGTTAAAACCATAAATGTTAAAAGAAGGTTCTATGAAGAAAGCAATATTAGATAACAGATATAGCATGTGCATGCCTGCCAATGCATGAATAGTTTAAGGACACCAATTTAACGTCACAAGTAATGAGTGTGGACACAAAATTGATACAGGGTGTGAAATTGGAAATCTCCCCTGTTTGAAGTTGGTTTCTGTATTGTGTAAATCATTTTTATAGGGAGAGAAAGTTTATTTTGATTGACCAACTAAAAAAAGGAGGGCAACCAGCAAATTTAGGACAAGAATGCTCGTAACAAAACAATATCAATGATGAGTATTTCACATCAACATATTAAAAGGTACAAGAATACATTTGAATTTGGGGATGCACCTCAGATCAAACTCAGATTCACGACCAGGAGTGGTTCTCTCTATAACAGGCTTCTCCAAGATTCCTCCTCCTTTACTTGGTCCTGTGGTAGATATAGCCATGAGAATGCCACGATTGATGCATGGTCCTCTGCACAGTGACCATTTCTCTCCTGTTTTGCATAGTTTCAATTTAACACACATTGATAGAAAGCACGGAACCATTAGTATTAAGCACTCTACTGATGCAAATCTAAGTTTGACGACCAACAAGGAACGGAGGACAGTTTTTGGATATTGAAACAGAACACCGTAATTATAGCTTTTGAAAAGATTAATAGTTAATATCATTCATTTCATTAGCTCAAGAGGCTCAAAGCAATGTAGATTCACCATATCAGGTCAATAAAATAATTGGTAATTGGAACTCAAGACTGACTCACTAAGTTACTGTCTGTAGGAAAGCAAATGAGATTAGCAAATAACGCAAGATTAGCATAACTAATATTCAATTTTCCGGTCATCAATAAGGAAAATGTACTATTCTAAGGTCTTCAATACATTTTGCAACAACAAGTCAACAACTAAGATTCAAACGACCATTTTCAGATTTCAGAGCTATTCTCGAATAGGTCTAAAGATGGCAAACTTTCTCCTTTTCTTCTCTCATTTTCTTGGATGAAGAAGTAAGTAGCTATATAAATGGATTCAATCATCTATAACCAAATTCATACCTCAAAACTATAAAACAAAAAAAGTCTCTGGCTAATGATGAGTGAGCTAAAAGGCAGAGAATCTAGATCTCTTTCCCACTAACAACTAGCAAAAAACTAAACTGACCATACATCAATAATGTTGCCCACAAAAACAAAACATCCTCAATAACTTGGATGAAAGTGAGTTATTTTATAGCAGTTGCCATCTTCATTCCTAAAACAGTAACTGCCAGCAAAGCTCTAGCCCTCTAAGAAGTACAAGGTCCAGCAAAAGGAACTTTGTAATTAAAATATGTGTATTTGAATATATTTCTTATTCCTAAGCATTCTTCACAAACCACACTCTCAACGTAATAAAAACTTTCTGAAAGAGAGTAGGCATCCCAGAAAATGAATCCGCATAAAGCTCCATCATTTTTAATCCGAATCTTTAATAAAAGCACTTCTGTATCTAACTTGGATTATTGGATGAATAATTTGGAGGAACTAAGTACAACATAACCGATAATAGTCAGCTAAACGAAGTGGCTGCGATACCCAGATGCGTTTTATGGTTTATTCAGCAATAAATCAAGAAAATTTACAAACTTCACTTATAACCCAAAATTAAAAACCCAAAAAAGAAGAAAGAGAAGAAGGAAGAACCTGGTTTAGGATTAAAGACGGTGTTTGGTGAGAGAGATAATCTACCACGTATGGCAGTCTCCATGCCCCTCTGACAATATTTCCACACCAATTCCAACACACGCAGTCTCTCCTCCTTTCTGTCTAAACCAAAGTGTTTTTCAACCACTGTTTCTTTTTTTCAATTTTCGATATTTTTTCCATTTTTTTAATTTTCGATTTTTTTTTGTGTGGCTAAACAATCCAAAGTGTGAAAAATTGATGCTTAAATCTAAGGGTGAGTCAGAATCGAGGGAAAAAAAATTGAGTTATTTTATCTTTTTAATTTTATTTGTATTTTTTAATTAAATCGAGTAAAATAAAATTTGAATCAAATCGAATAAAATCAAATAGAATAAAATTATTTGATTTAAATTAAAAAATTAAACATGTCATATTAAAATATTATTATTAGGGGTGAAACTAGAAATATTTTTAGGGGCCGAAATTAAATTGTAATTTTTACTATAATAAAAATTAAATTTTAAATAATTAAATTAAAATTTTATCACTTTAAAGAGTTAAAAGGGTAATTTTATTTTTACTAATTTAAAATTTTAAAAATTTTAAAAAATTTAAATAAAAAAATTTATTTTTAAAGAGGGCGGACCAACCTCTATAGAATTGCCCCCAATTATTACCGTATAACTAATTTCGTATTATATATAACTATCCTATAGTATGCAAATTTGAAATCATATATATTTAAAAACTTTGAAAGTATAATAATAATAAAATAATATACTAGAACTTTTTAAAATTTAATATAAATTTTGAAATTTTTATAAATATTTTGAATTTTTTGGTAATGTTTGTTGAGAGACTAATTTGCTCATTTTCAAAATTGACAGGGATCAAAGAGGTATTTACATCAATATGTTATTCAAATTATTCGAATTGTAAAATTTAACTCGAAACTCGAATTACTTATTCGAGTTGACTAGAATAACTTGATTCAATTAACTCGAAATTTAATTTTTTTTAATTTTTTAAAATTAAATCGAGTTTTGCTCACCCCTACTTAAATTTAGTTATTTGTATCTACCTAAATTTTTTAATTTATAATTTTCATTTTTTAATATATCTTTTGCCTCAAAATTTAGTCATTTGTATATAATTGGTAGATAAAATTATTTTTGGACTTAACTAATACTTCTAAACTTTAATCCTATCACATTTTAATACTCCAACAGTGAACCCAACGAGTGATTTCAGCGAAAAAAAAGATAATATTTATCTTAAGAGACTCGAATTCGAACACCTATGTATACACGATGCGTGTTTTGTTAAAAAAATTAAAAAAGTATGAATAAATACTACTTTATAATAACACTAATATATTTAAAAAAAAATCCAATAGTAAAAATAACACTGCTAACGTGATTTGATGACCTATAGCAATGAAAACACATGCTAGCCCCACATTTGATCCATGATAAAAAATAAAAACTAAAAAATTATAATTTTTAAAAGGATGAATTTGAACAAATAGTTATCTAGATACATTCAAACATTTTTAAAGTAATTTTATATATTTTAATTTTTAATAAAATATTCTATTTTTTATATTATCATGAAATTAAAATTTATAAAAGGGTTCGAACACCTGTGTGTAAAGTATGTATGCGTTGCCAAAAAATTTAAAAAATATGAACAGTTACTTCCATGTAATCACGCTAGTAAATATATATATAATGATTAAATATAAAATTAGTACCTAAAATTGTCTACTTCTCCCATATTGGTACTTATATTTTTTTGTCCTATATTGATACCCGAACTTTTTTTCCATCCACAGGTTTGATATTTGAGTTTAACACCGTTAAATCTAAAACACGTGACAAAACAATATTGTAACATGTAGCATAAATGATGTCATGATGACATCATAGGGATGTCATAATCTAAAAAATTAATAAAAAAACTTTTTTCCTTTTAACTTTTTTACCCCCAATTTTTCTATCGTCTCTTCTTCTTCTTGCATCAACCCAACTTTTTTCTTTGGTTGATGCTCTACATTGCTCTTGACCGGAGTTTGGGTGTTTCTCTAGATTGGAGTTTGACTTTAATTTATGTTAGTTTAATTGTCCCAACAGTATTGATAATGGCTTGTGGTTTTGCATATTTTTATCTCTAATTGAAGGTATGTCGTTTTGGCTTTTCTTTAACATATTGACAGATGAATTGAAGTGAAAAATGGGCAGTACTGGAGACATGAAAGGGGAATTCAAACCCTTTGAAATTAACCCAAGCAACGATTTTGCAAATGGTGAGACTCAGCCTTTTGAATTTGACTCACAGTTCCTTTTCTCTCTATTTTGTGGTATGTTTATCTTAATATTTGATTTCTCACTTAATATTTTAATTTTAGTTATTTACGCTATTGAAGTATAACTCATATTTCAGTCAAATTTGAAATATAATCTTTCAGTTAAAATCTGTTTATTTATTTCAATTAAACTCTTTAATTTAAATTATTTTTTTATTATTTGACCTAAGAATTTAATCTACAAATAAACTCTTTTACAACCTTAGAAAATACACCCATTAGAAATTATAATTCCTAACACTTTTGGAGAATTTTGGGTTTACGTTTTGAAGGTTCTTTATTTTCGAGTTTTCGGGGTTTAGTTTTTATCTTCATCTTTTGTACTCTTCGTTCTTTTGTCATTATAGTAAAATTATCTTTTCTCGTGATTTTTTACCCTCTTTGGAGCGGGTTTTTACACGTTAAATTTGTGTGTTCAATTTCTCAATTTCTTCCACTATTTTTACTTCTTGGTTGTCTAATCGAGTCGATCCCTAACAAGTGGTATCAAAGCTATCAATTTCCACAGATCAACCCGTTCAAATATGGCAACAATAATGTTCGAATTGAGAAGTTCGATGGTGTCACAAATTTCAATCCATGGCAAATTCGGATGATGACAATTCTAGTTCAGACCGGCCTAAAAAAGATCGTTACCGAGAAAAAACTCAAGAATTTAGATCAGTCAGAATCTAAAAAAGGTCGCTCTTTACCCCATTCATACAAGTCTTTTTTTGGAAACTCTAATTTATGGCAGAAATAAACTCTCATTCGAGAATGTGAAGAGTCATTTGTTGAGTAAAAACAAACTTGACAATAAGTTTGGTTTGGTTTGGTTTGGATAGCAAGACATATAGGCAAGCTTTCGTTTTGGTAACATAAAAAAAAAGATGAAAAGTGTCGTTATTGTAAGAAGTTAGGTAATGTCAAAGCATATTATTATAAACTACGAAATAAAAGGATTGCTAAGAGCAATGAGGAAGATGTAGCTGGTGCTAATTTGACTGATGAAAGTGGTGATGATTTCTTGTTAGTGTCAACGAGCAAAAGCTCCGAGCTTACATCCGAGTGGATCCTAATTTCGAGATGTTCTTTCCACATGTGTTCCAACAAAGAATGGTTCCCTACATACAGTACGGGTGAAGGTGGAGTTATGCGCATTGGAAACGACTCATCCAGTAAAGTAATCGACATTGGTACTGTTAAAATTAGGATGCACGATGGAACGATTAGGACACTCTCAGATGTTAGGTATGTTCCTGATTTATGAAAGAACATTATCTCTTTGAGAATGTTAGATTCGAAAGGTTGCAGGATCAACATTGAGTCTAGCGGCATTAAAGTGTCTCGTGGGGATCTCGCTTTATTAAAAGGTAAAAAGATTGATAGTCTTTATATTCTGTAAGGTTCTATAGTGATCGGTGAAATCAGACGTTCCTCGTTCGTCTCGTCCATTACGTAGTTGAAGTTAACTCGTTTGGAGCGAAGGTAACAGAGTCATAGGAGGAAAAAATGTATGACTGTTTCATTGAAGAGATATTCTCTTTTGGATGCAGGTTTTGAAAAATTGAAGCACTGTGTTCGTGAAAATTAAACCCGGGTTAGTTTTGATTTGGCAGTGCACAAGTCGAAGGCTAAAAGTCTTCCAACGTCTAAGCACAGATTCGACTCAGTGAATTCCCTACAAAGTTCAAGATAGGCCTGTAACAGGCTTTGACAAAAATGGTGTTGTAGAAATACGAGTCAAGGTGGAGATTTGTTGAAGTATAACTCATATTTCAGTCAAATTTGAGAAATAATCTTAATTAAACTCTATTTATTTGTTTTAATTAAACTTTGATTAATCTAGATTATTTTATTATTATTTGAACTAAAAATTTAGCTTATAAATAAATTATTTTACAACATTAGAAAATATACTCATTAAATATTAGAACTCCTAACCTTTTTGAAAAATTTTGTGTTTACATTTTAAAAGTTCTTTGCTTTCGGGTTTTCAAGTTTAGTTTTTATCTCTATCTTTTGTATTCTTCGTTCTTTTGTTATTATAGTAAAATTATTTTTGATTTTGATTTTTTATCCTCTTTGAAGGGGATTTTTCATGTTAAATTTGTTTATTTAATTTTTTTTATTTTTACTTATTTGTTGCTTTCCAACATACACTTTAAATTATTCCAAATTCATGTGAATTATTAGTTTGAGAAAAAAGGTTAGAGATGATGATGAATTAAACTATCCACAAGATACGGTTCCTTTAGATGATAATAATGTTGCAGATTCTAAACCTTGGTGAGGAAACTCAAGTGTTGGACTTTGGAGGCAAAACACAAGTGTTGGATGATTTAGATTGCTGTGAAAAAATAAAGACCCAATTGTTGGATGAATTCGATGTCGGTGTTGTCCTTGATAGTGATAGTGAAAGTGACGGAACTGAGGTTTTCGATGTCGGTGTTGATAGTAATTGGTGAAGGAGGAGAAGAAAGAGAGACGGTAGAAAAATGGGAGTAGAAAAGTCAAAAGAGAAAAAAGTTCTTTTATTAATTTTTTTTTATTATGATATCACTATAACATCGTTTATACAATGTGTTATAATATTATTTTGACACGTGCCTCAAACTAAAAAATAGTTCTTGTATAAATCTCAGAAAAAAAAAATCTAAAGGTTAGAATTCCGACTGTTGTCCATTCAAAGCTTCAAATTTGCCACCAAACTTCAGGCTAGAATTCTTATCCTCTGCGCTATTTCTTCTTGTAGGTTGCTGGACAGAGACAAAAGTTGAACCAACATCATTCTTGGATGCACCAAAGCAGGGTGGAAACTTGAACCAGCATTCAAAGATGTCCAAAATCTCTTCCAATTTGTCACCATTAGTCAGCAACCAGAGGGCAACCACATACTAAGAAAAGAAACAGTGAAATGGGCAAATGCGTCGAGAGCTTTCATTAGTTTCTCCTGGCCATAAATGTTCTTCCTTGATAATGTACCAAAAAAATAAGCTAAAACTAAAAGCTAGCCAATGATAAGCTGAAGTCTTAATGAGCGTGTGTATACGAATGTTGCAAAGTCTCAGCCAGGGTTTTGATGAATGGTAAATGATCAGTCCTTTTCTTGGACCAATTTCTTTGTTTACATTCAAAAGAAAAATACAGATTAGGTAAACTGACTTTGGATTTATAAGCTTTAACCACTTTATGCTATATTTAAAACTTGCTCAATTTATATATAATCACTAGGACATTGAGTGGCTTGAAGGTAAAGCAAGTATTTGATCAGTGGATTCACATCAATACATCCATCTGAAACAACATACAATGCTCATTCATTCATGTATAAAAACTGTATGTTGAAGCATCTGCTATGATATTCCTTAAACCTCCAATTGTTGATGCCATCATAATGAACACTCCTACAAATATGCACCCCTGAAATATATTTACATATAGAAGAAAACACCCATTATTATCAGCAAATTTACCTATATGTATTTATATGTATATGAAAAATCCATTACCCAATTGATGAACCAATTGAGGCTGAACCTTTTTGGTTTCTTGATCACCAACCACATTATACTGGGAAGCTGTAAGCCATAAATTTTGATTGATGACAGATATAGATTTGAGTTGCAGATAGCAATACTGAATTGAAATCAGTCATGTATGTTTTTATATGTGTGTGTGTGTGTTGCTTACAAAATATGAAGTGGGAGCAAAGCCAAATCCACCAAAGAAACCCAGAAGATCTCCAAAGAAAGGGAAAGTGACTCCTATGAACAGGGTAAATGCTGCAAACATCCAATATCCTTTGTTCTTTTAATTAACTAAAATATCTAACTCATTTTATAACTTACGGACCGTCGTGTAAATAAAGTTGGTTCGAATAGAGGAAACCTCACCTACGTAAGTAGATCGAGTTATGAGCCTGAGAGCAATCCCTGGCGGGAATTTGAGCCTTTTGATCATCATGTTCTCCAGCAGGTCAAACACAGGCATAGCATAAACCTGGTAGCTTCCAATGACATGAACAACCACCATCAAATTAGCAGAGGCTATGAGCCATGCAGGTCTCTTGAGTGCCATAAGTACATTATCATCGACATCTTGACCGAATGCCCAGTATCCTATCATGGCTACCGGGAAGTAGCATATAGCATTTATGAAATAGGCTCCGAGTGCACCTTTCCACATTGGTATTTTCGAAGGCCTTTCTGGGGTTGATGGAATTGTGGCCTGAATTTCAAGGGCAACTGCATGACCTGCAAACGCAAATGAAATTTGGCCTAGTGCATTGAACACTCGAAACATGAAGTCAGTCGGATTTGTGCTCTTATACTCATAGCTCACACCATCGATCTGACCGTGACTCAAGGAACCTGCCCAGGCTATGGTTGAATAACTCAGAGACATGATTGCCGCAGCTAATGAAACAGCAGCAACTGAATTGAAATTGGGAAGCTGAGACAGGAAAAAATGGGTGCCACCAAAAATCAAGATCCAGTAGGACTGCCTGAGCTGTATGCAGCTGGTGCAGGCAATCTCCATGAACTTTTTGAGACACTTCCCTCCTGTAACCATGTAAACAATGTCACATCCAACTTGAACAATCAGCTGCTGAGGCAACACTACCCATCCTCCGAGTTTCGGTCCAAAAGCATATCGCCCGAGGTCAATGTATAAATCGAATCGAGTTCCAGGGACACACTCATGCAGTTGTATCATCTGCCACATTGTGTTCAAGGTCATGCACCATGATAATGCCAGAACCATTGTTCCTGGACCCCTAAGATCAGAAAACAGAAGGTTAGTAAAAAATTTCCTAACTTGTCTCAACTAAGCCCTTTTGTTGAATTGAGTTTTAAGTTCCAGAATTGCATACCATCCTAAATAGGCCATGGCATAGGGCAAGCTGAGGACACCTGCACCTATCATGGCCGTGACAGTGTGAAAAGTGGAGTACCACCATTTGGCTCTGCGACTAGGATCGCCTTCTGCCCATTTCCCCATGGATTGAACTTCCTGTTAGAATCAAAATGGAAAAATAGTCAATTAGTGTTGGCCATTGGCCAGGTAATACCAGCTAACTCATCATGTTCTCACCTTTGGAGGAGATGTTGAAACCATTTTTTGCAAAAAGGATTGAATTGGAAGATTGAGATATCTCCTGAATGTAGAGGACTTGGGACTTGTTAGTGGTACATGAGTTACTTTGCTTCATGGAATAAAGGTAAGAAAATGACATCCCATTTACTTTGGTTAGCTCTTTTTCTCTTTTTGTGATATTTCTTCTACCATTTCCCTCAAAACCTTTTATCCCAACTTGTTAAAACAGCATCTTAATATTATAACAAAGTTATGCAATTGTTTACTTTATTTAACCCTTTTCCTTTTTTGAAACGAATATCTTTTTCCATCTCTCAAGACCCTCCTCTCCTACATGCCCTTAAAAACCCCAAATAAAACTGAAGGAAAAACGATGCATACAATTTATGTGTATTTAGCACTCTCCAAAAATAATTAATTATTGGGAAAATATGAATGGGAAACTAACAGGATCCTCGGTTTTACTGGACTCGCAATTTATCGAATGATTACAATAGAATGATATGATACATATGCAAGTTCCAGAGTCATATAATACCAAATAAATTCTATTTTGATAATAAGCAAGTGACTCTAGCATTTTGTTATTGGAAATAAATTTTCAAACTCTGATTCTTAATTTCTTTTGTTTTCAAAAGTATGTATATGTTGATATAATATGTGATGTTGGAGGTTGGAAGCGGATTGTATAGTGTGTAGAGAGTTGCTAGCAATGGTTCTAGAGAGTTTGAAAGAAAATGAAAGGTTCTGAGAAGATTTTGACACAATATTAGCATGTGAAGTGGGATCTTAAAGACTTATGAGAGTGTGGGTCCTTGAACACATGTCCTACTACTTAGGGTTGGTGACACTGTCATAAATGTGATAGAATGTAATTTTATCGCATCATGAAGAGTTGATAATAAAATTATGATGGAGGTAATAAAAAGTTTGGTTTGCGTGGTAATATAATATAAATAACCTCGGATTAGAATTCCTTCTGGGGAGTTTTTTTTGTATCCTATCAAAGTGAGTAACTTGACAAGGTATCTCATAACAAAAATAAATAAGATTAGAGATCCCAAGGAATGGAAGTGACAGCTTTGTACTTATGGCCACAGAGACTGAAATGTTCTACTCCACCATGATGCAAGTTAAGGAATAAAAGGACTTTTAAATGGCTGGCAAGTGGCAACACGAAGCCCTACTGGAGACTTCCTGTACTTAAGCAAAAGGACATTGTTAGCTTTTCTGCATTTCTTTTACGAGCTTTTGGACTCTAAGCCAATGACGGGAATTTTTTTGGTTGGTGCTTTGGATCAATCCCAAAATCATTATACTTTCTTTCTATGTAGCTTTATGGTAGAAATTAAGGCCATAGGTTCTGAAATAATGATTAAAGCAAGGAGGCTGCTTGTTTATGGCAAAGTTTGGTACGGGTCACTGTCTTTATTTTGAGGTGTCCCCACTACCCCCCCCTTTCTCTTCCATTGGAGGCCGAAAGCTGACTGCAAACAAAATTGCAATGATAACATAAATATTTTCACTAATCTTTCATTTAACAATGTCATCATTTTGACATCATAGTAATCCAAATGAATCTAGACTAGATCTTTTCTAATGGTTCAATCTACAGGGAATTGCTTTTTGTTCACATAGGCTGGTCTGATCCCTTGCAGTAACTTTCCGACAATTTTGTATTGTATGTGTAGTTTAAGCTTTTTGGCATCTTATTCAGTGCCTACATCAGTGGACAATAACCTTTTGTTTTTCCCCACCTTGTGTGGGGGGGCTTTTAAACGTTAAAACATTAATATAGAGAGATAAAAGTTATGATGTTTCAATTCTGTTCTCTTCTCATAGGATGGGATAAAGCTTTCAGTGATGTGCTGTTGTGATTGCAAATTCTTGAATGCTATGGGTTTTTTTACCACTTTTATGTTCAAGGTGTGCCAAGGGTAAACATCAATCAGTCTTAGAGACTTGAGCATGGATTGATGCTAAGCATTTCTACTATAATCCATGAAAGTTGGTATTCCAAAATCCATCATCAAAACAACTTATGGCTTAGTTACGAAATCGGTGAAATCATGTAGCCTAGCCTTATATTATTAACTAGTTCACACAGGTTTGCATGATAAGATGAAGATAAATTAACTTTTATATCGAAATTCCGTACCAGCAAATCTCTTTGAAATACAAGCAATGAAATTCATCAGCAAAACCCTTGCTTCCTCCCACCTCATTAGTTACCCTAGAAACATGAATGATGGCACATTATGAATGTACCATGTTAGACGTTATCATTAGTACATAAAAAGAATACGTCACCCCAGATGTTACTACATGACTTTCTCCTCATGCTTAGCCACTAAAGTCACTGATAAAGACTAGTTATTTCTAACTAGGCCAGTAGATTCCAAGGTGTTGCTGATTTAACTCATAAATCCCCCTCCTGGCATATTAGGTGGGGCCTGTGATGAAACTTGCCCCTGAGAAACTAATTGTGATCGTCCTGGACCTTGAACGTAAGCAGGACCCATTCCTGAACCAACCATTTGTTGTTGCTGAGAAAGTTGCTGCTGCTGCATCTGAGGGAGTTGCGACTGTTGCTGCAGTTGCTGCTGCTGCTGCAGCTGGGAAAGCTGCTGCTGTTGCAGCTGTGGTAGCTGCTGCTGCTGTTGTTGTAGCTGAGGGAGTTGTTGCTGCTGCAAGTGCGGAAGCTGCTGTTGTTGCAGTTGTGGATTCTGCTGCTGTTGCAGTTGTGAATTCTGCTGTTGCTGCTGCTGTAACTGGGGCTGCATCTGCTGTTGCTGCTGCTGCTGCAATTGCAGCTGTTGTTGGCTGGACATTTGTGGTTTAAAGACAACCATATCCTGACTCCATAAAGAGCTTAGTTCAAATAAATCTAAAGCAATAAGATAATGAAAGAACAAAATTAGGAGTCCATGCCATTGCTGCTTTCACTATTTTCTTTTCAATCTTGGAGCAAAAAGAGAGTAATATTTTTGGATGAGTGGAATTGTTCCTTTTTTATGGAAAACTAAAAGTATTACTTTCATATAAAATAGAAATGTTACGACCAGTATAGCATTTCAGTGATTATATGTTAATCAAATTTCATTTTGCATTGTAAGCAAAAGCAAGAAGTAAATGGAGGCTACAGAAAATTCATATAAAGCTACAGGCTACTCATCTAGTTTGCAGCTTTTACCATTTCGTTTATTTTTTTTGGTTTGTCTAGAGAGGGGTGGAGGCCTGGTGGCGTGTTGGAACTGTGTAGCTGGGAATAAGTACAGGTTATTGTTATTCAGATTAGAAAAGGCACCAGAATGTAACAATAATAATCCACACATGACAAACTAAAGCTTGGACTAAGTTAAAACATTCTCACCCCAGGGAAAAGCATTCCTATCAAGCGGCAGGCTTTGTCAGAAACTGAAAGCAGCAATGTCTGTTGTGGCAACTGAATTACAGCACACTGCAGGAATGAGAAGTGGGAAATTAGGTCAGAATAATCCGCAATTTCAAATTAAAAATGATTGATAGGATAATTTAGAGAAATTCAAAGCTTGACATGGCTCCTAGAAACACTCCAGGAGATGCAGATAGAATTACAAAGTCTCAAGCTTCAGCTGTAAGCATCAACAAGAATTTGAGCAGTAAGTTTGCTTATTTGGGGGTCTACATGAGTCTTGGAAGACATTCAAATTATAATTCAGCATTGCTTCAAATGTAAAATTATCCCCAACCACTTACAAGCTTCTTCTCTTGTAGCTGTCCAAGAAATCCATGCTGATTCATTGCCCTGAAAACTAAAAAATCTGCCTTCCCAACATATTGCCTGATGTTGAATAAAACAAAATTATTGAGAAAACTGAAAGATAAAGAACAATGTTTTCACAAACTAGAACTTACTTGTTATTCATGTGATCCTGAGATATAAGACGAACTATTTGCATGGTTTGTGGCCAATGTGCTGCAAGTCTGAAGCAACAAAAACCAAAATCCTCACGTTCTATTAACCTAGATTGGCTTTAAATATATATAAAAATAACAGTCATCAAAGAACCTAAAATCCTGTAAGAAAAATGAAAGCCACGTCTAAAAGAAATAGAATGAGTATTTTTATCATTATATTATCCCCACTAGGGACTGAAAAAGTGAAAATGAAGTTGCACATTAACCATTGACTTACGTCTCAGAAGCTGAGGCACTCCGATAACCCTGCAACAAATAGCTCCAAAGTCAAAAGCATGGTTGAAGCAGATTACGCAATGCATCAAAAAGAATAAAAAAAAAGGAAGTGTGCTGTATTTGAAGTAACATCATCAACAGATGTTCGTAAACATACTTCCAATCTGGTGATAAAAACCGGCTGCCCTTGTCGCTGGCCAGATAAATTTCCCTGAATTTATTGATCATTCAAGAGAATTAGACATCCCACAAGAAAATATACAACAAATAAAGAGGCAAATAATACAAAAAGATTTATTATACACATACAAATCACCAACAATATTTCAAGGAATTAAAGAGAAAAGAAAAATATACAAGGAGAAAACTGAAGCCAAAAGCATTGCGGGTTTTATTATCTTGCTCACCCTCTCAAGCACTACTTTGTCAGAACCAATAAAACCTCTATTTTTATTACTAATTTAGGTGAAGGCAGTGTTTTATGGAGGAGACAACAAAGGTGCACAGGACCTCTCAAGTAAATTGCAAAGCATGGAATGATTTCACAGAAGCATCAACATTCCAATTCCTCTTCCTTTAACAAGAAATTCTACTCATCATGAACGTTAGTACCCCCAGTTGATCCAATAAGGGACCAGAAGATTATAGGGAAAATAAGTGATATAACGGCAAATTTTCAAGTAAGACTGTTCCTAAGAGATTGTACACAGCATGTCTCCCCCAAGTAAAAGAATAGCTCTCAGGAAATATGGTTTATTGGGAGATCTATAATCACACAAGAATGGAAGAGCCAAAAGTATTAAAGTACCTTCTACCGTGATATATGTATAAAATTAATTAAAAAAATGAACTGCCACTAAAGTTTAGAAGGAATTCACACAGAAGCTTCTACATTTACTCAATGCAAGGAGGTTCATATATTTATCATCACTATCGTCTAAAATCATGCACTAGATTACCTCCCAGACTTTAACATATTTGGATTGTGCTGATTGCAAAGCACTTGATGTCTGTTGTGATAGTGACATACTAGCAGCTGAACTGTTGCTCACTCCAAGTGTCTGCATTCCAGACTGTACTTGTTGAGACATGCCTGGAGTAGGAATCATTGTGCCATTTCCAGAAGAGACAGATGATTGACCAAGGGCACTCATGTTCTGGCTCATGCCAACTCCACTTTGCATCATTTGAGTACCTGAATGGTTTCCTTGGCTCATGCCAGGTACTGATTGGCCTATATTCACTGCTCCTTGAACATTGCCCATTGGTTGTGAAATTCCAATGTTTGAATTCCCAGACACATTTGAAGTTGCAGAAGAAAATGAACTAAGACCTGAGTTTGGTGGAACCTGCGCGGTTCCTGTAAGAGCTCCTGAGCCAGTTAATGAAGTCACAGTCGGTTGCCCAGATGATAACACAGTATGAGCTGGAGGCACAGAGGATGCCATTCCACTAGATATCATATTGGACATATGCATGGCCACTGGTGTTTGACCCATTGATTGAAGTCCTATAGAAGTTCCTCCAGTGAGAGCAGCAGAGTTCATAACCCGTGCTTGAGAAAGATTGTTTAGTATGTTCACATTCGCAGCCGCTGGAGGCACAGGACGTGAAGATTGTGTCATGCCACTTACAGAAGGTTTTAGTTCTTGCATGTTGTCAGCACTTGTCATCCCCTCCTGTGTATTTGTCAATGGCGAAGAGGTTTGCAAGGTCGGGATTGCTTGAGAAGGCGCACGTGGTACAGAGGGAACATGTGGAAAAGCAGGTCCAGTTGCCATGGATGTTATCGTTGTGGGCTCCTGAATAATAAAATATGCTTAACTATCCCAATAACAACAGAAACAACTTTTCATTAACTAAAGTACATGAGACTTACAACTTTTACGGTAGCAGTGGCAACATTTCCAACAGAAACAGGTAGCCTGCCCACCATAGATCCATTCACTAAAAAAGAGATAAAAAGAAAGTCTTGAGCAAGAATTGGTCACAGCATTAATAACAACTCCACAACAAGTCAAATCTGTTTAATTCTCCAATGCTCAATTTTTATATTTCCAAGTGGTGTGTGAATCTGTATATACTGTATGTACCATCTACAGACTAAAATTAATAAATGAATGAGGTGGACAGCAAATTAACAGATGCAGAACAGGTCTTTTGTTTCCATTATTAAATTCTGCAATGGAAAGGGATATGTCTAGGCCTTTTAGATAATTGTTCTTTTACTTCTTTGATGCTGAAGAAGAATCATAACAATCAATAAGAGGCAAAGAGCTTATGTTACAAGGTAATCACTAAGAAGCTTTCTTTAGTGATGAAAACTGAAAAGGCGATCTCGAGAATCTTGCAGAATGAAGTCAGACCTGATGGAACTAAGATGTGAAAATCAAGGTTACAAGTGGAAAGGCTTAGCATCCAGCATAATGTACATTAGTTCCCTGCTTTTCTATTTGCTAATGTGCTTAATAGAGCAGAGCCATGAATATGAATAAGCACACAAATTAGTCAGTCACAAGCAACGACCAGTATCCAGTTAAAAGCAGCATTCTACAGAAGGGATCAACACATTCTGCATAAACCACCTGATGATGGAGGTGGTCCTGTAACCGAAGTGACAGAAGCCATGTCCATTTTCACAGGACTCAGATTGGTTGCCAAACTTGGAACTCCAGAGCGACTTAAAGCAGCACGGCCCTCCATAAAGTTCTCTGAAATCAGAACAAGAAACTGAGAGTTTTTAACATTATCAACAGGTTGATCTGCTGCTCGGGGGTTCCGCTTTCCCTGTATTTGTAAAAATGCAGTCAGAATATTTAGATTTTAGCAAGCAGAGTGAAGATAAATCTGAATTTTTCTGAAGATAAATCTGAATTTTTCTTCTTCTTAGTAGAATCGTATTACAACCTAATATAAGCTAAAGAGTGGCTGGAATCACAGCCCACTAAAATAGGAAACAAAATTCCTATTAATTAGGAATCCCAACAAAATAGGAAAGTGAATAAATTACAATAGCTAATTCCTAATAATCAGAAACTAAATCTAATCTTCTAAATAAATAAAAATATTGATCCCTTTTTCTACACCCCCCTCAAGCTGGGCTGTATATGTTATACAAATCAAGCATGGAAATCAATTCATAGAAGTTGTCCCTTGGAAGTGCTTTAGTAAGAACATCAGCAATCTGTCATTCTGTAGGAACATAGTTGAGCTGGACAATGTTGTTATTGACCTTCTCTGAAATGAAGTGTCAATCAATTTCAATGTGTTTTGCCCTGTCATGGTGTTCAGGGTTTTTAGCTATACTAATAGCTGCTTGACTGTCACTGAAAATCATGATTGAGTCCTGTACCTCAACTTTGAGTCCCCTCAACAATCTCTGTTGCCACATTCCTTCACATATTCCAAGTGCAAGAGCACTATATTTTGACTTTGCACCTCCGTGAGACTACAGTTTGCTTTTTGCTCCTGCAAGTAACAAGATTGCCCCAAACATAGGAGCAATAACCAGTGATTGATCTTCGATCAATTTGCTCTCCTGCCCAATTAGCATCAGTGTAAATCTCCACTTCTCAGTTTGCACACTTCTTGAATAGTAGACCATGTCTCGGAGTCATTTTTAAATACCTCAAGATTCTGCTTACTACCTCTAAATGATATTCAATTGGATTGTTCATATGCTAACTGACCACACCGATTGAATATGTGATATCAGGCCTAGTGTGAGATAGATAGATGAGCTTTCCAACTAGCCTTTGGTACCTTCCCTTGTCTATTGGATTGCTTCTTTCACTTCTATTCAATTTTTTGGTCGGATCCACAGGTGTGTCAACTAGTTCTCATCCAAGTAGCCCTATTTCATGTAACAGATCCACGATGTATTTCAATTGAGATATAACAATCCCTTCCTTAGAGCGAGCCACCTCCATTTCTAGGAAATACCTGAGAATCCCAAGATCCTTTATCTCAAATTTTGTTGTCAACAGTTTTTTCAAATTCATAATCTCAGAATCATCTTCTGTCAAGATGATATCATCCACATAAACTATGAGAATGGCCTTCTTCCCTCCTATTCTACTTTTAACAATGTGTGATCAGCTTGACACTACTGATATCCATTGGCCATTACTGTTTTAGTGAATCTTTCAAACAATGCACAAGGAGGTTGCTTCAAGCCATACAAAAACTTCTTCAGTTTGCAAACTAGACTATTGTTTGACTTATTTTCTAGACCAGAAGGAATAGTCATGTAGACTTCTTCCTCAAGATCCCCATTCAGGAATGCATTTTTAATATCCAGTTGATAAAATGGCCAATCTTGATTAACTGCAAAAGGAAGTAGAACTCGAACAATGTTAAGTTTTGCCACAAGTGCAAACGTCTCCTGATAGTCAATTCCGTATTACTGAGTGAACCCTTTTGCCACAAGTTTGGCCTTGAATCTCTTGACATTTCCATCAACCCTATATTTGATAGTAAATATCCACTTGCATCCCACTGGATTCTTACCTGGAGGTAACTTGACAAGAGTCCATGTGATGTTACTTTTCAAAGCCCAAATCTCCTCTTGTACAGCCTTTTTCCATGTCTGACTCTTGCCTCTTGAATAGAATCTGACACCTTCACACTATCCAAATTTGTAAAAAAGACCCTATAAAGATACAATAGTTTCCCATATGCAACCTAACTTTCAATCGGATGTTCAGTACACCCACGCACATCTTGGGATGAGAGATCCTTACCATCATGAACATCGATTGCAGTAAGACTCGGTTCTTGGGATTAAGAATGTCAAATTTGCATAGTTTCCTCTATATGCTCGGCTAGTCTTCTTCTTTTATAGACACGAAGGTCAGGAGGATCGAATGTGCCAAGTTGTGGAGGATTTGAGTCAATTGGCTGAATAAGAATCGAGGTTGTTTTTGTTTCATTGATACGGCAATGAATGGATCAATGATTGAATTTGATGGATTGACATATGTTTGAGAGTCTTGAAGGAGATCTCAAATATGAAATTCCCTTGGAGTCTCCCCTGAATGTCGGATTTGGGAATGAAAGATTGATTTTCAAAAACGATAACATCCATGGAATTGTACATTTTCCTAGAAATGGGTGAATAACACTTGTAGCCCTTTTTATTAGCAGAATAACCAAAGAAAATGCACTTGAGAGACTTAGGATCGAGTTTGATGCGGTAATTGTGGTGGATATGAACAAAGGATGTGCAACCACAGACCTTAATGGAAGGTGTGTAGAAAAAATGAGGGTATGAGGATATGAATATATGAGAAACTGACGAGGTGACTGAAATTTAAGGACACGACTAGGCATTCTGTTGATGAGATAAGTGGCAATAAGAATTGCTTCCCCCCCAAAATGTTTAGGTACATTATTGGTGAACATAATAGCTCCGGCTACCTCAAGCAAGTGTCTTTTTTTTCTTTCAGATACTCCATTTTGTTGTTGTGTGTCGACACAAGAGCTTATATGAATGATACCATATTTGGACAAATATGACCCAAGAATGGAATTAAAGTAATCTCTAGCATTCAACCCAATGAGTGACTCCAATGGTCCAGTGGATAAGAGGATGATGTTCATCCTAGGAGACCCGGGTTCGAGCACCTGTGTGTGCAAGGTGTGTGTACGTTGCCAAAAAGTTAAAAGAGTATGAACAGATACTACCATGTAATCACACCAGTATATTAAAAAAAAAAAGTAATCTCTAGCATTATCGATTTTTGGGACTTTGATATTGCTTTGAAACTGATTAGAGACCATGGTATGAAAAGACTGAAAAATGGAGGCAGTTTCAGATTTTTCCTTCATAAGGAATGTCCAGGTTGTTCTAGTGTGGTCATCGATGGATGTGACAAACCACCTAGCTCCATTGATATTTTTTACACGAGAGGGACCCCAAATGTCACTATGAATCACTGAAAATGAATGTGAGGGTTTTTATTGCAAACTTGAATAAACATGCGTATTGTGTTTTGCTAATTGACAAACTTCACAAAAATAAGAATTTGGTTTTTTATGGATAAACAAATGAGAAAAGAATTTCTCAATATAAGTAAAGTTAGGATAACCAAGACGATAATACCATAACATAACTTGATTTTCAATTGAAATAGAATTAGAATTGGAAACAGACATTGATTTGGAAGCGAATTTGACACACTTTTGACTAGAATATGAACCACAACTTGATGGGTGAACTTGCCTATTTGGAAAATTCTTTCCCTTAAGCAGATATAGACCACCATGCATATCAGCACTGCCAATCACCTTCCCCTAATCCACTGCCTGAAAACAACAACAATTGGAATGGAATTTAGCAACACAATTTAGGTCTCGAGTAAGTTGGTTTATAGAAAGTAAATTGCAATTCAATTTCGGGACATAAAGAACAGAAGAAAGATGAAAATCCTTTGTCAAATAAATTGATCCTGTTCCGACCACAAGAGAGAAAGAGCCAACTACGATTTTGACTCCAGAGTGACTAGTGCATGGCTGAAAATTGTTGAGCATTGTGTAATCAGCAATCATGTGGTCTGAGGCCCCTAAGTTAACTATCCATGTTTTTTAGTGATTTTTTCTTACACTAAGGGCAAAGGATTGGATACCTTGATGTGCAAAGAGATTAGTGTGATGTTCTACCATGGTTGGAGGTTCTTGGCCTGTATTAGTGACTTGACTAAGCATTTTCTGCAATACCTCAATCTGCTCTTTTGTGAATAGATTAGCCTCGGCACTGGTTCCTATTGTGACTACAGCATTTGCACGATTCTCAGATCTGCCAGTAGATGATTTCCAATCTATAGGTTTACCATGAAACTTTGAACATGTTGCCTTCACATGACCAGGCCGTTTACAGTGGTCGCACCAAGGGCGTCCTTTGCCAGCCTTGTTTTGAGATGAACTTTGTGTATAAGGCTTAACCCTCAACTGTAGGACTAATGTCGATGTCTGTCATCATCAGTTTCTTTTTAATCTCCTCTCTCCGAACCTCTGCAAATGCTTCCCGAATGGTTGGGAATGGTTTAATTCCTACGACTCTCCCTCTGACCTCATCTAGATCTTTATTGAGACCAAGGAGGAATTTGATGGTTCGGTTTTGTCCAACAATCTGTTTATATAACATAGAGTCATCAACACACTTCCATGAGTGTATTTCATAAAGATTCAGTTGCAGCCAACGTGTGAGGGCATTAAAGTATTGAGTAACACTTAAATCTCTCTGTTTAGGTCATACAACCTAGTTTCAATTTCGAAGAGTTCAAAGGTGTTTTTTGTGCTAGAATACATTTCTCGAGTAGCTTTCCAGATTTCTTTTACTATACGATGAAGCAAAAAATTTTCTCCTACCTCTGTGGTCATGGAATTAATCAACCATGACATAACCAAGTGGTCATCTATTTTCCAGGATCGGTATTTGGAATCTATTTCTTTAGGAGTAGCAATTTCGCCTATGAGATGACCGTCCTCCCCCCTTCCGCAGATGTACATGAAAATAGATTGTGACCATTGGAGAAAATTATAGCCATGAAGTTTGTGATTTGTGACAAGGTGAGAAGTGTCAGAATGAGACTTGGATTAAGATGTGATTTTCGAAGCAGAGGATTGAGATGTCATGGCTCCGATACCATGAAGATAAATCTGAATTTTTCTAAAAATAAATCTGAATTTTTCTTCTTCTTAGTAGAATTGTATTACAGCCTAATATAGGCTAGAATCACAGCCCACTAAAATAAGAAATAAAATTCCAATTAATTAGGAATCCCAACAAAACAAGAAAGTGAATAAATTACAATAGCTAATTCCTAATAATCAAAAACTAAATCTAATCTTCTAAATAAATAAAAATATTGATCACTTTTTCTACATAGAGAATATTAGTGGCTAAGCAAAGAAAATAGAATCTAGGATAAACTCTAGCAAAAATCTACTAATTAATTAGCTTTCCAGATTTTTATTCTTCCAAAGTTCATCCTTGCTTTAGATAGTGCATCATATTTATAAGGAACAAATTCCATATAGTGCTATGGAACCATCACCATCAGCAAGCAGGTTACATAGCAGACATCCCTTAAAATACTTTTACCAAATGGTCAAGAGAGGAGACTAGTAGGTGTTGCAAGACATAGCCAGTACATCTAATGCTAGAGAGAAAACACCCAAACGAGTCACAAGAGAAACGGAATTAGAAATGTTATTGTTATAATTCTTACAGCACTGTAGATTGCTTTTAGCTTTGCAAGCTGCTTCGGACATATCACAGATAAAGAAACAGAACACTGCAATGAAAACTCAAGGTCAGTTAACCTCTTAAAAAGGTAAACTGGAAGTAGTGGACAAGAGAAGCAAAATGGTGTTGACCTACCTGAGGAAATGATCTAGCTACTGTTTCAGCATCAGACAGACGACTCTCTGTCTGGGATTCAGAATTTTCGACTTGCTCCAAATTTTGAATTTGCGGTCGATAGACTGGTGTAGGCAAGGGATAAGGATTACTGGCAGCAACAAGAATGCAATGTCTTTGCCCATCCACATTTTGTGGTGTTTGGTTTCCATTTGCAGCAATAGGAAACATCTGAGCAGCACATCAGATGAAAAAGAATAAATGTCATGTGAAATGTACTAAGATATCAGCCATACATAGACAAAATTTTCCGATTTTAATTGATTAAACAGATAGAATGACCATATTGATAGCATTTTTAATAAAATTGAGGATTCAATTGAAACAATATAAAAGTTAGATAATTTAACCAACTTAATAGGTTAACGATGTTTGGTGCAATTTACCCAAATAGTTTCTACTTCTAGTTGCCATCTCTTCTAGTCTATGTTTTGAGAAGCAAAGGCGTTTCACTTATCATAAAGCAATGCATAAAAAACTAAAATTTTAAATCACGGACTTCTGAAGTACATTAAACTGGTGTATCATGGTTCTGTGACAGGATAATATTATGCAACATCCACCATGCATTTTCTTCCCTCTTTTCTGTTGAAATGGAGACAGTAATGAGGGGTATATGGCCTATATCTCCTAAAAATTTGAAGGCATTTGTAACAATATGCGAGTTATAGAGCATCCTCACAGTAAAATAATATCTTCAAGCAAAACGATTTTTGGGTCAAATTTAAATCTTGAGAAAATCAATGAGGTATAATGTGCCTAACTTGTTAGAAGAAGCATCTAATTTAAGGAGACAAATCATAAATGAACCAGAAAAGAAGACTTGTAAAGTAGTTATCAATCGGAAAGCATAAAACAAATGCAGTTAAAATATTTAAAATCACATGACTCTCCATACCATCAGTGCTTCAGACAGCCCTTCGGCAATTGCAGCATCATTGAAACCACCACCAGAAAAAGGTATGGCCAGCAGCCATTGTAAGAAAATATCAACATCTTTTGTCCACCCACTACGCTGTACTAGGCAAGCTGCATATAGCATCACGGTTTCCAAATAATTTAGTTTTTCTACTAATAACCCACTTGAGGTTGAAAAAAATAGAGCAAACAGCATACCACAATATGATCCATGTGTGTTGAATGTGACCAATGAAAACTCAACATTAGATGTAGAGTTCTTCTGTATTTAAACAAGTCGACAGAATTAATGTATTTACATATAGAATCAATATTAAGCAAACCAGATATCTTAAGCTGACTGGAGAAAAAAATTGAAATTTAAATGGCTCCTTAAATTCACACAAATGAAAAACTAATTCCCTCAGGTGCATTCAGAGGCCTTCACTAGATTGCCCATAATCATTGTCTAACAATCCGTTTGTTGTTAATGCAATGGTCAAAATTGATAGTGTTTTGCTAGACTATATACAACAAATATTCAACTTGTCATCTTATATCATGTACCATGTAGTAAAAAACTGAAACCTCAACAGCATAGTAACAGTTAATGCTGTAAAACCCAATGGTGACCATAGATTTAGAGAAGTAGCTCATCAGAATGGAAGAAAGATTGAGGAGAAAAGCCGTTTTACCTGCCCTGTCAACTCACTACTACAGAAACACCTGTAGGATTACCACAATCTATAAGAGAGGGCAAACATACATAACAAAAAATATATTCACACAAATACTTAACAAAGGTTAACAGCCATAAACACAATGCAGGGTAAAGAGAAACAAAGCCTGGTTCTCCCCTATGAACCAAACCACTTAATTGAAACTGAAGCCGAAGCAAACATTCTCATTCAAGCACACAAGCAAAACACAACAATTAAATTTTATGACGTACATTTATAAAACGAGGAAGTTCCATTAAATTAACAGCAGATTATAAAAGAACAGTGTAACTCAAAGCAGAAAGAAACATTATACAACAAACACTATTACCCAACGGGAAAAACAGCTCAATGATGAAAAAAAACTACTCTCTAGATTGTAAGCGAGTTTTCCGCAAATGTGACCATAAAAGGAAAACGAAAATGCGAAAACATAAATAAGAAAAAGGGTCATCTTTAAATTTAGACCAGAGTTTTCCGCAAAGACTAACAAATATATTGACATACAAGAATGGAAGTTCAAAAAATCTTTCTTTTTCTATCATCATTTGCAACATTCTCATCGATTGTAACAATAGAATTAAACTAAAAAACCAAACCGAGTAATTGAAATGGTAAATTTAAGGAAAGAGGTCGAGACCTGATGATCTTATCGAGGTAATCAGAGACGACGGTATGCCAGTAGGGACCCATGGCCGCAGTGCCTTCAACGGCCACGATTAGCTGCTTCTCCGCCATATTCTGTTTTGGGTATCAGGTTTTTACAATCTTCATGGCGATGGAAAAATACCAAATAAGTAAAGGGGGAAGAAAACTAACTGGGAGCAAAAGGAAACAATAACTTGAAACTTCGATTTTTCTTTTTTTGGTTCTGTACAAAATGAAAACTAAATTAAATGAATTTAGTTTGTTTAATGTTTAGGGCCAAATTCTGCTCTTAGTCCCTCTACTATGTATAAGCTAAGGATTTAATTCCTACACTTTAATTTGATGTTCTTTACCAATAAGTTAGATATTTTTAGTTTTATACTTTTAAAATTTCAAATTTTCAACCCTGATCAAATGTTAGTAATTAATTTCATTAAATTAGGTTTTTCTTTTTTCAAAATTTTATACAAAAAAAATATTATTACATGTTATTTCCACATTACTAATAAAATTTAGTTAATAGATTTAATGATAGTAGCATAGAGATTGTCATGAACTAATCTACAAATTTATGCGTAATGTAGAACTAATAGTAAAATTTAACCAAATAAAATTAATTACTATTCTAAATCCAAAAAGTACAATAAGTAAATTTTAACTAATTTAAAAAATATAAAGATTAAATTTACAATTTATACATATTACAGGGGCCAGTAACAAAAATTGACCTAAAATAAACTAACTTGACACGACTCTTCAACATAACATCATGTCATAGCGGTCTATGTATTGTATTTAGAAATATATTAGGAAAAGCGATTTTCTTTTTTTTTTTTAATAATTCCATTAAATTTTTTATTGTATTTTTTTACATAACATTTAAAATTATTCATAACATTTTCTCAATTCAAAAATTAATATATTTCAATACATTCGAATTTACGTATTTTTACATTGATAATAATATTTATACTAATTCGAATTAAAATTCAATCAACAAAAATAATTTTATTTTGATAAAATAAGAAAAGCGATCTTTATTAATTAAAAAAAATAGTAAATGGATTGAGCTTCAACAATCCCACCTATATTTGTTTGCTTATTTTTAAAATTTATTTGTGTTTTAATTCATGTTTGTTAAAAATTTTAAAATTTTGTTTATGTATGTTTATTTAAAATTATATGTTTTTATGTTTATTCGTTTGTAAACATAAAAAAATATATTTTTATATCTAATTAAATATATTCACGAGTAATTAACATATACTTACTTTTTAAATACAAAATAATTAATATAAATATTAATAATTATAATATATATATATATTATTTTGCAAGGTTTAAGAGTAATTTGCTAAGGTGGACAACTTAATATGATGACTCGTGGATATAAGCATGTAATTATGGATGGTTGTATTTCTTCAAAGAATATCAAAACTTCAAAAGAATTCCAAGCAAGATACAATCTCTAATTTTGGCACACTCAAATAGAATTTTTTTTTCTTCTTCTTCCACTCTTCTTATACATGCATGCTATTATTTTTTAAGATAAAAGCTATTAGTTTTTAAAAAAATAAAAACTTCAATTTTTCTTTTTCTTTTCCTTTGAAAATTTCAATTCATTTTTTAGAAACTAAAAAGTTAAAAAGAAAAAAAGATATGGTTTTGAGGGTTAAGTTTTCATAATTATAATTTTATTGGATTTTTAATCCTGAATGTAGAAAATTAATGTGCCTTACAGAGGTACCCATGAATCAAGACGTTGATGTAGACAGGGGCGAAGTCAAAAATTTATTTTAAGGGATTGAAATTAAATTTTAATTTTTACGATTACGATTACTATAGTAAAAATATAATTTTTACGATTACGATAATAAAAATATAATTTTTAAAGGATTAAATCAAAAAAATTTTATTTTAGGGGACCAAAGCAGGACCCTACCAACTCCCAGGTTCACGGTGGAGATATTTCTTTTCATTCCAAATATACAACAATTTTAAGGAAGATTTGTTTTGGGCAATTGTTTTAAATCAAATGAGTAAAAAAGGAGTTGCGGAGATGTAGTGTTATGAAACAATTATCTGCAATCGTTAATGAATTTAAATGATCGTTAATTTCGTTTTCTGTTCTTTAATTTTTGTTTAAGTTGTAGTGTTAAAACGTTGTATTTTGACAATTAAATTAACAGACTGTCAGGTTGTAATTGGCCATTATTCCCTCCTTTTATCATGAATCGAGGGGGTGATTGGTTGGTTATCAAAATTGGGAAACAATTCTTCTTTTCTTCTCTTAGATCTCTCTATTCTCATCTTCTACTTCTTCATTTATTCTTCTCTTTTTATTTCACACAACAAGGGTATCAAATCTTGTACGTTCCTCATGGCCAATGATAAAGTGATTACAAGGTTGTAGAAAGAAATAAATCAGCTTCAGCATGAGTTGTCTCAACTTCAAGTAGACATAGATACCAAACTAGATACTCAATTCAAGGATTTTCAGAAAGGGTTTGAGAGTGATATGTGCTCGAGTTTGCATTCCATCTTGGAGCAATTTTTAGGCCAACCATAGGCTACTAGTGTCATTGGCACGGTTCAAGAGAAGGGTAAAGGCATTTTAGGGGGATCTCTTCTTGGATTCCCACCTAAGAAGCCTGTGACAATGTCTTTGTAATCATATCTAGGGCACGTCGGTCAGTTTTCCCGAGTTAGTACCTTGGAGCCTAATGTCAAGCAATTCTAGTTAGATTGTCCCCGTTTTGATGACATGGATTTTAGAAGATGGTGGGCCAAGCTGGAATAGTTTTTTGAAGCTGAGGGTGTGGGGGATCATTCCAAGGTTCGAATGGTTATGTTACATCTGGAGGAAAAAGCTTTAGATTGACATCATTTCTTTGCCCAAAGGCAGGATGGGTTGCATATTTTAACTTGGGATATCTATTCAAAGGGTTAAGGAAAGGTTTGGTTCTGACATTTTCCAAGATCCTATGAAGGAGCTGGTGTCCCTTAAGCAACAAGGAATTGTGGATCAATTCCATGACAAATTTGTGAGTTTACTCAACCAAATACGTCTCCTTGAAACTTATGCTTTGAGTATATTTGTTAGTAACTTGCGAATTGAGATTGGTCAGTACCTTAAGCTATTTAAACCCAAGAATTTGGTCGATGGGTACTTAATAGCTAGGCAAGTTGAAAATATTTTGGGGGGAAATCCAAAGAAGCATATGGCTCAAATTGGAGGGGTGGGATATCCTAAAACACTGTTTCCTGGTTCACAATGGGGAATCATGGGGTATTCAAAGCCACCTTTCTCTGGTTCTAAATTGTCTGGTTCTACTACTAGATCTAGTGTAGTAGGAGGATCTTCCACTGTGAATGCCAACCACAGAATTCCTACCAAGACACCCTCCCAAGCTAAGATGGAAGAGAGGAGGAAAAAGGGGCTTTGCTTCTGGTATGCCTCTAAATATACACTAGGGCATAAGTGCATTAAGGCACAACTGTACCAGCTCTTGACAAACACTAAAGGCAATCTTAAGAGTCCAAACGCTAAGGAGTTCTAAGACTGTCCTGAGAAATTGGAGTTGGAGGATCTTGATACTGAGCCTTCTTCAGTTTTGTCACTGCATGCATTGCAAGGGACTCAAGATCACCATACCATGAGATTGTTATTAAATAAAATATTTTAATATAATTTAATATAAAATAATTATATTAAAAATGTTATTAAATTATATTTAATGATCATTATATTAAAATATGATTAAATTATTTATTTTTTATTAAATTATATTTAATAATAATCCTATTAAAATTTAATAACAATAATAATAATCATTTAACTACAAAAAATTTTATTAAAGGTACACTTATTATTTTAGTTTTTTTCCTTATGCTATCACAACATCTATTACATTTAACTAAATATAAAATTATTATTACAGTTCTATTTCATTCCATTCAATTAAACAATTGAATTACTAATTATAGTTCTATTCTATAACAACTTTTTTATATTACAACCCTATTCAATTCCAGTGAACCAAACATGCCGTAAATGCCGCTCACCACATCCACCAGTCACATCTAGCGTCACCACCCGTTCGTCTCCCACTCACCACTCTGGCAGCCAATCCGTCTCCCGCTTCCTCTGTCGCCGGTACCCATCATTGTTGCGTTGTCCCGCTCTAGCCCATCAGTGTTGCGATTTGCGTCATTCGTCTTCTTGTTGCTTCCTCTATCACTAGCATTCAGCACTGCTGCTTTCTCTGTCGTCTTCTCCGGTCCAGCCTTCAGC
Source organism: Gossypioides kirkii (assembly GCA_005610355.1). Lineage (NCBI taxonomy): Eukaryota > Viridiplantae > Streptophyta > Magnoliopsida > Malvales > Malvaceae > Gossypioides > Gossypioides kirkii. The sequence continues at coordinate 5,367,362 of CP032255.1, forward strand.
CGTCGTCGTTTCACTACTTTGCTTAGTATATATGCACCATACTTCCATGGTTACTTCCACAGTTCACATATTTTGAGTTTTAAGCTAGGGAAAGACTATGTATGTTATTTGTGCTTGGCAATTGACAATCAATTCACTATATCAGCTGAACAGGGAACTGGTTCTGTTTATCGACCAAACGAAATAAAAAGAGAAGAAACTGCTCAATTGTTTTCCCCTTCTGCCACAAGCTTTTCCTTTACACTATCTTTTTATTTTTTTCAAACAAACTCTCTTTTTATCTGATACATGTATAATGTAATTAAAGTTCATTAATTGGACAAGAGTTGACAACCATACCAAGCAATGATTGATTTCTGTCTTATGTTTTCTTCATGGTTAGTTGATTGTCTTCCAAGAGCTAGCTAGGACCTAGTTGTGAAAATAAGCCAATGAATTTAGGTTTTAAACCACTTGAAATCAGTATGATTTTTGTCTACATTTTACCCATATGAAGATTCCAGATAACTTGATGTGTTACAGACATTTTCCTGTGATATTTGACATTCCCTTTGAAAGCATGTCAGGTTATGGTTTAGCAGTTGAACGTTGGGCTTCATTTTTGGTGTTGAGAACCTGTAAGAAACATCAAATTTGGCATTAGTTCTTTTTTTGGGGGTAAAATAAAGTAGCCTAGAGAAATGGATTATCATAGATGTGTAGATCAAAGTCTACTTCAGAGTAGCACGAGCAGAGTCACTTAGCAAAACACTAGTAATTCCTTGAGAGTCACATAGCAAAAAATTAATACAGAACGGATCAAGCCTGAGTCTAATACCTATAATTTGAATTAGATTTAAATAAAAAATTAAGTTTATTTTCAAGTAGGACTTGAACCTGCTAATTGAGTTTAAAATTTTGGTTGGGTCCGATTTGATCTATGAACAGGTCTAAATTTATATATATATATATATATATATATATGTGTGTGTGTGTTTGTTTGTTTGTTATTTTTTTTGAATATATTAGTGTGATTACATGGTAAAGTATCTGTTCATACTTTTTTAGCCCTTTGACAACGCACACACACCTTGCACACACAAGAACCCGAACCCGAGTCTCCTCGGATAAACAACATCTTCTTTACCACTGAAGCCACTCGTTGAGTTTAACAAATAAATTTAAAATCAATATCAAATTGACAAAATGTGTAAACATTAATGCTACGTCTAGTAGGAGTATTAACTTTTATACATAAATTACCAATAAACTAATTCAATTGGTAATGTTTAGTTTCTCCCATGATTTATTTTTAGCAAAGAAATTTTTTACTTATTTTAAGATGTCTTATTTTTTACAAAAGTTATTACTTTATTTTTAATTTCAAATTTAAATTTATACTAGATAATTTTTATTTTATATTCAATTATTATAATATATACATAATAAATAATTTTTTATCATATTATTATACTAGTAATAAAGATTAAATTTATTATTATACAAATCAAAACTAAATTAAATTGAGAGGTTAATTATCTTTAATTGTTTAGAGGAGATAATATAGATGATAAACAAGGCAGAGAGAAAGAGCAAGTGAAAGGGTGAAGCAAGGCTAATAATGTCCTGTTTTCGAGGAACAGTGGGCTACTATTAGCATTTCATGTTAGGTTATGAGTAGAGATGTTCATGGGTCGTGTCAGGTCAGATTCGAATCGGATCATTTTAAACATGATATTAATATATTTTATATTTGTTCAAGTTTGGTTCGGTTCGAAATTCGGACTTAAAATTTTACTCAAATCTACCCATATTTGTAAAAAACTAACCCAAACTTATTTTAGGATCGTTCATATTATTTTTTAAATTTTAAAAAAAATATTTATATTATTTTATTTTAATATTTAATAATTTTATATATTTTTTATATACACATCTTAACAATTTTTAATATTTACATTAGAGTAGTATTATATATTTAGTATTTTTAATGTGTTTTAAATTATATAATATATACAAATAACATAATATAAAGTATTATAAACTTAAAACAGGTTGGGCCGGGCTCAGACTTTAAATGTTCAAACCTGGAATTGACCCATATTTTAAAAAGGTCTAATTTATTTTGTCCAAGCTCATTTTTCGAACATAATAATTTTGCCTAAACCTTTTTAAATTTCAGACGGACTTTTAAATCTAAACGAATAGCTCGACACATAAACAGGATAAAGATGATAAAAACAATGGGCCATTTGCATTTGGTAAGCCCCTAGAACTTGGTCAAAAGAAACAAAACTGATTGGTGCATGGCATTGGGTATTTATTTTTGGAACTAACAAGAATATTCTGTCATGGAGAAACAAGAACCAAGAAATGACTCTTTTTGGTGCTTCACTTAATAAATTAGTTTTATGGGGATGGAAAGGGTCATTTGGCCTTTACATTCATCCAAGAGACGCTAAAGTTAATGATTAGGAACCAAACAAAGCAAATCCTGGATCGATCCTAAGATTCTTAGGATCAAATATATACGTTGTTTAATAGTATAGATACCCCCTTCTGGCCTCTCCCTCAAGATAACTTAAACTAATGCCGAATATACTTTGGACAATTATGATACGACAACCTCCCTACACAATGACTAATACATCAATCCCTTTCCTTGCTCAGTTATATTCTTGAAGAACCAGAATATTCCCCCAACTCCTATGCATGCATCCCCTCTCCTTCATTCAATTATTTGAATTTTTCTTTATTGTCATTAGCAGATAAATTATTAACTCGAAGATAATTTGATAGTTTTTAAAATTGACATAATAATAACTTTAATCCTCAACGTTTATATATTGTGTCAAATTAATCTTGATTTCATAAAGAGATTTAACCATCGATATTTACATATGGTGTAATTTGAATTTTCCTTTTTATAGTTTTATTTTTATTTGTGATGTTGAGGGTTAATTTTAAGAGAATGAGAGAATATCAAAATTATTTATCTTAGGTTTTGGATGTTCTTATTTTTAATATATTTCCAATCAATTTAGTTAAAAAATCTATCATGTTAGGGACTTCAATTTTTTAAAATTAAGATTAAATTGATATAATGTATAAATGTTGAGAGAAACTTACAAATAATTTGGTGAGTAATTTACCCAAAAGGATGCTTTGCTTTTATTAAACAAGGTTGATTTACACAAAACAAAGCACAAGAAGATGTAAAAAAAGGGCTAAAAACTCAGTTATTTTCATATAGAACTTTCTACTAGAGGTAAAAATGAAAAAAATGTACAGCAAGATGACTAAAACGCAGGGAACCGATCTGTTGTGGTATGTGTAGAGGAAGATGTTGATGGTGAATTTGAGTGAACTCTCCCTTCACTATGACTACCTCTATCTTCATATTGTGATCGTTGTGGTCTTTGCACTGATGGTTTAGCTAGCGTCGGCAACGGGACGGCCACTGGGGCATAGACTCCGTTGTTCGGACTTGGAGTCACACTGGTTGTTTCCCCTGATACTGCTGCGGTTGTAGCCACCGAGGCATATTCTTGTGGAGGCACCCATATTCCTCCAACCACCACAAATTGAGGTGTTTGTGGGTTGTTGCCATTGCTGTTGATACTAGGGCTTGGTCTCCTTGTGTGCAATCTATATTTCTGAAACAAGTAAACAGATCATTAGCTATATATGCCACCCTAAATCCAGTAGTTAATGAGTTAAATCAGTATAGAACAATTACAGACCTGTAAATGGCTTTTAACTTCATCATTTGTAAGTCCATCAACCTTCATCAGCTCCCTAATTTGCTTAGGCGTAGCCACTGCAAAAACAAATTCCAATTCCATCAACCACAACGACAAAGAAGTTTAAATAAATTGCACACTGCAAATGACAAAACTCACCATGTGAACCACCGAGCTGTTGAAGAGCATGCAAGAAGCGTTTATGCAACTCCGACGACCAACACCGCCTTTGCTTTCTCTGAGGCTGCTGCTGCTGCCCTTTCTCTACTTTTTTATTATCGTCGGCTGCTATGCCTCTGCTCCCACTTTCTGTCGTAGAAGCACTCGTAGTAGTAGTTGTTGTAGCCGAGGCATTGCCTTTTCCTACTGCTTCAACGCTCTTCTTCTCTACATTACCTTTGTCTTTATGGAACGGCTGAAATGCTCCACCATTTCCCTTCATTTGTACCCCACTTCCAGTTTTACCCGCATCCTAAAAAAAATCCCTAATTTTGTTAAATATTTTCTTTTAAAATTAAAGAAACAAATCCCCAAAAGAAAAAAAGGTTACCTCTTTGGAGGGTGGATTCCATAACTGAACAGATCTAAGCCAATCAGATTTCTTTTTATCAGCAGCAGCAACATTCTCATCATCATCATCATCGTCGTCGTCGTCGTCGTCTTCCTCAGAGCAATTACAGCTTCTTTTGATGGGGATAAATTCTTCCAAAACAGGACTCTCACTCGATGTCTGTTCCGAACACTCCGATTGACCTTGCATGTACATATCTTTCTTGCATGACTCAATAGCTATTAAAAAACACACACCCAAACACAAATTTTAGCAAAAAGGAAATCAAAATTAAATGAATGGTCAGTGGAGAACACACAAACCTTGGGTGACAAGCTCAAAACACAAAGGAAGTTCACGTTGAAAGACTTGGATTTTACGTCGTTCCTCTTCTAAAGCTTCCACATGTTCATGGCATTTGCGCATTTTTTGAGCGTAATCCATATCTATCATAGCAAGGAAATTTTCTTTACTCAAAAAAGCAATTTTTTTTCTTCCACACCAAGATTTTCAGACACAGTGGATGATATAAATATATGTGAGGGGAAAGGGTTGGTTTCAGACCAAAGAGCATAGAGAGATCCGAACAAGATGAGAGAAGCTAAGTCAAGGGAATTAGTTGTGATTTTTTTTTTTAAAAGGATATGAAGTATAAACAGAATCATGAGGAGAATAAACTTTGGTACCAAGACAAAGAAATAAAAATGTTTTCTTTAGAGAGAGAGGGAAAAAGATAACATTATGGATCGAGGAAGGAAATTAAGCGAGAAAATGGAAGAAAGAGAGAGAGTAAGGGGAAAGAAAAACCATCAAAGTCGTGCCGTCGGCCCGTCGCATAACAAGACGAATCTTTCATGTTTCCGTTTTTTGGTTAGAGAGAGATGAATATTCCAAAGTGATTCGATATTGTCGTTTAGTGGTGAGTTGGCAGTGACGTCATCATTTTGCCCTTTCCTCCTATTTTGAGATAAGATCAAAATCATCAATCACCCCTTTTTAAATTGGGTAAATTACACCACACCCAATTATTGGTTATTTTCTTTCTTTATCACTGAATTATGAATTTTATTAAATGGTCACTTAATTGTGAATTTTTTTAAATTGATTATCCAATTAATTAAGATTGATTTTTTTCTCCATTTCCTTTAATTGCATTAACGGGTGATGTGGCAGATGAAAATTTGGTATAATAATAAATTTATCTTTCAATTTTTACATATTATATCATTTTAGTCATAATTTTAAAGAATTAACCCTCAAAATTTACAAATGATCTAAATTGTTTTCTAAATCTAAAATATTCAAAAAATATATATAATACATAAATATTTTAAAAATATAATATTTTTTAAAATTATATAAAAATAAAAAATATTATTAACAACAATAATATATAAAATTTAAAAATATATAAAAGTACATAAATATTTTTTAAAAATATTATAATAGATTTAAGTTTTATATTATAATTATATTAATATTAAATAAAAATAAAAAAACCCCTCCTCCTCTCCTCTTCCCTTATCATCCCTCCTCCGTCCCTCTCACTCTCTACTGGTCTAGTATATAAAAACCAACTTCCTTCTCGATAAGATTAAGAGCGAAAACCCATTTCATTGCACCAAATTGATAGTTAAACTTGACCATTGTTATGACACCATTTATTTTATCTACACTTCTATTGATGGTTCCTCTCCCCCCCCCCCCCTTCACTCTCTAATAGGATTACTCTTTGTATTTATAAGGTATGGTTCTTTGATGGGACATGCTAGGGGATAACTAGGTATCATGCATGAGGACACGTTATCCCCTTTAGACCTGACACATATCCTTTGAGGGTTTCCTTAGAGAGTTATCGTTAAGAGTGTACGAACAAGGTGACAAGTTGCGGAGTGATTGGCTAGCAAGCTAGTAGAGGTGGCAAGCTAGCGGAATGGCGAGCTAGCGAAGGTGGCGAGCTAGATGGCATCCCTTCATTGATCGAGTTGGATTTTGGATCATCTGGGCGGACCAGATTTCGAATCTATGAAGTATTATATAACAATTTGTCTCTCACTTTTTCGAAGAAGAGTTATAAAGTGAGTCTTTTGAGGCAAGTTTACACACTTTACCCGTGTAATTGAGGGCTTGTTACTTAAGTTTCAATTGAAATTTACTGAGTAAACTTTGTTGCGTGACAACGAAGTGTAAACTTCGATTCTTTGAGCGATGTCACTAATGCTGGTTTGGGTTTTGATATTATTTTTTCATAACGTTAAAATTGCCACTTAATTTAGCATGTAACATTGGGGATAACAGAAGTGTGTACAGTGAGAAGCATAGCGAAAAAAGGGCAAATATGGCTAAAATACCTGCAGTATAGTGAAAATATGACGAACTGTAAATCAAAAAATTAAGCTAGCTGTACAACGAAAATTTAGTTATTTGTGCTTTAAAAATACTGCAATTGGTACTGCAAAATACTGCAAGCTTTATTGTGAAAATACTGTAAACTGTGTTTTAAAAATAATGCGAACAGTGTTGCAAAAATATTGTCTATTGCACTATAAAAATATTGTGAACTGTACTGAAAAACTACATTAATTTTCTGAGGGTTTTGCAACTTTAAAATTGAAATCAACTGCATGAGAATTTTGTGATCTTAAATCGGCAATTGCAAAAAACTCAATCATTAGTGCACAAAAACTCATAAGTTGATCGTAGTTACTCTAACATGTTGTTACTTCCTACATGAAGAAATAAGGAAGGTGAGAGAAAGAGAAATAATGCGTTGAGCTGAAAAGGGTTATTAAGAGGGAGAATAAGAGACAATATGATATGTTAAACTACTTTCGTGCTTGAAACTATTTTGATGCTCCTTGTTCTTCAATTCCATACCAACCTTAAATCTCAAAAGATTACAAGTCGAAAAATTCTCTGTGACCTAGGTAAATTTATTCCTGAATGGACATTTTATTGAATAATTGCAATAATAATTGTTTGTATTCTACTAGGATAATCGAATTACTTGTATGATTTATCGATGGATCAATATGTTTAAGGACCTTATTGCTTATATACCTTGTAATATACTGAACTTAAATGTTTAAGGTCGAGAATGGTAAGTCACTTACATATCATGCCATAATTATGTGTGTGTATGATTCTTCCTAGTTATGTTGTTCCAAAACCCATCTTTGTATCATACTTGCTCAAAAGTCGTCTTTTATTTTTCGTTTTTATTTTTTTTATTTTTTGCTTAAAGACAAGCAATGACTTAAGTGTGAGGGAGTTTGATCTACCACAATTCGTTGTAACAGATTAAACCATCTTTCGCACTTAAAGAGCTTGTATAAAAGCAATTTCGTTATATTTTATTTAGTTTTCATTTTTAGTTCATAATTAATAAAAGTATAAATTGAGCTATTTATATGACATTAGGGGCCAAAATAGGCCTAAAGGAAGGCTAACGTATTCAGTGTATAACATCCGCCCGATGAAAACCCTAGTGTTTGAATACTGGTTATTCAGTGTATAACATCCGCCCAATGAAAACCTTAGTGTTTGAATACTGGTTAAGGAAATAAGGCATATAGAGTAAGTCCTTAGTGTGTATAGTGTTAGAATTTGACTAAATATAAAAATTCTACGAGCATGCCTAAAACGCCCTGGTTTTGGCAAACACAAGATCTGGTGCCTAGTCTTAAAGAAGTATGATTAGCGAAGTAGTATTCGCCTAAATGCATTTTTAGCGTATAGAGTGGGTGGACTTTGGAATGAATATAAGTGAATGAGGGTTTCATGTCAGATTACTATGATTAGTGGAATGAAATGTGTGGTTAAGTAAAATGATTTTTAGGGTATAACTGGATTGAGTTTCAAGGTTTTGTTGCAAATGGACTAACCCCTTAATGTACATTTTGACGTGCCTGTAAAAGTAATGGGATGCCAAAAGATTTCCATGTTAGTCTTAGTATTTCTTAATTGTTTAAATTGTTGATTGATTAAGGTAATTAAAATTTTACTTATGAACTTACTAAGCATATGAAATACTTACTGTCGAAACGTTTTTTTTTTTGGGAAAAAAGTCTCGAAATAGTTTTAATGATCGAAATATGGGAGTCGCCACCAATCTTTTATTCGGTGTGATTGGATCACCACAAAACGTTTAAAATCCATTTTGAAAAACATGTTGGTCTTCAAAATCCAGAAAATGGGTTCGAGAGTCGGTTACGTGTGAGGAAGGATTAGCACCCTCACACGTCCAAAATTGGTACCTCGTCGATTATTATCCGGTCTTGATTTGCTAAAAATTTGAAAACTCAAGTAAAATTTAAAATACGATCATTAAATGCATGATTTATTCGATGAACGCGTTTACGAAGGAAATCGAATTTCGTGAGGAAATCTTGTTATTTCAAAATGATCAAAGAAAGAAGTCACGTCTAGTGAGTGTACATAACATTTCGAGATTCGAAAATAATGAGCATTCCTTCGTTGCCAATTTAAAACATTTAAAAGGGTATTTGATTATTCCGGTTTGAAGAAAAATCGTGTCTAGTAAGTTAAGGCACAATTTTTTAAAATCCGAAATAAAAAAATATTGCGTCGATTTTAAAATTATTTGTATATATATATTTTTTGAGACAGAAACAATTTTTTTTAAAAAAAAAGATGAGTGTGAAAATTAAATACAAATGTGCGAATAATGACAAAATTAAATAGAACAATTAAGCAGATAAATAACTACAAAAATAAACATAGGATTAATAATGAATGGAAATACAAAAAACACGAAACAAAATCAGAAGACAGAATTAATTAAAAATAAAAAGAATAATAATTAGACTTTATTTACAAAGAATCGAAGGAGATTAAAAAAATAGGGTCGAAAAATGAAATTTTGGAGAATTCGGGGTCAAAATGTGATTTTGGAAAAGTTTAGGGATGAAAATGCAATTTTTGAATAGTTTGGGGGTTAAATGTGATTTTTGAAAAGTTTGGAGGTTAAAATATGATTTTGGGAAAGTTTAGGGGTTAAAATATGATTTTGAAAAAGTTTAGAGATCAAAATGGGATTTTAGGAAAGTTCAATGGTTAAAATGTGATTTTTGAAAAGTTTAAAGGTCAAAATATGATTTTGTAAGAGTTTGGACGTCAAAATATAATTTTTGAAAAGCTCAGGAGCCAAAATATAATTTTAGAAAGAAAACAGAGGCTTAATTTGCAAATAACCCAAGAATTGGGACACGTGGCAGCTTCTCAGGGCCTCCAAAATATCAGGAGATTAATTTGTAAAACAATTAAAATTTCTGGGTAAATTCAAAATAAATTAAAAATACTAAAAGAACGAAATTGTAAAAATAAAAAAAAACTAAAGGACTAGGGGAATAAATATCTCCCTGGTAAAAAACAAGCGGACCCTAAGTGGGTTCGGATCGAGTCGCGGGTCGGGTCATCTAAACGACGTCGTTTTGGCCATGGTCTGGCCTCTCCAAAACGGCGTCGTTTGCTCCTTTGTATATAAGTTAAAAAAAACCTTTTAAAAATTCATTTTATTCATTCTTTTTTTTAAAAAAAAAAATTCTTTTTCTCTCACTCTTTCTCTCTCTCAAGGCTCCCATGGTCGGACCTAGGGTTCGGTCCTTCTCCGTAGCTAGTGCCCCCTGCCGTCACGCGTCGGCATCCATAGTGGCCCAAGTAAGAAATTTCATTTTTTTTATTTATTTTTCTTTAAAACAAACAGATCTTGGTTCAGATCTAACCAGATTGAACCCAGATTTGTTTTAAAACAATAAAAACGTTTGATTTTCCTTTTTATTATTATTTTTAAAAGACCTAGATTTGAAATTAGATTTTGCCAGATCTGGAAGAAAAGAAACGTTTTGAAGATCATTTTTTATATCTTTTAGATAATCTGTTTTTACTTCTCGTGTTATTTACCTTTTTTATTATTTTTTTGCTTAAAAAAATCCCGATCTACTTGGGAACTTCGAATCCAAATAAAAAATTAAAAGTTTTGTTTTTCAATTTTTGAAAACCCTAGATTTGGGTTTGATTTTTTATCAAAAGGTTTTGATCTTAAAATTTTTACTTTTTTTAAAATCTGTTTATTATTATTAATATTATTTTTTAATCGATGAAAAATCTCTTTGCTGGAGTTCTCCACGAACACAAACGACGTTCGGAGAGATTCCGTCCGAAATGACGACGATAACCCCTCAAATCTCAAGTATGACCCTTGACTTTCTTTTTCATTTATTATTATTTAAAAATGTTTTGAATTTCGCAGGAAATAATTAATGAGCAATTAATAAATATATTAATACATATAATAAATATAAGTGGGCATAGCAATATATATTTAAGAATAAAAAAACGATTTGAAACTCGAAGGAAAAAATAAATAAGCAATAAATAAGTATATTAATACATTTGAATAATATACCTTAAGAATAGATACTTGATAACATTTAAATATGACATACTTTTGGATATTAAATATATATATTTTAAGAGTATGATCCTATTAATTTGGGATATTTATTATCTTTTTATTTTGTAGAGACTCAAGAGGTGGTAGAAGATAAATTGAAGACAAAAAGTATGGTTTTGGAGGAGAATTAGAAGTTGTTTGAAGATAGAATACTAAAAGAGAAAGTTTATCGAACAAAAAGACTTGATTTTATTTTATTTTATCTTATTTTAAAATACTATTTTTATTATGATTTAATATTTAAGATATTATTCATTATTTAAATTTGTATTTAATTTATGTTTATCTTTTTTTATTTATCTTTTAGAGTTTAAATTTGATTCAATTAAGAACTTAATGTTTAGATATAATTCTAATTATCTTTTAGAATTTAGATTGGATTCAACTAAGAATTTATTTGTAATATAAATAAGGGATGGAGTGATTGAATTATTCACTCCTGATTCATTGAAAAAATCCTTCATATCCCAAAATCCTAGTTCAATAAAAAATTCTATTCTTTTTATTTTGTGTTCTTCCCCAAAAATCACAAGTAACTAAAAAACCCTTCTAGCCAAAAGTTATCAAATATTCTTTCAAGGTTCATGAGGCTTAGAATCCGCACTTAATTCTTTTCAACCCGAGTATTCATCAATTCTCTGTAATACAAGATTGACGCTTTCGTCCAAAATCCCTACAAAAGTAAGCTTTTCATCTTGTGCAAGGACGACCGCTTTGTGTGTTTTGAGAAGGTTGCACAGTCGGTTCGTTAACTTACTACGTCAGAGGTTGCCGAGTCAAAAGAGACAAAACGGCGTGGCATTCGTTGTTGGGAAAAGGTGATCTAGTGTAAGATAGTCCCATTGGAGCGACGGTTAGCTAGAGTCAGGTTCTATTAAAAACTATATCCGGAGCTAGTGGTCATAGGCATCCTCTTCCACTATAATTGGCTTATTCGGGCACGAGAAGAACCATCCAAAGTCTATGATTGAATCAAGGAAAAATCAAGATAACCGGAGGTTGGATCTATGAATATTGATAAAACTGTTCTTCTTTCAACTTGTTTATTTTATGCTATTTATTTTTACTTCAACTTCCCTATTTTCTATTTCTTTCAATTCTGTTTTCTTTTATTTTTAATTTTGTTTCTTTTATTTTTCCTTAGATCGCGGCGCTTTTCTTGGACACGATTTTGCCCACGATCTTTACGGACATGACTTTTTACGACTCTCCAATCCTTGAGGATTAGACCCAACTTCCCTCTACTGTTATTTTTATTTATTTTCGGAATAGGTTATATTAGCTGATTCCTCTAAAGATTGGTTATTTTATCTACCTCCTGAATCTATTACAACTTGGGCTAATCTTTCTCGTTTGTTTCTTAACAGGTTTTTTCCAGCCTCTAGTGCCGCTGAATTAAGAAGAGAAATTGTGGGGATTAGGCAAAAAGATGTGGAGTCTCTTTACGACTATTGGGAACGATTCAAGAAGTTGTGTGCAAGTTGTCCCCAACATGGTATAACTGAACAGTCTCTTCTCCAATATTTCTATAAAGGCTTGAAACCAATGGAGATGAATATGATAGATGCCGCCAGCGGAGGAGTGTTGGTTAATATGACTCCTTAACGAGCAAGAGACTTGATTTCCACAACGGCCGCAAATACTAAACAATTCTGAGCCAACTCTAAACCTACTCGAAGGGTTCACCAGCTAAGTAATTCCTCCTTAGAAGATAAATTTGAAAAACTAACTAATATTGTGAGTTCTCTTATTGCAGGAAAATTAGGGCCGGCCCGTCAATGTGGAATTTTTGGTGAATTCAAGCACACAACTAATGTATGCCTTAGTTTGTATGATGATTCTGTGGCCCAACTAGATGCTCTGGGAAATTTTCCTGGACCACTTCAAAGGCAATATGACCCTTATGCAAATACATACAATCCCGAGTGGAATGATCATCCTAACTTGCGATATGGGCCAAATCCACGCTATAACCAGCCATTCCAAAATCGAGCTCCACAACAAGCGCAAAATTCAGGTACTTCCCTAGAAACTATGGTAAATAAATTAGCAACTAATGTTCTTGAATTTCAGCAGCAATCTATAGATTTTTAAAAGAAAACTAAGGCATCTATTAAGGAGTTGACCATGCAAATGGAGAAAATGAACGCATAGGGAAGGCTGCCATCACAAACAGAACCTAACCCAAGACAAAACGCGAATGCAGTGACTCTACGAAGTGGGAAAGTACTGGAACCAATTCATGGTAAAAATCATGCCCAAGAATTTTCCCATGAAAATCAGAAAGACGACGAACAGGTTCGATCGAAACCTCTATTGCCTAGAATTCAACCTCCGTTTCCTAGACGACTAAGGCAAACCCAGAAAGGTAATGAAGAAAAAGAGATCCTCGAAACATTCAGAAAAGTCGAGGTAAATATACTGTTGTTAGATGCTATTAAACAGATTCCACGGTATGCTAAATTTCTGAAAGAACTTTGCACCAACAAAAGAAAATTGACTGGAAACGAAAAGGTAAATGTTGGTGAGAATGTGCCTGCGGTTTTGCAACGACGGATGCCAACAAAATGTAAGGATAGAGGTATGTTTGCAATACCATGCAAAATAGGTCACTTTAGAATTAAGAAATCTATGTGCGACTTAAGAGCTTCTATAAATGTAATGTCTTTTTCTATTTATGAATCACTTAACGTGGGTTCTTTGAAGGAAACAGGTGTTATAATTCAGTTGGCGGACAGGTCTATTGTACATCCCAAAGGAGTCCTTGAGGATGTGTTAGTGAAAGTCAACGAACTAATTTTTCTTATAGATTTTTATGTGGTGAAAATGGAAGAGGATAATACTCCTGGGTCTTCCGATATTTTGTTAGGGCGACCTTTCCTTAGTACCGCAAATACTAAGATTGAAGTGCAAAGTGGAACCCTCACAATAGAGTTTGACGGGGAGATCTTAAAGTTTAATATTTATGACGCCATCAGTCACCCTAGTGAAATCTTGAGCATAAATCGTGTTGATATAGTGGAATCCTTAGTAGAAGAGACTTCCAAATCACTCCATAAAAATGAACCTAAAATATTATTTGATGATTTAGATCTATCTTGCGAATCTGTTAAGAAATTATTGCCCCCTATAAACACTAAACTTCTACCTTCTATTGCGTAGGCACCAAATTTCCAACTTTATATGATAAAAAAAATTAGTGGGAATAACCTCAACTCTAGATTAATCGTCAAGCTAGCGACGTTAAACAAGCACTTATTGGGCGACAATCCAATTATTTTTATTTTTATTTTTATTTTTTCTCTATTTTATTTATTTATTTATTTTGTGTTCAGGAAACTCAAGGAATTTATTTCACGAAAAAAATCGGTGACGGAAACTACAACACTATGAGAGTGAGGATGACATGGGGAATATTCCAAACCCTTTCCTTTTCGTATTGTTCTTCACATTGAGGGTAATGCGTTTTAAGTAGGGGGAGACGTTCCTTACTGTTTTTGCTATTTTTTGTGTTGCTCTGGGTTTACTGATTGTTGCTACCTTGCTGTTTTTTGCCTATTTTTTTAAGTATATTCTGTCCCTTTTCATGCCAAAGATTTACCTACGAAATGCCCACTGTTTTACCCATCAGTATGCTTCTTGTTTGCTGAGTTAATTTTGATTTTGTTATGATTAAATTTCACATCCATTGTTTTATTTCTATTAGGCTAACATGATTATGATTAATGAAGAAAATCCTATCTTGCTTATGGTAAAATTGATTGAGTCTAAGTATAAGAGAACAGTTAATTCTAATGCATGCTAAAATTATTTTTTCGTGATTGTTAGTTACTTGCTAAACTTATTTTTGATACTTATTTGTTTTTTCCTAATCCTCCTAAGTTAAAGTTCTCTGTCCGAAAAAAGAAAGAAAAAAAATATTGATGATTCTATGGTTATGAGCACAGCTTAAAACGTGACTAACTGAGTAACCGGGGTAGGGTACTTGGGTTGTCATTCTACTTCGTGTAAAAAGGTTGTGTGACGTGAGAAGTAAAACTCCGCTAACCAGAAATAAAAAAATAAGATAATTCGGAGTGTGTTAAACTGATTAACCGGGATGAAGTGCTTGGTTGTCATTTCATTTCGCGTCAAAAGGGCTAACACATTCCAAAAAAAAAAATGAAAAAATGGTTGAGAGCATGTTGGGCTGAGTAATCGAGATGGAGTGCTTGAGTGTCATTTCATTTCGCGTCAAAAGGTCCAATGTATTTGGAGACAAGGGTGAACAAATATGTGTCTTGGTAAGTTTGGTAAATTACCTAACTTCACGAAATAATTCAAAACTATTTAATTGTTGTGTGTTTTAATTGGGTTACTTTTTCGATTTTACCTACAGCAAGCTTAAGGTTCTCTTTATTTTTCATAAATATTAAGCCTAATTGTTTGTAGAACTTTGGAGTGTTATTTTCCATGGTGGAGTTTTAATTACTTAGTGGATTATGAGTCATACTTGAGGGCAAGCATGGGCTAAGTAGGGGGAATATGATAACATTTAAATATGACATACTTTTGGGTATTAAATATATATATATTAAGAGTATGATCCTATTACTTTGAGATATTTATTATCTTTTTATTTTGTAGAGACTCAAGAGGTGGTAGAAGATAAATTAGAGACAAAAAGCATAGTTTTGGAGGAGAATTAGAAGTTGTGTGAAGATGGAATACTAAAAGAGAAAGTTTATAGGACAAAAAGACTTGATTTTATTTTATTTTATTTTATTTTAAAATATTATTTTTATTAGGATTTAATATTTAAGATATTATTCATTATTTAAATTTGTATTTAATTTATGTTTATCTTTTTTTATTTATCTTTTAGAGTTTAAATTTGATCCAATTAGGAAATTAATGTTTAGATATAATTCTAATTATCTTTTAGAATTTAGATTGGATTCAACTAGGAATTTATTTGTGCTATAAATAGGGGATGGAGTGATTGAATTATTCACTCTTCATTCATTGAAAAAATCCTTCATATCCCAAAATCCTAGTTCAATAAAAACTCTATTCTTTTTATTTTGTGTTCTTCCCCAAAAATCATGAGTAACTAAAAAACCCTTCTAGCCAAAGGTTATCAAATATTCCTCCAAGGTTCATGAGGCTTAGAATCCGCACTTAATTCTTTTCAACCCGAGTATTCATCAATTTTCTGTAATACAGGATTGACGCTTCCGTCCAAAATCCCTACAAAAGTAATCTTTTCATCTTGTGCAAGGATGGTCGCTTTGTGTGTTTTGAGAAGGTTGCACAGCTGTTTGTTAACTTACTGTGCTAGAGGTTGCCGAGCCAAAAGAGACAAAACGGCGTGGCATTCGTCGTTTGGAAAAGGTGATCTAGTGTAAGACAGTCTCATTGGAGTTACAGTTGGCTAAAGTCAGGTTCCACTAAAAACTATATCCGGAGCTGGTAGTCGTAGGCATCCTCTTCTACTATAACTGGCTTATTCGGGCACGAGAAGAACCATCCAAAGTCTATGATTGAATCAAGGAAGAATCAAGATAACCGGAGGCTGGATCTTTGAATATTGATAAAATTCTTCTTCTTTCAACTTGTTTATTTTATGCTATTTATTTTTACTTCGACTTCCCTATTTTCTATTTCTTTCAATTCTGTTTTCTTTTATTTTTAATTCTGTTTTCTTTTATTTTTCCTCAGATCGTGATGCTTTTCTTGGGCACGATTTTGCCCACGATCTCCACAGACAAGACTTTTTACGACTCTCTAATCCCTGAGGATTAGACCCTACTTCCCTCTACTGTTATTTTTATTTATTTTTGAAATAGGTTATATTTGGTGTTCCCGACGACACATCAATACTGGAATGCTTGGTAGTAGTATTTGAATCTGTTTTGCTCTAATCTGTGCATTTTCTATTGATTTTGAATGCTGATGTCTTTTTTGTATTGATTTCTCAATAAAACTTCTAACAAAATGTAACCCCTACCATTGATTTTTAATTCGGTTTTTAAGGCCTTCAATACGATGATTTTATTTTGTTGTTTGCAACTAAATGCAAGTCTATTCTCCTTTGCAGGTGGCAGTGACGGTGGTGCAAGTGATGGTGGCAGCTGCTGACATGGCGACACCTAGTTTGGGGCAATGCTTTGTTATTTGGACTTTTAAATTTAAATAAATTTAAATTTAAAATGTATTGGACATTTAAAATTTAAAGTAAATTTAAATTTAAAGTTTATTTTGGGTTTAATGTTGGGCTCAAACAAATTGGGCTCCAACAACTGCCCATCTTTGCTCGTTGACGTGTAAGAGGAACAGGGCAAAGACTAAAAGGAAATCCAATTTCGACAGGTCTCGTTTCTTTGACGCTCTTTCTTCAATCAGCCCACCTTTTACTTTATCAGTCGTTCAACTTCACTGCATCCGCTTCTATACATCTTGGGTTTGTTGTCGCTTCATTTCTTGATCTACTTCTCTGTATCTCATGAGAAAGATGTTCGCTTTATTATTTTAATCCATTTCTCTGTATCTCATCTGGAAGAGGGATTTGGTTCACTTCTCTGTATTTCATCAGGGAAATGAACACTTTATTGCTTCAACCCACTTTTTTGTACCTCATCAGGAAGATAGGGTTTGGAAGTTTCACGCACATTGAGCTTCACTTTGTTGAATTGATCTACTTTTCTATATCTCATCAGGAAGATGAACGCTTCATTGATTTAATCCACTTCTCTGTATCTTATCACGAAGACGAATTTGGTCTACTTCTCTCTATCTTATCAAGAAGATGACCTTTTTATTGCTTTGACCCACTTCTCTGTATCTCATCAGGAAGATGGGGTTTGAAAGTTTCACTCTCATTGAGCTTCGCTTCATTGAATTGGTCTACTTTTCTGTATCTCATTAAGAAGATAATCGCTTCATTGTTTTAATCCACTTCTCTATATCTCATCAGGAATACGGATTTGGTCTACTTCTCTGTACCTCATCAGGAAGATGACCGCTTTATTGCTTTGACCCACTTCTCTGTATCTCATCAAGAATATGAGGTTTGATCCACTTAATTGAGCTTCACTTCATCAATTTGACGTTTCACTCTTCCTATGATCAAGGTAAGAGATCGTATGCTTCAATTGGGGTAAGATACTATTGTCTTTGATCTGCCCTCTGATTAGGGTAAAAGATCGGTTGTTTTAATCTGCTTCTGTTTGACTTTAGGGTATAAGATTCGCCTTTATGGTCTCGATCTTTCTCTCCATGCTCTAGGGTATCAGCTTTAATATTTCCCTGGTTTATCTCGCCATTTTATGGGGATGTGACCCTTAGAGTATGCTACTATAGACCTCTATGTAAGCCCAAATTACTAAGATGCCATGATCAGAATGAATCAAATGTTCCTAACTACATGAATGCGCATGATGAATGTCTGGTTCATTTATTATTATTATTTGGGTTGACAAGGTCTGTCCTTTGTCCAAATTTTGTCGTGGGTGCATTGCCTTGTCTTCTTCTAGGCTTAACTTGAAGTGCTTGTTTTCAAGTTTATTTTCCAACAGGTGGTCCTATTTCGAGCCTCTGTACCATTTAGGAAATTCCAGACTAATGCGCATGGATCTTTGTATGATTCATATTGTTAGTTCATTATCCGTTATTTTCAATGCAAGATGCTTGAACGAGATTACGAAAGAATAATGTCGAAATTTATTGAAGACACAAACCAAAAGAAAGGATCAAAGATGGCAAATATTAGTCAAAAATTACCAAGCATACAACAAAAGACAATTAAGTGCCCCGAATGTCGCAGAATGAACTTCTCTGAGCCGACTCCCTAAGAATCCCTTTGAGCCTGAATATGTGTCCAGAAGACTTGGAGTGCCTTGTTGATGCTTCAAGCTGTAAAGTTTCTCCGTCTTGTTACATTTGAGAGAAATGATCACTTCAAACCCGTTCTTGAATTTGAGTTGCCCTTTGCGGGTTTTCAACTCAAAATTCCTTTTGGTTTAAAGACACCTTTTACGGGTTTTCATCTCGATCTCTTTTTTTTTCGAGATGCCTTTTGCGGGTTTTTATCTCAATCCTTTTTTTTAAGCAAAATATTTTTTCATCGAGTCTGAATTGACGGGGTTGTACAGATCTTTGTTGTCCATTTTTGTTAGAATGAGAGCTCCTCTTGAGAAAGCTTTCTTTACCACGTAAGGCCCTTCCCAATTGGGCATCCATTTCCCTCAGAAGTTTTTATGTATGGGAAGTATCTTTTTTAGGACTAGATCTCCTTCGCAGAATTCTCTAGGGTAGACCTTTTTGTTATAAGCTCGCATCATTCTTTTCTGGTACATTTGATAATAGCGGATGGCTCTTAGTCTCTTTTCTTCAATTAAATTCAACTGATCATATCTAGCCTGAATTCATTCTGCCTCATCTAATTGTAACTCAGTCAAGACCCGGAGAGAAGGTATTTCAACCTCGATAGGTAAGACTGCTTCCATACCATATGCTAGTGAAAATAGTGTTGCCCTAGTAGAAGTTCTGATCGAAGTTCTATAAGCAAAGAGGTCAAATGTTAGTTTTTAGTGCCAGTCTTTGTAAGTCTCAGTCATTTTTGCAACGATTTTCTTAATTTTTTTATTAGCTGCCTCCACAACTCCATTCATCTTTGGACGATAGGGAGATGAATTGTGATGCTTGATTTTGAATTGCTCGCGAACTTCTGCTATCGTGCTATTGTTCAAATTTAAGGCATTATCGAATATGATTCTTTCTGGCATCCCATATCGGCAGATGATCTCCTTTTTCAAGAACTTACTAACTGCAGACTTCGTGACGTTGACGGAAGAAGTAACTTCTACCCATTTGGTGAAGTAGTCGATAACTACGAAGATAAATCTATGACCATTAGAAGCCTTTGAAGAAATTGGCCCAATGACATTCATACCCCACATAGAGAAAGACCAAGGAGAAGTGATGACATGAAGGTGTGATAGAGGTACATGAATCTTATCTCCATAGATCTGGCACTTATGGCACCTCTTAGCATAATTGATGCAATCCCCTTTCATGGTGGATAAATAATACCCAAATCTCATTATTTGCCTGGCCATTGTGAAACCATTAGCGTGTGTTCCACAAATGCCTTCGTGAACTACTTCTAAGATCTTTCTAGTTTCAATTACATCGACACATCTCAGCAACACCTGATCTTTTATCCTTTTGTAAAAGATTTCCCCATCTAAGACATATTCATTTGCAAGTCTTCTCAATGTCTTTTTTTCATTTTCAGAAACTTCCTCAGGGTATCTGTGATCTCTTACATACAGGAGAATATCTTGGAACCACGAGCTATCATCCTTTTCTTCTTCAATATCATAACAATGAGTCGGAGCCTCATAAATGCTCATTTAAATAGGTTTCTTATCTTCTGGTCTATTTACTTTAATCATCGAGGCTAGAGTGGCTAGAGCATCAACCATCTGATTTTCTTCTTGTAGGAGATAATGGAATGTGATATCATCAAACTCCTTAGTTAACTCAGTAATCAACTTCCGGTAATCAATTAGCTTGGAATCTCTCATTTCTGATTCTCTTTTGAGTTAATAAATTACCAATGCGGAGTCCCCATATACCTTCAAAACTTTTATCTCTCAATCTATAGCTGCACGGATTCCCATGATACATGCTTCTATTCTGTCATGTTATTTATGCAATCAAAATTGAGTTTACTAGTGAAAGATAGTGGTCTCCTTCTAGTGATACCAAGACTGCCCCAACTCCATTACCTATGGCATTTGAAGCTCTATCAAAATTTAATCTCCAAGGATGTTTTACTATGATTCCCTCTTCAGTGGTTGCAACATACATTAAGTCCTCGTTTGGAAAGTTGAAGTTCATTGGCTCATAGTTCTCTAAAGCCCTGTTAGCTAGGAAGTTTGCTATCACACTCCCTTTTACTGATTTTTTATTGACATAGAGTATGTCAAATTCAGAAAGTAAGATCTGC
Source organism: Gossypioides kirkii (assembly GCA_005610355.1). Taxonomy (NCBI): domain Eukaryota; kingdom Viridiplantae; phylum Streptophyta; class Magnoliopsida; order Malvales; family Malvaceae; genus Gossypioides; species Gossypioides kirkii. The sequence goes on from CP032255.1 coordinate 5,388,103, forward strand.
CACCCAGCCAATCTTTCATTCAATGTGGCCGACTTCATCATGTATATTAGAGGATCTAGTTTTGAGATTAACCAAGTTGTGTGGTACAAAATGTATTGCCTTAATCTTTGCGTGGTCCAAACTAGAGCACAATAAAGATTTTCAATTGGCGAGTATCGAGATTCACAATCGGTGAATTTCTTGCTACGATAAAATATCGCCCTTTCCTTCTTTTGAGACTCATCGTGCTGGCCTAGTACGCATCCCATAGAATTTTCAAAGACCGCCAAGTATAGGATTAACCGTTTATTAGAAATTGAAGGCACCAAGACGGGAGCATTGGATAAGTAATCCTTGACTTTGTCAAAAGTTTCCTAGCATTCATCATCCCACACACCCGAGTTATTCTTCCTAAGCAGACGGAAGATGAGATCACATTTCTCTGTCAGTTGTGAGATGAACCGACAATGTAATTTAATCTCCCTAAGAACCCTTGAACTTCTTTTTGCATACTAGGTGGTGGTAACTTTTGTATGGCTTTGACCTTGTCTGGATCAATTTCAATCCCCTTTTTGCTGACCACAAAGCCTAACAGCTTGCCCGAAGTGGCTCCAAAAGTGCACTTAGTTGGGTTTAACTTTAGTTGGTAGTTGCTTAGCCTCACAAACAACTTTCACAAGATCTTTACATGTTCTTCCTCTGTTCAGGATTTCACAATCATATCATCGACATTAACTTTAATTTTTTTATGCATCATGTCATGAAACAAAGTCACCATGGCTCTTTGATAAGTTGCCCCCGCGTTTTTGAGTCCAAAAGGCATCACCTTATAGCAGAATGTTCCCCACAGTGTGACAAACGTGGTTTTATTCATATCCTCAAGAGCCATCCTTATCTGGTTATACCCGGAGAAATCATCCATGAATGAAAATAAGGAGTGACCTGTTGTATTATCTACCAAGGTGTCGATGTGAGGCAATGGAAAGTTGTCCTTTGGGCTAACTTTATTTAAATCCCGATAATCCATACAAATATGCACTTTTCCATCTTTTTTTAGAATAGGGACTATGTCGGCTACTCATTCCGAGTATTTAACTACTTGGAGAAACCCAACGTCAAATTGCTTTCTAACCTCTTCTTTTATCTTTAATAATACATCTGGTCTCATCCTTCAGAGCTTTTGCGAACAGGCTTGCATTCTTCCTTTATAGGGAGACTATGTACCACAATATCAGTACTTAAGCCAAGCATGTATTGATAGGACCATGCGAAAACATCTTTGAACTCTTGAAGCAACTCAATAAGATCTTTTCTGGTTTCTATGGAGATGCTTGTCCCAATTTTCACTTCTTTTTTTTCATCTTCGTTCCTTAACATGATAACTTCCACCTGTTCCGAATGAGACAAGATTTATTTTTCTTCTTGCTCCATCATCCTTAATAGATCAGGAGACAAATTACAATCTTTATCATCTTCAAAGTCCTGAAGTTCTTCTAAACACATATCTTGCTCGAAATGAGTCTCTAAGTTAATAGTAGGGTTACTCATATTATTGATATTCAAGGATTTATCAAAGGAGTAAAAAAAAGAAGGTCCAAAGAACAAAATAAATTTATGAAAGAATGACTGTATAATATGAGTATAAGTATGTTTGTCAAATTGGACAAGAATGTATGTATTAAAGAATGATTAATATTGAATCTTGAACATAAACGAATTGTTTGTTTGTTGAATAAGAATGAAAGAATAATTAGTGAAAAATTTGTCATTTAGGATGGAAAATGCATTTTCATTAAAATAACTAAATAATGATCATGGACCCTTTTTACAAAAAAGATTAATATTGCTTTTGAGCCTAAAGCAATAGGTATGTTCTAAGCATTACTCTGAAGAAATCTTAAAAGTTACAGTGAGTTCCTCTACAGTCCAATTATCCAGAGTGTTTCCAGGTACGCATGGGCCGATTCTTGGCAGATTTCTTTCTTTTCCCTCATCGGATATAGCGTTGACGCCTAGATCCTTCACGATTCCTTTAATCTTGATTATCAATTGCTTCTTTTCTGTCCCTGTTTCTTGGTTGATTACTCCTCCCGAAACAAATGTCTTAAATATGTGTGAAAAGACCATGGGTTCCCACGAAATCTCTCTTCCGGACAATCTTGCCCTCCTTCTTTCTTACTTTCTTTCCAGTTCTTTTTTCTTTTGCTTTGAGTCTGGTTTATATCCCAAGCCATAACGATCCCGTTTTTACATCAGTATTGACACGTTGACTCTCCATTAGAGGTATTTTTTTAGCCCCTTTCCAAGTAACGCCCATTTTCCAACAGTTAAACGTAGGCCCATCCTTGTAGTTGATGATAACTTAGGTACAAGGACCTTGCTTCCTTCGGTAATAAAGGTTGCATTAACGAATTCTAATGAGCGGAAGGAACATTCAACAACCTCTTCATCTGTTCCAACATAAGGTGCGTCACATGTTATAGATGCGATAATTTTCTCCTCAACGTTGATCGTGATTAACCGCCCCTCATTTATTTTTAGGTTTTATTTTATTTCATTTTTTCATTTTCTTAAAAAACAGCCCCCTCTCATTTCTTTCCTCTCTTCTCTCTCATCTCCTCTCCAAGGTCGGCCACCATTGTTCCTCTTCGACCGCCGTTCAGCACTAGGCAATGTGCCACACGCGCCGGCCCCGAGGACCCCCTATCGTCGCGCCGTCCAGCCTCCGTCGTCCACGCGCCTACTCCGACCACTCACCGTCATCGCCGGTAAGTTTCTTCTCTCTTTTCTCTCTTTTTCATCTTTTATTCTTTATTTCTTTTTCTTCATTTTTTTCTTTTTAAAACAAAACCCAGATCTGGGAAAATCCAGATCTGGAAATATTTAAAAATCCTTTTTGCTTACAGATTTAATTTCTCTTATTTTTAAGCCTATTTTTATTTCAAATCTCTTTTTTTTAGTGTTTGTGCGGGTGCTTGAACGACGGAGAGTGGAGGCGATGGTGGCTCCGGCGACACTTCGGCGACGGCAACATGGATCTAGGGAGTTTCCTTTCGTCTTTTCAAATTCGTTTTTTTTATTTAATAATATTTATTAAAACATTTATTATTAGCATTAAAATATTAAGAATATTATTTAAGAAAATTGGTAAATATTCATTACGGTTACCATTAATATTAATATTATTTAGAATAAATAATAAATGTATTTAATCCTTTTTTGATGTGAACACCAGGTAATAAATGGTGGCAGTAAAGTTATTAACACATGCATTAATATATTTTGGAAATTGATGTGGTTAATGTTGAACAAATAAATGGCAATTAACTCAAGTTAAAAGCATTTAAACGATTTAATACCTGAAAATTGAATATGAGTTGTCTCTGCTCCGATTGTTTTGAACTCTATGTCTATTCGAATATCCTTTATTTGTTGGCTATTCTTGTATTGTCCAAAACACTTTGAAGCTCTGTATTCTTATGTATGAAAAAAAAACGGACTAGCAATTGTTTAAAAAGGTTCTTGTCTTAATTTCCAAAAAAGGGTGTGTGTTTCAATTTCCAAAACAATGGTTGTATTGATTTTCAGAACAGGGTTTGTAACCCCCACAATGGCTTACAATTCTGGCTTTTATAGCCCTATTTCCTATCATTACACTTTGTTTTTATGCAATTAAATGCCAGTCCTAATCTTTTCCTTCTTTTTGCAGGTGCAAGCAATGGGGTGAAAGCAGCAGTTGGAGCAGTTGGTGGCAGTGCAAGTTGTTGGTTGAAGAAGATGCAGTCTGGGCTGACGTGGCGATGTACAATTGGCTGAAGTGGAGGTGGTTGGTCAGCAGATTAAGGCCTCTCCTGTTTGGGTCAATGTAATTTGGGCCTCAATTTGGGCCTGTTTTGGAATTGGGCCCTAATTTGGGCCTTTTTGTAATGGGACACTTGTAAATGGATTTTTTAATTTTAATTTTTTAGTTTAATATTATTTTAAATTTGATTAAAGTAAATTTAAATAAGTAAATTTAAATTTAAAATAAATTTAAAATCCATTTAAACTTTAATTAAAGCCAAACGCCAAACCCGGTTAAAATTGGGCTTCAACAATTGATATGACTGTTTCAATTTAAATTAATTAATTAATCAGGGATATTTCACGAAATTAAATTCATGTTAATGAAATACGATGCTTATGTGTGCACGTATGCAAAAGAAAGGTATTGACTTAAAATTCAATTCTATTAGAAAACTTCACTAGATAACAAGTTTTTTTACAAAAAGCAGATTTACATAAACAGTTTTTCCTTAATGCTCTGAGTTTTGATTTTCTTGACAAGTCCAACTAATTTTTGACCCCGATCTGACTTTGTCTCATACTGCACACTTAACATATCGGCTTCGACTGCTAGTGTTTGCAAGTGGTCAACTACTCCCCGCATTTGATCAGAGCTTCACCCATAACATAATCCTTTTCTTAAACTTGTCTCTGAGTATGCTGAAGATGCCTTTCATTTGTTTCCATTATCCTCTCAAGATTCTTGGTTCGTATCTCACTATTCTGTAACAAGGCTTTCAGTTCTTCTACCCTCTTATTGAACCTCTCGATCTCGACCCGACTTGCTTTCAGTTCTACCATCAAGTTTCGACTATGATGTCTATACAGGGATTCCTTTAACAATTTTATTCGGGCCTTTAACTTTGTTATCTCGGCTTGACTTTCCAACAAGCTACTTTTCATGGCATTTTCCTAAACCTGGGCATCTTGAAACTTGTTCTTCCACTGATTCATTCTATTCTTTTCTTCACGGATTTCCTGTTGCCACTGCTCTGATGTTTTACCCAAACCAACGGTCCTCATCGACAAACGAAGTTTCTTGTAGTCTTTCTTCAGGCTATCGAGATCTTCTTTGGCCTTGTTTTTCCCTTTTCTCAATTTTTCTGCTTCTAATTTCTAAACATCAACATCTAATCCCAAGAGTATCTTTTCTTCTTCCAATTTTTCTATAATTTTTTTTATTTTAGAATTCTTTCTCTCAAAATCTTGTTTGATAATTTCCAGTTCTTTCGGGACAACCTGCAAGTGCTCCTCAATCGGGCGAACAACTACTGGGATTGGTACAGGAATGTTATCATTGATCCTTCTATTCCTTCACCAATCATATTCTATAGTTGTCATGTGGGTCGTGCCGAACACTTTCATTCTCCAAACTTGGTTCCATGCATTCGAGATATCTCGAATCCTCTTCTTATTATTCTCTCCTCTATATACTAATTCACACTGGGCTAATCCTTGGGATGCTGGTATGAATTGTTTCGTCCTATACTGTCTTGAAACTAATAAAAGTACGTATCCTACCGCTCCTCAAATTTCGACTAGTGAAACTCAGTCGAAGTCTCCACATCGATACAGGATTTCATCAGGAAAAAACCATGATGCCCGCCATTCTATGTCCTCATCTCGGAGACTTTGAAGTATTGCCATCCATTTTTCCTCGGAGAAGTTTCCTTATCTTTGCGTAGCTATGAACTCTTTCAAAAGAGAATAATCTTTGGAAAAGTACTGATAAGAGACTTTCTTTATTTTCCAAAAGTGACTGTGGAATCAAATTATCAACAATGGTGCGCAGCCGATGAACCGCCCCTCTCTTCTTTTTCTACACGCATTTAATGATTTGAAAGTTTCAGCCAATATTGTTGGGACCGGTGTAACCTTTTTATTCAACCTATCAAACAAATTTGTAACTGCATCTTCTATGTGTCTCAAAGCTTTGGGAAAAATGACTAAACAGTATATACTTAGAGCGAGGATGTCAATCTTTTTCTTCGCATTCGGGTGGGCCAAGATCAAGTCTCGCAAACTCTTTCACGTAATGCATTTATTATCGCCTTTCACCTTAACCCAAGCTCGACCCATTGCTCACTCATGCTAGTGATGTTTGTTAATCTCTTGATAAAAGTCGAGACACTAGGAGCTCTTGAGTAAGCTCTATCAACCAAGATCTTCGGACAACGGAGTAAAGTTGTATATTCCTCTATCGTTGGTGTCATGTCTACATTCCCAAAAGTGAAGCAATTGTAGGCCAGGTTCCAGTGTTGTGCCAAAGCTTGGAAAAGACACTTTTCTACTTTCACCTCGAGTAAGTATGGTAAATCTCCGTACTCGTGGTAAGAGATTTGTTTCATGTCATTATCCCATTGGTCTCATATTTCTTTCAACTCTTGCACACTATACTAAGCTGTACTAATTCTAGTGTAATCTCAAAAGTCAGAGTCATGCCCTTCTACTAAGCTATCACCCTTCAGGTGTAGATTTTCCTCCGACCACATACGCATAACCATGTTATCCTCCACCTTATCAAGATAATTATTCTCCATGATCAATTCTCTTATCAGTAATTGAGTTCGAATCAATACCTTTCATAGTATGATGATGCAATGCGAGTAAAAGGATAAAGTAGAACAAGTTAGTCAAATTTCCATAACAACAATACAGATATAGAACAAAGAACCTAATCATTCGTCTTGGATAACTGCTTAAAGGTTCGGTATAGCTTTATCTAAGGCAAGTACTTATGGCTCATTATATGTGGTTTAATCTCTAGAGTAAAGGTACCCAAACCAACAGATTCCTCGATCCTCACCCATTACAGGCTCATACGAATGAGTTCAGTTTAAGGGGACACATTTCCCATATGTTTGCATGGAAGTGAAAACTTCACGAAAACATAGGTACATATGTAATCCCGAAAGCGATTCATTATCCTGCACTGAGGTGAAGACCTCATGAAGGAGTAGCTTCTCACTTCCACTTAAAGGGTGTAGTAACATTTAAAAAATGTCCTCAGCGGAGTTGCCAAGTTGTCGAAACATTTTTTTTGGGAAAAAGAAGGTATCGAAATGTTTTTAATGATCGAAATATGGAAGTCGCCACCAATCTTTTATTTAGTGTGATTGGATCACCACAAAACGTTTAAAATCCGTTTTGAAAACATTTTGGTCTTCGAAATCCAGAAAATAGGTTTGGGAGTCGGTTACGTGTGAGGAACAATTAACATACTCAGACGCCCAAAATTGGTACCACGTCGATATTATCTAGTCTTGATTTGTTAAAAATTTGAAAACTCAAGTAAAATTTAAAATACGATCTTTAAATGCATGATTTATTCGATGTATGCGTTTAAGAAGGAAATCAAATTTCGTGAGGAAATCTCGTTATTTCGAAATGATTGAGGAAAGAAGTCACGTCTAGTGAGTTAGGACATAACATTTCAAGATCCGAAAATAACGAGCATTCTTTCCTTCCCAATTTAAAACCTTTAAAAGGATATTCGATTATTCCGGTTTGAAGAAAAATCGCGCCTAGTAAGTTAAGGCACAATTTTTCAAAATCTGAAATAAATAAATATTGCCTTGATTTTAAAATTATTTGTATATATATATATTTGAGACAAACAATTTTTAAAAAAAAAGATGAGTGTGAACATTAAATACGAATGTGCGAATAATGGAAAAATTAAATAGAACAATTAGGAAGATAAATAAATGCAAAAATAAACATAGGATTAATAATGTATGGATATACAAAAAACACGAAACAAAATCAGAAGACAGGATTAATTAAAAATTCAAAGAATAATAATTAGACTATATTTACAAATAATCGAAGAAGATTAAAAAAATGGGGTCAAAAAATGAAATTTAGGAGAATTCGGGGTCAAAATAAGATTTTTGAAAAGTTTGAGGGTTAAAATATGATTTTTGGAAGTTTAGGGTCAAAATGTGATTTTGGAAAAGTTTGGAATTTTTGAAAAGTTTAGGGATTAAAATGTGATTTTGGGAAGTTTGGGGTCAAAATGTGATTTTAAGAAAGTTTAAGGGTTAAAATATGATTTTTGAAAAGTTTAGGTGCCAAAATGTGATTTTGAAAAGTTTGAGGGTTAAAATTTGATTTTTGGAAAGATTAAGGTCAAAATGTGATTTTAGAAAAGTTTAAGGGTTAAAATGGGATTTTGGGAAAGTTCGAGGGTCAAAATATGATTTTTGAAAAGTTTAGGGGTCAAAATGTGATTTTGAAAGAGTTGGGAGTCAAAATATGATTTTTAAAAAGTTCGAAAGGTCAAAATATAATTTTGGAAAGAAAACAGGGGCTTAATGTGCAAATAACCCAAAAATTGGGACACGTGGCAGCTTCTCAAGGCCTCCAAATGTTAGAGGATTAATTTGTAAAATAATTAAATTTTTTGGGCAAATTCAAAATAAATTAAAAATACTAAAATGATGAAATTGTAAAATTTAAAAAAGCGGAAGGACCAGGGGAATAAATATCTCCCTAGTCAAAAACACGCGGACCCTAAATGGGTTTGAATCGGGTTGCGGGTCGGGTCGTCTGAACGACGCCGTTTGGCCATGGTCTAGCCTTTCCAAAATGACGTTGTTTGCCCCTTTGTATATAATTTAAAAAAAACCTTTTAAAAATTCATTTTATTCATTCTTTTTTTTAAAAAAAAATTCTTTTTCTCTCTTTTCTCTCACGCTCTCTCTCTCTCAAGGCTCTCATGGCCGGACCTAGGGTTCGACCCTTCTCCGTCGCCGGTCCGTCGCCCCTCGCCGTCACGCGTCACCGTCCACGGTGGCCCAGGTAAGAATTTTTTTTTCTTTAAAACGAACAGATCTTGGTTCAGATCTAACCACATCGAATCCAGATTTATTTTAAAACAATAAAAACGTTTGATTTTCCTTTTTATTATTTTTTAAAAAATCTAGATTTGAAATTAGATTTTGCCAGATCCGAAAGAAAAGAAACGTTTTGAAGATCCTTTTTTATATTTTTAGACAACCTGTTTTTACTTCTCGTGTTATTTTCCTTTTTTATTATTTTTTTGCTTAAAAGAAATTCTAGATCTACTGGGAACTTCGGATCCAAATCAAAAATTAAAAATTTTATTTTTCAATTTTTGAAAACCTTAGATTTGGGTTTGATTTTTTTTCAAAAGGTTTTGATCTTAAAATTTTTACTCTTTTTTTTAAATTTGTTTGTTATTATTAATATTGTTTTTTTTTAATCGATGAAAAATCTCCTTGATGGAGTTCCCCACGAACACGAACGACATCCAAAGAGACTCCGTCCGAAATGGCGACGACAACCCCTCAAATCCTAGGTATAACCCTTGACTTTCTTTTTTATTTATTATTATTTAAAAACGTTTTGAATCTCACAGGAAATAATTAATGAGCAATTAATAAATATATTAATACATATAATAAATATAAGTGGGTTTATTAATATATATTTAAGGATAAAAAACGATTTGAAGCTCGAAGGAAATAATAAATAAGCAATAAATAAGTATATTAATACATTTGAATAATATACCTTAAGAATAGATATTGGAATGCTTGGTAGTAGTATTTGAATATGTTTTGCTCTGATCTGTGTATTTTCTATTGATTTTGAATGCTGGTGTCTTTCTTGTATTGATTTCTCAAGAAAACTTCTAACAAAATGTAACCCCTACAATTGATTTTTAATTCGGCTTTTAAAGCCTTCAATACAATGATTTTATTTTGTTGTTTGCAACTAAATGCAAGTCTATTCTCCTTTGTAAGTGGCAGTGACGGTAGTGCAAGTGGTGGCGACAGCTACTGACGTGGCGGCACCTGGTTGGGCAAGGGCAACGGCTTGGTAGCACAAGTTGCTGATAGTCAACTAGGATTTCTGATTTTTTTTTGTAAAATTGGGCTTATTGGGCTTAGGACTTGGTTTGGGCTAGAGTGTTTTGGGTTTAGGTCTGTTTATGATTTGGGTTTAGTGGTATTGAGTTTTGTAATTTAGACTTTTATTTAAATTTAAAGTTTATTTTGGGTTTAATGTTGGGCCTGGACAGATTGGACTTCAACACTTACTCCATTTCGTTTTTTGTTTTATGTTTTCTGTAGTTTTCATATGTGGCATGTATATAGGTTGACATGTACAGGTGCTTTAAATGAATGATAATGATCATAATTTACATATAATGTTAGTTTTTGAAGGCTTGCATATTATATTTACATGTTTTGTATTTTATTATATGTGCATGAGTGACGAAAGTCAATATTTTGTTTGTTTTTGAGAATGGCTTGATGCATAAATGACTAATATGGAAATGAATGGATAAGGAATGTGTACATGACTTCAATGGTATAAAAGGTATAAATGGAGATGTCATTAGTGTACCAAATGAGGTACATTTGTAAGTTGGTTTGTGTGGTCTAAAGTTTTCATTTTGAGGAGTTTTTTGGTGTCAATATGACATGTTTAATTGATATTTTGATTTAAGTTTTACGTGAAATTGTTCTGTTGACTTTTGTAAGATTCTATAGCTCGGGTCCGACGATTAGATCAGATAACAGGTGCTACAGACATTCTTTTTTCAACCAATTTAAAAAGGATAATTGCTTCATTAAGTCCCTAAACATTTTATATAATCACATTTTAATATGGTGTCATCACTATGTCGCGTCACCACTAGTTTTTTTTTAAACATTGATGATTGAGTCATGATTAGAAAATAGAGAGTAATGCCACCGGTTGATTAGATAACACTGACGAGTATTGTAGCATACGATTAATTTTTGTATATAATTTTTCCTTCAAATTATTTTCATAATTAATTAAATTTTTAGATTATTTATACTATAATATTTGAGGTTTCTACTAATAGCATGGTCACGCCTACAGACTTACAATAGCTACGTAGGAATGGTGACAGGGTAGTTTCTCCTCCATTTAATTAATTACTATTATTAGTTGAATAGTAGTAGGGGTGGGCGTTCAATCGAATCGAATCGAATGAAAAAATTTCGAATTAATCGAGTTGACGAATCCTAATTTATCATCTTAACTCGATTTGAATTTTTTTCGAATCGAATCGAATATCTTTGTTCGAGTTAAATTAAAAAAAAACTTTGGATTCTTGAAACTACTATCACCCATCGTAATCAAATTTGTCTATCGTAATCAAAATTATTATTAACTTTCATCACCTCATAATTTATTTATTAATCTTTTATATACGATTAGCTTCTTTACTTACTTCAATTATCTTCTAATTCTTACCACTATGTATTTTGAAATTAAAAAATATATTAAATGTAAAATTATAATTTCTTAATAAGATAAAATGTAAAATTGATATTAACATAAAATTTTAACACGAATATTTTATGGCATCATTAATAATTCAATTTTAATATAAATATTTAATATGATTAAACAATTCAATAATATAAATAGTACAAAATGTGAATTTTAATTTGATAATATAAGTAAATAAATAAAATTATTATTATTTAGGTTTAGAGATTTTTTAGATGATTTTGATTTTTTATTTGGAGGTAAAAGGTGCGAAGTAAAAGTTTAGGGGGAAAATAAAAAGTTTGAAGAGCTTTGGAGAGTAAAATTTTGATATAAAGTAAATAGGGAGAGTAAAATTTTGGAGGAAAAATATTCAAACAAAATTGGGAGGGGGAATGGGTTTGGGGTAGATGATGGGTTGGACGGGAGAGGAGTAAATTTTTAGGGGGAAAGTGAAAGAGAGTAAAAGTTTTGGAGGAAAATAAATAGTTTTGAAGGTTTTTGGGGAAAATAAATGGAGTAAAATTTTGGAGGGAAAATATTAAAAAAATTAGGGGAAAATGAGTTTGGTGTAGATGGGGGTGAGATGAGAGGGAAGTTAAAGTTTTGGGCGAAAAGTGGGAAGGAGTAAAAGTTATGAAAGAAAAGTAAAAAGGTTTGGGATTTTGGGTAAAAATGTAAAATATTATTGTTTGATATTCGGTTTATTCGAATTATTCGAGTTATTCAAATTCGAAAACTGAACTCGATTCGAACTCGAAATTTGAAAAAAAAATTCGAGTTGACTCGAATAATTCAAATAACTCAGTTCGTTTAACACGAATTTTTTTTATTTTTTTATTTTTTTAAACCGAATCGAGTTTTAATTAAATAAAGGAAAGTAAGGAAGGCGAAGGTGAATATACGAGGGGCAAGTGGGGGAATCAAGAAACGTCTTGTGCGAGGAGCAGGAAGAATCTAGAAAACGTGGGATCACACTTCCCCACACCGCGTATCCATTAAATTTAAAAGCCTTTCACCCATTCCAAGGGCCAAGCAACTTTGTCCTCATTTTACGAGCCACCACTTCTTCTATAACTCAACTCACTAGCGGCTTGATGCATATGGTAATGCCAACCAACCTATTATGATTACTCTGAGCTCTCTCATCATTTTTTACTCTACAATATCGCTGGTTCACTATGCTTTCTATTTTTGAGTTAAACTACAAAAATATCTTTAAATTATTGCATTCGTTTTATTTTAATCACTGAATTATTAATTTTTTAATAAATTTAATCCTCAAAATTTATAAAATTTGTCAATTTAATTCTAATTTAGAAATTAATTTTTGATCCTTTACAAAAGTTAATAATTTAAGCTTCTTAACCCAAAAATCTTAACTTTAAGTTTCAAAATTTTATAATTTAATCCTACTCCAATATAAATTTTATAATATCCCCTTTGGCATAGAATGTTTTTATACACTCTATTTACCAACCCAACATGAACAATGATTGTCTAGTTATAGATAAAGTTGCGTGAACTTTTAGGATTTGAACTAAAATGATAAATTTTATGAACATTGAATGTTAAATTTATTATTAAATTAATTAAAAATCCCAAATCAGCTTTGAAGGACAAAAATATTTGACTTTTAAAAATTTAGTGACTAAATTAAAAATTTTAATAGTTTAGTTATTAAAATACAACAAAGTCAATAGTTTAGTGACATATTTTCAGTTTACCCCTTTGTTGGGTAATAAACTATCTTCACATATTTGAGATTTGATTTTTTTAAATATTTTTAAATATTATTAATTCATTCAAATAATTAATATAGTTATGTATTTTGAGATAAATCTCAAAATTATATATAAATTTTGGTTTTGTGTAAATTTATACATGAAATTTTGATTTGATAAAATTATTAATACAATTATCGATATAGCATCATTTTATGTTTTGCATACACAAACAATTATATTTATCTAATATAAAAATAAATTGATGTATTTATTTTTTAAAATATGTATAATTAAATCAAAATTAAAATTTTATATATATATTAAAACCATTATCAAATTTATATATATATAATTGTATCAAATCAAAATTTATCAAACCGTTACCGTTGAATCAAAGTTTATATATAAATTTCAGATTCATCCTTTAAATATTTTCATTTAAATATTAATATTATTTTCAATCCAAAAATTCATGTCACTGTCATAAGTTATACTGTATAGTGTTAAAAATAAAATTCTTGTACGTATTTAATTGAAATAGTTTTTTTGAATATTTAATTGAAATAGTTATTATTTATATTAATTGATGATCTTATGGAAGTAAATGAATAATGCTATGTGAAATTAAAATATAATAATTAAATCTTAATTTTACTTTAAAAAAATCAAATTTAAATATGAAAGAAAGATGAAATATGATTTCATCTTGGTAATTGTTTAAATAAGTTGAACTCCATATAATGATTTGGTGATTAGTGTTTATCGTTTTAAGTGTAACTTAGATTTGAATCACGTTAATCGAGTTTGTTATTCGGATTTTATCCTATTATTATAATTCACAAAAAAAAAAAAAGAAACTAAATGAAACCCAAGCTTTTCTAAAATAAAATAAATTTCATGTTAGCAATGCTAATCGAAATTTAATAAAAGATCTATTCCATTTCACTTCGTTCCAATTTGAATTTAATTTAATTTTTTTATTTTTTATTTTGAAGTAAATAAGATTATATTTTTAATTGATTTATTTTTTATTTTGAATGAAATAAAATTAATTTTTTTTAGTTAAGACTTAAATTTTAATATATTTATTGAATGCAAAAACTTAATATATATTAGGAATATTTTTGTAAATATTTTAAGATGAATTTACCTCAAATCCGATCTATTCGATTATTTTTCTAATTTTACTCGATCCGTTCTAAATTCGATTTAACTATTATACATTAAAATTTATGTATTTAATGGATTTTTTTGGATTATATTTGATGGATTTCGAATCCTACCATCAGTACGTAGATTGAATTAATTCCGTAAATAACAAAAACATATATATGATTAATATTTTTTCAAAATCTCAAAGCTAAATCTTGAGCTTCATTGGTCCCCCATTTTGATATTGATATTTATTATTATATTTTTTTTGAATTATTATTATATTTTTAAATAAAAAAATTACTATAATTTTTTATTCTATATTAATTTTCCTCTTAAAATTGATTTTTTTCTATTCAATTTTAAAAGTAATTAAATTAAATTAATATATCTAATCATGTATCACATAGATAAAAAATAGTTTAAACTAATTTAAAGACAAAGTTTAATAAAAATAATTTAATATTCTATGTTTAGAGTTATTAGTTAACAATAATACATTAATATAATATTAAAAATTAATAAAAATAATTATTTTTATAAAATAATTATATGTTTTAAACTTTCAAGTCTTTATTTCATTAAATAAAAAATATAAGTTAATTTATTACTTTTTAATATTTTATAAATTAACTTATTTAACTATTAAAATAAAATATTTGAAATAATATTTTTCATTTTCATATCATAAAAATCAATATTGAGTTATCAAATCTAATTAAAAAAAATAAAGTTGGTGTTCTCTAAAAAAAATTGATGGTAAAATTCAATAAAATTTAATATTTAGTGAAAATATTCAATCAAATAAAGTTGAGTGAAAAATTTACCAATACTTTTCAAATACATTAATTAAAATATAACATAATATCAAATTTTAATAATCGTATAATAATTAGTGACAAATTTGCATTTTATTATATTTTCAAAAAATAATGAAAAATACTAATCAAAATATAAGGAGAAAAAAATTAATAATTAGTGTCAAATTTGCAATTAAACCCCTCTTATAATACTGCTAGGGGTCAAACCCTGAGTTTTAGAGTGAAGTTGGGCTTGCACAGCAACCACCATTGACAATTATTAAAATATAAGGCTTGGGAACTTTAGTCCAGCCCATTGGTTTCCCATGAATGGAAGTTGAAATCATCAAAGCAAGTCATGTTTTGCCATTATTTTTAATACAAGTGACATTTAGTTGTTGAATCTGGATATAAAATGTTATATTTTTTTGTCAAAGTAATTTACTTTTTTTTATCTTGCTTAATCGAAATGAAAGTGTAGTGGTAAAAGTTAAAAAATTTCGATAGCATTTTTGCCTATTTTATGTAAAACCCTTGCAAAATTTAAATTTCACAAAATCTCCACCCCAAATCAATTCCTAGCACTTAGATTTCTTGAAAACATACCAATAAACTAGATTTCTATGCTTTACTATTTCATCAAAATATTAGTTATAAAATACTAGCAAAGAAAATATAACGAATATTTAAATTCAATTTACGACACAATATTATATATATGTGTAACCCTAGGTACATGCCATTTATATCAACTATAAAGTGAACTTTTCAACAACATTATTTGAGCTGATCATCGGATGCAATTTATATATATGTGCAAGCCAAGGTACATGCCATTTATATCGATCCGTATAAACAACGAGATAATAACAAACACAAATATTTTAGTGAAAAACCCTCAAAAAGGGAAAAAAACATTGGCAAAGAAGGTTTTGCTTTTCACTAAATGAATAAACAAATAAGAGTACAATGTGAAGAAAATTAATATAGATATACTAAACGTACATTACCCAAAACATAAAATACAAAGCTCCAAATTCCAAAAAGCAAACAAGTAAACAAAATCCTAAATCTTTATAGGGCACTCACAAAAGAGGTATAAAATATTTTCGATAGTTACCACAAATCTCTCATCAAAACTTATATGTAGCTACATCTTGTCGCCCCCAAAGAAAAATCCTTACAAGACCCCTTTAAATAGGCTAAGATTAGAGTTCTAATCATATTAAAATATCCCTGGAATAATTAGAGTTTAACTAGGAGATGAATACAAGGTACACCCACAAATCTCCATCTTAACTCGTATTTATCACTCATTTTCCATTCCCCGTCATGGGCCTAACTCGAAACTGTGCTTGAAATTGGAAACTAAAAGACTTATGGTCTTCAAACTAAAGTTGTATAATGCAATAAGGGCTAGTAATACTAGAACATGAGAGAAAACATCAACTCTCTCCACCTATTGTAACCCTCTACGACCAACCTTGCCTCAAAACATTCTGCGAACCATTCAAGTCCTTAAAACCAAAAGAGGATGAGATTCTTTTCTAAATTAAACACATGCTTGACATCTGACTCAACTCCACCTTCAACTGAATTATGTGGAGAGCAATAAATTATCACCCTTGTCCTCGACCAAATCAACTACCTCTGAAATTATCAAAAATTGTCAAAAACTGAAATTTGTGATCCGTCAAACTTCTTGATATCCAAAATCGTTGCGTGTCACCAAACGAGTCGATTTGTGAAAGTTGAATCAGGCTCTAATACCAATTTATTAGGGATCGACCCATATAAATAAAGAGATAATAAAAGTAGAAAAGAACGAATACAAATATTTTACATGGAAAACCCTCAAAGAGAGAAAAATCACAGGCAAATAAAGTTTCGACTTTTCGCTAAACGAGTAAACAAACAAAAGTGCAAAACAGAGAAAATTAATCTAAATGTCCTAAATGTATGTTACCCAAAACTCCAATTACAAAGTTCAAAATCTCAAAGAGCAAATCGATAAATAAAACCATAAATCTTCATAGGGCACTCACAAACAAGTTATAAAATACTCTCCATAATTATCACAAAATTCTCACCAAAACTCATATGCAATTACATCTTGCCGCCCCCAAAGAAAAACCCTTTTTCTGATTGGCATCTCAAAAGAGAGATACAAAGTCCCTTAAAATAAACTAAGATTAGAGTTATAATTATACTAAAATATCTTTGGAATAATTAGAGTTTAACTGAGAAAAACTAGCAGAGTTTAACTAGAGAAGAATACGAGGCATGCCCCACAATAAACACTAAATTTCAATAAAAGGGTTGTTTTGCTCACTCATCTAACATATAAGGACTAATTTACTTATTTTTTCAATAAATGAATTAAAATGCAATCAAAAGTATAATATAGAAAGTTTTGTGGCACTTTTACCGATTTTTAATTAAAATCGATTTTATAATTACAAAATTATTATGTACACGAATTAAGACTAAATGTATGTATATATCTAATATATACGAGCTCTCAACTCTTGTGATGAATTAGAGTATGAGGTTTTAACTTGAAAATTTTAAGTTGAAATCCAAATTAAGTGATATAGTTATCTTCGTGTGTATATATATATAATC
This sequence comes from Gossypioides kirkii, assembly GCA_005610355.1. Classification (NCBI taxonomy): domain Eukaryota; kingdom Viridiplantae; phylum Streptophyta; class Magnoliopsida; order Malvales; family Malvaceae; genus Gossypioides; species Gossypioides kirkii. Next base: position 5,405,489 of record CP032255.1, read on the forward strand.
AGAAATAAGAATTTGAATATTCAGAAAGAAAAATAATGATCATGCTTTATCCTTTTTCTTACTGAAAATGTCTACTTTCATGTCTTTACCTGTTCCAATCGACCCTTTAAGTTATAAAATGAAAATATGCCTCACCCCAAACTTAAACATCACATCGTCCTCAATGTGAGAGAGACATAGGAAGAAAAAACAACAGTTAACTAGAAAGCAAGAATACGATAGACAGAGAAAGAAAACTCCCTTGGTCACTGGTCAGTAGCTGAACCATCGTCCTCAACAGAAACCAAAATACTAGCTGAACTAACAAGTGATCGATGGAGAGAAAAATAGGCCACCATGTTGTCCTCGACAAGCCTGGCATAAAGCTCATTATGTGTTCAAATGTTCTTGAACCCATGCACCATGTAAAGAGATAATTGTTGTAAGTGGTGCTGCAGTTGGTTCGAATCAGATTGCTCATATGAGGGGCTAGGTTATTTGGGTCGGAAAGCAGGTTGGGTGTGGCTGAGAGCTTGGGCGGTGCGAGTTTGGAGGTTAAAAAGGATGAGAAATGTGTAGGGTTGGGGGCTTAGTGTCGAACTTATACATGGTCATGGTTCTCTTTTTCTTTTTTGTATTATACATCAAAATGTTGCACGTTCCATTGAAATGTATACAACCACAGTTTGATCACCTCATCAGATATCCCATTATACTTGACAATATCACTAATCTCTAAGAAATTTCTTATATGAAAATTTGGATATTCACTTGGAAGTCCAAAGAATTTGTTGTTCTTGAAGTTATTTGCCTCAGGATTCTCGTTTTCCATTTCAGTTGGTTGTACTCTAGCTTGTCTGGTGGCTCTTCAAATTTGGTGACTAGTCCTTTTAATTTTCCGATCAAATGGTATTAAAGAATCTAACGTAAATTTCCACATGCAATTTTAGAGTACTTGAAAAAAAAATAAAAAAGATATGATCTCAGATTACTCATGAATGAAATTAATATTAGTATAATATAACTAAAAATTTTAGTCCTTGGCAACGGCGCAAAAAACTTGATGACTGCAATTTTTAATGCAAGTGTATGTGTCGATCAAGTAAATAAGGTGATAAGAAGAGATCGTTCCCACGAAGATCGAATTTTAAGCTTCTAAGTACCAACTATTTACTTTTATCTAATCCAGATCAATAAAATAAATTCTATTTACTACTAAAATTAAACTAAGCAAATTATAAAGATTTTACTAAAACAATGTAAACTTTCAAGTTTCTAAATCAATTTTATGGACTTAAGACTCTAACTTCACCTAATCTAGTTAATTAATTCTCTCTCATTCGATTGTTCAATCTATGTATGTAATTACTAATAATACAATGACATTAACTAGACCTTTCCAGTATCTAGCTAAATTAATCTCCCTTCCCCACTAGCTATATTCCTATTCTAGGCAAGTTGGGTTAAGTCGTTAAAAACAAATCAATTGGGTTGATTAGGGCATCCAAAATATTCCTATCCTAGCTGGAAATTAACTTGTTCACCAATGCTACTAAATTTAATCCTAATCTATTCAATCTAGATCTAAACTCTGACCTTCTTTTGCAAGACAAATTAAAGTTATCAAATTAATACAACTTGGTGACCAGACAAGCAAATTAAATAAGCACATAACTGAATAAGTAATTAACATAGATCAAAATAATTGAAGAGAAAAATAGTTAATTAACTAAAGTAAAGGATCCATCAAGAAAAATAAAAGTTTAGTTAATTGGGAATTGAGAAAATATCACACAAAGAGATTCAAAAGAAACTTGCATAAATAAAAAGAAAAAGAAAAAGAAACAATCTAGAGAGAACATAGACGAAGAATATGAATTGAGCTTCCTGAATCTCCTTTTCTTCTTGTTTTTGCAAGCATGAAGTTTCCCTTACTGTTAGAGAGTTTTTCTTTTTCCTCTAAGTGGTTTTTTTTTTCTTTTCCATAAAGGCTTTTAATTCATACCCCTTAATTTTTGAATTTTTATTATGACACTCCAGAAAATAAAGAATTGCAATGGAGCGAACTGCTTGTTGTCAAAATTTTTTAATTTAAAAATATGCTTCGTCGCAAATTTGATTTGGTGGAATAGAAAACTTCTTTTTACACCTTTTATTTTAAGCTCCAATTCTTTCATTCTTCACTTTGGACCTACAATGGCAAAATAAAATAGAAAATATAATAGGAAGTAATCTAACTACTACAATTTAATCCTAAAATACTACAAAAACCATACTAAAATAACTCTAAATAGGAGAGTTGTCAAGTTGCAACTTAACAAATATATGACAGAAAAATTCAATAACTTTTCAAAATTAAAATTTTTTCGATTAATCTCTATAAAATTAATGTCGTGTCTTGTGATAAATTGAGATTTTTATGCAAGATTAAACTTTTATTGATTGAATGATTTAGGGATATTGGTCATATATGAGATTCTTAACAACTTGATTAATAATTTTTAGAAGTTGGCTAATACAAATCTTTGAAGAAATTATAATTGATTATTTTTATAATCTTAAATTTATTCAATATTGATTAGAAATTATGAGGTGTGACTCGTATTCTTCTCCCAGTTTAACTCTGCTATATTTTTTTAGTTAAACTCTGATTATTTCAAGGATATTTTAGTGTGATTAAAACTATAATATTAGCCTATTTAAAGGGATCTTGTATCCTTGTTTTGTGATGCCAACAAAAAAAAGGGCTTTTCTTTGGGGGTAATAAGATGTAATCGCATATAAATTTTGGTGAGAGTTTCGTGGTAATTATGGAGAGTATTTTATATTATTTTTTTGTGAGTGCTCTATGAGATTTAGGGTTTTGTTTGTTGGTTTGCTCTTTGAGATTTTGACCTTTGTATTCGAGGTTTTGGGTAATGTACGTTTAGTACATTTAGGTTAATTTTCTCCATATTGTACTCCCATTTGTTTACTCATTTAGTGAAAGGTCGAAGCCTCCTTTACCCGTGGTTTTTCTCTCTTTTAGAGTTTTCCACGTAAAATATTTATGTTTGTTCTTCTCCACTTTTATTATTTCATTGTTTATACAGGCCAATCCCCAACAAATTGGTATCAGAACTACGATTCAACTTTCGCAGATCGACTAGTTCGGTGACACAACAATGCCTTTGGATACCAAGAAGTTCAACGGACCACAAATTTCAGGTTCTGACAGTTTCGAATAATTTTGGAGGTAATTGATGTGGTTGAGAACAAGGGTAATGATTTGTTGCTCTCCACATAACCCAATTGAAGGTGGAGTCATATCAGATGTCAAGCATGTGCCTGATTTAGAGAAGAATCTCATACCTTTTTGGTCTTTAAGGTTCAAGTGATTCGCAGAGTGTTTGAGGAAATGTTAGTCGCAAAGGGTTATGGTCAAGTGGAGAGAGTCTCTCCTGTTTGGGTATTATTGGTCCTTGTTGCATTATACAATTTTGATTTAGAAATTAAGAGTCTTTCAATTTCTAAGTTCGAGCACGGTTTAAACTTGGTTGACATTTGATAAAATTTGAGTTTGGCCCGTGATGGGACATGGAAAAGGAGGCGTGATAAATACGAGTCAAGGTAGAGATTTGTGGGGTGTGCCTCATATTCTTCTCCTAATTAAATTATGCTATCTTTTTCTATTTAAACTCTGAGTATTTTAGGGATATTTTAGTATGATTAAAACTCTAATCTTAGCCTATTTAAAGGGGCCTTGTAACCTTGTTTTGTTATGCCAACAGAAAAAGTTTCCTTGGGGACGACATGATGCAGCCGCATATGAGTTTTGGTGAAAGTTTCATTGTAATTAAGGAGAGTATTTTATACCCCTTTTTATAAGTACCCTATGAGATATTTGAGGTGTTTCTCCGTTTTTATTATCTCGTTGTTTATACGGGTCAATCCCCAATAAAAATTTAACTTTTTTTGTTTAGAAATTGTTATTTCTAATGTGATTACTGTGAATTTTATATTTGTACCTACCTTGTGTTTGAAATATATTTTCGTGACACTAAAAAGTATTTAAGTGCTTGTTATTTTTACGATAAAAAATTACAAATTGTATGTTAATATCATGATAACTTTAATGTATTTATAGCTTTGATTTATACATTGAAGAGAGGAGAAATATTTTTTTAAAAAAAGTAAGATAAAAGCGAATTTAAAAAAGTCCAAAGAGAATCAAATTTAGTTTTACCTCGAAAACCTTCAAACAATAAAAATAATGTAATGACTTGATGAATCAAACACAACAAATAAAAAAAAAAAACCTTTCTCAAAACAATCACCTATTTTAGTTTCTCAAAATTTAATCCTTCATTTTATAAAAAAAAAAAATTTAATCCTTCATTCAAACTTAGTACTTACATTATGTACCGCAATATATATATTCTGAAGTGGCATATATATGTATGTATATGTATATGTATATTTGATGGGATGGTTCATGTCTTCATGATCGGAACACCGTTAAAAGGTTGAAGATGGGCTTAAGATGTATAAAGGGTTGTGTGTTCTTTCCAATCAAAGGAACAAACATTTGGACAAATCAATTACTGTTGAAAAAGCAAGGGTTGAACGTGAAAAAACAATTGCTTCTCTCATTGAATTAATTCCAGTAGGTGAAGACTGAATCGTCAAAATTTTTTCCCCCTGATAACTTTCTCCTTTACAGTGAAGAATCTTCACATTTCTATGCCTTGAAACACATGCATGTAAGCACTTGCACAGTCTCTCTCTCTCTCTCTCTCTCTTCTGGTCTTGGTCCAGATTGACAATTCCTTTTATATATATAATTTTAAGTGCTTCAGCAATTTCACCTTTGAGCAATGCCAATGCCAAAGGCTAAATTAACACATTCAAACTTGATGAAATTGTAAAAGGAGAATGGTGAGGTGATGGATATAATATAGGAGTCAAGGAGAAGTAGAGTACTCTCTTGTTTCTGTGTGTAATTATTGTAATTTTCATTCAAATTGTTATATACATATATTGATTGATTGCTTTTTCTGCAAAGTAGTAGTCTCCTCCAGTATGAATCACCTCCACACAACACAGCAGAAACACCAAAACGCCTTTATCACTATCACAATCTCTTTAAATAACAAATGTGGGGGAGGAAGGTACTCACGCCTTCCATCTGTACAGGTAAAATTGCGTCATTTCATATCTGCTGCATCATGTACATCTCTCACTTTTTGGCTGAATAAAAGAAAAAAGAGTAAATGTCAGCAGGAGTCGAAAAGAGGAAGGGATTAGGAGCTCGATTATCGAGCATTTTTAGCCTACCTGCACACTGCCTGTGAGAGTGAAAGGAGTGTTACTCACTGTTGCTACGCTCTTCTATGCATCTTCCCCCTCTCCTCCTTTGTCGCTCCCTTGTCTCCTCCATTCCCAAACACGCCAAAATCCAATCTCTCTCGGTCTCCACGGCCCCTTTATAAACCACCCTTCCCAACCTCTCCCTACTTGTCATGAAATTATCCACTATTTAATGATTTGAGAACCATGTTGTGAGTTTCTTTATAGCAGCTTACTCGAGCTTTTTCTTGTTACTTGGCACAGTAAAAAGGGGTAAAACCAAAAAAAATCCAATTCTTTATTCATAGCCTTTCTAGTCCCCACTGATCTTTCTTCTCTAAAAGACCAAAAATAAATCTCTTGTGCAGCACTAGCAGCAATTATCAGCATGCAATCTCCTTCCTTTACCTACAATAATATATCCCCTAGAGAAAGTTCCTGCCATGAAGCTGAGGGTCATGTAGAAGGTGAAGATTCCATAATCTTATCTCTTGGTCCTCCTGGACAAGCCCCACGCATTTCCAAATACCCTTTAACATCACATCCTTCAAGCTCAACGTCAAGCAAGGTCCCCAACTGTCCAAACCCTACCAGTACTACCGAGACTGAAAGTGGTGTAACAGTTGCCCTCCACATTGGTCCACCAACAACAGTTGAAACCAGCTCTAGCAACTCTAATGACATTGGTAACAGTCTTGTTGAAGGACAGTACTGGATTCCTTCACCCGCCCAGATCCTTGTTGGTCCCACTCAGTTCTCTTGCAGTGTCTGCAACAAAACCTTCAATAGATACAACAACATGCAGGTTCCAAAAACTTACTACCTATAGTACTTATTGTATGACAAATAATTAATCCCCTATTAGATTATTCTATGACATCATGGGATTTCTTCGTAATTAAGGATGTCTTATAATCTTTGTCCCATTTGTTTCTTAGATGCATATGTGGGGGCATGGATCACAGTATCGAAAAGGCCCTGAATCCTTAAGAGGAACGAAACCAGCTTCTTCTATGCTGAGACTTCCTTGTTACTGCTGTGCTGAGGGTTGCAAAAACAATATAGATCACCCAAGGTCAAGACCATTGAAGGATTTCAGAACTTTGCAGACACATTACAAGCGAAAGCATGGAGCAAAGCCGTTTGAGTGCCAAAAATGCGGCAAGCCCTTTGCAGTGAGAGGGGATTGGAGGACACACGAGAAGAACTGCGGGAAGCTCTGGTTTTGCATTTGCGGGTCGGATTTCAAGCACAAAAGGTCGCTCAAAGACCATGTTCGAGCCTTCGGAGATGGCCACGCACCACATACCGTTGAGTATTGTGAGGTTGAAGTAGAAGATGATGATAATGATGATGTTGATGATAATGATAATGATAATGATGATGACAATGATGAGGGCAACCATGCTCCTCTTTTCTTCTAATAATTGATTATTCTAGGGGTTTATCAACTTTTGATCGTTACTAATTAAGGTTTTAAGATTGCTTTGCATGCTTAGTAAATGATTCTATCTATAGATGGGATATAAATGATGAGAATCCATTAATACAGTGACACCCTTTTTCTATGCATTTAATGTTCCTAACTGCGGTTCGTTTATACGCTCAATGTATCTCTTTTAATCTCTCCATCTTTGCATGAAGAAATTAATAAACACTTATATGGGTTTGGATGAGCGTGGTTAGTATAAAAACAATAATTTGACGGTGAAATTAGATACTATAGTAATACTGTAACATGAAATTAAAAGTAAACTAAACGTATCGCATCTTATTGTCCATCCAAATTTACGCTTAATAATTTCAATGGGATCAACCAAGTTCTAAGTAGGTTTTATTTTGACGATGGTTGGGTTTAATGCCAACTTTTCAATTAGAATACTTACAAAAGTACCCTACATAATGTATATATTTTTTGGATTTTATGTCGATTTTCCGTTCCTTAAAAATAAATCACGATCTATCAAAATATGACTGATGAATTTTTTTTAATTAACTAATAAATATAATAATGATAGTGTATTTATCATTGATTTAAATATGTTAAGGTCCTTGTACTCTTTTAAAATCTAAAATTCAATCCTTATACTTTAATTTTGATAGATCGAGTTTTTATACTTTTCTTGATCTAAAAATTTTGGTCTCTGAGCTAACTTCCATCTATTTTTGCGTTAGTCTTTAATGTGGAAATTATAGAGAAAAGGTAAAATAATTTTTATAACTCTCAACATTTATAATTTTTTTTCAATTTGATCTTTATTCTTTAAAAATGCATAAAAATTCTAAAAAAAATAAGTATATATATAATAATAAAATAAAAAAAATTATACAATTTAAGAAAAATAAAATTAAAAAATAAAATTCTCTAAAATTAAAAAAAATTACCTATATCACATGGGAATCATAATTTCAAAGGGTTTCTGAGCAGATGAGGTGATGCAAAGATGTGTGTTTTTTTTTTAACAATCTCATTATAGGTTCTAATTGTATTTTCTCTTTTTGACACAATGTCTATAACTATCCATAATCCCTCCCCAACCCATAAGTAGGAGGATAATGTGTTGCAGCGCACTCGAACCCCATCCTCTTGGATGGACAATAATTTTCATGCCAATCGAGTTAAAACTCAATCAACAAAAATTTCATATTTGTTTCTTTTATGTTTTTAAGTTTGCATTTTAAATACTTTTAGTACAAAAAGGGCTTCAAACTGAAAGCATAAACTGAAGGATAAACTGACAGAGGACTCTAGAAATTAAATTCTTTTTTTATATATTTTTTTAAATTTTAAAGATTTTGTAATTGGAAAAATGTTTTAAGATTTTTATTGGAAAAAAGTTATAAACTTTTTATCTATTAATAAAGAATAAGGGTTAAGTTGACAAAAAATTATAAATATTGAGGAACCCAATATCTCAAGATTAAACTATAAATCAAGAAAAGCATAAGGACTCCATATTTCAAAATTAAAGTACGGGGACTAAAATTTTAAATTTCAAAAGAGCATAGGGACCCTGAAACATTTAAACCTTTATCATTTTATATTTTATATGAGATCTATAAAAATCAATTTAAATCTAAATAAATCTAAAAAATAATTACACAACAAAAGATTGTATGAAACAATGATATTATTCATTTTCAATAGTTTAATACCACATCAGCAATTTCATCTTAAATTTCAAGATTTTCATTTGGATTTGATGTTTTTTTAAAATGAAAATGCTGAAATTCAATATAAAGATGCTGATGTGATATTAAACTATTAAAAAATGTCCCTATTTCATACAATCCTTTCCCATAATTGCACATAGTATTATTGAACTTGAGGATCCATTGGCTTCAAAGCTTTAATTGTATCATTTCAATCAAAACTACACTTGATTTTTATATAAATTTTTTTTATAAATATACGTTATACATAATTTTTTTTTCACTCATATCATTAGCATGTAACAATTTAGTATTATATAGTATAACTTTTGAATATTTTACTACTATTATGTTGTACTATTATTATATTTTGATAAAAAAATATATAAAATTTTGAAATACTAAATTAAGTTTAGATTAAGTATATCAAATTAGGGTGAGCATGCAAAAAATCATCATCTCTAGTTATACTAATTAGTACATTCAATTACATGTTGAAATACTTATAAGAACGAGAGACCAATATATAAAATTAAAACACATGCATTTATCAGTTAATGCAGACTTTTTTTTTCCTTATATGCAAACTATATGTATGTATAATTATGGAAATACAGCATCAATTAAATTAAAAGAAATAATAAAAAGGAGAGAGAAAACCCTAAATAAGCTTTTATTAATGGGAGCAAATGCATGTATGTGATTGTATAGATTAATGGAAGGAAGGTGGTGGTGGTGGTACATTGAGGATAGGTGTGTAGAAAAGAGAACAGAGAGACAAAGTAGCAGTGGGGAGTCACAGAGTGTACTGTTGATGGCGTTTGCAAAATAAAAAATACAAGAAATTGTGGACTCAATCACTTTGTTTTTAATGGTTTAAACTCTGATTCAGTGAGATTGTACATCACATGTAAGAGAGTGAGAGTGAGAGTGAGAGTGAGAGTAAGAGTGAGAGTGAGTCATTGTTGTGATCAGTCTCCCTAAGCTTCGACTCACCCGCACCCCCACTACTTAAATTTGTTAGTCTCACCAATATTTTGATTCGGACAATGACCCACTACTCCCCCACTCTCTTTTTTTCTTCCTTTTATCTGTTTTTAGGGTTTCACCCAAAGTCTTGCTTTTTCCCCTTTTCCCTTTTTAGGCTCTTTCTTCTTCCCCCTTTGATCTTGACATTAAGTACTTGTAAAATAATATTTTATTTCTCATATACATTTTATTTAAGAGATTATTAGTGAAACTTGAATTTTGATGTTTGTAATGTTGCTAATCAATATTCCAATCAATTTGTGTAAAATAACAGGGTCAATCACGTCATTGACTTAGTAATAAATTTTATATAAATTTCAAGTTGATTGACATGAAATTTATCATTCAATCCATAACTTAGTAAACTTATTTTGTCTCCCCCATTGCAATGTAATTGTTTGCTTGTAAAAGAAAGTGAGGATAGGGCAGGCCAAAGGAGAAGTTTTTAAAAGCTTTTAGTAGATAGCTTAAATTGAAAATTTTAAAAATTCTCAATAAGTCTTTAAAAATATTTAAAAATTTTAACTAGCCCCCCTTCGAAATTTTTGTAAATTCCCATTAAGCCTTTTAATTTTTTGAAAGTTTTAATTAGACTTACCAAAATATATGAAATTATCATTAAATCTTCCAAAATTTTAATCAAATCCCCAAAACTTAATGTCAAGATCCACAACTAGACAAGAAAAAACAATTTATGGTATGGCAAGCCACTAATTTTATAGAGAGCTGGAAGTGATACTAACAAATCTCCTACCAAATTAGATTATTAATAAGACTCAAACTTCTTTTTTTGGTGAATTACAAGAGGAGGGCAAAACTCTAACAGCAACATGGCTAGCATGACTCAAACCTAAACCACACCTGAGTGATGGACACCTTGATCATTAAACCAACACACAGAATTCAATAAGACTCAAAACATTAATACTTATCAAAATGCAAATTAATATTCAACCAGCTAAACTAACTCACGTAAAATAATGTTTACAGTTGCAATAATTACATACATCTTATAGAATGCTCCCATGCCATGGGCTCAATAATACTATAATTGTAATTTGCTTACTTTTTGTAATTGCAATAATGTCATGGGTGGTGGGGTACAGTGCAGTCCTTTTAATTTACTTTTTGTCTTACGTTATAGTATTTAATTTCACCGTCACCGTTATTTTTACACTAATCACAAATAAACGTATCGTTCATCTAAACTCACCCTTAAATCCTTTCTATTAACAATAAGCCATCGCTTTTTTGTTTTATACTATTTTAAAAAACCTTTTGATCACTTTAGTGTATCAATCAAAATCCTTGGCTTTTGTCTTCAAAGTGGCAACAAGCATATATATGGCCAAGCATGCAAATGCAATGCAGGCAGCGCAGGTATCTATCTACAGTGCATGCATGGATCCATACAGTTCTGATATCATTATAATATAGTATATGTTATGCCTATTGGGATTTTATTTCAAGTGCTGCAATCCCGATATTAATATATAATATATTTAATGAAAAAGATAAAGATGAGTACTAAAAGGAAAAGGAAGCTCCATGTATGATATGATATTTTCCTATTCTGCATGTGAATTTGTATGAAAAAGGTATGATACTTATGATTTGACATATATAGTTGCTGAAGTAGTGCAGTGTAAGATCGAAGGCCGACAGTAACAACTTCTAAATCACCCATATCTAGCTCCTACTTCCCTATTTATTACCTATCTTTATTAATTCCCTTTGAATTTTGTATAGAGGGATGATCCAGTTTCAATATTTTAATAAGATTTACTGTCAAATTTAATTCCCTGATTCTGCATAATTAAATTATTGTAGTAACAAATGATTGGATTGATTTTAAGTCATTAATATTTACCTTTACTTTTTTTATAAAAAATATTGAATAAATAATTTTCTTTTGTCAAAATCAGGGTGTTCAGTGTCGGTAGTAATGATTAATTTCTTCATCACAGGTGCTCTCCAAAGAGGTAAGCGGCTGGCCATGAAATGTACTTCATTTTCATGGGCGAGGATCAAACCTCCGACCTCATGATTAAGGGATAAGGTGAACAACCATCGCACCACATCTCATGGTTAACAAATAAATTTATTTAACCTTTAGGTGAACTAGTTGATAGTATTTATCTAGTTGATAAATTAAAAGGTAAAGGTTGAACAATTGTCTTGACTTGTATGGAGCGATTGTAACAATTTAATTTTTAGTGGTACCGAAAATTATGATTTCGAAATCTTATTTTCGTAAACCGAGTCTGTAAATATAAATAGAAATATTTATCCATGAAAATATGCTAAAGAATGGTCAAATAATTTCGTCCATAAAATAATTAATTAAACTTAGGGACTAAATTGTAAAAGTTCAATCGTTATTGAATTTTAATTAACAAAAAGCTTGAGGACTTAAATAACAATTAACCAAAGGGTCGAAATGATAATTAAACCATTTTTAAATGGGAGTTAGTGGATGATGATGCTAAATCCCACTTAGCCTAATTAGTGAAAGATTAGTAAGGTTAAAACTTACTTAAATTAATTACTAAATTAACTAAAGCTTAATTAAGATATAAATAGGTAGATAGTGGGAAATTCCATCATCTTCATCACTTTCCCACCGTCCACCATAGATAAGAAGAGAAGAAAGCTTCAAAAATTTCCTTTCACATTTGGACACTATTTAGGTATGAAAATCAAGCCTTTTTCTTATAATTTTTATAGTTTTGTGATCATGGGAGCTTGATTTAGCTAGCCAATGAATCAATTTGTTCAATTATAGAACTTTAGCAAGTTGCCATTGATGATTAATTGATGAATTAGACTTGAAATTGATAGATATTGAGCTTAGACTATGAAAATGACTAAATTGCAAAGTTAATTAAGCTTAGTTGTTAGCTTTGTAACAATAGTGACCAAATTGAATAAATGTGAATTTTTTTATGAAATTACGCTAGGAATAAAAAGTATAAGGTCCCTAATGAAAAAATGTGAAATCGTATTATAATTTGAAGCTTGGAATCGAAAGTTTTGCTTATCCCGAGTTTATGGACTAAATTGAATAACTAAAATATTTGAGTATAATAAAAAATGGATTAATGTGAATCATGCATTTCATGGCATTATTGTTTTGAGCTATTGTGTGTTAATATATTATATTTGTTGTTATATATATAATTGTATAGAACAAAAATTTGATAAAAGTGAAGCTAGTAAATAAAAAGCTAAAATTGTAGAATAGGCCCTGAGAAATTTGTTCATTTTATGTTTTGAAAGGTAAGTTCTTATGGAACTTACTATCCTTCCTGGTTTAATAGGTTTGATTGTGTTATTTCCATTTTTATCTATGTTTGAACATAAATTGAAATGTTGATAAAAATTGGCATACATGGCTAGTAAATGAAATTGAATTGAAACAAGTGATTGATGTTGCATTTATTGAATGAAATTAGCAGAATGACAAGGATCTCAAAATGTGTCATTAAATGTATGTGTAATGTATGTTTAGATTGTTGGATCCATGCCCTAAGGGCAATATTTTCATCTAAGTACACTTGTAATTTTTCAAACAAATTGGTTAATAAAACTATTCATGAATTACATTAATACTTTGTATATTATCCTCACATGATTTTTGCATGCAAAGCAAAATGGAAGCAAATGTTTCTCATTGTTTGTTTAATGTTTAACTAATAGTAAGAGGTATTACGTGGTCGGATTGTAATATAGAAAGAAAGCTTTTATAAGTAGACGGACCTAAACATGTCTTTAGTCAAATCAGAAATGAGCAAACTGATTGAGAGACTAATAAGTCGTCTATTAAGTCCAATTGGGGAGATGCTTTGTCTTGGGCATCAAAGCGAATGATTTCTAGAAGATAGAGACATAGATGTAACTAACTAGACTGACAGTACATCAGACTGGACCCAAGAAAAATTTACCTAAATTCGTTTATGGATTTATTCAATTGTGACGTTCATAGTGTGGCATACCTAAATCCTAAGTGGATGATGGACTATGTATGCGTAACTCGTACACTTTGAAGTAAGTAAAAGCCTGAGTTTGAATAGATAAGGAACTGAAAGGTGGTGCGTTGGGTGTATGACTTCTACAATATGTAGCGTCATTCACAATAGTGCAATTCATAGCCTGAGACATGGGTAAATGATATTCACTCATTGGCATTACATGGTTGATGAAAAGTAAAAATGGTCATGGGTCGTTTGTCTTTGTGATGAATGACTTTATCACTATATGATAGTAATTGATTTTTCATGAAAGAAGATGTAATGGTTATCATGAGATAAAATAAGATCATACTGTGAGAACGAATATTATCCCAAAGAGATTAAAGATAACCTATGAGGGTACCACACTTATGACAAAGTCATTGGACGAGCGCTAATCGAGTTACTTTCGTAATGTATGACGTTGAGGAGAGCTCAATCACGATACTATAATGGAATGATTTCGTGACTAAATGAGTTTATAATTAATAGTCGAAAAGCTGGAACTTAATTATAAATCATTTGAACCTTAATTGCATATGTCCAATCGGTCCCTTCGCTAGCTCGTTGAAACTAGAAACGAATTGCGTGTTTGAATCGAAATAAATAGATGGAATAGAAATAGAGAAATGGAAAACATTCAAAAATTATTATGATTTTCTCCGAAAAGGAGAAATGGAATCATTTTACATGAATGTGGTTTTCTCAAAATGAAAATGGAAATGAAAATGAAAACGAGAAATGATTCACTTGCAAATGAACATGGATTGGTCATAAATGATCGAAAGAATAAGTTTATATTTTTCAACTATTTTGAAGCCTGAAAATGAAATAAACCATTCAATCCTAGTTAACTAAGATTGTTGCCACCTATACTCCTAATTAGACAAGGAGTTCATTTTTCTAGTTGAAATAAATTTCTCTAATTCAACAAGGGTTCTACCTTCTTTTCCTATAAATAGATGGAATCGGTAAACCTATACACACAACTTCAAGATATTGTTACTGTAACACCCTAAACCCGACCCGATCCACAGGTCTGGGTATCGAATGTAACAATCAACTCGAATAACTTAACAATACTTCTAGATTGATCTGTTTGAAATAATCCTCATCATTCTAACACCACAATTCTTACAATTCCATTACATTAGTAGAATTGATAATACATATATGATTTTGATTTCAGCCTATATCTCTAATATATCTGATTTAATCCCCTAGGCATAGCCTCTAGGAATTTTCCCCTCTATACATAGACATCTACATCCACCCCTCAACTAACAATGTCTAGCTTGGTCTTTCCCCTTGATTTCCGAGTCAAACCTTTTCCTTGCAAATAAGCGGCAACTTCGTAAGTTCAATTGAACTTATTGAGATTCGATTAAATAGTGTAACTCATTCTTAGCCTTTTGTAAATTTTACTAGTGTGGTTGAAACCTTGCCCCTTTTTTTGCAGCTCATTACTGGCGAACTCAGTCTCTATCTCAAACACAAGTACCTTTTCCATAGTACTGGCCTGATTCCGCCTAGTTCCAGTTTCCTCTTTACCTCAACCAGCTTAGCATTCAAAACCTTAAACATGTGGATGGGTCAAATGGATGAATGCCCCACCCTTAAGGTAGCTTTGTACTTTACCAACTGTCCCAGATTACCTGTTTACCTTGCTCCAATTCTTCAGAACAGTTGATACTAATTGATATATCCCAATCGGGTCGTACTTTTTATTGCTTAATGCGGATTTACCACCCAAGTAGCCGTTGAAAAAAAATTCTTTTGTTATAAATCCCTATGTAGTTTATTATACGTTACATAGTCTAGGTTAACTTACCTACTTATTGGTAAAGGTTTTGATACCCTCAACCATCAGACCATTCAGACAACCATTATCTTTGAGTGAACCCTGACGGATTTACCAATCCTTAACTACTTCATATTACCCTTAGATCCTTAGAGTTAGGTTCCACTTAAACATCCCATGATCCTTACCAATTCTAGTTCATTAGTCACAATTTGTAGACTCATACCCAAGGATATTTGACTATCCCGCTTACTGCATTCTCAAGCGCACTGTTTCCGTCCAATCATGCTTTTCTCCACAAGATTCATACCACAATCTTCTTTTCCTTATCTTGTTGACATCCTGATTTATTGTTCTGAAGGACATTTAGTCGTTACCATAGCCAAGCTATGGTCCTACACTTTATAATTGCACATGTTTAACGTTTTAACGGACTTTTTATGATGTTATAATCAGGTATGATCTTATACCTTAAATCTCTTTGAGGTTTCGCCCCAAAAGACCTGACCGTCATTATGGTGTCGCCCCATAAAGCTTGTTGACCGCCGTCGCGGTGTTGCTCTATGGAACCTAATAACTGTAATCAAGGTGTCATGCTAGCGAGCCAGTCGATATCATTCCGTTTCATATTAACCTTAATGCTCGAACACCGTAGTGTCCCTTCCGCAAGGCCGAGAGCTTCACACATCATAATTTGTACCTAGCAACACCAGATTGCCATATCTAATGAAAATTTCATTTCCTTGTCCATCCGCCCATTCCTCCATTTTGTCACTTCTAACCTTGATGCTCAAACACCACAATGTCCCCTTCGCAAGGCCCGAAGCTTCGCACATTATGATCCCCGTAATCCTAGATAGTGGTATACAAAAACACCATTTCCCCAATCCTAACTTCATCTAACTCATCTATGATTTCCCCTTCGTACCCCACCATTATATTCATGCAATACATGCATTTCATTACATACTATCATGGAGTACGCTATCTTTATAGACATGGAAACATAACGATTCTATGCATCTAAAATTAAATTGGCGGATACTTTTATACAGTACGTCAAATATTCAAACATCCAAAAGTAACTACCATACAATCATCAATCATGCTTACAACATTCACATGCTTCTATTAGGCTATGCACACGTAGCGTATTGATTCATCCCTTTCACCCACAATTATGTTTTCAAGCACATCACATATCAGTCTTGAAGGTGTTTCAATCAAGAGACACAACACCATAGAACACTCAAAGATAGTTATAGAATCTCACTTGAATTCCTTTATCCTTATCAGCTTAGCTTGTTCAAACGTTAGAGCCTCCTTTGTCCTGATAGTTAAGCATGACAACCATTTATTGGTAAAACTAAATGTGTTCAAACCTTAAGAACCCAAAATCCATCATTATATAGAAACTTTTAAGAGTTCTTACTCTACTTATTTCTTCAATCCACGAGTACAGAGAGGTAAGGAAGCTTACCAGTTCCTTAATTTCTCCACTACTGGACTTCAAGTTTTCAGGGAGGATGGAGGGAGGAACTTAAAGTAGAGAGATGTTTAGATCTTAGATACAAAGGTGTGTAGTCTAAACTAGTGAGTGCTAGAGTTTGAAAACACTTTTTGTATGAGGTGATAAGATAGTGAATGCTCTCTCTAGGTAAGGCCTCACAGAAGTAGGGAAATCGAATTGTGTAAACATATTGTGTGTTCTTTTGTTTTTTACACTTTGGAACTACTCTAAGCATTACTTATGGCACTACTTGTTTTCTTCCTTCAAATATAAATTTGGAGTCAACAATACATATTAAATATTATGATAAATTCTATTGTTACATATTTGTACGATTGTCAGGACCTAAAAAAATAATATCCTACTCAATAATATAAATATTTGTATATGGCTTGTTGTTGTATTCTAGGTTTATCATAGTCAACTTATGAATGGTGAGGTGAATAGTTGGTTTCATCATTTTGATCCTTCATTTTCGACTCTATGTTTGCATGTTTTTTCTTGGAATTTATCGTTGGTGGGTCTTGAGCTTGCCTATGATGATTTTTTCCTTTTGTTCTACCATAGAGCCTGAACTCTTAGGATAATCTTGTGGAATGCGTTGTGGAATAATTTGGGAGTAGAAAGATCAATTCTCATAGCATGCCAACAAGGATAGTAGGTGCAAGGTTCTTAGCATATTGGCAACAAGAGAGTTAGTTTTGTTATTAAATGAGTTAGGTTGGGTATCGACAATATTAGTTTCAATGGTGGGATCTAGGGCTTCTTGTTCAAGGTTCCCACAAATGATCGACCAACTGCTTCAATCACTTTGATATGGTAATGAGCTGTAACGACCTTGAGTCAATCAACCGATATTGAGTGTAACAATAAGATATATTATACTTAAAAAAATAAAATTCGAATTATAGAAATAATATTATTAAAAAAACCATAAACTTTAAAAAATTAATTTTTATAAACCGAACATAAAGAATACTATTTTTTTGAACATTTTCATTACAGATTATGATCATACCTTTTCTTTTCAACACAATACATAAAATTACTCATAGCCCCTCCTTAACTCATAAATAAGAAATTAATACGCTTCAGCACACTCAAGTCCACATCCTCCTATATTGACAAAAATGTTAATGCCAAATTAACTAAAACTCAATCAATAGAGAATACTTTGATTTCACTAAAACAATATATATAGAGATAATAATGATGAAAAACGGATGGATCTTTGTAACATCATAATGTAAAATGAATCAAGCTAAGGCAGCAGGTTTCTGCACCAAGCTATAGTTAAATTTCTTTTACCCAACTTTTCTACTATATATAGTCCATTTATTTAACTTTATTCAGAGGTAAGAACTGAAACTAGGGACAGCACATTTTGGGGGTATCTGCATGGCTGCTAGCTGAAAGCAAAAGCCTAATATGTCAAAGGAATTGAGGATGGAGTTGGACTTTATCCTTTTGGTTTCTACTTTGAAATTGTTGAATTTTGGAGTGGCATCAAATCACATGAACCCCCCAACTAGGCTTCAGATAGATACTTCCACAACTCACATCATTCACATTGCATATATGTCTACATATACACATATATAGACAGAGAGAGAGAGCCCTTTATTCCTATGACTCTAGCTGGTTAAAAAGCAAATGTAAATTATTATTTAATGCTTTTTTTAGAAGTTTTTAAAATATCATTGGTCTAAAGCTATAGATTCATCAATATGTTTGGTAGAGTTGTGTTCCAACTTCATCAATAGCTTGAGTGTTTGAAAAGGCAATTGATTTACCAAAGGTGGCTAAAGACTTTGGTCTCCTCATAAATCAAATATTGCAATTCTTGCTCCTCCCAAACATTTAGATTTTTTTATTAAATGGAAACATTATATTTTTTTGTCTCTTCCAAAAATTAATAATGCAATTTAAGACATTTTAACATAATTTTTAATTTTAATTTTAAAATTTTATAATTTTATCTCGACTCTCTCAATACAAATTTTCTAGTTTCGCTCTTATGTCGACATCTGGTCTTCAAGCCTGAAAATTCCCCTTTCTTAGAGCTGATTTCAACATCCAACAAACTAGGAAATGGAAATCTTAATAATTGTTTTTCATTTCTTTTACAAATCCACCCACCATATTTGACAGGAAAAAATATTGCTACACATGCACACACTACTAACCACAGGCGTTGCTAGGGGCAGAGGCACTAGTGCCTTAGCCCCGCTGGCCAAATGGTGAATTTCTATATAAGGCCCTTCAATAACTAAAATATTAAATTTAAGCTTTTTAAGATTGTGTCCAAACCTGACCCGAATTATAGAAATCAAACCTGACCCGAATTATAGAAATCAAACCTGAACATTTAAAAACATTAAAACTACAAAAAAATTGAAAATACATAAAAATTTCTTTATATTAAGATAGTAGCAACAAAAATATTAACAGAATTAACAATAAAACATAAGTTCTATAGTGTCCAAATAATATGAAAAACAACAACGAAACAACATTAAAAAAGATAGTGAAATTATATAAAAAATACACAAAAAAACAACACTCGAACAGAAAAAATAACACAAAACTAGGAACAACAAGATAATTTTTATTGAAAATAATTAATTTATTCAGGTCGGGTCAAAAAACTTTTACCCGAGACTTAACCCCTTTAGAAAATAGGTCACACTGTTTATCTAAGTCCATTTTTTAAGTCTATATTTTTATTCAAACCTTCTTATTTTTTAAACAAATCTTCAGATTAGACTGTACGATCCGACCCATTATCAGATCTATGACCAATACACCAAATAATAAGTTACTCTATTTTGAACCATACCAGAATTGGATTCAGCCCCATAATTCTTCTGTAGGTATGATTGGTCGGTACATGAGTGACTAGTCCATAATATTGCAGGCCATTTTTATCTGTTTCTGTGTTGCCGACTTAGTCCATTAAAACGAAATACGTACAATTCAACTTTTTTTTTTTTTTTGGAAAACTGGGGGTTAATGAATTTCAAAGAAAGAGATCTAGGAAAGTATGCGTACGGACCAGATCATGAACACAAGCTCTTTGTTTCATACCAATATTATTAGTGTAAATCTTCCGAATATTCTTAATCTGAGTGCATGCATCATGCATGCTTTTGTTAAGTACAAGTTTGCACGTACAACTCACCAGATTAATAATTATGTCATGTGGATTTCTAAGTGATTAATTAGTATGATATTATGAACTGGATTTGAAAATGCATGCATGAACCCCCATGGCGTTTAATTTGCCTCTTTTTTTTTTCTTTTCCTGTGAAAAGCTTTTCTATTGTTTCCCATATTTATATTGGGTATGTAAACGAATCATTTTCAGTATTGGAATGTGTTATAATAATCGTCGATAATGATGATACAACGATTGCAAAGTAATAAGAAAAAAATTAAAAACACATAGATTTTCAATGGAAACTTTTTCGTGAAAAAAATGTTGAAAATCGAATGATACAAGAGGGGTTTTGACTATACATATTTAAAGGTTGAAAAATCCTATTTTAATCAATGTCGAAGAAGTGTAGTTCTATACGGGTTCTATTCGAACCTTCAGTCTTCGATTTTTCGCCTCACAAATCTTCTTATTTTACCACTGTATTTAATTCTTTAACAAGTGACAGAAATTCAGATTACACACCTGTATAAGATTTAGGAATTCATTTTTAGTAGCGAATTTTTTTCTTTCAACACTCCTAATATTAATGATGGTTTATTTATTGATAGAAGAGAAAAAGTACTGATAAAAGAATCAAATGAGGTGAGTTATAAGATCATAAAGTTTCAAAGCAAGACAAAAATGGTTTAAAGTATTACACCTAATTTCTGCTTTCTGTCTTGAAATATGCAATTCAACTTTTACAACTTGCAAGTTGCAAACAACACCCACTATTCTTTTCTTTCCTAACCCTCTTTACCATTAACAAAATTAAACAAAAGGAAAATTAGGTAATATTACAAAGCATCAATCACTCTTTGTTTCTTGCTGAATTCTAATTTAAACAGTTCCATTTCTCTAATTCTTTTCCCATTACACCCACAAACACTATCACCTCCACTGCCAGGTATATTAAATATTTTGACCCCAAATAGCCTGACAAATGGAATCGATACGGTGGGGGTTCACCGAACCCTAAACGGATCCGGTTCTTGCCTTGTAGTCAACGTAAAGCTGCTTCTCCGGACCTGTCGATCTCTGAAAGCTAACAATGTCACCGGCGTTCAGGTTCTTCTCCTTAACAAAGCGGTTCTACCCTTTTGTTAGGACATAACTTTGGCTACTGTTCCAATATGAATACCTAAACCTCCAAACTTTTCCACTCACATCTTCGAAGTTTAACAAAACTTCTTTAGAAGAAGCAGTTCCAGCTTGCAAAGGGAAGTGTTTCTCTGCATGCTGCTTAGGGATTACAAGTCGGTTTAACTTTCTCACATCTCTTGCGGTCAGAGCTTTTTCGAAAAGCTGTTGACGCTGTTTCAGCCCAAGGCCAAATGAAAATAGACCAATTCCGACATTGTGTTTGACCACACGTTTCCCATTCTCATCCAAGCCATAGTTCCTTCAACTCTACTCTAGTTTGTTATTGTAAGTATGCTTTTCAACATGTCAACGATTTCAGCCTTGGAATGTGACTCCAAGAAGGCCATTTCCATGTCATCTCTCTTCGTTTTTTCAACCTGTTTGAATTTGGTCACGGCATCACGACCCCGAAACATTCGAGTCTCTATGTCATAGGCTTTAACAACCTCGTCTTCTTCATTGAAAGTTCCAAGCCAGACACGTTGGTGTTTCTCGTATATCTGAGCACCCCATCAGCCGTTGGGTTAAGGAACAATGCCTTTGTACTTTAATTTCCCACACACCTAGGTTATTCTTCCTAAGCAGACGGAAAATAAGATCACATTTCTCAATCAGCTGTGAGAGAAACCTAGCAATGTAATTTAATCTCCCTAAGAACCCTTGAACTTCTTTTTGCGTACTGGGTGGTGGTAACTCCTATATGGCTTTGACTTTGTCTAGATCAATTTCAATCCCTTTTTTACTGACCACAAAGCCTAACAGCTTGCCCGAAGTGGCTCCGAAGGTGCATTTAGCTGGGTTTAACTTTAGTTGATACTTTCTTAGCCTCACAAATAGCTTTTCCAAGATCTTTACATGTTCTTCCTCTGTTCGGGATTTCGCAATCATATCATTGACATAAACTTCAATTTCTTTATGCATCATGTCATGAAACAAAGTCACCATGGCTCTTTGATAAGTTGCCCTCGCGTTTTTAAGTCCAAAAGGTATCACCTTAAAGTAGAATGTTCCCCACAGTGTGACAAACGTGGTTTTATTCATATCCTCAAGAGTCATCCTTATCTGGTTATACCAGGAGAAATCATCCATGAATGAAAATAAGGAGTAACCTATTGTATTATCTACTAAGGTGTCAATGTGAGGCAATGGAAAGTTGTCCTTTAGGCTAGCTTTATTTAAATCCCGATAATCCACACACATACGCACTTTCCTTTCTTTTTTGGGAATAAGGACTATGTTGGCTACCCATTCCGAGTATTTAACTACTTGGAGAAACCCAGAGTCAAATTGCTTTCTGACCTCTTCTTTTATCTTTAATAATACATCTAGTCTCATCCTTCGGAGCTTTTGTGAACAGGCTTACATTCTTCCTTTATGGGGAGTCTATGTACCACAATATCAGTACTCAGGCCGAGCATGTCTTGATAGGACCATGCGAAGACATCTTTAAACTCTTAAAGTAACTCGATAAGATCTTTTCTGGTTTCTATGGAGATGCTTGTCCCGATTTTCACTTTTTTTTCATCTTCGTTTTCCAGACTGATAACTTCCACCGGTTCCAAATGAGGCAAGATTTGTTTTTCTTCTTGCTCCATCATCCTTAATAGATCAGGAGACAAATTACAATCTTGATCATCTTCAAAGTCCTGAAGTTCTTCTAAACACATATCTTGCTCGAAATGAGTCTATAAGTTAGCATCAGGGTTACTCATATTATTGATATTCAAGGACTTGTCAAAGGAGTAAAAAAAACAAGGTCCAAAGAACAAAATAAATTTACAAAAGAATGATTGTATAGTATGAGTATGAGTGTATTTGTCAAATTGGACAAGAATGTATGTATTAAAGAATGATTAATTTTGTATCTTGAACATAAACGAATGGTTTGTTGAATAAGAATGAAAGAATAATTAGCAAAAAAATTTCCATTTAGGATGGAAAATGCATTTTCATTAAAATAACTAGATAATGATCATGGACCCTCTCTACAAAAAAGATTCATATTGCTTTCGAGCCTAAAGCAATAGGTGTGTTCTAAGCATTACTCTGAAGAAATCTTAAAAGTTATAAGGAGTTCCTCTATAGTCCAATTATCTAGAGTGCTTCTAGGTATGCATGGGCTGATTCTTGGCAGATTCCTTCAGTCCTGATTATCACTTGCTTCTTTTCCGTCCCTGTTTCTTGGTTGATTACTCCTCCCAAAACAAATGTCTTGTGGGAAGACCATAGGTTCTCACGAAATCTCCTCCGAACAATTTTGCCTTCCTTCTTTCTTGCATTCTTTCCAGCTCTTTTTTCTTTTGCTTTGCGTCTGGTTTATATCCTAAGCCATAACGATCTTGTTTTTCTATCAGTATTGGCACGCTGACTCTTCCTTGGAGGTATTTTCCTAACTCCTTTCCAAGTAACGCCCCTTTTCCAACAGTTAAACGCAGGCCCATTCTTGGCATAATGACCTTGCTTCCTTCGATAATAAAGGTTGCATTGATGAATTCTAATGAGCGAAAGGAACATTCGACAACCTCTTCATCTGTTCCAACGTAAGGTGCGTCACTTGTTACAATGCAATAATTTCCTCCTCAACGTTGATCATGATTAATCGCCCCTCATTTATCAATTTCAGCTTCTGATGCAGCGAAGAAGGTGTTGGCCCAGCTGAATGAATCCACGGTCTTCTTAACAAATAATTATAAGTATGCCTGATATCTATCACTAAAAAATCCACCTCATATATGTTCGGTCCAATCTGAAGAGGTATTTCGATCTTGCCCATCACTTTCCTCTCAGTCCTATCAAACGCTCTCACTATTTTATTGCATCCCTTCATGTAAGAGCTGTCAATTGGTAGTCTCTTCAAAGTAGCCAATGGTAATACAGTCAGAGCTGAGCCGTTATCTATTAGTACTCCGGGTAATGTGTATCCTTTACAATTGGTGGTAACGTGTAGGGCTTTCGTGGATCCCATTCCTCCAGTTGGTATCTCATCATCACTGAAGAAAATAAAATTATCTGCACTCACATTATTGACTAAACGATCCAACTTACTAATAGAAATATCATTTGTCATATATGTCTCATTTAGTACTTTTATCAGTGCGCTTCGATGGGCCTTTGAGCTCAAGAGTAAGGCCAAAATTGATATCCGAGCTGGCTTCTTGTGCAACTATTCCACTACACTATATCCGCTATGTCTTAGAAACTTTAGAAATTTGTTGCCTATTTCTCTGACACAGGCTAATTTATAGGTGTTTCGGGATCACTAATCTTTTCCTCCTCGGGCTCAACCATCACTGTCTCCCCTTTATTTATTTATTTTTCCTTGCTCACTAGATCATAATACCTTCTACTGCGAGTAACAAGACTCACATCCTTTCTGATTTCTTCCTCCCTTGGTATTGTTATCTTGCAATTGTAGTTCCACGGGACTTTTTTACTATCTTTGTAAGGAAACACCATTAACTTTTGTATAATGATGTGCGGTCTCATTTGCTCCCTTACCGTACTGCTTGAGGGTTTAGAAATAATCACCAGTGGACGATTAATCCCATAGGCCTTTGCTACTCTCTCTTCAGAGACGTAAACATCCTTAACCTCTTCCCTTCCTCAAAAAATTTCAACTCTCTATTGTCTATCAATGTTTACACCAAAATTTTGAATTCAACACAGTCTTGAATCTTATGCCCCTCAATGGCATGAAATTCGCAATAGTTAACAATCTTTGCTACTGTATTCTCTCTATTTTTTGCAATTAATCTCTCCTTGACCATCTGACCCCACACCAATTCGAGTGAAGACTTGACTTCTTCAGCATTCATTTTGATTCTCTGGCTTCCTTCTTCCACTATTGCATTCACTCCCTAGACTAGGTGATTAAGCAAAGGATTCCTAGTTATGTTTGGTCTCGTTAGTTCATCAAATCTCACGATAGTCTTTGGCCTCAACTAGCCTCTTGAAGGCATGGTAGTTCTCAATTGAATGCCCCTCTACTCCTACATGATATTCACACCGAGATTTTGCATTGTACCAAGCTGGAAATAGGGGCTTGTATGGCCTTACATGGTGTGGGGATACTACATGCTCGTCATATAGTCTTTGGTAAAGTTCTCCATATAACAAAGGAATGGGAGTGTACTGAACTCTTTCCCTATTCGGCCTCGAGCTCGACTCTTGTTTTGGAGCATTTCGATAGTTATTCATTGGGGCTTTAGGCTGTGCCGTCATGAACGGCTTTGTGTAGTTCAGCTTGTATATACTTGCGTTAATCACTTAATTGTCTCTCCTTCTGGGAGCAAGCTTTTGGTATTCTCCCCAGCTTCTATCCTGCCGTTTTAATCATATTTTCAATCATTTCCCCTAACATGACCATGTCAAAGAAACTTTTGGTGGCATTTCCTAACAAATGATTAAGATAGGATGCCTTGAGAGTATTAACAAACAACATTGTTGTTTCTTTTTCTGTCAATGGTGGCTGCATCTGAGTCGCCACATCTCTTCACCTCTATGCATATTATCTGAAACTCTCATTCGATCTCTTCTCTATGTTTTAAAGTGTAATTCAGTCAGGAGCTATATTTGTTTCATGGCCATATTATTTTAAAAAAGCCTGCGTCAAATCTCTCCACGAATGAATCTTTGTCCAGCTCAGCTGGTTATACCACTTAATTGCCAACCCTACCAGACTATCTGAAAACAGTGAATGAGTAATTATTCGTTATGAACATATCCTGCCATTTTTCTACAAAATATGGTAATGTGAGCTTTGAGACAACTTGTATCATTATACTTCTTGAACTCTGAGACTTTAAACTTGGAAGGGAGTACCAAATCTAGAATTAGGCTTAACTCTTTAGTGTCTATCCCATAAAAGTTTTCAGTTCCTTGTATCCCCTCAATCTTTTCCTCTAATCGCTTAGACTTTTTCTCCATCTGTCTAGGAAGATCGGCTCTCATCATCTCATCGAAATTAGGGACATCGAGATTCACGACATTATCTTCAGGGTTAGATCCTGATCCTACTGGATAATTAACTGGCCTTGATGTACAAGTGGCATGTTGTTGTGCCCTTATAGTAACAGTCACCTCCCATGTTTGTGCCTCCTGTAGAGCTTGGTTATGAGAGGTTGTAAAATCTAAGGGATTAATAGGATCTTCATCTTTTTTGGTTAGGTTTATTGCAGGACCTTTTCCCTTGACAGCCCCGTTTTGCCTCATTTGGGCCAATTCATTCATCAAATTCCTTTGGGCTTCCATGAACTGATCTTTCATATCCCTATACATTCTTGTCATTTGTTCCTGTAACTGTTCTTGCATTTATTCTTGCATCTCTCTTTGGTTTTGCTCAAGTCTTTCTAACCTCTGCTCCATGACTTTAGTTTTTTTGCCAGTATTATAATGGTGTGGATTTTCAATGATTACTGATATGACTTCAATTTAAATTAATTAATTAATCAGGGATATTTCACGAAATGCATGTTAATGAAATGCGATGCTTATGTGTGCATGTATGCAAAAGAAAGGTATTGACTTAAAATTCAATTCTATTAGAAAACTTCATTAGATAACAAGTTTCTTTACATAAAGAAGATTTACATAAACGGTTTTGCCTTAATGCTCAGAGTTTTGATTTTCTTGAGAAGTCTAGCTAATTTCTAATCCCGATCTGACTTTATCTTATACTGCACACTTAACATATCGGCTTCGACTGCTAGTATTTGCAAGTGGTCAGCTACTTCCCGCATTTGATCAGAGCTTCACCTATAACATAATCACTGTCTTGAACTTGTCTCCGAGTATACTGAAGATGCCTTTCATTTGTTTTCATTATCCTCTCAAGAATCTCAGTTCGTATCTCGCTATTCTGCAACAAGGCTTTCAGTTCTTCCACCCTCTTATTCAACCTCTCGATCTCGACTCAACTTGCTTTCAGTTCTACCATTGAGTTTCGACTATGATGTCTATACAGGGATTCCTCTAACAATTTTATTTAGGCCTTTAACTCAGTTATCTCGGCTTGAATTTCCAACAAGCTACTTTTCATGGCATTTTCATAAACTTGAGCATCTTGAAAGTTGTTCTTCCACTGATTCGTTCTATTCTTTTCTTCATGGATTTCCCGTTGCCACTGCTTTGACATTTTACCCAAACCAGCAGTCCTCATCGATAAATAAAATTTCTTGTAGTCTTTCTTCAAGCTATCGAGATCTTCTTTGTCCTTGTTTTTCCCTTTTCTCAATTTTTCTGCTTCTAATTTTTTAACATCAACATCTAATCCCAAGATTACCTTTTCTTCTTCCAAATTTTCTATCATTTGTTTCATTTCAAAATTCTTTCTCTCAAAATCTTGTTTGATAATTTCCAGTTCTTTCGGGACAACCTGCAAGTGCTCCTCAATCTGGCGAACAACTACTGGGTTTGGTACAAGAATGTTATCATTGATCCTTCTATTCCTCCACCAATCATATTTTATAGTTGTTATAGGGTTTGTGTCGAACACTTTCATTCTCCGGACTTGGTTCCATACATTCGAGATATCTCGAATCCTCTTATTATTATTCTCTCCTCTATATGTGAATTCAAACTGGGCTAATCCTTGGGTTGTTGGTATGAATTGTCTCGACTTGCACTGTCTTGAAACTAATAAATGTGCATATCCTACCGCTCCTCAAATTTCGGCTAATGAAACCTAGTCGAAGTCTCCACATCGATACAGGATTTCATCATGAACAAACCATGATGCCCGCTATTCTATGTCCTCATATCGGAGACTTTGAAGTATTGCCATCAATTTTTCCTTCGAGAAGTTTCCTTGTCTTTGCGTAGCTATGAACTCTTTCAAAGGAGAATAATCTTTGGAAAAGTACTAATAAGAGACTTTCTCTGTTTTTCAAAAGTGACTGTGAAACCAAACTATCAACAATGGTGCGCAACCGATGAACCATCCCTCTCCTTCTTTTTTACACGTATTTAATGATCTGAAAGTTTCAGCCAATATTATCGAGACCGGTGTAACCTTTTTATTCAACCTATCAAACAAATCTGTAACCTCATCTTCTATGTGTCCCAAAGCTTTGGGAAAAACGACTAAACAATATATACTTAGAGCTAGGATGTTAATCTTTTTCTTCGCATTTGGGTGGGCCAAGATCAAGTCTCGCAAACTCTTTCACGTAATGCATTTATTGTCGCCTTTCACCTTAACCCGAGCTACGATCCATTGCTCACTCATGCCAGTGATGTTTGTTAATCTCTTGATAAAAGTCGGGACACTAGGAGCTCTTGAGTAAGCTCTATCAACCAAGATCTTCGAACAACGGAGTAAAGTGGTATATTCCTCTATCGTAGGTGTCATGTTTACATTCTCAAAAGTGAAGCAACTGTAGGTCGGGTTCCAGTGTTGTGCCAAAGCTCGAAAAAGGCACTTACCTACTTTCACCTCGAGTAAGTATGGTAAATCTCTGTACTCGTGGTAAAAGATTTGTTTCATGTCATTATCCTATTGGTTCCATATTTCTTTCAACTCTTGTACACTATTCTGAGCTGTACAAATTTTGGTGTAAACCCAAAAGTCAGATTCATACCCTTCTACTAAGCTATCACCCTTCTGGCGTTGATTTTCCTCCGACCACATACGCACAACCATGTTATCCTTCACCTTATAAAGATACTTGTTCTCCATGATCAATTCTCTTATCAGTAATTGAGTTCGAATCAATACCTTTCCTAGTATGATGATGCAATGCAAGTAAAAGGACAAAGTAGATCAAGTTAGTCAAATTTCCTTAACAACAATACAGATATAGAACAAAGAACCTAAGCATTCGTCTTGGATAACTGTTAAAAGGTTCAGTATATCTTTATCTAAGGCAAGTACTTATAGCTTATTATATGTGGTTTAATCTCTAGAGTAAAAGTACCCAAACCAACAGATTCCTCGATCCTCACCCATTACAAGCTCATACAGATGATTTGAGTTTAGGGGGATACATTTCCCGTATGTTTGCACGAAAGTGAAAACTTCACGAAAACATAGGTACGGATGTAATCCCGAAAGCGATTCACTATCCTGCATGGAGGTGAAGACCTCACGAAGGAGTAGCTTCTCACTTCCACTTAAAGGGTGTAGTAACAGATGCACATGAATGCAAGCTTATACTAGCAATATCAACACACTATTATCATGTCATCACACAAAAATGCAAAGGATTGTATATTAAACAAAACCGAGTGTTTAAAAATTTTAACAAAAAGACCCGAAAATAATCGATTTTTGGCTTGACTCTCTTTTATTTAAAAAATGTCCCCAGCGGAGTTGCCAAGCTATCGAAACATTTTTTTTGGGGAGAAAAAAGGTATCGAAATATTTTTAATGATCAAAATATGGAAGTCGCCACCAATCTTTTATTCAGTGTGATTGAATCACCACTAAACGTTTAAAATCCGTTTTGAAAAACATTTTGGTCTTCGAAATCCAGAAAATGGGTTCGAGAGTCGGTTACGTGTAAGGAAGGATTAGCACCCTCATACGCCCAAAATTGACACCACGTCGATTATTATCCGATCTTGATTTGTTAAAAATTTGAAAACTCAAGTAAAATTTAAAATACAATCCTTAAATGCATGATTTATTCGATGTACACGTTTAAGAAGGAAATCGAATTTCGTGAGGAAATCTCGTTATTTTGAAATGATCGAGGAAAGAAGTCACGTCTAGTGAGTTAGGACATAACATTTTGAGATTCGAAAATAACGAGCATTCCTTCGTTGCCAATTTAAAACCTTTAAAAGGGTATTCGATTATTCCGGTTTGAAGAAAAATTGCGTCTAGTAAGTTAAGGCACAAATTTTCAAAATCCGAAATAAATGAATATTGCATCAATTTTAAAATTATTTGTGTATATATATATATATATATATTGAGACAAACAAATTTTTAAAAAAAAGATAAGTCCGAAAATTGTATACGAATGTGCAAATAATGGTAAAATTAAATCGAACAATTAAGAAGATAATAAATGCAAAAATAAACATAGGATTAATAATGTACGGATATACAAAAAACACGAAACAAAATCAGAAGAAAGGATTAATTAAAAATATAAAGAATAATAATTAGACTATATTTACAAAGAATCGAAGAAGATTAAAAAAATGGGGTCAAAAAATGAAATTTAGGAGAATTCGAGGTCAAAATGAGATTTTTGAAAAGTTCGAGGGTCAAAATATGATTTTGGGAAAGTTTGGGGTTAAAATATGATTTTGGAAAAGTTTGGAATTTTTGAAAAATTTAAAGGTTAAAATGTGATTTTTGGAAGTTTAGGGTTAAAATGTGATTTAAAGAAAGTTTGAGGGTTAAAATATGATTTTTGAAAAGTTTAAGGGTCAAAATAGAATTTTGGGAAAGTTTGAGGGTCAAAATGTGATTTTTGAAAAGTTTAGGGTTAAAATATAATTTTGGAAGGGTTTAGGAGTCAAAATGTGATTTTTAAAAAGTTCGGGAGATTAAATGTAATTTGGAAAGAAAATAGGGGCTTAATGTGCAAATAACCCAAAAATTGGGACACGTGGCTGCTTCCCAAGGCCTCCAAATGTTAGGGGATTAATTTGTAAAACAATTAAAATTTCTTGGCAAATTCAAAATAAATTAAAAATACTAAAAGGACAAAATTGTAAAAATTAAAAAAGCGGAAGGACCAGGGGAATGAATATCCCCTGGTCAAAAACACGCGGACCTTAAGTGGGTCCGAATCAGGTCGCGGGTCGGGTCGAGTTTTCAGAACGACGCCGTTTTGGCCATGGTCTGGCCTCTCCAAAACGACGTCGTTTGCCCCTTTGTATATAATTTAAAAAAAAAACCTTTTAAAAATTCATTTTATTCATTCTTTTTTTTAAAAAAAATTCTTTTTTTCTCTCTTTTCTCTCACACACTCTCTCATGGTCGGACCTAGGGTTCGACCCTTCTCCATCGCCAGTCCATCGCCCCCCGTTGTCACACGTCACCGTCCACGGTGGCCCAGGTAAGAAATTTCATTTTTTTTAATTTTTTTCTTTAAAACAAACAGATATTGGTTCAGATCTAACCAGATCGAACCGAAATTTGTTTTAAAATAATAAAAACGTTTGATTTTCCTTATTATTATTATTTTTTAAAAAACCTAGATTTGAAATTAGATTTTGCCAGATCTGAAAGAAAAGAAACGTTTTAAAGATCCTTTTTTATATTTTTTAGACAATCTATTTTTACTTCTCGTGTTATTTTCCTTTATTATTATTTTTTTGCTTAAAAGAAATCTCAAATCTACTTGGGAACTTCGGATCCATATTAAAAATTAAAAGTTTTGTTTTTTAATTTTTGAAAACCCTAGATCTGGGTTTGATTTTTTTTCAAAAGGTTTTGATCTTAAAATTTTTACTCTTTTTTTTAAATCTGTTTATTATTATTATTGTTTTTTTTAATCGATGAAAAATCTCCTTGATGGAGTTCCCCACGAACACGAACGACGACCGAAGGGACTCCGTCCGAAACGGTGGCGACAACCCCTCAAATCCCAAGTATGACCCTTGACTTTCTTTTTTATTTATTATTATTTAAAAACGTTTTGAATCTTGCAAGAAATAATTAATGAGCAATTAATAAATATATTAATACATATAATAAATATAAGTTGGTTTATTAATATATATTTAAGGATAAAAAATGATTTGAAACTCGAAGGAAATAATAAATAAGCAATAAATAAGTATATTAATACATTTGAATACTATACCTTAAGAATAGATACTGGAATGCTTGGTAGTAGTATTTGAATCTGTTTTGCTTTGATCTGTGTATTTTCTATTGATTTTGAATGCTGGTGTCTTTTTTGTATTGATTTCTCAAGAAAACTTCTAAACAAAATGTAACCCCTACCATTGATTTTTAATTCGGCTTTTAAAGCCTTCAATACAATTATTTTATTTTGTTGTTTGCAACTAAATGCAAGTCTATTCTCCTTTGCAGGTGGTAGTGGCGGTGGTGCAAGTGGTGGTGGTAGCTACTGACGTGGCGGCACCTGGTTGGGCAAGGGCAACGGCTTGTAGCACAAGTTGCTGGCAGTCAACTAGGGTTTCTGTTTTTTTTTGTAAAATTGGGCTTATTGGGCTTAGGATTTGGTTTGGGCTAGCGTGTTTTGGGTTTAGGTCTGTTTAGGATTTGGGTTTAGATCTGTTTAGGATTTGGGTTTAGTGGTATTGGGTTTTGTAATTTGGATTTTTAAATTTAAATTTAAAGTTAATTTTGGGTTTAATGTTGGGCCCGGACAAATTGGACTCCAACACTTTCTCCATTTCGTTTTTTGTTTTATGTTTTCTGTAGTTGACATATGTGGCATGTATATAGGTTGACATGTACAAGTGCTTTAAATGAATGATAATGATCATAAATTACATATAATGTTAGTTTTTGAAGGCTTGCATATTATATTTACATGTTTTGTGTTTTATTATATGTGTATGAGTGACGAAAGTCAATATTTTGTTTGTTTTTGAGAATGGCTCGATGCATAAATGATTAGTATGGAAATGAATGGATAAGGAATGTGTACATGACTTCAATGGTATAAAAGGTATAAATGGAGATGTCATTAGTGTACCAAATGAGGTGCATTTGTAAGTTGGTTTGTATGGTCTAAAGTTTTCATTTTGAGGAGTTGTTCGGTGTCAATATGACATGTTTAATTGATATTTTGATTTAAGTTTTACGTGAAATTGTTCTATTGACTTTTGTAGGATTCTATGGCTCGGGTCCGACGATCAGATCAGATAACAGGTGTTACATTCTTTTTTCAGCTAGTTTAAAAAGGATAATTGTTTCATTAGGTCCCTAAATATTTTATATAATCACAATTCAATATGGTGTCGTCACTATGTTGCGTCACCACTATTTTTTTTTTAAACATTGATGATTGAATCATGATTAGAAAAATAGAGCGTAATGCCACCGATTGATCAGATAGCACTGACGAGTACTGTAGCATACGATGTCATGATTAGAAAAATAGAGCGTAATGCCACCGATTGATCAGACAGCACTGACGAGTACTGTAGCATTAGATTAATTTTTGTATATAATTTTTCCTTCAAATTATTTTCGTAATTAATTAAATTTTTAGATTATTTATACTGTAATATTTGAGGTTTCTACTAATAGCATGATCATGCCTGCAGACTTACAATAGCTACGTAGGAACGGTGACAAGCTAGTTTCTCTTCCATTTAATTAATTACTATTATTAGTTGAATAGGAGTAGGGGTGGGCGTTCAATCGAATCGAATCAAATGAAAAAATTTTGAATTAATCGAGTTGACGAATCCTATTTTATCATCTTAACTCGATTTAAAATTTTTTCGAATCGAGTCGAATATATTTGTTCGAGTTAAATTAAAAAAAAACTTTGGGTCCTTGAAACCACTGTCACCTATCGTAATCAAATTTGTCTATCGTAATCAAAATTGTTATTAACTTTCATCACCTCATAATTTATTTATTAATCTTTTATATGCGATTAGCTTCTTTACTTCAATTATATTCTAATTCCTGTCACTATGTATTTTGAAATTAAAAAATATATTAAATATAAAATTATGATTTTTTAATAAACATTATTTTAAAGATAAAATGTAAAATTGATACTAACATAAAATTTTAACACGAATATTTTATGACATAATTAATAATTCAATTTTAATATAAATATCCAATATGATTAACCAATTCAATAATATAAATAGTACAAAATGTGAATTTTAATTTGATAATATAAGTAAATAAATAAAATTATTATTATTTAGGTTTAGAGATTTTTTGGATGATTTTGATTTTTTATTTGGGGGTAAAAGGTGAGAAGTAAAAGTTTAGGGGGAAAATAAAAAGTTTTGGGAGCTTTGGAGAGTAAAATTTTGATATAAAGTAAATAGGGAGAGTAAAATTTTGGAGGAAAAATATTCAAACAAAATTGGGAGGGGGAATGGGTTTGGGGTAGATGAGGGGTTGGATGGGAGGGGAGTAAATTTTTAGGGGGAAAGTGAAAGAGAGTAAAAGTTTTGGAGGAAAATAAAGAGTTTTGAAGGTTTTTGGGGAAAATAAATAGGGAAGTAAAATTTTGGAGGGAAAATATTAAAAAAAATTAGGGGAAAATGAGTTTGGGGTAGATGGGGGTGAGATGAGAGGGGAGTAAAAGTTTTGGGCAAAAAGTGGGAAGGAGTAAAAGTTATGAAAGAAAAGTAAAAAGGTTTGAGATTTTGGGTAAAAATGTAAAATATTATTGTTTGATATTCGGTTTATTCGAATTATTCGAGTTATTCGAATTCGAAAACTCAACTTGATTCGAACTCGAAATTTGAAAAAAAAAATTTGAGTTGATTCAAATAATTCGATTAACTCGCATAACTCAATTCGTTTAACTCGAAATTTAAATTTTTTTTGATTTTTTTAAATCGAATCTAGTTTTAATTAAAAAAAAGGGAAGTAGGGAAGGCGAAGGCGAATATACGAGGGGCGAGTGGGGGAATCAAGAAACGTGTTGTGCAAGGAACAGGGAGAATCTAGAGAGCGTGGGATCACGCTTCACCACACCGTGTATCCATTAAATTTAAAAGCCTTTCACCCATTCCAAGGGCCAAGTAACTTTTTCCTCATTTTACGAGCCACTGCTTCTTCTGTAACTCAACTCACTAGCGGCTTGATGCGCATGGTAAGGCACCTCAATGACAACCCATCCATGCCAACCAACCTATTATGATTACTCTAGGCTCTCTCATCATTTTTTACTCTACAATAAGGCTGGTTCACTATGCTTTCTATTTTTGAGTTAAACTACAAAAATGGTCTTTAAATTATTGCATTTGTTCTATTTTAGTCACTGAATTATTAATTTTTTAATAAATTTAATCTTCAAAAATTATAAAATTTGTCAATTTAATTCTAATTTTAAAAATTAATTTTTGATCCTTTACAAAAGTTAATAATTCAAGCTTCTAAACCCAAAAATCTTAACTTTAAATTTTATAATTTTATAATTTTATCCTACTCCAATATAAATTTTATAATATCCCCTTTGGCATAGAATGTTTTTATACACCCTATTTACCAACCCAACATGAACAATGATTGTCTAGTTATAGATAAAATTATGTGAACTTTTAGGATTTGAACTAAAATGATAAATTTTATAAACATTGAATGTTAAATTTATTATTAAATTAATTAAAAATCTCAAATCAGCTTTGAAGGATAAAAATATTTGACTTTTAAAATTTAGTGACTAAATTAAAAATTTTAATAGTTTAGTTATTAAAATACAACAAAGTCAATAGTTTAGTGACAAATTTTCAGTTTACCCCTTTGTTGGGTAAGAAACTATCTTCACATATTTGAGATTTGATTTTTTTAAATATTTTTAAATATTATTAATTCATTCAAATAATTAATATTGTTAAGTATTTTGAGATAAATCTCAAAATTATATATAAATTTTGGTTTTGTGTAAATTTATACATGAAATTTTGATTTGATAAAATTATTAATACAATTATCGATATAACATCATTTTATATTTATATATTGCATACACAAACAATTATATTTATCTAATAAAAAAATAAATTGATGTATTTATTTTTTAAAATATGTATAATTAAATCAAAATTAAAATTTTATATATATATTATAACCATAATCAAATTTATATATATATAATTGTATCAAATCAAAATTTATCAAACCGTTGAATCAAAGTTTATATATAAAATTCAGATTCATCCTTTAAATATTTTCATTAAAATGTTAATATTATTTTCAAACCAAAAGTTCATGTCACTGTCATATGTTATAATGTATAGTGTTAAAAATAAAATTCTTGTAGGTATTTAATTGAAATAGTTTTTTTGAATATTTAATTGAAATAGTTAATATTTATATTCATTGATGATCTTATGAAAGTAAATGAATAATGCTATGTGAAATTAAAATATAATAATTAAATCTTAATTTTACTTTAAAAAATCAAATTTAAATATGAAAGAAAGATGAAATATGATTTCATGGTAATTGTTTAAATAAGTTGAACTCCATGTAATAGTCTGGTGATTAGTATTTATCGTTTTAGGTGTGGCTTGGATTCGAGTCACGTTAATCGCGTTTGTTATTCAGATTTTACCCTGTTATTATAATTCACAAAAAAAAAGCTAAATGGGACCCAAACTTTTCTAAAATAAAACAAATTTCATGTTAGCAATGCTAATCGAAATTTAATAACAGATCTATTCCATTTCACTTCGTTCCAATTCGAATTTAATTTAATTTTTTTATTTTTTATTTTAAAGTAAATAAGATTATATTTTTAATTGATTTATTTTTTATTTTAAATGAAATAAAATTAATTTTTTTTAGTTTAGACTTAAAATTTAATATATTTATTGAATGCAAAAACTGAATATATGTTAGGAATATTTTTGTAAATATTTTAAGATGAAATTACCTCAAATCCGATCTATTCGATTATTTTTCTAATTTTACTTCATGTATTTGATGGATTTTTTGGGGTTATATTTGATGGATTTCAAATCCTACCATCAGTAAGTAGATTGGATTAATTCCGTAAATAACAAAAACATATATATGATTAATATTTTTTCAAAATCTCAAAGCCAAATCTTGAGCTTCATTGGTCCCCCATTTTGATTTTGATATTTATTATTATATTTTTTGTGAATTATTATTATATTTTTAAATAAAAAATTACTATAATTTTTTATTCTATATTAAATTTCCCCCTTAAAATTAATTTTTTATTCAATTTTAAAAATAATTAAATTAAATTAATATATCTAATCAATCCATGTATCACATAGATAAAAAAATAGTTTAAACTAATTTAAAGACAAAGTTTAATAAAAATAATTTAATATTCTATGTTTAGAGTTATTAGTTAACAATAATACATTAATATAATATTAAAAATTAATAAAAATAATTATTTTTATAAAATAATTATATGTTTTAAACTTTCAAGTCTTTATTTCATTAAATAAAAAATATAAGTTAATTTATTACTTTTTAATATTTTATAAATTAACTTATTTAACTATTAAAATAAAATATTTGAAATAATATTTTTCATTTTCATATCATAAAAATCAATATTGAGTTATCAAATCTAATTAAAAAAAATAAAGTTGGTGTTCTCTAAAAAAAATT
The DNA here is from genome assembly GCA_005610355.1 of Gossypioides kirkii. Taxonomy (NCBI): domain Eukaryota; kingdom Viridiplantae; phylum Streptophyta; class Magnoliopsida; order Malvales; family Malvaceae; genus Gossypioides; species Gossypioides kirkii. The sequence continues at coordinate 5,442,872 of CP032255.1, forward strand.
GGTGGTAAAATTCAATAAAATTTAATATTTAGTGAAAATATTCAATCAAATAAGGTTGAGTGAAAAATTTACCAATACTTTTCAAATACATTAATTAAAATATAACATAATATCAAATTTTAATAATCGTATAATAATTAGTGACAAATTTGCATTTTATTATATTTTCAAAAAATAATGAAAAATACTAATCAAAATATAAGGAGAAAAAAATTAATAATTAGTGACAAATTTGCAATTAAACCCCTCTAATAATACTGCTAGGGGTCAAAACCTGAGTTTTAGAGTGAAGTTGGGCTTGTACAGCAACCACCATTGACAATTGTTAAAATATAAGGCTTGGGAACTTTAGTCCAGCCGATTGGTTTCCCATGAATGGAAGTTGAAATCATCAAAACAAGTCATGTTTTGACATTATTTTTAATACAAGTGACATTTAGTTGTTGAATTTGGATATAAAATGTCACATTTTTTTGTCGAAGTAATTAACTTTTTTTTTATCTTGTTTAATCGAAATGGAAGTGTAGTGATAAAAATTAAAAAATTTCGATAGCATTTTTGCTTATTTTATGTAAAACCCTTGCAAAATTTAAATTTCACAAAATCTCCACATTTAAATCATCCCCCAATCAATTCCTAGCACTTAAATTTCTTGAAACATACCAATAAACTAGATTTCTATGCTTTACTATTTCATCAAAATATTAGTTATAAAATAATAGCAAAGGAAATATAACAAAATTATTTAAATTCAATTTACGACACAATATTATATATATGTGTAACCCTAGGTACATGCCATTTACGTCAACTATAAAGTAAACTTTTCACCAACATTATTTGAGCTGATCATCGGATGCCATTTATATATATTTGCAAGCCTAGGTACATGCCATTTATATCGACCCATATAAAAAATGAGATAATAGAAGTGAAAAACAAACACAAATATTTTACGTGAAAAACTCTCAAAAAAGGAAAAAACATTGGCAACATAGAGAAAATTAATCTAAATGTACTAAATGTATGTTACCCAAAACCCCAAATACAAAGTTCAAAATCTCAAAGAGCAAATCGATAAATAAAACCATAAATATTCATAGGGCACTCACAAACAAGGTATAAAATACTCTCCATAATTACCACAAAACTCTCACTAAAACTCATATGCAGTTACATCTTGCCGTCCCAAAAAAAAAAACCCTTTTTCTGATTGGCATCTCAAAAGAGAGATACAAGGTCCCTTAAAATAAGCTAAGATTAGAGTTCTAATTATAGTAAAATACTCTCCATAATTACCACAAAACTCTCACTAAAACTCATATGCAGTTACATCTTGCCGTCCCAAAAAAAAAACCCTTTTTCTGATTGGCATCTCAAAAGAGAGATACAAGGTCCTTGAAAATAAGCTAAGATTAGAGTTCTAATTATAGTAAAATATCTTGTCGAAACCATCCTTTTATGGAAAACGACGAGTTTTGAAAAAATCATTTTAAATTTTGGAAAATGTTTAGAAAATGGGAGTCGTCACCAATCTTTTTATTTGGCTGTGATTGGATCACCACAAAACGTTAACACGTTTTAAAAAAATGTTGGTCTTCGAAATCTAAAAAAATAGGTTCGGGATTCGGTTACGCATAAGGAAGGATTAGCACCCTCATACGCCCAAAATTGGTACCGTATTGATTATTTTCGGGTCTTAATTTGTAAACCTTAAAAGTTCGAATAAAATTTAAAATACGATCCTCAAATGCATGAGCCATGTTTAAAAGAAAACGATTTTGCTTGGAAATCTCACTATTTCAAAGTGATCGAGGAAGAAAAATTACTTCCAATGAGTTAGGACATAATATTTCGAGACCCATAAATAACGAGCTTTCCTTTATAAAACTCTCTTTTTTTATTTTGGAAAAGGATGTTTGATTATCTCGATTTGAAGAAAGGTTGCACCTAGTAAGTTAAGGCGCAAATTTTCATAACCAAAGATAAGAAAACATTGCCTTGATTAAGGGTATTCGATTATTTCGATTTTAAGAAAAATCGCACCTAGTAAGTTAAGGCGCAAAATTTCGAAGCTCGAAATAAAAGAATATTGCCTCGATTTTAAAGTTTTTATGAAAACAATTTTGAAAACGACTATGCAAGTTTAATATGAATGAGCAATTAATGATGGATATTAAATAGCACGAGGTAAAATAATTATGCAGATAAATGGTAAGCAAAAATATAAAATGCAAGTGCATAATAATTAATAAATACAAATGTTGATAAGGAAACAAAAACGATGCAATTTGGAGTTAAAAATGAGACTTTGGATGCTCGGGGGCAAAATGGTAATTTTGGACTCTTGAGAGGCAAAATGGTAATTTTGGGGTTAAAAATGAAATTTTAGAAATTCGAGGGCAAAATGGTGATTTTTAAAAAAAATCAAGATAAAAAAATAGAATTTTTGGACATCTGGGGGTAAAACGGTAATTTTTAGAAAAAAATCAAGATCAAAATGGAATTTTTGGATATTTGGGGGTAAAATGGTAATTTTTAGAAGAACCGACATCAAAAATGGAATTTTTGAACATTCAGGGGTAAAATGGTAATATTTAGAAGAATCGGGATCAAAAATAGAATTTTTTGACATACGGGGGCAAAAATGTAATTTTTGGAAGTTCGAGGGCAAAAAATGAAATTTTTGGAAGTTTCAGGGTCAAATTGGAATTTTTGAAAATTTAGGGGCAAAAATGTAATTTTTAAAAGTTTCAAGGTCAAAAATGTAGTTTTAGAGAAGTTCGAGAGTCAAAATACATTTTTGGATAGTTTAGGGACTTTTAGGGAAATAAAACCAAAAATAAGTGACACGTGGTAGCCCCACAGGCATCCTGAAGTCAAATGACTAATTTGAAAATAATGAAAAAAATTTGGGCCAATTTTTTAATTAAACAAAAGTTGATTTAAAGGTTAAATTAAAACAAATTAAAAATAAGAGGGACTAATTGCATAAATAAGCCAAAATAGTGACACGTGACAGTCTCTGGTGCATTCAAAAAGTCAAGGGATTAAATTGAAAAGCAATTAAAATTATTGGGCCAAATTAAAAATAATTAAAAGTACAAAAAGGACTAAATTGAAACAATTAAAAATATGGAAGGATTGATTGCATAAATATACCATTAATAAAAAACACGCGGATCCTGGAATGGGTTGGGTCAAACCAGTCGGACCATGGGTTAAAAGGGCAAAACGGCATCGTTTTGGCTCTTTGAACCCATGCTCAAAACGACGCCGTTTAGTGCATGCTATAAAACCCATTTTTTAAGTTAAAATTTCATTTCTTTTTCATTTCATTTTTTTTAAAAACCTGATGCCCCCTTCCCCTTTGTTTTCTCTCTTTCTCACTTCCACGTCCGGCCACACTCCGGCCAAACTCTGACTGGGCTCCATCCAGCGCGTGAGCGCGCGTCCCCGTCGCCCCTGGCCGTGCGCGCCTGTCCGACTACGCCTCCACCGTCGCAAGACCCCCCACGCGCTGCTGTCGCCAGTGAGACTTCATTTTCCTTATTCCTTTTTTATTATAAACCTTTAGATCTATTTATAAACCATGAATCCAAGTTTTGTTCATTTTAAAACTTGGATTTGGGTTTTCACATGTGAGATTTTCATGATTCCAAAGTTTTTTTAAAAAAAATATACTGTTTCATGCCTTTTGTTCATGAGTTTTGGGTTTTCTTTGTAGATCTGCCGTTCCATGGTCTCCTTTCGCGACAACGGGCGAGGTCGGGGGTGACGTTCGACGTTTCAACGACGGCAACAGCCAAGGGCCCGATAAGTCTCTTTGAATTCTTTTTTTTATTAAATTAATTTTAATTATTAAAAGGTGTCATTACTCACTATTTATTATCATTAATGTTGTTTTTAAAAAAAATTAGTAATTATTAAGGCTATTATTTAATGATAATCAGAATAGAAAATATACTAATATATTAAACAATAATCGTGTGATATTTAATGCATGCCTTAATACATATTAGGTAGCTGATAGGTTAAAGCTTCAATTTATTAGTGACAAATAAATATGTATTGAATATACCTAAGTGTCTTAAAAGCCTGAGAGTTCTGACTCTAATTTTCGTTCCTGCTGTTAGTATGGCTATTCGATTTCCCCTTTTTCTTCAACTGCTTTTGCTTTGGTTTAAAACATTTTGAAAGTCTGATTTTTGTATTGATTCTCAGAAAAGAGTTTGTATATTGATTTTCAAAAAAGGTTCGTATATATTTTTCAGAAAGGGTTCCACCCCCATTTCACAGAATTCAATTTGGCTTTATAAGCCAAAAATACAATGATTTCAATTTGTTTTCTTTCTCTTAAATGCTTGTCCATTCTTTCTTTTCTGTAGGTTCGGCGAGCAGTCGGCTATGATGGCTTGTAGCAGTGGTGGTGACAGTGCCAGAAACAAGTTGTTGCTGGAGATGACGACGTGGCATGCCCTGGTTGGCTGGAATGGAAGGCAGGCAGTGCAAGTGGGAGTAGATTAGGTTTTCTGTTTTGGGTTATTTGAGTTGGGCCAATTGGGCCTTTTGTATTTGGATTTGGTGTTTTGGATTGGGCCCAATTGGGCTTGTAAATTGGACTTTGGGCTTTTTAATATTAAGTTTTAAATTAATTCAAATTTAAAGCAAATTTAAATTTAAAAAGATAAATTTAAATTTAAAATAAATTTAAATTTAAAAATAAATTTAGATCAATTTAAACCTAATTTTAAAAGCTTAATCCAAAATTTGGCCCCGATCAGAATTGGGTTTCAATAGTTGACCCTCTTTGCTTATTGCTGTGTAACAGGAATGAAGCAAAGACAAAAAGAAGGCCAATTCTGCTCAATACTGTTGAATCTCGATTGTACCATTGATTATTTCAAAGTGACAGCACTTGACTTGTAGCTCCATTCCAGTCCACCGTGACTGCGGGGAGAGTGAGATCCGTTATTTGACTTGCTGCATTCTCAAAAGTAGGGATTGATGTCGAGGCTTCATCTTGCTCTTACTACAACTTCAGAGAGAGATAAAGACTTGTTATCCAACTTTACTGCAACTTCAAGAGGATAAGAATTGATGTTTGTAGCTTCATCTTGCTCTTACTACAACTTCAGAGAGATAAAGACTTGCTATCCAACTTTACTACAACTTCAAGAGGATAGGAATTGATGTTTTAAGCTTCATCTTACTCTTACTACAACTTCAGAGAGATAAAGACTTGCTATCCAACTTTACTACAACTTCAAGAGGATAGGAATTGATGTTTTAAGATTCATCTTGCTCTTACTACAACTTCAGATAGATAAAGACTTGCTATCCAATTTTACTACAACTTCAAGAGGATAGGAATTGATGTTTTAAGCTTCATCTTGCTCTTACTACAACTTCAGAGAGATAAAGACTTGCTATCCAACTTTATTACAACTTCAAGAGGATAGGGATTAATGTTTGAAACTTCATCTTGCTCTTACTACAACTTCAGAGAGATAAAGACTTGCTATCCAACTTTACTACAACTTCAAGAGGATAGGAATTGATGTTTGAAACTTAATCTGCTCTTACTACAACTTCAGAGAGATAAAGACTTGCTATCCAACTTTACTACAACTTCAAGAGGATAGGAATTGATGTTTTAAGCTTCATCTTGCTCTTACTACAACTTCAGAGAGATAAAGACTTGGTATCCAACTTTACTATAACTTCAAGAGAATAGGGATTAATGTTTGAAGCTTCATCTTGCTCTTACTACAACTTCAGAGAGATAAAGACTTGTTATTTTGATCTAACCCACCATGACTTCAAGGTAGAAGTTTCATCATCGTGGATTCGACCTCTCATGCTTTTAAGGTATCGAGTTCGTCGTTGCGACTTAAACCTTTCCCTTCAAATCTTCGTGGTACTGGATCCGCCGTTGCGATCTTAGATCTTTCTTTTCATGTTTCTGAGGTACACAGTCCGCCGTTGCGACTTGGGCATTTCCCTTTTGTATCGTTGCGGTGCTGGATCCGCCATTACGGTTTTAGATCTTTCCCATTGTATTTCATGATGCTGAAACTTGTAGAATATGCTCAAATGGACCTCTAGGTAGGCCAGGTATGTTTAGGATGCCATGCTCGGAATGAGTCAAAATGCTCCTAACTAGAATGAATGTGCATGATTTAATGTTTAAATTTTTTTTAAAGATTAGTCTTTTCTGTTTTAAAATCATCTCTTGACGTTTTTCGAATCTAACTCAGCAGATTCTCAATTTGAACCGCTCTTTGCAGGTTTAATTCTTTTAACTAGCAGTTGTGTTTAGGATCCTTGTATCATTTAGGAATTTTCTAAAATAATACTCGTGAATCCTTGCTTTTTCATGTGTTTTTATCCATCATCTTGGTATGAAAGTACTTGGACAATGTGAGAAAGAATGAGATTGTATTATAATCAAAATTTGAAGATTTGTTGGCTATAATGCCGAATATTTACAATGAACAAACAATGACAAAAAATAGTACTAGGCTTAGATATCAAATATGAGTTTCTCTAATCTGAAGATCATCTTTTTGCTTGATATGTTTCTGGAGGTCTTGGAATTACTTCATCGATGCCCCAAGATGTAAAATGTTTCCTTTTTGCCACTTTTGAGGGAATAATTGGTTGTCCTTATTTTGCATTTGAGCCGCCCTTTTCGGGTTTTCAACTCAAAACCCCTTTGGTTTCAGAATGCCCTTTTATGGGTTTTCATCCTGACCTCTCTGTTTTTTTAGGTGAAATATTTCTTCACTGAGTCTGAATTTACTGGGTTGTATAGCTATTTGCCATCCATTTTAGTCAAAATCAAAGCTCCTCCAGAAAAGGCTTTCTTCACCACATACGGCCCTTCCCAATTAGGCATCCATTTTCCTTGGGAGTCTTTGTGTATCGAGAGTATTTTCTTCAATACCAGATCTCCCTCGTGGAATTCTTTAAGGCGGACCTTTTTGTTGTATGCTCGCATCATCCGTTTTTGGTACATCTATCTATGGCGGAGGGCTTTTAACCTCTTTTCTTCAATCAAGTTCAACTGATCATATCTGGCTTGAACCCATTCTGCTTCATCCAAATTTAGCAGACAAGACTCGAAGAGAAGGAATCTCCACCTCGATGGGTAAAACGGCTTCCATCCCGTACACAAGAGAGAACGGTGTTGCCCCAGTAAACGTTCTGACTGAAGTTCTATATGTAAGGAGGGCAAATGGTAGTTCTTCATGCCAATCTCTATAGGTTTCTGTCATTTTTGAAATGATCTTCTTGGTGTTTTTATTTACCGCTTCCACTGCTTCGTTCATTTTTGAGCGATAGAGAGATGAATTATGGTGTTTGATCTTGAATTGCTCACAAACCTCCGATATCCTGATGTTATTCAAGTTCAGTGCATTATCTGATATGATCTTTTCTGGCATTCTATACCGGCATATGATCTCCTTTTTCAGGAACTTACTAACTGCAGACTTTGTAACATTGGAATAAGAGGCAGCTTCTACCCACTTGGTGAAGTAGTCGATAACTACAAAGATGAATCTATGTCCGTTAAAAGCCTTTGGTGAAATCGGCCCGATAATATCCATGCCCCACATAGAAAAAGGCCAAGGAGAAGTCATGACGTGCAACTATGTTGGAGGCACATGAATTTTATCTCCATAGATCTGGCATTTGTGGCATTTCTTAGCATAGTTGATACAATCACTCTCCATAGTTGACCAGTAGTATCCGAATCTCATGATCTACTTGACCATTTTGAATCCATTGGTGTGTATTCCGTAAATCCCTTTATTGACTTCTTCTAAGATTTTTTCAGCCTTGATTGCATCAACACATCTCAGTAACACCTGATCCTTTCTTCTCTTATACAGGATCTCCCCATTTAGGACGTACTCATTTGCAAGCCTTCTCAACGTCTTTTTCTCATTTTCAGTGGCTCATTCCGGGTATTTACGATCTTTTACATATTAAAGAATGTCTTGGTACTAAGGATGTTCTTCTTTTCCTTCTTCCTCGATCTCGCAACAATGGGCTGGAGTCTCATAAATGCTTATTCGGATGGGCTTCATATCCTCTGGCCTGTTCACTTTCATCATCGAAGCTAGAGTGGCCAAAGCATCAGCCATTTGGTTTTCCTCACGTGGGAGGTATTGAAATGTAACCTTATCGAATTCTTTGATCAATTCGAGGACCATATTTCGATAATCAATTAATTTGGGGTCTCTTGTCTCCCATTCTCCCTTGAGCATGCCTCATATTCTTCCATATTTTTTGTGCAATCGAAGTCGAGTTTACTTGTGAAGGGATAATGGTCTCCTTCCGGTGATACTAAGACTGCCCCGATTCCATTGCCCACAACATTTAAAGCACCATCAAAATTTAACCGCCAAGGATGCTCCGTCATGGACCCCTCTTTAGTGGTGGCAATATACATTAGATCCTAATATGGGAAGTCAAAATTTATCGGCTCGTAATCCTCTAGAGCTCTACTAGCTAGGAAATCTGCTATTGCACTTCCTTTTACTGCCTTTCGGTTTACATAGACAATGTCGAATTCTGACAGTAGGATTTGCCATCTAGCCATTCTTCCATTCAATGTAGTTGAATCCATCATGTATTTAAGAGGATCTAATTTCGAGATTAGCCAAGTTGTGTGGTACAGTATGTACTGTCGTAATCTTCGGGTTGTCCAGACCAAGGCACAGCACAACTTTTCTATTGATAAATACCTTGCTTCGCAGTCGGTAAACTTTTTACTGAGGTAAAATATGGCTCTCTCCTTTTTTTCTGTTTCGTCATGTTGGTCCAAGACATATCCCATAAAATTCTCAAAAATTGCTAAGTATAAGATTATTGGCTTGTTGGGACTCGGTGGTACTAAAATCGGAGCATCAGACAAATATTGTTTAACCTTGTCAAAAGTTCTTTGGCACTCATTGTCCCACTCACCTGGGTTGCGCTTCCTAAGAAGACGAAAGATAGGATCACATTTCTCAATTAATTGTGAGATAAAGCGAGCGATGTAATTCAATCTCCCGAGAAAACCTATAACTTCTTTTTGCGTGCGAGGCGGAGGTAATTCTTGTATAGCTTTAACCTTGTGTAGATCGATCTCAATCCCCTTTTGACTGACCACAAAACCTAACAACTTGCCTAAAGTAGCCCCAAAAGTACATTTGGCTGGGTTTAACTTTAACTGGAACTTCCTTAATCTCAAGAACAACTTTCTTAAGACCTTTACATGTTCTTCTCCAGTTTGAGACTTTGCGATCATGTCATCGACATAGACCTCAATTTCCTTGTGCATCATATCATGAAACAATGTCACCATGGCTCTTTGATATGTTGCCCCTGCATTTTTAAATCCGAACGGCATCACCTTATAACAGAATGTTCCCCACATTGTGACAAAGGTAGTTTTCACCATATCTGCAGGGTCCATCTTTATTTGGTTATATCCTGAGAAACCATCCATAAAAGAGAAAAAGGAATGGTCTGCCGTATTGTCTACCAGGGTGTCGATGTGTGGCAACAGAAAGTTTTCTTTTGGGCTGGCCTTGTTCAAGTCTCGATAATCCATACACATACTTACTTTTCTATCTTTTTTGGGGACGGGGGCTATATTGGCAACCCATTCTGAATATTTAACCACTTGGAGGAAACCCGCGTCAAACTGCTTTTGAACTTCTTCTTTTATTTTAAGCAACACATCTGGTCGCATCCTGCGGAGTTTTTGTTGGATGGGCTTACACTCGTCTTTTATCGGGAGCTTATAGATTATAATGCCAGTGTCTAATCCCAGCATGTCTTAGTAAGACCAAGCGAAGACATCTTTAAACTCTCTGAGCAGCTCGATAAGATCTTTTCGCGTCTCTACCGAGATGCTGGTCCCGATTTTCACTTCCTTCTTTTCATCTTCTTCCCCTATGCTAACAGTTTCAACTAACTCCTTATGGGGCAAGATCTGTTTTTCTTCTTGTTCCATCATTCACAGCAAATCAGGAGACAACTTACTATCTTGGTCATCTTTCAAGTCTTGAGAATCTTCGAGACACATATCTCGCTCAAAATGAGGCTCACTGTAACACCCCTTAACCCTAAACCGTCACCGAAATAGGGTTACAGGGTATTACCAGACATATCGGATAATCTTACAAATAATAAATAGATAATTAATGATCATACTATAAAATAATCATAAAATTACCTTAAATGGACCTTCGAGACTTAAAATATGTATTAAAAGGACATTAGGACTTATTTTGATGTTCCACAGATTTTTAGTAAATTTTTATTTCAAACGCGATATAACCTATTTTATAGACATCTAACCTTCCCTGCAATTTCAACTAGCAACCAAAGCAATTTATACTCAAATTCACCTAAATCATAATCATTCCATTACATATTATTCAATAATTTAAATATTCTTAATATTATTCAATATTTACTCATAATTTTATACATTTTTCATTCAAACAAAATGCCAAATTTCATAATATACTATTTATCATTTTACTAAATTAATATCAAAATATAGTATATACATATATTTGTAACCAACATTACAAACATATACATGTAACTTATACAACACCTAGTACATGCCACTTTTACAAAAAGAGGAGAATTACATCACCGAGTTTATACTGAAGTCGGGATCGATCTGAATGCTGAACCAGGACCTTAATTTCTACAATCATGCGTACGGAAACAACCGTACGCTGAGTATTTCATACTCAGTGGTATTACTATAATTCAAATTATAAATAATATAATAATCTCACATAATCGATCATATAATACAGGAACACATAATATCTTAATTTATACATCACTTTCATTTCGAATCAATAACAATCAATTTAATCATTTCATTCTCATTTCTCGATTTCGTCACACATCACTTTATATGTCTCAATTTTCATTTCTATTCAATTTTCCTTTTTTCGCATTGTTTACCCCTATTAACGAGACTCGGACCTTAGCGGATACACGGATCCAACCAAACACACCAGAATGGCACCCAGTGCCTCATCGGATAGTTCGAAGCAATAAAGTGACACCCAGTGTCTCATCGGCCTAGCCGAAGTAAAGTGGTGCCCAGTACCTCATCGAATCTATCCGAAGTAAAATAATGACACCCAGTGTCTCATCGACTCGAGGTCGAAGTATCCCTGAACTCTTCCAATCCTATGGCATGCCAATTATATCCGACTCAGCCCGACTAGTTAATAGGGATTTTCAATTTACAATTCATATCACATTCAATTTCAATTTCACTTATTAAATATAAATATCTAAATAAACATTAAATAATGAATAATTTAAATTATAGTAATACAAACTCGGATTTCGCGATTATTCCTCGCTAACTTTCTCCTTTCCTTTTTGTACCGATGCTTCGGGTTCTTTGCTAGCTACAAAATTTATAATAATAATTTACACTATTAATTACAACACTAATTAATAATAATAATTGAATTTCTATCCAATTTATACCTTAATTCCAATTTAATCCTAATTAACTCATTTATGTTTCTAACTTAATTCATACCTTATTTTTATTCAATTTCCTTCCATATTCTACTTAACTATCAAATGTTCATAATAAAACCCTAATTTAAAATTTCTTTGAATTCAATCCTTCTATCACAAAACTTATAGCTTCTTTTACAATTTAATCCCTTTAACAATTCTAACTTGAAATTCATTCAATTTAATCCCTAATTCACTATTTTGTTCAACATGAACTATGTTCAAAAACCTTAAAACTTCCAAGAACTCAACTTAATTTCATCAAAACTTTGTTCTAAAGCTTCTAAAACATCTAAATTAAGAGAAAAGGACTTAATTGACTTACCACTTAAAGATTAAAGCTTCAAAATCCTAGTTTTCCCATTTTCTTTTTCCTTCCCTGTTCTCCTTCCCCTGTTTCGTTTAGCTCTCTGTTCTTCCTTCTTTTATTTCTTTTGTTTCTTTCTTCTTTATTCTTTTATTTCATATACATATATATATTAGTTAATAATAATAATATAATACTAATTAAATAATAATTTATATTATTATATTATAATATTAATTAATAATAAAAAAATCAAGAAAAATCTAGATTTTTCTCTGTTTTGCCGCCTCAATTTAGACAATAGGCATAATTGCCACTTGAGTCCCTCTTTCTTTCTCTTAATCTATAATTAGACTTTCACCATTTATTCAATTTAGTCCTTTTTATTAATTACTCTAAATTAAATTAAATTCACCTAATTAAAGCTTAATTAAACACACTTCTAAACTCATAATTACTCCTAAGAATTATTTACGAACTCGGTTTACTAAGACGGAGGCCCTATCACTCACTTTTTCGGTGCCCGTGAATTTGGGTCATTACACTCACAATCAGTGTTACTCATATTATTGATATCCAATGATCTGTCCAAAAGAATGAGAGTGGTTCAATGAACGAAGTAAATTTAAGAATGGCAGTATGGTATGACTATGAGTGTATGCATACAAAATGGTAAATTTGTGTAAGTTAAGAGTAAATGAATTATTTAAAATGAAAGAATATGAAAAGATATTTGTCAAAAGGGAACAAAATGCATTTTTATTAAGATAATGGATAAAAGTTAAGTTCCCTTTACAATAGATCTCTATCGTTCTCGAGCAAAGAACGATAGATATGTGTCGAGTGTTACTTTGAAATGATCCTAAAGGCTACAGGGAGCTCCTCTTCTGACCAATTGTCCAGAATGCTTCCTGGTGCGTACGGGCAAATTTGAGATAAGCTTCTTCCTTCGCCTTCTTCGGAAATAACATTAATGTCTAACTCTATCACAAATCTTCTAGTGCTCTCTTCTTCTTTAAGCCTCATCCCATCGAAAATGAAAGTTTTTGATATATGAGGAAAGGTCATCGGCTCCCACTTGATTTCCTTCCCAGCCTGTCGGGCTTTCCTTATCTCTCGCTTCCTTTCTATCTCTTTCTTCTTTTCCTTTGCATCTGACTTGTATCCTAACCCAAAGCGATCCCACTTTCCTAGTGGCGCTGGTATATTGAGTGTCCCTTGCAAGTATTTTTCAAGCCATTTACCTGGTAATGCCCCTTTTTCAATGGTCAATCGTAACCCCATTTTCGTGGTTCGAGATAACTTTGGTTTAGGAATTTTACTTCGTTTCGTGATGAATGTGGCATTAATAAATTCCAACGATCGAAAAGAGCATTCTACTGTATCTTCTTTTCTTTTTACGTACGAGGCATCACTTGCCACAGACGCGATAAAATCATCCTCCGCATTTATTGTAACTAACCTTCCATCAGTTACCAATTTAAGTTTCTGATGAAGTGAAGACGGTACCGCTCCCGCTGAGTGGATCCAAGGTCTCTCTAATAAGCAATTGTAGGAGGGCTTAATATCCATCACCAAGAAGTCAACCTCGTAAGTATTCGGTCCTATCTGCAATGGTACTTCAATCCGACCTATCACTTTTCTTTCTGTTCCATCGAAAGCTCTGACTATGTTGTGACATATCTTCATATAGGAGCTATCGACGGGTAATCTTTCCATGGTGGCCAGTGGTAGTACATTTAAAGCTAAGCCATTATCGATGAGCACTCCGAGTAAAGTATACCCTTTGCAGCGAGTGATGATATGTAAAGCCTTAGTCGATCCCATTCCCCCGGACGGGATCTCGTCATCGCTGAAGAAAATAAAATTATCAGCACTAATGTTGTTAATCAGACGATCCAGCTTGCATACGGATATGTCATTGGTCACATAGGTCTCGTTGAGCACCCTCATTAATGCATTACGATGGGCTTCAAAATTCAGCAATAGTGCTAAAATCGGTATACGTGTGGACTGTTTATGTAACTGCTCAACTACACTATACTCGCTATGATGTTTCAAGAATTTCAAGAATTCTTTTTCTTCTTCCTCCGCAACTGGCTCATTTATCAGTACTGACTTGTCACTCACTTTTTCTTCTGACTCAATAGCTAGGGTCTTTCCTTTTGCAGCTTTTTTTTCTCCTTTCCTGAGTCGTAGATTTTTTCACTACGAGTAATCAGGTTTACATTTTCTTGGGGTTGTTCTCTTTTGGGTGTTATTATGTTACACCCGTAATTCCAGGGAACTCTCTTGCTATCTCCATAAGGAAGCGGTGTAGGTTTTCGTATGATAACACAAGATGCCTCTTGTTTTCTTGTCTCAGTTCCTTTGGACGTAGAGATGATTATCACTAGAGGATCGGGCTTATTTGTACTTTTTTTCGGAGGCGCAGATATCCTCCATCTCTTCTTCTTCCTCAAAGAACTCTAGTTCTTTTCAGTCCATTAAATCTTGTACTAGAACCTTGAACTCCGCACAATGTTGAATTTCGTGTCCTTTAGCCTTATGAAATTCATAATAATTCTTGCCCGTTATCATATTTTCGCTATTCTGTGCGATCATTCCTTTGTCTATCATTTGACGCCATACCCATTTCAAAAGAGATTTGACCTCTTCGATATGGGTTTTAACCCTTTTACCTTTTGCTTTAGTGATCGCGTTCACTCCTTGATCATGGTGGGCAGGCAAAGGGTTCCCGACTACATTAGGTCTCGATGGCTCATCGAATCTTATTTGCTTCATCTTAATTAATCTCTCTACTACCTTTTTCGATGGAGTGTTCAGTTACTCCTCCATGAAATTCGCACTGAGCGTTGGCGTCGTACCATTTCGGGAAGGGTGGTTGTACAGGCTCCGTGTAATACGAGGCCACCACATGCTGATCATATAATTACTAATAAAGCTCTTTGTAAGTTACCGGAATAGGAGTGAACTGAATCCTTTCGGTATTCCTTCTTGAGTTTCGTTCTGACTTTGGTGAATTTTGATAATTACTCACAAGGGGTTTAGATTGTGTCATCATGATTGATTTCGCATGATTTGGCCTGTACATGCCTGCGTTATTTACTTTCGCTTCTTTCCTTCTGGGGGCTACCCTTTTTCCACTGTTCCCAGCGTTAA
The DNA here is from genome assembly GCA_005610355.1 of Gossypioides kirkii. Classification (NCBI taxonomy): domain Eukaryota; kingdom Viridiplantae; phylum Streptophyta; class Magnoliopsida; order Malvales; family Malvaceae; genus Gossypioides; species Gossypioides kirkii. The sequence goes on from CP032255.1 coordinate 5,457,906, forward strand.
TCTTGCCGCTTTTAATGGCGCTTTCAATCATTTCTCCAGACATAACCATGTTCGAGAAACTTTTTGTAACATTTCCCAATAGAAGGTTGAGATATGGTGCTTTTAGCGTGTGGACGAATAGCATGGTCATCTCTTTTTCCGTTAATGGTGGCTGTACTTGTGTGGTCATGTCTCTTCATCGCTAGGAAAATTGCCTGAAACTTTCGCTCGGTCTTTCCTCCATATTTTGCAAGGTGATTCTGTTTGGAACAATATCGGTAACATGACCATATTATTTCATAAAAACCTGGGCTAGGTCCTTCCATGAATTGATCTTTGCGCGACTCAACTGGTTGTATCACCTCGCAGCGGATCCAACCAAACTGTCTTGAAAACAGTGGATTAATAATTTGTCATTGTGGACATATCCTGTCATTTTCCGACAGAACATTGTAATGTGTGCTTGGGCAACTTGTCCCATTATATTTTTAAATTCTGGAGTCTTGAATTTTGAGGGCACCACTAAATCTGGAACTAGGCTTAGTTTCTTAGAATCTATCCCACAATAAGCATCAGCCCCTTCCATTGCTTTGACCTTCTCCTCTAACCATTTGTACCGTCCCTCTATCTGTTTGGAAACTTTCAACTTTGTTTTCTTTACCTCCATGATTTCATCAAGGTCAAGACTAATGGGGTTTGCAGCCGTTTCTCTTGGATTAGACCCAGACCCAATCGGGTAATTAGCCTGGCCTGAGGTACCAACGGGCTGTGGTTGTGCCCGGATAAAGATAGAAGCTCCTCGTGAGTTTATTTCCGGTGGGACATGGTAATGCACGGGAGTAAAGCCAAGAGGATATTGAGGATCTTCATTTTCCTCCATTGGGTCTTCTACAGGATTTTTCCCTTTTTCTGACTGTCGCAATAGCTGGGTCAGTTGATTGATTATGCTGCTTTGAGATTCGATAATTTGGTCTCTCATATCCCTTTGGACCTTTTCTAGTTGATTTTGCAATTGAGCTTGCATTTGCTCTTGCATTTCCTTTTGTAACTGCTCTAGCCTCTCTATTCGTTAGTCCATGGCCCTTCGAGTACCGTAAGGGTGTAAATTCTCTATTTTTTTAGTTTTAAGCTAGAGGGTTTCAAATTTTATTAAATGAGTTTTATTGTATTAAAGCATGAATATGTAGTGCAAATAAATGCGAATGAATGCATGAAATGCAAAAAGAAAGGTATTGACTTATAATTCAATTTCCATTTAGAAAACTTCACTTAGATAACAAGTTCCTTTACATAAAGCAAATTACATAAACGGTCTTGCTTTGATGCTCAGAGCTTTGACTTTCTTGAGGAGTCCTACTAGCTTTTGGCGTTGTTTCGTCTTCGTCTCATATTGCATGCTTAGCTCTTCTGCTTCGACTGCCAGTGTTGAGGATGCTAGTCATTTGTCTCCAATGTCCTCTCCGGAATCTCAGTTCGTATTTCACTATTTTGCAAAGAGGCTTCCCATTCTTTCACTCTCTTATTCAGTCTCTCGACCTCAGCTCGGCTCGCCTTTAACTCTGTCACTGAATTTCGGCTACGATGTCCATACAAGGATTCCTCTAACTCTCGTACTCGGGCTCTTAATTCAGTCACCTCAGCTTGACTTTCTAAAAGGCTACTTTTCATGGCATTTTCCTGCACCTGTGCGTCTTGAAACTTGTTTTTCCAATAGCTTGTTTTATTCTTCTCTTCGCGGATTTCATGTTGCCATTGTTCTGAGGTCTTTCCTAAGCCAGCGGTTCTCATTGACAAGCGAAGCTATTTATAGTCTTTCTTTAGGCTACTGAGATCTTCTTCAACCTTATTCTTCCCTTTTCGCAATTTTTTCGCTTCTAGCTTCTGAACATCAACGTCCAATCCTAAAAGCATCTTCTCTTCTTCCAACTTTTCTATTATTATTTTTCATCTCAGCACTCTTTCTCTCGAAATCTTGTTTAATTATTTCGAGTTTAGTCGGGGCAACTTGCAAGTGTTCTTCAATTGGGCGAACAATATTCGAGTTTGGCATAGGAATGTTGTCATTAATCCTTCTGTTTCTCCACCAATCATATTTTGCAGTTATCATAGGATTGGAGCCAAACGCTTTCATTCTTCGAACCTGATTCCATGCATTTGAGATTTCTCGGATCCTTTTCTTATTGTTTTCTCCTTGGTATGTGAACTCGTACTGAGCTAACCCTTGAGTCGCTGGTATGAACTGTCTCGATCTGTAATGTCTTGAAACCAGCAAAGGTGCATATCCTGTTACTTCCCATATTCCTGCTAATGGGACCCAATCGAAGTTTCCGCATTGATATAGTATTTCATCAGAATAAATCACGGTGTTCTCTACTCTATGTCTTCATCTTTGAGGCTTTGGAGTATGGCCATCCACTTTTCTTCTGAGAAATTTTCTTGTCTTTGCGAAGCTACGAAGTCTTTTAACGGAGAGTAATCTTTAGACAGGTACTGATAGGAGACTTTTTTTGACTTCCAAAAGTGACTATGAAACCATACTATTAACAACTGCGCGCAAGCAATAAATCGACCCTCTCCCTTTTTTCTGCATGCATTTAGGGATCTGAAAGTTTCAGCCAATATGGCTGGGACAGGTGTAACTCTTTTACTCAGCCGATCGAACAAGTCTATCATCGCGTCTTCTACATGCCCCAAAGCCTTTGGAAAGATGACCAACCCGTAGATACTTAGGGCTAAGATGTCACTCTTTTCTTTGTATCTGGATGAGCCAGTATCAAATCTCGTAGACTTTTCCAAGTGATGCACTTGTTATCGCCTTTGACTTTAACCCGAGCTGTAACCCACTGTTCGCTCATACCGGTGATGTTCATTAACCTTTTAACTACAGTCGGGAGATTTGGGGCTTTAGAATAGGCCTTACCTACTGAAATCTTTGGACAACGGAGCAAAGTGGTGTACTCTTCTACTGTCGGTGTGATGTCTACATTTCCGAAGGTGAAGCAACTATAGGCTGGGTTCCAATACTGTGTTAATGCCCGAAAAAGACATTTGTCTACCTTAACCTCGAGTAAGTATGGCAAATCTCCGTATTCTTGGTAGAAGGTTTGTTTCATGTTGTTATCCAAACTGTCTCATATCTCTTTCAATTCTAACACATTGTTTTGAGCCATACTGATCCTAGTGTAATCCCAAAGTTCTGACTCGTATCATTCCACTAAGCTATCCCCTTTTTGGCGTTGAGTCTCCTCTAACCACATGCACACGACCATATTGTCCTCCACTTTATCAATGTATTTGTTTTCCATGATCGATTCTCTTATCGGTAACTGAACTTTCGAGTCTATACCTTTCTTTTACATGATGATGAGATGCAATGCAAAGAAAGAGACAAAATAAACAAGTTAGCAAAACACAATAAGAGCAATGTTCAAGTACAGAGCACAGAACCTAAGAATTTGTCTCGGAGGGTTGCTAAAGGGTTGAGCATAACTCCTTCTATGGTGTGTCCTTATGGGTCACTATATGTGGTTTTAGGCTCTAAAGTAAGGGTACCCAAACCAGCAGATTCCTCGATCCTTACCTATTACAGCCTCATATGGAAGAGTTCGATTCAGGGGGACGCATTTTCCAGATGTTTACATGAAAGTGAAACCCTCATGAAAACAAGGGTACTTTGTAATCCCGAAAGCGATCCACTATCCTGCACGGAGGTGAAGACCTCACGAAGAAGTAGTTTCTGGCTTTCACTTAAAGGGGTAATATTATATGCAAATGTATGCAAATTTATATTAGCAATATAAGATATCACACAAAGGATGTCAAGAATCGTATTTTAAACGAAACCGTAAATTTTAAAGTTTTCAAAAGGACCCGAAAATAATCAATTTAGCTTGACTCTTATTTATTTAAAAGTCCTCATCGGAGTCGCCAAGCTGTTGAAACCATTTGAAATTTTGGAAAAAATGTTTAGAAAATGGGAGTCGCCACCAATCTTTTATTTGGGTGTGATTGGATCACCACAAAACGTTAAAATGTTTTAAAAAAATATTGGTCTTCGAAATCCAGAAAAACAGGTTCGGGAGTCGGTTACGCATAAGGAAGGATTAGCACCCTCATACGCCCAAAATTGGTACCGTATTGATTATTTTCGGGTCTTAATTTGTAAACCTTAAAAGCTCGAATAAAATTTAAAATACGATCCTCGAATGCATAAGCCATGTTTAAAAGAAATCGATTTTGCTTGGAAATCTCACTATTTCAAAATGATCGAGGAAGAAAAATTACGTCCAGTGAGTTAGGACATAATATTTTGAGAGCCAGAAATAACGAGTTTTCCTTTGTAAAACTCTCTTTTTTTAGTTTGGAAAAAGATGTTTGATTATCGCGATTTGAAGAAAGGTTGCACCTAGTAAGTTAAGGCGCAAATTTTCATAACTGAGGATAAGGAAACATTGCCTTGATTAAGGGTATTCGATTATTTCGATTTGAAGAAAAATCGCACCTAGTAAGTTAAGGCGCAAAATTTCGAAGCTCGAAATAAAAGAATATTGCCTCGATTTTAAAGTTTTTATGAAAACAATTTTGAAAACGAATATGCAAGTTTAATATGAATGAGCAATTAATGATGGATATTAAATAACACGAGGTAAAATAATTATGCAGATAAATGGTAAGCAAAAATATAAAATGCAACTGCATAATAATTAATAAATACAAATGTTGATAATGAAACAAAAACGATGCAATTTGGAGTTAAAAATGAGACTTTGGATGCCCGGGGGCAAAATGATAATTTTAAACTCTCGAGGGGTAAAATGGTAATTTTAGGAAAATTTTAGGGTTAAAAATGAAATTTTAAAAATACGAGGGCAAAACGGTAATTTTTAGAAAAATCAGGATCAAGAAACGGAATTTTTGGATATCCGAGGGTAAAACAGTAATTTTTAGAAAAAAATCGGGATCAAAATGGAATTTTTAGAAGAATCGGGATCAAAAATGGAATTTTTGAACATTCGGGGGCAAAAATGTAATTTTTGGAAGTTCGAGGGTAAAAAATGTAATTTTTGGAATTTTTGGGGTAAAAAATGTAATTTTTGGAAAGTTTGGGTGTCAAAATATAATTTTTGGATAGTTTAGGGACTTTTAGGGAAATAAAACCAAAAATAAGTAACATGACAGCCCCACAGGCATCCTGAAGTTAAAGGACTAATTTGAAAATCATGAAAAAATTTTGGGCCAATTTTGTAATTAAACAAAAGTTGATTTAAAGGTTAAATTAAAACAAATTAAAAATAAGAGGGACTAATTGCATAAATAAGCCAAAATAGTGACACGTGGCAGCCTCTGGTGCATTCAAAAAGTCAAGGGATTAAATTGAAAAGCAATTAAAATTATTGGGCCAAATTAAAAATAATTAAAGTACAAAAAAGAATAAATTGAAACAATTAAAAATGCAGAAGGATCGATTGTATAAATATACTATTAATAAAAAACTAGCGGATCTTAGAGCGGGTCGGGTCAAACCGGTCGGACCATGAGTTAAAAGGGCAAAACGGCGTCGTTTTGGCTCTTTGAACCCATGCTCAAAACGACGCCGTTTAGTGCATGCTATAAAACCCATTTTTTAGGTTAAAATTTCATTTCTTTTTAAAACCTTATGCCCCTTTCCCCTTTCTTTTCTCTCTTCTCTCTTTCTTACTTCCACGTTCGACCATACTCCAGCCAAACTCCGGCCAAGCTCCGTCCAACGCGTGAGCGCGCGTCCCCGTCGCCCCTGGCCGTGCGCGCCCGTCCAGCTACGCCTCCACCACCGCAGGACCCCCCACGCGCTGCTGTCGCCGGTGATACTTCATTTTCCTTATTCCTTTTTTATAATAAACCTTTAGATCTATTTTTAAACCATGAATCCAAGTTTTGTTCATTTTAAAACTTGGATCTGGGTTTTCACATGTGAGATTTTCATGATTCCAAAGTTTTTTTAAAAAAATATACTGTTTCATGCCTTTTGTTCATGAGTTTTTAGGTTTTCTTTGTAGATTTGCCGTTCCATGGTCTCCTTTCGCGACAATGGGCGAGGTCGGGGTGGCGTCCGGCGTTTCAACGACGGCAATAGCCAAGGGCCCGATAAGTCTCCTTGAGTTCTTTTTTTTTATTAAATTATTGAGGGTATTATCATTAATGCTGTTTTTTTAAAAAAATTAGTAATTATTGAGGGTATTATTTAATGATAATCAGAATAGAAAATATATTAATATATTAAACAATAACCGTGTGATATTTAATGCATGCCTTAATACATATTAGGTACCTGATAGGTTAAAGCTTCAATTTATTAGTAACAAATAAATATGCATTGAATATACCTGAGTGTCTTAAAAGCCTGAGAGTTCTGACTCTGATTTTCATTCCTGCTGTTAGTATGGCTATTCGATTGCCCCTTTTTCTTCAACTGCTTCTGCTTTGGTTTAAAACATTTTGAAAGTCTGATTTTTGTATTGATTCTCAGAAAAGAGTTTGTCTATTGATTTTCAAAAAAGGTTCGTATATATTTTTCAGAAAGGGTTCCCCCCCATTTTACAAAATTCTATTTGGCTTTTATAGCCAAAAATACAATGATTTCAATTTGTTTTCTTTCTCTTAAATGCTTGTCCATTCTTTCTTTTCTGCAGGTTCGGCGAGCAGTCGGTTATGGTGGCTTGTAGCAGTGGCGGTGGCAGTGCCAGAAACAAGTTGTTGTTGGAGATGACAACGTGGCATGCCCTGGTTGGCTGGGATGGAAGGCAGGCAGTGCAAGTGGGAGCAGATTAGGTTTTCTGTTTTGGGTTATTTGAGTTGGGCCAATTGGGCCTTTTGTATTTGGATTTGGTGTTTTGGATTGGGCCCAATTGGGCTTGTAAATTGGACTTTGGGCTTTTTAATATTAAGTTTTAAATTAATTCAAATTAATTTAAATTTAAATTTAAAATAAATTTAGATCAATTTAAACCTAATTTTAAAAGCTTAATCCAAAATTTGGGCCCGGTCAGAATTGGGCTTCAATATATCTTTGGAATAATTAGAGTTTAACTGAGAAAAACTAGTAGAGTTTAACTAGAGAAGAATACGAGACATAACCCACAATAAACACTAAATTTCAATAAAAGGGTTGTTTTGCTCACTCATCAAACATATAAGGTCTAATTTACCTATTTTTTCAATAAATAAATTAAAATGCAATGAAAAGTATAATACAGAAAGTTTTGTGGTACTTTTACCGATTTTTAATTAAAATCGATTTTATAATTACAAAATTATTATGTACACGAATTAAGACTAAATGTATGTATATATCTAATATATACGCGCTCTCAACTCTTGTGATGAATTAGAGTATGAGGCTTTAACTTGAAAATTTTAAGTTGAAATCCAAAATTAGTGATATAGTTATATTCGTGTGTATATATATATATATATAATCAGAAATAAGAATTTGAATATTCAGAAAGAAAAATAATGATCATGCTTTATCCTTTTTCTTACTGAAAATGTCTACTTTCATGTCTTTACCTATTCCAATCGACCCTTTAAGTTATAAAATGAAATATGCCTCACCCCCAAACTTAAACATCACATCGTCCTCAATGTGAGAGAGAAATAGGAAGAAATAACAACAGTTAACTAGAAAGCAAGAAATACGATAGACAGAGAAAGAAAATTCCCTTGGTCACTGGTCAGTAGTTGAATGATCGTCCACAACAGAAACCAAAATACTAGCTGAACCAACAAGTGATCGATGGAGAGAAAAATAAGCCACCATGTTGTCCTTGACAAGCCGGGCATAAAGCTCATTATGTGTTCAAATGTTCTTGAACCCATGCACCGTGTAAAGAGATAATTGTTGTAAGTGGTGCTGCAGTTGGTTCGAATCAGACTGCTCATATGTGGGGCTAGGTTATTTGGGCCGGAAAGCAGGTTGGGTGTGGTTGAGAGCTTGGGCAGTGCGAGTTTGGAGGTTAAAAAGGATGAGAAATGTGTAGGGTTGGGGGCTTGGTGTCGAACTTATACATGGTCATGGTTCTCTTTTTCTTTTTTGTATGATACATCAAAATGTTGCACGTTCCATTGAAATTTATACAACCACAGTTTGATCACCTCATCAGATATCCCATTATACTTGACAATATCACTAATCTATAAGAAATTTCTTATATGAAAATTTGGATATTCACTTGGAAGTCCAAAGAATTTGTTGTTCTTGAAGTTATTTGCCTCAGGATTCTTGTTTTCCATTTCAGTTGGTTGTAGTCTAGCTTGTCTGGTCGCTCTTCGAATTTGGTGACAAGTCCTTTTAATTTTCCGATCAAATGGTATTAAAGAATCTAACGTAAATTTCCACATGCAATTTTAGAGTACTTGAAAAAAAAATAAAAAAGATATGATCTCAGATTACTCATGAATGAAATTAATATTAGTATAATATAACTAAAAACTTTAGTCCTTGGTAACGGCGCAAAAAACTTGATGACTGAAATTTTTAACGCAAGTGTATGTGTCGATCAAGTAAATAAGGTGATAAGAAGAGATCGTTCCCACGAAGATCGAATTTTAAGCTTCTAAGTACCAACTATTTACTTTTATCTAATCCAGATCAATAAAATAAATTCTATTTACTACTAAAATTAAACTAAGCAAATTATAAAGATTTTACTAAAATAATGTAAACTTTCAAGTTTCTAAATCAATTTTATGGACTTAGGACTCTAACTTCACCTAATCTAGTTAATTAATTCTCTCTCATTCGATTGTTCAATCTATGTATGTAATTACTAACCCATAATTCAATGACATTAACTAGACCTTTCCAATATCTAGCTAAATTAATCTCTCTTCCCCACTAGCTATATTCTTATTCTGGGCAAGTTGGTTTAAGTTATTAAAAACAAACCAATTTGGTTGATTAGGGCATCCAAAATATTTCTATCCTAGCTGCGAACACTACAAGAAAACTGATTTTTAGCGGTGTTTTTTTGGACCTATAGCGGCGCTAATAAGTGCCGTTAAAATATTTAGAAGCGCCGCAAAAAATGCCGCTAAAAATCGCGGCGTTTATGAGGAAAAACGCCGCTATAGATCTTTAGCGGCGCTTTTCCAAAAACACCACTAATGAACATGGTATTTAGCGGCGCTTATCCCACAGATGCCGCTAAAGAACATGGTCTTTAGCGACGCTTATTTCACAAACGCCGCTAAAGAACGTGGTCTTTAGCGGCGCTTATCCCACAAACACCAATAACATTAACAAATTTTACCAGCTCATTTTAATTCATATAAAACCCAAATTTTCAATATTTTTCTGTAAATTCATATTCATTTTCAATTAAATTTTTACTCAAACTTTCATAAATTTCTTGAAAAATAGAGCCTTTTTAAGTGTTAGTAATGAAATCTTGCAAAGCTAGAATATGTAAATACATATAGATAACTTGAAAGATGTGACAGGCTAAAATTGCATTTCACAAGCGACTAAATATTCAAAAATCTAATAATTCAATTACACTCGAATTACTAAAAAAGAACAAATATTCTTAACAAAATTGAAACAAAAAGAAAAATAAAAAACATCATCAATTATTCCTAATGCTAAATTGCAAGGTCCCTCTTATAGCACAAAGTTGAAGATCATCTACACAAGTTCCTGCAACAACATAAACAATATAATCATTTTCAATTTGATTTGGTTTGATTTGATTCATACAATATTATGAATTAGTTTATATTATACTCATGTGTTGCTATTTAAAAAAAAACAGTTCTAGTTTAAGTGTTTGCACCAAATGCTACTCGTTGCTTATACTGAATTCTTCTCCAATAAAGGTAAAATTGCCAGGCAAGTAATAATCAAGGACCATGAACTCTTACATACTTATAAAATAAAATACCATATTTTAGTCCAAATGAAATTACAAATATCCTACTAAGGATTGCCAAAACCGACCAACCAAGCATGATATAAGCGTGCTAGAGCTTGTCTCCTCAGAATCAGCTTATGGTGAAATTTTTAGTAAGAAGGCAACCAAAAAGAAAGAAATAAAAGATGAACAAGTATAAACAAATTAATAAATAGGTAAACATGGGATTCCAAGAAGTACCTTGGAAATGCATCAGTTGTATTCAAATCACAGACAACTCTCTTAGCATCAACATTCCATGCTTTAATGCCTCCATCAGCAGTGCCTATGAGAAGCTTTAGGAACAATAAATTTTAAGTTGCAACAATTATAACATTACCACCAATTAAACTACAAGTACAACCATCAAACAATAATATAGTTACATACCAAACGGTCAGATTTGCATTCCCATTCAAGTGACATTATCTCAGCTCCACAATATATGGTCGCATTTCTAGATGCCGAAATCGATGAGTCATATGTCCATATCCTTCATCAAAAACAAAGAGAGAAGGAAGTAAATAAAAAGTAGCAGACAATAACTTAACAGAGCACAATAGTTACTATAAATGACATCTTATTATCTTCCCAAGTACATTTAACCAAGTTATCTGACAAACAAATTTGTTAAAAACCATAGCTTGCACATAGATGTAACCCATCTAAATGGTTTTGGTCAATTGTCAGATTGTAAGGATGACTACTTTTCCTTCCATTTTGTGTTCTTTTATATTTGATATTCATTAACAATTGGGCTATTCTAAATATTTACAAGTTCATATCAGTTTTTTTTTAAAGAGCATACCTGCCATCATAGATGCACTAGCTATATTGTTCCTAGATGCAGAAAACCGGCACCGAGTAATTGGACTTGTGTGGCCCAAAAATGTCTCCCGGAAATAAGGATGTTCCACCAGTTTCACGTATACAAAAAAATGAGCAAGAAATCAAGGTGTATACAATAATGACTTCTGAAAACAGGTCTATAAAGCAGAGTCAACAGATTAAACCTGAGTAAACTCATGTAGTATGTCTCTATGCCTTGCAAATTTCTGGAACAAAATTCTACTAATATATAAGCAATGCACATCTTAGAAAATAACAATTGAAGTCTGGAACAAAATTCTAAAGATTCTAAAGAGATACAGCGAAATGAAAGGGGGAAACCTCCTTGGGTGAACCTAGCACCGAGCTTAGCATATGAATAGAGTTTAACATCAAGATCGCCTTCGATCTCTAGAGCTCCTCTTATGGCATGTATCAGGACTTGCCCTTAGATAGATAAAACCATCAGGAATAAGCCCCGGCAAGCATGATACAACTGGATCAAACTATGAGTCATAAATGCTGATCTCTATCTCATTCATCCAATTTGCTTCATGAACAGCTCGTACAAACACCTTAATTAAGTAAAAATGAGATAAAGTTATCAGCCTTTAAACTCTTAGGTCAGCTTTCTTCCTCTTGATTGGAATAAACCAAATGAGAAAAGGGAAAACTGCAAGGGTTAAAATCCAATGACTTTGGTCATTATTGAACAGAAAATTCATAAAAAAAAAAACTTCTAATATTTTGCTTTCCACATGGACTAAAGAAAACTTCTTGAAAAGCAGAACATGACAACACAGAGAAACTCTATCATCATATCATCATAACACAAGACAGGAAAAAAAGTAACAAGAAGAAGAAACTACTCTATGCTTACCATTCTGTCACTGAAAACGCTCCTTTCCATTAACCTGAGTGGCTTAAGACCCCCAGATGACTCTCTCTCCTGCATAACCCGTGTAACAAAGACATAATTTTGAAAGGTATAGGCATACCTCTGTGGTTCAGCATAAAACGCATCTAATATATTAAAATGGTCAGGTCCAACATTCTGCCACTTATCAATGGGTTCTGGAACAATCTCAACAAGATCGCGCAGCTCCAATGTTTCATTAGCCATTCTTTGAAGGAATGTTGTCTTTCCAACACTGATACTCCCTTCAACATAGAATGTTAACCGATTCTTTGAAGATGGCTTTGTATCTGAGTTCGAATCCTTCAGTTCTTCATCCACACTCTCCTTAATAAAAGTTGTTATACTCTCGGCATGATTTCTGTGGATAATTCCAAAAGAACTTTGTAAATACTCAACCATCTTCTAACTAGCCTTTCCAAAAAACTGGCAAGAAGAAGGTAAAGTTCAATTCGACAAACAATCTAACCAAATAATCATACAAAAAATGGATTCTTCCATGCCAATAAAAAACACAAGTTTTTACAATCAATTAAATAAAAAATTTCGGTCCTCGCATTTAGAGAGTCAACAACCATTTGAACCATTTTAGATACAGATTGAGCTTCATTTACTTCTCTATCCCTTGCTTTCCCATACACCCATAATTACCATTCACATAAGTAGAAACCGCCGGTGAATTGTGGAAGTCATGCCTGTGTATTATGATGAAAAAGGAACTGGAAAGTAATGGAAAGGAGTTGGACTCTCATGAAAAAACTGGGGAAAAACTCACATCTTAAACACTAAAAACTTCAACCAAATGGACTTCAATGAAACAAAACCCACTGTTTAAGTAAAATATACACATCAAAACCAAGATAAAATAAAAATAAAAACCCCAACTCCATTTAAACGGTTCAGTACCAAATAAACTTCCCATAGATAATAGCAGGAAAAAAAAAGAGAGAAGAAATTTAATGTCAATGTTTAATTCATTAGCTAGATTCTTAATAAGCAATATGTGAAAATAACAAACTCTAGAAGTATAAAAATTAATAATAAAATTTAACCTAAAAACATTTTACTACTTTAATCCAGGTTCTAAGCCTTTTTTTAACCCAAACTTTTACAGAAGAAAATATCAGAGACTTATTTCTCTTTAGTTTAATGACAACTGATAAGTAGTAAAAATATTAAATCCAGAGCTCAAAAACTTTTATTGCACCAAAAATACAACTTTTACAAGCTTTTGAATTACATTCAAATAAATTCCAATCTTTCAATTTGTATTCATGCTCACTTTTAGTTTATATCTAACAAAACTTTGCATAAATTAATACTTTATTTGAAATAAAATTTTATCTGAAAACAAAAAAAAAATATATCTGATACAACAAAAACATAATTTTTAAAAAACAATAGCTTTGTCATTTCATACCAAACTACTCATCACGATCATATTATTGATAATATGCCTTTTAAAAATCAAGAATTGAGTTCAATAATCCATCTTGCAATAGAGGGTAGCAATAATTAATACCCAAATCAAACTTCTGGCTAAGGTTTATCTATAACAAGTATATAACATGCATGATCAAGTTTTCATTTGAATATGCTATGTAATAAATAACACAAAACTAAAAGTTACTTAATCCTGAGAGCAGAAGTTGATAATCATCTTCATCGAGGTCACTTGGTGACACGGTAGCTCTGCATCATTCACAATATTAAAAAGTCAAGTTTCGTATGCAGTGAGAGATGAAGAACGATGTCTGACAAGCTGAAAATACTGGCACAGCCAGTCAAGCATAGCATGCCTCATGAAAACATCATTAACTAAAATGCAGGGAATAAAGAAATAAGCATCAATACCTTAACCCGTTTGAGCAGGTCTTTGGCCTTAGCATCCTTGTTAAAATGATCACGAACCGACTGTAGATAAAGGATTCATAGAGAAAATTAGTTCATAGGCATGTAAATAAAATAAGGTGTTCGGCGACTATTGTATTTAAGTTGCACCACTAGAATCATCAAACATAACATGAGAAACCGCATCTTTTACATGATTTAGCCCACATCATTGTAAAGCCATGATAGGATCTTTCATAAGTTCAACATTGACTAGTAGGAATATTATGACAAAGCTCAATGGCATTAAGCTTCCAACAACAGCACCTCAAATAAAAACCCCATAGATAATAAACTTCCCATTTAAACAGTTCAGTACCAAATAAACTTCCCATAGATAATAACAAGAAAAAAAAAGAGAGAAAACCTTATCCTTGTACAACTGCTTGAGCTCAGCAACACCTTGAATCCCATTCTCAACAAGCTTCCTCAAATTCCTAGGTCCAACGCCCGGAATCGTCAACAAATCTGGACTCCTCACCAAAACCCCAGAACCCTTTTGCCTTCTATTCAACCTTATCGGCTTATCTTCCTGTTCAATCTCATTCAAATCCTTGGAAGTTTCAATTGGACTCAACTGCTCCTCTATCCCACTGGAATGGCACCAAGCCGGCCAGATACCGACTCTCCCAGGCCAAGCCTGTAGAGAGGTTCTTGTATTTAAACAAGGTTGAGAAAGATAACTAGCAGTGGTGTAGAAGCACCGGGAAAGCGAGGAAGTTTTGTTCGTAAGAGCGACGGTGACGGCGAGAAAAGAGCCACAACCTGGGAGAGTGGCAGTGGGCATTAAGAAAGAAATAGTAGAAGAAGAAGCAGGGGTGGTGAAAGGGAGAGGAAGAGAAAGAGAAAGAGAGAGAAAAGGGAGAGAGGGTTTAAGGGAAGAAGTAGAAAGCAGGGAAGGAGCAGAAGGGGTTCTTCTTATCAGTTTCTGCATTCCCTCAAACACATTTCACTATCTTTTTGTCTGATATTAGGGTATCTATTCAGTTCCAAACTGTAAAACTGAAGAAGATAAGACGAGAAAAAATAGAAAGGAAACCCTCAAAGAGAAGAGGCGGGAAGGAGAGGGAAAGATTAAAAGTTAAAAAGTAAAAATATTTACTTTGTTAAAAAGTAAACGTAAAAATAATATTATAACACTTCATTATTAAATAAAACAAAAAAAAGTATAATATTTTTAAATAAATATTAATATTTTTATTGAAATATAAATTAAATAATAATTAATTATAAATAAATGTTAAAATCCACTTCTAGCGGCGCTTTTTCATAAGCGCCGCTAATGCTCTGACCTTTAGTGGCACTTGATCGTAAGCATCGCTATTGCTCTAACTTTTAGCGGCGCTTTCCCATAAACGCCGCTATTGCTCTGACCTTTAACGGCGCTTTCCAAAAAGCGCCGCTATTGCTCTACTTTTTGCGATGTTTATATAAAAACATCACTATTGCTTTATCTTTTGCGGCGTTTTCTATCCAAACGCCGCTAAAAGTGCCGCTAATAACTTGTTTTGCTGTAGTGAAATTAACTTGTTCACCAATGCTACTAAATTTAATCCTAATCTATTCAATCTAGATCTAAACTCTAACCTTCTTTTGCAAGACAAATTAAGGTTATCAAATTAATACAACTTGGTGACCAGACAAGCAGATTAAATAAGCACATAACTGAATAAGTAATTAACACAAATCAAAATAATTGAAGAGAAAAATAGTTAATTAACTAAAGTAAAGAATCCATCAAGAAAAATAAAAGTTTAGTTAATTGGGAATTGAGAAAACATCACACAAAGAGATTCAAAAGAAACTTGCATAAAGAAAAAGAAAAAGAAACAATCTAGAGAGAACATAGACGAAGAATAAGAATTGAGCTTCCTGAATCTCCTTTTCTTCTTGTTTTTGCAAGCATGAAGTTTCTCTTACTGTTAGAGAGTTTTTCTTTTTCCTCTAAGTGGTTTCTTTTTTTTTTTTTCCATAAAGGCTTTTAATTCATATCTTTTAATTTTTGAATTTTTATTATGACACTCCAAAAAATAAAGAATTGCAATGGAGCGAACTGCTTGTTGCCAAAATTTTTTAATTTAAAAACATGCTTCGTCGCAAATCTGATCTGGTGGAATAGTAAACTTCTTTTTACACCTTTTATTTTAAGCTCCAATTCTTTCATTCTTCACTTTGGACCTACAATGGCAAAATAAAATAGAAAATATAATAGGAAGTAATCTAACTACTACAATTTAATCCTAAAATACTACAAAAACCATACTAAAATAACTCTAAATAGGAGAGTTGTCAAGTTGCAACTTAACAAATATAAGACAGAAAAATTCAATAACTTTTCAAAATTAAAATTTTATCGATTGATCTCTATAAAATTAATGTCGTGTCTTGTGATAAATTGAGATTTTTATGCAAGATTAAACTTTTATTGATTTAATGATTTAGGGATATTGGTCATATGTGAGATTCTTAACAACTTGATTAATAATTTTTAGAAGTTGACTAATACAAATCTTTGAAGAAATTATAATTGATTGTTTTTATAATCTTAAATTTATTCAATACTGATTAGAAATTGTGAGGTGTGACTCGTATTCTTCTCCCAGTTTAACTTTGCCATATTTTTCTAGTTAAACTCTAATTATTTCAAGGATATTTTAGTGTGATTAGAACTATAATATTAACCTATTTAAAGGGATCTTGTATCCTTGTTTTGTGATGCCAACAAAAAAAAAGGGTTTTTCTTTGGGGGTAATAAGATGTAATCGCATATAAGTTTTGGTGAGAGTTTCGTGATAATTATGGAGAGTATTTTATTTGTGAGTGCTCTATGAGATTTAAGGTTTTGTTTATTGGTTTGCTCTTTGAGATTTTGAGCTTTATATTCGAGGTTTTGGGTAATGTACGTTTAGTACATTTAGGTTAATTTTCTTCATATTATACTCTCATTTGTTTACTCATTCAGTGGAAGGTCGAAGCCTCCTTTACTCGTGGTTTTTCTCTCTTTTAGCGTTTTCCACGTAAAATATTTATGTTTGTTCTTCTTCGCTTTTATTATTTCGTTATTTATACAGGCCAATCCCTAACAAATTGGTATCAGAACTACGATTCAACTTTCACAGATCGACTAGTTCGGTGACACAACAATGCCTTTGGATATCAAGAAGTTCAACGAATCACAAATTTTAGGTTCTGACAGTTTTGAATAATTCTGGAGGTAATTGATGTGGCCGAGAACAAGGGTAATGATTTGTTGCTCTCCACATAACCTAATTGAAGGTGGAGTCATATCAGATGTCAAGCATGTGCCTGATTTAGAGAAGAATCTCATACTTTTTTGGTCTTTAAGGTACGAGTGATTCGCAGAGTGTTTGAGGAAATGTTGGTCGCAAAGGGTTATGGTAAAGTGGAGAGAGTCTCTCCTGTTTGGGTATTATTGGCCCCTGTTGCATCATACAATTTTGATTTAGAAATTAAGAGTCTTTCAATTTCCAAGTTCGAGCACGGTTTAAACTTGGTTGACATTTGACAAAATTTGAGTTTGGCTTGTGACGGGACATGAAAAAGGAGGCGTGATAAATACGAGTCAAGGTGGAGATTTGTGGGGTGTGCCTCATATTCTTCTCCTAATTAAATTATGCTATCTTTTTCTAGTTAAACTCTGAGTATTTTAGGGATATTTTAGTATGATTAAAACTCTAATCTTAGCCTATTTAAAGGGGCCTTGTATCCTTGTTTTGTGATGCCAACAGAAAAAGTGTTTTTCCTTGGGGACGACATGATGCAACCGCATATGAGTTTTGGTGAAAGTTTCATTGTAATTAAAGAGAGTATTTTATACCCCTTTTTATAAGTACCCTATGAGATATTTGAGGTGTTTCTCCGTTTTTATTATCTCGTTGTTTATACGGGTCAATCCCCAATAAAAATTTAACTTTTTTTGTTTAGAAATTGTTATTTCTAATGTGATTACTGTGAATTTTATATTTGTACCTACCTTGTATTTGAAATGTTATATTTTCGTGACACTAAAAAGTATTTAAATGCTTGTTATTTTTACGATAAAAAATTACAAATTGTATGTTAATATCATGATAACTTTAATGCATGTATAGCTTTGATTTATACATTGAAGAGAGGAGAAATATTTTTTTTTAAAAAAATAAGATAAAAGCGAATTTAAAAAAGTCCAAAGAGAATTAAATTTAATTTTACCTCGAAAACCTTCAAACAATAAAAATAATGTAATGACTTGATGAATCAAACACAACACATAAAAAAAAAAAAAAAAAACCTTTCTCAAAACAATCACCTATTTTAGTTTCTCAAAATTTAATCCTTCATTTTATCAAAAAAAAAAAAATTTAATCCTTCATTCAAACTTAGTACTTACATCCGCAATATATATATTCTGAAGTGGCATATATATGTATGTATATGTATATGTATATTTGATGGGATGGTTCATGTCTTCATGATCGGAACACCGTTAAAAGGTTGAAGATGGGCTTAAGATGTATAAAGGGTTGTGTGTTCTTTCCAATCAAAGGAACAAACATTTGGACAAATCAATTACTGTTGAAAAAGCAAGGGTTGAACGTGAAAAAACAATTGCTTCTCTCATTGAATTAATTCCAGTAGGTGAAGACTGAATCGTCAAAAATTTTTCCCCCTGATAACTTTCTCCTTTACAGTGAAGAATCTTCACATTTCTATGCCTTGAAACACATGCATGTAAGCACTTGCACAGTCTTTCTCTCTCTCTCTCTTCTGGTCTTGGTCCAGATTGACAATTCCTTTTATATATATAATTATAAGTGCTTCAGCAATTTCACCTTTGAGCAATGCCAATGCCAAAGGCTAAATTAACACATTCAAACTTGATGAAATTGTAAAAGGAGAATGGTGAGGTGATGGATATAATATAGGAGTAAAGGAGAAGTAGAGTACTCTCTTGTTTCTGTGTGTAATTATTGTAATTTTCATTCAAATTGTTATATACATATATTGATTGATTGCTTTTTCTGCAAAGTAGTAGTCTCCTCCAGTATGAATCACCTCCACACAACACAGCAGAAACACCAAAACGCCTTTATCACTATCACAATCTCTTTAAATAACAAATGTGGGGGAGGAAGGTACTCACGCCTTCCATCTGTACAGTTAAAATTGCGTCATTTCATATCTGCTGCATCATGTACATCTCTCACTTTTTGGCTGAATAAAAGAAAAAAGAGTAAATGTCAGCAGGAGTCGAAAAGAGGAAGGGATTAGGAGCTCGATTATCGAGCATTTTTAGCCTACCTGCACACTGCCTGTGAGAGTGAAAGGAGTGTTACTCACTGTTGCTACGCTCTTCTATGCATCTTCCCCCTCTCCTCCTTTGTCGCTCCCTTGTCTCCTCCATTCCCAAACACGCCAAAATCCAATCTCTCTCGGTCTCCACGGCCCCTTTATAAACCACCCTTCCCAACCTCTCCCTACTTGTCATGAAATTATCCACTATTTAATGATTTGAGAACCATGTTGTCAGTTTCTTTATAGCAGCTTACTCGAGCTTTTTCTTGTTACATGGCACAGTAAAAAGGGGTAAAACAAAAAAAAACCCAATTCTTTATTCATAGCCTTTCTAGTCCCCTCTGATCTTTCTTCTCTAAAAGACCAAAAATAAATCTCTTGTGTAGCACTAGCAGCAATTATCAGCATGCAATCTCCTTCCTTTACCTACAATAATATATCCCCTAGAGAAAGTTCCTGCCATGAAGCTGAGGGTCATGTAGAAGGTGAAGATTCCATAATCTTATCTCTTGGTCCTCCTGGACAAGCCCCACGCATTTCCAAATACCCTTTAACATCACATCCTTCAAGCTCAACGTCAAGCAAGGTCCCCAACTGTCCAAACCCTACCAGTACTACCGAGACTGAAAGTGGTGTAACAGTTGCCCTCCACATTGGTCCACCAACAACAGCTGAAACCAGCTCTAGCAACTCTAATGACATTGGTAACAGTCTTGTTGAAGGACAGTACTGGATTCCTTCACCCGCCCAGATCCTTGTTGGTCCCACTCAGTTCTCTTGCAGTGTCTGCAACAAAACCTTCAATAGATACAACAACATGCAGGTTCCAAAAACTTACTACCTATAGTACTTATTGTATGACAAATAATTAATCCCCTATTAGATTATTCTATGACATCATGGGATTTCTTCGTAATTAAGGATGTCTTGTAATCTTTGTCCCATTTGTTTCTTAGATGCATATGTGGGGGCATGGATCACAATATCGAAAAGGCCCTGAATCCTTAAGAGGAACGAAACCAGCTTCTTCTATGCTGAGACTTCCTTGTTACTGCTGTGCTGAGGGTTGCAAAAACAATATAGATCACCCAAGGTCTAGACCATTGAAGGATTTCAGAACTTTGCAGACACATTACAAGCGAAAGCATGGAGCAAAGCCGTTCGAGTGCCGAAAATGCGGCAAGCCCTTTGCTGTGAGAGGGGATTGGAGGACACACGAGAAGAACTGCGGGAAGCTCTGGTTTTGCATTTGCGGGTCGGATTTCAAGCACAAAAGGTCGCTCAAAGACCATGTTCGAGCCTTCGGAGATGGCCACGCACCACATACCGTTGAGTATTGTGAGGTTGAAGTAGAAGATGATGATAATGATGATGTTAATGATAATGATAATGATGATGACAATGATGAGGGCAACCATGCTCCTCTTTTCTTCTAATAATTGATTATTCTTGGGGTTTATCAACTTTTGATCGTTACTAATTAAGGTTTTAAGATTGCTTTGCATGCTTAGTAAATGATTCTATCTATAGATGGGATATAAATGATGAGAATCCATTAATACAGTGACACCCTTTTTCTATGCATTTAATGTTCCTAACTGCGGTTCGTTTATATGCTCAATGTATCTCTTTTAATCTCTCCATCTTTGCATGAAGAAATTAATAAACACTTATATGGCTTTGGATGAGCGCGGTTAGTGTAAAAATAACAATTTGACAGTAAAATTAAATATTATAGTAATACTATAACGTGAAATTAAAAGTAAATTAAACGCATCGCATCCTACCGTCCATCCAAATTCACGCTTAATAATTTCAATGGGATCAACCAAGTTCTAAGTAGGTTTTATTTTGACGATGATTGGGTTTAATGCCAACTTTTCAATCAAAATACTTACAAAAGTACCCTACATAATGTATATATTTTTTGGATTTTATGACGACTTTCCGTTCCTTAAAAATAAATCACTATTTAGTTAAAATATGACTGATGAATTTTTTTTAATTAACTAATAAATATAATAATGATAATGTATTTATCATTGGTTTAAATATGTTAAGGTCCTTGTATTCTTTTAAAATCTAAAATTCAATCCTTATACTTTAATTTTGATAGATATAGTTTTTATACTTTTCTTGATCTAAAAATCTTGGTCTCTGAGCTAGCTTCCATCCATTTTTGCGTTAGTCTTTAATGTGGAAATCATAGAGAAAGGGTAAAATAATTTTTATAACACTCAACATTTACAATTTTTTTAATTTGACCTTTACTCTTTAAAAATGCATAAAAATTCTAAAAAAAATAAGTGTATATATATAATAATAAAATAAAAAGAAATTATATAATTTTAAGAAAAATAAAATTAAAAAAATGAAATTCTCTAAAATTAAAAAACTATTACCTATATCACATGGGAATCGTAATTTCAAAGGGTTTCTGAGCAAATGAGGTGATGCAAAGATGTGTTTTTTTTTAACAATCTCATTATAGGTTCTAATTGTATCTTTTTTTTTGACACAATGCCTAAAACTACCCATAATCCCTCCCCAACCCATAAGTAGGAGGATAATGTGTTGCATCATACTCGAACCCCATCCTCTTGCATGGACTATAATTTTCATGCCAATCGAGGTAAAACTCAATCGACAAAGATGTGATTTCATATATGTTTCTTTTATGTTTTTAAGTTTGCATTTTAAATACTTTTAGTACAAAAGGGCTTCAAACTGAAAGCATAAACTGAAGGATAAACTGAGAGGACTCTAGAAATTAAATTCATTTTTTATTTTTTTAATTTTGATTTTGTAATTGGAAAAATGTTTTAGGATTTTTATTGGAAAAAAGTTATAAACTTTTTATGTATTAATAAAGAATAAGAGTTAAGTTGACAAAAAATTATAAATATTGAGGAACCCAATATCTCAAGATTAAACTATAAATCAAGAAAAGCACAAGGACTCGATATTTCAAAATTAATGTATAGGGATTAAATTTTAAATTTCAAAAGAGCATAGGGACCCTGAAATATTTAAACCTTTATCATTTAAATTTTATATGAGATCTATAAAAATCAATTTAAATCTAAATAAATCGAAAAAATAATTACACAATAAAAGATTGTATGAAACAACGATATTATCCATTTTCAATAGTTTAATGCCACATCAGCAATTTCATCTTAAATTTCAGGATTTTCATTTGGATTTGATTTTTTTCAGAATGAAAATGCTGAAATTCAGTATAAAGATGCTGATGTGATATTAAACTATTAAAAAATATCCCTATTCCATACAATCTTTTCCCATAATTACACATATATTTTTGAACTTGATTGGCTTCAAAGCTTTAATTGTATCATTTCAATCAACACTACACTTGGTTTTTATATAGATTTTTTTATAAATATACGTTATACATATTTTTTTTTTCACTCATATCATTAGCATGTAACAATTTAGTATTATATAGTATAACTTTTGAATATTTTACTACTATTATGTTGTACTATTATTATATTTTGATAAAAAAATATATTAAATTTTGAAATACTGAATTAAGTTTAGATTAAGTACATCAAATTAGGGTGGGCATGCAAAAAATCATCATCTCTAGTTATACTAATTAGTACATGCAATTACATGTTGAAATACTTATAAGAACGAGAGACCAATATAAAATTAAAACACATGCATTTATCAGTTAATGCAGACTCCTTTTTTTTTTCTTATATGCATACTATATGTATGTATAATTATGGAAATACAGCATATATAGCTAGCTTATAACATCAATCAATTAAAAGAAATAGTAAAAATGAGAGAGAGAAAACCCTAAACAAGCTTTGATTAATGGGAGCAAATGCATATATGTGATTATATAGATTAATGGAAGAAAGGTGGTGGTGGTGGTGGTACAGAGGACAGGTGTGCAGAAAAGAGAACAGAGAGACAAAGTAGCAGTGGGGAGTCACAGAGTGTACTGTTGATGGCGTTTGCAAAATAAAAAATACAAGAAATTGTGGACTCAATCACTTTGTTTTTAATGGTTTAAACTCTAACTCAGTGAGACTATACATCACATGTAAGAAAGTGAGAGTGAGTCATTGTTGTGATCAGTCTCCTTAAGCTTCGACTCACCCCCACCCCCACTACTTAAATTTGTCAGTCTCACCAATATTTTGATTGGGACAATGACCCACTGCTCCCCCACTCTTTTTTTCTTCCATTTCTCTATTTTTGGGGTTTCACCCAAAATCTTGCTTTTTCCCCTTTTCCCTTTTCAGGCTCTTTTTTCTTCCCCCTTGATCTTGACATTAAGTACTTTTAAAATGATGTTTTATTTCCCATAAACATTTTATTTAAGAGATTATCAGTGAAACTTGAATTTTGATGTTTGTAATGTTGCTAATCAATATTCCAATCAATTCGTGTAAAATAATAGGGTCAGTCACGTCATTGACTCAGTAATAAATTTTATATAAATTTCAAGTTGATTGACACGAGATTTATCATTCAATCCATAACTTAGTAAACTTATTCTGCCTCCCCCATTGCAATGTAATTGTTTGCTTGTAAAAGAAAGTGAGGATAGGGCAGACGATCAAAGGAGAAGTTTTTAAAAACTTTTAGTAGATAGCTTAAATTGAAAGTTTTAAAAATTCTCAATAAGTCTTTCAAAATATTTAAAAATTTTAACTAACTCCCCTTCAAAATTTTTGTAAATTCCCATTAAGCCTTTCAATTTTTTGAAAGTTTTAATTAGACTTACCAAAATGTATGAAATTCTCATTAAATCTTCCAAAATTTTAATCAAATCTCCAAAATTTAATGTCAAGATCCACAACTAGACAAGAAAAAACAATTTATGGTGTGGCAAGCCACTAATTTTACAGAGAGCTGGAAGTGATACTAACAAATCACCTACCAAATTAGATTATTAATAAGACTCAAACTTCTTTTTTTGGTGAATTACAAGAGGAGGGCAAAGCTCTAACAGCAACATGGCTAGCATGACTCAAACCCAAACCACACCTGGATGATGGACACCTTGATTATCAGACCAACACACAGAATTCAATAAGACTCAAACATTAATACTTATCAAAATGCAAATTATGATTTTCTCCGAAAAGGAGAAATGGAATCATTTAGACATGAATGTGGTTTTCTCAAAATGAAAATGGAAATGAAAATGAAAACGAGAAATGATTCATTTGCAAATGAACATGGATTACTAAAAAATGATCGAAAGAATAAGTTTATATTTTTCAACTATTTTAAAGCTTGAAAATGAAAATAAACCATTCAATCCTAGTTAACTAGGATTGTCGCTACCTATACTCCTAATTAGACAAAAAGTTCATTTTTCTAGTTGAAATAAATTTCTCTAATTCAACAAGATTTTTACGTTCTCTCCCTATAAATAGATGGAATCGGTAAACCTATACACACAACTTCAAGATATTGTTAATGTAACACCCTATACTCGACCCGATCCACAGGTCTGGGTATCGAATGTAACAATCAACTCGAATAACTTAACAATACTTCTAGATTGACCTGTTTGAATATTTTAAATCTATTAGAATACAAGATTTAGCTTCAGTAAAAATAATCCTTGTCATTCTAACGCCATAATTCTTAAATTCCATTACATTAGTAGAACTGACAATGTTGAATTATGACTCCTATTTCAAGTCAAATTTGAGAAATAATCTTTCAGTTAAACTCTGTTTATTTGTTTCAATTAAATTCTGTTTAGTTGTTTGAGTTAAACTCTTATTAGTCTAAATTATTTTATTATTATTTAACCTATGAATTTAGCCTATAAATAGGCTCTTTTACACTCATTAGATACACCCATTAGAGTTTAGAACTAACACTTTTGGAGAATTTAATGTTTACGTTTTGAGGGTTCTTTATTTTCGGGTTTTCGAGGTTTAGTTTTATCTCCACCTTTTGTACTCTTCATTCTTTTACCATTATAGTAAAATTATCTTTGCCCGTGGTTTTTTATCCTCTTCGGAAGGGTTTTTCCACGTCAAATTTGTGTGTTCAATTTCTCAATTTATTTCACTATTTTTTAACTTGTTCGTTGCTTAATCGGGTTTATCCCTAATAAGTAGTGTCAGAGCTAGTTCAATTTCAGCAGATCAACCCGTTCAGAGATGGCAGCAACAAGGTTCGATATTGAGAAATTTGATGGTGTCACAAATTTCAATCTGTGGCAAGTTCGGATGATGGCAATTCTAATTTAGACCGGTTTGAAAAAGGTCGTTCCTGGGAAAAAGCCCGATAATCTAGATTAGTCAGAATGGGAAGAGCTTGATGAAAAGGCCCTGTCCGCAATCCAGTTGTGCCTCGCGAATAAGGTATTGCAAGAGGTATTGATGGAAAAAACCTCATCCGCCTTGTGGAAAAGGCTAAAAACTCTTTATGCGATTAAGTCTCTGGCTAACTGTTTAGTGCTGAAACAACGTCTATTTACATTTCGCATGAACGAAGGTGAGCTTCTTAGAGATAACATCAGTCAATTTATTACCATTTTAAATGATTTAAGTAACGTTGAGGTTCATATTAACGATGAAGATCAGGCTATGCTATTATTTTGTTCTTTACCCCCTTCATACAAGTCTTTCAAGGTGACCTTGATTTATGGTAGAGACAAACTCTCGTTTGAGAATGTGAAGGGTCATTTGTTGAGCAAAGACAAACTCGACAATGAGTTTGGTTCAGATAGCAAGGCATATAAGCAAGCTTCTGTTTTGGTAGCATCAAAGAAGCGAGACAAAAGGTGTCGCTATTGTAAGAAATTAGGTCACGTCAAAGCAGATTGTTACAAACTGTGAAATAAAAGGAATGTTGAGAGTAACGAGAAAGATTTAGCTGGTGCTAATTTGGCTGATGAAAGTGGTGATGATTTCTTGTTAGTGTTAACGAGCGAAACCTCCGAGCTTATGCCCGAGTGGATCCTTGATTCAAGATGTTATTTTCACATGTGCCCCAACAAAGAATGGTTCTCCACATACAGTTCAATTGAAGGTGGAGTTGTGCACATGGGAAACGATTTAACCAATAAGGTAATCGAAATTGGTACTGTTAAAATTAGGATCTACGATGGTATGATTAAGACACTATCAGATGTCAGGTATGTACCTGATTTACGAAAGAATCTTATTTCCTTAAGTATTTTAGACTCAAAAGGTTGCAGAATCAACATCGAGTCGAGCGGCATTAAGGTGTCTCGTGGGGCTCTCGTTTTGTTAAAAGGTAAAAAGATCGACAGTCTTTATATTCTGGAAGGTTTTATAGTGACCGGTGAAATCGGACGTCCCTCATCCGTTACGGAGTTGAAGTCAACTCGTTTGGAGTGGAGGCAACTTGGTCATAGGAGGGAAAAAGGTATGACTGTTTCGTTGAAGAGAAGTTCTCTTTTGGATATAGGTTTTAAAAAGTTAGGACACTGTATTCGAGAAAATCAAACTCGGGTTAGTTTTGATTTAGCAGTGCACAAGTCGAAGGCTAGAAGATTTCCAATTTCTAAGCACATGTTCGACTCAGTTAATTCCCTACATAGTTCAAGATAGGCCCCATGAAAGGCTTTGGCAAAGATGGCATTGTGGAAATATGAGTCAATGTGGAGATTTATTGAATTATGACTCATATTTTCAAGTCAAATTTGAAAAATAATCTTTCAGTTAAACTCTATTTATTTGTTTCAATTAAATTCTGTTTAGTTGTTTGAGTCAAACTCTTATTAGTCTAGATTATTTTATTATTATTTGACCTAGGAATTCAGCCTATAAATAGGCTCTTTTACACTCATTAGATACACCCGTTAGAGTTTAGAACTCCTAATACTTTTGGAGAATTTAATGTTTACGTTTTGAGGGTTCTTTATTTTTGGGTTTTCGGGGTTTAGTTTTATCTTCATCTTTTGTACTCTTCATTCTTTTGCCATTATAGTAAAATTATCTTTGCCCGTGGTTTTTTATCCTCTTCGGAGGGGTTTTTCCACATTAAATTTGTGTGTTCAATTTCTCAATTTATTTCGCTATTTTTTAACTTGTTTGTTGCTTAATCGTATTGATCCCTAATAGACAATACAAATATGACTTTGATTTCAGCCTATATCTCTAATATATCTGATTTAATCCCCAAGGCATAGCCTCTAGGAATTTTACCCTCTATACATAGACATCTACATCCACCCCTTAACTAACAATGTCTAGCTTGGTCCCTTCCCTCGATTTCTAAGTCAAACCTTTTCCCTGCAAATAAGCGGCAACTTCGTAAGTTTAATTAAACTTAGTGAGGTTCGATGAAATAATGTAACTCATTCTTAGCCTTTTGTAAATTTTACTAGTGTGGTTGAAACCTTGCCCTTTTTTTTGCAGCTCATTACTGGCGAACTCATTCTCTATCTCAAACATAAGTACCTTTTCCATAGTACTGGCCTGATTCCGCCTAGTTCCAGTTTCCTCTTTACCTCAGCCAACTTAGCATTCAAAATCTTAAACATGTGGATGGGTCAAATGGATGAGTGCCTCACCCTCAAGGTAGCTTTGTACTTTACCAACTATCCCAGATTACCTGTTTACCTTGCTCCAATTCTTCAGAACAGTTGATACTAATTGATATATCCCAATTGGGTCGTACTCTTTGTTGCTTAAGGCGGATTTACCACCCAAGTAGCCCTTGACAAAAATTCTTTTATTATAAAACCCTATATAGTTTATTATATGTTATATAGTCTAGGTTAACTTACCTACTTATTGGTAAAGGTTCTGATACCCTTAACCATCAGATCGTCTAGATAACAATTATCTTTGAGTGAACCCTGACGGATTTACCAATCACTAACTACTTCATATTACCTTTGGATTCTTAAAGTTAGGTTCCACTTAAACATCTCATGATCCTTACCAATTCTAGTTCATTAGCCACAATTTGTATACTCATACCTGCGGATATTTGACTATCCCGCTTACTGCATTCTCAAGCGTACTGTTTCCATCCAATCATGCTTTTCTCCACGAGATTCATACCACAATCTTCTTTTCCTCATCCTGTCGACATCCAGATTTATTGTTCTGAAGGACATTTAGTTGTTACCATAGCCAAGCTATGGTCTTACACTTTATAATTGCACATGTTTAACGTCCTAACAGACTTTTTATGATGTTATAATTAGGTATGATCTTATACCTTAAATCTCTTTGAGGTGTCGCTCCAAAGGACCTGACCGTCGTTATGGTGTCGCCTTATAAAGCCTGTTGACCGTCGTCGCGGTGTTGTTCTATGGAACCTAATAATCGTAGTCAAGGTGTTACTCTAGCGAGCCAATCGATATCATTCTGTTTCATATTAACCTTAATGCTCGAACACCGTAGTGTTCCTTCCGCAAGGCCAAGAGCTTCACACATCACGGTTTGCACCTAGCAACACCAGATTGCAAAATCTAATGAAAATTTCATTTCCTTGTCCATCTACCCATTCCTCCATTTCGTCACTTCTAACCTTGATGCTCGAACACCGCAATGTCCCCTCCACAAGGCCCGAAGCTTCGCACATCATGATTTGCTCCCCGCAATCCTAGATAGTAGTATACAGAAACACCATTTCCCAAATCCTAACTTCGTCTAACTCATCTATGATTTCTCCTTCGTACCCCACCGTTATATTCAAACATCCAAAAGTAACTACCATAAAATCATCAATCATTCTTATAACATTCACATGCTTCTATTAGGCTATGCACATAGAGCGTATTGATTCATCCCTTTCACCCACAATTATGTTTTCAAGCACATCACATATCAGTCATGAAGGTGTTTCAATCAAGTGACAACACCATAAAACACTCAAAGATAGTTATAGAATCTCACCTGAATTCTTTTATCCTTATCAGCTTAGCTTGTTCAAACGTTAAAGCCTCCTTTGTCTTGACAGTTAAGCATGACAACCATTTATTGGTTAAACTAAATGTGTTCAAACCTTAAGAACCCAAAATCCATCAATATATAGAAACTTTTAAGAGTTCTTACTTTACTTATTTCTTCAATCCACGAGTATAGAGAGGTAAGGAAGCTTACCAGTTCCTCAATTTTTCCACTATTAGACTTCAAGTTTTCAGGGAGGGTAAAGGGAGGAACTTAAAGTAGAGAGATGTTTAGATCTTAGATACAAAGGTGTGTAGTCTAACTACTGAGTGCTAGAGTTTGAAAACACTTTTTGTATGAGGTGATAAGATAGTGAATGCTCTCTCTAGGCAAGGCCTCGCAGAAGTAGGGAAATCAAATTGTGTAAACATATTGTGTGTTCTTTTGTTTTCTACACTTTGGAACTACTCTAAGCATTACTTATGGCACTACTTGTTTTCTTCCTTCACATATAAATTTGGACTAAATAATACATATTAAATATTATGATAAATTATATTGTTACATATTTGTACGATTGTCAAGACCTAAAAAAATAATATCCTACTCAATAATATAAATATTTGTATATGGCTTGTTCTTGTATTCTAGGTTTATCATGGTCAGCTTATGAATGGTGAATAGTTGGTTTCATCATTTTAATCCTTCATTTTCGACTCTATGTTTGCATGTTTTTTCTTGGAATTTATTGTTAGTGGGTCTTGAGCTTGCCTATTATGATTTTCTCCTTCTGTTCTACCATAGAGCCTGAACTCTTGGGATAATCTTGTGGAATGCGTTGTGGAATCCCCTAGTTGGTGCGCTAGTTTTGCCAACTTCATTGATTTTGTAAGAATCGGTCAGGGCTTTTTTTCTACATTACCGAAGTGAATGAAAGATTTTCCAATTGGGCTAGTTATTGGGATAATAATTTGGTTGCTGGTAGGGAGAAGTAGATGGGAAGGTATTGTAAGTATAAGGTGGTTGTAGTAGGGTATAATTGTGCTAAACACGTCCATTTGGCTGGTAGTAACTCTAGTCAAGTTGATTTACAAAGTAGACATCACTGCAATAGACGATGAATTACAAGGGGCTTGGTTTTGCATAATAGGGTATGGGCTTTGTGACTATAATATCAATTGAGGTGCACGTTTGAATGACCATACTAGAGGTATAAAAGGAGAATGTAAGGGATGGTGGTAGTACACATAATGTGTAAAAGAGAGCTTAAGGGCCATGATAATGGGTGGAGGTAATGATTTGGCTTGCACCAATAAGCATGGATGCCATGAATGAAAGGTTAGTAGAGCCAAGGTTAACGGTTATTAATAAGCCTAGGACGTTTGAGCTTGCACTAGAGGTGCATAGTGGTTCCATTTGTTTGGG
This sequence comes from Gossypioides kirkii, assembly GCA_005610355.1. Taxonomy (NCBI): domain Eukaryota; kingdom Viridiplantae; phylum Streptophyta; class Magnoliopsida; order Malvales; family Malvaceae; genus Gossypioides; species Gossypioides kirkii. The sequence goes on from CP032255.1 coordinate 5,488,046, forward strand.
AGTAGAACGATCAATTCTCATAGCATACCAACAAGGATAGTAGGTGCAAGGTTCTTAGCATATTGGCAACAAGAGAGTTAGTTTTGTTATTAAATGGGTTAGGTTGGGTATCGACGATATTAGTTTCAATGGTCGGATCTAGGTCTTCTTGTTCAAGGTTCCCACAAATGACCGACCAACTGCTTCAATCACTCTGATATGGTAATGAGATGTAACAACCTTGAGTTAATCAACTGATATTGAGTGTAACAATAAGATATATTATACTTACAAAAAAATCAAATTCAAATTATAGAAATAATATTATTAAAAAAACCATAAACTTTAAAAAATTAATTTTTATAAACCGAACATAAAGAATACTATTTTTTTGAACATTTTCATTACAGGTTATGATCATATCTTTTCTTTTTAACACAATACATAAAATTACCCATAGCCTCTCCCTAACTCATAAATAAGAGATTAATGCACTTCAGCACACTCGAACCCACATATTCCTACATTGACAAAAATATTCATGCCAAATGAACTAAAACTCGATCAGTAGAGAATACTTTGATTTCACTAAAAAATATATATAGATAATAGTGATGAAAAAAGGATGGATCTTTGTAATATCATAATGTAAAATCAATCAAGCTAAGGCAGCAGGTTTCTGCACCAAGCTAGAGTTAAATTTCTTTTACCCAACTTTTCTACTATATATAGTCCATTTATTTAACTTTATTCAGAGGTAAGAACTGAAACTAGGGACAGCACATTTTGGGGGTATCTGCATGGCTGCTAGCTGAAAGCAAAAGCCTAATATGTCAAAGGAATTGAGGATGGAGTTGGACTTTATCCTTTTGGTTTCTACTTTGAAATTGTTGAATTTTGGAGTGGCATCAAATCACATGAACCCCCCAACTAGGCTTCAGATAGATACTTCCACAACTCACATCATTCACATTGCATATATGTCTACATATACACATATATAGCCAGAGAGAGAGAGAGCCCTTTATTCCTATGACTCTAGCTGGTTAAAAAGCAAATGTAAATTATTATTTAATGCTTTTTTTAGAAGTTTTTAAAATATCATCGGTCTAAAGCTATAGATTCATCAATATGTTTTGTAGAGTTGTGTTCCAACTCCATCAATAGCTTGAGTGCTTGAAAAGACAATTGATTTAGCAAGATAAGAGTGTTTTGTTGATTTCTTAAAGAGGTAAATCATAATTGTGTGTGGACACATAGTCACTTATCAAGAAAATCTCAACGTTTGCATTTGGTAGGACTTGAACTCCTATACTATAGGGCACTTATGGGAAAGAACACTACCACTTAACTAAAATATTGAAATTTCTTTAACGAATAGTCATTCGCATTGAGTCTAATTCTGATATATCTTTCCTTATTTTTTGAGGATTTCTTAAACCATTACTTCTAGAATTTGTTTCAAAGTTGAGCCAGCAAACATATCACGAGTCATGTGTCAACTCAGACTCAATTCCTCTGAACTCACATTTTATGATATATTTTTCCATAGTTTTTTACACCCAAGGTCTTCTTCACACCCAAGGTCTTCTTCATGTTATTAATTTGATTATTATGATCTCCTGTGTTTAGCATTTTGCATTAGATAGGTGAATAGATTCTGGATTAGATTAACATGAATAAAGTTAGAACCATTTCTCCTTTGAATCAATTCAACGTATGGGGTCTTTAATTATAATTTGAGCTTCTGTTTGGGCTTTAGAGTAGGCCTATTTGGGCTTTATATGTGAATCAAACATAAATGGATTGGTATGAACTATGCTGCTGCTATGAATAGTACCCTCATTCACTACTCACTAATACTTCCATCCAATTTTAAGACGGAATGTTTTACTTGGATTGGTTTGGACAAAACAAATAACCCATTACATTACCACGTAATATTTGGAGAAACATTGGTTAATATACCTACATACACCCAGGCCCGGCCTTGGGTTGTCTGAAAGTTCGCCTGCCCGTCCAAGGCGATTGAAAGGGGTCTAATTTTTTTTTCAAGATCGATTTTTTTTTTTCAGTTTTTAAGAAATTTAAAAAAAAAAATTACCAATTTTTAAGGGGTTTAAAAAAATTTTCTCTAACTTTTAAGGGATACAAAACTCTAATTTATTATTTTATCTAGGGCCCCAAAAAGTTAAGAATGAGTCTGCTTACAACAAGTATTTTCATAAGTTATATTTGAAATTACGAGTAAAAGATAAAGCATGCATTGCTTCCTAGAAGTACTTTTGGGACAAGAAACACTTTTGATATAAGAGTATTTTGAATTTTTCAAAAGTGTTTTGAGAGTAAAATATGCTTTGAAAAAATACTTTTTTGACTAATAATATAAAGAAAATTTTAACTTTTGCTCAAAAATACTTTTTGATCCATTAAAAAGCATTGCTAAACTAACCCTAAGTCGTAGCTATCAAGATTCAATAATTTTATTAAAAAATGAAGGTTCTAGAGCTAATGTAGTGGCCAAAAAATAGATATAGTCACCCACCCAAATGGTCCAAGTATGGCCCTTATCCCAATCTATCTTACATGTTTTGCCTCTTGATTACCTGCAGCTTCATCCTTTGCAGACTTAAACATGTCCCCAAGCACATTCCAATGCCCCCCAAAAGAGGCAAAACCAAGGGTGGCTAAAGACTTTGGTCCCCTCATAAATCAAATATTGCAATTCTTGCTCCTCCCAAACATTTAGATTTTTTATTAAATGGAAACATTATATTTTTTTGTCCCTTCCAAAAATTAATAATTCAATTTAAGATATTTTAACATAATTTTTAATTTTAACTTTAAAATTTTATAATTTTATCTCGACTCTTTCAATACAAATTTTTTAGCTTCGCTCTTATGTCGACATCTGGTCTTCAAGCTTAAGATTGTGTCCAAGCTTGATCCGAATTATAGAAACCAAATCCGAGTACTTAAAAACATTAAAACAACAAACAAATTAAAAATACATTAAAAAAAATTATATTAAGATAGCTGCAACTATAATAGTACTAAAATTAACAATAAAACATAAGTTTTTTAATATCCAAATAATATGAAAAACGATAGCGAAACAACATTAAAAACGATAACGAAAGAATATAAAAAAATGCACAAAAAAATAACAACACCCAAACAGCAAAAACAACACAAAAACACCAGGAACAACAAGATAATTTTTATTAAAAAATAATTAATTTATTCGAGTCAGGCCAAAAAACTTTTATCTGAGACTCGATCTGTTTAGAAAATGGGTATTACTTTTTGTCCAAGTCCATTTTTCAAGTCTATATTTTTTATTCAAACCCTTTTACTTTTTAAACAGACTGAATGGCCCGACTCATGATCAGATCTATAATGAATACACCAAATACTAAGTTACTTTATTTTGAACCATACAAGAATTAGATTCAGCCCCATAATTCTTCTGTAGGTATGACTGGTCGGTACATGAGTGACCAGTCGATAATATTGCTGGCCTTTTTATCTGTTTTTGTGTTGCCGACCTAGCCCATTAAAAAGAAATACGTACAATTCAACTTCAATTTTTGGGGTTAATGAATTTCAAAGAAAGAGATCTAGGAAAGTATGCGTACGGACCAAATCATGAACACAATCTCTTTGTTTCATACCAATATTATTAGTGTAAATCTTCCGAATATTCTTAATCTGAGTGCATGCATCATGCATGCTTTTGTCACATACATGTTTGCACGTACAACTCATCAGATTAATAATTATGTCATGTGGATTTCTAAGTGATTAATTAGTATGATATTATGAATTGGATTTGAAAATGCATGCATGAACCCCATGGGGTTTTGCCCCCCTTTTTTTTTCCTGTCAAAAGCTTTTCTATTGTTTCCCATATTTATATTGGGTATGTAAATGAATCATTTTCAGTATTGAAATGTGTTATAATAAGCATCGACAATGACACATAGATTTTACATGAAAACCTTTTCAAAAAAAAATTATAGATAAAAAAGAAAAAATTTATTACTGTTGAAAATCAAATGATACAAGAAAAGTTTTAATTACTCTATTTAAAAGTTAAAAACTTTTATTTTAATCAATGTTGAAGAAGTGTAGTTTTATACAAATTCTATTCGGACCTTCGATCCTCGACCTTTCGTCCCATAAATTTTCTTATTTTACCATTATATTTAATTTTTTAACAAATGACGGGATTCAGATTATACAAATTCTAACGAAATGAATGATTTAAAAATTCATTTTGAGTAGCGAATCATTTTTTCTTTCAACACTCCTAATATTAATGATGGTTTATTTATTGATAGAAGAGAAAAAGTACTGATAAAAGAATCAAATGAGGTGAGTTATAATTAAGATCATAGAGTTTCAAAGCAAGACAAAAGTGGTTTAAAGTATTACACCTAATTTCTGCTTTCTGTCTTGTAATATACAATTCAACTTTTACAACTTGCAAGTTGCATCACCCACTATTCTTTCCTTTCCTAACCCTCTTTACCATTAACAAAATTAAACAAAAGGAAAATTAGGTAATGTTACAAAGCATCAATCACTCTTTGTTTCTTGCTGAATTCTAATTCCAACAGTTCCATTTCTCTTCTTCTTTTCCCGTTACACCCACCAACACTATCACCTCCACCGCCAGGTATATTAAATATGTTGACCCCAAATAGCCTGACAAATGGAACCGGTACGGCGGGGTTCACCAAACCCGAAACGGATCCGGTTCTTGCCTTGTAGTCAATGTAAAGCTGCTTCTCCGGACCTGTCGATCTCTGAAAGCTAACAATGTCACCGGCGTTCAGGTTCTTCTCCTTAACAAAGCGGCTCCACCCTTTTGTTAGGACATAACTTTGGCTACTGTTCCAATATGAATACCTAAACCTCCAAACTTTTCCACTCACATCTTCGAAGTTTAACAGAACTTCTTTGGAAGAAGCAGTTCCAGATTGCAAAGGGAAGTGTTTCTCCGCATGCTGCTTAGGGATTACAAGTCGGTTCAACTTTCCCACATCACTTGGGGTGAGAGCTTTTTCGAAAAGCTGTTCACGCTGTTTCAGCCCAAGGCCAAACGAAAATGGACCAAATCCGGAGTTGTGTTTGACCACACGTTTCCCATTCCCATCCGAGCCATAGTTCCTCCGTCTCTGCTCCAGTTCGTCATTGTAGGTATGCTTACGCAACATGTCAACGATTTCAGCCTTGGAATGTGACTCCAAGAAGGCCATTTCCATGTCATCTCCCTCGGTTTTTTCAACCTGTTTGAAGTTGGTCACGGCATCACGACCCCGAAACCTTCGAGCCGCTATGTCATAGGCTTTAGCAGCCTCGTCTTCTTCATTGAAAGTTCCAAGCCAGACACGCTGGTGTTTCTCGTATATCTGAGCACCCCATCGGCCGTTGGGTTGAGGAACGACGCCTTTGTACTTGGAAGAAGGGAGCTTCCTCGATTCTGCTTCGGTATCCAAAATCACACCGCTGGTTCCACTTCCAACCCGGCAAAGCGGAGACAAAAGTGATACGTTCATGGAATCAGTAGTAGTGCTGTCGTCTATGCAGCTGCTTCCATCCATTTTTGTTCTCTTTTGGATTGTAAGGTCTTGTTGTTGTGCTAACTTGTAGTTTGTGTTTGTGTGTTTTTTGACTAAGAAAATAGAGGTGTGCGTTGGGATTGTTTGAAGGTTAGATTGGTGACGACTTGCATATATTATATATATGTGTTGAATGAGATATGGGTAGGAAGATTCGTAAAGGAAGAGAAATGGCTAAGGACTAAGGAGGTGGCCAGAAAAAAGAGGAAATGGAGTGAATAGTATTAAGTTACGTGAAAGTTGTGGGCTGTGAATGTGAGGTGGGACCTGAACTGAGCAAGTTGATGGGGTTCACATGAGTGTGGACCGTGTCATTAGTTTTAGTTCATCCCCCTTTGCTGACCACCACCATGGCTGATTTGCCATTTCCCATTCCCCTTTCTGTGTTAAAACATTTATTATCTGTAACTAGTAATAATATATAGATATAGTTGATAATAAATCATATCTGATACTGTTGTTCCTTGATTTGATTCCCTTCAAGCATCTGGTTTGTCGTTTTGGCTATAGGTTCTTCACCATACTTATCATCTCCTCTACTCCGCCATAGTTTCTTCATTCATAATTTATTATTATTTATTATTATTATTAATTCAACCAAACATTATTGACATTTTCAGCTCCGATCATACAAGTGGGGTTTCCCCTTGTTTCTTCTACGTCCCCTTTCCCTCCTTGTTCATGCACTACGAATACAAATACGATAATGCAATAACAAAATACAACCACATGCACCATCTCAATTTGCTTAAATCTAAATGTAATGTTTGTCTGTGTACGGATTAGTTCTCGTTCCTTAGGATGAGCAGAGATAGGAGAGAACAGGACCCGCAAGCACTTGCAAGTTGTTTAAGGAAAACCCAGCAACGGAGCGTCTTTGGTTTTGGGGTAGGGTCCTACTTTGATGGTTCACTTGGATTTTGTCTTCAAATTCCTTTTATATTTATCATAGTATATATGGAGCAATGGATAAATATTTAAACAGAAGATAAATCACAAGGTTTGGGCGAAGGGAGTGAGGCAAGGTTGAACAATTCATAATTCAAAAGATAGGAGATAATTTCATTTTAGAATAGATGATAGACATATGACACCAAAGGAGAATAATTAGGTTGACCCATGCCATGCTACAATGAAAATGAGTATATTCACCCGAATATAACACTAATTACTTTTTTTTTCATCTTGATTTATATTTTATATTCAAATAAGTGAATTAAATAAAAGATTGTTATATAATGATAATAGAAATAAACACATCCGGGTCTGACTCAGAATCTTCTAAAATATAATTTTAAAAATTCTCTTGAGAGAGGACACCAAACAAAGATTTTTTTCTTCTCTATTTTTCATTATTTCCTTCTCTTTTTTTATTTCTATTGATATTGTGAATTAACAAAGATATAACATCAAAATATCTCAAAGATTTTGTTTTGGTGCATAAAAATCGATTTTGAATGTATATAACGAAAAGCAATTTACTCAAAAAAGAAGCATAACACATAAGGAAAGTCCAACATATACGAAGGCATTAAATTTCCATGCACAAGACGCCTTAATTTCACGAGATGCCCATGCATGCATTCATTAATTTTAACATGAACTTCAATTCTCTTGGCACTGTACTATCTTGTAAAAAGAAATTAACTGGACAAGGTTGAGTTATATTAGTGTAGAACTTAATTTTATATATATATATATTATAATTTTTATATAATTAATATTTTAAAGGTTAAATATTATATATTTTATATTATTTTGACTTAATTTATATATTTTGAAAGGGGATATAACCTAGTTTAAGTGTTTCTTCAAATTAAGCTTATATACGTTTTTATAATTAAAGTTACAGACTATTTGAACTACGAACCTAAATATTATAAGGTGTATGCTAATTATGCAAATAAAAAAATTTTCTTACGCAATATCGTGGGTTATGATACCATTTGAGAAAATAGTGTTAGACACAAATACCATAGGCAACTTGAGAAGTTTTTAATTTGACACATTTAAGACTTTGAAATGTGGTTAAAAATATATTTGTTGTTCTAAAAAAATATTTTTCATATTAACATCACCTTAGTATAGCATAAAGAAAAAAAGGTAAATCGTACTAGCATGTTGCATATTTTATAACTTCAATCATAAGTGGAATTGAGATGATTCATATACTTCGAAGAGTACATGTAAGAAGGAGATTTTGATAATATTATTATGCATATTCAAATCTCAATCAAGGACTAATCGATGACAATAAGAAGAATATATTAAATATTAAAGATGGAATAACCCAACAAATATCCACTAGAATAATTAGATAAAATTGCATATGATGTTTATTTTCTTACTATTTTTATTAGTAATTATATTATCATCTACTTTTTTAAATTAACATAATAAACGTGATGATTTTATTTTAGTTTTTGTAAATTGTTTTAGAAATTATTTTTATCTAACTAATATTTTTTAAAATATAAATTATGTAATCGTGTAATTATAATTTGTACCATCAAACAAGACAAAAAATTATGATGTAATTACACTTTATCAACCAAATACATAAAAAAAATTACAGTTCTTTATAATCAGACTTCTATTTCAATTGAACCTTATAATTAAGGTATTCACCATTCCAAATATGACCTGAATTCGAGTTATGTTAATCGTATTACTGTTAAAATTTTATCTCCGTATTGTAATTAAAAAAAAAAGAATTGTCTCGCCTGTCTAAATATCTCCATAATAAAAGTATAAGAAGAGGAGGGGAGTGGATAGGAGCCCACCAATCCAATCCACGCATCCCCCAGTCTCGCGTTTTGCCACCCTCATCCTTGCATCCCATTGGTTCAACCCCCTAGTTTAGATATCACATTATTACACAACACTTGTTCTTGTCTCGCCTCCTTTTCTGCTTCTGTTTTTGGTTTCAATTATGAATATAAATAATTTTGCATAATTATAATTAAATTAAATTATTTAAATTAAAATAAATTTGAATAAACGATGAGATTTAAGGGAAATAAATGACTATGAAATTTAAATCTTAAATTTGACTATAAATTACAGTGAGTGAAGAAACATTAATTTAATCTTCAAAAGTCAAATGACTATGAAGTTGTCTCCTTCATATTGACCAAATAATAATAAATGGAATTAAATGTTTTTTGGAGAGAGATTTCAATAACCCTCTCGACAAAATTAGCTGTTTCCTCCACATATTATCTTTGATTAATTCAAAAATATATATAAAAAATATTAAAATTAGAAAACATGAAGTGAGATGAGAGAAACTAGAAAAATATATATTATATACTGGATATTAAAAAAAATAGATATCTTAGTGTTGACACCAAATATATATTTTTTATATTTTTTTTGAATAAATTAAAATACTTTACAAAAAATTAAAAAGAGTCAAAAAGTAGAATCTACATATAACTATAAACCTTTTCCTCGGTCAAAAACCAATTTGACAAGGCGATCAGCTTCGACATTATCTTTTTTAAGGACATGTTCAATAGACCAATTCTCTACACTCTGCAAAAGTTGAGTTATGCTTCTAATTATTGTTGAACTTAACCATTTCGATAATGCTTCCTTGATAACTTCAATAACTTTCATGTTATTCGTCCGTACCAATATTTTATCATATTGTCTTCTTTAAATTAACGTCACACCATCAAAAATGTCCCACAATTCAACTTCAATTACTGAACATTTTCCTAACCTATGATTAAGCATTAAAAAAGTGGTTAATTAAATGATTAAGTGGTAGGGTTGATTAATAATGAGAGTTAAAAGTGAAATAAGATATGAGATGAAAATATGTTGCCGACATGGCACATAATTCAACGGTCCAAATCAAGAGTCAAATAAAATTTAGGCCACATAGGGTTGGGACGTCGGCTGCCAAATGGTCACATGTATCCTTTTCTCAAGCATTGCGGATAAGCATTAAATGAATACTTTTAGTCAATGCTTGTAGATGGAAGAATTTTTCTTCACTCATTTATTTTCTTATATGACCCCTCATTATTGTTTCCCACGGTAAAAATCAAATTTTTAAATTGAATTAGAAACGGAAGATCTAGCATATTCTGCCTTAAACCGGTAATTCTTACAACAATCGTGATATATTAAAAGGCAGGACGAACAAATATTTGGTGAAGTAGTAATTATAAAAGAGAAGTCAGCAGTCTAATTAATCATCTCAATGTGAGCTTTTTGTTGTCAATGTAACATACATTGATAAAAAAATCAGAAAAATTGGATGAATTGATGGTAGCGTAAGATGTTGGACTGCCCATCTTCTTATCTGCAGAGCATCATCTGTCAATGTAAACAGACAACGTGGCCCTGTTTCTCTCATGAATCATGGTAAATTATATTTGTACGGATTTCTGATGATGATGATGATGATGATTTTCCGTCTCTTTCAACATATGGACCCAATTCAGAGAAGGCAAAGTTAATGGTCAATACTCCATTATATATATATATATATATATATATTTTTTTTTTTTTTTTTTTATGGTTGGGTAGGGGGGGTTTAGTTGTCAAGGGGAAATCTGTCCCCAAAAACATGCATACATACACACATACATAAAGAAAGAAAATTGTACTTAAAACTGTACTATTATTCCATGTTTTTAACAAAATAAAATAAAATAAAATCACAGTTTGCATTCTACACTTGTGAGTAATTAAAGGTTTGCATCGGTGGTGAAGATAACCAAAGAAGAAGACATCTGATATAAGACCTAAGTGCTAATGTCTAATAAAAAAAACATCACCGTCAAGCTTTAAATAACTCTTAATTTTTTCACCCAACAATAGCCAAAGTTACAGCAATACCATTACCTTGCGTCTTAACCACTGAGAATATAACATTAACCAGTTAATTAATACTCTTATCAATACCTATAAAAAGATTCCGCAACAACCATAGTTTTATTTTCCTATTTAACAACCACTTCAACATCACACCTGAACTAAATTCAATAATAAAGAGGGTCTTTTACGTGCCACCCGATGCGAATGTAGATGTCCAAGGCAAATTTTAATTGTCCAAACTTGTTAAATTAATGAAGGTAGGCCTCTGTTTTCCTTGTTCAAATCCACATCCAATTTTGTTGGTATTTATATTTTTCTTGACACGATATATTGTCATGTTTGGACTGTGAATAATTAATTTTTTTAATGTTAAATTCTTGTATTTTTTAATGATTTGAAATAAATAAAACTAGAATATATTTCAATTTCAAAAATCCTTATTTTATGGGATAAAGTTTCTTTTAACTTTTTAAAATTTTATTTAAATTCCTATTTTTTATAAAATTCGAAATTTTATGCAATTTTTATGGAAGAAAATAAAAAATACATTTTTTTCAAAGATAGTAAACCTAAAATGCATTAAAAACTCATTTTATTTTTAATTTTTTTTCATTTTTAGTTTTTTTTATAAATCTTAAGTAACTTTTACAATTATATATATTGTTTTAAAAAATTAAATAAAAAATTATAATTGTCTCCTAAAATATAATAAAAATAAAAACTTTAAAAATGAGGAAATAAAAAGAATAAACTTTAAATTTTCAAAAAAAAATTTAAAATTAATAATTCTAAAAATATTAAATATATTCAACAGGTTATATAAAATTTGAAGAAAAACAGTATAAAATTGCAGAGTACTGGAAGGTTTTATTTTCAAACTTGTATATATTTGATATATTTTTAACTTTTTAATTTGTTTTGAAATATATATTTTTATCTAAATTTAATATAATTCTTTTACAATAATGATTGTCAATTTTTTAAGAATAATCTGGGTTGAAATTACAGTTGTACAAAATAAAGTTATCATTTCTTAACTTGTTAAATATTTGTTGGTATAACTTATAAGATGGTTATATTTGGGAATGAATAAAAAAACATAGAAGAAAAATAGTTAAAAGCTACAAGGAACTTGTTCTACTTCAGCGTCACCACCGTCGTCTTCTGTCTCACACCTTACCACCACCATCGTCATTTTTCAAGTTCCTTCTTTAAAACCCATCACGGTCTCCAAACTCCGACAAGCTCACCGCCCCTAAACAAATTCCCACAAGCTTCACCATCTCAGCCATCCCTACAAACCCGAACCTTAACCCCTTGCCTGCCGCATCTAAAGCAACCAACTGCCCAAACCAGAGCATACCACCACTATAACCACCATCTGAAGTATCCCAATAGAACCCACTTTCCCATTGTTGAACCACCAGACCAAACACCCCCCCCCACTGTTTCCAAAACCAAATAAAACAAGACAATAAAAACCAGCAGTTAAAAAAAAAGAGAAGTCTTAAACTCCACAAATGGCGAACGCTTAACTGTCGGAGGGTCTCCAGGTGTCTGGACGATGAGGAGAAAGAGGTCGGTGACAGAAAATACATTAGAGGCCATCTAATAGATGGAGAAGAATATCGGAGACAAGGAAGATCGAGAATTTTAGTAATTTCTCAAGTGAAAATAGAGAAAATACATACTTGAAAAAAATTAATATTTGTTATTTTGTAAAGATAAAAGTATTTTAATAATTTTTAATTAATGTTGGTGATATCAATTCAATAAAAATAATTCAAATATACTTTGGGCCTTGATGAATTGGATCCAAAAACCTAATTAGAAAAATCCAATTAGATATTTCAAACGTGGTCTAAGTTTATACCCAATACAATCAAAGGTGATGGGTTTCACCAAGCCCAATTTTCAAAACAAATTTGAATAGCAATTAATCACCAAAGCGGAAAAATAGGATATATATATATATATCAAAACTAGAATTTCTTCTTTACTTAAGTAAATATCGATTTAATTTAATTTAAAGCCTAATGTTTTCTCTTTAGCCGAATTTTTTATTAAATACAATATTTAATATATTCAAAAAGGTAAATTTCTAAATTAAAATATGTGAAACATGTTTTCACAATAATTTAATTTAATTTAATTTAATTCTTTCTCTCTATATGCGCATTAAATATGTACATATATCATGATTAATTTTAACATTGTCACGTTAAATTAGTCATCAGAATATTTTTATAAACAATTTAACTTTTATATTATGTTAAACATAATTCTAATTTTCATTACATTCTAATCGTGCAAACTAAAGAGTGTTACCTTATAAGATCTTGTAACATTAGCAATAACATTAAAGTAATTCTAATATTATAAATAGTGAGTGGAAATGCATCATTGTTACGCAAGTTGTAGGAAGTCGTGGTTCGACATGGTCTTTTGTGATAATATTATTATTTTGTATATCCTTTTGTTTTTTATATCTAGATTAAACACAAGATGGAATAGTCACATTCGTATAATTCAATCTATTGTTTCATGATTCTCGAGTAGACTAAGATAAATAAATAAGTTTGATATCTTATATTAACTAATTTGAGCATGACCATGCATTTATAGCTTTACTCGATCAAGAGGTCTGAGATATTTCTCCCATTATGTAGGAGGAACAAATCTTATATTGATCACCTACATTCCACTACACAGATTGTGGCATACTCAACATCAATTTTTTATAGTACAACCTTTACGGAAGACGTTTGACTGTGTCAAATTATACGACTTACGATGTTGGATCAATGATGATCACAAATTTAAGGATCATTCATACAATTATCACTTTGAGAAATGTTGTGACTGTCACATAGTAATCCAATAAACATTCTCTTGTTAGGTCAATCCAATATATTGTTCTCTATCATATATTTATGTGTTGATTTGATATCACATATCTACAACGACACTTGTCATCAATCAAGCGCATATTAATCTCACTGTATTATTGTTGTTCTAGCCCACAATAATACTTAACTAAAGATTTTTAAGAATGATAATATCATTCTTTGGACATTATCATTATACAATTTATTTAAACAGAGAAATACATATTGAAAACAATAATAGCAATACCTTTATTAATAAACTAGATAAAAATATGTTATTGCAATCATCATATAATTGATCTTTGAAAATGCTCCAACAGGCTACAGCACTTTATTTTGCGACTTTATCAAAGATTACTTAAGAAAAATTTAGGTCTATGCTCTGAAAACAAAAGACTAAGTTCTTGATGTGTTGAAACAATTCTAGGCTTCAATTGAAAGGGAAATGAGGAAAAAATTAAAATGCAACTGAACTGATAATGGTGGAGAGTATAATGGACCAGTAGATGAGTATTGTTGATTACAAAGAATTAGACATCATAAGACATCACTGAAGACACCATAGTTAAATGAATTAGTTGAAAGAATGAACCAAACTTTGATTGAAAAGCTAGATGTTGGCTTTCAGATATAACATTTCGTAGATATTTTTGGGCTAAATTTTTGTGCACAATGGCCTACATGATAAATCTATCTTCTAGTGTTTTCTTTCTAGGGTGATGTACCAAATAAAGTTTGGTTCAATAAATATGTGTCATATGATTACATGCATAAACTCGATTGTAAGGCATTTGTTCATGCTTCGAAAAATGAAAGATTTAAATTAGATGTTAAATTTTAGTAATGTATCTTTTTTATTATGATCGAGATGAATTGGATACAGACTATACGATTTAGTTGAAATTAAAAAAGCTTGTAAGAAGTAGAGATGTGATTTTTATTAAGAATCAAACCATTGATAACATTGATAAAGTCAAGAAAATGGATCAATAAGATAATGGTGACTTAACCAACATGAATTCAATTCCTTTAACCCTTTCACAAAATTTCATGCATGATGCTACTATTGATGACCAATAGGATACAGGTGATTTGATGTTCCCATGGATGATGTTGTGAATGATAACACCAAGTACTTGTAGCTCCACTAACATTTCCACTTTAGAGGTCCACTAAAGATTCATGACCTTCTATAAGGTATCATTTTGATCAGTATGTTATTTTACTTGATGTGGATAACCTAAGTGTTATGAAGAGTGCAAAGATCAATGGGTTGAGGCTATGGAAGGTGAACTTCAATTTTTTACATGACAACCATATCTTTGAGTTGGTGAAACTACTTAAGGGTAAAAGAGCTTTCGAAAATTAATGGATTACAGGTTGAAATAATAAAAGCATTAAACCTTAAACCCTAAATTATTAAGGGTTCAATCAAAAAAAGAGAATTGATTTCGAGGAAATATTTTCTCAAGTTGTGAATATGTCCTCTATTTAAACTATACTAAATTTGGCAACTTGCTATAACTTAGAAATTGATTTCTCTTCATGGTGGTTTGGAGGAAGAGCTTTCCATTTTAACAGCATGATTTTTGGCGATAAGAGAAACGATAATCTCCGTTTTTCGATGATCATGTTAGTAAATATTATTTATTAATATTTTTGAGGTTAATATAGTATTATACTGAATTTTGGTCTAATAATTTTAGTTATTTGGAAAGTTGGTCAAGGTACAAGTGTTTCGACCCGAAAGTCAATGGTGTAGAAAATGTTGATTTCGGAACTCCATTTTCGATGAATGAGTCTGTAAATATTATTATTTAATATTTACGAGGTTAGTATAAAGTTTAATTAAAGTTTGATCCATT
Source organism: Gossypioides kirkii (assembly GCA_005610355.1). NCBI lineage: Eukaryota > Viridiplantae > Streptophyta > Magnoliopsida > Malvales > Malvaceae > Gossypioides > Gossypioides kirkii. The sequence goes on from CP032255.1 coordinate 5,503,238, forward strand.
AATTTTTTCCGTTTAGATAGTTAATTAGAGGATAAGACTAAATTGTAAAAATGGTAAAAAATTAATCACTAAATATTTTTAATTGCTAAAGGACTAAAATAGAAATTAAACCAAGATTTGAAGTGGAAATATTCCCACTTTAGTTTATAGTGGAAGGTTGGTGGCATTTGTTGGCATAAAATTTATTAAATTATGTTATAATTATAATTATAACTAATATAATATATATGTTATGTCATTAAATTAAATTAAAAGAAAAGAAAAGCTATCCTCATCCATTTTAGCTCTCTTCCACCGAAACTCAAAAGAAAACAACCAAGAAGCCATTTTTGAATGCTCCAAACAACCGGCCTTTGCACGGTCAGCTCTCCGAGGTCCGTTTTTCATAAATTTTATGTTTTTGATATCGTTGTAGTTTAACCTAGTTATCTCGAGTATTAAATCGTAAAAATGTTAAAGTTTAGAAAAAATTTTATTGATTTTAATTGAAGCTTTTGAATGTTAATGGTAGATTTTGAAGTTTAAAAATGAAATAGGACTAATTTGTAAAAAGAATTTGCTAGTTTTAAATTTAAGGAATAAAACTCAAATATTTCGAATTTTGCTTTAGATTTGTAAAAAAAAAAAATTGATTGTAGAGGACTGTATAAGGATAGAATTGAAATCAGATTGAAAATCAAGGTTCAATTGTGAAAGTGATAGTTGTTTCGGTTTAAAGGACTAAATTGAATAAAATAAAATAAAAATTAGGACGTATTTGAAAAATGAAACTGAATTAATATAAGATTAGGGTAGCTGTTTTGAGATGTTTGAAATTGATTAATTGAAATGAATTATTATATAGATCTAGATTTGAGCTAATTGAGAGATAATCTAGAAAAAATAAATTTTACGTATAATACAAACATATCAATCTTGTATTTTTTTAAAATTTCAATCATAACCTAAATTGTAATAGTTAAATCAATTATGTCAAATTTTACTATTAGTGTCGTACTATACGCAAGTTGTAGATTTAATCATTTTCTCCAATTTAATCAATTTTAATTTATATACTTTTCAAATCCTAAAACTTTAATTCCAACTCAAATGATAGTCGCTAAATCAATTAAATAAAATAATAAGCTAATATTATATATATATATATATATATATGATGTTACATTTCTCACGTAAGATTTTAAAAATAATTTAATTTAAATAATTTAAGTACTATTATTTAAATCAAAATTAAAATTACATAATTTTAAAATTATAAAAACTAAAAATAATCAAAGGGTGAAAACTAAATGTAGAACCTATGTAGAATAAAAAAGACCAATAGCAAAACTGAAAAATTTGCGTGCCTTGAGGTTCCGAAGCCAGCAGCCAATATATATATATTGTCATTGGTGCAAGGCAAACATCCTGATCTGACAAGAAATCCAGAGAGCTCTGATGAGATTTGAATGCTTTCAATCCCAAATTAAAGCTCATCTGCAGTATTAACTAACATACTGATCAGGAAGGTGCAGGCATTAAATCAAGTCAAGTAACATGCTAAACCTATTATTGAACAGTGACCTGCTGGCCATCAATACCTGGTTTGTTAATCATACACCTCTATCAACTCTCATGCAACCTTCTTCCTAACCTCATTAACTCAATTATGAAAGCAAGGAGACAACTGCAGCAGTGTTTATTGTTTGATCCAAAGGCAATGCTTAATACATTCATAACTTTTTTTTTACTGGTTTTCCATATGCAATTTCACCTCATACTCTTTCATGTCTCTTCGATTTTTTTTATATCATTTTTACTATTACTCATAATTTGTTAATTCTATTTTAATTCAAGTTTGAACATCCCTACTCTTTAGAAGAGAAAGAGTTAGGGGCAGGCATGTATAGGGGTGAAATTTGAAGGGGCAAATGTAATGCTAACTCTTCCACTGATTGAAGTGTGAAGGAAGGTGATGTGGGAAAGAAGTTGCATGATATAATAATAAAGAAGGGTCAACAACAATGACTTGGTGATGGGACTAAGAAATAATTAATGCTAGAGTGCAAGAGAGGCAAAGACATTTGGAAATCACAGTAACTTCACGTGCGACTCTGACCCTCCTTGTTCACTAGTATGCAACCAAAGCCATTTTTTTGCCACTATTACAGCAGCCACCATTTTAAATGTCCAAATCGATACAACAACCCAAGTCTGAGATTATGTTAGTATGTACATAAGAGGCACTACAAACAGCATCTTAAAATCTTGTCTGCAGTCTTAAAAAGAATGGACACAGCTCTTAACCCCATATCTGTTTACACAGCAAAGGGTTAATGGAAGTTGAATAGTTTAAATGGGAGGAACACGAGGCCAAGCAAAGCAAGCGGTGCATGCCTTGCTTTATTTATTTTAATCTAATCACTTACTAGGGTTTTGAGCTCATTACCTTGCTTTTATCAATCTTATTTTTGTACTTTTAGAATGGAATCTTTTGGTCATAACCCAACCTTGACTTCATTTTTGTTCTTTTTTTGGCATGTGGGGTTACTGATTTTTGTTCTATTTCTGATCAATTTTATTGCAGACCGGGTTCTTTTTACTCGTAGTTACATTGAATCTCGATTAAATTAGGTTGGACTCTTATCGACAACAAATCTCTTGAACCAGTCTTAAGGTTTATGGAGTTCTTTTTTACTTAACATCGATTGTAGCAGAGTGACTTCAAACTGCAGCAAAGATGAATAAATCCAGCTGCCAACTAGCCAAAACAGGGAGATTTGACCCTTGGTTTGGGTTTTGGAAATGCAAAACAACATCTCATTCCATTTTTTATATTATTATATAATAATTCAATTATGCATCTACACTGTGACCACTCTGTCAAATGCTTCACCAGGATTTCAAACTAATGAAAAGCCAGATGTAAGTGGATTGAGACTCAAGAATTACAATAAAGTCGGTGGGATCTTAGTCTTATTTGGTCTGCTGTCAAGTTTACATGTATACTTGCTATGAGGAAATACATAATTAGCCAATTTTATAACTCTCTAATAATGAGTTTTTCTTGCACAGTGTCCTCAAAATGGACCAACCAAAACTCATTTTCTTGTTTCATCAAAAGTCATTATCAACCCATCGTGTAGGTTACATTAAATAAAGTAGAAAATTAACCAGCCATGATAACATTGTTAATTTGAATGAAGCAAACAAAACAAGAAAGAAACAACGAAAAGATGAACCTCATCATCCATTAATAATAATCTTCTCATTCATCATCCACAAAATTGAAAGGCATGCAAGGGGCATAAATAATTATAGCCACAGAGAAATTTGCTTAGCTAATTGAAAATCATGGCCGACCTGTTGTGCTGGAGGGTGATGTCTACAAAAAAAAGCTAAGATATAGAGGATGACATGGCAATGAAAATGAGGGAGATAGAGAGGGGTGGAGGATGGGGTCCAATTGGTGTTGTCTGGTGACTTAGGGGGCACTGCACGCCCTTTCATGCCCCATCCATGGCTCTTTACTAGACCAATGGATGTAAGGCAGGACCACACTTTCCTCCCTATAAGAACCCCTCTTTCACTTCCGCAGTAGCACAAGGTAGAGTTGAAGATGAGCAGTGGCAGCATGGGAGCCTCAAAGAGAAGGTTATCAAACAGAGGCGTTGGAGGGGTTCTCCGAGAGCAAAGGGCTAAGCTTTATATAATCCGTAGATGTGTGGTTATGCTCCTTTGCTGGCATGATTGAAAGTGAAACCCCTTTTTTTCTTGTTGTTTCTTCTTTTCTTGGTGGAGTGTAAATACTTTTCTAGCGGAGGATATCATCATCGGAAAGTTGAAAAAACAATTTTGTATGCCATGGCCTTATGGCCTGGATGTAAATTAGATAGCTTGAATTAAAATCTTTGATATTATTAGTTAACAAAGTATATGCTCCTTTTCTTTTAAATCTGCTTCTGTTTTTGTGACATGAAGATTGATCCATCATGGGATTGGAGGTCAAAAGTATCAATGCATCTGCTCTTTAGCTTCTATCATTTGCTTTCAGATAGTGAAATAGAAGCTGATAAACGAATTTCGGGCTTTGCCTTTTTCATGAATTGCTCAAAGTTCAGTTTTCTTCCAGTATGAAACCCTCCCATATCTATTAGTCATATTGAATTCCAACTAAACACAAGGTGTAGTCAGGTTAGATGGTCTATCAACTTTTTTTCTTTCACAAAACTTGAATCTGAACACTCTGTCCAACTAGAGGAGGGAATAGACAATTAAAAAGAAAAGGGTAAGATGAAAGCCAAAGCCCACGTGCGCCTCCCTATACACAAGCCCCACCACCACACATGGTCATGTCATGGTTGTCTTCTTCATTTTCAATCAACAAAAATCTACTATTTATATCAATAATTCATTATACTATTACTATATTACATGTATACATATGTATAATACATGTTGGAAAAACTTAAATCTAAGACCCCTCTTAGAGACGGGATTGTATAATAACAACTTGAAATTGCATGGACATGAGCATGGCTTGGATCAGCGATATTGAACTAGCAAAACCAGCCTGCCAATCCATCCATATTGACCAGGTCGTTGAATGCATGGGCGTGTCTTCTTTTCAATCATGGCATTCATGTGCATAATTTACATCTTCCACACCAATGCCCTAGCACTAACAGTCAACGTGCAAGCCAAGCAACAGTAATAGGCATTTGATGCTAGATGTAACTTATGGCACATGTAAACAACTATGTATAATCTCCTACACCATCTCTTTTGTTGAGGTCGTTGACTTCAGTTTTGATAAAAGCACATTACTGCCTTGATTTTCATTACAGTTGTTAATGAACTAAGTTGAGCTCCAGTTTGAACATCATTAATTAAAGATCAGTTTTAAGTTTTAACAAAGTGAAAAGATACTTCGGTACTGATGTTATTTCATCGAAACTTCGTATCATGTCAAAATCCCTAATTTCATTTCATAAATGCAACCAAATGTTATTTACAATTCTTGGATGCGATTACACACCTGTATCATGTTCCAAGAAACCAAAATGACCTGCTTCTCAATGCTTGCTTCACCAAAAATCACAAGCAATTCTTGAAAACTTTACATGAATTTTTTCTACAGGTAATTTCAGACTACACATCATACACCGGCAGTCGCTCTTCGATAGAAACACGACAGATTGGGCACCTTTTACACTTCTCACAGCATGTACTGAGATGCAAATTAGTCGATAAAAACGAATGCATGATTCCACATCCTTTGATAAGAAATGTAATATTATGCATGGCCATAAGACAAGTTACAATTTTGTAAGTAATTACCATAAACATACATACATGAGAATTTATGATGCCTTAGCATAGATTTAGGAGATATATCAATGCATTAATCATTACTGATAGAGCACATGATAGCCAGAATGAACAAACTTTAGCAGTATCTATGGGGATGGGTAGAAATGAATACCTGCAAAGGACATGATGCCTACATGGGAGGAGGACTATGTTGATTTGTTCTTCGAAGCAAACTCTACAAAGAATCTTTTCCTGACAGATTCATTAAATTATCAAGTAAGCAATACCATAGATAATGGCTCAACAGTTATAATAACTAGGTTAGAACTTAAGTTTTCTCCTGAAATATACATTTTGAAGTCTTTCAAACTCCTGCTGGCTAAACTGGGTGATTTCTGTCTGCTCACGGACTGCAGCTTGTAATCTCCAAATCTGTATTTAAAAGAAATGAAGATTTTATCAGCACAACATCATTAGATGGTAAACAGGATTTCACATATCATATAGCCAACAAGTTGGACAAAAACAATTGCAAAAATAAAGCAGACTTCAATTAAATTTCATTCAAAAATATAAAACAGACCTAAACTAAAGCATAAGCTTATAATTTGAAGATAACAAGTACTGGGTGTACCTCTTCAACCAGATCTGATTTAGGCATTTTCTTCACAGAATCAGGTGAGAAAGTGTTATATCTGAACGTTAAGAGGATGAAAGATAAGATCAGCATAGAGACAAGAGGAGGAAAAACCTATTACAATCTCTGTAATACTCAAGAAGCCCCATAGCATGCAATAGAAGCAACCGGCAATTATGATGAGAATAAACAAGCAGTGTTGATAAATTCAGCATAACAACAATAACTCATCATGCAGACTCCTTTCTTTAATTTCCAATGCTTTTTAAAACATTCTTTTCATGAAAAATAAACTAAAAGAGTAAGCCAGAACAGCAGAATGGAACATACGTGAATGGGAGAATTTATTTTTCTTTCAACTAGTAATGGATGAAAGATATAAAAGGTTGTCACCATGTTATGAAATGAATGGACACAATCCTAACAGATAATGGTGACTAACTGGTACCTTTACTGCATTTCTCGTGCAGCTATAAATGAATACTGATGGTTGGTAATGAAAACATTTCCACTTTCAGAAAAATCATACTACACTGGAGAAACCATTTTTGGTATGCTTTTTAAATCTAAGCATTCACTCAAGAAAGCAGAAAGAATTGTTGCTTATACATTTTGCTAGATGAATGTCGAGAATCTTTGATTTATCTGACGACATTGAATAGCTAACCTTTAGGGATTATAGCTGTTTTTTAGAGATTCTAATTAGAGATATTCTTTCCTTAATTGATTCAATGCTTCATGTATACATATTCTTCAATACATTAGAGTATTCATCTCTAATTTCATCATGGTATCAATTTTTTTATCCGATTTTTTGGCATAATTTTTCTGATTTTCAAAGTTTGTTCAAAAAACAAAAACCCTAGAAACACTAAATTGATACTTTCCACCTTAGCCTTAATTTTTTTTCTCATCGGCCCTACCATTGGAGTAGGCATCCACTCGTCAGCAAAACCCTAGAATCTGGTGACCAAAAGACCCGCGAGTGAGCCTCATGAGCCATCACAACCTACTGCATCTTTATTTCACACGCCGCGCGTTGCCTTCACCTGCTGCAGCCGTGTTTTTTCCAATGCCGTCGCTGTGCTCTCTGCTCCCTTCCGATCATTTTCCTCTGATCGGTCGTGTATTTGGCTAAGTTTTTTGTGTGGGATCTCTTTTGTGTTCTTTTTGGGTGTCTTTTATTCTAATTTTCGAAGCAGCTTTTTTTGGGTATTAGTTATTTTTTCAGCATTATTTCTAAGAATGAGAAACTCGTGTTTCCAACCGATAATCCCTCGTCACAAATTAGTCTTGTGAAGCTTGATGGACATAATTACCTTGGTCGGTCAAGGTCCTACTTTTTGTTTATCAAGGCTCGTGGCTTGCAAGGATACATCACCAATACCAAGTCGAAACCTGAACTCACTGATTCAACTTTTAATTAGTGGGATTCAACGAACTCTCTTGTTATGGCATGACTTATCAACTCTATACAACCCCATATTTCCAAAACTTATTTGCTGCTTGATACTTCGAAAAAGATTTGGAATGTTGCTTCTGTCACCTACTCTTGTGTTGGAAATGATATGCAAATTTTTAGATTCATAATAAGGTCCATGGTACAAAACAGGGAAAACTAATGATTTCTCAATATTTTGCTGAATTAAGTGGGTTGTGGCAAAAACTTGAATATTATCAAGATTTTCAGGCGACCTGTACCAGTGATGCCGAAAATTTTCAAAAGATGGTGGAGAAGAATCGCGTTTTTGATTTCTTGGTTGGATTGAATACTGAGTATGATCATATTCGAGTTCAGGTTCTTAACAAAACTCCGGCATATGACAGGGTCGAACAAAAGCTTATTTAACTATTCTACTTGTCCATCTAAAAATAGTGTGCGAATAGTTGATGGCTCCTTACCTCAGTCTCTAGAACATGTTCTGTTGTTTGTACTTCCAATATCACTTTATACTATGTCCTCCATGTCCCTAAATTTTCGATTAACCTTTTATCTATTAGTACTATCACTAAAGCCTTAAATTGTAAACTTGAATCCTTACCCGATCACTGTGTCTTTCAGGACCCCCAGACAAGAAAGACGATTAACAATGGTAGATTGTGAGATGGCTTATATCTTCTAGATCGATCGTCCAGTATGTCTCAAGCCTTATTTGGAGACAATAAAGATTTCAACCAAGAGATAATTCAGTGGCATAAGAGGTTAGGACATCCATCATTTACTATTCTTGTCAAGATGTTTCCTCAAGAACTCATTTAGACTCTTCAGTTTGTAATGCATGTGAGTACAAGAAACAATTATCCTTTACGTAATAAGAAAAGTACTGTTCCTTTTGAGATTATTCATTCTGATGTTTGGGGCCCTACTTGCCTTACTTCTTTATCTGGTAACCGTTGGTTTGTTACATTTATTGACTGTTACACTTGGATGCCATGCGTATTTTTATTGAAGTCCAAAAGTGATGTTTTCTCGTGTTTCTGTTCTTTTCATAAATGGATTACTACTCAGCTTGATGCTAAGGTTAAGATTTTGCAAACTAATAATGAAACCGATTATAACTTTAATGATTATTTAGTATCATATGGAATTTTGCATCAGACCAATTGCCCCAATACAAGTGCTCAGAATGATGTTGCCAAAAGGAAAAATCGACAACTTTTGGATGTTGCTAGATCACTTGTGTTCACTGTGAAACTCCCAAAGCCTTACTTGATTGCTAGTTATCTCATTAATCGGATGCTTCTTTGAGCCCTTGATTTTAAAAGTCCAATAGAAATCTTATAGGGCAAGACAGATTACCTAGTTTCACCGAAGGTCTTTGGTTGTGTTCGCTTTGTCCATCCTCGACATGGGAGCAAACTGGATCCTCGAGCAGTCAAATGTGTTTTCATTGGATACTCTCTCACACAGAAAAGTTACAAGTGTTATCATCCACCATCTAGAAATTATTATGTAAATATGGATGTAACATTTCGTGAGGATGAACCTTACTTTTCTTCATCACAACCATCTGTTCAGGGGGGAGGTTATTGAAAATGAAGAGATGACACCTTGTTCTATTACTCTTCCGAGAGAGAATTTAGTTCCAACAGAGACTTTGGTTCAAAAGAATACTACTGGACGGTTGTTGGATAGGCCTGATTTAGAGACATACACTAGAAAAAGCAAAAAGGATGTCATCATACAAAGCACTCTATGCCTTGACTCTTCACTATCATGTGAGTCTTTTTTACTAGAGTTTGCTATTAATTTAGGATTACCAATAGCCTAATGAAAAGGTGTTAAAACTTGCACTTTACATCCTATCTCTGAGTTTGTCTTTTATGAATCCTCATCCTATAAAGCTTTTGTTTCGTCTTTGTTATTTATCTCTGTGCCATAAGATTGGAGAGAAATTATCACAAATCCAAGATGGAAGAAGGCTATGATTGAAGAAATGAGAGTTTTAGCAAAAAATGAGATGTGGGAACTAGTTAATCCTCCCGAGAGGCAAGAAATGGTTGGCTACAAATGGGTGTTTACTACCAAATATAAGGCTGATGGTTCAATTGAAAGGCTCAAAGCCAAATTAGTAGTGCAAAGATTCACTCAGACATATGGAGTGGATTATTAAGAAACCTTTGCTCCGATTGCTAAATTGAATACAATTAGGACCCTTTTATCATGTGCAGCAAGTCTCAACTGGGACTTACAGCAGTTTGATGTAAAGAATGTCTTCTTACATGGAGACCTGAAATAAAAAATGTATATGAAAGTTCCTCCAAGATTCAAGGTTAAAGATACTCAAGGGAAAGTGTGTAGATTGAAAAGACCCTATATGGACTAAAGCAATCTTCCAAATCTTGGTTTGACAGATTTAATAAGGCCATGATGCTGTTTGGCTATCGACAAAGTAATGCTGACCATACCCTCTTTATAAAACATCACAAGGGTAAGATTACTCTCCTTATAGTTTATATTGATGACATAATTATGGTAGGAGATGATAGGGAAGAAATGACCTAGGTTAAGAAACAATTGGCTCAGGAATTCGAAATCAAAGACTTAGGAAAGTTACAATGTTTCTTTGGAATAGAAGTGCCCAGATCGAAAGAAGGAATCTTTATTTCCCAAAGAAAGTATGTCTTAAATCTTCTGATAGAGATTGGCATGTTGGGTTGCAAACCAGCAGAATCACCTATTGAGAGTAATCACAAGTTACAAGCAGGAATCTGTGAAATGGTGGATAAAGGGAGATATCAACGACTCGTCGGACAATTGATTTATCTCACTCATACTCGACCTAATATAACCTATGCAACTAGTTTGGTAAGCCAGTTTACACATGACCCTCGTGAAGCCCATATGTAGGCAGTATTGCGAATTTTATGCTATTTGAAGTTTGCACTGGGCAAAGGTATTCTTTTCTCCAAAAATAGTCACCTCAATATAGAAGTATTTACAGATGCAAATTGGGCTGGCTCTCTTGATGACAGAAGGTCTACAACAGGTTATTGCACTCTTGTGGGAGGAAACTTAGTCACTTGGAAGAGCAAGAAACAAAGTGTTGTGGCTCGATCAAGAGCAAAGGCTGAATATAAGGTCATGGTTCAAGGTGTTTGTGAGCTTTTATGGCTGCAAAAGGTATTGGAAGAGCTAAACTTGTTGAACGAAAATGGATCAACCTTGTACTGTGACAACAAAGCAATCATCAGCATAACTCAAAATCCAGTGCAGCATGATAGAACCAAGCACATCGAAATAGATCATCATTTTATCTAGGAATAAGTAGTCAGTGGTGTATTAAGTCTATCTTATCTAGCATCCGAAAAACAGTTGGCTGATGTTTTTACTAAAAGGCTTAGCTGTAAGACTTATCATAATCTTCCTTGCAAGTTGGGCATGCGAGACATCTATGCACCAACTTGAGGGGGAGTGTTGAGAATCTTTGATTTATTTGACCACATTGAATAGCTAATCTTTAGAGATTATAGCTGATTTTTAGAGATTTTAATTATAGATATTCTTTCCTTAATTGATTCAATGCTTCATGTATATATCTATACATATTCTAAGAAATACATACTTTTGAGTGAGTTTTTCCTCAATACATTAGAGTATTCATCTCTAATTTCATCAATTAATAAATGCATAAAGGAACCAGAACATAAAACATGAAACGTACCCAGATGCCCCAGAACAGTAAAGTCTAGCCTGCTCCTCTCGACTTCCTTCATCAATAGACCACCAACCTAGCAACCTGTTGAAAGAGAAGAAACATAAATGACGAGTCTTGCTTGACAATGACTAATTTTTGTCTCTAATCAATTTTTTAAAGTCCAACTCCTAATAAAACTACCTTGACCCACGGTGCAAGAATCCAAAAAATTCAACCACTTTTGATGATATATCAAAGTATCTTCCAGAGCCAGCTTCACTATGTATTAAAATAACAATTTTCTCAATCAATCTATATGCAGCAAGAATAACCCCAGCTCCTTGCAGCAGCAGAAGAGGAGAAAAAAGGACTGGAGATGATATATTTCGTGCACTAGGTGGTGTTCCCTGGCATCACAGTTTAATATGTATTTAAGGTATGACTTTAATATTTGGAAAAATACCAAACAAAGGCCCTTCTAAACAATAAATATACCTCTAAGTACATGAAAAGCATGATCTGGAAACCAATAAATGGAATTTTCATAACATGCCCTCCGATATCTTGCAGGCTGCACATTCCACTGTTCTGTTGCATGTCTTCATCAGTAGATACTACCAAACCT